>CAMTZB010000026.1:7500000-10000000 GCA_947086495.1 Morpho achilles
TGCGGAGATCCATAATACAAAAGTAATAATAAAATTATTTTGCTATAATCCGCAAAGCTTTGCGATTTTGGTCGTGGAGTCTATCTCCTGACGATGCTTCGGTTACGGGGCGAAACGATTGTTGAGTTTGTGATAGTGAACGTATATAGTGCTTGTGTATTGTGGTGGCGGTGGTGGAGGTTTGTGCATGTGTTTTTACGAATCCTGCATGTATCAGGTATGATAACCGATTGCCCACTTACATTTAGCATTATATATATTTTCTATTTTACTTCTTCGCGGATTATAGCAAAATAATTTTATTATTACTTTTGTCTCTGATTATATGTAGCGAAGTTTCCTAGCAAGCTAAAGGTTGCCTTTTACGGACATGTACAGGGACCCTCTATCATTTGCCGAAGTTGATCCTAGAAGGACGGTAAAAGAGACCCTCAAAGGTAGATCTTATATGGTTCGATAATGTAATGTAGCTACTGTGAAATAAAAAAAGGCACTCAACAATAAAGGCACTCAACCGGTTTTCTCAAACGTTTTCTTCTACCGACCTCCATCATTTCAAAGATGATACCAGATGATGATTAGTATAGCTATACTGTGATCTATACTAATATTAAAATCTTTTTGTGTGTCTGTTACGCGTTCACAGTTAATGAGATGGCCAATATTAATAATATTTGGCACAATTATAGCTAACACACCGGGCTAACAATGAAATGAAAAATCAATTTTTTTCTTCAGGAATAGGAAAAAAAAACATATATTGCATTATTGAAGTTATACATATATTGCATTATATTAAATGCTTAAGATGGCGGGAAGGAGGATGCGGGTAGCATTAAATAATAAATCAGTGTCGACAATGTTTTTGTTTTGGTCGTTTAAGAGTCTTCACAAGTTACTGTTAAAACGTCGGATAGTTAACCGACAAATAAATTAAGTAGTAAAAGAGACTCTAAAAAGTGAAAAAAAAAAAAGTCGTGCCCATTTTGTAATATGTATTTGCCACAAAATAAAAGCCACATGATCTACCTGTTAACTTATTAGGAACTTTAAGTGCTGAATAAGCATATCAGAAACCTAAGAAACGTAAAATTCTGAGATATATGTCAGATATGTTCCAAATAGGCTAAATGACAGTTTATTGTTAACACGTGAAACAGGCCCTAAAAAGAGAAAAATTAAAAAAAAAATCGCGGCCATTTTAAAATAGGGTATTTGCTATACAGCAGATAAACAATATAACAGCCACATGATCTACCTGTTAACTTATTAGGGACTTTAAGTGCTGAATAAGCCTATCCAAAACCTGAGAAACGAAAAAAGACATATGTCAGACATTTTCAGAATAAGCTAACTGACAGTTTATTGGTAACTTGTGAAACATGCCCAAAGTATCGCGTATCGCGTCGCTTACTGATATAGCCTCTACTTGCGAGTCGATGGGCGCGCGTCAATCGATATTAGGAGTAGTCGGTGACAAAGTAATTTTAGTAACTAAGCGACAACAGTAAGAAAATATTTATCGCTTGTCACGTTATTTAATAACAAATATAATAGATAATGACGTCATACATTTCCGAGCATCTATCCGACAATCAGATTTAGTAAACAAACGTAAAATCAATAATTAAGTCATCTTCATGCCCTGTCCCACTCTTAGTGGGGTCGGCACAACATGTTATAAACATTTTGTCACATGATTTGGCTATGTATTTTACGACCGGCCGCCTGCCTGATGTCAACTTACCTTAGTCACCTTTTACGACACCTCGGTAAGAAAAGAGGGTGGTACTATTCTATTCAGCCGGATACCACACGGTGTGTAAAATTAATAATTAAATAAACATAAAAACTTGATAATCCCAGTTATCCTTTGTAAGAAATGGGGAAGGTCTATTTCGCCTTTTACTACACGTCGGTAAAAAATGAGGCCTCATTTCTTACAATACTTCTTTAAATTGTAATAATTGAAATCATCATCCTCCTGCCCTTATCCCACTCTAAGAGGGAAAATCATGTGAAAACATGTTACAAACATGTTGTCACATGTTGTCACATTTGGCTACGTATTTTACGGCTAGCCGCCTGCCTGATGTCAACTTACCTTAGTCGTATTTTACCACACCTCGGTAAGAAAGAGAGTGGTCTATTTTACTCAACCAGATACCACACGGCGGGTTACTTTACCTTAGTCGCTTTTTACGATACCTCGGTAAGAAATGGGGTAGTCTATTCCACTCAGCCGGATAGACAACCGCGGATGGTATAAATTGTAATAATATAAACTATAACCTAAAATCGCATAACAATATAAATCTAATCTGTACTTAAAAAAACTGTTCGACTTGTTTGCTTGAATTTAATTTTTGTTTGTCTGTGATTGTTAATAAACGTAGAAAAAAGATATTAATCTGAAATTACTTTAAGTGAAAAAGGCATTAATGTTATGTTTGGTCATTTTATGACCACTCTTCGACCACTAGTGTACGTAAAATTTAACGATATATACATTTACATGAACTGTAAAACGACCTTGTGATGAAGGGCGTTTAACAGCGACCTTCAGTTTTACGAGTATAGCCCTGACTGTAAACCGCGGCGGCACATTTGTTTGCAGTATTGTATTACATTACACAAGGATTAAATGCGACGCACATGGATAAACGAAGAAAGAAAGATCGAGTTATACAAATGTAGTTACATTTTTATTTTTTTAGAAAACAATGTCCCCACAGCTGTATGGGATCGATTTTCTCAAAATCTACTGAACGGATCTTTAAATAAACATCCATAAATAAACATTCCTCAATCAGTTTTAGCTTTATCATTAAGGGAGTTTAAATGCAGTTAAAAGGAGGCTGATACAGAAAGCCTACTATACTGTTGGTATACAGATAATAAGAATGCGTGGATATAGCTACTCTTCGACCCTGTACAAGATAGTAATGACTAAATCGCACGCTTAGTATTAAAGTGACCTAATTCAAAAGTTATTTGTGGCAACTTGCAATAAAACGTGGCGTAGCGCCCACAAACTAGTGAGTGTTAAGAGACCCATAACTCGGAAGAGCAAAAAAACACTAGCTTTTCCAAACAAATTCATGTTTTTTTACGACCACAAGGAAAAAACAAGCATAAGTGAGGGTACTTAAGCGTTTAACTTGGCGCGAACGAAGTCGAAAGTACCATTAGTTTTCTATAAAAACTTTACTATATATATTTACAATGTATAATGCCCAATGACGTCACATATTTATAAGGAATTGCATATCGCTAAAGGATTCCTTAGCTATATATATAACAAGATCTCTTGAAGCTTTATCCAAATATACAGACCTGTTGGTTCTGGTCGATAGCAAGGCGGCACTGGTATGTGCGATGGCGAACGTATAGTCACCAGCACAATGGTGGCCAGGAGGGTCGCTACCAGGAAGATAGCGGTGGTAACCAGCAGGACTCTTTCTAGCTTCGTCCTTTGATGCCACCCTATGAACGAGACACCCTGAAACAAAAGAGAAATGATGAGTCCCAGTTTGCTACACGTGTTCAAAGACAAAACAAAATAAATGGTGGGGGGTAAATAATTTATAGAATTGCGTTACATTGTGGAGATCTGTAACACAAAAGTAATAAAAAAATAATTTTAGTGTAATCCACGATAAAGTAAATAGAAAATATATATAATCCTTAATGTTGAGTTGACTATTCGGTTTCATATCCGTTACATGGAGGATTCGTAAAAACACATGCACAAATCTTCACCAACGCCACCACAATACACAAGCACTGCACACGTTCACTATCACAAACTCAACAATCGTTTCGCTCCACAATCGAAGCATCATCAGAAGATAGATTCGTCGTCGGTAAGATTGTGGTGGAGTCTTTGTTAGAAAATCTGGGCCTTCGGTGGGATTCGAACACACGACCCGCGGATCTGAAGGCAGGGTAACTACTAACTGCGCCAACGAGGCAGCCAAACCGCAACCGATAGGCTCCACGCATTACGATTTTGGTCGTGGCGCCTTTCCTCCTGATGATGCTTCGGTTAAGGGCGGAACAATCGTAGAGATTGTGGTATTGAGTGTGTGTAGTGCTTGTTATGACTATTTTATTTTGTCGCTCTTCATTTATATATTTATTCCTTCAGATATAATGTTACTCATCTCAATGTATGAGAGCACGTTCTAAATGGCTTGGCGCCAACGCCACTCTTTATTGTCTACCTACATAAAGCAAACAGTTAGCTAACACCTCGTTTTAATTCATACATTCCCGTTTTTAATTATAAACATTGTGATTTATAATATTTGTTTCAAGGAAAGTATGGATGTACCATATTAATATTAAAATGCGAATGTTTTTTAATCTGTTAGGCTGTGTCGGCAAATCCGCTGCACACATATTAATGAAAATTTGGCATTTTTTTCGAGTTGTCCTCAAAGGCGACTAAGGTAAGTTGAGCCGCCGTGTGGTATCCGGCTTAGTAGAATAGACCACTGTCTTTCTTACCGAGGTGTCGTATAAACGACTAAGGTAAGTTGACGTCAGGTAGGCGGCCGGTCGTAAAATAACTAGCCAAATCAACTAACATGTTTGTAGACTGTTGCGCCACTTAGAGTTAGATTAAGGCAGGAGAATGATGAATGAATGATGATTACATTCGAAAATTTAACTTAGTTCAAGATATAAAACGTATACTAAAATACTTTCCGAGTTCCCGCCGCCAATACGCCGCGTAAAGAGCTCATGAATAAGAGTCCCGTATGGGCTTGAAACTAGTCTGGCTCATCCGATAAAATAACACGTGAGTATAGCCGGTTTCTATACCTTAATTACTAAAATACTAAAAAACGTTATTTGTGCTTTTTTGAGTTAGATAATTTTTTTGTTTCCAACACGCGATATTAGCTGATTGACCTCGGCATATCAAGGCATGAGATAACCCGAACAGTCACCTCACTCCGTCATCGAATTCACAACCCGCTATTGCGTGAATGATGTAAATATAAATTTAGGTCATAAGTTATAAATTAGATGTAACCATATAATTAATTGCTTTATCAAATCCTATGATGTTTATACAAGTAAACTTCATTTGCAAGCGCTTTTGAATCGTCAAGGATCAATTAGATTTGACGAAGTTAAAACTGGTTCGGAATGTTGCTCGTACCGAGAAGAACCGGCAAGAAATTTGGCGGACGATCTTTTAAGCATTTTAAATTTATATTATTCAACCGCAGTCCTGTTTGAAGCTGAAAGGATTTTCAAATCCAGGCATTTTTGTTATTCAAATAATCTTCAATTTTATATGATTTACGTACAATCATATATCTTACAGTTAATTTAAACCTTTCTGTAGACTGGCCTAATTGCGGAATTTATTGTAGAAACGAATACTGAGTCGAAGAATTAACTCTACTGAGTCGCGACACAGGTATCATAATAATCAAGCATTTTCATCATACATATAATCGTCAATTGTATATATAATACTAGCGGCCTGCCCCTGCTTTGCACGGGTATAAAATATGCCCATGTCACTCAGTGAAAAAAAATTATTAGAATCGATCCAGTAGTTTCGATTTATTCATTACTGCCCGTGGCTCGCACGCGTTTAATTTGGAGGAAACAATTCCCCTTACCCTATACCATGAAGATTTCCTGCTATATCTAACATCTAAATTCATATACTACATATTTACTTATTTATTTTTACATTGTTCACTATGAATTTCATTTTTACAATTAATTACAGAATGTCTTTGTAAACAACATTCACAGCTTCCTTGTCATTAAACAAACTCTTGAAAGAGCGACATATATCTGCTAAATTCGAAGTGCTATAAGGCGAAGCGCGGCCTCCTCACGGCATTTTTAATTGTAATATCATCGAAAATGTTCACTTAAATTACATGCTGTAAATGGCCATATTGATCTATATTAAATCAAAAAATTATTTAAGGTACTTGATTGGATAAGGATTAATGCTGTATTGTATAAAAATTGCTTTGAACATAAGGCATTATTTTTCGTAAAAAGTAAATGACAAAAAAATGTTATAGTGGGTTATCCATAAGAGATAGACATATACCATCACGGACTTTTCTGTAGACCATTTCAAGGTGTACAAATAGTTAGTACATCATTTTGATAAATCTCGTAGGGTTTAGCCTGCGTTTGCAATGTAAGCGGAAAAAAATGTAATTATTTACAGAAACCTCAAAAATTACAGTATTTCTCTACTTCGTATTGAATACGTACAAACCTTCCTTTTGAATCACTCTATCTATTAAAAAAAACCGCATCGAAATCGGTTGCGTAGTTTTAAAGTTTTAAGTATACATAGGGATATATGGACAGAATGTGACTTTGTTTTATAATATGTAGTGATAGTGATTTCAACCTCACATGAACAAAAGGAAAGATGGAGTGCAAGGATAGTATTTGGAAAATACTTATCGGGATATAAAAAATGTGTACAGGAACACGGAATACTAAGCCGACTATCGTGGTTGCCGGCTTAGTACTGAGCACGAGCATATTGTGTTCCGTAAGTAAATCCATAATAAAAATTATAAATACAAGTCTCTCTTTTTCAATTGTACGTCCTTGAAATGGAATTGCTTAAATCGGTATAGTTTAATCCGTTCCATCAAGACATAGTTTAAATGCAAAAGTCTGTCTGTCTTTCTATTACGCTTTCACAGCTGATCAGCTGCATCAATATTAACGAAACTTTGCATATCTGAAGCTAATATGCGCTAACACATAAGGCGATATGAAAAAAAACAGTCAAATTTACTCGTAATCATCAGTATCATAATTGTTTTGATAACGCGAACGGAGTCGCAAATCATGCGTTTAACTAAGCAACCAAGGTAATATAATTTACTGCTAATTAAACTATTAGTTATAGTTATATATAATTGACTGTTTATCGATATAACGATTAGTAACACGCCAACGTTATCGCAAATATGTGACATTATGGCTTAGGAGTGGCTTTTTTATACAGGAAAAAAAATTGGAAGGAGCGAAAGATGGAATACCTAGGCCTTGTTCTTAGGCACGAAAGATACAGGTTGTTTCAACTAATAATAATGGGCAAAATTGAAGGGAAGAGGCGCGCTGGACGGCGGTAGAAATCGTGGTTACGAAACATTCGCAAGTGGACGGGCATTGCTTCCGTTTCAGAATTGTTTCGTCTTGCGAAGGACAGAGTGGCAAACAGCTAACGGCCAACCTTCAGTAGTGAAGAGGCACGTAAAGAAGAATATAGAAAAAAACCCTTTATGGGTACCGACGCCTGATAGGTGACAGGCGACGGTTATATCGGATTAACACCGACTAATACAACCTGTGTTCCCCACCACGCTGCTGGTGGCGGGGACAGGGTACCGTTGTACATGTGGGCGCTATCAAATAGCGCCATCTAGCAGCGACTCTAAGCATCAAATTGTAAAATTCAGCTGCGTCATCTATTGAATATCGAAGTTACTAATCCGATGAATTTAGAGATTTTTATTAGTTTTTAAATATTTAAGACTAATTGTAATGTATAGAATTATTAAATTTCAATTGTTTAATTATTTTAGGATTAATTAAGTAATTCTAATCTTTATATATGCTTTTTTTAATTTAACAGGTCCTTATTTGTATTTTAATTTTGGTCATTATAGTTCTTATATATAAAATTAGATTGTTTTCAATAATTCTTATATATAGGCAAATACTATAAATAATAATTAAATAAATTATCAGTTATTTGATTTGTAAATACTAATTTTATTTAAAATGAACATTGTTTTGATTAATGATTGTTTTGATGTGTTAAATATTAATAACTATCTTTCATTAAGTAAAATTATTGATTGTATTACATAAATTCATTTAAAAATAATATCTCTATATATTAAAACTATTTAAGACTGTACTTTACATTTTCTTGAATTCTGGAATAAATAATTTAACAATTGACTACACATTTCCTGTCATTGTTAAGTTTTATATTAAATAAAATATTTAAATATCATTAACTATGTGATAAAATTATGTTATAAAAGAAAGGGTGTTTAAATTGGAAGAGTGACTATATTTGTAATTTAAAACTGTTCAAAATAAATATAGGTACCGAGAAAATGGTAACGAAATCGATTGTAACTAGAATGGCGCCATTCTTAAGAAAAGGGCGGGTAGCAACTAGCATTAAGGCGGGTAGCATTAAGGCGGCATTCAATGATTCATGTGTGGTTCAAGTTGTAAAATAGAATAAAAGTGTTTTCTCTCCGAGTTTTTAATTCTTTGTGAGTTTCCTCTCAATTTTATTGGCTTCTTCACGGAGAGGCAATGGACGCAGGCAGGCAGCCTGGCCACGCGCCGACAGCAGCGGTGGGATCACCAACCGGTGATCCGGTACCACACCCTCCAGATCCTACGTTCACCATGGAACAGGTTATGAGCCTCGTTAATAATATTACTAAGCAAGCAGCGGTTAGTGCTGTCACTGCCGCTTTTTCTTCTGTGGAATTACCATCTCGATATCGTCACGACTTTTATTTGCCCCCCTTTGATCCAGATGAACGATCTCATGATATAAGGTGTTGGTGTGCTCATGTCGATGAGATTATTTCGAAATACAATATTCCATTGCATGAAGCCCGTACGAAGGCGATATTACAGTTAAAGGGAAGAGCAAGAAAATGGGCCGATACGTGGTCTCTTAGTTCTACCACGTGGGATCAAATTAAAAGCGAACTAATACAAACTTTTGCCAGGGAATTCCGATATGCTGATGATGTCCAAAAATGGAGGGCATATACTTCAGAACAAGCGACTACTTATGCTGAGTACGCCACTACAGCGTGGACTCTGTTCAAAAGGGTCAGGCCAGAGGCTTCGGATGCAGAAATGGTAGACGCTTTAATCACAGGTATTTATCCCGAGTTTGTACGATCTGAGTTATTACGAAATACACCTGATTCTTTCCCCAAATTAATATCAGTTTTAAAAACTTTTCGCAAACGAAAAATAGAAGCCCCCAAAATGGAAAGATTAGATAATAAAAAAAATTGCTTCATCGAACCCGGTCCTTCTAGGAGGGAGGCAATTACTTGTTTTACTTGTAATAAGCCTGGACATCGTTCTCGTGATTGTAAATATGAGTTGAATTCTGGTACTTTAGTTTCATATATTCATGAACCAAATACAAAAAATTCAAATAGTGAGGGAGTAATAAAATGTGATTATTGTCACCTGAAGGGTCATCTTGAAAAAGATTGCTTTCGGCGTCAAAATAATGAACGTTTGATGGCTCAAAATAAAAACGTCAATTATCAGCCCTCCAATTCAGATCGCAATATGATAAGGGGGAAAAAGTAGGTAATTTTATTATCTACTAGAAATTGCCAGCAGCTCCGCTCGTGTGGAAACATTGAAACCGTCATATAGTATTTGATAACCATAAAAATGTTTAAAGTGGGATAACCTTAAAAGCTAGACATATGATGTCGCGGACTTGTATTTAAAACTTTTAGAGGGGAACAATTTTGTGATACAGGATTTTTGAATAACTTTTACCTCAGCGCACGCAAGGAAAGCTTTAAGTTTTGTTTTCGTTATAGGTATTTTGTAATTGCTACTCCTCTCCTATTCATCTTAGTGTGATGTTATATAGCCTATAGCCTTCCTCGATCGATTCCTCGATGGACTGTCTGACACTGTAAGAATTTTTTTTAAATTTGCTCCAGTGGTTCCTGAGGCGTTCAAACAAACAGACAAACAAACAACCTCTTCAGCTTTATATATTAGTATAGATTTAACACTGGGGCGGATTGCTCATTAACAAAGGTGGTTTCTATCTATTTAAGAATTAGGGGTAACCTATCATTTTGAATCTGAATATAGCCAATTTAGTAACAACAACTATACTCCCATTGAATATAATTTTAATATGTTAGATTCATAAATAAGACTTAACTTACTAGTTGGTTTCGACGTATTGAAAGGACTTGGCGTTAGCATTAATAAAAAATTAAATGAGATTTGTTTTTATGTACTAATGAAGTCATTTCACTGTAATCACTGTAATTAACGATACGATTTTTAATCGATATCGATATTAGTATCCAGAGCAACTTTATTACCGGTAATGGCGTATCTTCAAGTAGCTATTCGTTAAAAAAAATGTAGTTTCATAATAAACATTAAATTTATTATTAAATTATAAATTTTCTCCAGTTCGAACTATTTTTTTTTTTACTCTCAGTTAAATATTTAAATATCACAAACCTTAACGCTCTGATATTTACAAACAGGCAAAAGTCCTATGAAAATTTTATTTAAAAAAAAAAAAAACAAATGTTTAATACCGACTTAAAACTTATACAAATTAACAGTCATGAATTATTTCATGATCTCCATTCTTTTCTTTGAATTATAAAAAAAAAGAGGATGGACGAGCGATTTCTTAAAAATAAAGTTTTTTTTTATTTTTGCATGCTTTTTTTTTTTTTTTCTTAAAAAATTTGGTGATTTCGTGTTATTCCCGCGCGGACATGTAGACTGTTTCAACTATAATTTGAGCGATGGATCGGCCGTGTGGGCATAGTAATAACTCGGACCTACCTTCTTCTGGTTTGCCTGTTTTAAACGCTTCTAATTAATAAAAAAATGTGTTTTTTTATTTATCTCACCTTACCTTATCCAACTATCCTTCCTTGTAACGCCGTCTGGCCAACGCGCGTTTCCTTTTCCCGGTCTTGGAGGCTAGATCCCAGTATGGGTGCGCCTTGTGTGATGGCTAGATCCCAGTATGGGTGCGCCGTGTGATGGTTAGATCCCAGTGTGGGTGCGCCATGTGAAGGCTAGATCCCAGTTAAGGGTGCGCCTTGTATGATGGCTAGATCCCAGTATGGGTGCGCCGTGTGATGGTTAGATCCCAGAGTGGGTGCGCCATGTGAAGGCTAGATCCCAGTAAGGGTGCGCCTTGTGTGAGGGCTAGATCCCGTATGGGTGATGCCTTGTGATTTGGCTAGATCCCGTAGGGGTGATGCCTTGTGCGCTCATCCCAGGGTGATGCCATTTGCATTTGTGGGCTAATAAAATTATTTTTGGTTTTTATGTTGTTAAATAATTCTGATGTTAAATGATTTTTATTAGCATGTTTAGTTAAATGTTAAATGTTTTGATGTAAAACATTTTTGTTGATGTCGCTAAATGATGATGATAACTGATGTTGTTAATAAAATAATCAAATACGACGTTTTAAGCGATTTTGATGTTGATGTATAATGATTTGGTTGTAATAAAAATAAAAAAAAAGTTCAAATGATTGTAATTTTCTTAGTTTTGTTAAATTTTGGTTCGGTAAGTTTCCTGATATTTATTGTAAAAATTAATATATAAGGATAATATTTAACAAAGGTAAATTGTATTTCTGTATTTATTGGTGATACGTTATTAAAAAAAAATTAACAGCTAAGGTAAGCGCAGAGAGCGCGCTTGAGTCAGTATGGCCGTGTGGGCGCTATCAAATAGCGCCATCTAGCAGCGACTCTAAGCATCAAATTGTAAAATTCAGCTGCGTCATCTATTGAATATCGAAGTTACTAATCCGATGAATTTAGAGATTTTTATTAGTTTTTAAATATTTAAGACTAATTGTAATGTATAGAATTATTAAATTTCAATTGTTTAATTATTTTAGGATTAATTAAGTAATTCTAATCTTTATATATGCTTTTTTTAATTTAACAGGTCCTTATTTGTATTTTAATTTTGGTCATTATAGTTCTTATATATAAAATTAGATTGTTTTCAATAATTCTTATATATAGGCAAATACTATAAATAATAATTAAATAAATTATCAGTTATTTGATTTGTAAATACTAATTTTATTTAAAATGAACATTGTTTTGATTAATGATTGTTTTGATGTGTTAAATATTAATAACTATCTTTCATTAAGTAAAATTATTGATTGTATTACATAAATTCATTTAAAAATAATATCTCTATATATTAAAACTATTTAAGACTGTACTTTACATTTTCTTGAATTCTGGAATAAATAATTTAACAATTGACTACACATTTCCTGTCATTGTTAAGTTTTATATTAAATAAAATATTTAAATATCATTAACTATGTGATAAAATTATGTTATAAAAGAAAGGGTGTTTAAATTGGAAGAGTGACTATATTTGTAATTTAAAACTGTTCAAAATAAATATAGGTACCGAGAAAATGGTAACGAAATCGATTGTAACTAGAATGGCGCCATTCTTAAGAAAAGGGCGGGTAGCAACTAGCATTAAGGCGGGTAGCATTAAGGCGGCATTCAATGATTCATGTGTGGTTCAAGTTGTAAAATAGAATAAAAGTGTTTTCTCTCCGAGTTTTTAATTCTTTGTGAGTTTCCTCTCAATTTTATTGGCTTCTTCACGGAGAGGCAATGGACGCAGGCAGGCAGCCTGGCCACGCGCCGACATACACATTGCCCCCATCCCCGCCAGCAGCAACTCTGAACCCCAGAGTGCGCCACCAAGGTCGGGGTAGCTCTAAAAGCGATAGCCTAGGAATGGGTTGTATGACCACAAAATGACAGTAGATATGTGCGGTTTTAATACCTTATTACCTGGATGACCTAGCCTTGCTCGGTAATTTTTAAAAGATACAAAAAAAAATGAAATAAAAAAAAGAAAAAAGCGCTGGGATGGGACATATGGGAATCGAACCTAGGTTTCAAACCTCTTTTGGTCCGCTCATTAATCGTTATCATTACGCTGTCACAGCTTTGCATATCACGAAATTATGAGTTGCTATCTATTCCTATTTTTGTAGTTTTTTTAGTGCCCAAAAACAGGGATAAAACGAATTCTTTTTAAATAAAATCAATTTGGATCGATTTTTCTGGCCCAAAACGCCCTACATGCAGAATTTCAGGAAAATCGCTGCAGCTGTTTCCGAGATTCAGAAAATATAATTATATAACTTGTTTTAAGTTTATGCTATGCCGTGTCGAATTTTTGTATTATCATTTAAGATTTTATGTAATAAATAAAAATATATATATATATATATATATACGTACAATATTAACTCATTTAAATATTAAAGATTATGGTAATCAATATAAGAATATATTTTTTTTTTATTTTTATGTCAGGAAAACCCATTATGGGTCGTCACCGCCCGACGGGGACGAGCGGCGGGTATGTCGGACTCTCACCGACTAAAAACCTGACAGTGCTCCACCACGCTGCTGGTGGCGGGGACAGGGTACCTATGAAGACATTGCCCCCCATCCCCGCCAGCAGCAGCTCTGTACCCCGGAGAGCGCCACCTCCGGGTCGGGGCCTCTCTAAACAGTGGCCCCTCCCTCCACTAATCGATGCATCGGGAGCACCAGATGCATCGACCGCCTCGGGGACCTAACTCCAGCGAGCGTCCGATAAACCCCGTTCGGATCGCTCGGAGGTCCCCGTTAGGGCGGCATGCGACGGACTTCGGCGAGTCGCCTGCGCCCCGCTCGCCTGCGGCGGATTGGATCCAAGGACTCGACTTCCCGGATCCGCCCCGCCGCCTCCTTCCGCGAGATAACGTCCTCGCAGAAGGAGGCCATCGCTGCCCACGATCGCTCCCTGTCCACCATGGCACGAACCACAGTGGGCAGGGAGAGATCGTGCCCCACCTGTGCCACGAGTTCCGCCCGCTGAACCGCCCAAGCTGGACAGTCTGCGAGCGTGTGCAACGCCGTGTCAAAGTCGGCGCCGCACTCGTGGCACTCACCAGTCGCTTCGCGCTGGGCCACCTTCCACAGATACCATCCAAAACAACCATGTCCGGAAAGCACCTGTGTCAGGCGGAAGGTAAGGACCCCATGCCTCCTGGCGACCCAGCCCTGGAGAATGGGCTGGAAGGCCGAAATCGTCCAGGCTCCTGCACTGGGCGATTCAAGCCGCCGCCTCCATTGGCGGAGGAGCTCCTCCTGAGCTACCCTCCGCCAGTCCACCTCTACCACCGCTGAGTCTCCCCCCGATGAACGGGTTTCAACTCTACGGCGGTAGGCCTGAGCTAGCACCTCAGCCTCTAGGTCCCACGGAGGGGACCCGGCCAAGGCGCAGGCCGCCTCGCCGGAGATGGTCCGGTAGCCCCGCACAAGTCTGACCGCCATGATCCTCTGCGCCCTGCGCAGCAGGGGCAAGGATCTCGCGGTCAGCCGCCCCGCCCATATGGGAGCGCCGTACAGGGCCATCGACTGAACCACCCCGGCGTATAGGCGCCGGCAGCCTGCATTAGGCCCTCCCAAATTTGGGAGGAGCCTGCTCAGGGCCCCGGCGGTCGCCGTTAACTTAGGGGCGAGCCGCCGGAAGTGAGCCTCGAACGTCCATCGGCTGTCGAGGAGCAATCCCAGGTACTGTAAAGTACCCGAGATTTCGATGGACGTCCCGCCCACCACTAACCGGGAGCCCACTGGGGGCGCCATCCGAGGCCTGTGGAAGCAAATGACCTCGGATTTCTCCAAGGCCACCCCCAGTCCCAGCCGGCGAATCCGGGCCACAACGTGAGCCGTAGCCGCGGTCGCCAGCACTCGGGCTTCCCGGTGGGTGCTCGCGCGAGCAGTCACGAGGGTGTCGTCTGCATAGCAGAACAGTCGCACCCCCGGAAGCATTTGCCCGCGCAGCACCCAGTCGTAGCCGATGTTCCACAGGAGGGGGCCAAGAAAATCAATATAAGAATAACCTTTACGCGGTTTAACCCGTGGACGCCAGAACCTAATGTTTTCAAGACATCAAGATAGTTGAGATTGCTAATTTACGAGAAAATTGTTCAAGGCTTTCCTAAATCCATACTAATATTTTAAATAAGAATGTCCCATATATTTATAATTATTAAAAAACAAAAAATCTAAGTTTGATTGTCTCTTCAGGTGACAAGACGTTGGCCCCGTTTCCCGCACAAAAGTAACAGTTAAGCAATTCAACGCGAAAACGCAGTTAGATTTTTTGGACCTTTGGATTTGGGAAAAAGTCACGAATAAAAATAGTAATAATACAATTAGACATAACCAATTGTTTTAATTATACTTACTGTAATTTTCGCAAGAAACATTGTAGAGAGGAAAGGAGAATTTCTAAAACCACGACTTACTTCATTACAAAAAGACAACACTCTGGTGCTAAATCCGATCATCGAATGGGTGCTATCCCATTATGGCCCAATAAATTGGTGGTGAAGTACTGTAGTTAGTTTACACATGGAATGCCGCAGTGTAGAATTATACGTAAGTTAACTAATGTAACAATTTGCTCCATTAGAACTATTTGGCACTATAAAGTTCTGAGTAAAAGAACTTCTTGGTCCATTTCTGGACATAAGTCTCTTCTTGGGATCTCCACAACACACGATCTTGTATCCAGCGGCTCCCCGCGACCTTTTTGAAGTCAGTCCATCTCGTAGGCGTTTAACTACACTGCGCTTTCCGGAGTCACCATTTTAACACTTTGAAACTTCAACGTCCATCGGTTCTCCGCGCTATGTGCCCCGCCCATCGCCACTTCAGCTTCGCGACATTGAGCTATGCCGGTGACTCTGGTTTTCCTACGGATCTCCTCATTTCTGATTTGATCACGTAGAGATTCTCCGAGCATAGCTTACTCTGCCAACCTCTGAGATACTCTGTGCCTTCTTATGAGGCCCATGTATAACAACAGAATGTATAACAGAAGCATCGTCGAGGTTGCGAAATGCGAGAGTAGAGCGCTGAAGCTTAACTACCGTTGGGAAACATAGTTCTAAGAGTGACTCCTGTGAGCTCTGATACTATTTAAGACAGAATAAATACAAAGGCAGATAACACTAGATTGAGCGTTCTCTTAAGTCAAACTTGGAGTCAAATAGAGAATTTGAATAAGTACATTAAGACAAAGAAAAATAATAAGCGTAAATATTTAAAGAAATAAAATTTATGTGAAGCGATAAAAGATAAAAAAAGAAATAATAGATAAAATATGTCTTAAAATTTTTTGTTTATATACCGTTCATTAATATGCTATGTGCTATACTGTCAGTCACACCTACTGTACGCGCAATTTATATTTGAATTTAATAGATGTATTGTGAGGTTTAGTACATTAGGTATAAGGTGTGACATCATTGCATAGTAAATATCAACTTGTAATATTAAAATAAGTATAAGCAATAGTAACGTCTTTACAAAGTATCTTTGAATATATATAGAAGTTTCTAGTACAAGTTAAATAACGTTGCTGATTTTGAAAAAAATTGTAAAATGTATATTGAAAATAATGTAAATTGAAAACAAAGGATTTTTTTAATTTTTAAACGTAATGTTGCGATAGCCGATGGGTAACGGGCGGACCGTTCCCACATGTCATTGGCGCCTTCTTTTTTTTTATTATTTTTAGATATTTTTTTTATATCTTTAAAAATATTACCGAGCAAGACTCTGTTATCGAGGTACTAATCTTTATTCAAATAAGCTCTTTCAAGCACTTTTGAATCATCAAGGATCAATATGATTAATGAAGCTACAACTGGTTCAGAATGTTGCTTTTACCGAGAAGAACCAGAAAGAAACTCGGCGGTCAATATGCATACACTTTTATACTTTATACCTTCTTGAAGACTTAATGCCACTGATAATTAAAGCTCAATATATGTTATATAACTCTTTGCCAACTCTAATATAAACAGTACCAACCAGTTCATACCATCATCCAGAATATTCCATCAAAGTACTTTACTGCTACGCGCCAAAATTAATGGAGGACGCCTAAAAATATCACGCGCCACACACCGTTGTTAAGATGTTTGGCCATTTGGCACTATCGATTGCTCTTAAAGCGTAATGGACGATTTACCGTGAAATATGGCTTAATAGAGGTATTTCTTAGTAGCTTTAGAAGAAAATTTGAATTAAGGCGATTTATAAAAGCCTTTATCTGACTTGCCGTGTATGTATGTGAAGGTGGAATCTTGCAAGTTAAATTTGATCCACTTCCCAGTGTCTGATTAAGATGAAATTTTACATGCTAATAGTCCCGATGACAATGCATGTTTCTAATAACTACGACCTGATGCTACTGCTAGTTGGCTCCAGACAGATCCAGAAGGATCTCTTTTAATGGTTAAAAGTAAAAATAAGTAGCGGCCTGTTACTATCCCACTGCTGAAAGTAGGCCTCTTCTCTCCGTTTTTGCAGAGAAGGGTTGGAGCTAAGACCTACCACGCTGCTCCAGTGCGGATTGGTAGGTTACACATATCTCCTAAATTCTCTAGAGATATGCAGGTCTCCTCACGATGTTTTCCTACACCGAAAAGCGTGTGATAAATTGCAATTAGACACAACATTTAATATAAAAACTCATTAGTGTCTGCATGGGTTTGAACCCGTGACCTCCTCGAAAGATTCGCACGTATTACCGTTGGGCCGGTGGTTAAAAGTAGGGATATGAAATTTGTTAAAAGCTTTTTGTAAATATTTTTTAAAATGATTTGTTACCTTACATTTGGGGGTTTGAATTTGCGATACAATGATTGTGACTTGTTTAACAAAATCTACTGTGATAGTTTTACGTTACGTAAACGTTTAAGTTTAGACCTTAAGATTCTTGACAAGGTTATTTATTGAATTAGGCTTTAATTTGTGGAAATCCACAATTCAAAATTAATGATAACATTATTTTGCTATTATCCACAATGTCTAAGTAATGCTAAATGTAGAATGCGTTGTTTAATAATGAAAAAAATTGAGGTAAAACCCAGTAAGCTGTTCTAATGTGATTTGTATAGCTGAGGATAAGTGCTCCCTACACGGCATACATATATTTTAAAATTGCATTACTGGTAATATATATCCGCCTGTTTTCCACTCTAGGTGGGGTCCCGCACCACATGTTTTTGTCTACCATTCTGTCCTATCATTCGTCAATTATGGCTATATGCATGTCATACTTCACACTATCCAACCATCTCTTTTTAGGCCTCCCCCTAGGCACATATCCATCCACATTCAAATTACATTACTTGTAAATTACTATTAAAAGAACCTGATAACAAATATCATAATAATAAAACTGCGTGGATTTAATTATTCTCTGACCTTAAGTCAGATAATAGGAGTACTAACTAACATTACTAGTAATAGTTATAAGAATTACATTTCCTATTGATTTGGCTATGTATTTTAAGACCGGCCCCCTGCCGTGTTTAGTCATCTTACCTTGGTCGTATTTTACGATACCTCGGTAAGAAAGAGTCTATTCAACTTAACACGATAATACCACACGGTGGGTAAACTTACCTTAGTCGGATAACAGGAAGCCTAATATAATACTAATAAATGACTTTAAACCAGATAATAATAGGAGTAACTAACCTAATTAATTATAAGAATTACATATTTTAAAAAGCAGCCGAGTTTCTTCATTGCCCTCCTCGTTAGCAATTTTCTAAATCATCAGTAGACGATGTAAAGTATTTGTTAAAGATTATGTTAATTTATTTGTCAACAAGACTAAATTAGATCCGGAACTAGTAAATGTGTTTGTAATTTAGATAAAGGGTCATAAGTGTCTACTGGCATGTGGAAATGACATCACATTTGATAAGGAGCTCGAGTTAATTCTCCCATAATGCGTCACGTCGGATTGATACGAATAGTTGGTCAAAAAGATAAATATTTAACATAGTGTATGTTTATGAATCTTTTACACAAAGAAACCGTGCCCATGTACCATTTTTGAAATGAAATTCTTTAGCAGCGTTGTGTACTTTTGTGATGGGTAAAAATGTTAAATCCGCGTCAGGGCGATCGGATATTAGTAAAATTCGTCTCGTTTAGACGGCGCGGCAGGATGCTTCCTGAGGATACAACTGACCGAGTTGTAATACATAATATTTAAATGAGTTAATCTTAAAAAAAATCGTTTTATCCCTGTTTTCGGGCCATAAAATATACAAAAATTTATTAAATTGAATTTTTGCTATAAGCTGTCAAGTCAGCGCAGCTTGTCCGGGGAACGGGCAGTCTCGAAAAATGTGAATACCTAGGATTGATCCCGATCCCGATCGATTTTTTTAAGTTTTTTTTTTTATTTTGTAAAAAATTACCGAGCAAGTATTTTAACACTAAAGTCGTCGAAACGGAGTAGCAGGTACAACAAGTATTTAATTTATTGTAATTTTAATATGTACAACATATTCGTTAAAAAAATGGAAACAACACGACGCGTTTAGCGCCGGCGCCATATTATAATAACGCCGAGACTGTTCACATATATATGTGCGAGAACATCTATATGAGCAATACAACACTGACGACCGTAAAAACGTAACAATAAAATTGTTATGCTATTAGTAAGTGCACTAGTAATTGACCGTTTAGTATGAAATTTTAAATAATGAGCTAATAAAAAATAAATTTGTAATTAGCTGTTGCCATCTATTAACAACTGCCTAAAAGCTCAGAACTGTAGCCCATTGTTTAATATTTAAAATTTAATATTTTTATTAGCTACAACAAACAAACTGTCGCGTGCGCTGCATAAACCACCAGAGATATACTAAAGTAATGTTCTAAAGAATTGTAGATCTACAAAAATACTACAAAGTCCGCGACAACATGTCTCTACTTCTTTTGGTTAACTCACAATAACTACTTTTATATTTAATTCGGGAAAACTTTTCTAACAAACTGATTTACACATGTGCGGAGCCGTTGTCACAGTTACGAGTAGTCTATACTATTATTATAAAGAGGAAAAATTTGTATGTATGTTTGTAATGTTTTCACACAAAAACTGCTAGACCGATTTCAAAAATCCTTTCACCATTAGAAAGCTGCATCTTTACTGAGCAACATAGGCTGTATTACATTAAAAAATAGGGATCCGTAATAAAAATGTAATAAGGTGTAAAAAATTAGTCATAATAATCTTTCATCGCATGCGCTGCGGAAACTATTGATGATATATTTAACAAAAATAAATCAATAGTTTGACTTAGCAGACTTTCTACTGCCACGAGATCGGTATGTACGTGGGTGAAACCGCGGAATATTACTAGTATATTACAAAACAAAGTCTAGAAAGCTGTTGATTCTAGTATGTAATAGATTTTCTCAAAATCTTCTAAACACATTTTTATATGGTTTTTACCAAAACATAGTGTATTTCTTGAGGAAGGTTTTGGTTAAGGTCGAAATTTACGCGGGAAAATCTTTATGACATTCTAATGTCCACATGGACGAAGCTACAGACACAGCTAGCACAAAATATTTATAATTATAATGCCGCGTTAAAGCTGCTTACAAATATGGCTTCTGTATGTCTTAAATTAGTGCGTTCTGATCTTTACAGCGTGAACAACCTTGAGATAAGATTGTCTATTATCACTGATAAAACGAATTCGGAAGCGACGGAAGTCTTCCGTAAAAACCAAATATGAGCATTGATTGCGTAACATCTCCAAAGTTAGAGTAGCATTGACATTAGAAGGAAATCGTCTTTAATCTATACTAATTTATAAAGCTGAAGAATTTGTTTGTTTGTTTGTATGTCTGTTTGTTTGAACGAACGCGCTTATCTCAGGGACTACTGGACCAATTTGAAAAATTCTTTGAGTGTAAGATAGTCCATTTATCGAGGAAGACTATAGGCTATAAACATCATGCTCAGATGAATAGGAGAGGAGCAGCAAGTAAAGCAGCATTAAAAGCAGCAAGCTTTCCTTACGTGCGCTAAGTAAACGGTAAAAGTTATTCAAAAATCATGTAATACTAAAATTATATATATAAATTTAAATTATATTATAAAATTATATATATATTCATATATATATATATATATATATATATATATATATATATATATATATATATATATATATATATATATATATATATATATATATATATAATATAAAGTTGTAAATAAAAGTAAAGTCCGCGACAGCGTGGTCTAGCTTTTAAGCATTTGCAATTGCTAGTACTAATAATAAAGCTGAAAACCTTGTATGTTTGATTGTTTGAACGCGCTAATCTCAGGAACTCCTGGACCGATTTTAATCTTTCCACGCGGGCAGAGTCACTGGCAATTGCTAGTCTATAATAAATTATTGAATACCTTTTTATAACCCTGCGTCGCTTCCGGCTTTGGCGCAGTATCAAACAAGTTCAGACTGGAATTCTGGAAGAAGTCCGAACTAGAACTTTCTCTTGAAAACAATTCCGCTGTGGAACTCTCTCTATTGAGCGACGGGCGAGCTTTGACGAAGGGGTTGTTCCTTGCATTTTTAGCGTGCTTTAGCCAGTTGAATTTATTAATAACTTCTGGTCCTGGTGACGGAGAAGGTGTATCCTCAGGAGTTGGAGTTGACGAAGTTGGCGTATCAGAATTGCTAGCCATCGCGAAGTCCAAACGAAGAAACAATCCTCAAATTATCTTGTCTATTGGATTACACAGCTCTCTCTCTTTATTAAAACTTTTTACAGTTCTATTTGTTTTATTTTATTTTGGTTAATTAATTTAAATAACTTCAAAGCTTTTTTTATATCCAATCAGTAATTTTCCATTATAAAGTCTTAAAGTCTTTTAACTTATTTAAATAAAATTTATTTGATTATGAAAATATTACTGTTTAGTTCTTCTTTGTTTGTATTAATTCACTAAGATTATTATTTCATTTTTTAATTTTCAATGTCAAATTTATTCAAATTATCATGTATTCATTTATTTACGAAATTTATAGCGTTGAGCGGTACATATTTTGAATTATAAATTACATTGTTATTTAAGTATTTTATTTATATAATATTCCTTCACTCACGAATAAAATCAAACAGAACAGAAAATAAATAAATATTAACGATTTACGTTACATCTGTTTAATAATTTTATATGTACATAATTACATTTAAATATATATTATGTTAATTATGCGACCGCACGCGTTTAGGACCAACGCGATACTGTGATGTGATTTTAATTTGTAACATCATGCGCGTGCGCGTGTGATACGTATAATTTATGAACTAATTTGGACGGAATGAAAATAAACTTCGTATTTACTCACTGTGCTTATTTGTTTTATCTCCGATCTGGGCGAAGTTATGGGGTTTCTTTGGAATTATATTGCCACTAGAGCAGAGGAAAATAATCTTTATAATGTAGTAGCTTTTATCCGCAATTTTGTTCGCGTGATAATAGATGGCGCACTCAATGTCATGCTATTCCCACAGAATTAACAGGATTTCTGTATGTTATCCCGGTGTATAAGGAATATTATTGGTTCAGGATTCACCGTGAAAGAGTAACAAACATACATCCATAGTCACAAACTTTCGCATTATGTCGCGACGGCTTTGGAAATATAAAGATATCAGCATAATTCTTGTTTAAAGGAGGCTGATACAGAAAGGCTACTTATATATATATATACTATACTGTTACGGATTGCAAAAATGAAATGAGTGCGCGGATATAGCTCGTCAACTCTGCAGGATGACTAAATGTAACTAGTCTTAAGAATTATATTTTGAAAAGAACAACCGCCGACTTTCTTACTGGCTCTTCTCGGTAAGAGCACCTTTCCAAGATTCTATAATAAAATTCCGCAATCAATTTTAGCTTTGAAATTACAGACGTTTAAAAACACTATTAAAGAGAGGCTGATACAAAAAGCCTACTATACTGTTGAAGATTATTCAGATGATAACAATGCGTGCATATACCTACTGTCCGACCCTGTACAAGATAGTAATGACTTAATGTAACTAGTTATAAGTATTATGTTGAAAAGAGCAACCGCCGAGTTTCTTGCTGGCTCTTCTCGGTACAGCTTTCCGAACCAGCAGTAGAATTGATGATTCAAAAGCACTTGATTACAAGTTTATTTGAATAAAAAAAAATGAATTTTGAATTTGAATATCCGAACCAGCAGTAAGACTTGACGATTGAAATATATTTGTTTACATGTTTACTTGAATAAAAAAGTATTTTCAATTGGAATTAGAATTTTGAACTGTTCAATAATATAGTCATCATCTTCCTGCCCTTATCCCACTTTAAGTGGGGTCGGCACAACATGTTATAAACATGTTGTCTCATGATTTGGCTACGTATTTTACGACCGGCCGCCTGCCTGACGTCAACTTATCTTAGTCGTATTTTACGACACCTCGATAAGAAAGAGGGTGGTCTATTCTACTTAACCGGATACCACACGGTGAGTCAACTTACCTTAGTCGCCTTTTACGACACCTCGGTAAGGAATGAGGGTGGTCTATTCTATTCAGCCGGACACCACACGGCGGGTCGACTTACCTTAGTCGCCTTTTACGACACCTCGGTAAGGAATGAGGGTGATCTATTCTATTCAGACGGATACCACACGGCGTTGTTCAACAATATAGTCGTCGAACTTATATGACGCACATACAAAACGGCAATTTACATTGATAGTGAACATGAAATTATTGTTATGGTAATAACTTACACGAGTGACAGGAGTGCAAACAAACAGAAACCCCTGTATTATATCCATTAATAGTTACTTATAACTGGCAATGAATACTGTATATCTTTGCATGATTAATGTATGCGATTCAGGTTAACATCATATTTAAATTATTTACTAGCTTTTACCCGCAACTTTGTTTGCATGGACTGTAGTCTTGGAATAGCTTCTGTCACTCTCCAACCCTGCAATTTTTTTACAGAACTTTGATAGGATAGATGGCGCTTTTCAATGTCATCCTATTCCTGTAGAATTAACAGGATTTCTGTAGCCTATATGTTGCTCGGGTGTATAAGGAATAATTGTGCCAATTTCATCAATTCAATTACAACGAATTCGCCGTGGAAGAGTAACAAACATTCATCCATTGTCATAAACTTTCGCATTTATAATATTAGTAGGATTCAACTAGACAATCAAGTAATTTTGAATCGTTAAATGTTGTTAAAGAATCTTCCACTGATTCAAAATTTTGCTCCTAACGAGAAGAACCAGCAAGAAACTTGACAGTTATCCTTTTCAAAATCATGCAATTTTTATTGCATTATTTTATATCTCTTAAAAAATTAGCGAACACTTATGTACAGTACCTATAATACGCAGAAATGATATAGTTATTTTTATATAATTCTAGCTTTTTGCGTAGTGATTTTAAAACCAATTTCTTTTGACATTTTGAGGAAGCGTTTAACGGGCCTTACCATTTTACGTCGGTCATAATTATTGATAGTTATTGTCTATTTAATAATAGTTCGATAGGTAATATTTTGATTAGTACTTTTGTCCAGGGATATTTTTAGAATGGCTTGAACGATGCACTGGAAAATAACAGTTGAAAACGAAAACTATTTTTCAGAGTTCTAAGTTCGGGGAGCGACTCTAATAGCGTTGTTTCTTCACAAATTAAAATTCAAATATTCTTTATTCAGGGAAACTTGCAAACAAATGCTTTTGAATCGCCAAATCTACTGCTGGTTCGGAAAGTTTATCCTACCGAGAAGAGTCAGCAAGAAACTTGGCGGTTGCTTTTAGCAAAATAATTCTTATAACTAGTTACATTTAGTTAGTTAGACTAAATCGATGAGTAGCTACGTCCATTCTAATCGTCTAAGTAATCCTCAACAGTTTTCTGTATAAGCCTCTCTTTAACAGTGTTTTTAACTGCTGTATTTTCATCTTCTTCATCAATTGATAGACGTCCATTGCAGACAAATTTATTTTCACGGGATCTTCAAATCACAAAATCTTATGCCGCTTGGATCTCCCGCGACTTTTTGAGATACACACACGGTCGTCTGTCCCCTAAGTCAGTAACTTAATACTTGTGTTATGGGTGACATACAGACAGACAATGGTAAATATATACTTATATAGTTTTAAATGCATACTTATATACACCCAGGGTCGAGGAACCAATAAATTTTTGTTAGAAAATGTTAGCAGTCAAATAATACACGTACAAGTAGTTTATGGAGTTATTTTAATATGTATATATGTGTTTAATATGAATATATGTATAAGCGAGAAATTATTCAAGGTTGCTGTAAACCTATCAAGAACTATGTCATTGTCGATGACAGACAATTGCAGCGTGAATTCATATTCATCGTTACAGAAAAATATTTGTTTTTATTTCTGCCAACATGATTTCATAGTTTTAACATTTTTAGATAAATAAATAAATAATAAATGAATATATGGGACACTTACACACACGGTCGTCCGTCTCCAAAGTAAGTTACTTAATACTTGTGTTATGGGTGACAGACAACTGGTGAATATATACTTATATTTTTTTTAAATAAATACTTAAATACAAATATACACCCAGACTCAAAGACCAACAAATTTATTTAGAAAATGTTGGCCCTCGGCGGGAACCGAACCCGCGACCCGCGGAGGTAGGGTCACTACCCACTGCTCCAAAGGGCCAGTCAAGTTAAATGATTAAAACACCTGAACTTGAAAATCCTTTCCACATTCAAGACTGCGGTTTAATAATGTAAAATTGAAAAAGTTTAAAATATTGACCGCCTTTTGTTTCTGGTTCTTCTCGGTAAGATAAACATTCCGAATCAGTTGAATCGTCAAGGATCAATATGATTGATCCTTTGATTTGATTGATTCAAAAGTGCTTGAAAGAGCTTATTTGAATAAAGATTATTTTGATTTGATATAAAATACAAAAACACAACTTTGATAGCCGCTGATACGTCAAGATCTTGTTGCAACAAATTTAATCATCATTCTTTCCATTTTCACCGTTTACTTAGCATACGCACGTTATTTAAATTCATGTATTACAAAATTGTTTCTCTCTAAAAGTTCTAAAAATCCGCGACAGCATATGTCTAGCTTTCAAGGTCAACCCACTTTAACCATTTTTATGTTAATTTAATTTATAGAATTAGGCGTTACTTTGCGGAGATCCATAATACAAAAGTAATAAATCGCTTTGCGATTTTGGTCGTGGAGTCTATCTCCTGACGATGCTTCGGTTGCGGGGCGAAACGATTGTTGAGTTTGTGATAGTGAACGTATATAGTGCTTGTGTATTGTGGTGGCGGTGGTGGAGGTTTGTGCATGTGTTTTTACGAATCCTGCATGTATCAGGTATGATAACCGATTGTCCACTTACATTTAGCATTATATATATTTTCTATTTTACTTCTTCGCGGATTATAGCAAAATAATTTTATTATTACTCATTTTTATGTTAATCATAATTATATTACGGTTTAAATCTTTCCACGCGGGCGGAGCCGTTGGCAATTGCTAGTATAGGTATATATATATTGGATTAACTTAAATATTAAAGATAACTGTGATCAAACTCAGTGCCTTATACGTCTTTAAAAAACGTATAATTCACAAAAATCACCTTCGTTCGTACAGGTGAACCCAAGCACCGTGAAAATAATGACGTCATATTACGTCAATCGCTTTGCCGTGCGTAGAGTGGGGTCACGTGACCACCACGGTCCGGCGATCAATGGTGTTTACCATATAGAAATGGTAATAACTAAAACGGATATTTCCTTACCTAACGTAATAAAGGTAACGACTACATAATATTCGGCCTTCGTTTCTGATTTTTAGGTAAACAAGAAGCAAAAAAGACGACAGTATAGAAAAATATTGTTATCTTAAATCAATGTTAACTTGACGAGATATCCAATAGCTATCTAATATAGGGAGATATGGGTTCAAACCTCCAGCAAGCACCAATGAGTTATTTATTAATAAGAAGACAATACATAATTATAAGAGAAACTAAATTATTACCACTAAACATTAGCCAAAAAATTCTTCAAACGAAAGAAAAAACTTAAGAAATAAATAGATCATACATACAAGTTAAATTACATGTTAATCAATTAAAATAAAAATAAAGGAAAAATAAATATGAAATATATAAACTTACAAACAGGCAGGGAAGAAACACTTCGTATGACACCTTAACTTATTTAAAGATATGTTGAACAAATCAATGTCATATGTGCCAAATTGATATTTGTAATTTATCACACGCTTTTCGGATTATCTATGCCTCTTCTCGCCTTTTTGGAGCGAAAAGCTTAGATTTAAACACGATGCTCCTATGCGAAATTGCAGGTTACAAAAGTCCCTCCAATTCTCCAAAAATATGCAGATTTTCTCAAGATGTTTTCCTTCATCGAAAAGCGTGTGATAAAATGCAATCATCAAATTAGACACATAAGTTTTAACAAAAATCTCAATGGTGTCTGCCCGGTTTTGAAACCGTAAACTCCTCGAAAGAGTCACACGGTGTTACCGCTGGGCTATCACAGTTTATCTCTTTTATATACATATTTATAATTTAGACTTTTTTTAATGAAGAATATATTAAAGACGTACAAAGATTCTTCGTCTGAAGATCATCGATTCAGTAAACATTCAAAGTCATAATTTGTAATACTAGAACAAATAACCGTTCATCCACTACCACCCACATTGTTTAAACGTCGGAGTCCATCGATTTATTACATGGGCCCGCCTCGTGAGTGGGATAAAACTGTATTTCATATTGTTTAGAAATTAGGAGTGTTTTCTTTGGCCAATACTTGCTAGTGCAAACCACTACATATACGATATAATATATATTATCAGTATATATACATATATAAGCTGTGGTAGCCCAGCGGTAGCACCGTGCGGCTGGAGGAGGTCACGGGTTCAAACCTGGGCAGACACCATGACTTTTTCTGTTAAAACTTATGAGTCTAATTGACAATTGTAATTTATCACACGCTTTTCGATAAAGGAAAATGTGGGTGACCGAGTTTCGCTCGGTATTTTTAAAAAGATATAAAAAGATGCAAAATGAAAAATAAACGAAAACAGGGATGGTTATATCTGAGGTTTGATCCGAGATATTTTCATTTTTTAAGTCCGTCCATTCCTGAGCTTTTATAGCTTTGTGACACCGTATTTAGCCTTTAATTTCTAATAATATTGTAGCAGTTTTTCAGTCTAAAGACAGGGATAAAACAAAATATTTTCTTAAATGAAAGCTAGCTAGATCGATTTACCCGGAAAGTATAAAGGGGCATACTAAGCTTAATGAAAACTGTTAGAACCGTTTTCGAAGATTAACTTATTTAAAGATGATTTTGATTTGATACAAGCAAAAATCGCAAACCCTACCCGTGGAAATATACCAAAGAACAATGACGACGTGTAGCTATACTAAATGAAGTACAAACAATCTCCGCTAACGAGAAACTTGCGATGGCCCGCCCTCACGACGGACTCAACAAATAATTTGTGCCAATTGGATATTTTTATGCAAATAATTGCAAATTTTAATATGGCGTTCTCGACTTGGCGGCGCCGTTTGACAGTACGAAATTTTTTGCTCAATTTTATATCGACTTTTATTTATTTACTGGGTTCATTTATAAAACTAGCTTTTTTTTCGAATTGTCTATATGCGGTTAGGCCTAACGGCTTTTACAGCGTCACCGGGCGGGACGGACGAGCGCAGAAGCATCGCCAAAGTTGCGAAATGCGGAGAGAACTAGAGCGCAGAAGCTCTACTAGCGTCGGGGAACGTCGTCCTAAGGGTGCCTCCTGTGAGATCGGACCACGGCTTTGGGCGACGTGTAGTGGTAAAACTAGCTTATACCCGTAACTTCGTTCGCGTGGACTGTTGTGGCATGATAGGTTGATAATAGATCTCGCTTTTCAATGTCATCCTATTCCTGTAGAATTAACAGGATTTCTATAGCCTATACAGGGTGTTTGGAAGGTCGATGCAAAGCTGCAAACAGGAGCTAGTATAGACTATTTAGAACCATTTAAACTGAACTTATGTTAGGCGAAGTGCGACTATTTTTTTTTTATAAAATTTTAAAGATTTTTGAAGAAAAATCCGAAGTTATGTCATTATTTGCTAATAATCAGCCATTTTGAAGCCAAAGTCAATTATTTTTTATTTTATTTTATTAAACTAATATGTAAACAGTGTAATAAAACATGATTAAGGTATCTGTGTTAAGAGATATTTTTGTTACAGATATTTGAAGTCAATCATTTCTTTTAAGATCAGAGAAAGCTGATTTTTGATGGCATTTAAAAAAAAAATAGATTGTGCTTTTTTAGTTCAAACATTTTATTAAATATGCCTGGTCATTGTTCTTTATTTTGAGGTATCAACTATGCGGATAGCCCGCAAATTATTGAAATTAAGATCTACAAACTAAATTGCGAGAGAAAATTAAAATTTATAGGCGAAGTAATTAAAACAAAATTTTAATGAAAGTCATTTATTTTTCGTGTTCAAAATGTCCGCCGCGGTTTCTAACACAAGCACGGGCCCGACTTCTCACTTCTGTTGTCGTTATCTTTAACTTCATTTCCACTTTCATCGTCGCGAACGCTGAATTAATTCTGTCAATTAATTCTTCTTTTGTGTTTATTTCCACATTTGTGTATACTAGCTCCTTAGCCCGACCCCACACGTAAAAGTCAAGCGGAGTCAGGTCAGGTGAACGGGCGGGCCAAGGGATGGGCCCATCTCTGCCGATCCAGCTATTGGGGAAACAATTGTTTAAGTGCTCCCGTACATTTAATGTCCAATGCGCTGGACAACCATCTTGTTGAAAAATGAGCTCTCGGTCGCTAACGAATATCAAGGCCCCAGACTCCTCTACAAGCTCTGGAAGATCATTTTGCAGGAATTCTAAATAATTATTTCCATTTAAATTATCTGGTAAGAAATGAGGCCCAATCAAAATTTTGCCAATAACTCCGGCCCACACATTGACCGAGAATTTCTTTTGGAATGATTTTTGCGTTTTCCAATGTGGATTATTATGTTTTTCAGCCCATAGATGAAGGTTATGGAAATTAATAATGCCTTCCCTTGAAAATTTACTTTCATCTGTCCACAAGATTGACTTCAGGAACCATGCATCTTCAATGTCTGAGTTGAGAAGAAAACGACAAAACTGAATCCTACTCTGAGGATCTCGCTCTTCAAGGCCTTGAACACCCGTACCATGAAACGGGTACTTGTTGTTTTTGTGCATTGTATTCCACACTTTCCAATGACAAATGTTTAAATTTCGTGCTACTTTTCTCGTGCTAGTATGTGGATCAGCTTGAAACGCCGCCAAAATATCATCCTCAATATCAGTACTATGTCTACCTGCATTGACTCCAGGTTCCACACGGTGTATCCCATCTTCAGCAAGCCGACGAAATGTGTTGTAAAATACTCTCACATTCGGTACTCTGCGATTAGGATAGCGTTCTTGGTACATCCTTCGTGCTAAAGAACCATTGCCGTCTGCTTTGCCATACATAAAAACGATGTCAGCATATTCTTCGTTCGAAAAAGTAGCCATAGTCACTTCTCAAAAACAAAAATTTTCTCTCGCAATTTAGTTTGTAGATCTTAATTTCAATAATTTGCGGGCTATCCGCATAGTTGATACCTCAAAATAAAGAACAATGACCAGGCATATTTAATAAAATGTTTGAACTAAAAAAGCACAATCTATTTTTTTTTTAAATGCCATTAAAAATCAGCTTTCTCTGATCTTAAAAGAAATGATTGACTTCAAATATCTGTAAAAAAAATATCTCTTAACACAGATACCTTAATCATGTTTTATTACACTGTTTACACATTAGTTTAATAAAATAAAATAAAAAATAATTGACTTTGGCTTCAAAATGGCCGATTATTAGCAAATAATGACATAACTTCGGGTTTTTCTTCAAAAATCTTTAAAATTTTATAAAAAAAAAATAGTCGCACTTCGCCTAACATAAGTTCAGTTTAAATGGTTCTAAATAGTCTGTCTGTCTGCAGCTTTGCATCGACCTTCCAAACACCCTGTATATTACCCCTGTGTATAAGGAATTATTGTGCTAAAGTTCTTCGATATTGATTCAGTGAATTCGCCGTGAAAGAATAAAAAACATACATCCATACTCACAAACTTTCGCATTTATAATATGAGCTTTTACCCGCAACTTCGTTCGCGTTGAATGTTGTCGCGTAATAGGTTGATAATAGATCTCGCTTTTCAATTTTATTCTATTCCGTAGAATTAACAGGATTTCTATAGCCTATATATTACCCCTGTGTATAAGGAATTATTGTGCTAAACTTCATCGATATTGATTCAGTGGATTCGCAGTGAAAGAATAAAAAACCTACATCCATACTAACAAACTTTCACATTTATAATATTTGTAAGATACATAAAAATTTATCCTCCTTTCTAACAAATACCATAAGTCATATATTTATTTACAAGGAACATATAAAAAATTAAATTTATTCTAAATTACTTACAGGCTCATCATGATTCTCCTGCCCTTATCCCGACCTAAGTGGGCACAACATGTTATAAACATGTTGTGATGTGATTTGGCTACGTATTTTACGACACCTCAATAAGAAATAGTGTAGTCCATACTACTCAGCCGGATACCGCACGGCGGGTCATTAACTTAGTCGCCTTTAACGACACCTCGTTAAGAAATGAGGGTGGTCTATTCTACTAAGCATACAGCACGATGTCTATGTAAAAGAAAATCTAAAAGATTTGAACCTCCCGTGCTTTCCTGTTTTTCAAAGATTTTCATGTTTTGTGTATGTTAAAAAAATCGGTATACCTTCCCGATAAATCCAACACCGTCAATGTACTGTATCGATTCATAATATTCACAAGGAACATTGCCGGCAGAATATAACGCGTGCAAATGAAATCGAATAATATAAGCGCCTTCGTACAATACAATTGCAATACATATTTGTATTGCAAAAATTTTTCGCGTTCGAACGGCGCTTACTATTTTGTTTGTGTGATAAACACGTCCCAATCTGTCTCCCCGTTTCCCATAACCTTATATATTATAACCAGTGCATCCAACTTATAATATTACCGTACCATCAGAGTATAGTCTCAATGTAATGTAATACACCATACCATAAAGCGTGGTTGCGTTCAAATACTTGTCTATTATTCTTCTCCTTTTTTTAAAAAAGGAAATTGTCAATCATTTCGTAAAAAAATTAATTTTGTGTCATTATTATGAGGACAGTAAATATGTTAACGTTAAATTTATACTGTACTGTAACAGCCTGTTTAATATCCCACTGCTGGGCATAGGCCTCTTCTCTCCGTTTTTTTTTTTGGAGAGAAGGATTGGAGCTAAGACCTACCACGCTGCTCCAATGCGGATTGGTAGGTTACACATATCCCCAGAATTCTCTAGAGATCTGCAGGTTTCCTCACGATGTTTTCCTTCACCGAAAAGCGTATGATATATTGCAATTATCAATTAGACACATAAGTTTTACTAGAAAACTCATTGGTGCCTGCCCGGGGTTTGAACCCTAGACCTTAGAAAGAGGCGCACGGTGATACCGCTGGGCTACCACAGCTTATTAATAGCAAATTTATACGATTAAAATTAATAGAATATTCATCCCTTACAAAGCGATCATAAAATACCTATTGACCATTCCTTTAATATTCTACATGCCTACCTGCGATAAAAACTTCGAACTTAATATTATATACAGCATCAGGAAATAATCAAATATGAAAATGGCATCCTAACTACTAATCAGGTAATCGTTTCTTACTGCAAATTGCTACACGTTTGGCGGTAAAATAAATGGTGGGGGTTAACAATTATTAAATATCACTTACCTAAGTAAGTAATTGCAATTCTATCGTGAAGCGTATCTCTTATAGCAAAATAATTTTATATTTCCTTTCATTCTTTACTAGATTCGGTCATATTCCGCCGCCAGGTCATTTATTCAGGTCTTTTATTTTATTTTTTTGTATTTAAACTTTATTGTACCGGAAAGAAAAAAAAACAGCAATAAAAAGAAAATAATTTTAATGTACAAAATGCGGTCTTATCACATAGTAGCGGTTTCTTTCAGACGACCTTAGGTTTAAAGAGAACTGAACTAACTATGTGGGTGGTGAACTATTCTAAAGTTAAATAAGGTAAAGACACTAGTAATAGACCATGTACTAGGAGTTGACCGTTTTGTATGAAATTTTTAATTAATAAGCGTGTTGTAGCCAATAAAAAATTTGTAATTACCTGTTGCCATATATTAACAACTGTCCAAACCCTCAGAACTGTAGCCCATTGTTTAATATTTAAAATTTTATATAATTAATTAATAGTTTTTATTAGCTACAACAAATATAACGCTTATTATTTAAAAATATCTGGGTGACCGAGCTTCGCTCGGTAATTTTTTACAAAAAAAATAAAAAACTTAAAAAAACGAAAAAAACAATTATTTAGTTGGGATCGATCCTTGGCATTCACATTTCTCGAGGCTGCCCGTTACCCGAATAAGCTACGTCGACTTGACATCTAATGGCGAAAATTCAATTCAATATAAATGTTAGTGTTTTTTAATGCCCAAAAACAGGGATAAAACAATATTTTTTTTACATAAAACCTAGCTAGATCAATTTTTCTCCCCCAAAACCTCCTACTTGCTGAATTTCAGGAAAATCGTTGGAGCCGTTTTCGAGATTCAGAAAATATATATATATATATATATATATATATATATATATATATTCAAATTCTTTTTTTTTTTTTTTCAAATTCTAATTGCTTTATTTCTTTTTAAAATACAGGTACACAAGATTTGCAAGGGCCCCTGTACTAGGCGAGAGCCTGTATTACTGGGTGCCCCACTCAACCACCAAGACTTATAATTTACATACAATGAAATAAAGTAATAAGGTGTGTATGTGTGTGTGTATGTGTGTGTATATGTGTGTGTTTATGTGTGTGTGTGTGTGTGAATGAGTGTTTGTGTGTAAGCGCGTGTATGAGTCAGTGTAACTATATAAATATGAGTTTAATAGATTAGAGTTTCCGTGCTATCATAGTCGAGCGTGAGAAAAAATTGTGTAATTGTATGTTTTACTTTGTTGCGTATCAACGGATAAAAGTTAAATTTACTGTTAAGCTGGTTGTAAAGGAATGATGACTGAGAGGCGAACTGTCTCCTCCTGAACTGTGTTTTACATTGGGGTCTCTGGCAGACAGGATGAATTCTACGACGTATGATTGTTATTGGAGTATACGGTAAGTGCTGATGAGTTCTAATTATGCAATTTAAAATGTATAATTGGCGGACGGTGAGTAAGTTATAAAGACCGGGGCGGAAAGCAAAATGTAAGGGGAAGAATTGTTTTCTACCCAAACATATACTAAAACTAATGATATATGATTACTTAAACTATGCTACTATAAACTAATGCTCTTAAAACTATAAATGCCGGGGGGCGCGCGTTGTTCGCGCTGCTGGTAGACGTATGCAAAACTGAATGCGGCGGCGCCGCGCGTCCGTATTTATGCTATGTTATAATGTTATGTGTAAGGTGCGAATATGCACCGAACAGATTTATATAAGTCAAAGGTTGAAAATCGAATGGGTTTAAAGAACATTACTTTGAGTAAAGCTCTTTGAGCTCTTTCAAGAATTAATAAGTGCGACTTGGCTGCCCCACCCCAAACTGGGATGCAGTAGCCTAAAACAGATTGAGCTAAAGCCTTATAGGTAGATATAAGAATTTTTTCGTCTGCTACATGTCTCAATTTTCTAAATATACAAGATTAACTCATTTAAATATAAAGATACGCAAATAAATAAATAAATGAAATAAATCAATTACTAGTGCACTTACCTTACATACTAATAACACACAAATACACAGACAAGAGATCTTGACGCTGTTTCCTTGATATACCAACTTACCATATGATATCGAATGTGCGTCCCTCCAGAACGGACCCCCTCGTTGAGTTGTATCGAGCTGACGCTGCCAGTATCATCGTCCATGAAACCTGTCTTCTTATATCGAGCCATCTGTAAATATACAATATATTAACGTTTAGGTAAGTCGACCCGATGAAGGAAAACATCGAGGAAACCTGCATATCTTTAGAGAATTCTGGCGATACGTGTAGCCTACCAATCCGCATTGGAGCACCGTTGTAGGGTTTAGTTTAATTCGGGGAAAAAATTGTGACACGCTGATTTACATGCGGGTAAAGCTGTTGGCTAGTATACAATAAAAACATTTGATATGTTAATAAATATATCTTTTCCTCTAACATTAATGGTACTCTGTAAAACGAACGATCTCACGTGTATCACATTAAAAATAGATTATAAGATTAACAACCATTAAACACCTACTTCAAATGTACCAACGCAAACAGGATACGGCGTACGTTTGCGCACGCGCAATATTATCTCGATGAGATATTTGGAGAGACGTCAGATGTTGTATATCAAGCATGTAGTATCTTGGGCAGCGTTTCTCAAAGTTAGGGTCACGTCCCAAAGAGGAGTAATTCCTTTGTTTAGAGGAGCAAATCGAAAATTAATTAGACACGAGTTTGACGCTTTCACTTCATACCACGCTGTGATATCCGATATTTCGAGAAGGTCACGGGTTCTTAAGAAACTTATGTTAAAACTTATGTGTCTAATCAATAATTGCAATTTATCACACGCTTTTCGGTGAAGGAAAACATCGTGAGGAAACCTACATACCAACCGCACTGGAGCAGCGTGATTGGTCTTAGCTCCAAACCTTCTCTCCAAAAACGGAGAGAAAAGAGGCCTATTCTCAGCAGTTTAATAAGTGCAAGTATTTACTCACTTTATCCATACTATTTAGATGCAACTGTAGATTTCGGTGCCAAATTTTACTAAGAAAGCAAATTCTATTGTATTGAAGTTAGTTATACACACTCACTACCACAATCTCCGATCTATCGAGATTGTGGTAGTGAGTGTGTGTAGTGCTTGTGTGGACTGTTGGTGTTTGCGGCGATACGTGTGGTAACTTGTTCTGTATATATAAGGTATATGATTGTTGTCTGTTTCATACATTTAGCATTACATATATTCTCTTAAACGTAGATTACAGCAAAATAGTTTTATTGTAACTTCTCTACTATGGAATTTGGCAAAGTAACGCCTGCTTCTATAAATCATTTCTATTCTTATTCTTTTCGTATTATTTTCTTCCTAAAAACCTATAATTTAAATTTCTTAAGTAAATAATTCAATTTTTTAATATTATTTATATTTGTAACGAAAGGGGGGCAGAGAGATGGGGCATGGCATAAACAAGGTTGGGAAACACTGATTTAGAGGTAAATGTCTCAATATATTTATAGCGAAGCCTGCTCTGTAACTTTGTTAAGTGCTGGGCATAGACCTCCTCTAACTTATTGGAGAGAATGGTTGGAACTCAGTGCTTTCACGCTTCCAATGTGGATTGCGATAATGGCGTGTAAAGAGCTAATGAATAAATGCCCCTGAATGGGATCGAAACTAGTCGGGCTAACCCGATAGATTAAAAAGTGAGTATAGCCGGTATGGTATAGATAAAAAAGAATGCTAAGTGATGAATTTTGGGATCAAACTCAGGCTTACAGCAACGTGTAGTAGAGACGTAGTATTGCTACACAAAAAAAAACAAATTAAAAAGATAATATGGTTTTGTATGTCTTGAGAGGACCAATAATGGTATAAGGTTTTGATTATATTTATACTTTTCTTATATTTGGTAACCAGTAAAATTGCATTATTTATAATTATTGTGTCCTTTTGCCCACGTGGTTATTCATTGCGTCGCGTAGATTTTCCCGCGTTAACCCGAATCCCTGGAAATTCTAGAAAAAGATGCCTATATGTTCATGTTATCACAACTGCGTTCTTTCAGCGAAAGTCCCATCAAAATCGGTTTCGCTTTCCGGACAAAGCGTTGTTAACTTAAACCTTCCTAAAAAAAAATATATTCTCTCACAAAAAACTGTACAAAAATCCTTTAAGTAGATTTTGATAAAATCGATCAAATACAGATAGAGGTTTCGGGTACTTTGTTTAACAAAATGTCATTTAAGTGTTTGTACTTCAGATTCTAAACCGAACATTTATAACTAAAAATAAAATTCATAGAACCGATTTCTTACTTATTTTAAAATTAGATCACGGTACATCTTTCTCTCTCTTTATGAGGAAATAGCTTTGCCCCCATCGATATCCCGTACCGGAAATTAACCTTGCATCTTAAGTATTTTTCTAGGTTACTATGCAATACAATTCGATGTCAGCTGTAATATTAAATACAGTTTTCCTTGTTTATGGATTACCAGCATTAACCAAGACATTTTCGCCTCGACTTAAATCTATTATAATTTATAAAGTTGAAGAGTTTGTTTGTTGTATTGTTTGGACGCGCTAATCTCAGGAACTACTGGACCGATTTGAAAAATTATTTAAGTTTATGATAGTTCATTTATCGAGGAACGCCATAGACTATATAACATCACGCTACGATGAATAGGAGAGGAGCAGGATTAAAAAATATTACGAAGTTTCCGTTGCATGCGCTAAGTAAACGGTGAAAGAAATTAAAAAATCATGTATAACAAAATTGTTCCCCTCTAAAAGTTCTAAAGAAAAGTCCACGACAGCATATGTCTAGCTTGTAAAGTTAATCTATTTTTACCATTTTTATGGTTATGAAAATGCTATATTACGGTTTTATTCTTACCACGCGGGCGGAGCCGCTAGCGATTGCTAGTCAACTATAAAGAGAAAGCAAATGAGGGTGGTCTATCTGTCTCTTTGTATATGGCTAATTAAGGGAAAATTATGTCACTTATTTGAAGGTACTGCCTTACCCAGAAAAGAATCTTGAAGATGTTTGCTTTACTATCTTGAATATTACGGAGTCTAATCCGGTAAACATTAACAGAATTATGTGTTCTCGCTTAGCTTGGTGTTATCGTTAATCCTCTTCGATATAATAGTTAGGTATGGAAGAAACATTATTTATGGGACATGGGTTTCTACTAAGAATTTTACGCTAAAACTTCTTGTATTGCTTGAATTCAGTGGCCCCCTATGATTTGGATTGTGATTGACACCACCAAAATGGTCGTAGACACTAGTGGTGTTTTTTGGTTTTCTTTATTTTTTTTGTACTATTTGCCTCACCATTCTTCGCGGCAAATTGATCTACGTGACTCTCTTCGACGGATTTTGTTTTAAATTTCGTGACGTGTATATTGCGCGTCTAATTTTTCCATATCTTTAATATTTACACGTATTAATCTTGTATATATATTTGAATTTTGGGGGTTTTGAATATTTTCGGTCCGCCTGTTACCCATCGGAAATCGCAACATTACAATCGACAGCTAAAAAAATCCTTTGTTTTCAATCCTAAATTTTACCATATATTTAATGCCTAAAAGCAGGGATAAACCGATTTTTTTTTAAATAAAATCTTTTTCCCCTACATGCTGAATTTCAGGAAAATCGTTGTAGCCGTTTCCGAGATTCAGAAAATATTTTTATATATATACATACATGATTAACTCACTTAAATATTAAAGATAGATAGTTAATCTATCTTTAATATTTAAGTGAGCTGAACGAAATATGTATATATAATATAAATGTATATTATTTTTTATTCTTTAGTTACTTTTAATTTGTTTTTAATGCTTGTCTTTGTAAAATAGTTCAGTTTAGTTTAGTAAATAGTTTATATAGTACCTATATATAATATAGTATTAAGTGTACTATATTACGATTATAGGATATTATTGTGATTATAATAAAACCGTCCCGTTAAGTTCCCGTAAATATACTTGGGCTGAAGGAAACAGTAAATAACATATAATACAAATAATAACATATACTTGGTCTAGCCGTTTGTATATAAAGTCAAAAGCCTACAGGTAGCTCCAAGCGTCAATGTTACGGACTCAGTATTGATTTTCACTTCAGTTATCCGCTCATCACGTTTTGCGATCGGCTGATATCTTTCATTTATTCAGTGATAAAGTAAAAAGCCACTGGATTTTGTTTACCTTTTCTAAAATCTTCTATCTTTAATAGAATTAATTTAATAGGCCTTGTTAATTCCAATTTCCTAGATGAAAAAATGTGGGGGGAAAAAACAAAAAGGGTGTAGGATTCTCAAGAATCGAGTATGGTAAGGGCATTAGTAATTGACCATGTACTAGTAGTTGACCGTTTTGTATGAAATTTTGAATAATAAGCGTTTTGTTTGTTGTTTAATAAAGAAAGAATTGTAATTACCTCTTGCCATCTATTAAGAACTGCTCAAAACCTCATAACTGAGCCTGATAATATTTAAAATTTAATATTAATTATTAATATTTTTTATTAGCTACAACAAACGAAACGCTTACTTATTATTTAAAATTTCATACAAAACGGTCAACTACTAGTAAATGGTCAATTATTAGTGCCTTTACCTTAATGGATTTTAAATATATTTTTTGTTATATTGAGCTTTGTTGTATTGGGAACCTGACATACCCGCCTCTCGTCCCCGTCGGACGGTAGGACCCATAAGGGGTCCCTATTTCTGATAAAAAAAGTAGTGTTATACCAAAGTTATATAATCCTTATCCCAATTTTAATTGGGGGCCGCAAAACATGTTATAAATATATCGCCAAATAATTTGGCTTCATATTTTACGACGGGGCGCCTGCCTGACGTCACCTTACCTTTGTCGTATTTTACGGCACCTCAGTAAGAAAGAGAGCGGAATATTCTTCTCAACCGGATCCACACGGTGGGTCAACTTACCTTAGTCGCCTTTTACGCCACCTCGGTAAGGAATGACGGTGGTCTATTCTACTCAGCCGGATTCTACTCAACAAACTCAAGCACGTTGAACTTGTCGAAGAAGTGAAGCGAAAGGTATGTTCACTGCTTAGTCAATTAGGTACGTCATTCACTTAAAGAGTTGATTGTACGAGTAACAACAAATTATTTTGACAATTTAATTCTGACTAACTGCGTACTTCCGCTCTTCAAATAAAACGGTTATTTAAGATACATTAAAGTTAAATACTATTTTGTGCTGGGCATAGGCCTCCTCTCTCCATTTTTGGAGAGAAGGGTTGGAGCTAAGACCTACCACGCTGCTCCAATGCGGATTGGTAGGTTACACATATCCCTAGAATTTTTCTAAAGATATGCAGGTTTCCTCACGATGTTTTCCTTCACCGAAAAGCGTGTGATAAATTGCAATTATCAATTAGACACATAAGTTTTAATAGAAAAACTCATTGGTGTCTGCCCGGGTTTGAACCCATGATCGTCTCTAGAGATTCACACGATCGCACCGCTAGACACGGTCGCACCGCTATTTTGTGGTTTTTTAACTCTACTGAACTATGGAGGTCCATAATACAAAACTAATCAGAATATTATACTGCTATAATCCACCTCGCTAGGAACTGAGGGTAGTTATTCTACTCAATCGGATACAACATGGCGGGTTTATTTACCTTAGTCGCCTTTTACGACACATGACAAATGAAGGTACACAAGATACACAAGCACTCAACATTGTTGAGATTGTGGTGGTGAATGTGTGCAGTGCTTGTGTTATCGGTGTTGGGTAGTGCATGAGTTACAAATTCTGCATGTATGTATATGGTATGACAACGAATAGTAAAATCTACATTTAGCATTACGTATATTTTCTATTATCGCGGATTAAATAATATATTCATTACTTTTGTATTATGGACCTACGCGAAGTAACGCCTTATTCTCTAAATTACTTATTTTATCTATCTACGAATAAGTATGAAACATTTCTTTGAACAGATTTTATAGGATTAGGCGTTACTTTGCGGAGGTCCATAATACAAAAGTAATGAGAATATTATTTTGCTATAATCCGCGATAAAAGAAAATATGTGTAATGCTAAATGTAGAGTGTACTATTCGTTCTCATACCTGATACATGCAGAATTTGTAACTCATGCACTACCCAACACCGATAACACAATACACAAGCACTGCAACATTCACCACCACAATCTCAACAATTGTTTCGCCCCGTTACCGAAGCATCGTCAGGAGATAGACTCCACGACAAAATCGTAAAGCCACTTTTTTTACGATTTTTTTTCACAGCTTTACAAATTCTGCATGTATCAGGTATGAGAACGAATAGTACACTCTACATTTAGCATTACACATATTTTCTTTTATCGCGGATTATAGCAAAATAATATTCTCATTACTTTTGTAGTTTTCATATTTCTTAGCACCATGAGATCTAATAGCATTCCTTATCAATCAATAATAATATAAGTATTAATTTCTCGTCTGTTTGTCTGTTACGCTATTACGGCTAATCCACAGGACCGATATTGATATTCTTTTAGTAGGGATTATGAAATTCCTGTTTTTGTATAGTAGTATAGTATATAATCAAGGATGATTAACACTGAACTTATGCGAACGAAATCTCGATTACCATAAATAGAATAATATATGTAAAGTTTTTAAAGGTGGAATTTTGGAACTCAAGTAATTTCTATGGTATTTATTGATTTAACAATGAATGTTATGCTACTAACTAATTACGGCTCAATAATAGAAACTTTTTCATAAGGTAAATAATAGTTATAAAAGGACAAAAATTACATCTTAAATTATTAAAAAAATGTTCCTTATTTAACAGTTTTGTGAACAGTTTTACTCAAAAAATAATAAAAAAGCAAGACTAGAGATACGTCGTAAATTTTTAAAACGCCTATACTAAATTAATAGTGAATATACGTGTTTATATAAAAAAAATTTGACGGTTATAATAATGGAAACACTACATGTTATCGGTTAAACTTATTTAAAAATCAAGTAAATCTATTCTTCTTTATTCAAATTTTGTAACAAGTTCCTTATGGAATACGGCACAAGATAAAATTGGATTAAAATCAGAATTAACAAATTTCTCTGCACTTCTTCAATGCTTATTGTCTCCTGCCCTTCGTGAGCAGATGGCTATAACAGAATTCTAAGTTATTTTCGTAACAAAGACAAAAATATATTGGAAATTCGTCAACAAAAAAAAATTACCGTCAATCCTGGTTTGAGATGTAGAGTGGGCATCGGTGAATAAGAAAAATTACACTATCACTTCACTGCACATTGATTAATTTATAAAAAATAATGTCCCTTTAATTAATATCGTGTAATAAAACGGGCGCGAAAAATCAGTACCACCCGACGCATGGTTCGATTGAATGTTTTGGTCGGGAAGAGTAGGCCGCCTATCCCTTGTAATATCGACGTTTACTTTTACGTGCACATGTAACGCCATCTATTGACAGATCAAAAAAGTTTTTCGAAATACTTTACCAACCTAACCAGACTTATTTATAATTCAATAATGTAGATGTTACTAAATTAACTATTAATTTACTTTTATTATACTTATATCTTTTTTTATACGAATTTTACTAACGTGTACATTCTCTGTGTACTTGTTCAACGACATCTATTGACATTTTTATTATACTCAAAATGTTTGAAATCTGGCAACTTAAACGAGGTTCACTGTCCAATCAGAAGCTAGTTTTTTACGCAAGCGTTGTGGAGGGAAGTTTTCACTCGTTGAAATAATCAGTAGGTTGGTAACCGAACTGTATAGATACAGCGTGATAAGTGTCTCGGTTAACTCGTACATGCGAAAATCTCATCTGCCACACCGCCTACACGTTTTATAAATAAACATTCGTGCTTAGTGCAACTGTGATTGGGTTTTAGTGAAAATGACCAACGCACCTGTGAAAAAAGTTCCCATCCATTTACAGGTAGGTAACGGCTTCGCGCAACCTGTTGTTTTTGCGATAGAATAGATTCTGTAAACAATTGTATTTAAAATTCGAAACATCAATTAATTATAATGCAGGATTATGACACACAATATCTCTTTAGTTGTTTGAATTGAGTTTTTCGCGGCGTTTCAATCGAATCATCTCTTGGGAAAACTGACCCAATTTCCTAATAGAATTAGGTGTACCGGTTCTTGGCAAGGGCGTTTGATGTTCGTTCTAAATAAATTATTGTTACCAATAAAACTCTCGTGTAGGATATTTTTTGTTTTTAGTCACATTAGAAAATTTAACAATACCAGTTATTTATAAATAAAAATAGCGTTGAATTTGTTATCGCTATGTATCACTGTAACACGGTAAATATTTGTAAATGTGTTCGGAGATAAATTTTAAATAAATTATTACTGAAAATGTTGATATACCTATTGTATATGCCGTGTGGTATCCGGCTGAGTAGAATAGACCACGCTCATTTCTTACCGAGGTCTCCTAAAAGGCGACTAAGGTAAGTCCACCGGCCGTTTGGTATCCGGCTGAGTAGAATATATCACCCTCATTTCTTCCCGAGGTGTCGTGAAAGACGATTACGGTGCGTTGACTCGCCGTGTGGTATCCAGCTGAGTAGAATAGATCGCCCTCCTTCTTACCGAGATGTTAGAAAATACGACTAAGGTAAAATCGCAATCGGTCGCAAAAAACTTAGCCAAATCATGTAACAACATGTTTATAACATGTTGTACCGACCCCACTTAGAGTGGGATAAATCAGGAGGATGATATTTATATACATATTGTATATATTATTGTATATTGTGTAATATTTGATAAATATTTTAGTTATCAAATCTATCAAAAGAAATTGTTATATATTTTCGAGTAACTGGTTTGTCGGAATAATATTTGCGGGCGTTACTCCTAAATACCAACTTAATTAAATCAACTGTTAAGGTCATAGGTATACGATAACGGTAAATTGCTAAAACGTTATTTATTTAATTATACAATTAATTCCAAAAGTTTTATAGAATATATTTTTGGTATTAGATTTAATTTTATTAGAATTTTTTTTACGTGATGGGAAATACCTCAAAATAAAATATTAGGAAGCTTCATTAATTGTATCTTTAATTTCTTAAAATTTAAAACAGACCGTGCCCGAATTTTATAGGAATCGTCAAGATGTGACAAGACTTAAACTCGATTCCAGGCCGTTAATAAACTAATAAAAAAAGTGTGACAGTCGATTTACCATTTTCTTCTATATCTGTGGCAAGGCGTGGATAAATAAAATTAAATAAAATATAATAAATATAAGTATAATCTTGTACATATTAGGTCTAAGCACATTATGAATACATAGTTTAGTTTTTTTTAATGTAATTTTAAATGTGTACTTACGTAGTTTTAAGGTAAATTGTAATTTAACCGTAATATTTTTCAAAAAGGCCTTAAAGGACTAAATTCTAGGCCGTTAATAAAACTAATTAATAAAATTAAGCATTGATATGCCTCGACTGACGTCACACTCATCTGGACTACGGATGTGACTTGAAGTAGAAAAACATCGATTGATAAATAATAGATTTTGTCCCCGATTTTATATAAAATATCGATTATTTTGTATCAAAATAATCGATTTTTAAAAAACGATTTCTTTACTATTTGAAAAGTTGCCTTTTTTAATATTACTAATTAATCACAATAAAGACTAATTAAAGTGGACAAGTACCAAGTAAGAATAACAAATGCGCTTTTTTGTGGAAATCGATTAAAATGTGTATTTCGGCTACATTGGTCATCCAATAATGTATATCTTATCTTAAAAACAAGAAAATAACAAAGAAAAATAAAAATAAATCGATTTTTAAAAATCTATTTTTGTTTAAAAATGATCTTAAAATCGATAATTGTTACATTCCTACCCTATTCTCCATAAATAGTGTGTATAAACCAGGATATTAAAGATGCGTCAAGGGTGAGCGGCGGTTTTGGGTGAATGACCCGTCACTTGCCCGCAAAGGGTCTAGGTTGGCAACAGTACGTGACATGCGCAATAGTTTCGAGGCTGGGAGGTACAAAAGATCGACATACAGCGTGCCGTTGCTTTTATGGGATGAGATAATACTGTATACTGTTATAATAGACTGTATAACGCCTACACTTGGCCCTCTATTGAATTTTTTTTTCATTTTTTTTTTAATCACAGATCAATCTTTTCATTTGAACATTCGTTCCTCCTGCCCTTATCCCACTCTAAGTGGGGTCGGCACAACACGATACAATATGTAGTCACATGATTTGGCTACGTATTTTACGACCGGCCGTCTGCCTAATGTCAACTTACCTCGGTATTTAACGACACCTCGGTAAGAAAGAGAGTGGTTTTATTTGACCAGAGATCAGTCTTTTCATTAGAGGTCAGACATTCATTTCTCCTGCCCATATCCTACTCTAATTGGGGTCGGCACAACATGTTACAAACACGTCACACGATTTGGCTACGTATTTTACGACTGGCCGCCGGCCTGACGTCAACTTACCTCAGTCGTATTTAACGACACCTCGGTAAGAAAGAGGGGATTTTACTCAAACGGATACCACACGGTGGATAATTTTTTAAAAGCTGGCCTTATCTTACTAATATTAAAAATGCGAAAGTTCGTGAGTCTTTAACGGCGAATCCGCTGAACCAATATAGAAATATCGAACCAATATAGAAATCCTGTTAATTCTACAGGAATAGGATGAAATTGAAAAGTGCTATTATCGACCTGTCACACGACAGTCTACGCGATTCGAACCCGAGCTGTGAACATTTTCGGTTCGCGCGTTACTCATCGGATATCGCAACATTAGGTTTGTCAGCTAAAAAATCCTTTGGTTTCAATTCTACATTTTAAATTCTTTTTAGTGCCCAAAAACAGGGACAAAACGAGTTGATGAACTGATGAAAATGATGAACTGACAACGTCTTAAATTAGGTTGCGGCTTGGAGTCACTCATGAAAAAGTGTAACGCCCGCTCACGTCTGTTACGATGAGTCACCGAACGAAAGAGAGGCCCGCCGGACTGGCGAATGCCTTGCGTCTCTCTCCCACTCCAATCTATCACATTTAAAAAGACGTTGTCACGTAAAATCTTTGCCCGTAAAACCGACTTTACAGGCGACCGTTTTATTTAAAAACAAAACCTACCTAGTTGGATTTTTCTTCCTCAAAACCCCTTGCTGCTGCTCAAAACATGCTGAATTTCAGGAAAATCGTTGGAGCCACACATTGATTATATTAGTAAGGATATATTTTCAGATACCTATTTTAAAATATTATGTTAACAAAAATATAATTTAAATTTAATTTTTCGTATTTATACTAAAAACGTTGGAATCCAACGCCGTACGTATAGGTAATTAAAAAAATAATAATTTGACAACTGATTCCTAACGTATAAATGTTATTATTATGTTCAGGCCATAAAGCAAGATAATAATAATAATGTTATTAATAAATAAATTTTCTAGCACGTTCCCATTAAAAGTTTCTAATATTTATACAGGTATTAAATACCAGAAAAACATTATAAATTTTTTGATGTATATGAAGTTTTTGTACTCCTTTTACTTAGCTATTTTAATATATATTTCATGTAAGTACGGGTTATTTAGTAAAATTATCAAATTATACTCTTGATAAAACGGTAAATCTCTCTGATTCTTCCCGGATCGATCTAATTTTTGTGATGGAGATATTCGCAGGGTTGGAGAGTGACAGAAGCTACTCTTAATTCAAGACTACAGTCCATGAAAACGAAGTTGCGCGGGTAAAAGCTAGTTTATATATATACATACAAGATTAACTCATTTAAATATTAAAGATAATCAAATGCCACCGGAACTGCATTAAGATTCCCCTAACTAAGATGGTTATCTAAAACATTTCCCTTGGGAAATTTTCCAAGTTTATACGATTTGTACCATAAGAGGACAGTGACGTCATCACTGATTCCAAGATTAATATTATGAATTTTATTTACATATTAATTTTATGTACTGGAATGTTATTACAAACTGTAAATTTATGATGATTAGCCGTGTGGTATCCGACTAAGTAGAATAGTACCACCCTCATTTCTTACCGAGGTGTCATAAAAGGCGACTAAGGTAAGTCGACAGGTCGTGTAGTATCCAGCTGAGTAGAATAGACCATCCTCATTTCTTACCGATTTGTCGTAAAAGGCGACTAAGGTAAGTTGACCTACCGTGTGGTATCCGGTTTAGTAAGTAGAATAGACTACCAGTCAACTCACTTTAGTCGAATTTTACGACACCAGGGTGGTCTATTTTACTCAACCAAATACCACACGGCGGATCAACTTACCTCAGTCGCCTTTAACAACATCTCGGTAAGAAACGAGGGTGGTACTATTCTACTAAACCGGATACCACACGGTGGGTAAACTTAACTTAGTCGCCTTAACGACACCTCGGTAAGAACTGAGGGTGGTCTATTGTACACGCCCTTTTTGACACCTCAGTAACAAATGAGGGTGGTACTATTCTAATCAGCCGAATAACAATCCTTTAAATAATATGGATATACAAACATTTTATTAATAACGTTTCATTTAACGAAATAGTTACTTTTAATGGGGAAACTAATAAACAAGGGAATGGTGATGTTCCATAAAAAAAGTCGCCTCAAGCAAGACTTCCGGCTTCCGAGCAAAGGGGAATCGAAGGTCAGATGGCAATCGCGCCCCATCGCTTATAGATTTTACGGCTTCAGTTAAACGAGAAAATAGTAGGGATGTGACTTGGAGTAGAAAAAATCGATTAATTAATAATCGATTTTTATCCCTATAAAAATGATTGATTTAAAAAAATCGATTATTTTGTTATGAAATAATCGATTTTTAAAAATCGATTTTTTTCTAACTTTCAATTAATAATTACAATAAAGGCTAATTACGCCGTATGGTACGTCCGGCTGAATAGAATTGTACCACGCTCTTTCTTACCAAGCTGTTGTAAAAGGCGACTAAGGTAATTTGATCCGCCGTGTGGTATCCGGCTGAGTAGAATAGACCCTCATTTCATTTACTACTCGTTTGTTGACATGATTTTCATATCTTCATTGCATGTCCATACCATCTTAATCTTCCACTTCGTAATTATATTTGAACGTAATTGTATATGTATGTAGACTATTATACTTTTTTTTTTAAATCTATATATATTATTATCTATTATTATTTGTAAAAAATCGATTATTATGTTATGAAATAATCGATTCTTAAAAAATCGATTTTTTTCTCACTTTCAAAAGTTGTCTTTTTTAATATTAATAATTACAATAAAGACTAATTACGGCGTGTGGTATCCGGCTGAATAGAATAGTACCACCCTCATTTCTTACCGAGGTGTCGTAAAAGGCGACTAAGGTAAGTCGACCCGCCATGTGGTATCCGGCTGAGTAGAATAGACCACCCTCATTTCTTACCGAGGTGTCGTAAAAGGCGACTAAGGTAAGTTGACCCACCGTGTGGTATCCGGTTGAGTAAAATAGACCACCCTCTTTCTTACCGAGGAGTCGTAAAATACGACTAAGGTATGTTGACGTCAGGCAGGCGGCCGGCCGTAAAATACGTAGCCGAATCATATGACAATATGTTTGTAACATGTTGTGCCGACCCCACTTAGAGTGGGATAAGGGCAGGAGGATGATGATATTTGTAAGAGGGCGGGGACTCCGAGGTTTTTATTTAATTCGGAGTTCTCGGCATAAAATATGTTTTTACTATATTTGCACAATAAAATATGTATTAAGATTTTTTATTTCAATTTATTAATATTCTGTATAAGTTTCTTCTTTTTATAGAAAATTCAAACGTGACTTTGCTAAAAACTGAATACACTGGGTCTCAGCAATATATTTTTTGATAAGTTTTAATTAACTTGCGGCTTAAGAAGAAAAAATAGGATCGTTTAAAATTAAAAGTAGGTTTACCATGAGTCCCGATTTATACCGGATTGTTTTAGTTTCATATATTGGTTCTAGAATCCCAGGCTATTTAGCTTGTCTAGTTGTAGAATGTTGCAAATTAAAAAATTGGTTCAATCCATTACAACTCGTGATTGGTATTAATAATTAATGAAATAATTTTGACATATTAATATCAACAGCTGCTGTGATGGCCTAGCGGTGCGACCGTGTGAATCTCTAGAGACGATCATGGTTTCAAACCCGGGCAGACACCAATGAGTTTTTCTATTAAAACTTATGTGTCTTATTGATAATTGCAATTTATCACACGCTTTTCGGTGAAGGAAAACAACGTGAGGAAACCTGCATATCTCTAGAGAATCCTAGGGATATGTGTAACCTACCAATCCGCATTGGAGCAGCGTGGTAGGTCTTAGCTCCAACCCTACTCTCCAAAAATGGAGAGAGGAGGCCTATGCCCGGTAGTGGGATAGTAACAGGCCGTTACTTACTTTTAATATCAAGTTGTAAATATTTAAATTACGTTTAATATATTTTTCCTGTTCTCCAAGCGAAACCGGAAATTTTTTAAGCGGGTATTTTGTTAGCCCGGTATATAAGTTTCTCAAATTTCATCTAAATTGCTTCAGCAGATAAGCTGCGAAAGAGTTACAAACAGTCGGACAAACTTTCGTTGGACAAATATTCGTTTCAGAATATTCATATGAATGTCCTGCAACAGATTTTTTCCAGTTTTGAGTTCTATGATATTTATTTATTTATTACAAGTTATTTCGATAACAGGCAACATACTTAAAATAATATGGTAATAAAATCTTTAATATTTAAATGAGTTAATCTTATATGTACGAGTATATATATGTATCTCGGAAACGGCTCCAACGATTTTCGTGAAATTCAGCATGTAGGGGGTTTTGGGGGAGAAAAATCGATCTAGCTAGGTTTTATTTAAAAAATCTCTGTTTTTGGGCATTAAAAAATTATAAAATTTATATTGAATTGAATTTTTGCCATTAATTGTCAAGTCAGCGTAGCTTATTCGGGGAACGGGTGGTCTTGAGAAATGAAAATACCTCGAATCGAGCCCCACCCTATTTTTTTTTAAGTTTCTTTTTTTATTTTGTAAAAAATTACCGAGCAAGGCTCGGTCACCCAGATATAAATAATAATATGGTAATCCTACAGATAAAGAAGGATATCTATTTTCGCTCCAAAGAGCTGGCCCCTCACAAAGAGCCGTAAACAATGATTTATGATAAACCCAGGCATTACTTACATCGACGCTTTAACCGCATTTCTATGAATCGATTAACTGCAGGGAATTGAACGCGGTACTGTGAAAACTTATTATGAATCCTATTTGTTTAATATTAAGGTATGTATTAAACAGGAGAACTATATAACCCGTAGGCCATCGCAAAATGGGATGTGTCCAGTTGGCTGTATGATTTTTATCCTTCAGTAATAAAACTAAGCCATGAACCTTATTTGAACTCTCGTCTTTACTGGCTCTTTGACGTACATAGTTTATTTTATACAGGGTGGCCCGTAAAGAATGGCTAAGCTTATATTACCTTCATCGGAGCAAAATAATTTTATTATTACTTTTGTATTATGGATCTCCGCAAAGTAACGCCTAATTCTATAAATTATTCTATACATAACTTATATTACCTGTAAATTGATGTTATACGAGTCAACATAAATTAAAAAAAAATCGATTTCATTTTAATATTTTTTTTATCTTTGAATTTTGTCACACTACTTTATTTTTCACTTTACTTTACTGTTAAGCACAGCCACAAATAAGTGAAATACGTGGAGGTTTTAGTATTATAATAACCTTCATAAACTGTACGGATAGAATCTATTTCTACATCAAATTGTTTTGATTGTTTTGATTTGTTCTACATCAAAGTTGATTGGAAATTTAGAATAGTCAACAATAAAGCAACGCCGAGTCTTGAAACTATTTAGTTTGAAGATGTGCATAAAACTGGATTAATGCGCAATTTTAGCATTAATGTTATTAGGAAAAATTGACGACAGTTTCACGGTGAGAACGGTTTTAAGAAAATTACCGGGTTTAATAACTCTGACATTTAGTAGCTGTGTTATTATTTTCAATAAATGTAATCAAGGTGACAAATTCAAATATACAATAGGTACAATAGGTGATCTTTGTAAACTTTTTTTTTTACCAATAATGTTTTTTCCAACATATTTTATTTTACATAAATAAATAAAAGAATAAATAGATGTTCTTACGGCTTTGCTTGCAAGAAAATCAGTGTATTTAATTGAAATTTTTAAAAGTAGTTTTTGTGAGTTAAAAAAAAGTAATTTTGTAATATTTTTGTAGACGTACAATTCTCTAATACATTACTTTAGTGTAACTCTGTTGGTTTACGCGGCACATGCGACTAATGCTCCCAACAGGCGAGTTTGTTTACGACTGCGCGCCAATTTACATAAACCGTAATGTACTACGAGTAGTAACATGGACCTTTCAGAAGAGTTAAACTATCTTTTAGTAAAAACCGTTCAAAAATCCGTTCGAGAAAATCTATCATATAAAGACAGACAGCTTTTGGAGACTTTTTTTTTAAAAAAGGGTTATTTAATGGTTAAGCGTTGCAAACACGGGCGCGAATTCTAACTGTGAACTTGCGCCCGTGTTTACAGTGAGTTTTTCAAAGATCTAATAGGTTCATATGTGGGCCGATCCTGGCGGCACTGCAATGCCAGGCCGACCCGTGACGGGAGTGGAGCGAGCCCCGAACATCCCGTCGTTATACAAAAATCAGTTTAATATACTGGTTCCGCAATGCGGAAACTTTCAGATATTAAGCTGAAAAGAACAGAAACATAGAACCTTCTGGCGGACGGGCACTGGGGAAGGTGTACAGTAGAGGAATAAGGGGATAATAGAGTGGGTTAAGAGAGAGGGAGGGTGGTAGCGAGACCACAGTTTTTAAAGGGGAAACGAGGGGCGCTAAGGCACGGTGTACTGCCGCGCCCCCGACACGTGCTCCACATAAATATCCCGGGACCAGCAGATGGTATCGCTGACCATGAACCTCCTCACCATCACAGCGTAGACTCTGTTGATATTGAGGGTGTTCATGGTCTTTTCGTTACGGCAATCCCAGCCGCCAAGGGAACCAACTATAAAGGCGTCGACGTCAACGGTGTATCCCAGACCCGTCAGTTGATCGACTATAGGTTGGTATTTGTCGATCTTTTCCTGACGAGCCTGGTCGAATGAATACGCTACGCTACGCTATATACGCTTTAATCTTAGCCAAAAAGCCGAGAAGCGATTTTGGAGACTTTGTTTTATAATAAGTACTAGCAATCGCCAGCGGCTCCGCTCGCGTGGAAAGATTAAAACCGTAATATAATCTTTTGATAACCATAAAAATGTTTAAAGTCGGTTAATCTTAAAAGCTAGACATGTGCTGTCGCTGACTTTTATTTAGATCTTTCAGAGGAAAACAATTTTGTAATACATGATTTTTGAATAACTTTCACCATTTAGCTCACGCAAGAGAAGCTTTAAATTTTGCCGTTTGCGTAATATTTTTTATTGCTGCTCCTCTCCTATTCATCTTAGCGTGATGTTATATAGCCTCTATAGCATAGCAAACAACTGGAGTATACTCGTATTTTCTCATCGACAGTCCACACGACGTATGGTTGTTGCAAAAAAAATCAATACACCAGCAAAAGCCTACTAAAGTTCCCATACCCTAACCACCCCGACCTCCCCATAGGCGGCAATCTTGTTTCCCGACACTACTCTGATTGGTGCTTCAGTAGAAAAATTTCTTGTCAGCGTTGATGCTTTTACGTTGATGTATTGTTTTGCGGTCTGATGATGCTTCAATATAAGCTTTTTTGAAGAACATAAAAACCATAGAGGACTATTGTAAAAAACTGAAGTGGATTTAATGTAAACGATTTAAAAGCGAATAGCAGATCTCATCTTAAAATATTAAAAGCTGTGCGAAGCGTGTGCATATATTGAAATGTCCTCTATTGCGCATTGGTCTCGTCTTTTTGCTAGATGTTTTAAAAGAAAGAGAATCTATATTTTCTAAGCTGTTGACTGTAGACTGAAACTTGTGGCCAATTAAAAGAACGTATCTCTTAAAGGTTAATGCTTATATTTTGCACTTCACCATCACTCAATGGTAGGTAAAATAGTAGCAACCCATCATATAAAAAAGGTACATCTCCTGACTTCTCATCATACTATCCATGAAATATTCTTTAAAGTACTCCATTTTTTCATTAAAAGCTGGAGCTTAAGGTCTCTCCCAGCCTCTCAGAAAGCATCGTTAGAACGGTATTTTCGAACATATAAGTATTGTACGGGCTAGCACGTACATTTGCAACATCGGCATTTACGCCATATTTTTAATATCAAAGAAATTATAAATCAGTACGACGTTAGCAGCCGCGCGTGCTCAACGTATCAAATTAATATATCATATCACATTATCATTATCATTATAAAAAATAAATCTATCAATATTAAGCGCCGCAATCTATCAATTACTATCAAATTATCATTCTATCAACCAAAGAGCGTACAGGGTAGTAGCAGCCCGTACATCTTTGTGGTCCTTCGAGCCGGACTTCTATCAGACATTTGAACTCAATCTTTTTAAAAGCTTTTATTTAAATGATTAATAGAAACAGGAGTTACTTTACGGATATCCATAGTACAGAAGTTTCTATTATATTATATTTATTCTGCCACCAGCCCAGCGGTGACACCGCGACTCTTTCGAAGAGGTCACGGGTTCAAACCCGGGCAGACACAAATGAGTTTTTCTGTAAAACTTATGTGTCTAATTGATAATTGCAATTTATCATACGCTTTTCGGTAAAGGACAATATCCTGAGGAAATCTGCATATCTTTAACGAATTCTGGAGATATGTGTAACCTACCAACCCGCATTGGAGCAGAAAACGGAGAGAAGAGGCCTATACTCAGCCGTGGGAAAGTAATAGGCCGCTACTTACTTATATATATTCTATATGTAACTTTTAGCAGCTTTTATTTAACTTGCTGTGTATGTATGTGAAGTAGGCATGGACAGAATCGCCAATCACTTAATGATCATGATATGAAAAACTTTTCATATAGCATCATCTGCTAATGAGTTTTAGAGTACTGCTATACAAAATTATGGATATTCTATGAAAAAGTAAAATAATAAATTAATACTGAGACTAATTCACTGATATTGAGCAAAAACACATGCAAAGGAACGTGGGTTAAATAAATAAATAAATTAAAATAAAGACAAGATTTGTTTGTTCCAAAGAAGACGCTATTCCAACTTAAATTATAAGCTAGAAATATTGACCGTATTATATATGAGTTAAGAATTACATTTGTTTGTAATAACAATAATTTCACCCAGTAATATTGATTAGCTAAAACGCTTTCCGCTATTATATTATTCAGCTATTCGCTATAATATGATTACTTGATAAAGCGATTGCTATTACAAACAAATGTAATTCTTAAGTTATATTCAATACGGTCAATATTTCTAGGATATAGTTTCAGTTGGAATAACGTAAAAGTGCGTCATCTTCCCGAATTATCGACCGTATTATATAAGATAAAAGAATTACATTTGTTTGAAATAACAATAATTTTGCCTAGCAACATTGATTAGCAAATACGCTATCCGCTATTATATTATTTACGTTAATGGACTAAATGATTGCTTATACGAACAAATTTAGTCTTTATGTCCTATACACTGCATACGACATAAAGAATACATTTGTTTGTATTCCAATAGAATTAGCAGCATTAGCATTTCTTATACGAACAAATGTAGTCTTTATGTCCTATACACTGCATACGACATAAGGAATACATTTGTTTGTATTCCAATAGCATTAGCAATAGCACGTATGATCACGTGATTACAATCGATCATATCGTGGAACGAATATGATTCTTATATAGCAATCATACCCATGCCTAATGTGAAGGTGGATTTTTGCAAATTAAATTCAACCCACTGCCCGGTGTCCGATTGAGCTAAAATTTTACTGGTGTAGTCGTGATGACATTGCATGTTTATCATCAGCATGAGCTGATGCTGCTGTCCGAATTGGCTATAGAAGAGGGACCTCCTAAACGGTTAACAGTAGGGACTTAAAATTTTGTTTTACGCAGGCGAAACAAGATGTATATAGAAGCCAGTATTCAATAAGTACCTAGGCAAACAAATATCTCGCTTTCGCTTACATAACTGTACGTGGGTATACTTTCTTGTCTGGAAAATTAAGAGTTTGCGGAGTTAGTCTGAGATGCTTCTTTTGTTGTTCATACCGCGAGTAATTTTCCTGCGTACTGAAATATATTTCATACTTTATAACTTTCAGGATATTAGTTCTTATTTAGCTTTTTGATATTGCTGTACCGCTTTTATGTCGCAATTATTTTTTTTTAATTTAGAAAGGTTAATGAAACTTTTATACCACCCCGCTTTAGGCAGTTTTTCTCATGACTTTCCTAGAAATATAGGTGCTTTAAGGATTTCGGTGGAGCTTATTTTAAGCAATACAGATTTTATTACGCTTACATTACTAGGTAATGATTACTGCTTTATAATAAGCATTTAATGCAATAAATATTTATTAGGTATAAAAATTGTGATCATCATCATCCTCCTGCCCTTATCCCACTCTTAGTGGGGTCAGCACAACACGTTATAAACATGTTGTCACATGATTTGGCTAAGTATTTTACAACCGGCCACCTGCCTAACGTCAATTTACCTTAGTCGTATTTTACAACACCCTGGTAAGAAATGAGGGTGATCTATTCTACTCAACCGGATACCACACGAGTCAACTTATAGTTTTTTATATTTTGCCGTATGGGGAGTTTTGGATTCAAAAACTGTCTTATATAACGGATTCTTCTTTACACCCTGAGATAAACAAAAATAGAGAGCACGCTTCTAAAAAGTTAATATTGGAGATAATTTAGTCGCACGCTGTTAAGCAATCTGGCGAATGTTTCGACCTCATTTAAAATCAAAATAATCTTTATTCAAATAAGCTCTTTTGAATCGTAGAGGATCATAATGAATGAAGCTGCAACTGGTTCGGAATGTTGCTCTTACCGAGAAGAACCAGAAAGAAACTCGGTTAAACATTTTCAATTTTAAATTATTAAAGACTGCGGTCTTTCAGATTTTATAAAGCTTATTTATATACCTTTTTCATGATATTTTTCCGCATATCAATCTCTTTGAGATGCCGTGCGATCTCTGAGTAGAGGTCTTTATAACATGTGCCGACCCCACTTAGAGTAGGATAAGGGCAGGATATTGATGATCAATTTCTTTGAGATTACGTCATGTCTGCTTTTCACTATCAGCGATGATCGTTGATCGTTGAATTGCCCGTTGGCGCCGTGGGTAGTGACCCTGCCTTCAGCTCCGCGGGTCGCGAGTTCGATTCCCGCCGAGGACCAACATATTCTATAAAATATAATATGGAAATAATAATATAATTAGGAAATTATTAGTAGGTAATTCTAATTCATAATGTTTGATATTTGGGTACCTTTTTCTTTAATATAAATTGTCTCACTTCGTAGGTTAGCTGGCAGAGATCTCTGTCATAGGGATAAGTTGACCTTTGTACACTTTTTTTTACCAATAATGTTTTTATTCCAACATTTTTTATGGCACATAAATAAATAAATAAATGAATTTTTTGGTCTTTGAGCCTGGGTGTTTATTTTTATTTAAGTTTGTATTTAAAAATATATAAGTAAATATCCACCAGTTGTCTGTCTACCATAACACAAGTATTAAGTTACTGACTTTGGGGACGGACGACCGTGTGTGTTAGTGTCCCATATATTTATATTTTATATTTATTTATCGTGTCTCCAATAAGCACGATCATCGTACAAGTGGCCATACAATCGTCCGTATTATCATACGGTAATAGGTAATACACAGCATTGTCTTTAATGCGTGTCTGACAATTCCTAGGTTGCAGGCGATTAATAATTAGAACATTTTTGGTCTTCACGTTACCTATTCGGTAACAGCATACATCATTACGGTTTGACAGCTAAAATATTGTATGTTTTCAATTCTAAATGACAGAAATATAGTAGGTATAATTCCGTATAGTTTCGCTTCGTCTAAACCAAATGGTACGTTACATTTCCTCCTTTATATCAATAATTGAAATCATAAATTTTAAGTCAGGAACATGTGAATCTGTCACGAATAATTTGAATCAATTTCTGTAGTAGCTTTGGGCTCGCTTTCTTCCCCATTCCAGTTAGATGCTGTATCTGACTTTGCGCATGCGTACACAGTTATTGATGAGGTCAAATATATGACAGCCATAGCACGAACTGGCAACGGCTCCATGGATATACTATAGTGAAATCCGAGAGTAATAATGAAATTATTTTGCTATAATCCACACTCAAGTAAAATGGTAAATATAGCGTGGTGGATGACCGAATACCTTTTTGAACTTTAACGCAACCGTAACTGAACGAAGATATTAAACGTATTTCACTTTAAATAATTTCTAGAAATATGCGTTACTTTGCGGAGATCAATAATACAAAAGTAATAATGAAATTATTTTGCTGTAATCCGCGATAAAGTAAAATGGAAAATATATATAATGCTAAATGTAGAGTGGACTATCCGTTTTCTTACCTGATACATGAAGGAATCGTAAAAACACATGCACTAACCTCCACCACCGCCATCACAATACACAAGCCCTTCACGTCCACTTTCACAAACTCAAAAATCGTTTCGCCCCGCAACAGAAGTATCATCAGACTCCACGACAAAATCGCAAAACTTTGCGGTACATTTAACATTATATATATTTTTCATTTTACTTTATCGCAGATTATAGCAAAATAATTTCATTATTACTTTTGTATTATGGATCTCAGCAAAGTAACGCATATTTCTATAAATTATTTAAAGTGAAATCATCATCTTCCTGCCCTCGTTGTGCCGGCCCCACTCTAAGTGGGGTCGGCACAACATGTTATAAACATGCCGTCACATGATTTGGCTGCGTTTTTACGACCGGCCGCCTGCCTGACGTCAACTTACTTCTGTCGTATTTTACGACACCTCGGTAAGAAAGAGGGTGGTCTATTCTACTAAACCGGATACCACACGGTGGGTCATCTTCCCTTAGTCGCTTTTTACGACACCTCGGTAAGAAATGAGGTTGGTCTATTCTACTCAGCCGGATACCACACGGCGGGTCGACTTACCTTAGTCGCCTTTTACGACACCTCGGTAAGAAAAGAGGGTGGTACTATTCTATTCAGCAGGATACCACACGGCGGAAATTATTTAAAGTGAAATCCGTTTAATATATTCGTTGAGTTACGGTTGAGTAGAATTTCAAAAAGGAATTGGTCCATCCGCCGTGCTGATCCAAAATCAAAGGTAGATTTTTTATTCCTAATGTCCTTTTACATAATCGTAGACTATGTACCAAGTTTTTCTCTTGATCTGATCTACTTTTATCCGTATTTATTGTATAGGACCGGCTTTATTCTATCGGGTTAGCCCGACTAGTTTCGAACCCATCCGGGGCACTTATTCATGAGCTCTTTACACGACGTTATCGCGACGTTATTACTTTTATCCGTCTTGAATTCTTGATTTGTAATAAGAAATGATCGTTGTTTCTTATCTCGTATAGTTAGAATTAAATTACGCGTCAATTAGTTATAATTTCATTGAAATAACTTAATGTTAATTACTACGCCTATTTATTAATCTAACGTTGTATGGAGAGTATATAACATAAGCTGTAATAAAGGTTTGATTACGAGGTCCTTATCAAAAGTTCACGGGTTAAAACCTTAAGTAAGCACTAATGAGTTTTTCAGTTAAAACTTATGTAAGTGTCTAATTGATAATTGCAAATTATCACACGCTTTTCGGTGAAGTGAAATATGTCTATCATCATCTTCCTGCCCTTATCCCACTCCAAGTGGGGTTGGCACAACATGTTATAAACATGCTGTTACATGATTTGGCTGCGTTTTACGACCGGTCGCCTGCCTGACGTCAACTAACCTTACCTCGGTAAGAAAGAGGGTAGTCTATTCTACTAAACCGGATACCACACGGTGGGTCAACTTACCTTAGTCGCCTTTTACGACTCCTCGGTAAGAAATGAGATTGATCTATTTTACTCAGCCGGATACCACACGGGGGGTCGACTTACCTTAGTCGCCTTTTACGACACCTTGGTAGAAAATGAGGGTGGTACTATTCTATTCAGCCGGATATCACACGGCTAGAAGTGAAATCTGTGTATATACGATCATAAATACGTCAAAACTTAAATATATTTTATAACTTCGCATTGATAACGGATAATATAAATTGGTTTCCAGTTTATCTAAAGTTCATCTCGATGATGCTAGTGATAAGAATCGGGCTTGCATTCGTTTTTGATAAGGTCAACTGAGAGCCAGTTACAGTGTTTTGATAAGATATATTTGTTATACAAAACAGAACACATAGTAAAACTAGTTATACCCGCGATCCAGTCTTCATATTACTTTAGTAATGGAGTGACAAAGAAACAAAATACATTCATACATAATCTATGATAGCCCAGTGGAAAGACCGCGACTCTTTCGAGAGGGTATGCGGTTACTAGGAATGTTCTACAGATATAATGATCTGTTACTATCCCACAGGTGAGCCTCCTTGTCTGTTTTTGGAGAGAAGGGAAGCTAAGACCCGCTACGCTTCTTAAATTAGGATTGGCAGGTTACACATATCTCCACAACTCTCTAGCGATTTGTAGGTTTCCTCGCGATGTTTTCCTTCCCCGAAAAGCGATAAATATTAATTAGATACACGAGTAATAAGGGAAAAACTAATTGGTGCCCGCCCGGTGTATGAACCCTGGACCCCCTAGTGTAGAAAGTGTCTAAGCTCAAAACTCTTCACTATCACTACATAGTATAAAACAAAGTCACATTCTTTGTTTGTCCCTATATCCCTCCCTATGTATGCATAAATCTTTAAAACTATGCAACAGATTTTAATGCGGTTTTTATAAATTGATAGAGTGATTCGAGAGGAAGGTTTATATGTATAATAACATTCAATATCGAGTAGAGAAATACTGTAATTTTTGAGGTTTCTAATGTGATGTCGTAAGTAATTACTTTTTTCCGCTTACATTGCAAACGCAGGCTAAACCCTATGAGATTTATCAAAATAATGTACTAAGTATATGTACACCTTCAAAAGGTCTACAGAAGACTCCGCGATGGTATATGTCTATCTCGTATGGATAACCCACAATAGCATGTTTTTGTCATTTTCTTTTTACGAAAAATAATGCCTTATTATCGAAGCAATTTCAAACAATACAGCATTAATCCTTATCCAATTAAGTACCTTCAATACATTGTTGATTTAACATAGATCAATATGGCCGTTTACAGCATATAATTTAAATGAACATTTTCGAAGATATTACAGATTTAAAATGCCGCGAGGAGGGCATTGAGTGACTGAGTTCACTGAGTGACATGGGCTATACATTTTATACCCGTGCGAAGCCGGGGCCGTCCTCTAGTCTGCCTATAAAAGAGAGAGAATGCCCAGCTCTGGGATAGTAACAAACCGTTACTTTTTGTATTGACCAAAAATGCGTTGGACCGAAAAAAAACCACATGCCTGATTCATTCAACTATTCTAAAAATAAAAATACTATATCACTCCGCGTAACGACCTTCAGTCTAAGTACATTTCCCCCTGCTATTCACCTCGGAAAGGCGTCCCCTTGTGATGATATCACTTAACGTTAATTTTGCTGTCTACTACGTTATGCCAACAGACGTACCAAACATACATTTCTATATAGTCACGATCTCGTATTTTTGTTGATTCTTCCCAATTTTCACCAACTATGCTATACACATACGTATTGTATTTACCTTCCTAAGAATAAAAAAAAGAATCGCCGGGTTTTACCCGGCTAAGTAGTATAAACCACCCTCATTTTACCGAGGTGTCGTAAAATACCATCATCATGTGACAACATGTTTGTAACATGTGTTAACCCTGTACAATGATAAATATATTTCCGAATTCAATAATAGGGGATAAAAAACGGATCATTTCTATTATAAAAAAAGTTTATATAATAAAATTTGTTTTTATTCGATAAAAACCCGTTGTTTCGAGTGGACACGGCTTATCATTTATCAGCGACGTGAAATGTCCTTCAATGTTTTTTTTATATATTTATAGAAAAGTTATATGTACTCGACGTGGTACCATCAATTTCATTAATTACTAGCAATTCTGGCGGCTCCGCACGCGTGAAGAGATTAAAACCGTAATATAGTCTTTTGATAACCATAAAAATGGTTAAAGTGGGTTATTTTCGTTTTCACACAGGAAAAAATCCCTTATGGGTACGCACTCGTCAAATCGCATAATGTCGGACTCGCACCGACTAAAACGACCTGTATGCTCCACCACGCTGCCGATGGCAAGGACAGGGTATCGTTGCCCCCATCCCCACCGACAGCTCTGATCCCAGAGAACACCTCCTCCGGGTAGGGACCCCTCGACATAGAAGTCCCCCTCCGCTAACCGGTGTATCGGGAGCACCAGATGCCCAACCGCCTCGGGGACCTGTAAGCTAGACGTCAGATATACCCCGTCCGAAATGTCCGAAGGTCCCCTGACAGGGCGGCAGACAATGTGCTTAGGCAAGTCACTACCACCTGAATTCACCAGCAGCAGATTGGATCCAGAACAAAAGTTTCCGGAACCGCTCCACCGCCCCCCTCCGCCCCCCTTCGCAGAGCAAAAGTACCACCGCTGCCCGCGATCGCTCTCTACCCACCGTTTCTGCTACGTCATGCTCGACAGGGAGAGACCGCTCCCCAAGTAGGAACCTCTACGCGGTGGTGGGCATTTCCGCCCCCACCGCGTAATTTTTTATAGAGGTTTTCTTCCTAACAACCCGAAGGTCCCCGTTCCCATTGCTAGACTTCCAGGCTTGACCAACGTTGGCCGAAACAATGCCCAGCCAGACTTAAAGTAAGCCCAACTGAACCTGTCGCTCATTAAGGACTCCACCCTTAACCTCCCCGGAGTCTCCGGCCCGTCCAGATTGCCCTCTGTTAATCAGAGGGACAACTGGATTGGCCACCACACAACCACCACCACAGTGGTCCGTTCGCCAAGACTAAGCTTGTCCAGGGGTGCGCCACGAGGAGGCCGACCGCTTTGGCACCCCAAAGTGGGTTAACCATAAAAATTGTTAAAGTTGGTTAACCTTAAAAGCTAGACATATGTTGTCCCGGACTTTTATTAACAATTTTTAAAGAGTTAGAGATATGAGTTATGAAAACGATAGCCTTTGCCCAGTAGTGGGATAGTAACAAGGCGGTACTTTACAACCTTGAAACGTGTGTGTTAACGACTCTTGTGACATAGCAGCTAACCCACTTGTGTCTGTTATTTGCATATACACTCGAGATAAGATTATCGCTTAAGATGTGACTCAAACGTTTAAATCTATTGTTTTGCCTTATTTATAGCGTTACTACGGTTATGTAAGCATTGCTGCTTTATGTGTACTTATTCTATAATATATTTCTGGTCTTAATACGAATTTTGAATAGTCGTTTGTGTAAGTGATTTTTATAGAAATGGTAAGTGATATAACATAATCAATTTATTGTCACAAAAAAATAACTAGTACAAAATACTGTGTACTTGCTTGTTAGCGCAGGTAGCAATGATCCTCAGCTACGAGGGTTGCGGGTTCGATTGCTGAGGGTCAACATTTTCATGATACAAGTTGGTTCTTCGAGTCTGGGTGTAAATATGTATTTAAAAATATGTGAATGTTTACCAGTTGACCCGCTGTGTGGTGTTAAGTAGAATAGACCACCCTTTTTCTTACCGAGGTGTCGTAAAATACGACTAACGTAAGTTGCTGTCAATCAGGTGGCTTGTCGTAAAATACATACAATACCGTTTTATCCCTGTTTTTGGGCACGTACGAATAGAAAGTAAATGTTATTTGAGCTGTCAAATGCAAAGCTGTGATAGCCTAATAGTAACGCGGATCTAAAAAGTTCGAAACCTGGAATCGATTCCCACATGTCAACCGGCGCTTTTTTATATCTTATAAAAAAAAACCAAGCAAAGCTCGGTCATTTAGTTTCTTAATTGCAACACCGTATTATACCAGTGTCTTTAAGACATTGTACTGTGATTTCCTGGTACCCTGACATTAAAAAAGAGGGGAGGTATTAGAAATCAACATTTTAGAAAAGTAAATTTTATGGAATGAAAACTAGAATTTGTATAAAAAGACATTGTTTTTAAGAATCTAAAACGTAATAAAAAAACCATTTAAGCTTAACGTCTTTTCAGGGTATTCCTCAAGTATTGGCGCCAACCATTACAGGGGATTTATTGCAATTATTTCAATTTTGGTAAAATGTCTGTCTAAGTTAAAATTCACCCCAACCCATAAGGAATGAGTCAGTCAGTTTCCCCTTCATGATAACATCGCCGTTTGCATTTAACGAGTCTAACTGTACCAACAATAATTTTGTGTTATTTTACTTTAATGTATTTTGTACATATTCATTTTGTACATATTCCTCCTGACCATTACATTCCCCAAATGAACCACCATGACTTTACTTTTGACAGCGAAAAATTGTGATTCTATTCAACTTAAATTTAAAAAAAAAATTTTAGAGCCCGAAAACAGGAATAAAACGTTTTTTTTTTAAATAGAACTTAGCTAGATCGACTATTCTCCCCTATGATCAGGAATTATATATGGCAATACTTATTGTAGAAGGAAAAACGGAACGCCAGTTGGCCATCCATAGTAGGCTGATCGACAATCAACTGTCAAACCATAGATAATACACTATATAGAATAAAACTATAACACGTAATAAATTCAAATATGTGAACGGCAACTCATATATTTTATCTTTTAACTTTTTCATACTTATAATCCGCCAAATTTAATATTATATCAAATTACGGTCATTTAGCCGTATGGTATCCGGCTGAGCAGAAGAGACCACTCTTATTTTTCAGGAAAATCATTGAAAATGTATATCTGACATTATTGTTACTTGATTCCAATGTCCAATAAGGTATGTTTGTATTGAATAATCTTAATTCGGCTTGTACCTACAATTGACCATTGTATTCAATACAGGCAAGGTCATGTCACAACGGCGATACTAAACACACCTATTATGGAGTTTGCGCAATCCAATCTTGACCATAATACGAGAATATATATTTTGTTTACGGACGTGAACGGAATTACAAGGTATAGTCTGATAAAAAAAAAGAATTTGATAAACAATCGAGAAGAGCATTTTTGAGTACATACATACCTTTAATTGCGTGCGTTGTATTGCTACGAAAAATGAGCTTTATAAATGTTATAAGTAAGGTCGTAAAATATACGCAAATTCTCATGCACAATTCTTGCGATGGGATTCGGCTTTAGGTTATTTGTAAAAGTATGAGCAAAACTGGCTAAACATAAAATATTAAACCAAAAGGCCAAAAGGTGTTCTTGAAGAGCATAATACGATGACAGACTTCATTAAAATTCAAATTCAAATTATTCTTTATTCAAATAAACTTGTAAACAAGTGCTTTTGAATCGTCAACTCTACTGCTGGTTCGGAAAGCTGTTCCTACCGAAAAGAGCCAGCAAGAAACTCGGCGGTTGCATTGGTCGCAACAGAAAGCACATTGTTATTTTTATACGCTTTAAATTAGTTTCTCCTGTCTGTAGGTATGTAACTTTGAACTAAATTTTGACCCACTTTTAGCGGAGATTTAATACAATAAAATAAATAAATGCATTTTTTTTACAATCAATCACAAAAAAGTGAAAAATAAATATATTAAAAAAACTTGCTTTCGAACTAAAAGGTGAAATTTATTAGCAAAAAAGCGGTGGACGCTTTATGTATTTAATTTTGTCATTTTTCTATATCGAGCAGCCCACTTTTTTCTCAATAATATTAATATTTTTTTCTTTTTGTCGAGCGTATTTATAGTTCCTTTAAACACTCATCATTCTCCTGCCCTTATCCTACTCTAAGTGGGTTCTGCACAACATGTTGTCACATTATTTGTCTACTTATTTTACGACCGGCCGCCTGCCTGACGTCAACTTACCTTAGTCGTATTTTACGACACCTCGTTGAGAAATGAGGATCGTCTATTCTACCCAGGCGTATACCACACGGCACCTTACCACGCACGGCACGGCAGTACATTTAAACACTATTTATTATAAATATACTCAAGTAGATTTCCAAGGACATTTGTAAAGTTCATTCTTCTCAATACAATACTCGATAATCGTATCACGCGTATTTATCAATCCAAATATTGAGTAACACATACTATATCTTTATCGCACGTAGTAATTTATCTTGCACTTAAGCTCTAAGATGTTGCTATATGATATAGTATAAAGATTCTCCAAGGCAATTCATATAGGTATATTGTTGACAAGAAGTAATCCGCTTATAGCAGTTAATATGTCGATGATATTTCCCATTATTTAATACTGAAATATCGATATTGTAAGAGCTCTCAACGGTATTCTGAAATCTAGTGAACAGCAATACAATATTTTTATTTTCATTCATCTTTTTCCTTATTTTTTATCATTCGATGTTATACCAATTAATGCAGCGGTTCCCTGCGACATTCACAACAATCCAATTAAATTAAATGCATCTATTTCGAAGCAACAAGGGCACATAATATTAGACTTATAGCGATGTTAGTAACAATAGATCAGGAGATATAAACTAACTAACGAGTTATAAACTTGTAAAAGCGAATATGGATCTATGGAGTGCATTCGTTTTTACCCATCGTGCATGAATTAGATATGAAAACGGATAGTACACTATATATGATCTATTTTCTTTTAATGCGGATGTATTATGGGTCTGTATATAATCTCTCAGAGCATCAAACGATTGAATAAAAAAAAGAGATGAAGATGAAGGAAATTATTTCCAACAGACGTGGGAAATGTACTGACAATAATGACGATAAGACTTCTGTATTCCTTGTGAGACTAAACGCAGAAATCAGTTATAAAAACATACAAACGGTTATATAACGTATGAGAGAATAAATGGATATGTAATACAATATAGCCGGGCAAATTGCTTTTAGCAAAACAAACATTCGCTTTGTTGATGTAATTTACCCCGCTTTCATTGTACGAGTATTATATCTAAAAATTAAATGCGGGCTTAAATAAACGTATGTATATAATATTTGTTTATGGAGCCCTTTATACTTAATATAATCTAATTTCTATATATGTATAAAAAAATAAACGATTGTAAAATGTTATATGAAATGAAGAACGTAATGTACCTATTACTAACGCTCTGCAGGGCGAAGGCCTCTTGCAGTCTTGAAAAAAGGTCGTAAAAGGCGTCTATTGTAAGGTGACGTCAGGCAGGCGGCCAGTCATCCTTTAACAACATATTTATAACATGTACTGCCGACCCCACTTATAATGGGATAAGGGCAGGATAATGATGATAATAAGTATTATTCCTTAACTACAAAAAATGATAATTTACTTTATTTAATCATTAAAACAAGAGCATACACTTAATATTCTCTCCACCACGCTGTTCTAATCCCCTCTAAATATGCAGATTCTCTCACTATTTTCCTTCAACGTAAGGCGTACGACGATACGTAAATGTCAATCCAAAATTCAGAACAAAACAGCCCTACGTTTGAATCCATGGATATCTGTTAAGAGTCTTTCCATTCGGCGCTCATGGCATAAATGTAACGTGAGATGAGGCAATTAATCGCTTTTAGCAATATAAACATTCAGTTTGTTCTGTTGACCCATTTTACCTCTCCCTTATTTACACGTCTAGTCTGGACGTTAATCTATAAATAAACAGACAACTTAAATAGATATATTCCAGCATTATAAATAAGATACATGTCTAAATGTATATTTAAGAATCCAATATCAAGTCTGCGTTAGGTTACATAATTCTTCAATATTTGGAATGGATAGAAATCCAAATGTTGATGCAAATTACCCCGCCCACATTTGGATAGCGTTAAATCTATAAACTAAAACTTTAATGCACATATGTCGTTAAAATTCTTATATTATTCTGAACTGAATGTATTAAATTTAATATTAAACTTATTTACCCATTATGTGAGCATTATATTAACTTAATGTTATAAATCCGAAAACATGATAATTTGTTTATTTTTTTTTCTTTTCTTTCGTGTTCGAGTGAGCATGTATAATTTTTTTAAGTATAGCGATAATGAAAGAGCTGGCAAGTGTTATGAGCTAATTTTTGCCTCGGCACTAAATTATATGGAAATGAAGTCTCGAGCAGAAACTACTTTATAATAAATAAAAAATCGGGAAATAATATAATAAATACTAGCTTTTACTCGCAACTTCGTTCTGGACTGTTGTCACGTGATAGGTTGATAATAGATGGCGCTTTCAACGTCATCTTATTCCTGTTGAATTAACACAATTTCTATAGCATTTATGTTACCCTGGTGTATAAGGAATAATTGTGCCAAATTTTATCGATATTGGTTTATTCAGCTATTCGCCGTGAAAGAGTATCAAACATACATCATTATTCATAAACTTTCGCATTTATAATATTAGTAAGATAAGAAATAAGATAGTATTTAACAAACGAATTTAATAAATAATATATCCATTTCTTAACTTTTATTAAAAAATATACATATTTCTTAACTTATATATGATGAAACTTCGGCTTTTAGAAGCGCAAACATCAGATTTATTTCAGTTGACCTAATTTACCCCGGAACTCAAGTGTTATTATGTCGAGAAAATAAAACGAAAATACGGTTAGTTTCGTTTCTAAAAATCTACGGATAAATCTCATTTCGTTTTCAATTCCGTCATAAAGTTAAAACGAAAAACGTGTTAAGCAACATTATTATGTTAATAAACGTAATCAAAAATTGAGTAGAAATAATAATTGTTGCTATAAAAAAAATCTTTGAAGACATTAAGAGTGTTAGTGAATTAATAACTTGGAAATCATCTTAAAACAAAAATTAATTAATCATCCATTCCACACTAATTTTAATGTTTTTTTTATCTAAAAATACCCAAAAAGCTGAAAAATGTACTTATAGTTTTTTCATAGCAACCGGAATAGAATATCGAGTTATAGTTTGACAAATTTCAACGAAATTTCACGACATAGGTTCCCTTTGATATTTAAGCAACGTGCAGGTGTGACATATTAGAGATTTTTTATAACCTTACTAGCTTTTACCCGCAACTTCGTTTGCGCGTGGTAGGAATCCGCTAAACCAATATCGATGAATTTTGGCACATTTTTCTTTTTACACCGGGGTAACAGGTAACATATAGGTTACAGACATTGTTATTTCTACAGGAATGACATTCAAAAGGACCATATTTTCAACCTATCACGCGACAAAACTCAACACGCAAACGAAGTTGAGGGTAAAAGCTAGTCTAACATAATTTAAGCAAGTATGGCAACGTAAAGGTTTCATTACCTTAATTACACATTCAATTTTATAAACAAAATAAATTACAAGTACTTATTTAAGTTTTCTAAACTTAATTAATTACAAATTCTTATCATGTTCAAGGGTAGCACTAAACTGATTCTTCGTAAGCCAGTCTTTTTAGCACCTGAAAAAAAGATAATTATCGCGTAAAAGTCCCCTAGGGACTTAAAACCCCAGCCGTTTTTAAGTGTCATTCGTACAAATGAGATAAAAACGGGAGGAATTCTTATTTCAATTTAAAATGTCATTAAAAGAATATGTATTATACAAAATACCTACCCGTCTGAGATGAAATTGAATGGAACTATGAATACTATTATATTATAAAGCTGAATTATATGTGTGTTTTTTGTACTGACATATATTTAATACAAATAAATATATTATTATTATTATTTGTTTCATTGTTTGAACGCGCTAATCTCCGGAACTACTGGACCTATTTGAAAAATTATTTGAATGTAACATAATCCATTTATCGAGGAAGGCTATAGGCTATACAACATCACGCTAAGATGAATAGGAGAGGAGCAGCAATAAAAAATATTACGAAAACGGCGAAATTTAAAGCTTTCCTTGCGTGCACCGAGTAAACGGTGAAAGTTATTCAAAAATCATTTATTACAAAATTGTTGTCCTCTAAAAGTTCTAAATAAAATTTCGCCACAGCATATGTCTAGCCTTTAAGGTTAACCACTTTAACATTTTTATGGTTATCAAAATACTATATTACGGTTTTAATCTTTTCACCCGGGCGGAACCGCTGGCAATTGCTAGTAAATAATAATTTCCGGAGCCGTAAAAATCTTCGTCGGGAAAAACTTATCTTATTTTGTATAGGACCTCCCCATTTTATTTTTGTTTTGTTGAGAATTAAGTTATTCATAACTATTTACGTGTGGTATCCTGAGTAGAATAGACCACTCTCATTTCTTACCGAGATGTCGTAATATAAGATTACGCCATGTGGTATCCGGCTGAATAGAATAGTACCAACCTCATTTCTTACCGAGGTGTCGTTAAAGGCGACTAAGGTAAGTTGACCCACCGTGTGGTATCCGGTATAGTAGAATAGACCACCCTCTTTCTTACCGAGGTGTCGTAAAGTACGACATTGGTAAGTTGACGTCAGACAGGCGGCCGGTCGTAAAAACGCAGCCAAATCATATGACAGCATGTTTATTACATGTTGTGCCGACCCCACTAGAGTGGGAAAAGGGCAGGAAGATGATGATGTCGTAATATAAGATTAAGGTAAATTGACGTCAGGCAGGCGGCCGGTCGTAAAATACGTAGTCAAATCATGTGACATCGTGCTTATAACATGTTGTGCGGGCCCCGTAGGATAAGGCCAGTAGGATAAGGGCAGGAGGATAATGAGCATAACAGAAGAAACATACAGATAAACATGTTTTTTTACATAACAGAAATATAATTATATTAAATGCTTCAAGTCTATTCCTATTTCGTTTATTCGTGGTGTTGATATAACCTTAAATTCGCATATTATCACTAATAATAAACGAAAGCGTGGGAATTAGTCATGTTTTAAAAATACCATGACGTGACTGGCATTGTGGGTGACGTAATACTTCGTAGCTAAATGGTTGATAGTCCTAACAACCTAGATTTGGAGCTAATGATACGTATTCTTTTTATTAACACATACATACGTCCTTATAAATACTCAACCAGGGTACATAAAATTGCTAAATGTAAAGTTAATGAGAACCAATCACCTAAAATGATTTTTTAAATATTACACAAGCGATCGCCCGTTACCAAAGTAACTTAATACTGGTAAATATATACATATTGATTAAAATTTTAAATAAATATTCAATCAGCCAGACTCGAAGAACTTACAAATGTTTAAAAAAATGTTAGCCTGGAATTTTGGATTCAAACCCGCCGAAATTCGCGCCCTCGGGCCAATGGGCAAGTAAATCCTATTCCTATTAATATTATATTCATATTCTTATATTTTAATATTATAAATTGAAAGTATGTGAGTAGTTTGTTACTCTTTCAAGGCGAATCTGCTACACCAATATCAATGAAATTTGGCACAATTATTCCTTATACACCGGGGTAACATATAGGCTACAGAAATCCTGTTAATTCTACAGGTATAGGATGACATTGAAAAGCGCCATCTATTATTAACCTATCACGCAAAAACAGTCCACGCAAACGAAGTTGCGGGTAAAAGCTAGTATTAGTATAGTTATCATCAGTTGTCTGTCGTCCATAACACAAGTATTAAGCTTACTTTGGGGAGGGATGACCATGTGTAAAACTATTCCATATATTTATTTATTATTATTAATATGCATTACATCATAGTATACACACACGTGTAAAAGTCTGTTACAAAATGTCCCATGTGGTGTTAAATATATCTTACAATATTTGGGCTATTAACCAAATGTTCGAACCGCATTACAGTACATGTGTTAAATGTAAATCAATTTGATAAAATTAAAAAATATAACTACATTTACGTCAACATAACTTAAAGTACCATCATCATCCTCCTGCCCTTATCCCACTCTAAGTGGGGTCGGCACAACATGATATAAACATGCGGTAACATGATTTGGCTGCGTTTTTACGACCGGCCGCCTACCTGACGTCAACTTACCTTAGTCGTATTTTACGATACCTCGGTAAGAAGTAGGGTGGTCTATTCTACTAAACCGAATACCACACGGCGGGTCGACTTACCTTAGTCGCCTTTTACGACACCTCGGTAAGAATTGAGGGTGGTACTATTCTATTCAGCCGGATACCACACGGCGTAACATAACTTAAAGTACCGTCAGTCATTTATTCGCTTGCTTCTGCTTGTGTTTCCTCTTGCCAAAGGAAAAACGGTTTTTGTATCCTATAAGTAAATTTTTGCCATCGACTGTCAAGTCAGCGTAGCTTATTCGGGGAACGGGTGGTCGCGAGAAATGAAAAACCAAGGATCGAATTGAACCCACATACCCTATTATTATTTTTTTTAAGTTTTTTTTTTATTTTGAAAACATTACTGAGTAAGGCTCGGTCACCCAGATATTAAGTATTTGGGGTGCCAAAGTGGTCGGCCTCCTCGTGGCGCACCCTGGGCAAGCTTAGTCTTGGCGAACGGACCACTGAGGCGTGGCCAATCCAGTTGTCCCTCTGATTAGCAGAGGGCAATCTGGACGGGCCGGGGACTTCGGGGGGGTTGGGGTGAAGTCCCTAATGAGCGACGGGTCCAGTTGGGCTTACTCTAAGTCTGGCTGGACATGGTTACGGCCACCGTCGGCGAAACCCGGAAGCCCAGCAATGGGAACGGGGACCTTCGGGTTGCGAGGAAGAAAACCTCTATAAAAAATTACCCGGTGGGGGCGGAAACGCCCACCAAGGCGTTGGGGCCCCTACTTGGGGCGCGATCTCTCCCTGTCGACCGTGACATAGCAAACACGGTGGGCAGGGAGCGATCGTGGGCAGCGATGGCCTCCTTTAGCTCTGCGGAGGGGGGCGGAGGGAGGCGGCGGAGCGGTTCCACGAACTGTTGTTCTGGATCCAATCTGCTGCTGGTGAGTCCAGGTGTTAGTGACTCGCCCAAGCCCATCGTCTGCCGCCCTAACTGGGGACCTTCGGGTGTTCCGAACGGGGTACATTGGACACCTGGCTTACAGGTCCCCGAGGCGGTCGGTGCATCTGGTGCTCCCGATGCACCGGTTAGCGGAGGGGGGTTTCTCTTTCGAGGGGCCCCTACCTGGAAGTGTTTATTCTCTGGGATTAGAGCTGTCGGCGGGATGGGGGCAAAATGTACAATGATACCCTGTCCTTGCCATTGGCAGCGTGGTGGAGCACACAGGTCGTTTTAGTCGGTGCGAGTCCGACATAACCGCCGCCTGTCCCCGTCGGGCGGCGGTACCCATAAGGGGTTTTTTCCTGTATAATAAAAAAAAAAAAAAAAAAAGATATTAAGTATTTAAGTACGCTTAATTCGATTGTTTACCATAACGTTAACTTTCTTTTTAGTCAATTTTAATTAGTGGTACAGTTACTAGCGGCATTATCAAAGGTTTCTTATCACAAATAAGGTTTATGGGTACCTTGTTTAATGCTCTAGATGCGAGTAATGCACTTATCATTAATTTAATCGTTGCGTGAGTTAAATCCGGCTGTAGTAATTTCCAAGCGGACTTGTATTGTGTAATGATAAATTATTTCATTTTATATGGAACAGAAAGACCTACTTTCTTTAAGAGAAATAGGAATAAATTGTTTTAACAATTTTTATTGAAGGTATAAAATATAGAAAAGTCTTGGTGTAGGTTATAGTTTAGAGCAGGGCTTATTAAACTTTTTTATATAGCGACCCCCTTCAAGCTTAGGAAATTTCAAACGACCCCCTCCTCCATATTATGAAATATATATTAACCGTAGATGTAGATGTAATATCGCACTATTGTACAATGTAAATAACAGTTTTGCATTGCCACTTTTTTCAAAAAATAGTTATAATAAAACTACAATAGTATTTTGTATGATTTTTATTTCTATTTATATTTGTGCGTAGTGTGTATACTAATTTTAAAATTTTATTTATAATTGTTGTAAACTAACCAATATAAATTTAATAAAATCTATTTAATTAAATTTAATGAAAAGGGGTAATGAAGGAATTTAGGAGGAGAAATATCAATAAACCTTTGTTAGAAAAGTTCTTTAAAGGACAGCTGCAGCCATGTAGTTGTATGAATAATGATTGAAAAGTATCAGATCTTTGCGACGCCTTTTGCTTTTAGTAGTCTCGCCCCCCCCCCCCCCGGGTGTCACGAGAGGGTAACCCACAGTTAAAGAAGCCCTGGTTTAGAGGGGGAATTTTTTTTTTTTTTAATTTCCTTTTTTGGATTGAAGTGGCTCAGATTCAAGTGATATGGATAAATAGCTTTAAAAGATGTAGGAGGAGTATAAAAGTGGAATTGAAAAAGGAGAATTAATTGGGAATATAGTATTGTTACAAGCTGTGATAGCCCAACGATGAAACCGTGTGACTGTTGCAAGGGGTTATGGATTCTAATTTCGGTTTAAGTTTTAATATTAGTTACGTAAGTTTTAATGGAAAAACTCATTGGTACCGGTCTCATCTGATCAGTCCAAATCTTATTTACAATTTGTCACACGCTTTCGGTGATGATTGAAAGGAAACCTGCATTTGTTAGGAGTATTTCTCGAATATTTATAAACTACCAATTCGTAGGAGAACCGTGGTAGGTCTTAAGCTCCAACCTTTCTCTCTCCGCCTCTGCCCAGCTGTGCGTTAGAAAAAAAAATAGAAAACAGGCCGTAATTTTACTTTTTCGTCATTCCTTCTGTGCTCCTAACTGCTTAAAAATATGAGGCGTACATTGATATACAATAACCTACTATTATCCAAATTTCACGAAACGGTCGCTAAAAGCTTTCGAAACGAACACGGTTGTCTGTACTATACACGAATCATTTTCGGAACTCTGTGTGTTTAAAATTTTGCTACTTTCATTCCAAATATTTGCGATTTTGCTAAACAGTTTGTTGTTTTAGTTTCGTTCTGCGGATCGATGATGCTGCAAATTGATAAAATTAGCGAAACTACATTCAACCATATATGGTATATGGTTCTGCAGTTTTATATGAATATATAAAAATTTCAGTCGAGACTTTAGTCCTTATTTAGAAAATATTTAGCTACATGAATATCTCCCCCGTGTGGTATCCGGATGAGTAGAATAGACCACCCTCTTTTCTTACCGAGGTGTCGTAAAAGGCGACTAAGGTAAGTTGACTCACCGTGTTGTATCCGGTTGAGTAAAATAGACCACCCTCTTTCTTACCGAGGAGTCGTAAAGTACGGCTAAGGTAAGTTGACGTCAGGCAGGCGGCCGGTCGTAAAAACGTGGCCAAATCATGTGACAGCATGTTTATAACATGTTGTGCCGACCCCACTTAGAGTGGGATAAGGGCAGGAGGATGGATGGATTAGCTATATGAATATCTAGCTTTTAACCTGCCTCGGACCTTATCATACCTACAAAAGTAATAGTAACTAATCTTATCATATAATGTCTACAAAAGTAATAATATTATTTTGCTTTAATCCGTGAATAGAGAAAATCCATGTAGGTAATGCTAAAAGTAGAGTGTACTACCCGTCTTCAAACATGCACTATTCGTAAATCACCATAAATTCCAGCCACTACACAACATTCGAACTAGCACTGCACACATTCACTACCACAATCTCAACAATTATTTTGCCCTGTAACCGAAGCAACATCACATAGACTTGACGACATCGCAAATCGTAATATTACCCTGATTAGCATAAATCGTGCCAAATTTCATCAATATTGGTCTAGCGGATTATTTGCGAAAGTGTAATAAACCAATTTTCGTATTTACTATATTAGTATGGATTCGGGATACGATTTTAAAAAAGAAACTCGATTCAAAGCTTGACATTTTTTTTTTTTTTATACAGGAAAAAACCTCTTATTTATGGGTACCGCCGCCCGACGGGGACAGGCGGCGGTTATGTCGGACTCGCACCGACTAAAACGACCTGTGTGCTCCACCACGCTGCCGATGGCAAGGACAGGGTATCATTGTACATATTGCCCCCATCCCGCCGACAGCTCTGATCCCAGAGAACAAACCTTCTCCGGGTAGGGGCCCCTCAAAAGAGAAGCCCCCCTGCGCTAACCGGTGCATCGGGAGCACCAGATGCACCGACCGCCTCGGAGACCTGTAATCCAGACGTCCGATATACCCCGTTCGGAACGTCCGAAGGTCCCCTAACAGGGCAGCAGTCGATGGGCTTAGGCAAGTCGCTACCACTTGGACTCACCAGCAGCAGATTGGATCCAGAACAAGAGTTCCCGGAACCGCTCCGCAGCCTCCCTCCGCAGAGCAGAAGGAGGCCATCGCTGCCCGCGATTGCTCCCTGCCCACCGATGATTCATGATACGGTGGACAAGAAGAGACCGCGCCCCAAGTAGGGACCCCAGCGCCTTGGTGGGCGTTTCCGCCCCTACCGGGTAATTTTTTATAGAGGTTTTCTTCCTCACAACCCGAAAGTCCCCGTTCCCATTGCTGGGCTTACGGGTTTTGCCGACGGTGGCCTAAGACCATGTCCAGCCAGACTTAAAGTAAGCCCAACTGAACCCATCGCTCATTAGAGACTCCACCCTTAACCTCCCCGGAGTCCCCGGCCTGTCCAGATTGCCCTCTGCTAATCAGAGGGACAACTGGATTGGCCACCCCACAGTGGTCCGTTTGCCAAGACTAAGCTTGCCCAGGGTGCGCTACTACATGCACTACTCGTAAATCACCATAAATTCCAGCCACTACACAACATTCGAACTAGCACTGCACACATTCACTATCACAATCTCAACAATTATTTTGCTCTGTAACCGAAGCATCATCACATAGACTTCACGACATCGCAAAGCGTAGTATTACCCTGATTAGCATAAATCGTGCCAAATTTCATCAATATTGGTCTAGCGGATTATTTGCGAAAGTGTAATAAACCTATTTTCGTATTTACTTTATTAGTATGGATTCGGGATAAGATTTTAAAGAAGAAATTCGAAACAAAGCTTGACATCGTATCAAGCTTATAATATGTGGTATTGACACCAATGAGATTTCTGTTAAAACTTATGTGTCTAATTGATAAATGCAATTTATCACACGCTTTTCGGTGAAGGAAAACATCGTGAGGAAACCTGCATATCGCTAGAGAATTCTGGAGATATGTGTAACCTACCAATCCGCACTGGAGCAGCGTGGTAGGTCTTAGCTCCAAACCTTCTCTCCAAACACGGAGAGAAGAGGCCTATTCTCAGCAGTGGGATAGTATCAGGCCGCTATTTACTATGTGGTATTGCTGTCAATTTACTAAACTGTATATGTGAACGTTTGAAAGGTCTAAGGCCCGTTAGAAAAAAAAACAATGCACATGGCGGAACGATTATGTGAAATGTCATCGTTTCTTACATCTGCAATTACAATTATGTCGTAATTGCGTATTTTCTACTGCTATTGTCGGTTTGATTCTTTCGTGACGAATGTTTTTGACAGACAATGATTTACACTTCGAAAGTACATTTTTTATTTTCTCCCGTTACTTTCTTATTTGTAATGGGAAAATTTTTATTTCTATAACGACAATTTACTAGCGTTATATTATTGTTTCCTTAATTTATTAGTTAATAAGTGTTCATGTATTTCATATATTGAGATTTTAACAATTCTCTCTTGAAACTTGTTGATTGTTTAAATGTATTTTTTATTCTGTGATATTTCTGCTACAATATATTAAAAATTATAGTGTATAATATTTAATTCACAAAATATTATGTTTTAAATAATTTATAGAATTAAGCGTTTCTTTTTCGGAACTCCATAATACAAAATTAATGATAAAATTATTATGCAATATAACAGATTATAGCAAAATAATGTTATAATTACTTAGGTATGTATTACATTTTTATCTTAGAACAGGCAATATGCAGGTCAAACTCTCACTGAAAAAATCGATATGATGATATATCTAAACACGCCGAGATGGTTGCCCTTTTACATTATCTTCATTTAACAGAATAGAATGTATAGAAAGAAAAACTCGTGTTCGCAATAGACAGCCAGCGCATCTATTGACAACTCTTATAAACTGGCAACTGAAGTGCAATTTCATCTTGTTTGACATGTAGAATCTGCGCCGTTTGTCGAAAGAATCTTCGTATGCCTGAATACACTAGTAGCTGCAGAAGAAAGTAAGAAACTTATCCAGGAAACGAAAAACACTTTCTATATGGTGATGAACATTAAGAAAATACGAAACCCTGTGAAAATCGGAATTATTCTGATATATTTTTCATAGAATACATAAATTTTTATCACTACGAATCTAGTTTTTACGAATTTAAGTTTCTTTAACCATACAGGATCATCGATAGTTTAAATTGTAATTTATTTTTTCAAATGTAGTTTGAATTATTTGTATTATAATTAGTACCTGGTTAAACGAGCCTAGCTCGTTAATTTTTTACAAAAAAAAAAAATATTAAGTAGTTGGAATCGATCCTGGGGATTTACATTTCTCGAGATTGCCCGTTCACCGAATAAACTACGCTGACTTGACAGTTTATGGCTAAAACTGTATTTTATATTCAATATTAAGTTTAGTATTAACTTAATTAGATTAACTCATTTAAATATTTCATTATAACATATTTTAACCCGGAAAATTAATTGTCTATCAAGCTTCACAATTTATACGTTGGCAAATAATTATGAAAATAAAAATTGCCAACAACATAGTCTCATAAGGCTATAACAACCAATCAAATGGAAACCATATCGAGTGGGAAAGTAGTTTATTATCTCTCGTTCCAGTTTTTCATCTCAACCAATACAGTTTGTAAAACCGCAACTCGTTTTCATCTAGCTAAGAATATAACCAAAGCAAGGAATATAATTTCTAACGAGTACAGCAGTATTTTTGTATTAAACTTTACAAAAATAATGAGAATTATTTTGCTATAACCCGCGATAAAAGATACGTGCAGAATTTGTAAGAACTCATGCACTACCCGACTACGATAACACAAAACACAAGAACTGCACACATTCACCACCACTATCTCAACAATTGTTTCGCCCCATAACCGAAGCATCGTCAGGAGATAGACTCCACGACAAAATCGCAAAGCGAAGCATCACCCAGGCAAGCAGAGTTATATAGTAACGAGTTAAACCCCAACACAAAGACAAAGTCAACTAAATGGTGGGAGGTTGATTAAATGATAAGATAGTCCAGTAGATAGATATAACATCACGCTAAGATGAATAGGAGAGGAGCAGCAATAAAAATTATTACCAAACAGCAAAATTTAAAGCTTTCCTTGCGTGCGCTGAATAAACGGTAATAGTTATTAAAAATCATGTATTACAAAGTTGTTCCCCTCTAAAAGTTCTAAATAAAAGTCCGTTACAGCATATGTCTGGCTATTAAGGTTTACCCACTATAACCATTTTTATGGTTATCAAAAGACTATATTACGGTTTTAGTCTTTCCACTCGGGTGGAGCTGCTGGCGATTGATAGTAGTTTATATAACTATTACTAATGTTTTTCTATTTAATAATTATTATTATTATATTAAGTTGTCGCATTTGAACTATCATACGATAGCTGCCCACAAGTCGGATGCCGTTTTTTATTCATCTGACAAACAAAACCTTTAAAAATTCTCTTAAAGGTTATGTTATTTATAATTTAATGATTATTATTAATACAAATACAATTTCAATTTAGAAATAGAATTTTCTATAAAAAACAGAAATTAAATATATAATAACAATTTTATTTATTTAGTAAGATATGCCAACAGTATTATTAACATATATTTTTGTTTTTTACATGTATTTCATACAGCCTTAATCTATTTAAAATACTATTACAGGCATATACTACATTCAAAAATAGTAAAAAATAAACGGTGGTTATGATGATACAAAGTAAAAGATTTTTTATTTAATATTTGGGAACTAAAACTGAAAAGTAAAAAATAATAGAAAACATATAATAATAATAAACAAAGTACAACAGAAAATTTTAAAAAATTGAATGGATATTATTCTTATTTTATATAGTAATGCAAATCACATTTCCAGTAAGTACAGATTCCATATACCTATTATAATGATCTTATTGTTTACCAAGCAAAAGATAATATGCCAGTAAAGTGTGAACATGTTAATAAACCGGATTATTCACCATCCAGTACCGGTTATCGACTTTCCACAGAATAACGCATTAACATCCGAGGGAGTGCACCTTCTATTTTCGGCGACGCATTTTCAGTTACAGCCGGCGTTTCGCTTGGGACGCGCGAGGCGACGCCATTTTGGCGTTCGACACAACGCGGTTACGTATTTTATATTTTCTGTGCATTATGGCAGCTCAAACCCCTATTTCTGTGTCTGGGATTAATATTAAAGTAAGATTTGCTTATATATATTGTTTAGTGAGCTTTAGTTTACGCTTTCACTTTAAATTATCCGAAATATTTGCACATTGAATCACTGAACCTAATTTGGTGTCGTCCTTTGCAAAAAAGCTACATAGAATGCGATTTTATGAAGTAAAATTATTATGTTAAGGTTTCTTAATAATTAGAAGTAAGTGTTAAATTGTAATTCAATATTAGAGTTAATATTTACGATTAATGAACCTTCTTACAAATTAAGGCTGTATTTTTATATATTTCTTATATAGCTAGATGGTGGATATTTAAAATTAAAATGAAATTAGTAGTTAGGTGTTATATATAGAATTTTGTGACTATAGCTACTATTATGAAGATATTGATTTCGATGGCGACAATGAATCTGCAACTTAAGATTAACGATTTTCCGTATTCTTTGTAATTATTCGCAGCTTCTTCACTATTCTTATACTAATAATTTTAAAAAGCAAGGTAAAAATATGTTCCGTGCTTTTCCGATAGTAGGGATTTTTTTTAATAGATAGTTTAAAGTCTGGAAAATATTACGGGCAGAGATTAGTGTACTAGCTCACGCTATGATTTCAACAGCGACATATAACCTATAGAAGTAAGATTTTTACAATTGTTAAGCTTTGTGGTATCCGGCTGAGTAAAATAGACCACCTTCTTTCTTACCGAGGTGTCGTAAAAGGCGACTAAGTTAAGTCGACCCGCCGTGTGGTATCCGGCTGAGTAGAAACGACCAACCCTATTTCTTACCGAGGTGTAAAAGGCGAATAAGGTAAGTCGACCCGCCGCGTGGTATCTGGCTGAGTAGAATAGACCACCCTCTTTCTTACCGGGATGTTGTAAAATACGACTAAGGTAAGTTGACGTCAGGCAGACAGCCGGTTGTAAAATACGTAGCCAAATCATGTGACATTTTATGACATATTGTGCCGACCCCACTTAGAGTGGGTTAAGGGCAGGATGGTGACAAGTAAGATTCGATCTGGCAATAATTCCCGGAATTATGATCTATGACATTCCAGGTTTACACAATTTAATGGATTTTTGCAAAAATTTTGAACCATTGTTTTGCTTGTTGAAGTACCAAAGCGGTATAAAGACACGACCTCTGATAAACTTTCACCTTTTTTAATTTCTGGCATTGTTACATTAATTTGTAAAAATGATAGTATGCGTGATAAACATATTTACAATAAATATATATAGGTAAAAATGTATTTATTTATTTTCTTTGTTTCTTTTTGTTGGAATTTGTGTCCGAATAAATTTCTTTCTTTCTTTCTTTCTTTCTTACAAGCTTTTCCCACGAATTCAATCGCGCCATTTTAGTTGTTCAAATACAATTAAGTATTTCATATTTTTAGTTATTTCAAGTATTTCATATCGAATTTTTTTTATATTTCCGTAGCATAATTTAAAAAAAGCCATTAAGTTAGTCGGGTATATTTGTTTCAGTTGGACCAAATTTAATCAATATAGGTCGAGTAAATGAGCCAGGAAAGCGTAACAGAAAGACAGACACTTAAACTTACTTATACAATACTAGCTTTCACCCGGAACTTCGTTTGCGTGGATTGGTGTCGCATGTTTAGTGGATAATAGATGGCGCTTTTCAATGTCAGCCTATTCCTGTAGAATTAACAGGATTTCTATAGCCTATATAGCTGAAAAACAGCTTCTTAGCTGAGTCTACGACCTTTTTCTCAGCATATATTCATATATGGATATAATTTAAATAATCTTTTTTAAATAAAGATTTTGTTGAATTGTTAAATGTATGAAATAAGTTGTTGAATAAAGTTCTTTTTATTTATTTATATGTTATTCCGGTGTATAAAGAATAATTGTGCCAAATTTCATTGATATTTGTTCAGCGAATTTACCGTGGAATAGTAACAAAAATACATCCATACTCACAAACTTTTATAATACTAACTTTTACTCGCAAATTCGTTTACGTGGACTGTTTTCATGTATAATAGATGGCGCTTTTCAATTTTATCGTATTCCTGTAGAATAACAGGATATCTATAGCCTATATGTTATTCCGGTGTATATGGAATAATTGTGCCAAATTTCATTGAAATTGGTTCAGCGGATTTACCGCAAAAGAGTAACAAACACACATCCATACTCACAAACTTTCGCATTTATAATATTAGTACGATAGGATAGTATTGGTTTGTAAATTCCCTCTTACATTTTACTACAAGAAAAATAATATAAAAATTGCTACCTTTATTTAAACTTGTTCGAACCAAACCAGTTCTCTGCCACCGTAAATAAAATACAGGTATAGTTTTCACTTTCATTGAACCAGTCATGCTGTCGGTTTGTTTGTATATTAATTTTAAATCAATTTATTTATTAACTTCGATTATGTTTTAATGGATGACAGATAAGTCCTTATTTATATTTTAAAATATAGTGCCTGAGCTTTGCGCGGTAATTTTTTTAAAGATATAAAAAATAGAAAAAAGGCGCCGTTGATATGCCGGCTATCGCAACTTACGTTTGACAACTAAAAAAATTATTTGCTCTCAATACTACACTTTACCATTTTTAATGCCCAAAAACAGGGATATAAAGAAATTTTTTTTTAAGTAATATCTACCTAGATCGATTTTTCGATAGGGAGTTTCTGGGACAATAAATCGATTTAACTAAGTTTCATTAAGAAATATTTCATTTTATCCCTGCTTTCGGGCATTGAAAAACTGCCACAATCACTACATAGTATAAAACAAAGTCACATTCTTTGTTTGTCCATATATCCCTATGTATGGTTAATTCTTTAAAACTACGCGACAGATTTTGATGCGGTTTTTTAATAGATAGAGTGATTCAAGAGGAAGGTTTATATATATAATAATATTCAATACGGAGTAGAGAAATACTGTAATTTTTGAGGTTTCTAATGTGGTGTCGTAAATAATTACATTTTTTTCCGCTTACATTGCAAACGTAGGCTACACCCTACGAGATTTATCAAAATGATGTACTATGTATTTGTACACCTTGAAAAGGTCTACAGAAAAGTCCGCGATGGTATATGTCTATCTCTTATGGATAACCCACAATAGCATTTTTTGTCATTTACTTTTTACGAAAAATAATGCCTTATGTTCAAAGCAATTTTCATACAATACAGGATTAATCCTTATCCAATTAAGTACCTTAAATAAATTGTTGATTTAATATAGATCAATATGGCCGTTTACAGCATGTAATTTAAGTGAACATATTCGGAGATATTACAGATTTAAAATGCCATGAGGAGGCCGCGCTTCACCCTATAAGCACTTGGCATTTAGCAGCTATATGTCGTTCTTTCAAGAGTTTATTGAATGACAAGAAAGCTTTGAATGTTGTATATAAAAACATTCCGTAATTAATTTTAAAAATATAATACATAGGGAAAAATGTAAAAATAAATAAGCAAATATGTACTACATGAATATATGTAGATATTCCAAAGATAGCAGGAAATCTCCTTGGTATAGAGAGAGATGTTTTTCTCCAAATTTAACGCTAACAGCAGTAATGAATAAATCAAAACTACTGGATCGATTTTTAATCATTTTTTTTACACTGAGTACCATGGGCTATATTTTATACCCTTGTGAAGCAGGGGCAGGTCGCTAGTATTATTATAAAACTAAGGTTAATTACGCTGTCATTTGCACAGTAATGATAGCTCAAATGGGAACGAGCGGTCTCAAAATCAGAATTCCCGGATCGAGTTCAGATAAAATCAGTCCTCTTATCTAATATTTTTTTTTTTAATAATTTTTTTTTTTTTAATAATTAATTCTTTTGTATATCTTCTAAAAAGCATACCGAGCAAAGCGATAATTTATAGTATAGATGAAATATACAAAATCATATTTCTTGATGGCAAAAGTCTGCCTGCTGTCTGTTACACTTTCACCAGGGTAATAAATAGTATAAGAAAATTTCTTTCTTTTTTTAAACAAGCACAAGGACAATACATTCCATTATTGAGGGTATTTAAACGGTTAATTTGCGGGGTGTTATAAGCAATAACATAATTTCATTATCAGGTCATTTGACTGGACTGGACTGCCCTGACTGATCTGGACTGGCCAGTTGGTGCAGTTGGTAGTGACCCTGCCTTCAGCTCCGCGGGTCGCGGGTTCTATTCCCGCTGAGGGCAAAATTTTCTATAAACAATTTATTGGTTTTTCGACCCTAGGTGTATATTTGTATACTAAGTATGTATTTAAAATTATTTATGTATGTATATATTCACCAGTTGTCTGTCACCCATAACACGAGTATTAAATTACTCTGGGGACGGACGACAGTGTGTAAGTGTCCCATATATTTATTTATTGAAAAAAAAATCTTTCCAGAGCTCCCAGAATCGTCTGCTGATCAAGAATGGCCAAGTTGTCAACGATGATGGCATGGAAGAAGCTGATGTCTACATCGAGGATGGGATTATCAAGTACGTTCACTTTTTTTGAAAAGCTTTTATTAACTTGCCTTGTTTCTATGTGAAGGTGGAATCTTGAAAAAATTAAAAAAAATTGTTAAATTTGTCCCACTTCTCTGTGTCCAATCGAGCTGAAATTCTACATACCTATCCAGTCCCGATGATAATGCATGTTTATGATAAGCATGACCTGATGCTGCCAGGATTGGCTCCAGACGAGGAAGTTGCAGTTAATGTATAGAAACCCACTTGGCCCGTTTTTGGACTTTGTTTGTTTTTGGCCTTTGATTGGCCCGTTGGCGCAATGGGTAGTGACCCTGCCTTCAGCTCCGCGGGTCGCGGGATTCCCGCCGAGGTCCAACATTTTCTATAAATGAATGTTGGTCTTCGAGCCACGGTGTATATTTGTATTTAAGTATGTTTTTAAAAAAATATATAAGTATATATTTACCAGTTGTCTGTCTACCATAACACAAGTATTAAGTTACTTACTTTGGGGACGGACGACCGTGTGTGTAGGCGTCTCATATATTTATTTTTATTATTTATTATAGAAACCGGCTATACTCACGCGTTGTTCTATTGGGTGAGCCTGAATAGTGAAGCCCTTAGGGGCACTTGTACATGAGATCTTTATACGGCGTTATAAAAGGAAATGAGTCGGTTTGTATACATTAACTAAATACGTTCGTTTCTAATTGCAGACACTTTTATTCATGGCACGAGGCTAATTGCAAAACGCACAATCAATCAAGACACCGTTTCAATCTGATGACGTTTGTAATCGATTTCGCATACTTTGAAAATTGGAAAAAGTAAATTAGAAATTTGTGAAATTAATGATCAATTGTAATTCTTCATTTAGATTCTAATTCTTAATTTTCTTAATAAGTTTGCAGTGAGGTTGTGTTAGAATAGAAACGCGATAATGCGTTTATTTTGCCTCGATGAAAGCCTCTAAAAAGGCCTCGATGTTTAACTATATCTTGTTCCAAATGATATACGAATTTGCACCCTTGCAATAACACAACAGTGTTGCGGAATCAGCTAGCTGCGCGGCTCATCTAGAAAACTCATAGAAGACTACCATTTACCCACAACTTCGTTCGCGTGGACTGTAGTCTCGAAATAAACCAGTAGCTTCTGTCATTCTCCAACCCTGCAAATATGTCCATCGGTTTATAATAGAAGGCGCTTTTCAATGTCATCCTATTAACATTACCTGTTGCCCTGGTGTATAAGGAATAATTGTGCCAAATTTTATCGATATTAGTTCCGCGGATTCACCGTGAAAGAATAACAAACATGAATCCATACTAAAATCTTTCGCATTTATAATATTAGTAGGAGGTAACGATATATCGTTTTTCTTCTCTATCGTTCGGTATATCGTTTTTCGTTGTATACCGAATTAATCTATTAACATCATAAACATCGTAACACGCTGTTCTTATTAGGCCTCCAACAAGATCGCCCCATATAGTATCTATTTATATCGATCAAAGATGTTTGTATTACCACATCGATGTCAATAACCGTGAAGTGTGAATATTTTATATCGAACCGTTAGTGTAATCTGCACACGATACATATATTACAGTGCTTAAACCTTTTTGAACTTAGCCAATAAACTTTTTAACCGATGGACGTCCTCTTCCATTTTCAATTTGATCTTTTTCTACCTCACCGACTAGCGAAGGTTAGCCGTCAGCGCTTGATTAGCTGTTCTATTTCACATCTTCTTGCCGTTATCCCACTCTAAGTGGGCACAACATGTTATCACATGATTTGGCTTGGCACATGACTTAACTTAGTCGTTTTTACGACACCTCGGTAAGTAAGAGTCTATTCTACTCAACTGGATACCACACGGCGGGTCAACTTACCTTAGTCACCTTTTACGACATCTCGGTAAGAAATGAGAGTGATCTATTCTACTTTGCCGGCTACTACACAACGATAGCCAAAATAATAAATTTAAAAAAACACTAGTCCATGCTATTTGAAATATGATAACAAGTAACATTTCAAATAAATAACAAATAAAAACTACACGTATTTCCCATGCTATAAAGTCATTAACAGTTACATCATTAATTTGAATTAGAAACTGTTAGATCGCGTGCACAATTTAATTATTGAGCGCAATAAACAATGAAAGTTCCAAGTGGCTCGATGTATTGTCACTCACAAACGAGCCGGATGGAATGGATGACAATTTTAAACTTTGTTTTTATTTCATCACTTAAGGTGTTAAGTGGCTGTCATAACATGAGTGATGAGTTCGCTGAAGTTGAGGTAACCATAGTTGAGGCCAAGCGTTTCGAAGAAGTGGCAAATGTTGGGTATAGTTGGTCAAATATCTTGATTATATTTTGCGTTCCTTCTTATTATGTCTTATTCCACCAACGAGGCCAAAATGTCGTTCTTCGGTGTTTGAGATTTACTTTATAAGAGGTCGAATGTTATTTAAGAAGTAAAAAAAAAAAAAAAATAGACGACAGTTAAAGTTAATTAATTTAAATTTTTTAAATTCAAAAATTCTTTCGGGCATTAGGAAAAGACACATATTCAAATTCAAAATATTCTTTATTCAAGAGCGCTTATAAACAAGTGCTTTTGAATTGTTACCTCTACTGCTGGTTTGTTCCTACCGAGAACAGCCGGCAAGTAACTTAGCGGTTGCTCATTTCAAAATAAATCTTTTAACTACTTAAATTTAGTCCTTTAGTCACGCATTGTTATCATCTATGTAATCTTGAGGATTACATAGATGATAACAATGCAGTATAGTAGGATTTCTGTATCAGCGTAATTTTAATAGTTTTTAGAACTGCTGTAATGGAAAAGCTAAAATTGCTTGCGAAATTTTATTATATTATCCTATACCCAAATCCACAAACGAACGTAAGTCGTTTGTGGATCTGCAAGGCGCAAAGCAGGAGCCAAAAGCTTATGTCGGTTCCTACTTTGTCTATTATGTATGTATCACCTATCGTTTTATAATTCTTTATATTTTTATGTACATAAATTAAATGGTTAAAATATACCCTGATGTAAATGTAAGAATATTTATTTCCTTAAACTTCTCTCGCAGGGAATCACTCGGACTTAAATTGTAAATGCGACGTATGGATCATATTAATTATACAAAAAAAGAAAAACAATGTCAATATTCCTAACCTAAACCTCATCAATATTCCATAATACAATGCTAAGTAAAATTAACAAGTTTTGCTGTTTCATCGTCTATAAACTGTCCTATCTTTCGTTCCATTTCTCATTCTCCTGGTTAATCGCTGGCCTATTAAAGGCTACGGCGCTTTAGAGGTTTAGCCTTTGTTTTTATATCGTCATATTCTTGATTGTTAATTACATATCAGTTCACAAAAGGTCGCTAAATACAGGTGCGTGTAAGTAATACATTAATGACGATTCGGTGAACTTCGAGATTGCGGTGGCTGGCACGAGATCCGGCATCGAAAGCTACAATTTTGCCATATAATCATATATTGATTACGCTTTTACTATTTATTTATTAACTAGCTCTTACCCTCAATTTCGTCTACGATAGCTTCTGTCACTATCCAACCCTGCTCGAAGCCTTGCTTTGCGCTATGATATCGTTTTTGAGTCCTTAAACTCTGAATGACAACGGCAATATGCAGTTAATTGCTCTTTTATATTAACTGAACGTCTTCGAATCTGCTGTAAAGCTTGGATGCATGCTGAGTTGAACTTTTGGAACACCTAGACTCCAAAGAAAGAGTAAAACGCTGTTTATATTGAGTAAATATTTTCGAAGATTGCATTTCTATTAGATACTCAAAATTGTAACATTTCGGAAAGAGAGAAAATTATCTTTTTCTCGAAAGCATAGCTTATTTTAGTTAATAACCCATATTACTTACATTTATTATACATTGTAATAGACGAGTTAAATTTATCCAGTAAACAGAAATCATAATATGTAAAAACTTTCTTAAAATAACTCTCTCGACGTAAATAAAACCTGATATAAAATCTCCTTTAAATTATAGATCAGACTTGACTTTGACGCAGTTTGAATACAAAACCCTTCATATAGTGATAATAGATAGCGTTTCTCCATTTTAAATCGCATTGATAATGTTATAAGGATTGCCTATGTATGGCTTCTTTTCGAGAATCTATACTCCGTTAACGGTTAATAATTTTAAAGTTAAAAACCTTTAAGGGTGTTTAGAAGTAATCTTGATTATTAGCAAATAAATAAATTCAAAATGACTGTTCCTTACAAACCATACGTAGTATGCCATCATTGTTGCATTAATGTTAGCAAAAGGGCAACGTGTAATGTGTGAAATCTAACATAGCAAAAGTGAAACGTCAAGTTAATATTTACATGTGTTGTATGAGAAATTTCGTTTAATATTTATGACTCGATGAAAGGTAGTGATCTCAAAACAACTATTTTTCAAAACAAAATTATACATAACAGCTAATTACGAAAATGGAGAACTACATTTTGCCAGTTTTTTTGGCCATTAGAAGTTGAGAAACCACTAATCGGTGTATAATGTTATATAGGTATAATAATTAATTTAACATTATAATAAAATCAGCGGTTTAGAAGTACTTCCCAAATTTAATGCTTGTTTCACCACCGAATACCGATGGTCTCTTACTTATCATTGACTAGCTTTTACTCGTAACTTCGTTCGTGTGGACAGTTGTGGATGGACTGATTGTTGTTGATAGGTTGATAATACATGGCGCTTTACAATGTCATCCTATTCCTGTAGAATTAACAGGATTTCTATAGCCTATATGTAACCCTGGTATAAAAAATAATTGTGCCAAATTTCGTCGATATTGTTTCAGCGGAATCGCCGTGAAAGAGTAACAAACATACATCCATACTTACAAACTTTTGCATTTATAATGTTAGTAGGATATGATATATCATCAGTGTTATAATAAAAGCTCGTTACTGCCCACTGCTGGACATGGGCCCGCCAATACTTCGCTCCTCTTAATGCGGATTGGCAAGTTATAAGTATACATTAACCAGAAACTTTCTGAATGTACTGTCTTTCAGGACTCAAGGTCGATTCCCCCAACGTTTTATTTTACACCGAAAAATATATGATGTATTTATTATAAATATCGTTTGAACTTAATAATCTTAATACTAAAACTTAATTAATAATTTAAGGTTTTAATCTCTATAAGTGCCACCTCAAAGATAAATATATCCTTTGGTAAGGATAACATGATTTAATTGATAGGCCTCGGTGGTAATATAATAAAATATTTAAGAATCACAAGGGATATGGAAAAAAGTTAGTTGTAAGCTAACTTTTAGTTGTTTAAGCCAACTGTGTCAACGGGTCAGTAGTGTCGTGTCATCTAAATATTAGAGGTATTCTAAATTTTAGTAGCGTTAATTTTAACGTTTAATTTTGTTTTAAATTCAAAATTTTCTTTATTCAAGTAAACCTGTAAACAAGTGCTTATAAATCGTCAACTCAACTTCTTCGTACCTTAGAAGAGACAGCAAGTAACTTGGTGGTTGCTCTTTTCTAAATAATACTTATAACTAGTTACATTAACTCATTAGTATCTTGTACAGGGTCTAACAGTAGCTGTATCCACGCATTCTTATCAACTAACAAAAATTATGAATTCAAATTATTTGTATAATATACGAGTGAGTCATTAGGGCTCGACCCATTAGGAACGGGTTTGGAACAGTTAATTAATTTCACCTTTATGCTATTAGGTAATTTTAATTGGGTACAATGTCGCTAACAATGTGAAGGCCAAGAGGTGTGTTCGTGGCACTAACGTAATATATAGCGTAGTATACCAAATGGATTTCATGATATCTAATAACAGCGAATCGCCTAAATACTTCTTTTTCAACCAATGGAAGTCCACTGTTAGTCATAAGTCTTTTCACGGGATCTCCACATCACACAGTCTTGTGCCGCTTGGATTGAGCGGCTTCCCGCGACCTGTTTATCATCACCACCACCTTTTGGTGGGACTATCATAGCTGAATTTCCTGGTATGGGTCGCCATTCCAGCACTTTTAGAGCCCAACTCCCATCAGTTCATACAATGCGCACCCACAGCGGTGTTACCCACTGTCGGTCACTCAGTGGTATTTGTCAGCTACAAAAGGTTATATCAACATTGATCGGTCGCCAGAGTCTTAGCCTTAGAGGAGGCTTAGCCTATTGACCTATGCGATTTTGTCTCAGTTAAAATATTGCCTTATTTCTTCTAGAAGGTTCGCCTGTGAACTTTCACTTCAAGCATAAAACTTAGTAAGTACCTACGTCTTTTCATGTCATAACCAAATATTTTACAATCAATATCCGGGTACTTCATCGATGTAGTTTATGGTACAATCTTCGATAAGGCATATGGCAAATGGTCGTATATCATGCAAACATCGCGTGATTTTCGCAACAACGTAAACGCACTCCATATATTTAAAGAATTTGAATAAAAATGTATATATTATTAAATGGCAACAACTTTTAATGCGAAATAAGGATAACAGAAACAAAAATTACTGATATAGATTATTTTGTCGCAAACCTGAAACAAGCAAGAGACAAGCATTTAGTTAAAAGAAAGGACGGATATTGATGTGACAAGGTGTTGGGATGTTGACCTCATACGTAGTATTAGTATTAAGGCATCACCAGTATGTCGAAAGATCTCAAAACATCTCAAACGCGTAAAGAATTGTATAGCGTGCAAAGACAAAAATACCTATGACTAGCTGTAAAAAAGGCGAAGAAACTTAAATAAATCAGTGCTAAGCAATGACATCTTTTCTTCAGATATGGATCCTAGATTCACCATGCTCCCTAGTGGATAGCTTCCACCAATTCTCTTTCGATATATTAGGTTTTTCACAATGCTTTCTTTTACCGTAAAGCGGAATATTCATTGGACTTTTTTAATTTTATAATCTTAGATCAAAAAAGAGAAAGATGGAGTCTTTCGTTTGAATGTGTGTGCTTCGTAATTTTAAATAGCGCCTAAATCCTTATTAGGTTATACTGACGGTCAGATCATTATTCCATTGTCGTCTTTTGTATCCAAAAAGGAAGCGCATGTTTAGTAGTCTCGTGCATGACCATTTCAGCCTTCGACCCAAGATCCTACGACCCTTCGATCATTGATTAGGTGGAAACGCCTAGAAGCGATTATTATAACCACATCTCTAAGCAATTTGCACTCAGCGTACCTAGCCTAGATTAGGATACATTTAATTAATCCCTACAGAGAATTAAACTAATAATCTAGAACAAGACTAAAAGATGATTTTGGTCGAAAATGAATATGGATTTTTTTATGTTCCGTCTATTAGTTTGTCAAAACTGGCGGTGACAAAGAATCGAATGCATGATGCAATATGCGAAGGCGGTACCCACTCATATTTTCCAAGATTCCTGCGATATTTATATACATGACCTAGTCGATGACGTTAACTAAATCTAGGCTATTATAAGTAAATCCCATTAATGCGACGCTGCACTACTAGGAGTTCTTATGGCATTGGACGATAAAAGAGTTATGTTGTCTCGTTAATGTCGTAAAATACATGTATATGTAACACTAGATTGTCTTTTTTTATTATGACCAAATCAAATCAAAAAAAATCTTCATTCAAATAAGCACATTAAAGCACGTTTGAATCGTCAAGGATCAATATGATTAATGAAGCTACAACTAATTCAAAATTTTGCTCTTACCGAGAAGAACCAAAAAGAAACTCGGCGATCAATCTTCAACATTTTCAATTTTGCATTATTGAGCCGTAGTCTTGTATGAAGCTGAAAGATTTTCAAATCCAGGGTTTTTAATCATCAATTGAAGATTATTTATCTTCAAATTTGTAATATGCTTTACGTATAAGCATATCCCTTATACTTAATTTAAACCTTTCTGTAGACTGGTGTAGTATGTGATGTTAGCACTAAAAGCTTTCACAGTGACTTAAATAGAAATTACATGTAATGTAGAAAGTGATTATATATATTATTGTTACGTACTTTATTGGGACCTCTAATTTCTCCCCGATCAGCTTGGATGGGAAGATTTATCCAGTCTGCTCTGATTTCCGGTACCTTGATTCGCTTATTCAGAACTTCGGTGAAATAGATCGAGAAGCGAATTATAGAATGAATGCAAGATGGATGAAGTGGCGACAGGTCTCAGGTACTAGATGCGACCCTCGAATTCCTCTTAAAGTTAGAAAAAAAAACGGCCATTAGACTTGTCGTATTGTATGGATCAGAATGTTGGGCAATGAAAAAGAAGGATGAAAGAAGAGTACGTGCAAATGAGATGAGAATGTTAAGGTGTGTGATGTGACAAGATTGGATAAAACAAGAATTGAGTATATGAGGGTAAATCTGAAGGGTGCGCCAATTATAGAAAGGCTAGAAATTTAAGCTTCATTTTAATGTTTGTTTTTTAACTGTTATAATAGCAAAGCTAAAATTGAATGTAATATTTATATCCCCCAAAGTGTCCCAATAAGATAATATATCACAGGATCGGATCGGATATGTCACAAACGAAAGTTGAAACGTGAAACCTAACCCGCGCATGCTGTCGGAGTAGATTTATACTGCGGTTGCATTTATCATCTCAACGATAAAAAAGTTGATTATTTTTCCTAATTTTTAGTTTTGGATACATGTTGGATGCATCGTATAAAGAAACTAATCTTGTTGCTTATACTTTAATTAATTCGAACAAACATTACACATAATTAAAAAAATATCACTCATTTCCTGCTCATCGAACCATAATGAGTTTCTATAAATGAATTTGTTGGTCTTTGAGCCTGGGTGTAAGTTTGTATTTAAAAAATATATTATTATATATTCACCAGTTGTCTGTCACCCATAACACAAGTATTAAGTTAATTATTTTGAGGACGGACGACCGTGTGTGTAAGTGTCCCATATATTTATTATTAATTATTAGTGTTAGGCGCCTTGACCTAACTTTTTCTTGTATATAAAACAATGAGTTAAATTTATCAAATTATTGTATTGTAACCGGTTCTTGTTAAACTATAAATTTGAATTAAATCTGTTCAAAGTGGAACAAAAAAGGTGATATAAAGACTGTTAAATCTACGCACGTAATAGACGTAAATAATGTTTTTTTTAATGGAAAATATTAGAACAAACCATAACCGAACGGGTAAAGAGAAACTGCAATCTATGAATATTTAACTACCGATAGAGTAGAAGACAGCGTGGTAATATGAACATATGCTCAAGTTGTCCTATATAAAATGTATTAAAATTAAACAAAACTAACCTAGATAAACCATAGGGTTGTGATACAAAAATTTGTGAGAAATAAAATTTAAAAACCTGTACTACCAAAAGTCTGTTACAACCCCACTTCTAGGCTTAGGCCTCCTCTTTCCGTACTTGGGGATAATTCCAAATGCGGATTGGTAGATTACACTTAATCTTAGAATTATCTAGAGCAGTGATTCTCAACCTTTTTTTTGTTGCGGCACATATTTAACGATTTCAAAATTTGGCGGCACGCAAAGAAAAAGATAAAATTTATTTACTTACTACATACAACACACTGCATAAATAGTTTATGACAAAAATTTTAAATAGGTATACGAAATATACTAATATATACTGCAATAATAACTAAACGTTTATGAGGGGATTAATTACAAGCTAATAATAAAAATATTTTTCTTTTTAAATGATATAATTTAATAATATTAACATTATAATATATTTGCAAAAATTTTGGCGGCACACAAAAGTGACGCGGCACAGTGGTTGAGAATCATTGATCTAGAGATATGCAAGTTTCTTCACGATGTTTTCTTACACCGAAAAGCGTGTGATAAATTGCAATTACAAATTAGACGCATAAGTTTAAAATATCTGGGTGTCATTTTTTACAAAAATAAAAATTAAAAAAAAAGAAAAAACAATTATTAAGTTGGGGATAGATCCCTGGCATTCACATTTCTCGAGACTGCCCGTTACCCGAATAAGCTACGCCGACTTGACAGTTGATGGCGAAAACTCAATTCAATATAAATGTTAGTGTTTTTTAATGCCCAAAAACAGGAATAAAACAATTTTTTTTCGTAAAACCTAGCTAGGTCAATTTTTCTCCCCCAAATTCTCCTACATGCTGAATTTCAGGAAAATCGTTGCAGCCGTTTCCGAGATTCGGAAAATATATATATACAAGATTAACTGATTTAAATATTAAAGATAGAAAAACTCATTGGTGTCTGCCCGGAGTTTGAACTCGTGACACACTTGAAAGCGCCTCATGGTCTCACAAGGCCTACCACAGCTTTTTCAGCAACAAAACCGACTTAGATACACCATAGGGTTGTTACACTAAAATTTGTGACATAAAATTTTAAAGCCTGTTGTACTACATAACAATAATTGACTGGACTGTGAACTATAATAGATAGGCTTCGTAGGTCGTGGGTTGGGTTCCCGCTGAGGGTAAGAATTTTCTAACATCAATTTGTTGTTTCTTCGAGTTTGGGTGTATATTTGTATTTAAAATTATATAATTACATATTTGCCAATTGTCACCCATAACAGAAGTATTAAGTTACTTACTGACGACCGCGTGCGTAAAAAAAAAATGACATAGGTCGGTTTAGTTTATATTTAAATACGTTTCATGTAATAACGTGTACTTGTTTTTTACGAGAAAAATTTTGTTAACCAAACCGGATTAAGAAATAATGTTTAAAGTTCCTTTAAATTACAGAAAGCATGTCAAGACTCAGTTAATGTTTACATTCTGGCCGCTTACAAATATTTTGCATTATACAAGTAGGTATGCCGCATATTTGTTGTTAAACAATCGTAACCATTCCCGCGTTTGTTAAGAATGCAAATACTGGAATATACATTTATCGATTATTTGATATATGGTGAAAAATGCAGGAACTAATAACAGTTAATTTTTTTAAAATATATTATTTCATACTAGCTGTGCCAGCATGTGGTATCCGGCTGAATAGAATAGTACCAACCTCATTTCTTACCGAGGTGTAGTAAAAGGCGACTAAGGTAAGTTGACCCACCGGTTTAGTGGAATAGACCACCCTCTTTCTTACCGAGGTGTCGTAAAATACGACAGAGGTAAGTTGACGTCAGGCAGGCGGCCGGTCGTAAAAACCCAGCCAAATCATACGACAGCATATTTATAACATGTGCCGACCCCACTTAGAGTGGGATAAGGGCAGGAAGATGATGACTAGCTGTGCCAGCAGCTTTGCCCTTCTGTATGTTTCCTGTTTTTTATTTCTTTTATTTTGTATTTCCTATATTTGATGTGCCACAAAGAGTTATAGTAAGTTATGTAAGTAGCGGCCTGTTACTATTCCATGTTGAGAATAGGCTCCGTTTTTGGAGAGAAGGGTTGGAGCTAAGACCTACCACGCTGCTCCAATGCGGATTGGTAGGTTACACATATCCCCAGAATTCTCTAGAGATATGCAGGTTTCCTCTCGATTATTTCCTTCACCGAAAAGCGTATGATAAATTGCAATTATCAATTAGACACTTAAGTTTTAACAGAAAAACTCATTGGTGTCTGCCCGGGTTTGAACCCGTAACCTCCTCGAAAGAGTCGCACGTAAATGAGTTAAATGGTGTTCGCTGAGTGATTTAGTTGTATTAAAACTGTGAAGGAACCTGGTAATTATATCCCTTTCTGAACGTTGACGCAACAATTACAAGACATAATTATAAGATACTCTTGTTCAGGTGAAGCTTGATTTAGACTTCTGTCTTACTTAGACAAAAGAATCTATCTTTATGTTCTTTTCCCGGTAGAAAATTACACAAGGGGGATGTACTGATATTAATCTTAATGAATGCTTATTGCTTATGAGAAATACATACAGTATTATTATTACTATCATACTACTGAAAAAGATGTGATAGGCCAGCGGTGAGACCGTGCAACTTCGAGGAATTCACGAGTTCAAACCCCTGCAGGCACCAGTGATGTCTAATTAATAATTGCAATTTATCACACGTTTTTCGGTGAAGAAAAACATCGTGAGGAAAACTGTATATCTCTAGAGAATTCTGGGCATATGTGTAACCTACCAATCCGCATTGGAGCAGCGTAGTGGATCGTAACTCCAACCCTTTTCCAATAAATGGAGGAGACTTATGTTTAACAGGGAATAGTAACATGCGTTACTTTTACTGAAAAAAGTTGCTCTTTCCTTTTATGGGAAGTATTGGATTGAAGTGCTTCGATTAGACACTTTGCGATTTGGCTGGTTATAATTACAATAATTTTCTGTAATGGAAAGCACACATAGGTTAGAAAACGCGGAAGATATCACTTTTCATTTTTCCACTTTGAACCCACTACTTCTTAATAAAGGTCACTCACTCTATCTTATAAGCTGGATAAACCAGCCGCAAAAACTATGACAATTATTGCCAATTTATAACATATTAGGATATAGTATTTAGACGACGCAAAATGTTAACTAGAAACTATATTTAAAAAGGAAGTGTGTTGACTTCATATAATTTCAAATTAAGAACACTCGATACTCGCGCCGGAAGCATCGCAACAACTAGCATATCCGCACCACCATAACAGGCGTGACCATAAGTGGGTGACAGTTATTAGCATACATTATACTGCAGCGTCGGCCATTTTGTTACGAATGCAAAGTAACTAAGTACAGAATCCTTAGTCATTGAGAGATGGGACATAACGCAAAAATCATTCCTTTTATAGAGATATGGTTAATATTATGCCATATATGGCGCTTGTTAAGCTGTGATAGCCCAGCAGTGAGACCGTGCGACTCTTTCGAGAGGGTCACGTATTCAAAGCCTGGGCAGGCACCAATGAGTTTTTCTAATAAAACTTATGTGTAATTTATAATGGAATTTATCACTTTCGGTATAGGAAAACATCGTGAGGAAATCTGCATTCCTAAATCTTAGAATATGTGTAAACTATTAATCTGCGTTGCAGTAGCGTGGTGGGTTTTAGCTCCGATCCTTCTCTCCAGAAACGCCTATAGCCCAATGCCCAGTAGTGGGATAGTAATAGGCCGTTACTTGACCTATGATACTTGACGTTTATTTCTGCGTGTGATCTGAAGAGAATGACATTTAAATTTTTCGTCTGAATACTTTTTATAACTCAAAAGCACTGATAATATTATTTTGCTATAATCCGCGATTAGAGAGAATCTATGTAATGCTAAAAGTAAAGTGTACTATCATTGTTCATAACTTATATAGGTATAACCAGAATTCGTAAAACCAAAAGCACCACTACAGTGCACAACACACATTCACTTATACAATTAGTTTTAATCGTAGCAAAATAATTAATTTCATTTGTATTATAGACGCCCGCAAAGTTACGTCCAATTCTATAATTCATTTATCAATCAAACAAAACTTTATGGCAATTAATACAACCTTAACCAAACAAACCTTGTACATATTACTTTTGATAAAACATATCTTTAATATTAATATAAATTAATGAGTTAATCTTGTATGTATATATATATATATATATATATTTATATATATCATCATTTTCATTTTCCTGCCCTTATCCCACTCTAAGCGGGGTCGGCACAACATGTTATAAACATGTTGTTACATGATTTGGCTGCGTTTTTACGACCGGCCGCCTGCCTGACATCAAATTACCTTAGTCGTATTTTACGACACCTCGATAAGAGAGAGAGTGGTCTATTCTACTAAGGTGACTAAGGTAAGTTGACCCACCGGTCAACTTACCTTAGTCACCTTTTACGACACCTCGGTAAGAAATGAGGTTGGTCTATTCTACTCAGCTGGATACCACACAGCGGGTCGTCTTACCTTAGTCGCCTTTTACGACACCTCGGTAAGAAATGAGGTTGGTCTATTCTACTCAGCCGGATACCACACATATTTATATATATATATATATATATTTTTATATTTTTTTTTAAGAATCTCGGAAACGGCTCCAACGATTTTTCTGAAATTCAGCATGTAGGGATTTTGGGGGAGAAAAAACGATCTAGATAAGTTTTATTTAAAATAAATGTCGTGTTATCCCTGTTTTCGGGCTCTAAATTTTTTTTAAAAATTTACATTGCATGCCATCACAATTTTTCGCTTTCAAACGTAAAGTCATGATGGTTCATTTGGGGAACGGGCGGTCTAGAGTGGTGAAAATACCTAGGATCGAGCCCAACCTGCCCCTTCTATTTTATAATTTTTGTTTTCTATTTTTTTTTTACATAATTTTAAAAATTACACCGTCACCGAGATATTACATATTAAAATGTCTAAAGACTATAAAATTTTATAATTTTCTCTGCACATACTTAACCTGTCACTCTTCTCGACTAGACGATGGCTACTTTTACTAACCAAATATAATTCTGTCAAAAGACAAACTAGATGTGGGTGATATTGTTTCCATTACGCCTACATTGAGTTTTGTATGTTTCGTGGGAATGAGAGCAATTCTACAATAAAACGCCGACACAAATTTAAAATTTGGTCTCACAGAAGTGTAAGTGCGTTACGAATGTCTTCCTTCCATTCCTGGACACATCCATTCGATGAGATTGATTTGATGGAATTCCATTGCTGGATCAGTAGCATCTTTTTTTTTATACAGGAAAAAACCCCTTATGGGTACCGCCCGAAGAGACAGGCGGCGGTTATGTCGAACTCGCACCGACTTAAACGACCTGTGTGCTCCACCACGCTGCTGATGGCAAGGACAGGGTAACGTTGTACACATTGTGGCAGTGGCATTGTGCCTTAATCCATCTTTTCCCCGTAACCTTATTTACTTACTCTAGTCTTCTTCTTCTTTCGGAGTATTGTCTATACAGGGCATCAAGGCCCAGCATCACTCTGCCCTGATCTATTGTGATTGTCACTGTTTCCAGTTTAACAACGAGGCATCTACCTCTTGCAGTAAGTAGTGCGACCCTAGGAAGGAATGTCATTCACTTACTCACTCTAGTACTTAAATAGAATAAACTTTACAAAATAATAGGCAATTTTGACCGAAATAGTTTCAAGTATTAGCCGGTCGCCTAATGAAATTTATTTAGTACATAAATATTTTCTTGGGAAACTACTGTAATAGTAATGTTGGACTTCCACGTTCTTCTATAGCAGTCTCTTAGAGGGGATTTAGTCCGTTTAGGCTTTAGCTAACTTTTGATCAAGTTACTTGCCTACCCCATAATTCTCGACATTGGGTTATTTTACGGCCTGTTCGTAGCTCCTCTCTTTTCTCATCCGGGCTCGGCAGATTTAAAGTCATAAAAAAGGTCATAAATCAAATGAATCACACCCCGAATACCAATACAAATTAATAGAATGAGTTAACCAATTCTATCTCAGCGATAGAATGTTCCACCAATTGGTAAATTAAATCATTTATCCCATAAATCACATGTGACTCAGCATGATTTTTATTAGTTTATTTTATTAGATGATAGTGCGTTATGATTTTTTGCTTTGCACTTTTTAGTGATTAATAAATCTTTATAAATGCGTATCATGTACAGTAACAAAAACTAACATTTATAAAATACTATTATTAGGTATATTAAATTTACCGTGATTCTTATTTGTTTGTTATACCTTTTATTACTTTCAATTGTGTTATGTTTTTTCTCTAGCAGTTTTTTTAATGATTGATAAAGGCATCTGAGAAAATAGGACACAGTAATATTTGAAAAAATCAATTTTTTGTCCGACCTACCGCAACGTTGGCAAGGTTTAAGTGAAAACTGACACTAATACAAGTAAAATAAGAGTCGGATTTTAAAAATTCTTATTTAGTTAACTTAAACTGTAGCATCCAAAGTTAACAATTTGAGACTTTGAGAGAATTTGAATAAAGTAGAACATTTGCACAGTTTACGGCCGCTTACTAGATGGCGTTACTAGTAATATACGTCGCGCTATAGATCGGTCAACTCGGCTCTACTAGTACCCTGAGAGACGTAGAGCATCATATTGACGTTTTGTTGTTTGAAACAACATTTATCTTGAAAGGGCGTTGGCTGGCTAATTGTTTTATGTCCAACCAACGCCCAAAGAAACAGTAGTTATAAGTTACGATTATAGTTTATAATATAATCTGAGATAATAGCTGTGAGATTACAGCAGTTTAAAAAAAATATAAACAGAAGGCCGATACAGAAGTCAGACAGCCTACTATTTATTTAAGTTATTTAAGTTTCTATTGTAGATTACGTAGATGATATAAATGCGTGCACATAGCTACTTTTCGAACTTCTACGAGATAGCAATGACAAAATATGATTAGTTATAAAAAAATATATGAAATCCATCCAAATCTTGCTGGCTCTTCTCGGTAGGGACAACTTTCCGAAGCATAAATAGAGTTGACGATTCGAAAACACTTGTTAAAAAGTTTATTTGAGTAAATAATATTTTGTATTTAGCTTCTGTGTTTGCATCGTTACCCCAATAATGTGGGTCGTGACCTATATTTATGACGTATATTTTGTTTTATATATGAACTGTTGCTTTCAGACAAGTTGGACGCAACCTCATCATCCCGGGTGGTACGCGGACTATCGATGCTACTCGCAAGCTCGTGATGCCCGGTGGTATTGATCCCCACACCCATTTCGAATTGGAAATGATGGGTGCAAAGGCTGCTGATGACTTTTACAAGGGCACCCGTGCGGCTGTCGCTGGTGGCACAACGACCATACGTACGTCAAAAATTTGCTTTTCGTTTGTTAATTTACTGTAATGACCTAAGAGCCTGTGACCCCAGACCTTCCTCATTGTATAAAAAATTGTCAGCGCATGGTCCCAAAACGAAAGAACGATGGTACCTACATTATAAAAATTAGGTCCTCGTGGCTTTGGGAGATAAATAGTACTCAAGGTGTGAAAACTACTACTAAGTTCGTTAAATTATAAAGAATGGTTTTTGTTATTATCTTCAGAATAAAATTACGTCAGTCAATTTACTTTAGGCTTTTTTTTAATGTAATTCTTAAAACGATAATGTAGAAAGAATTTTGACCAGTGGACCACATGACCAGACAAATTCTGGAACTTGAAGCCGCACCAAAAAGACGCGGGAGAGCCCGTACTACATGGATAAAAATCATAATTGACGACCTTAAATAATGAAAACATAGATCCTCAGACGATCCAGAACCGCTCTGTAGAAATTTAGTTAGGAGAGCCAACCCCAATTAAAAATGGGAAGAAGGCCAGAATGTGTTGATGTCGAAAGAATTTTCAATAAACTCAATATAATAATTTTATTTCCATCCGTTTCAGTTGACTTCGTTTTGCCTGAAAAGGGACAATCCTTGATGGAGGCGTACAACAACTGGAGACAAAAGGCCGATAATAAGGTATGTCAATATTTTTTGTGTCAGAAACCCTTAATAGTACCGCCGTTTGACTGGAACGTTTCATCTATTTAAGGCCTTTTTAAAAAATTACCGAGCAAGGCTCAGTCAGGTACTAGATTCTTTATACACTCCTCCCAGATAACAGGATGACTTAGGTCTGGTAGGATGTCTAATCTCACGTATAAAAAAGAGACAGATAGATACTTTTACACAGGCTTTCCTTCTCTAGTATAATATATCTGTGTTTACTTTCGGCAATTAGGCGTTGTTTGTAAACGTCGCTCGTTCATTATCCTAACACAAAACATGTTTTATTACCGTATTCAAATCAGTGAAAGTAGAATAAATTAATTTACTCTTACTATGAACGAATAAAATGAACCGGTTTTTGATTATTTTTGAGTTGTTATGTAATTCTATGACAAGCTTATTTTTGGTATGGTATCATACAATTATTAACTCTTTACGAATAGTATACCGTGTCACATATTTGATTTAAACAGTTCCTAAGAAAAATAATAAAGCTTGCATAGACGTTATGTTTCAGATATTTCGATTTATCAAAAACAAAGAGATTACTGCATTCTTGCTGCTGGCTGTATTCTTATACGAAGGTGGAAGGGTTATCCAAGCATTTTATTATTTACTAGCAATTGCCAGCGGCTCCGCCCGCGTGGAAACATCAAAATCCTAATAACCATAAAAATGGCTAAAGTTAACCTTAAAAGCTACTTTTATTTAGTACTTTTGAGGGGAACAATTTTGTAATACGATTTTTGAATAAGTTTCACCGTTTACTTATCACACGCTAGGAAACCTTTAAATTTTGCAGTTTTTTAAATATTTTATTACTGCTCCTCTCCTTTTCGTTTTAGAGTGATGTTATATAGCCTATAGCCTTCCTCGATTAATGGACTATATTAAACTCAAATAATTTTTTGAATCGGTCCAATAGTTCCTGAGATTAGCGACAAACTCTTCAGCTTTATATATTAGTATAGATAATATAGGAGAGGATTATATTAATTCCATATCTTGACCAGGTCTGCTGTGACTACGGACTCCACGTGGGCGTTACCTGGTGGTCTCCAACAGTGAAGAAGGAAATGCAGCAGCTAGTGGCCGAGCACGGCGTGAACTCCTTCAAGATGTTCATGGCTTATAAGGACTCTTGGATGCTTGATGACTACGATCTATGCCACGCGTTCGAGACCTGTTCCGAGCTGAAGGCCTTACCTCAAGTATTAATAGAATCATTTCATATCTGTTCTAATATTGTAATTTGTTAAGGTTTGAGATATCTTAATTTCTCATTAAGAATAACATTATTCGCTTACATAAGATAATAACTTAAAACCGAACTCATTGGGCATTAAAGTAATATTTTCTGCAATTACCCACATTGATTAAACCTATTTCAAAACAATAACATAGATACAAAAACACTGGAAGTGATCTTAAGATTTTTACTTTTTTATGTCTTAAATTTATATAGATATTGTAAGTTATTTTCAATACCTATATGTATTTTACTTTACTATTTGCTTTTAAATTTATTTACATAAAAAAATATATATATAATAGAAAATACACATAATCATAGAGATTATGGGTATATAGTAACTAACAATTGCCACTGGCTCCGCCCCGCGTGGGAAGATTAAAATCCGTAGGTAATATAGTATTTTGGCAACCATAAAAATGGTTAAAGTGGGTTAACCTTAAAAGCTAGATATATGCTGTCGCAGACTTTTATTTAGAACTGTTAGTGGGAAATAATTTTGTTATACACGATTTTTGAATAACTTTCATCGTTTACTTAGTGCGCGTAATAAAAGCTTTAATTTTTGCCGTTTTCGTAATATTTTTTATTGCCGCTCCTCTCTTATTCATCTTAGCGTGATGTTATATAGCCTTCCTCGATAAATGGACTATCTTATTCCAAAGATTATTTAGTGTATTGACGCAACAGCCAAAAAAAAGGAATTGTTTACATTTTTCCTTTGGGAATACAGTAAAGTCGCTTGGAACCAGCGACTCCCTGTAACCTTTTTGAGGTCGTCAGTCCACCTCCTCGGGGGCCAACCAATGCTGCTTTCCGGTACGAGGTCGCTATTCCAGCATCTTAGGACCCCAACGCCCATCGATTCTACGTACTACGGCCTCGCCCATTGCCACTTCACTGTCGCGACTTGATTAGCTATGTTTCTCTGGTTCTTCTACGGATCTCCTCATTACTGATTTGATTTCGTAGATATACACCAACAGCTCGCTCCATCGCTTTTCGCATTTTGCCACTTCAACGTCCCGACTTGATCAGTTATGTTTCTCTGGTTCTTCTACGGATCGCCTCATTCCTGATTTGATCGCGTAGGGATACACCAACAGCTCGCTCCATCGCTTCTCGCCTATTGCCACTTCAGCGTCGTGACACTATGGGCTATGTTACTCTGGTTCTTCTACGGATCGCCTCATTCCTGATTTGATCGCGTAGAGATACACCAACAGCTCGCTCCATCGCTTCTCGCCTATTGCCACTTCAGCGTCGCGACACTATGGGCTATGTTACTCTGGTTCTTCTACGGATCGCCTCATTCCTGATTTGATCGCGTAGAGATACACCAACAGCTCGCTCCATCGCTTCTCGCCCATTGCCACTTCAGCGTCGCGACACTATGGGCTATGTTACTCTGGTTCTTCTACGGATCTTCTTATTCCTGATTTGATCGCGTAGATATACACCAACAGCTCGCTCCGACGCTTCTTGCCCATTGCCATTTCAGCGACGCGACGTGATGAGCTTTGTTACTCTGGTTCTTCTATGGTTTTCCTCATTCCTGATTTGATATCGTAGATATACACCAACAGCTCGCACCAATCCTGTGAGCGACTTTAAGCTTTCTTATGAGGCCCATAGTACTTGTATAACCGACAGTTACTTTTATAGGTACATGCGGAGAATGGACATATTATAGCTCGCAACACTGAGAAGTTGCTCGCCTCTGGTGTTACCACCCCCGAGGGTCACGAATTGTCCCGGGATGAGGAAGTGGAGGCGGAGGCCGTCAACAGGGCTTGCGTAATCGCTAATCAGGTACTGGGGTTTAATTCTCCATCATTCTCCTGCCCTTACCCGCTCTAAGTGGGGTCGGCACAACATGTTATAAACATGATTTGTCTTCGTATTTTACGGCCGCCGGCCTGACGTCAGCTTACCTTAGTCGTATTTTACAACAGCTCGGTAAGAAAGTGGATGGTCTATTCTATTCAACCGGATACCACACGGCGGGTCGATTCGGGTGGGGTTCGATTATAAAAGAATAAATAAATATATGGGACACTTACACACACGTTCGTTCATCCCCAAAATAACTTATGTTATGGTAGACAGACAACTGGTGAATATATACATATATAATTTTAAATACATGTGTACTTAAATACAAAGTACAGTTTAAAAAGCCTATGTTTTCAAATAATATTATAGTAGTTTTTCAATGCCTGGAAATAGGGATTAAACAACATTTTTTAAAAAATAAACCTAATTACATCGATATATATAAAAATACAACAAAATTACTGGTAACTTAAATACAAGAAAGTAACTGGTGCAGCAAAAGACGTGAGACAAAAATAACAGACTATAGGCAATAGCGATCAAATAAGAATTGTTTTTATGTAATTACTAACACTAGTCTGGCATAAAATTTTTCTTTGTCTAATACTGATTTTTCTTCTCTCCATTTAACGACAACTCTCTTATAATGTCAAAATATTAACTCATTTAAATAATAAAAATATACACAACAAATTGTTTATAGAAAACATTGTCATTCAGAGAGAAACGAACCCGCGACCTAAAGGGTCATTGCCAAGTGTGCCAACGGGCCCTTGTAATAAAACTTCCATCTTCCAGATGGACGCACCTCTGTATATAGTCCATATGATGTCAATGAGCGCGGTGGACGCTCTACGGGTAGCTCGTCCGAAGCAGAAGCAGGCCGTTTTTGGTGAAACTCTCGCAGCTACCGTAGGAACTGACGGTGAGTTACCGACATTATAAGTACTTGGGTGACCGAGCCTTACTCGGTAATTTTTTTACAAGATAAAAAAATAAAAAAATTGGGTTGGGCTCGATCCTAGGTATTTTCATTTCTTTTTTTTATATCATTCATTTCTCTACAGCTCCCGTGCACCGAATAAGCTACGTTTATTTTACAATTTGAAGCAAAAATAGTGTTTTATACTCAATGTAAATTTTAGTATTTTTAATGCCAAAAAACAGGGATAAAACATTTTTTTTAAAATAAAAAGCTATATCGATCTTTCTCCCCCAAAACCTTCACACTGAATCTACATGATGAATTTTAGGAAAATTGTTTCAGCCGCTTCCGAGATTCAGAAAATATATTTATATACATACAAGATTAACTCATTTAAATATTAAAGATTTAGAGCTTGTCTAATTTGTCAATTTAACACTAAAGATGGCAATCGTATAATAAAATAATTTCAGCACATTTTAAATTTTAGTGGAGATAAAGAGTGGTAAAGCTTGACTCCCCGTGAGATTCACATACTAAATTTGGCACATTTGGGCTCATAAACTCTTAACTTAAACTCTTTAACTTTTTTGTTGTATAGCGAAGTACAAATATGAGGTATTTTTTAAAACTGCTCAAAACATTAACAGTGTAAAATGTTATGAAAGCGCCATCTGTTGTGGTAGTTTGTTAATTCTTGATAAACAACAAGTTTATCTCGGCCTCATAGTTCATAGGTGTTTTGATAGATGGCGCTGTACAGTTTCAATAAGAATCCATATTGCGCTTCGAAGATTATTTTACAAATAATGAGTTCCCTAAATACATTTGCATCAATATCGCTTCTCGGCCTGTTGGCTAAGATCAAGTGTGTAGTATCTGTTCTTTTCAGCTTAATATCTGAAAGTTCCCGCATTGCGGGACCAGTATATTAAACTGATTTTTGTAAAACGACGGGATGTTCGGGGCTCGCTCCACTCCCGTCACGGGTCGGCCCGGCATTGCAGTGCCGCTGGGATCGGCCCACATTAATTAATATAACACTCCCGCTTAACATAGTGAACATTAGATGTTAACTATGAAATGTTTATGTATAAATTAGGCCTTAGGGATGTGAGATGTCGTAAAATCGATGTATAAATAGTCGTTTTTTTGCCATTAAAATAAATCGATTAATTTATTACGAAATAATCAATTCTATTTTAATTAATCGATACGATACATGGAACTATTTCAAAATATTCAAAATATATTTTTTTAATATTAAGAATCAATTACGATAAAGTGGACAACTACCCAGAAATAATATTAGATGCGCTATTTCTGAAATTAGATTAATATGTGTAGTTTGGCTAAATTAGTTTCATCCAACGATGCTTAACTTAACGTTAGATTAACGTTAAATTAATGAATATAATAAATATAAAGTATTATTCCGCTTTACTAAGTCTAAGCTAAAAGAGCCGAAGATATAAAGGATATATTTTTAGTCTCAGCTGCCTTAAACACTCTTCGAGCCGTATTGAGCTAAAACAGTTAAAGATATAAAATATATATCCCAAAATCGAAAAGATATATATCACTCTTTTCTTGTCGGGGATACATTTTGCCCATCTGTAGTGCGTGTGTGTATGTGTGTGCATGCTTATGAGTATATGTTTATATTTTGTTTCAGGTACTCATTACCGAAACGCCTGTTTCCGTCACGCGGCCGCCCATGTACTATCGCCCCCACTCCGACCTGACCCCAGAACCCCTGAAGCGATCATCGAAGCACTTGCTGTGTAAGTGACCAAAAACCTTCCTGACTAGAGCGCAGTAATGTCAAAAAAGTCTTAAGGAATCCTTAAGACTTTAGACTCAAATACTCTCAAATACTTCTGCTCTTCTCGAATGCCTAAAAATCAGCAAATTATTCATATATTGTATGTATACACCAGTTGTCTGTCACCTATAACACAAGTATTAACTTACTCTGAGCACAATGTGTGTGTCTCATATATCATCATCTTCCTGCCCTTATCCCACTCTAAGTGGGGTCGGCACAACATAAACATGATTTGGCTACGTTTTTACGACCGGCCGCCTGCCTGACGCCAACTTACCTCTGTCGTTTTTTACGACACCTCGGTTAGAAAGAGGGTGGTCTATTCTACTAACCGGATACCACACGGTGGGTCAACTTACCTTAGCCTTACCTTATTTATTTCTTTTGTTTAAATAAATTATTTATATAATTAGGCGTTACTTCACGGAGGTCCATAATACAAAACTAATGAGAATATTATTATGCTATAATCCGCGATAAAAGAAAATATATGTAATGCTAAATGTAGAGTGTACTATCGTTCTCATACCTGATATATGCTGAATTTGTAAAAACTCATGCACTACCTGTACCGAAGCATAATCAGGAGATAGACTCCACGACAAAATCGCAAAGCTTTGCGGTTACGGGGCGAAAGAATTGGTTGAGATTGTGGTGGTGAATGTGTGCAGTGCTTGTGTATTGTTGTGTTATCGGTGGCGAGTGGTGCATCAGTTTTTACAAATTTGCATGTATCGGGTATGAGAACGAATTTAGCATTACATATATTTTCTTTTATCGCGGATTATAGCAAAATAATATTTTCATTAGTTTTGTTTTAAATTCTAAAAGAAAGTACTTATTTATGCCGCTTGCTAGATTCAGCAGTGTCGATAACTTTTTGTCTAACTATGTTTCTTTAACCAGTCTTTTTACTTCACATATCTCTTTGCAGTGACGACCTTCAGCTGATCGGCAGCGATAACTGCACTTTCCACGAGAAAGACAAGGAACTGGGCAAAGACAACTTCTCCAAGATACCGAATGGAGTGAACGGCGTCGAGGACAGGATGGCCATCTTGTGGCAGAAAGCTGTCAATACAGGTATATTATTGGATACCTAAGGGCAGGAGGATGTTGATATCTATACTAATATATAAAGCTGAAGAGTTCGTTGTTTACTTGATTGTTTGAACGCGCTAATCTCAGGAAGTACTGGACCTATTTGAAAAATATTTTCAGTGTAAGATAGTCCATTTATCGAGGGTATATAACATCAAGCTAAGATGAATAGGAGAGGAGCAGCAATAAAAAATATTGCGAAAATTGTAAAATTTATAGCTTTCCTGACGTGACTGATGGTGAAAGTCATTCAAAAATCTTGTACCTATTACAAAATTGTTCCCCTCTAAAAGTTCTAAATAAAAGTCCAAGACAGCATACGTCTAGCTTTTAAGGTTCACCCACTTTAATCATTTTTATGGTTATCAAAATACTATATGGCTAACTGCCCCGTTGGCGCAGTGGGTGGTGACCCTACCTTCAGCTCCACGGGCCATGGGTTCGATTTCCGCCGAGAGCAAACATTTTCTATAAAGGAATTCGTTGGTCTTTGAGTCTGGATGTATATTTGTATTTAAAAATATATATAAGTTTATATTCACCAGTTGTCCGACTACCATAACACAAGTATTAAGTTACTTACTATGGGGACTGATGACCGTGTGTGTGTAAATGTCCCATATATTTATTTATATTGCAGTTTTAATTTTTCCACGCGGGCGAAGCCGATGGCAATTGCTAGTCATATATCCCAGAGAACATAATAGGTTAATATCATATTTAAATCTTATGTTATCATACTTTTTCCAGGTATGATGGACCCGTGCAGATTCGTAGCTGTGACCAGTTCAAACGCAGCTCGGATCTTCAACCTCTGGCCCGCCAAGGGTCGCATCGCTGTCGGCAGCGACGCTGACGTGGTGATATGGGACCCCCAACTGGGGCGGACCATCTCCGCCGCCACCCACCACCACGCCGTGGACTTCAATATCTTCGAGGTTAGCTGAACAATTTGTATAAAGACCATTGTCAAAAATGGGATGTTAAAAAATAATCGACTTTTAAAATAATCGATTTTTAATAATCTACTTTTAAAATAATCGATTTCTAATAATCGATTTTTAAAAGAATCGATTTTTAATAATCGATTTTTAAAATAATCAATTTTTAATAATCGATCATTTTTTTTTTTAATCAAAAATCGATTATTTTAATAATCTTCTTTTTCTTTATAACTTTTTTTCTTGTTTTTCAAGATTATCTACATATGCATAGCCAAACTACACATTCATCATTATCATTTCTTGGTAGTTGTCCCAAGTTGTCATTTCCCCAAAAAAACCTGCCGAATTTCTGGAAGAAAATCGTTGGAGCCGTTCCCGAGATTCCGAAGATTAACTCATTTAAATATTTTATCTACTCTGATACTATAATACAAAGATTATAAAACTGAAACACAAATTCTTATGATAAACATTAGATACATAAAAAATTATTACGATACAGGTCTTGTATGGACACCTGTATCATAATATAACTTTTTAATCATAACGATACACCTATACAACCTCCAGCTGGACCAAGGAGGTTGAACCTTTACTTTAAAAAAAAAGGTTTCAATGAACGAGTCCGCGGCGACGCAACACGCATGCGCAATCGATGTTTGCGCCTTGGCGCTAACATTTGACTTTTAAAAAATCTTTTCAATATTACAAAGTTTGGTTTTAATTAATATAGTTTTAAGTATTATAGTATGAGAGTAGATAAAGTAGTGTATGACACTGTACATAACTTGGTCTTATAATACTCGTGTGATACTAAAAAAAAATCGCCTGCGGCTCGTTTTTTTAAAACACTCGTGTTATAAGAACCCTTATTATGCAACAGTATCATAATCTACTATAAAGATATTGATTATCTTTAATATTTAAATGAGTTAATCTTGTATGTATATATATTTTCAAAATCTCGGAAACAGCTCCAACGATTTTCCTGAAATTCAGCATGTAAGGGTTCGATCTAGATAAGTTTTATTTTAAAAAAATGGTGTTTTATCCCTGTTTTCGGGCTCTAATTTTTTTTTTTAAATTTACGTTGAATACAATTACATTTTATCTCTATCAAACGTAAAGTCATGGTGGTTCATTTGGGGAACGGGCGGTCTAGAGAGGTGAAAATACCGAGGATCGAGCCCCATCTGCCCTATTTTTTTTTTTTACATCATTTTAAAAATTACCGGTCACCCAGGTACTTGATTATTAATTGTTATATATCAATGGATGTGAGTTATTCCTTAGTCTCCTATTACTCGTGCGGTAACATAATATTGTTAAAAAAATACCGACTATTTTTAGCCGTATTTTTTAACCTATAAATTACTTTTAATGGTATCTTTAGCATTTCATAAAATTTTGTAGGTTGCATGATATTAGTTGGTGAATGTGCACTTTTTAAAGATATACATATCAGTACGTTTTTAAAATATATGTGTATATAATAATTAATGTCTTAATGTGTATATTGTTAGCGTACTTATTAAATAAATAAATATTGGCTCATTTTATTCTAGGATCATCATCTCATTTATTGATAATTGCAATTTATCACACGCTTTTCGGTGAAGGAAAACATAGTGAGGAAACCTGCATATCTCTAGAAAATTCCGGGGATATGTGTAACCTACCAATCCGCATTGGAGCAGCGTGGTAGGTCTTAGCTCCAACCCTTCTCTCCAAAAATGGAGAGAGGAGGCCTATGCCCAGCAGTGGGATAGTAACAGGCCGTTACTTACTTTTTTTACTTTATTTTAGGGCCAACGCGTCGTTGGGAGCCCTCAGTACGTTATTGTAAACGGACGAGTATGTCTTGACGACGGCGAGCTTCGGGTGGTCGAAGGTAACTATCACCTTGTAAATTATTCAAAATCTTATCATTCTAGATACATTTAAACAATTATGTACTACTCAAATCAAATCAAAATAATCTGTATTGAAATAAGCTTTTTAAGGCCCCATTTGATTTGTCAGGGATTAATATGATTAATGAAGCTACAACTGGTTCGGAATGTTGCTCTTATCGAGAAGAACCAGAATCAAATGGTCAATCTTTTAAACATTTTTAAATTAACATTATTAAACCGCTTCTTGTATGAAGCTGAAAGGATTTTCAAATTTAAAAAAAAAATCCTGGCGTTTTCATCATCCAAATGATCTTATATTTTGTAATATGCTTTACGTATTGGCATATTTGATGACTGGCCCGTTGGCGCAGTAGGTAGTTATGCTGCCTTCAGCTCCGAGGGCCGCGGGTTCGATTCCCGCTGAGGGCCAACATTTTCTATAAATGAATTTGTTGTAAGTATACCAGTTCTCTACCATAACACAAGTATTAAGTTACTTTACTTTGCGGACAGACGATCGTGTGTGTCAGTGTCACGTATATTTATTATTAATATATTTGTTACACTTAATTTAAACCTTTCTGTAGACTGGTCTAGTATGGATTGCGGAATTTTATTGTTGAAGCGAATACCGACTACTTTACTTACTTAAATATAACTATATTTGTATGTGACTCTAAATTACGGAGAAACTCTTTTTTTTTCGCAGAAAATTTTTCTTAAAGCTTTTATAAGAGTTAGTCCAACTATAACGCATAATGTTAATTGCAAATAAAACAAAAAGTTTTCAAAGAATTATCTTATTTTTATTATGATAGAAGGATTTATGATAACTAATATTACTAAAATTTTTTAAATATAATTTATAGATATATGGGATTGCCGTGTGGTATCCGGCAGAGTAGAATAGACCACCCTTTTTCTTACCGAGATGTCGTAAAATACGACTAAGGTAAGTTGACGTCAGGCAGGCTGGTCGTAAAATACGTAGCGAAATCATATAACAACATGTTAATAACATGATGTGCCGACCCCACTTAGAGTGGGATAAGGGTAGGAGGATGATTATAAATTTATGGGACACATAGGTACACTCAGGGTTGTCCATCTCCAAAGTAAGTTACTTAATACCTACTTGCCAACTGGTAAGTAACTGGTAATTTTAAATGCATACTTAAATACAAATACATACAGACTCGAAGAACCAAATATTTAAAAAAAATGTTGGGTCGAACCCCCGACCCTCTGAGCTGTAGGCAAACTGCCACCTGCGCCACTGGGCCAGCTATTTTTTTTTAAATAATTCGTTTACTTTTAAAATATCTTTTCAGGCTTAGGCAAGTTCTTGCCTACACCACCGAATTGCCCGTACGTGTATGGGGGGGAGGCGCCTTCTACCCCCCAGCCGACATCCCAATACACCTCCGACACCCCACAGCACTCGCCCACCAGATTCACTAATGGAGCACCACCCACCGGTAAGAAATCTCGTGGCCCATAAGATTATTTTATCGATTGGAATGGAATCGATTAATTTGACTGGCCCGTTGGAGCAGTGGGTAGTGACCCTGCCTTCAGCTCCACGGGTCGCGGGTTCGATTCCCGCCGAGGGTCAACATTTTCTAAAAATGAATTTGTTGGTCTTCGAGCCTGGGTGTATATATATATATATATATATATATATATATATATATATATATATATATATATATATATATATATATATATATATGTATATATTCACCAGTTGTCTGTCACCCATAACACAAGTATTAAGTTACTTACTTTGGGGACGGACGACCGTGTGTGTAAGTGTCCCGTATATTTATTTTATTTATTTAATGACATGATTTCTCCTGCGCACCATGGTTCGTGCCATGGTGGATGGGGAGAGGTCATGGGCAGCGATGGGCTTGTAGTATTGATGTGACTTGGAGTAGAAAAAATCGATTAATAAATAATCGATTTTTGTATAAGGTTGGATAAGGGCAGGAGAATGATATCAGATTTCCCTCTGTCACCCATAACGTTACGTACTTTGAGGACAGGCCGTCGTGTGTGTAATTTTCCTATATATTTATATATTAATAGTGATAATAAACGTACGCCGTGTGGTATCCGGCCGAATAGAATAGACCAACCTCATTTCTTACCGAGGTGTCGTAAAAGGCGACTAAGTTAAGTCGACCCACCGTGTGGTTTCCGGTTGAGTAGAATAGACCAACCTCATTTCTTACCGAGGTGTCGTAAAAGGCGACTAAGGTAAGTCGACCCGCCGTGTGGTATCCGGTTGAGTTGAATAGACCAACCTCATTTCTTACCGAGGTCTCGTAAAATACATCTAAGGTAAGTTGACGTCAGGCAGGCGGCCGGTCGTTAAAACGCAGCCAAATCATGTGACAGCATGTTTATAGTTTTTGTAAATAGCTTAGCTAAGTTAAATTAGGTTTTAAAATTTTGTTATTACTAACATAGATTTAAGAAATATTGTTACTAACAACTAAGTAGGTATGGATATTGTATTCGATTTAAAAATTAAATAAATAAATATAACATGTTGTGCCGACCCCACTTAGAGAGGGATACGGGGATACGGGCAGGAGGATGAGTGATAATAAACGTCCCATATATTTATTTATTAATAGTCATAATTAACGTCGTTCCAGAATTGAACCTGGTAAATAAACAGCTGGAGGGGCTATCCGTTTCCGGATGCAGCACACCAACCGGTCGCAAGATGCGTGAACCCGGACAAAGAGACTTGCAGAATTCCACTTTTTCCATTAGTAGTAAGTATTAACAAGATAAAAATTAACTAAAATAAGATACTAAAGCGTCACAAAAATATACAGAGATTCTCTTTCGAGTATACTCTTACTCTTTTTCCACTCTTTTGAGAAGGTCACGGGTTCGAATCCGGGCAGACACCAATGAGTTTTTCTGTTAAAATTCATGTGTCTAATTGATAATTGCAATTTATCACACGCTTTTCGGTGAAGGAAAACATCGTGAGGAAAACTGCATATCTCTAGAGAATTCTAGGGATATGCTTCTACCAACCCACATTGACGCAGCGTGGTTAGGTCTTAGCTCAAATCCTTCTCTCCAAAAACGGAGAGAGGAGGCCTAAGCCCAGCAGTGGGTTAGTAACAGACCGCTACTTTACTACTTTTTTATAGCTTAAAAAACTATATTGTCAAACAGAATAAATATTATTTAATTAGGAGCTGGCTTTGCTTAAAATGGTTCAAAAAACAGGATAAAACAATATCATTATAGTTTTGTCATACACTGTATCTTGGTCAAGATTATGCATAACATATGAAACGGGATGGGTACGGTCATTCACCCTTCTATATCATGTATTTTTTATTCAAAACGTAAAAAATAATTCCTGTGGCTATATGTGTAACCTATAAATCCGCATTGGAACAGCGTGGTAGGTCTTAGCTCCAATCCTCTCCAAAAACGGAGAGAAGAGGCCTATTCCCAGCAGTGGGAGATTAACAGGCCGCTTTACTACTATGGATTTAAAAAAAAAATTGTTTTCGTATTGCAGAGGAATTGGAAGGTCTGGATACGAAGACGTCAGTGCGCGTCCGAAACCCTCCAGGAGGGAAGTCTTCCGGTCTGTGGTAAACTGGACCCGACCGGACATCCGGTCCGGTTGCTTGTGGCAGCGCTAGTTGTATGTTTGTTTGTGAAAAAATGTTAATATTAACGTTATTCTTGACGGAATGATAGGTAAGTATAACAATGGTTATTGTGAAAGGTCTTTAATTATTTAAATTATTCAAAAAAAAAGTAAACCCGTTCTATATGTGAGTTAAACAACATTTTGACGAATTTTAATTAAACTTTCAATCACCATCAGTATAAAGGTTTTTTTTTTATTATTTTAGATGCTTATAGCAATCCATGTTCAAAATAATTAATTATCCTAGCTTCTTTCTTAATTAATTTTTTCGTTATTTTATAAGATCGATGATTATTGGAATCAATATATTTTACAATCTCGATAATTATTTACAATCGATGTTTTTATAATCTCGGTGATTATAACAATCAATGTCTTTTTATAATCTCGGTGAATAATCACCTAAGAAATTATATAAAAATTGATTGTTATAAAACTATCAATGTTTTTTTTATAATATCGATGATTATAACAATAAATATATTTTTTAAATATCGATGATTATAACAATAAATATATTTTTTAAATATCGATAATTATTACAATCATTTTTTTTTATTTCAATGATTATTACAATCAATGTTTTTTATAATATCTATGTTATAGCAATCAATATTTTTTTTATAATATCCATGATTATAACAATCATGTTTTTATAATATCTATGATTTATAACAATCATGTTTTTATAATATCTATGATTTATAACAATCATGTTTTTATAATATCTATGATTTATAACAATCATGTTTTTTATAATCATGATGATTATTATATCAATTATTATAGCAATGTTTAAAAATAATCAATTATGATAACATGTGTTTATATATCGTTATTTTTAATGTACTCTCTTTTATTAATTACATTATAAATATATATATTTTTTCACAAACAAATCGCGTTTGTGTTTGAGCTTAGAGCATTCAAGAACCAATATTAGGACTTAATTGTTAATTCACTTTACTAACATAAATTTTTAATATCAATTTTGAAGGCAACGTTTTTTTTAATACCCATTTCAACCTATCCGAAGAATAAAGTCATATGTACCATGTATAAGCATAGGAAATGTGACTTTATTCTTTGGATGGGACGAGTTATTGTTAGGTCAGAATATTATATAGAGTTATTATACTAGAATAGAGGAGCAAAAGGCAGGCTTAAATAAATAATGAGAGGGAATATGAAACTCGTATACATCTTTGTCTAATCATATATAAAAAAGAGAGATAGATACGTCCTCATTTGCTTTTTCTTTATATGGCACATTTTAAGCTTACTTCTGTACTCTAGTATAAAAAACTCTATTGGATTTCCAATTTTACCACCGTCACTTTATTGGCCATATTCCGTTGAAAATGATCGAAAATGATTATGTTAAGAAAATTATTAAATCGCAAAATTTTAACGTTACAAACATTTTTATTTATTTTTTTTATATTTATTTAAGTAATACTAAATATCTGCTAATTGTGAAATTTAATTTTTTGTATTAATTTTGGTTCTATGCAATGGTATAACCATACATTTATAATAATTTACTACACTCACTCAACACACGTCACAAAATTTAATGAATTTTTAAATACCTAATATTATTTCGTTGTTCATCCATATATTTATAGTTCAAAAAGATATGTTAGTAAAGTTATGTTAGAAAGCTTAGCGTTTAGTGCATGTTTACTATGTATTATTATATAAAATTATTTATTACGTTCTTTATAGACTGAAGTATAAAAACTTAAAATTTATTAGCCATTATTGAAATAATTGAATTTATAATTTATTATTTACCAATTTAATGTAAATCTTGTGAATGTCGACTTTGATACCAAAATAGTGAGATTAATGGCACTTAACAACGTTACACTATATCAGTTACAATCGTCACTAACTCATGACAAAATGACTTTGTAAGTCACAACAATGTTGCTGACAACGTATATAAAAACACACACACACACACACATACAGACTAATTCATCAACGTAATAATAGTTTCGCTTCAATTGATAAAAAAATATTTTCGTCATTCTGTCGTAATTGTTTAGTAAAACACACAATTAGTATGGATGATATGTGACACCATATCTGATATGTCATTGATATGTCACTCACTACTGTGACTAAGTGTGTCATGTCAAACAATGACAACAATTATATGGTGTCATTGACATTGACATAACAATATTTTTAGATTCTTTAACCACAATATGCATCACATATGAAAACAAGAAGCTAGTGTCATTGACCCAAATATTCATTCACTGTCAGCATAACCAGCAATGCGGGTTGATGACGCTGTCAGTTACTGAAAATTTTGTTGTAGCTAGACACGCTGTCATTCATTAAGCTGACAATGGTTTTCAATTCAATAAACACAATATCCATCACATCTGAAAATAAGATACAGGTGTGATTGCGCCAAACATAAACTGTCAGTCGTTACTAATAATTTTGTTTAAACAAGACATACTGTCAGTCACTAAAATGATACTAATATTATATTAATAAATTCATTTAACATAATATGCGTCACTTCTGAAAATAATACTCAAGTGTACTTTCAACCAAATATTCATTCACTGTCAGCATGACGAGCATTGCAGTTTGATGACACTGTCAGGTACTGACAATTTTCTTGTAGCTAGAAACGCTGTCATTTACTAAGATAATAAAAGTTTTGGATTAATTTAACATAATATGCGTCATTTCTGAAAATAATACTCAAGAAACCTTGAACCAAATATTCATTCACTGTCAGCATGACGAGCAATGCAGTTTGATGACGCTGTCAGTTACTGAAAATTGTGTTGTATATAGACACGCTATCATTCATTAAGATAATAGTTTTGGATTCATTAAACACTATCACATCCTACTATGTTATTAATTTAACGAACATATACAAATGTTAACTTTAATTGTTATTAAATAAAACCAATTGTCCTTTAGTCCAATATTTAAACTGTCTTTTATAGAATGATTGTAATCAGAGAAGATTGTATGTTTGATTGAACTTATTGCTCTTTATTTCTGCTGTTACGTTTTAATTACGTACTAAATGTTCTTCAATTTTGTTAATGCAATTGTTATTCCGTTTTGGATCGTAGTTTTTTGATGATATACATGATTATTGTATATCACAAAGTTACTTTTTACCATAACAAAACAAACACACAGAAAACTCTAGGTCATCATTGATATTTATAATAATCTATGGTAATCACTTTCCTAGTACATAGTATATAGTACTTTTGTATCACATTCTAGCTGACATTATGTATGGTATCAAAGTAATATGTTATTTTACCGTAATTATTTTTCAATTATGTTATTAATTTATCAATGATTATGTACAAATAATATGTACTTATAATTATTTTGAATTTTCGCTGGAAAAATATTAAGCCATTTTTTTCATTCGCTACATGTTTTCCATACGAAACGTTTTTGTCGTAGATCGTAAGAATATTATAGTTATGGTAAGTTATGTTGTTATAATTAGATATTTGCACTGTATCCATTTCGTATCTTCAGAACTAAAGTCACCAAATAGAAAGTAATTAGTTATCTGTAATTAAATATTTATTTATAACCACTATCCGGCTTGAAGGACCATATTATTAGACTCCATTCAGACTAGTAACTAGTAATGTTAAGATAATGCAAAAGGCATTGGAACGTAAACAATACTAAAATGATAGCCTAACTAATGTAATAGGGGGCCCCAGAAGATCAAAGCAGGTAAATTATTAGTTCACGATGGCGAAGCCTAATCTTTTTAGATTCTAATAGAAAGTAATTAGGTCTCTGTAATTAAATATTTATTTATAACCACTATCCGGCTTGAAGGACCATATTAGACTCCGTTCATGCTAGCTAACTATAAACTGTGTTAAGAATGCAAAAGGTATTGGAACCTGAACGATAGTATGATGTAACCTGTCTAATGTACTAGGGGCCCCAGAAGATAAATTAGTCTATGATAGCCAAGCTTAATCTTTTTACAAGCCAATCCAGAGCCTAAATAATAAATAAATAGGCTTTATATATACTTTATATGGGTAGTACAAATCACACCATGAAGCAATAATAAATCAAGCGTTCTAAAATGCGGTTATTTTAGTTCTGAAGATCAACTTTTTTAAAGTCATATTTCAATAAAAATTTACGGCATTATTTATAAAAAAAATTGAGCCATATTACTGATTTGTTAAAATTTACTATATTTATTATATTTTTCCATATATTTATTTTAATTATTGCAAAATTTATGATGATGATATATGATGTAACAACATCTAGAAAAAGCATAATCAATTTATTATATTTAAATTTCGAAGTTGTCGTCTTGCTATTTGGCACAGACAAAAAATAAATATTTTGATTTTTATCTATGTCTCTAATTTAGATTCAATCACGTTTTCATTGATTGAATACATAAAAAGTAATGAAAAATATTATTTTATTAAATAATATTTTTTGTCCTTCGTAAAGTAACGTCTAATTCTATAAATCATACCTATGCATAGTTTTTAAGCATTTTTTTTTATAAATAAAGCCGATAGCAACGCCTCGTATTTATCATTTCGAAACATTTAGCTCTGAAAGTATTTTGACAATTTTAAATGCATTTTTACATTTTTAATGTGACCAAAGATCTTTAATCTTCTAGAAGAAAGTCCCTGTTAAAATAGTGTTAGTATTATGATCGGCATTACATTTTGATAGGGGTTTTATAATTATTGTCTATGTTCTCTACGCATTGTCACACAATAAAACAATGTAATCTCTCAAAGGTTATTTCATTTCCAACTCTATCGGAAACGGCTCCAACGATTTTCCTGAAATTCAGCATGAAGGGGATTTTAGGGGAGAAAACTCGATCTAGCCAACTTTTATTTTTAAAAAATTTCGTTTTATTCCTGTTCAAGAACAGGAAGCATCAAAAAATTTTATAATGTAAAATTTAAACCAATGAATTTTTTTAGCTGTCAAACGTAATGTTACGATAGTCGATGAGTAACACGCTGACCAAAACTGTTCTAGACCCGGGTTCTAATCAATTTATTTATTTTTAATTAATTATCAATTATTAAATTTTTTAATTTATTACGTTCGAGGAACGAGAGAGACGTCTGCAAGATATTAGGCAGCGTGCGGCACAACGTGTTGCTACTGAAAATAATGAGGAACGAGAGAGACGTCTGCGAGATATGCGCCAGCGTGCGGCACAACGTGTTGCTACTGAAAACAATGAGGAACGAGAGAGACGTCTACAAGATATGCGCCAGCGTGCGGCACAACGTGTTGCTACTGAAAACAATGAGGAACGAGAGAGACGTCTGCAAGATATGGGCCAGCGTGCGGCACAACGTGTTGCTACTGAAAACAATGAGGAACGAGAGAGACGTCTGCAACATATGCGCCAGCGTGCGGCAAAACGTGTTGCTACTGAAAACAATGAGGAACGAGAGAGACGTCTGCAAGATATTCGGCAGCGTGCGGCACAACGTGTTGCTACTGAAAACAAAGAGGAACGAGGGAGACGTCTGCAAGATATGCGACAGCGTGCGGCACAACGTGTTGCTACTGAAAACAATGAGGAACGAGAGAGATGTCTGTAAGATATGTGGCAGCGTGCGGCACAAAGTGTTGCTACTGAAAACAATAAGGAACGAGAGAGACGTCTGCAAGATATGCGCCAGCGTGCGGCACAACGTGTTGCTACTGAAAACAATGAGGAACGAGAGACGTCTGCAAGATATGCGCCAGCGTGCGGCACAACGTGTTGCTACTGAAAACAATGAGGAACGAGAGAGACGTCTGCAAGATATGTGGCAGCGTGCGGCACAACGTGTTGCTACTGAAAACAATGAGCAACGAGAGAGACGTCTGCAAGATATGCGCCAGCGTGCGGCACAACGTGTTGCTACTGTAAACAATGAGGAACGAGAGAGACGTCTGCAAGATATGGGCCAGCGTGCGGCACAACGTGTTGCTACTGAAAACAATGAGGAACGAGAGAGACGTCTGCAACATATGCGCCAGCGTGCGGCAAAACGTGTTGCTACTGAAAACAATGAGGAACGAGAGAGACGTCTGCAAGATATTCGGCAGCGTGCGGCACAACGTGTTGCTACTGAAAACAAAGAGGAACGAGAGAGACGTCTGCAAGATATGCGACAGCGTGCGGCACAACGTGTTGCTACTGAAAACAATGAGGAACGAGAGAGATGTCTGTAAGATATGTGGCAGCGTGCGGCACAAAGTGTTGCTACTGAAAACAATAAGGAACGAGAGAGACGTCTGCAAGATATGCGCCAGCGTGCGGCACAACGTGTTGCTCCTGAAAACAATGAGGAACGAGAGACGTCTGCAAGATATGCGCCAGCGTGCGGCACAACGTGTTGCTACTGAAAACAATGAGGAACGAGAGAGACGTCTGCAAGATATGTGGCAGCGTGCGGCACAAAGTGTTGCTACTGAAAACAATGAGGAACGAGAGAGACGTCTGCAAGATATGCGCCAGCGTGCGGCACAAAGTGTTGCTACTGAAAACAATGAGGAACGAGAGACGTCTGCAAGATATGTGGCAGCGTGCGACACAACGTGTTGCTACTGAAAACAATGAGGAACGAGAGAGACGTCTGCAAGATATGCGCCAGCGTGCGGAACAACGTGCTACTACTGAAAACAATGAGGAACGAGAGAGACGTCTGCAAGATATACGGCAGCGTACGGCACAACGTGCTACTACTGAAAATAATGGGGAACGAGAGAGACGTCTGCAAGATATGCGCCAGCGTGCGGCACAAAGTGTTGCTACTGAAAACAATGAGGAACGAGAGACGTCTGCAAGATATATGGCAGTGTGCGGCACAACGTGTTGCTACTGAAAACAATGAGGAACGAGAGAGACGTCTGCAAGATATGCGCCAGCGTGCGGAACAACGTGCTACTACTGAAAACAATGAGGAACGAGAGAGACGTCTGCAAGATATGCGGCAGCGTACGGCACAACGTGCTACTACTGAAAATAATGGGGAACGAGAGAGACGTCTGCAAAATATGCGGCAGCGTGCGGCACAATGTGTTGCTACTGAAAACAAAGAGGAACGAGAGAGACGTCTGCAAGATATATGGCAGTGTGCGGCACAACGTGTTGCTACTGAAAACAATGAGGAACGAGAGAGACGTCTGCAAGATATGTGGCAGCGTGCGGCACAACGTATTGCTACTGAAAACAATGAGGAACGAGAGAGACGTCTGCAAGATATGCGCCAGCGTACGGCACAACGTGCTACTACTGAAAACAATGAGGAACGCGAGAGACGTCTGCAAGATATGCGGCAGCGTGTGGCACAATGTGTTGCTACTGAAAACAATGAGGAACGAGAGAGACGTCTGCAAGATATGCGGCAGCGTACGGAACAACGTGCTACTACTGAAAACAATGAGGAACGAGAGAGACGTCTGCAAGATATGCGGCAGCATACGGCACAACGTGCTACTACTGAAAATAATGGGGAACGAGAGAGACGTCTGCAAAATATGCGGCAGCGTGCGGCACAATGTGTTGCTACTGAAAACAAAGAGGAACGAGGGAGACGTCTGTAAGATATGCGTCAGCGTGCGGCACAACGTGTTGCTACTCAAAGTGACCAACATCGAGAAACCCGATTAGAAGAACAAAGACGTCGAGACGAAAGACGTCGTAGTGCTACTGAACTCAAAAATTATTTACCGACTTATAAATGTGCTGTAACTGCAACCGTGCAATATCATTCCTTTGGACGATTTGAAATTTTGTGTATTCATTGTGGTGCATTGCATTTCTCCGAGGAACGCGTTTATAATTCTATAAATATAAATTCTTTTGGAGACTGTTGTTTGCACCGACGAACTTTAATGGATCAACCAAAATTTCAAAAGGAATTGATCCTTTTTTTTTAATAACTCACCCATATTCGGAATAATTTCATAAAAGAATAAGAAACATAAAGGCATCTTTTTTCTAGCATCCTTCAATGACAGGACAATAAATAGCCATGGCATTTACAGTTTTATCGTTTGTGGACAAGTATATCATAAAATGAATATCCTCCGACGCAAAATGATATTGGTGTCTTTGAACAGCCACTGTACGGGCAATTTTATTTTTTAGATCCTGATGAATCCGTTACTGAAAGAATCTGCCGTTAATCATCCACTTAATTCTAAAATTACTACCTCAGTGATGAAGTTATTGGAGTTTATCATTTGAGCGCAAAATCTTTATGTACAGGGATATATAATGATGCGAGAAATAGAAGACGAAATGAATCGGTCAGCTTCTGCTAAAGGATTACCCCCACCATACGTAAACCTTTCATTTCAACCTCTGGATCAAACTGATCACAGAAGGTTTAATATTCCTGCATGTAATGAGGTTTGTGCAGCTTTTACACTAAATGCTGATCAAAGCTTTCCAGAAAGTGAAATTACTGTTCATCAGCGCAATAAAAACATTGTCTTTTAAAGAATGTTGGCAAGCGAGTCGAGCCATTTACTTACCTACTCATTGTTTTATCCAGCCGGCACGGATGGTTTTAGCCAAGATTTGCAGTTACAAAGCCTTATGCCAGCCGAAGTCATTTAACTCGGCTTGAACTGGCACAATACAGACTTTCGTTTCGACCAGAGTTTGTGAAATTTCTAATGGAATCTTTGCCAACAGATGTTCCCGATGTGCGGGAACTTCGATTTCATGCACTGCATTTTGGGGGGCTATTATTTCAACAATATTGAGTGGATACTTACATTTGTGTAGAGCGGGACCGTATTCAATGGATAAAATATAACCAAAATAAGATTCTAGCAGAACAATATATGGGAGTAACCAGTTTCAATAATCAACTTGCCGAAAAAAAAAAGCCACAATTGCTAAAAACATTATTTTGCCTTCCCCTTTTCCTGGTTCGACGAGGTATTACGCGGAAAATTTTGAAGATATTCTTCGACGGTTTGGATCACCTGATTTCTTTATTACAATAACATCGAATTGTAACTGCCCAGAAATAAAACAGGCATTGCGAATAAATTTAGAAGATGGAACAATTTTACAACAGTTTCCGTATGATCGTCCTGATATCGTAGCTAGAGCTGCTAAGTTAAAATTTGACCAATTAATAGAAGATTAAGATAAAAAACAGGTCTTTGGAAAGGTATCGGCTTTTGTATACACTATAGAATTTCAGAAACGAGGATTACCACACATGCATTTCCTCATAATAATGACGTCTGAGGACAAGATTCATCAACTAATCAACCAGAAGAGCTCGATGACTTGTTTTCATCCGAAATACCCGGAAATGGTGACTTTAGAGTTAAAAGAATTACTACTCAAATCGATGATAATCCCACCATGATGTGGTGACTTAAATTCCAATGCAAACTGTATGGTTAATAAAAACGGAATAATAAAATGTCGATTCGATTTTTCAAAAGCGTACCAGGAAGCTACATCTTTAGTAGACCAGGGTAAAACAAATTATCGACGACGCTACAATTCACAGTTGGATCTTCATAGTCCCCAATTTTCACACGAACATGCAGTTTATCGCAAAGACATAAACGGTTGTCGTATAACACTAGATAATCTTGATGTAGCCCCCTATAACGCATATTTATTGAAAAAATTAATTGTCATATTCACATTGAGTATGTTAGCCGTGTGGTATCCGGCTGAGTAGAATAGACCAACCTCATTTCTTACCGAGGTGTCGTAAAAGGCGACTAAGGTAAGATGACCCACCGTGTGGTATCCGGTTTAGTAGAATAGACCACCCTCTTTCTTACCGTGGTGTCGTGAAATACGACAGAGGCAAGTTGACGTCAGGCAGGCGGCCGGTCGTAAAAACGCAGCCAAATCATGTTACAGCATGTTTATAACATGTTGTGCCGACCCCACTTAGAGTGGGATAAGGGCAGGAAGATGATTCACATTGAGTATGTAGGTAGTATTTTGGCTATGAAATATCTTTATAAGTACATTTATAAAGGACACGACTGCGCATCGATCAAAGTAGTAAAAGAACAAAGGACCCTGATTTATAATGAAGCAAATTCATATTCATGTTACGCCACCAGAAGCATGCTGGCGATTATTTGCTTTTGAAATAAAAAAAAAGTCATAGTGTCCAACGACTGGATATCCACTTACCATGACAATATCGAATTTCAAACTTAGATCGCATCCATGAAGATTTAGTCGACATTAGGGAAGGCTACTCTGCAGGCTTATTTTAAGCACAATACAGAAATTAAAAGACATAATCAATCAAGCTATAATGTTTCACATCAATATACTTTTTATTGGCAGATGCCTGAAAACTTTAAATTTTAAAAGGTTTAGCTAATGGCAGCCAAGAGTTCGTCGTTCGCTAGTCATTGGTAGGATTTACAATGTGAATTTCTTTGCCCAACCCGAATGTTATTATTTCATGTAAAAGATGCAACGAGTTTTGAAGACCTTCGTGACTTGACTTACGATGATCAACAATGGATAGAAGCATTACGAGAATCTGCATCATCTAAAATGCCTGTAGCAATGAGCCTTTTTGTTCAAATTTTAATCTACGGATCTCCTGAAAATCCAAAACGTGTATGGGAAACGTTCAAAGACATTTTGTCAGAAGACTATACATGCAGTCCAGAAAAATAGACAGGCTAGAGAAAATGAACTTAAATGCGGTTACAGAATTATTGCTATAAAATTAAACACTTCAGCTACGGAAAGCCGAAATATCCAAAATTGTGTAAAATCTTATGACTTTGAGAACATTAATAAAAACGACCCTGAAAATAATCAAGAAAATTTGAACTAGGATGAATCTGCAATATTAGGAGAGGAAATGTACCAGTTACTAAAAGGAAAACAGATCCAAGTCGTTAATTCCAGCTTCAAGCTGTAAATAATACTCCTGACACTAAATGCTTCTTCACTGATGGTCCGGGGGGTACTGGGAAGACATTAATTTATAAAACTTTATACTATATGATGAGTGGAAAACGATACAAAGTAAATTTATGGCTTTTACCGGTATTGCGTCCATATTATTGCCTAATGGACGTACTACACATAAAACTTTTGGCCTAAAAGTACCACTGACAGCAGATTCAGTTTCAAGTATTAAACCTGACTCTTCTAAGGCGAGAGAATTAGCAGAAATAGATATTTTTCTTATGGATGAAGCTCAGATGCTTCCAAAATATGGTTTGCAGAATATTGATCAACTTTTACGATCCATTGGAAATCCGGATCTCCCTTTCGGTGGAAAAGTAATAGTATTAGGAGGAGGAGTAATAGTACAGGAGTCTGCCTGTACAGTCGCGTGCAAATAAAACTGAGCTATTAGAGCTTTGTATAAGGCGATGCTCCTTATAGTTCCTTTTCAAGACTTTTAAACTAGAAGAAAATATACGCGTTGATATAGAACAACGACAATTTGCTGATTATTTACTAAAATTAGGTAACGGTGAGCTGGCCCTAAATAATATGGAAGAAATTGAATTGCCACAGACTATTATTTCAAGCAACAATCTTATTGATGAAGTATTCGGGAACTGTTTAGCGAATAGAAATTATGAGAGTATGAAAGAGAGACCAATATGGCACCTATTAATAAAGATGTTGAAAAAATTAATGATGATATTTCCAAACTTCCTGGAGATTACGAAACATACTATAGCCATGACTCAATGAAAGATCAAACTGATAGAGGGGTGGAATTCACATCAGAGTTTCTAAATAGTCGCGTAATATTTCTGACCTGCAACCGTACGAATTAAAATTGTCTTTAAAAAATAATTATAACAAACGACGATATTTCTTCTTTATTCTTATTCAATAAATAAAAAACAGTTTTCCCAGAGTCAACCCAATTACTCTCTCGCTACAACTCAATGAATGACACATAAAAATATGACAGCTACAATGCTTTTTCATATTAATCGCCAACTCTATGAAGGAGGTCGTATTAAAAACATGTTGTAACATAATTTTTAAATAAAAAAAAAAATTGTTTTTAGTTGTCAAACGTAATGTTGCGATAGCCTAAGGTAACGGGCGAACCGTAAATGATCTAAATCCTGGTTCGAATCCTACGTGTCATAGGCGCCTTCTTTTTTTTTCCTTTTTTGAATATTTTTTGTCATTAAAAAAAATTACCGAGCAAGGCTGACACCCAAGTACTACGTTTATAAAATTCACAATAAAAAAGTATTTTAAACCATTCATGTACGCTTATTGCTTGGAGAATATCAGTTGTTACTATTTTAACTCAAATAACTGTCGATTTTCAGAGCGTTATGGTCTTAATACCTTACCTATAGATATGTATAAAATAAAAAAAAAACCACTCGCATTTCAGGTTTAACAATAAAACATACTAGTACAATTTTATTCTGTTTATTAAAATAATATTCGTTCAACTGAACACAAGACATCGGTCCAGACCTAATAATTGAGTTCTCTAATTTGACAATTTTTTCCCTACTAAAAAAAATAATAACTAGCTCATCGCAGGAGCACTTTGTCTTTACCATCTTAACAATAAAAACAACCTATAAAATCTATCAACATAAAAGACCTTCAGAGGTATTAGGCAGATTACGCGCTGGCGATAATCGACTTGCAACGCGACTGTCGCATTTTATGTAACTCATGTAATGTTTGATGGCGATAGTCGCAACTTAGAAACGCGACTGTCGCAACTTATCAACGCGACTGTCGCATTTTTAATATGAATCAGTTAATATTTAACACATTAACGACAAATTCGCGAAGCTAGTCCACAGTATATCGCCAATGCGTTATCTGATTTTAGGCATTGATAACCAGTGTTACAGTTAAATTTGGCACAGATTATATATATATAGCAAAAAAGTTTACTGTCCGTTCCTTTATCCCTGGCAATCTGCGAGTTCTAAGATGGTTTTAGCACGCTCCACTTATTTCAACGTCAAAGAAGTAATGCATGTAAAAGCAAGTTTGCAAAATTAACTGCATATAGATAAAATAAAATAAAAACTTCCTTTAGAACATAAAATATCAAAATTCCATATATATTTTTTCACATATCCTTAAAACGAATTTTAAGGGACAAATCTAATTAATATTTAAAAAGAAAAAAAAACTATACAGTACCCATAGCATTACAGTATTGCACAAGTCAAAAGTTTCATGCAAGATCAAGCCGATATTTGTCAGATTTGTAAAATAAAAAATCGATTGCCGTTTTAAGTCAAAAAAATCCGATTTTACGTCGATTTTGATATAACATTAATGAATTTCCAAGTCATGGTTGATATTGCATTTAACAACGTTAAAATTCTTAATAATAACAATAAAACAACAAAAAGTGCTGGACAAAACAAACCATCCGAGAACATTCCAAGGGTAGTAATGATTTTTTTATAATAATAAATGCAATCATTTCTTTTAAACAAAAAAGAAAAGTAATATATATCCGAATTACAAATTTATTTACAACGAGCGTTTATATAACTCTGGGGGTAGTATTGGTAAAAATTTTAGCTCCAGATATGTAACGAATTTATCAGAGTCAGTATTCAACTAATATTTTTTTAAACATCTTTTATAATAATGTATATATGTATATGTAAGTAGAATAATACACTTAGTTCTAGTATGACACAGTTAGATTAGTCTAGACTTTTTACATTTACACTGTGTACAATTATACATTTGGTGCTGTACTGGCAACACTTGCTTTGAATACAGAATCGATATTTTGATAAACCTAACTCTATTAAAATTTTGTTAAGAAATAGTTTAGATAGATTTTTTTTAATGTAAGTGTAGCCAGTACAGTATCGTATTGTAATTCTGTATCAGGCGTGAATTTGTTGATAAGTCGACTTACTTCCTTTTATATATTAATCATTTTCAATTAGGATTGTCTAATTTGTATGGTGAATATTTTAGTGAAGTCGATTAGTTTTGTATCGCACATAAATATATATAAAATAAATATATGGGACACTTACACACACGGTTGTCCATCCCCAAAGTAAGTAATTTAACTATTTTACTTATATATTTTTTAAATACATACAAAATTACAAATATACGCCCAGGCTCAAAGGCCAACAAATTCATTTATAGAAAATTTTGGCTCGGCGGGAATCGAACCCGCGATCCGCGGAGCTGTAGGCAGGATCACTACCCACTGTTCCAACGGGCCATTCAACATGCAAACTTGTAAATATTTAAATAACTCTCTTAAACGAAAACCTGTTTATGGCTGCTATAAAGTGTGCGTTTCGGACTTTATTTATTAAACCAACTAATAGCATTATAATACATAATTTCAAAACACATTATTAATATATAATATAATCTAAATCTGTGTGAACTTTTTAAGTTAGAACTAGTTAATTTATTCACGCCTGGTACAAAATGTCACTCATACAACATGCCTAGTCTAATCTACGACAGTCTAATAAATTCCGCACAACGGAAAAACATGTTTCCCTCCGCATAGCCTTATACCTTTACTTTATACATATGCGTGTCTCGGAGGGAACTATGAACTAAAATCAAATTCAAATTCTAACGCTACATGGAACCGTTATCAGGTGCAGGCCGTCAAGAGTTTAAATAGAATAGGATAAACGAGTCCGTATTAAGAGAGCAGTAAAGGCGATAATCGCTCAGTGTCGAGCCGTGCGCGTACTTTGTCCATAATAAAACACACGTAAAGTTTTAAAAATTCAACCAAAATATAACTTTCTTTCGATAAAAAAAATTCTTCCAAAGTAAATTTTAAAATCTCCAAAAGGCACAATTAGTATGCAAACTACAACAGACAGATAAACAAATGTATCTATCCAAGATATTGGATTAGAGAAACTAATGGCACAAGATACTGTGACTAGTCATGGAAAATAGCTGTATGAGGAGAAAAGTTTGGAATATTAAAATGCAGAGAAATGACTCTATGTTGGCTCACAATTTTGAGATCAAACGATGATTGTTATATCGGGACTTACTATATAGATCGTGGAACTTATATTTATATGTCAATATATATGATTCTCACAGAACAGTCTGATTTTAAGAAATACCGCACATTTTGTGTGTAAATGCATTAGGCCATTTGAAAGAAAAAATCACTCGAAGCATGTATTCAATTGTCACGTGATTTTATACTTATTAAAAACTAAAATCGAAAATGTGGGTATTTCCTGAAAAATCACACAAAAACCCGTGTCTAATTAGCACCCGATAAAACCTCTGTAGTTATCGTTGAAACCAGCAAACAGTTTTCAATGGTACTTTATTTTATCACATAACACGACCTGTTTCCAAGCCAGCCTAAATGACGGCGCTTCTACGTAATTCCGAAGTTTCACAACAGATGTCACTATTATACCACTTACTGAAAACCGCTATTTCATTAGTCCGTTGGAGAAATATAATTAAATTCAGTAACCAGTCAAATGAACTCAAATTAAACTCTATTACAATTCCAACTTTGTTAATGGCGTCCGATGAAGATTCAAAAGTTGAAATCGTCATTGAGCATAACGAGGCTTCGATTCCAAATTCAAAATTTAAAATTTTATTATTCACGGCTGGCTGGCGTTCAGTCGCGTCCGTGCTTCGGCAGGCACCGGACGTGGTCCACCGTCACTATGACACCGATATCACTTCGTGTCCGGGTCGCGCTTGGGCCGCACGCGGCCAGGACTGGGACGTGAGCTGGCCGACTGAGAGAGGATTGTTCGCGTCCCTGGGATTCGTTCCAACGGGATTCCGCGGGGGCGGAGGGGGATCGGACGCGGGGGAAGCCAGGGAGGATAGAGCACTGAGTCCCCCGGGACTGGACGCCGAGTTGAGGGGCGTATCGGCCTCGTCACTCGACGCGTCCGACAGTTCCTCCAGTTTGACGTCCTCCTCAGAACAAGGGGACTGGGGCGTCGCCATCGGAAGCGGGACGGTCCCCGTGGCTGCTGCTAGGGCTTCCATGTAGCGCACGCACTTCTTCTTCCGCCTGAAAAATATAATATTAATTTAATTTCATACTTCAACATGTTAATGGCGTCTGTTTTTATTAATACTTTATGATACGTTATTTGCGAAATTTCCAGATTCCATTAATTTACAATGTCACGTGTAAAGAAAAGCACAACACGATTATGTATAAAAACAAACGCCATATATAAGTTTCACGTAAAAATACCTCAGTAAAGCTTAACTACATCAAAATCAAATCTTAAGATAACAACACGCATTACAACAGATATTGAAGTAAAAAAATGAACTAAGAACATCTAAAGCTAACACCTAGCACGACAGACTAAAACATCAAAAACGAAGGTTAACTCAAAAAGACATGCTTGAAAGATGTTATAGTTCAAATAATAGAAGTAAGGCGTATTTCTATATACAAGATATTCGCTGCAACTTATTCTCTGAACTGAATTTCGCTGTTGATGATATTAGAAACAAAAGGAAAGCTATTTTTCGCTTTTTTAGAATATTTTGGAAAGTACATTATGCACGAAATAACATGAAGAGTAAAACTATGGCAGCAACAAATATCTTGTATAAGTAATCTTTTAAACACTAAAACGGAGGCGACAAATTATCCATGCTACGTAACTGACGCACAAAATTAAATTTAACGCAAACCTATCTTCTACTCAAAAAGTAAAACCAAGCTGATGACATTCAAGGTTATAGCAAAATAAAAACTTAAAAAGAGCAACGCGAGATATAAAAAATTTACAACTATTTTATACATTTCATTTAAGACATTGGCATTATGATGAAATTTCTTATTAATACAACATAATTGTAATTTTAATAATGTATAAAACATATTACTGTTGACGTTTATCGACCATTAAGTAAGATTTTTTCCTTGCAAAAGTATAGAGCTGTTTCTGTACAAAGAAGTCAAAACTTCCTCTCTACCTTCCTTAGAGAGAAGAATATAAAGCGCTTGCCCAAAGCTTTGCACTATGCGCATTAGCAATTCACGTACCCCTAAAATTTTCTTAGCAGATCCAATAGTTAACGTCGATTACAAACAAAGAAACTCGGCTAAATCATAAAATTGCATGATTCCCTAAATTACGCATTATGTTACTTGCGCTACCATTATTGTAATTATGAATTACTGTCGTCACTAATCTGAATAGTTTCCAATTTATTAAATATTATTTAATTTCAATTCATGGACATATCTCGATAATATTGACATGTGAACACCATGCTATAAGTGCACATCAAAAATACGCAGATCATATTTAAATCTTGGATAATACTCTTATGAACTTACAGAAACAGTAACAATCATTACTAGAAATAAATTTGCGATGATCAAAATCACTATTCGTGACTGATTAATTCTGAAATATCGACGGCTAACTATCGCGCGATCAACTGGCTCTAACGCTTGTATATGATCCGCGTATGATAAAACGCAAATTAGTTAGCAAACGCAAACTAATGAGCAATCACGTCTATAGCGATCACGATAATCAAAGTTCACGATCATAAAATGCCAAGTCTCGTTCTACCAACTGACCGTGAGTCGTCCGGCGGCGGTGGGCCGGCACTAGAGGTTCACGTAAGTGGGCTCTTGGGGAGGGCTCCCGACCAGGCTAGCGGCCGGCAATGGCGTCGCTGGCTCTGGTCGAAGGAGCCCTAACCCACCTGACACCATAACGCTACTTGACTCAGGGCTATTAGCGTGACAGCGAATCAAAATTCACGAATAAAAAAAACAAAACAATAGATACATCAGAAGATTAACATTAAAGTATACAAATAATTAAAATCGAAAACGGAATAAAAGATATTGTTAATTAATCAGATGAGTTACATTAAAATGATTTTCGTTAATGTATTTAATTTGAATTCAGTGAAAAATATGAATTGATAGAGAGAAATTAAAATATACCAACAGAAATAAAGAAAGCAATTGCAGATATGTTCGATGAAGTTTGATGATTTTGTTAAAACCGAAAGTCAAGTAGAGTTGGTAATAGCCAATTGAAAATTTCGCATCAAAAACAGACCGTCACCAATAGTGCCAGCGGTATCCAGCATCGATCCGTGAGAAGCGGCAATCATGAGTGGAAAAAACATTTCAATGAGTAAAATTACATCTTCACGATTAATTTATATTATCACTATGTTCGGTTTAACCCAAAAAAAGCGAGCGTTATTCAGAAAATGTGTCAAGATTTTTTTGAAAGCTTTTTCGACAAATGATTGCCCCCTCTCTGTTTTGCATCCGAGTATTCTTCTAATGCCTATTATCACTACGAATCTCACACTTTGTCTACTTTCAAAAAAATCTATTCCGCGTGATTCTACATCAAACTTTATTTCTTTGTGAAAAGACACATTTTCTGAATAGATATTCCTGCTTCGCTTTATTCTTATGCCCAATGTCTCGTAAAAGAGCACAGCGTAACAAGGTTTTTTTTCTATAACAAATTCAAAAACATAAATAACAACATTTACTACAGATTGTTTGACAAGAGCGAGAGTAACAAATAAAATAAAATTTATGTTACGACCAGGCTCTCCTTGGCGTAAAATAAAGACGTAAAGATAAGCCAAGTCTTTCCACATAGAAACAATATGACTCTAAAAATAATTATCGCGAGCATTTTATGCTCTTGCTTTTGAAAAGTAGGCCGATTTTCTTTTGTTCTATAAGCGAAAAGAAATGTAAGATAAAATACTTGACACCCACCTGCAAGGCTTACACCATTGATTCTGTTGATCGAGCCCATATCTCGCTCGACATTTCTTTAAATTGTTTCCTGAAAATTATAAATTATATCTGTTAGTTTGTATCCCAGTAAAGATTTTAATCTGGGTAGCAGTCATGTGCCTATAAATCTTTATGCTTTTAAATTATATGCAAATAAAAAAACTGAATGCAAAGTAACAGTTGCAATTTTTTTTAATATTACGGACGTCGTATTCAAAGCTATAATGAAAATTAAATCAGGGGGACCTATGACGCCGTAGGTGCTTGTAGCAGAAATAAATTTACTAAAATTATGTCAGAAGCATCTTAAGTAATTAAGGCTATTACTAAATCTACTAAAGCATCATGCACCAACACCGTTAAACATGTTAGTAATCGTGCAGGAATTTGGGAGGGTCTAAATGAAAATGAAAACGGAAAAAACATTGGTTTAAAAAATAGCACTCTACTCGTATTCACTTCGGAAACTAAATCACTAACTACACTATTGCAAGACGAAATAAAAATAACAATCACAAATAAACATGACGCTCATAAGCAAATTCAAGCAGAATAGGTTCTCCGGAATCAAAATAAATGTTTATATTCATTTGGCCAGTATCATTATGAACACAGAAGCATCGGCAGCTTTTGTTGGTTACATGTAAAATACGAGTCCTTAGGAACATTGTCTCCGCTACACGGCGCTTTGCCGTCAAACGTTTCGCATTGAATTGGCGGGACGTCTTCATGCACACTGGTTTCTCGCAATACTCCTTCGCATACTTGGAACGTATCGAGAAGGCTGTCCCAGCCTTTACATCGAGCATATCTATTTACAGTCCCTGCAAAGCAATTACTCAAGTATTCAAACGCTCGAGTATTGAATAAAACATGCACGCTCCTCGAATACGTAGGCGACACTTCGGAGCAGACGGAGAGCCAAAAACCGGGACAACCTTCGAAGGAGTGCCACTTACGTCAGGGTCATTTTCTCAATAAATAGCGTTGTAATAACAAAAGAAAAATAAATAAATGCGATATATATTCAATAAAAATGCTGATATACGTCTACAACCTTGTACCCCTTCAACCATAGACATTCGGCAATATTTCTACGTTGCTCGGTCGGTTCGGGCAAAGTTCAAGCAATTGAACCCGCTGACGGGAGCGTGAGCGGGGCGATGCGGGGACGTTTGGCGGTGGGAGGGGAGAGCGACGGACGTCTCCGGCTAATCCTTTATTAATTGACCTAATTTTTTAATGAGCCGAAGCGGCTATCGAGTTCTTAGCGAGCCGAGACGTGCGTCGCTGACCGTATGCAGATAGGCGTCACTTGTATTTTGTTATATTTGTAAAGTGTCTGCGCGGTCGTCAGGGTCGAACGGGAGAACGGGGATGGTGCGGTAGCAGAGGCCGGGATAGGGGCGGCAGCGGTCGTTGCAAGGCAGTACCTCCATCGGTTGTCTCCTGTTTTCGCTTCCTCTTCTTGCCCCTTTGCGTATTAGCCCTAGACGACCAATCGGGATAGAGCTGCATGTGCAGCTGGCGCTCGCGCCGCGCCAACTCGTAATACTTGGCTTGCTCCTCGCGGCCGAGCGCATGCCACTGTACCGAACGCAGCAATATGGAAAGAAAAGAGAAATGCACTTCGACGGCGGTTCGCGACCGAGCCCTACCATTGGTGCTAGAAAAACAGCCCACAGTGAGCGTACCCCTCGACAATTTTGATCCTACTCCCCAAATAAATGAGAATGGCCAATTGTGGTGTTCCTCACAGAACCTATTCTGCGGTCGGTATCGTCGCGCCTCGTCTATACATAGATCAAACCAATATAGTTTCCGATCGGGGGTGCGGGGTGAACACGGTACACGGTCACTCGACGACTACAGTACACAGAACACGCAGGGGGCGAGCGGCGCGGGGGGTGGCGAGGACGGCCCGCACGCCCGGCGCCGCTCGCCGCGCGGGCAACGGTTCCAGCCGCTTTTCTAGCACAGGCACCACCGGCCGCCGCACTAACACAGTGGAGTAACACGCACACACGCACACTCACATACAGGGGAGGGGTCACGGGTGCTCGTCAGTGGGATCAAGCCGGTTAGTTCGTGTTAGGAGCCCTGGACGGCGCAAGCGAGTTCTGGGGGACGTTAGTGGAGTGCGGGGGCGGACAAGGGGACCGGACGGGGGAGCAGGAGGGGGGGGGGGGTGAAGCGAGTGTACAGAAGCGTCGACGTGACAGTCCATCCCCTCGTGACGGGTCTCGGCCTAGGGTCCAATACCTCCCAGCTCAGCGGGACCGCGGTCCTTTTTCCGCTTTTTCTTTTTGGAACCGTAACCGTAGTTGTCTCTCGCGCTCCACCCGGGATACAGCTGCATATGAAGCTGTCTCTCTTGCCTGGCTTTCTCATAGTATTTTGCTTGCTCCTCGCGACTCAACGAGTGCCACTGCGTAGTTATGATTATATTGGATTACGAACATGTGAATGCGAACGACGCCGAGGGCGGCCCGCACTGTGTGGATATATTTGTTACTCTTGTTAGGAATCAGATCCGTTCCGAGAAACGTAACGGCTAGCATGCGATTCTTCGTAACATCACAGCAATTGTGATTCGCCAATCGGAATCGCATTAGATATCGACTCAAAAATAAATTGTTTTGTCATAACTTTTAAATCTATTTAATAAAAGTAATAAGTTTATATGTATTCGACTATTATCAAGGAAGTTAATGCGAAGGAATGTCATAATTTTTTTAAGCATCTGGTCTATTATTGTTATATTCGCATCAGCACTCAAAAATGACAACAAACAGACTAGTGTGTATTGACAAAGTCTAAATTATGAGTCTTTTATTGGATTTTTTTTAAACGCACATTTTCATTTTTGCTGTGTATAAACATTATTAACATATTTTCCCGAAAGATAATATAACATTAATTCGAAAAAAACCGGACTCACATCCTGTGGACTTGGAAATAATATCGAATATTAAATATCGATGTAACTTTACAATTTATAAGATTCACGTCCATATTTTTTAATATAGTTAAGTCGTAGTTTACAGTGCGATTTAACTTACGTTAATTAAACATTGCACAGCAACGTTAACGAGTTAAATAATCAAATAAAGTAACGTTGAAATAGGTTAAATATATTTCTGTATATTCCGAGTAATTCAGAACTGAAATTCCATTGAGTATTACCTATAAATTTAACAGTGAAGGGATCACGATCGACGAATCAAAATTGCGCACTACGGCCGGGTGTTTGTTATTCAATACATTTAGTCTAGATGTCTGATATGCATTCATTGTCTTCCAGAAACCGAGCCAACTCTGTGTTTACGCGGCACGAATCGTATCCTAACAAGATTAACAATGAGCACAATTTAAAATTAAAAAAATATAAGTAAAGTCAGTTAAACGTGACCTTTACGAGCGGCCACTTCTTCATCTTAAAAGGTCTTAAGTGAATTCAATACTTCTTTGAATAAATTCAAATACTTATTGATAAAAAACATATTTAGATATATTTCGGTGTTTCAATTAATTAAAGGCTAATACAGAAAGCCTACTATGCTATTGAGGAATACTTAGATGATATAAATGCCTGGAAGTAGCTACTCTTCGACTCTGTACAATAAGTAAATGTAACTAGTAATAATATAAGTTTTTTTTTTAAAGAGCAACCGCCGATTTTCTTGCTGGCTCTTCTCGGTAGGAACAGCTTTGCGAACCAACAATAGAGTTGACGATTCAAAAGCACTTGTTTACAAGTTTATTTGAATAAATAATATTTTGAATTGAATTGAATTGAGTACTCTGTGGCAGTATGTACAGTCACGCGGTTAAGTACTCTGTGGCTGTATGTATAAATTTATCTATCATCTGTGGTAACAACAAGTAAAAACGAAAATGTAATCAAAAAATATAAACAAATCATAAACTTCTCTAAGATTAATGAAGATATTTATATATTTACCATACATTTTTTAAATATATGATAAAGAATTTTAATTTCATATCAATTAGGTATAAATTGAGTACCTATAGATCATTATTTTCAAGTATACGATAATATACGATATAAAAAAGTTTATTTCATATAAGTTATGAAAGAATCTGTTTTTAGTATCATTTTTGTATTGTTGTGCAATTGCTTGCAATTTTTGCTGCAATATAAATTTAAATTTGTAAAAAAAATAAACAAATGAAATAAATCGTAATTTTTCAGTTTACTTTGTAATTTTTATTATTCGCGTAATACAAAACAATTTATATACGATTAATTCTGGCGTATACTTTGTTAACTTTTAAAGCAGATTTTATTAATTATTGAATTGATCACGTAACTTCGTATTAAATGCAATGCAAAAAATACACTTTATGCTGAGTACAAGACGGAGTATACCTTATGCTTTCCTATTTTACGTTTTGAAACGTTCATCATCATCAATAATCTCTGATCGAAAGAATAGAAAGATGGAGTCTTGCCGAAGTGATCGATCGAAGCAATTAATAAAAGTTAAGTAATTTATACTTAATATAAATAGCTATATAAATTGGTTTATAAATAACAACATTACGCCCGAATGCTTATTTGATTCATTCCGCCGTGTGGTATCCGGCTGAGTATAATAGACCACCCTTATTTCTTACCGAGGTGTCAGACGTCCGACTTACCCATCACTTACGTCCCACTTAGAGTGGAATAAGGGCAGGAGAATGATGATGATGCATATTCGCTTATCATAAAGATCGGCTAAGCACTGCGTTAGTGAACGTTTCTTGGATTATGTAAAGAGTGCCGGCTTGCATACATCCTCCTGCCCTTATCCCACTCTTAGTAGGATCGGCAAAACACGTTATAAACATGTCACATGATTTGGCTATGTATTTTACGACCGGCCGCCTGCTTGAAGTCACACCTTAGTCGTCGTTACGACATCTTGGGTAAAATAGGCGGTATATTCTACCCGACCGGATACCACACGGTGGGTCAACCTTAGTTGCTTTTTACGACAGCTCGGTACGAAATGAGTATGGTCTATTCTACTCAGCCGGATACCACACGGCTAGTAAAGAGTGCCGGCTTAGTATTAAAAAAATAAATTGCTTCTTCTTATAGTTTCGTGCACTCCATCTTCCTTTTTTCGATCTATGATTATAAATAAACATCTTATTGATATAATTCCACATAAATACATTGAAGTACTAAACAAAGATCATAAATAAAACTAGAAACATTTATCAAGCATCTAACTACTCACCCGTCGGCCCAGTATTTGGTTTATCGCGGCGGACTCCTTTAAGGTACACTCGGCGACCACTTTCGCCCTCATTTCCTTCATATACAACATGAAGGCGTTAAGCGGTTTCTTGATATGAGGTTTTTTATTCTGCTCTTTGTTGCTCGCTGAACTGTCCGAGGGCTTGTCCGACGCTGAGCTGCTTGTGCCTTTGTCTTGCGACCTGGAAAAAGTATGTGAACATTTTGAAAATTCGTAAAGACCTCTTTAGAATACGTATTATAAGATTTAGTACCCGGGTGAACGAGCCTTGCTCGGTAATTTTTAAAATAAAGTAAGAAAAAAAAATTGAAAAAGAAAAATAGGGCACGTGGGGCTCGATCCTAGATATTTTCACCTCTCTAGACCGTCCGTTCCCTAAATGAATTACCATGAAGACGTTTGACAGCGAAAAATTGTGATTGTATTCAACGTAAATTTCAAAAAAAATTTAGAGCCCGAAAACAAGGATAAAACGACATTTTTTTTTTAATAAACCTTATCTAGATCGATTTTTCTATCCCAAAACTCGCTACATGCTGAATTTCAGGAAAATCGTTGCGGCCGTTTCCGAGATTCCGAATAAATATATACAAGATTAGCTCATTTAAATATTAAAGATAGCAGCAGGCGTTATTTTTGTGGAATTTCATAGTACAGAAGTTACAATAAAATTATTTTTCTGTGCGTTACTTTATTTTTCAATTTCTGAAAAAAAAAAACAGGTGTACAGTCGACCTTTGCTATATGTTTAACTAGCTTTTACCCGCGACTTCGTTCGCGTGAACTCAATTGTCGTGTGATAAGCTGATAATAGATGGCGTAGTTTCATCCTATTCCTGTAGAATTAACAGGATTTCTATAGCCTAGGTATATGTTGTTTCGGTGTATCAGGAATAATTGTGCCAAATTTCATTAATATTGATTCAGCGGAATCGCCGTGAAAGAGTCACAAAGATACATCCATACTCACAAACTTTCGTAGTTATAATAAGAAGTATTTTTTTTATTTATATACTTTATTATAGGCCACAGATAAAAAATACAGAAAAGAAACAAAAACAGCAATAAAAAAGAAAACTAAATGTAATGTATAAAGGGCGTAGGTAAAAGAAGTAGGTACTTATGAGATAGTAGCTTACTTATGATGGCGATTTACTTAATTCAATCCATTAGGAGTCAATACAATAAGCATTTATGATGTATGAGGCAAACAGGAATAATTTTATACCTTTATCTTAAGTCATACCGTCGTCGTGATGACAATATTTTAAAGTAAAAGTACCTCGCCAAAGCTCACCCCTACCTTTAGGAGTGACTTATAGAAAGCTGAACTTATTGACTTTGTAAGGACTAACAATAAATTTTCCAAAAAAACCTTCTTGTTCCTGTCATTTTGACGAACATGATCGATCGAATCGATAATTTTGGAATGTAAACCCAAGGATAGCCCTCTCACCCGACTATACTTATCTATTATCCTATCGTAGTTTAGGTGCTAACGACTCACAGACCCACGTCCGGTTGTGAACAGACGTCGCTTCCGGCGCGTGCGCACGGTGACATGTCGGACATGTGGCATCCATTATCGATTTTATGTCGAATCAAATGAATTAGTCGACGCAATCATAAAATAATACAATAGATTATATTGTAAGATATATTAAATATTTCTTCATTTGTTTTATTAATAATGTTTTACTAATAAATTTGTTGAAAATTATAAAATAATAAATATTCAATTAAATAATCTGCAAGATTTTTTTACGTATTGTTAATTTACTTAATTGTTAAATCGAATAAATTTAATACGTAGTTATGACTATTGATAAATACTTTTTATTAAGTAAATAATTTAATAACATTTTTTATTTTATATTCAAATAATAATATATTTTAACAATAATTTAATTACATTTAAATAAGGTATGTGATTACCTAAATATCTCTTGATTTATATCCTCATCGTCCACTATAAGTGGGGTCGGCATGACATGATACATAATTTTGTCACATGATTTGGCTACGTATTTGCCTGACGTAAACTAAGTGACGTGACTAAGTCGTATTTTAAAGATGTCTATTCTACTCAACCGGATACCACACAGTATGGCAACTTACCTTATTCGCATTTTACGACACCTCGGTAAGAAATGAGGGTGATTTATTACACTCAGCCGGAAAACACACGGTTAATATCTAATCATTTATACGCAGATATAATATACTTTAGGCAACTATAAAAATAAATGAACAGCAGAAATCTCGTAATCAATTTAGAAATATTTTGGTGTCCAATTTAAAAAATACTTTAACAAGAATAAAGGATATTTTAACACAAAAATGGCTGAACGATGTCCACCCAGGCCATTTATTTGATTCGTCGACAATATTAATAATGGGAAGGAGATGGAATCCTGAATAACGACTTCCTGCGAGATCCTAACTCTAAAATAGACAAAACACTAAATATGTATAAGGGCCGTCACACACTCGTCCGCTCCACGCTGATAGTATATTTGGTTATTGTATTTTTACTGATACTCGTAATTTTTAATTTTTAGGGGAAGTTTGAAAGTTGCGCCCATTACAGCAAAAGATGAAGTGCGAGACTAAGTTGGTATGGTCATGTAATGAGGAGGGATGAAAATCATGTGATCAAAAGAGTTTTAAATATGAATGTGGATGGATGTATGGCTAGGGGGAGGCCGAAAAAAAGATGGATGGATTGTGTGAAAAATTATATGCATGTTAAAGGAGTGGCACCAGAGATGACGAATGATAGAACAGAATGGAAGAAAAAGACATATTTCGCTGACCCCACTTAGAGTGGGATAAGGGTAAGAGAATGATAACTCGTAATTTTTTAATAAGCAATAAACATAAATGTTAATTTATTCATCATTCTCCTTTCCTATCCCACTCCAAGAGGTGTGGGCATTACACGTTTTAAACATGTTGTAGCATAATTCGGATAGGTATTTTACGACCGGCCGCCTGCCTAACTTCAACTAACTTTTGCAATCCTCGGTAAGAAAGAGGGCAGTCTATTCTACTAAACCGGTATACGGTATGCTACCACACGATGGATCTTCTTACTTTAGTCGCCTTTTAGACACCTCGGTTAGAAATGAGGGTGGTCTATTCTAGTCAGTCGGATACCACACGGCTATTTTCACAAATCTAATAGTTGTATAAACTTCAATGTATTTATATTTTGAAAGCCGCTATCAAAATAAAAATTAATCTAATTTTGGAATAACTACTAATGACTACATAATTCTAAGCTGTGTTTTTTAATAAAAGCAATAAACTTAACATCAATAACATTCATCAAACAGTTATTTATATTTTTTTGTACTAAATGTATTAAATAAACAAAAATTAATTAATTAATAAATAATGTCTTACAATTATGTAGGGCATTATTGTACTTTTTAGGACATTAGTCGTAAAAATTAAAAAAAAATTAAGGCAATGATAAAAATATATATTGCACAGTTGCTCTGATGAGTGTGTGTTAGTCTCTCGTGCGTTCGCCGTTCGATACGTCAAGTGTAGTTTATTCGGTAAATTAGTTCGGGGAAACGGCGACACGAATGTACAACTTCCTTTACAAGGAACGGGAGTTAAAAATGAGGAAAGAGTGAAAATATACGCATCGGCAGCTTGCTTGTTTGTGACATTCCAGTTAATTATATGATAATGTGAAAATTGGAATTGTATAAATTTTTTCTACTACGAAATTAAAATAATTTATAGATTTAGGAGCTACTTGGAACAGAAATTTATATATAATACAAAAGTAATAATAAAGTTATTTATAGCGAAATAATATGTTAATATAAATTTAAATATTTTTACAAGACAGCTAATGCCTCTTAAAAAAGTTTGTATGATATGATCATTAATTCTCCTATCGTACACCACAAAAATAATATCATTTTTAATAATTTTCATCATTTTTAAAAATTATCATCATTCGCCTACCCTTATCCCACTCTAAGTGGGGTCGTCACAGAATGTTATAAACATCTTGTAACATGATTTGGCTAGGTATCTTACGACCGGCTGTCTGCCTGACATCAAATTACCTTAGTCGCTTTTAATACAACTCGGCAAAAAAGATCGGTGTATTCTATTTAGCCGGATACTACACGGTGGGTCAACTTACCTTAGTCGCTTTTTACGACATCTCGGTAAGGAAGAGTATTATTACTTATTAGTATTTAATATTTTTACAATATGCCGTGTGGTATCCGGTTTAGTAAAAAAGACCACCCTCTTTCTTACCGAGGTGTCGTAAAATACGACTAAGGTAAGTAGACGTCAGGCAGGCGGCCGGTCGTAAAAAAGGCAGCTAAATCATATGACAGCATGTTTATAACATGTGCCGACCGCACTTAGAGTGGGATAAGGACAGGAGGATGATTATCATTTCTCTTTAGTTTTCCACGCAATTTCACTAAAACCGTTATTCAGACATTCAAAAAAAGCACTTTAACGCGTTAAAAAGCTAAGTAGCTCACACAGTTCAGTCTAGCATCAAAAGATTGAAAGCGAGCAGAGAAAGGATTCTTCACAATGCGCACGGCATCATCCGAAACTAGGGTATTCATGGAAGATTTTGCACACTAGAAAAACGGTGTTTTTAATCTACACTAGGAAAACTAGGAATATGCGTTTCCAAACTAGAATTTAGTTTACGTTAACTTTAAACATTTTTTTTAAAGCTTTAACTTGCCTTCTATGTGAAGATGGAATCTTGCGAATAGTTTATAGAATTAATCGTTAATTTGCGGAGATCCATAATACAACAGTAATAACAAAATTATTTTGTTATAATCCGCGATTAAGCAAAACAGAAAATATATATAATTCTAACTGTGGAGCGGACAATCCGTTTTCATACCTGATACATGCAGGATTTGTAAAAACACATGCACAAACCTCCACGACCGCACGTTTTTGACACCCTTGTATTTGAATACAAATAACTGTGAAATTAATTATTAAAGATGTATATATATAAGATATTATCTATTATTATTTCTAATAAATATATATTACAAAATTATTTGAGTTCGGCTTCGTGGAGAATTCGAAACCAGACAGAACCACAGCAACGCGTTGCCGGACTAATGAATTAATAAATGTGTTTTTTTTTTTTAATTTGTTTAATATATTTACTAGAAACAAAAAATACTAATACGTAGATCCCGATAGTGTCATACATTTTTAGTAAAATTTGAGAGCTTTAATTTATTTTTATACTACTACTAGTTTTTACCCGCAACTTCGTTTGCGTAGACTGTTGTCGCGTTATAGGTTGATATTAGATGGCGCTTTTCAATGTCATCCTATTCCTGTAGAATAAAAAGGATTTGTAAAGCGTATATGTCACCCCAATGTATAAGGAATAACTCTGTCACTTTATTTCGATATTGGTTCAGTGAATTCGCCGTGATAGAGTAACAAACATACCGCTATACTCACAAACTTTGCATTTATAATATTAGTAGGATTGTTCCTCATATTTTCTTAAACTTTTAGCCCCCTTTTTTAAAGCTAAGTAGCCAACAAAACCCCATTTGAATATGCAAGGAATAAAAGCGAGAAAAGAAAGAAAACAGCACAATGCGCTCGCTGCAGCCTCCAGCCGAACGAGGTATACAGTGTGGTAATTATCGTGTACCTTCGCTAACAATTGACATAAACTAATAAAATGTAATAAATACATACTTTATATTAATAATTATCTAAGTGCTTCTAGAAAAATCTTCTAAAAAAAGAGCTTCTATCTAACATCTAAATGTTTACACAATCTAGGCAACAAATAAATAAATAAATAAAGTGTTTCTTTTCTTTTCTTTTAATGAGGTAAAATTAATAATCGATACTAATAATTTATGTCGTGTGGTATCCGGCTGAGTAGAATAGACCACTCTCATTTCTTACCGAGGTGGCGTAAAGGTAAACTAAAGTAAGTCGACCCGCCAGGCTATCCGTATGTGTAGAATAGACCAGCCTCATTTTTTACCGATATATCGTAAAAGGCGACTAAGGTAAATCGACCCGTCGTGTGGTATTCAGATGAGTAGACTAGACCACCCTCATTTCTTACCAAGGTGTCGTAAAAGGCGACTAAAGTAAGTTGGCCCATCGTGTGGTATCCAGTTGAATCGAATATAACACCCTCATTTCTTACACCACAAAACTTATTTCTTATTTCTTACCTCATTTGTTATATATAAAATGAAGATGACTTTCTTCTCTTCAGTTGATTATCAATCAGCCATATTTTCTTAAACACATTTGTCTAGGGAATAATGAACCTTTATTAAGGGTCACTTTTAGGCGATCACGTTTATTTAATTACTTTGAAAACAACGCTCAGTTATCATGTATACATCATATTGGAGCTTTTAATATAAAACAGGGCTTATCAGTTGATCTGGTCGCGACTGTACCTCAAAGTGGCCCGTTAGCCGAAGGCGTCTCATATATCATCTTAATTAAATTTCTCCACAAGCAGCTTATTTACATGATTGTACCTGGTACTTAGGTATATACTTGTGGTCTGAGTGTCAGAGAATTTATAGGCTTAGCGATTTCTTTGTTTTAAAGGACATCACGTAAGCTTTGATATAAAAAAGAAAAAATTATAGAAAAAAAGAAAAATTATATGTCAAGCAGTGACATGGATTTTAGAAGATTAAGACAAAAATATAAAATAAAATTGAGAACAAAAAATATAAATTTCATTCGTCGTGAGTCGGCACAGCATGTTATAAACATTCTGTCACATGATTTGGCTGCGTTTTACGACCGGCGCCTGCCTGACGACAACTTACCTTATTCGTATTTTACGACGCCTCGATAAGAAAGAGGGTGGTCTATTTTACAAAGCCTGATACCACACGGCGGGTCGACTTACCTAAGTCGCCTTTTACGACATCTCAGCAAGAAATAAGGGTGGTACTATTCTATTCAGCCGAATACCTACCACACGGCGATACTTATTATTGAATTCATTATAATTCAAATAGTTCAACGTGTAAGAAAATATGCGACTCTTCAATTATTGGGCGTATTCAGGTAGACTAAAAGAAACGATATTGTTGGCTTACCACGCTTACAGTTGGGCCACACACAATGCATTTGATTATGTTTTTGACTGACGTGGCACGTATTAAACGATGAGTGTGACGTGCTGAAAGGTGCAAGATTAAAAATCCGTGCGTTGGACTGCTGGTTTGGTTGCAATGGTTATTAATTACGAATCTCGCTATGCTAAGACATTTTTGCGTATTTACATTTCATCATCTTCCTGCCCTTATCCCACTCTAAGTGGGGTCGGCACAATATGTTATAAACAGGCTTTCACATGATTTAGCTGCGTTTTTACGACCGGCCGCCTGCCTGACATCAACTTACCTAAGTCGTATTTCACGGCAACTCGGTAAGAAATGAGGTTGGTCTATAACTATATTGGTTGGACAATAATAAGTTACTATCCCAATGCTGGGATCGTAACAGGCAGATAGTATCCTCTCTCCGATTTGTTGAGTAGGATTGGAGCAAAAACCTACTCCAATTCCGATTGGTAGGTTACTCATATCCCTAGAATTCACTACAGATATGCAGGTTTTTTCGATGATTTACGATGCTTTCCTTCACCGAAAGTGTGTAATAATAAATTTGAAATATCAAATAGACATATAAGTTTTAACAGAAAAAAAACTCATTGGTGCCTGCCCTAAGTTTGAACCCATGATCTCTAAAGACACGCACTGTCTCACAAAAAATACTCATGCAATTTTAAATGCAAAATTTGGGAGTCCCGGCGTTATAATACGCGAATTGTTGTAGAAGTCACTATGCCCAGAAAACGTTTTACAACAGCCCTAATTTTGAACCAGCCATTCAAAATAACCGATCAAACCCATCGATAAGCCAAAAATACTTCAATTACACAAAATGACCCAGTTTAGAGGATGGAAATTCATAAAACAATTTGCCCCTAACGCGTATTCGCACATCTGCCCTTCGGCATATCTTTGATCTAGAGGGGTAGTTTAGCCGTGTAATAGCGCCGATAACATCGCGCACGTACCGACAGGGGAACATTTATTATTAGTTATCATGATACTGTCAAACATTTGTGATAATATTGTAAAATGACAAGAGTGTTACGTTTTTTTATATCATATTTTCAAACGCTATACTGGAAAAGGTAATTTTATTTATTTATTCCTTTTTATACATATATTTAGAAAAGACAAAAGAATAATTTAAAAAAAGCACATGTATAAAAGCGGACTTATCCCTAAAAGGGATCTCTTCCAGACAACCTTTGAGTAATAGAAGGAAAAGGACAAGAATTGAAGTAGAAAGAGAGTAAAGAGAAAAGGAAAAAGTTTATATAAATTTATTTATTTAATCTATTAATTAATTTTAGTAAAATAAATAGATGAAAGATGCTATTGATATATAATTACTTAAGATAAATATTTTCTAGTCTGTAACTTAAATACCCAAAAGGGAAGAGATTTGCGGATTGATACTAGTAAAGGTTATATTATACTAAAAGCGAACTATTTAAACCCGCTACTTAATTCACGTTAACTTTAGTTTTAAAATACCCTCTTGATGTTTCCTCTTCCCAAAGACAAAACGAGACAAAACGTTTTTTTAATATGTTTGCTCGGTAAAATTGAAGGTCATACTTCAATTTTACCAAATTTCGTCGCCGAATCATCGACTTAACTCGTTTCGATTTATTTTGTTTTTTTTTATAAACTTAAGGTTTATATACAGCTGTTATTTTCGAAATAGGCAATATCCGTTAGGCGGTCGTATCGCTTCCTAATTACTCTGATATTGAGATATGAAAACTGCAGTTGTTGTATAACCCCTTTCGCCCCATGCGTCTTAAATTAACAGGTCTATATTCCCTATCCAAAAGGAAGTTACGAAGTCTTAAATACGTACGTCCTTCGGATTTGTCCCACAAAGCCTGTTGACGTGTGTTCATATAATTTATACGTATAAAAGATTAAGTTTATCCACCTTATGAAAACAACGTATTTGTTTTAACAACTACTTTAAAGCCAAGGTGTGTTGTTTATAAACATATTAATGTTTACAGCGACATTTTACACGTATAGCGCAATTAACAATTTGGCATGTTGTTTGCACATGCGACATTATGCCCTTATATTACAATGATATATGACTCATTGTAATTCAAAATAGCTGACATATATTTTGATACAATTTAGAATGACATTAAAATCGTCAAGTCAGCTACTTTAATATAATTTCCGATCAATTACTCGGACCAATAACAGTTAAATTGAATTAACTTTCCAGGTCTCAATAATGTGTACAAAAGCAAGGGTGGAAACAATGTTGTTTATCGCACTGTATTGAACCGTTTAGTGTGACATTATAATTTCAAATGCACCGTGCAACATACAAATTGTTCGGCACGTTATTTACACACGCGACATTTCTACCCTTTTATTTACGGAAATGGACTGCTGTTTATCGTAACGTGAATTGAAATAAAATAAAATTTATTTATTAAGGAACATTTACAAATTGTACTTCTAAAATGGTAGATGTGATACTGCAAAATTTAAACTGCGTTGCAGATATTAAAGCCCGACACCGATACTTTATTCATAACGTCACATTTCTGTATATCTGACTTAATTTTATTTAATTTTACTTCTTCTTTCTATTAATTTACTGTTATTTACTTTACTGTTTGTTAACTTACTGTGATGTTATCAATAAAAGGTTTTGATTTGATTTTAATAACAGAATCTTTGTAATAGCGACACATTCGAATAATCGCATTGTTAAAAGATGTATTATTCATTGAAGTCGTCCGTCCATATAGAGGGTGCTTAACGACGTCGGAACTTCTAATACTAGTGGCTATTTTAAGAGAATCAGTTCTTAGAATAATAAATAGACAATAAGAAGTGGGTCTTCTCCCTCAGCCTTGTTAGGCTGCCGGGGGCTTCGGGCCTCGAGGTCTGACCTCTTTACCCGGGCTTGTCCGCTCGGGCGATCATTATCGCCCGGGTAATTATTCGACCTTAGCGGTCGGGAGTTCGCTTTTTAGGCGGACGCCTTATGTTCGGAGTGATGTTCGGGCTTTATTCTTCAGGGTCTTCAAACTCAACTCCCTCCGGGGAGGAAATGAGGAGGTCCCTCGGCAAAGGTAGTCGTGGTCCAAAACTGGTATTATTGGGTAGGTGGGGCTCGATTCTAAATTTTTTTTAATTTCTCGCGACCACCCATTCCCCGAATAAGCTACGCGGACTTATAGACAATAAGCTGACTTACCTAGAATGGTGTGTAAACAGATCGGACTTGGAGGGGGGAGGCGCCACCAGCGCTGGGCCCAGACCAAGCCCCAGGCCAGCGCTCAGCGTAGGGGAGAACCGGTACAATTCACTGGGAAATAATACACAAAATTAGTAAAAAATTGTTAATATTTTAGTGCTAAGCCTTATTCTCATGGTAAACCGTCTTACAAGTAGGCAAAGGCATACGTGATTTATAGAATTAGGCGTTAATAAAATTATCTTGCTATTATCCACTTTAAAATAAAATAATAAATATCACGATAGATTAGAAATTAGAAATTATTTATTTGCTTAACACAGTTTTGGTAAACACTATTTAACAAAAGCTTATTATCTAGATTACATTCTAAAAGTCACCACTAGCAACCAAACTAAGCCTAGCTTGTATTCTTGGTTACTAGTGCCTTCTATTGTCATACATACTTACAACGTTTATAAACAAAACATAAAATAATGTTAACTCATATTGTGTATGCGTATGTGTGTGCAAGTATGTTGTGTATGGATGTGAGTGTGTGTGTGAGTGAGTGTTAGTGTATGTATGTGGATGTGAGTGTGTGTGTGAGTGAGTGCTTGTGGTATCTATCCTATAAAGATAAAGATAGCAAAATAATTTTACTGTTACTTTTCTACTACATACGTGCATGAAAAAAATATATATATGGGACACTTAAACACACGGTCGTCCCCGACGAATGGAAGGAAGCAATAGTAATAGGTATTCGTAAACCGGGAAAACCCAGTAATCTCCCGAGCAGCTATCGACCTATCAGTCTGCTCATCAGCTTAGGGAAAGTCTACGAGCGAGTAATCCTCGCTAGACTCATAACGTTCATGGAGTCGATGAAGCTCATACCGGATGAGCAATTCGGCTTCCGCGCCAAACACACCGCGGTACAACAAGTACACCGACTTACCGAAGCCGTCCTAAATGGCTTCGGCAAAAAACGGTACACCGGTACTGTCTTCTTCGATGTCGCCAAAGCCTTCGACAAGGTTTGGCATGCGGGTCTAATATACAAACTCGCGAACCTAGGAATCCCCGATAGACTCGTTCTTATCATTCGCGATTACCTTACTAATCGCTCATTTAGATATCGTATTGATGGTGCGCTCTCCTCAAGACGTACCTTACGCGCCGGAGTCCCCCAAGGTTCGGTACTCGCACCGTTCCTCTACTCGCTCTATACGAGTGACATCCCACGATTCTCCACTAAAACTAGTGCAGTCACCCACTTAGCCATGTTCGCGGACGATACCGCAATCTATACTACCTGTAGAGATCCCATAACCATAAATGATAGGCTCCAAAGAGCAACCAACCAGCTCGGAAGCTGGTTCCGCCGGTGGAGAATCGAAATTAATCCCGATAAAAGCGCAGCAATGTTCTTTGCGAGATCTAGGAGAGCCATGGACTTCTTCCGGACGCCTCCTAGAGTCTCTATTTACAACAAATACATAGATTGGCAAAAGGAAGTCAAATACTTAGGTGTCATCCTCCAACTGACCCTATCCTTTATCCGACACATCCGCGTTGTCCGTAACCGGGCAGCGTTCGCCATGGGACGCCTCTATCCGATACTGTGCAAGACAAGTAAACTGTCACTTCGCAACAAAGTGACACTTTACAAAACTTGCATCAGACCCATTATGACCTATGCGAGCGTCGCGTTCGCGCACGTTCCGAAATCACGACTGTGTCCGTTGCAGACACTTCAAAATCGATTCATGCGTACAGCCACTGGCTGTCCGTGGTTCGTGCGCAACGTGAACCTCAATAGAGATCTCGACTTACTCACGATAGCCGATCTTTTCAGACGATTCTCGACGACTTACTTCGAGAAAGCGTCCATCCACCCAAACCCCCTTATAGTGGCCGCGTCCAACTATAAGGCGTTCAGGCACCCCAACAAGATTCACAGGCGCCCGAAGAGCGTCCTTAACGACCCCGACGATGCTATAACAGCATCCAACAAGATATACACACAACACGCACACAAACAGCGTCTTCGCCGGCGAAGACGAGGTCCCCGCTTGCTTGTGTCAAGCGGCCGCAGCCCTCTGCCGCGGCCGCCGTGACGCAGACTTCTTCCAAGTCATTTATTAGATGCAGCCCTCTAAAAACGCGCCGCCTTAAGCCGAGGTTCGGTCTCGCAGGAGACACCCTTAAGGCGACGCCCCCTGTAGGGCGGGTGCTTGTAATGCACCCGCTTGTATTAACCATCTCTTCTCGGCGATGCTTCCGCGCTCGCCCGTCTTATCGGTGACGCTGTCAAAGCCATTAGGGCTAACAGCATTAGTCATATTCGAAAAAAAAAAAACACACGGTCGTCGGTCCCCAAAGTAAGTAACTTAATACTTGTGTTATGGTAGACAGACAACTGGTGAATATATACTTATATATTTTTAAATACATACTTAAATACATATATACACCCAGGCTGAAAGACCAACAAATTCATTTATATAAAATGTTGGCCCTCGGCGGGAATCGAACCCGCGACCCGGGGAGCTGAAGGCAGGGTCACAACCCACTGCGCCAACGGGCCAGTCATCAATATAGGCGATAAAGTTGAGATTTTATTATATATGTAAGTATTTATTAAGCAGTTGTCTCTCAACCTTATCAAAAGCATTAAGTTACTTTGAGGACGGACGACCGTGTATGTGTCTCATATATTTATAGTAAATAAATATATATAAATATATAAATAGTCAGCGGCTCCACCCGCGTGGAAAGATTAAAATCGTAATTATTTTGATAACTAAAGAAATGGTTAAGTGGGTTAATCTTAAAATCTAGACATACGCTGTCGCGGACTTTTATTTAGAACTTTTAGAGGGGAACAACAATATTTTTGAATAACTTGCACCTTTTACTTAGTGCACGCAAGGCAAGCTTTAAATTTTGCCGTTTTCGTAACATTTTTTATTGCTTTTCTCCTATTCAGTATCGTGATGTTATACAAACTCTTCAGCTTTATATATAAGTATAGATTTATATTTAAGAAGGTGAAGTAGTTTTAACAGAAAATGTCTTAATTATATTCTAGATCCACTGACAAAGTCCCGAAGCGACAATTAATGAGAACAAAGGTCTTGGCATACTGAAGCAGTTAAAGACAATAGACACAAAACGTTGCACAGAAAAGGCTACTGAGATTTCCAAAATCTTTTTGCATTCTTATTGTTAATTCAGATTTTGCTTTTCGTATACTACAACTATATCCTACTAATATTATAAATGCGAAAGTTTGTGAGTACGGTTGTATGTTTGTTAAGTCATGCGTGTGTGAAGTCGAAGGAAATAAGAAGTGCTTTTTAAGTTTCTATTTTATATTGTGCCTTGCAACCATAATCGCAATACTAATTAATATTATAAATGCGAAAGTTTGTGAGTATGGATGTAAGTTTGTAGCGAATTTTACCAAATTTATTTTAATTTAAATTAATTAATTATTTTACGAAATTTACCAAATTTCATCGATATTGGTTTAGCGGATTCGCCACGCAAGAGTGACTTAACCTTCCTTACAAACCGGGATAACATATAGGTTATAGAAATCCTGTTAATTTCACAGGATGATATTTGAAAGTGCCATCTATTATTTCTTTATGATTAACCTATCACGCGACAACAGTCGCTGCGAAGTTGCGGGTAAAAGCTAGTCTAGAATATTTTTGCAAATTAAACAAATTACTGCCTAACATACAATTAAACGACAATAAATATAGTTGCTACATTATTTTTTGCGATTTTGTCGTGGAGTCTATCTGTCCTTGATGCTTCAGCTGCGGCCGAAACGGTGTTTGAGTTTGTGATAGTGAACGTGTGTAGTGCTTGTGTATTGTGATAGAGATTTGTTCATGTGTTTATACGAATTTTTCATGTATCATGTATGAAAACACACACATATATATATATATATATATATATATATATATATATATATATATATATATATATATATATATATACATCATTATCCTCCTGTCTTTATCCCACTTTTAGTAGGATCGGCACAAAATGTTATAAGCATGTCACATGATTTCGCTAAGTATTTTACCACCGGCCGTCTGTCTGACGTGAACTTACTTTAGCCGTATTTTACGACACATCGGTATGAAATGAGAGTGGTCTATACTACTCAGCCAAATACCACACTACGGGTCGACTTGCCTTAGTCTCCTATTGCATCTTGGTAAGAAATGAGGCCGGTCTATACCAGGGCTTCTTAAACTGTGGGTCGTGAGACTACTGAAAGGGGCGTCGCAAAGATCTGATACTTTTCAATCATTATTGATACAACTACATGGCTGCAACTTTTCTAACAAAGATTTATTGATATTTCTCCTCCTAAGTTCCTTCATTACCCCTTTTCATTCAATTTAATTAAATAGATTTTATTAAATTTATGATTGGTTAGTTTACAACAATTATAATTAAAATTTCAAAATTAGTATACACACTACGTACAAATATAAATCATAAAAAATAATATTGTAGTTTTATTATAACTATTTTTTGAAAAAAGTGGCAATGCACAACTGTTATTTACATTGTAAAATAGTGCGATATTACATCTACATCTACGGTTAATATATATTTCATAATATGGAGGGGGTCGTTTAAAATTTCCTAAGCTTGAAGGGGGTCGCTATATAAAAAAGTTTAAGAAGCCCTCCCTGGTCTATACTACTCTTTTATTTTATTGTATTATGGATCTCCGCAAAGTACCGCCTTATTCTATAAATTGGCTATATTATCAATTGCCTGTGAATAAACGGTTAACGACCGCTTTTATCAGAATACTTCTACAGATCAATAGATATACTGAGCTTAGAAGGGTTTATGCTTACCTTGATAGACTAGAACTGCTTATAGGCAGCGAAGTGGGGTACGGACTCCGGAAGCCGCTGGCCGCCGAAGATATGGGGTACATGCTCGGTGTGTGCCTGTAAGGAACAATCAATGGAGATTTCACTTAATTCAAATTATTCCATACTAGCAATCCTGACGGCTTCACCCGCGTAGAAAGATTAAAACCGTAACATATATAGTATTTTGATTTGTTTTAAATTGTTGTTATCGTACACAATTATTTCTACTGTTTATTTGGGCATTGGTTGGCCATAAAACAATTAGCCAGCCAACACCCTTTCAAGATAAATGTTGTTTCAAACAACAAAACGTCAATATGATACTCTACGTCTGTAAGGGTACTAGTAGAGCCAAATTGACCGATCTATAGCGCGACGTAACTTACTAGTAACGCCATCTATAAGCAGCGGTGATAAACCGAACCAACAACTTTAACAATTACAATATCACTAGTTGCTTTTACCACTTCCTTCGCATTAATTTAAGTGCTAAAATATAAAATTTTGTGAGTTTCGTCTAGTTTCCGGAAAAACAGGAATTTTCATCCTACGTACTAGGTTACGCGTTAAAGTGTAATAGATAGACAGACATCGTTTTGCATTAATTACATTAGTGCCTGGGTAACGTAGCCTTGCTCGGTAATTTTTTAAAAGATTTAAAAAATTTAATTAAAAAATAAAAAAGATAGAAAAAGCACCGGGTTTCAATTTATGAACTTTTTTGGTCCGCCCATTAGGCAACCACAGTTTTGTATTTGACAGCTCAAATACCATTTGCTTTCTATTCAACATTTTAACATTTTTTCAGTACTCAAAAACAGGGATAAAATAATTTTTTTTTCAATAAAATCTAGATCAATTTTTCTCCCCCAAAACCTCTACATGCTGAGTTTCACGAAAGTCGTTGGAGCCGTTTCTAAGATTCAGAAAATTTGTATATATATATACAAGATTAACTCATTTAAATACTAATATCTGGGTGACCGAGCTTCGCTCGGTAATTTTTTACAAAAAAAAACAAACTTAAAAATAAAGAGAAAACAATTATTTAGTTGGGGATCGATCCTTGGCATTCACATTTCGAGGCTGCCCGTTACCCGAATAAGCTACGTCGACTTGACATCTAATGGCGAATATTCAATTCAATATAAATGTTAGTGTTTTTTAAAGCCCAAAAACAGGGATAAAACGTATTTTTTTTACATAAAACCTAGCTAGATCGATTTTTCTCCCCCAAAACCCCCTACATGCTGAATTTCGGGAAAATCATTGGAGCCGTTTCCGAGATTCCGAAAATATATATATATATATATATATATATATACAAGATTAACTCATTTAAATATAAAGATGGATGGATATAGATAAGATTATGGATATAGGTAAGAAAGAATAAACAGTATTTTGTGGAAGATACTAGATTTCCAAAAATAAAAAAAATATGTGTAATTTGAATTTTAATATCAGTACACTTACCATGAGGCCGCTACTTGCGACATCTCCGGACTGAGCATGGGGTAGGGGTAGGTACCCCCTGGAAAGGGGTACATAGGGGTCCGCGCGAGCCCCGCAGCTGTAACAACACAAATATATTATATTTGAGATACTTCAAGTGCGGCCTGGTCCGGCTTTGCACGGGTATAAAATAAATAGCCTATGTCATTCAGTAAAAAAATGATTTAAATCGATCCAGTAATTTTTATTTATTCATTACTGCCCGTGGCCAAATTTGAAGTAAAACAAAAACCGCTATGCCCCTGCACTTTAAATCTGTACTATCTTCGAAAATGTTCATTTAAATTACATGCTGTAAACGGCCATATTAATCTATATTAAATCAATAATGTATTTAAGGTACTCAATTGACTAAGGATTAATGCTGTATTGTTTAAAATTGTTTCTAAAATAAGGCATTATTTTTCGTAAAAAGGAAATGATGGAAAAATGCTATTGTGGCTTATCCATAAGAGATAGACATATACCATCGCGGAGTTTTCTGTAGCTCTTTTCAAGGTGTACAAATACTTAATACATTATTTTCATAAATCTTGTAGGGTTCAATCTGTGTTTGCAATGTAAGCGGAAAAAATGTAATTATTTACGACATCACATTAGAAACATCGAAAATTAAACTATTTCTCTGCTCCATATTGAATGTTATTATACATGTAAACCTTCCTCATCAATCACTCTATCTATAAAAAAAAACCGCATCAAAATCTGATGTGTAGTTTTAAAGATTTAAACATACATAAGGGATATAGGGACAAACAGGGAAAGCGACTTTGTTTTATACTATGTAGTGATTGTATATAAATAATCTAAAAAATATAATAAAAAATAACTCCAATTGAAATAAAGAGACTATTAATTTATGAGTTACTCACCCAACTTGGAGTCTAGTTGGTAGGGGGGAGGGATGCCCATATGCGCGGGTGGGGGTTGTCCCAGATCGCCGCCGGGACAGAACAGGGATAGGCTGCCCCCCGTTGGTAAGCTCATCTTGCCGGCCTGAAACAAGAAGAAAAATACTGTTAGTTGAACTCAAAAAAATCGTAGAGTGGACAATCCGTTTTCATACCTGATACATGCAGGATTCGGAAATACACATGCACAAAGCACCTCCGCTCCACCACCGCTACCACAATACACAAGCACTATACACGTTCACTATCACAAACTCAACAATCGTTTCGCCCCGCAACCGAAGCGTCATCGCTTTGTGATTTTGTGCATGTGTTTTTGCGAATCCTGCATTTATCAGGTTACTTTCTTCCCCATGCATCGTTCAGCGACATCCATTGAGCAACAAACTCGTTTTTATTAATTTGACAATACAATTAATAACCACGATCCGGCCTTATTTCTTACCGAGGTGTCGTAAAAGGCGACTATGGTAAGTTGACCCACCGTGTCGTATCCGGTCGAGTAAAATAGACCGCCCTCTTTCTTACCGAGGTGTCGTAAAAGGAGACCAAGGTAAGTCGACCCGCCATGTGGTATCCAGCTGAGTAGAATAGACCACCCTCATTTCTCACCGATAAGTTGACCCGCAGTATGGTATCCGGCTGAGTAAAATAGACCACCCTCATTTCTCACCGAGGTGTCGTAAAAGGCGACTAAGGTAAATTGACCCGCAGTACGGTATGTAGCTGAGTGTTATTTTACTCCACTTCATTTCTCGCAATCACAACATGGTTAAAACATGTGTGACCCCACTTAGAGTAGGATAAGGGCAGGACAATGATGATGACAATTACAAAACCACGCTTTAATATCCGGCAAATCTAAACAAAAACCACCAAACAAAACGAAACGATACAAAAGCCTGAAACATTTGAACGCGAACAAAACCGGGGACGTTGCAAGACGCGTCATTAGCAAGTAAATTGGCGCCGGCACCGTATAAATTTCGTTCTACCCTCCCGCCCAATTATGCAAAATGGCACCCGACGAGGGCCATTCAACCACGTCGCACTTCCGAGTGTCTCACCTCTAATTAAACTGGAATCTTCTTTTCACCACTTTATTATGCGAAATAAACGACAGGATCGCTGGTGACACGTAGGCGTAAATTAATTATGGTGTTTTCGCTGAATGGTCTTGTGTTAAGGGATTTTTTTATTTCAATATTATTCATATCTGAATTGCTAGGATAGTTTCGTGGATACCGTGTATGACCCTTTTATGTGTAATAGAATCGCCGTGAAAGCCTTTCGGTATAAACACTTATTTCTAACAAGGGTTTCACGTGTTTAAGGTAGACTTAAATTCAAATTCAAAATATTCATTATTCAAATAAACTTGTAAACAAGTGCTTTTGAATCGTCAACTCTACTGCTGGTTCGGAAAGCCGTTCCGAACCGCCGAGTTTCTTGCTGGCTCTTCTCGGTAAGAGCAACATTCCGAACCAGTTGTAGCTTCATTGATCATATTGATCCTTGACGATTCAAAAGTATTTGAAAGATCTTATTTCAATAAAGATTATTTTGATTTGATTTGGTAAATTTCAGTTCAACTTTTTTCACTGTTTATAAATTTAAGTACTTAAGTTTCTTTTAAGAAACGTATGTAACATAAATTAATTATCAAAATCTGCAAAAATAATTCAAATAAGTTACAGCGAGCATCTATATTCATAGGCAAATTCTTGAAAAAAGGAATGAGTGCAATTATATACAATTTTTATAGGAGAACTTGTTATTATTTTCTTTTTTATTGTTTTATACAAAAATTTCTATATCTTACGTATATATCAAATATGTAGCACAATAGTATTAGATTATGGTCAAACAAGGAAATCTTAACGCACTAAAAAAAAAGAGTCCTCTAATTCATAGCTAAAGACAATACTTGAAGAGCGTAAAACCAGTTTTGAAAATCTCCTTAACCCATTTAAACGTGAAGTGGCTGTCAATTCCTTCACCGCTCCTTCACATTCAAGCAGGAACTGCTTATTAAGACAATAATTACCACGAACAAAGAGTCCCCACTAATTAATAATAAAACACGCCCAAACAAAGCCCCCCATTCACGGCTCGGGACAGCGGATAAAAAAAAACAAAAAGGAGAAAAAATAACCGAAACGGTGGTCGAAAAGCTTCAACATGCGAGGTCGAACAAAAAGAATCCATAGACAATGATGACAGTCGAGACGCATAATGCGGGAGCAGAGCGCGTTCTTAATTTGAAAATATTTCCATAATAAGATTTGTCTATGGCGCGACCGGTAACAAAAGATAGCGCAGCGCTTTGTTCAGTTGACAGCTCGTAATAATTTAAAAGAATTAAATCACTCAATTAAGCAGGGAAGGCAATTCGGTGAGTTCGCCAGTTATTAGCTAAGCAACTTTCCTCGTTAAAAACTTACATTTTTGAAATTAGTAGGTTCGCGTCGCCTTTTCAGCTCTTGGCGTGTATTGAGAAGGTTCCTAATGAAGGCCAGGTGGAGTGGCCGGCTATTGAAGGTACGTCAAGAGGGTAGTTATTGAAGGCATGAAAGCGCCGCGTGACGTCACCGCCACTCGAGCGACAAGCTCCAGTCGCTAATTGGAACTCGTGGCGATAGGACGCGAGAAATGTTGCCTCAATCGACTAATACTTCAAAATTGAATAGGTTTGTTAACGAGCGGCCGGCTGAATGTTGCGAATGGAGTTGAGAGCTTGGTTAGCATTCGCTAACTACCTTATACGTATTTTTTCCTTTTATAAATTGAAGCCTTCAAGTTTTTATGTTTATAAATACTCAGGCAATAAAAGCAATCTAGGCGCCCGTCGATGTCACGAGATTTTAGTTTAAAATGGAATTTCACTAGATCGTGGCGGACTCTAAACTGACTCACACTACTATAAGCGTACACCCCTTTAGTTCACCAATGCGGACGAAGTAGGGCGTAATATCTTGAGAGTTCGCCCCCGGGGTAGTGGGCGTGGAAATAGGATGCTGCGTTGCTATGACAACCATGTGTAGGGGCGAGCGTTCACGTGCTCTGCGGCGGTGTGAGTGCGGGGGTGGCGCGGTGGTGTGAGTTACGGCTAGGGATCGACCTTGGGAGTTTCGGTCTAGTTTATAGTTGCACTCCTCTTTTTGTGCACGCCAAAGTCAGAAGTCGACGGAGCGTTAACCTTGACAAACGTAACTAAACCCTCAATAAACATGATAAATTAATAATAAGAAAATTTTCTTACACACCGAAACATAGGACTTACTCCTTAATCATTTCTTATAAACTAAAAACTAATTTATCTAACTTATAAATATAAAATAATTTTTGAATAACGAAATCAAAAAGTTAGAACGACATAAGAGGTGGCATTTATTAATATATTTTTTCACGTTTGTTTAATATGGACACTATCTAAAATGTATATAACCTTTGCATATAACACAGCAGTAGAGTATATAAAAGCTTACGAGATCTTTTATAAACATATTAATTGTCATCATTAACTTAGAAAACAGTAATTTAACACTTAAACTATCATATTTCTATTCTTCCATAATGTCGTAAAATACGACTATGGTAAGTTGATGTCAGGCAGGCGGCCGGTCGTAAAAAACGTAGCCAAATCATGTGACAACATGTTTATAACATGTTGTGCCGACCCCACTTAGAGTGGGTTAAGGGCAGAAAGATGATGATGATGATTTCTATTCCATAAATGGGACTCAAATAATAAAGAAATACCTTCCAGTTTTACATTTAAATACTTGTTAAGAATAAATAATTAGTTATCCGAAATTCCATTTTTTTTAAATATAATAACATTACTTCAAGCAAAATTATTTAACAAACTCATACGAAATAGTATACTAGACATTTCAGACCAATGGTTCTTAATACTCAGTCTACCCCAATGGATTTTCCACATCATTTCTTATACATTTCCGCAATTGGTCCTTCGAACCGGATACGAGCGTCGCCGGAATATTATAACGAGAAAATCATCGAACACATATAAAAAAAAGTTCTTTGTCGAGCGAATCCTTAATAATTGGACTCATTTTTGAATATTGTATTATTATGGTAACTTTTTTATAATAATTATGAAATGTACTTTTCTCATTAATTTATCAATATCTGAAATTGCAATATCGAAGTTAGAGGAATACCAAATATTTCAGTAGAATAGGTAATGCAAGTTTCGTTAGTTAGGGAATGTGGTATTAATTCAAGCCACGATAACCTAGTGATGAGAGCACGCGTTTTACACTGAGACTTATTGGGTTCCCATCCCAAATAGAAAACATGTGAGTTTTCTATTAAATATTCTGTGTTAGAATTATGGTAATCTTTTTCTGTATTCACCTCAAGCAAAGTTGATTGCTCTTCACAATGTTTTATTTAAATTAAACCAAATAGATGTCGAATTAAGATTTTCACTGCGCCTCATTAAAATCTCTTGAAACTGATTTAAAAATATTGTTAAAAAGTAAAGTCAGCTATAAAATTATATCGAAGGAAGTGTAATACTTAAAATTTCGAGGGTCGAATATTCAAATCTACGAATCGGGGTGGTACTTAGGGATGGGGTTGTTGACCTTTTTCCGGAGGCTGCGGATATCAACGTAGACTTATATGTGTGTTGTGAAAGATATAAAGTTAATGGATGAGTAACAAATTTTTAAATAATTTATAGAATTAGGCGTTACTTTGCGGAGATCCGTAATACAAAAGTAATAATAAAATTATTTTGCTATAATCCGCGAAGAAGTAAAATAGAAAATATATATAATGCTAAATGTAGAGTGGACAATCGGTTATCATACCTGATACATGCAGGAGTCGTAAAAAACACATGCACAAACCTCCACCACCGCCACCATGATACACAAGCACTATATACGTTCACTATCACAAACTCAACAATTGTTTCGCCCCGCAACCGAAGCATCGTCAGGAGATAGTCTATCTCCTAGTTGCTCCCAGTGAACAAAATTTTGATAGAGAAGTACACACACACACACCCACACACGAACGCGCATGCACACACGCGCACACACACACACACACACACACACACACACACACACACACACACACACACACACGCACACACACTTACACACACACTTCATGAAACAATGAAAACACGCAATAATGCATAGTGTTTTTCATGCAATGATGAATAGTTTTTATTCACGAGATTTTTTTAAATTAGTCACTAAAGAGAGAAGCGAGACAGCAAAATGCGTACATAATGAAATCTTTACATTTATACGTGCCCCAAAAGAATGGAATCTCGATAAAAAATAGAATTAAATAACTATAGCACACGCACACAATAATAAAAACACGTAATAATAAAAGAACGTTTTCCATTCATTGTCAATGAATCAATTTGCAAGCTTAAAACCCGAGTGTCAGTATACAGTCTGTTTAAACCGTTCGTTATATTCTCGGTGAGTGTTAGTTTCTCGAAATATTCATTCCTTGTTTTGTTGTTTTCATTCGCACATTCATTGTTCTGAAAAGTGCTTCACCGGTCCTCTCTGGGTTTCCGTCATTAGCTGTAGTAAGCTATTTGTCACTAGCTGGCGTTAGGGTTGGCAAGTAACAGTTACGAAATTTAAAATGTAGATGTCTTTATTATTTAAATGAGTTAATTTTGAACGATTTTCATTAAATTCAGCATTTAGAGGGCTTTTGGGGATTATTTAGTTATTTGATTTAGTTCATTTTAAAGAAATGTTTTTTCCCTGTTTATGGTGAAAAAATGCTGAAATGTAGAATATAAAAAATAGAATGCAGATGATATTTTAGCTTTCAAGCGTAATAGTGTGATAGCCCAATGGATAACGGGCGGACAAAAAGTTCAAAACCCGGGATCGAGTCCAACATTTCACCGGCGAATTAAAAAAAAACTTTTTTTTTAATTACCGAGCAATACTCGGTCACCCAGGTACTCGTTTTGAAACTAGACACTTCTATATGAACGAATAAACTTCTGTATCGACTTAATAAACACTATATCGACTATAGTTTTTTTACTTATGTGTACACAGTATGTTTAGTGTCACAGAATCAAAACCGTGCCTATTATTCATTAGAGAGCGGTAAAAACATTTAATTAAGGTTATTTTAACAGGTAAGTTGATGTAAACGAAATCGCGAAGTCGTTAAACGTTATCAAGAAAAGTTAGTTATAGGCAACCCTAAGTTAAAAGTTCGTAACGCCCCTACCGCCTATAGGGCATGCGTTAGTGCTTATTAGAAAGATTTATATAATAAACACGATAAAGCTAACTTCATGCCTTTTATCTTAACCTCTTATGTTTTTAATTAACTTGCCTATGCAATTAAGTTAAGACCTTTTAAGACACCTCGGTAAGAAATGAGGGTGGTCTATTCTACTCAGCCGGATGCCACACTGCGGGTCGACTTACCTTAGTCGCCTTTTACGACACCTCGGTTTTAATTAATATATTCAACTAAAACCAACATAGTAATAATTACTTACTATCATAATAGCATTTGATTTGCGATTTTGTCGTGGAACCTATCTCCCGATGTTGCTTTGATTACGAGGCAAACAGATCGTCAAGATTTTCGTAGTGAATGTGTGTGTTGTAGGTGATGTTTTGTGATACATGTGATGTTGCATGTATAAGATATGAGAACGGATTTGTTTCCTACAATTAGCATTACATAGATATTCTTAATAAATGCGGATTATAGCACATATACAAAATAATTCTATCACTATTTTTGTACTATACAATTCAGCAAAGTAACGCCTACTTCTATAAATTATAGTAATAATATATGGAAACTATGTACATAGGTAGATAGGTAAATTTTTTTAACATACCCCGTAATATATAATCCACAGTTGTTACGAATTCTGCATGTTGTAGGAATGAGAACGGTTAGTACATTCTACATTTAACATTAAATATATTTTCCTCTATCGCGGTTTATACCAAAATAATATTTTCATTACTTTTGTATCATGGATCTCCGCAAAATAACTCCTTATTCTATGAATTAAAGTATCCAAAGTTTCATCAGTTTAAGCTACTTTATGTTTAATCAGAGTCCTAAGTTTCGTGAGTTTAAGCTAGTTGGAGTTTAATCAGGTCGTATCTAGTAAAATAATAATCTATGTCCGAGAGAAGGGTATGCCAATTATGTTTTTGACGGCAGGCCGTGCCTCCAAATTGGAATACGGGGGCTTTCGGTTATGTACTCGACGGAAGAGGGCATAAGTATAGTTATATTGCCAACGTATATTATATAATAAGTCCTAATTTAAAAGGACTATGAGGGTAGAGGTCACTCGTTCTGAAGGGCAAATATTGGTGGTTCAACCACTATGCTATTCAAATGCGTTATGTTACAAATATACTCGCATATCGGAATTTCTGTTTGAATTTACTACAAATTACAAATTCGGTATAAAATCGAAAACATTTTTCGATGTTCCAGAAATTCAGCATGTAGGGGAGCATGAATTTTTTTAAAAATAACGAATTGTAAGCAAAGGATTTTTTTAGCTGTCAAACGTAATGTTGCGATAGTCGATGGGTAACGCACGTACCGAAAATGTTTACAACCCGGGTTCGAATCCCACATATCATCGGCGCCTCCTTTTTGTTTTTATTTTTTTTTTCTTTTAAAAATTTACTACAACTTAGGTAATTTTTTAAAAGATAAAGTAGTAAAGTAGCGGCCTGTTATTATCCCACTGCTGGGAATAGGCCTCTTCTCTCCGTTATAAGAGAAAAGGATTGGAGCTATGACCTACCACGCTGCTCCACTGCGGATTGGTAGGTTACACATATCTCCAGAATTCTCTAGAAATATGCAGGTTTCCTCACGATGTTTTCCTTCACCGAAAAGCGTGTGATAAATTGCAAATATCAATTAGACACATAAGTTTTTTTTTTTTAATAGAAAAACTCATTGGTGTCTGCCAGGGTTTGAACCCATGATCGTCTCTAGAGATTCACACGGTCGCACCGCTAGGCCATCACAGCTTATAGATTTTAAAAGATATTATAAAAAAATTGCAAATAAAAAAAAAGAACGTAAAAAAGCGCCGAGTGACATGTGGGATTCGAACCCAGGTTGTTAACATTTTCGGTACGTGCGTTACCTATCGCAACATTTGGTTTGACAGCTAAAAAAAACCTTTACTTTCAATTCCCACGTTATGAACTTTTTTGGTCCCCCCCATTACCCCTAGGATATCACAGCTTTGCATTCAGCTCAAATATCATTTGCTTTCTATTCAACATTTTAGTGGCTTTTTTTAAAATCGATCTAGCTAGGTTTTATTAAAAAAATATTTTGTTTTATCCCTGTTTTCCGGCACTAACAAAACTACTAAATTTTTATGATAAAGCAAAGGGTAATTGCGCTGTCCATTTAAAAGACACGATAGCTTATTTGGGTAACGGGCTGTTTTAAATTCAGAATATCAGGATGGATTTCAGATAACATTTTCTTTTTTCTTTTTTATTGCATTTATTTATATAATAAAAAAAATTACCGAGCAAGCTTCGGTCACCCAGGTATTTTATATTAATAATTCATAAAATATATATAATTCATATATATTGGAGTTTGAATGCAGTTAAAGAAATCATTCTAAAAGGATAAAGATTCAAGATGGCGGACGATACATAAAATCGAAAGTGCCGAGCCGACTATTATCCTTGACACACCTATAACCCGCGACCCCATTAATCTCAATATGCTAACGCCACCACTGAGTCACTGTGAATCACGTCCGGTTATTAGGGTGACCATACGGAAGTTAATCTGAACCTGAAATAGCCTTGTGGTATCCGACTAAGTAGAATAGTGCCACCCTCATGTCTTACCGAGGTGTCGTAAAAGGCGACTAAGGTAAGTCGACACGCCGTGTGGTATCCGGCAGAGTAGAATAGACCACCCTCATTTCTTACCGAGGTAAGGTACTTCAATAGTGGTGCAACTCTAAAAATCATATTTTGAGATAAATGGGTTTAAAGTTTCCATTTCTAAGGATAAATACTTAAAAAGGGTTTAGTTTGCTTAAACAAATAATTTAATATTGGATTATAAGTTCTGTCGGTATTGCTGCTGCAAATAATGTGTATTTCAACATTTACACCTTTATTTATTGTTAGTTTAAAACACGTGTTTTTGAGTTGTGCAATAGTGGCACTTTGCTAAGGTAAACGATTTGTTAAGGTAAACGATATACGTGGGCTGTCCAGATTCTCTACAGATATCTCTCTAGATATATAGATACCCCAATATTTTCCTTTACTATTACTAATTTCCCCACTATGTTTTCGTTAGCCGAAAAGCGTGTGATAAATTTCAAATATCCATTAGACACATAAGTGTAAATAGAATAATTCATGCCTGGAATGTGAATCCATGACCCCCTCGAGAGAGGCAGACTATCGCACCATACGGCTATCATAAGTTTACCATACCATTACTAAACGGAAGGTTAAATATTACTTACTAAAGTAAAAGGCAACGCGGTTCAGCTAGCAATTTTTAATATAGAAAAACGTAATCTGTAATAACTTATTTCACTTATTAGATTTACTGGCAGAGATCTCTGACAAAGTGATAAATTGATCGTTGTACACTTTTTTTAAATAATCTTATTTCTACCTTTGCTTTTCGTAGTACATAAATAATAATAAACAAATTACTGTATAGCATTGTCATCAAAACACGCACATAATGGGAACAGGGATGGACAAATTTTTGCATGCCTTAATCGATAAAATATACTGATACAAAATGTGTTTTACCAGCATTCATGTAAGTATGCTTATGCAATAAAGAATTATATATATACTTTATGGCTCGATTAATTAGAATACATGGTGTTCCTATTTCTTAATTTAGTATTCAGATTATGGAAATAGTATTTAGATAACATTGTATAGATGTTTGTAAGCGTTTTTAAAATGAAACTTCATTTAAATTATTAACTTGTACTTATATTTGAAGTTTCATTAATGAATAAACTTATATCTTCTAATGCCTTTAAATGAGCTAATTTTTTACGGAATCGGAAACGGCTTCAACGAATTTCATGTAGTTTAGTATGTAGGGGTTTTCAGGAGCGATAAATCGATCTATATAGGTAATCGTTTATCGTCAAATTCAATTTCCCTGTTTTCAGGCACTGAAAAACGGCTACAATATTATTAGAAAACAAAGGTTAATTATACATTGTGAAACTCACAATAGTTCGATTGGGAACGGGTGGTCCCGAATTTAGGATACCCGGATCGAGTCCAGATATCACCAATCCTATTATTTTTTTTTTATTTTTCAAATATCTTTATTAATATTAAAGAGTAAAAGAAATTTTTCGTACTTTTTTATGTCAGGAAAACCCATTATGGGTCGTCAACGCCCGACGTGGACGAGTGACGGATATGTCAAACTCTCACCGACTAAAAACCTGACAGTGCTCCACCACGCTGCTGGTGCCGAGTAACATATCAATCGAGAACATTCTATTTCAATCCAACGCGATTAGCATTTAATGTTTCATTTGTAAAGCAAAATATTTCAATCTCAATGGTTCACTGTGTCATTTATTTCGATCCTTTATTTATGTTACTTTCTCCGTGTAAAGCATTCGCGATGCGCACGCGTCGAATATACGCCATATCATGCGCTCCTTACATTGCAGCGAATATAGTACGAGAGGCAGCTACCGACTTACACATGAAACTTCTACAATGATCGAAATTAATTAAATTGGTATTCCGACAGTTTATTATCGACGATGTCCAAATTTTTTAATAAAGCTCTCTTTTTTTGGAATGTTTCATACCGGAGGCGGGCGTTATTGAATACGACACAGTTTTTAAATAATGCATTCAATATCGTTACACTTTAATTTTTGTGTATCTACATTTATTATAAACATCGTAACAGTAAAAATATACATAAAATTAAAGAAAAAATTTGTTCTCTCTTGACTACACTTGTTCTGAATTTGACTACACTTTTCATACACGGATATAATTATCCGTAAATCCTCTATGTAAAGTAGTCAGGGTCTCTTTGCAAACTCGGAGGCTGACGGGGTAAGAAGAAGTATTTTTAACTTATCCCACTCCCCCTTAGAAGGTCGGAAGTGATAACCGAGACAGACTGCTTAATAGACTACAGGAAAGGAAGTAATGTGGAATGGCCTTAATGGTTTGACAATAAAAAACATTAATTATTCAGACATCCATCCAGTTGTTGAATGTCAGTTGCAACAACGCTATCATTTGTCGCACTTACGCCACTACAAATTTTTTTTGCAGGCGAAGGAGGTAAAAGTATTCTAGAGTTTATTATGAATTAGAATTCCCAAATCTAAATGTTTCGTCTCAAAGAAGCTATGGTAGCTTCACTGTCATAAAATAATTTACATTGTATCCCACGTTTTGTTAAGTGATTGTAACTAATTTCGTCGTCTTATACTACGTTTGGTATTTAGCTATTAAATTTTCAACCAGAGTGCAACCGGACCTAATAAATTAGTCCCTGGCTCTTATTACTCTACGAGAATGAGCAACATTTAGAATAATACCGCGCACAAATATATACCCTAAGAACATGACAATAAAATTCAAATTGAATTAACAGAATTCAGATTTAAAATTAACGTACCCGCGATTGTCTCCATAGTTAATCGTAAAAATTCTTAACCGATTTCATCATGGAGAAAATCGGACACAGAGTTTTTTTCTGTCGACAGCTGAGCAGGACTACCATTGCCTTCTAAAAAATCTGCGTTAGTAATGCTAAATACCAATTTTGCAATATAAAACGTTAAAATAGGAATGTAAACATTTTACAGTATATCGTGCGTGTTAAGATACGCCGTGTGGTATCCGGCTAAATAGAGTAGTACCAACCTCATTTCTTACCGAGGTGTCTTAAAAGGCGACTAAGGTAAGTTGACCCACCGTGTGGTATCCGGTTTAGTAGAATAGTTAGTAGAATAGACCATCTTTCTTACCGAGGTGTCGTAAAATACGACAGAGGCAAGTTGAAGTACGGCAGGCGGCCGGTCGTAAAAACGCAGCCAAATCATGTGACAGCATGTTTATAACATGTTGCGCCGACCCCACTTAGAGTGGGATAAGGGCAGGAAGATGTTGATCGTGCGTGTTAAGATGACGTCACAGACTTTTACTCAGCAATTTTTTTGTCAGTTTTGTTATGGACTTCAAATAAACACCTACTTGTGTTAAGTATTTTTTAAATTTGTGTCCTATTTATTCCGGCACAGAGGCATAAAGTTTACAGTTGAAAAACGTAATAGGAGCACGCTTTTCGTTTTCATTCATTAGAGTTTCAAATATAGCTCATTTCGTTAGCGATCGGCATTTCCGGAGGCAAATGAAAGATAATTTGAGAGACGATCACGATTTAGATTAATAAATATACCTAACTAGTTATACCCGATAAATTATAAGCGTCAACTTTAGTGATATATCTTCCTGTCCTTATCCCACTCTAAGTGGGGTCGGCACAACATGTTATAAACATGTTGTCACATGATTTTGCTACGTATTTTACGACCGGTCGCCTGCCTGACATCAACTTACCTTAGTCGTAATTTACGACACCTCGGTAAGAAATCAGGGTGGTCTATTCTACCCAGCCGGATGCCACACGGCGGGTCGACTTACCTTAGTCGCCTTTTACGACATCTCAGTAAGAAATGAGGGTGGTACTATTCTATTAAGCCGGATACCACACGGCATAAACGTTAACTTTAGTGATATAATATCCTGAAAATTGTTTTTTCCTGTTCCTTTTCCATTTTATGGGTCTCTTTAACACTCACGAGTTTAATAGGCATTTCGCTACCGTTAATTGGAATGTGCCACAAAAAATCAATGAGCCCACCATTACTAGTAGCCGTAAGCCGGTCTGGTCTCACAGGAGGCACCCTTAGGACAACGTTCCACGACGCTAGTAAAGCTTCTGCGCTCTTCTATACGCATTTGACATCTCGACGATGCTTCTGCGATTGTCCGTCCCGTAGCAGCATACAGTCAATTCGAAAAAAAAAGGAAAGCCGTCACTTCCCACAAAACCAATAAAATATTCAGTAATCCGCATGACCTCGTCAATTTCATACGTGCAGATCACCCTTTCATTATACTATTGTCGTGTTAAAGACCGTGTACATGATTTATTGAACGCTGCGATTATGTCGTTACAATAAAAGACCCTGTTCACTTAATAACAGCTGTTCTAGCTAATATGACGGCAGGCGGCTAATCATAGCGTGATTGATTGGAAGGTATCTAGAAATTATGATTCAAAGGATTATTCTGGAAAGTTTATGTTATAGTTTTTGTACTATTTCTCTCTCTTCAAGGGACCCAAATTTAATGGCGATTGCTCGCGGTGCTCATTACATTAAAAAGTTTAAATTAATATTTATTATATGTACCAACTTAATGTTTAAGGTCTCCTCTCTCCGTTTTTGAAGACCCACCGCACTGCTCCGATATGAATTGCTAGGTATAGATATCCCCAGAAATCGCTAGATTACTCACGATGTTTTTATATGAATAAGATACAGAAAAATTCATGCCTTCCCAGAGTTTGAACCTCTTAACCTCTCGAAAAAGTTGCACGGTCTCACCACTGGGCTATCACAGCATTTGCAATGTATTTAGCATATTAAATTAATTTTGTTATAAGCTTTTTAAGCGGTCTCATGACAATTGTACAATAATAACTAATACATGTCTAGACTTGCACGGTACTTCTATATAAGTTCTCTTATTATAACCCTGTTCTAACTGACATCGTTAGTAGCATTTATATTACCCTGGTCTATTATTGATATATTGGTTGATATATTTAGAGACTCTTACAATAAATTTAAATGCAGGATAAAAAAATATTTCATAATAAGAAAGGTTCAATTCTAAATTTCTAAAATTATATAAATTTCTGTTTTCTTTTTCTACAATAGTTAGTAGTATTTTATATATGTTTAGTTTTTTAAAGTAATAATGTTATTTTCTTTGTTTTTTAAATTTACATTTGTAAGCATTATTTTTAATTTTTTTATATCATGTTGAGTTAGCCTATAAGTGACATGTACGGGGTACTAATACTAAAATTAAAGAAATGTTAAAAATTTAAATGCTATATTGTATACTCTGTACTCCGTTAGCTTCCTATTTTAATAAATAAATAAATAAAATTCCTAGAATATGTATGTGGGAACTCGCCACGGTCGCTAGTGTTGTGCGGCGAAACGTTTAATAATCAAGCGGGTAATTAAATAAAATGACACGTCAAAGGGTTAATAGTGGACTGCCCTAGCGTTTACAACCGATTATTAACCTACACAGCGCATTATTAATTTTTTAAAAACAATTATTTTTTAACTGCGATATATGGGAGCAAGTAAGTGAGCTGTGTGGTATCCGGCTTGATAGAATAGTACCACCCTCTTTTCTTACCGAGGTGTCGTAAAAGGCGACTAAGGTAAGTCGACCCGCCGTTTGGTATCCGGCTGAGTAGAATAGACCAACCTCATTTCTTACCGAGGTGTCGTAAAAGGCGACTAAGGTAAATTGACCCACCGTGTGGTATCCGGTTTAGTAAAATAGACCACCCTCTTTCTTACCGAGGTGTCGTAAAATACGACAGAGGTAAGTTGACGTGAGGCAGGCGGCCGGTCCTAAAAACGCAGCCAAATCATGTGACAGCATGTTTATAACATGTTGTGCCGACCCCACTTAGAGTGGGATAAGGGCAGGAAGATGATGATATGGGAGCAAGTAAGTCAAAATAACCTTAATAATTATGTTGTTTTTTTTTTATTATACTTTTTATTATATTTAAGCTGCAATCGTACCACAAATTTCATTAGTATCGCTTGAACGGGTTAATAATAAGAAGGTATTAGACAGACAGATAGGCTTTCGCATTTTTTAATATACTGATATTATGCATACTGATGCATAAATAAACATACACATCATGTATTACTCATCTCACGAATGGCTAATTGTGTCTCAAATTTTTTATATATATATATTTTTTAAAGAAAATAATAAATGAGACTTACGAAATACAGGCATTTTATTCCAAGCCATGAATGACCTTGAATAAACCTGTGAAACTTGGGGTCAATACTAGATCTAAAGGAAATGCTGTTTATGGTAGAAACGGGATGTTTTACTGTATGTTTGTAATGTTATAGTGGAGTCTATCTCCTGATAGGAGGTTACGGTGAGAACAATTGTTGATATTGTGATAGAGAGTGTGTGATATGCTACTATTGATAACCATAAAAATGGTTAAAGTCCGTTAACCTGAAAAGCTAGACATATGCTGTCGCGGACTTTTATTTAGAACTTTTAGAGGGGAACAATTATGTAATACATGATTTTCTAATCACCATTTACTCAGCGCACTCAAGGAGAGCATTAAATTTTGCCGTTTTCGTACTATTTTTTATTGCTGCTCCTCTCCTATTTATCTCAGCGTGATGTTATATAGCCTATAGCTTTCCTCGATAAATAGACTATCTTACACTGAAGGATTATTCAAAATCGGTCCATTAGTTCCTGAGATTAGCGCGTTCAAACAACGCCGTGTGGTATCCGGCTGAAAAGAATAGTACCACCCTCTTTTCTTACCGATGTGTCGTAAAAGGCAACTAAGGTAAGTCGAACCGCCGTGTGGTATCCGGTTGAGTAGAATAGACCACCCTCATTTCTTACCGAGGTGTCGTAAAAGGCGGCTAATGTAACTTGACTCACCGTGTGGTATCTGGTTAAGTATAATAGACCCTCTTTCTTATCGATGTGTCGTAAAATACGACGAAGATAAGTTGACATCAGGCAGGCGGCCGGTCGTAAAATACGTAGCCAAATCATGTGACAACATGTTTGTAACATGTTGTGCCGACCCCACTTAGAGTGGGATAAGATCAGGAAGATGATGAGCGCGTTATAACAAACAAACAAACTCTTCAGCTTTATATATTAGTATAGATAACATTGAAAAGGAGCTATAATAAAAGTTTATTTATTAATAGCTTTGCGTCTAATGGAACGTTAAAAAACAGTTCGATAATCTTTACAAAAATAATTACCATGAAAACCCGAGCTAACCTTTGAAAAGGCCAATCAGTTTTCTATAAAATCCCGCAATATAGCACACTCAATTTCCAATGTAACAAACAGGTGGAGGGTTAAATCTGCAGCTGACGGCGCCCGTAGCGCCTTGGAGCGACTTCAAAGGAAATAAATGTATGAATTGTTTAGCGGAAATTTGCCCGCAGGCGTGGGCCCTCCGCGCTCGATTATGTAAAATTCGGATGCTATACTTTGTTTACTCTTTATCAAGGCACAAATGTGTGACCCTCGAGGTCAATGCTAAATGTATAGATACATAGATGTACATATCTTTAATATTTAAATGAGTTAATCTTGTATGTATGTTTATATATTTTCGGAATCTTGGAAACGGCTCCAACGATTTTCCTGAAATTCACCATGTAGGTGGTTTGAGGGAGTAAAATCGATTTAGCTAGGTTTTATTAAAAAAAAACCGTTTTATCCCCGTTTTTAGGCATTAAAAAAAAACTAAAATTGATATTGAATTGAATTTTTGCCATAAACTGTCAAGTCAGCGTAGCTTATTCGGTGCACGGCCAGTCTCGAGAAAAGCAAATACCTAGGACCGATCACCGACTACATAATTTTCTTTTTTGTTTTGTTTCTTTTTTATTGTTTAAAAAATTACCGAGCAAGGCTTAGTCAACCAGATACTATGTATTAATTTATTAGTCTTGTATCTAATATACTAGTAATATAAATTCGAAAGAATGTGTTTTGTTTTGTCCTTATTTTACACTATTTGAACACTTGAATTAAATAAGGCACTAAGTACCTAAAAACTAAAATTCGAACTAAGAATGCAATTTGGTTCTAAAAGGTTTTTAGAACCAAATTGCGCACTTAGTTCGGCTTTTAATTTTTAGGTACTTAGTGCCTTATTTACATCGAGTGTGCGTTTATAGAATCACGAGTTACTTTACGGAGGTTCATAATACAAATAGTAGTTAATGAAAAAATTTGCTATAATCCGCTATAAAAGAAAATATATGTAATGCTAAATGTAGAGTGTAGTATCCGTTCACATGCCTGATAAACACAGAATTCGTAAAAACTTCTTTTTAAAAAGAAATGAAAATATCTAGGATCGAGCCGCACCTACCAAAATACCAATTACCCAAGTTTTTTTTTTTTATAAAAAATTACCGAGCAAGGCTCTGTCAACCGGGTACTGTTTTATGTATGCAAACAAAAAATTCAAATATAAAATAAATTTTTAAGCGCGAAATCCATCAAAATCCCGCGTCAACCCCAGCCAATCAAATCACGGAACCGGTTAAAATGTAAAACAAAATGTCATTACCGGTAGATGGGAACGAACATCAAAAGGAAAAACTAATGCGCAGAACCATTGGCGGGCATCATTTCCCGGTAAAATATTAAACCGGGTCGGAGGAGCTCGCCCCGCTATGCCGGGGTAATACCGGCAAATGCCGCTATTCTCTTTATGCTAGTACGATTGTCTGGAATTATCCTGCTTAACAACATTTTCATTTTATATCCGTATTGTTTCGTCACGGAATTTGATGCAATTTTATTTATTTATTTATTTATTTATGTACCAAAAAAGAAAAATATACAAAAATGCAGTTAGATGGAAAACAAGTACAAAGGATAACTTATCTCTATAAGAGATCTCTGCCAGCGACCCTTGGTGGTTGGATAACTAAAAGAAACGTAGTATAGGTACATTAAAAAAATTTAAAATACAACAACAAAACACTATAAACAAAATAATAATAAAAATAAAATAATATATATTGATAAACTTACATTCTAATATAAAATACATATATACTAATACTAATACAACTATGAAGTGAAATAAACTTACATAGATATAGGTTATGACAGCGAGGAAAGATAGTATTGCTTTAGCCTAAGTTTGAAAGTGTGCAAGGAATGAGAGTCTTTAAAAATGCTATCTGGTAGTGAGTTCCAAAGACGGAATTTTCGTCAAAACGTGAAAAAAAATTGCGATTATAAAAGTCAAAAAATTTTGTAAGTGTATTTACTATACCAATACATATTTTTGAGAAAGAGTCTATTAACTGCGATTGCTCAAATATAATTTTTGCATTCTTTCGAATCTTTAACTGGATTGATGAATTGAGCCGTTTAGTATACAGCTGAGTAAAACAGTCCATCCAATAGTCCTCATTTCTTATCGAGATGTCGTAAAAGGCGACTAAGGTAAATTGATCAACCGTGAGGTATCCAGATGAGTTGAATAGACCACCCTCTTTCTTACCGAGGTGTCGTAAACGACTAGGGTCAGTTGATGTCAGGTAAGTTGATGATTTGGCTACTTTGGTATTTTCCAGCCGGTCGCCTGCCTGACATCAACCTACCTTAGTGGCCTTTTACGACACCTCGGTAAGATATGAGGGTGGTCTTATCTACTCAGCCGGATACCACACGGTGGTTCAACTTACCTTAGTCACCTTTTACGATATCTCGGTAAGAAATGAGGGTGGCACTATTCTATAAAGCCGGATACCACACGGCGTCACTTTAATAATAAGCGTGCGATATGTTAAACGATACCAAAGAAATATGCAGCGATAAAGTAAACGATAAACGCTATTCAATATTCAATGGATGTAACAACTTCAAATATAGAAAATAACGACATCGCAGTTGGTAATGACTTACGATAGAACTAGAAACAGCAACTTACAGTCCTTATAAGAAATTATTATTGCTGGAGAAGAGATTACTTATCAATACTTTACTATAACGTTAAACAGTTGACTTATTAAATCCTCAGATAAAAAGTGGATGGATATGTGACTAAAGTAAGATATGGTTGGAATGTGTGAACATACATATAAAAAGAGTTGACGAATGGTAGGAGAGAATGAAAGCCCAAATCCGCTGAACTAATATCGATGAAATTTGGCACAACTATTCCTTATACACCGGGGTAACATATAGGCTATAGAAATACTGTTAAGTAGCGGCCTGCTACTATCCCAATGCTGAGAATAGGCCTCTTCTCTCCGTTTTTTTTGGAGCGAAGGATTGGAGCTAACACCTACCACGCTGCTCCAATGCGGATTGGTAGGTTACATATATCCCTAGAATTTTCTAGAGATATGCAGGTTTCCTCACGATGTTTTCCTTCAGCAAAAAGCGTGTGATAAATTGCAATTATCAATTAGACACATAACTTTTAATAGTAAAACTCATTGGTGTCTGCCCGGGTTTGAACCCGAGACCTCATCAAAAGAGTCTCACAGTTATACTGCTGGGCTACCACAGCTTTGAAAAAATACTGTTAATTCTACAGGAATAGGATGACATCCAAAAACTGCCATCTATTATTAACATATGGAAGTTTTTTTATTCAGGTAAAAGCTAGTATTTTTTTATTTCTTAAGCTCATTGAAGCACTTACTACCTACTTAGCACTACGTCTCACTTACTTTCGAATGATATTTTGTAAGAGCAGCCGCCGAGTTTCTTGCTGGCTCTTCTCGGTAGGAACAGCTTTCCGGACCAGCAATAGAGTTGTCAATTTAAAAGTACTTGTTTACAAGTTTACTTGAATAAAGAATAATTTGAATTTGAATATTCTAAGACTTTACTATAGGCTCTATTAAGTAAATTTTCATTTATAAGTTTTCTTATTAAGTATATTTCCTTAAGAAAATCTGCCCATATCCTTTTAAACGTCAGTGAAGCATGTATTTACACTAAGGAATCTAAATATACCTGCCCCCTATTACGTATCTATTCCTTATCGAGCGTAAAAACTTAAGGTCCGTCCATAAAGTACGTATAGGGCACAGCTCAGACGCAATAAGTCTATTTTAATTACTAGAACCGATATAGGCAGATTCCTGTCTTGCCTACTCGGTAGCCGTGTCCTACTGGTTTCAGTGTTGTGGCCACTGTGATGTCGATATCGATGTTTTTAATTTATTTATATTCCATACTTATTCTTACGAACGGCATCATGTTTTTATAAATTGATTCAAAAGCAAATAAACATTATTTAAATTAAACTTAAAAAACTTTCCTGAATTTTTTTTTTTAGTTTTTATCAAATTTTATACAATATACAAATCTTTGTGTTATCAAAGCTGATTTGTTTTATATTAATTTAATATTTCCGGTTTTATTATTCAAGTATTTTACAATGTTAGAAATACGACTAACTGCCTAACTACTAACCTGAACGACAATACAAACAAATATATGAAAAAATAATAAAACTCCAACTGAAAAAAACGGTGAATTTTATTCTAAACGTTGGTCTAGTACACACGTATCAATTATTCAAATTACACATACACACACACATTATACACAGACAGACAGACTTTCGCATTTAAAATACAGCAAAAGAAGCAAAAATTTATAGTACATATATAAGAAGAAATCTTTACTATCTTTAATATTTGTAAATTTAAAACCATTAACGTATCTTAATGTTTTATATTGTGAAATATTCCACACGCAAAATGTAAATATATTAGCATAATTTCAACAATTTAAGAAAAATAGGTTGACATTGAAAACATCTTAATCGAAGACCATTAATATTGTATCACTTTCGATCTATTTGCATTAATTTGATTTTTAACATTCATATCACTTTCCAATAGGCGGCACTATTAACCTCGAATCATGAAACGAGGCCTAGCAATCGACATCGACAAAAATCCACACAACACTATCTAACACAAACAAGACTCGATAACGAGGTGAAATATTCACATTGCAAGCAACACAATCGACTTTATAGTTATCTCCCTCGCACTTGGGCGAAGTTTGCGAGCGATGGGAAAAAGACGGCACGCGTCGGCGGCAAATACAAAGGGGTCGTGCTCTCTTTGATCTCGCCGCCGCGCGTGCGTACAATGTTTAGGTGTGTGAGTTTATGCAGATGAGACGGTACCCGAGAATTTGATAATTGCGAAGATTTATAAGATCCAATACGGTCCAATATCGAAGTGGATGTTGTAATTAATTGGCTATCTACGTGACAATATGTTGGTACACGACTTAATACTTGGAGAGGTTGTTATGGATACATAATAAATGGGTTTTAATGATGCAATGATGGACTTATTGGACGCATTGGACATATGACGTCAAGGAATCGCGGGTTTAAACCCCAAATAAACACCTTTATTATTTTACCTAATCCTATCCTGTATGATTTTTTAATGAAAATGGTAAATATACTATGAATAATACAAAATAAAATACATAAATCACAAATACTAAATCATAATAAATAGCACAATAATATAAAAAAATACACAATCAAAGACATGATTGTAATACAAAACTATAATCTCAAAAAGAACTGATTTAATATTTCATAGGTGGTATTTAATAAGCAATTGAGAAATCAAAGTACTGTCTTACTTATTTTTAACTTGCAAAATAATAAAGTTCATAAAACAAAATATCGTTCATATTCTTAATGCTCACTTACGTCATTTTTTTTTTAGTCTAACTAGTCTAGTTAGACTAAACAAAAAGAATCACTAGTCGGGCTAACCCGATAGAATAAGACGTGAGTATAGCCGGTTCTATACATTAACTACGTCATTTTTGTTTAATAATAATTGTACATATCTATTATTAATTTAATAATATTAATTTATTCTATTATTAATTTATTCATAAATTTCGACAATATAACCTCACCTTTACTTATGAAACATTGAATTTTCGGACCGAAGCAAAATCTTTGTAAAAAAGACTGTTGCAAAAAAATTGACTTACGTAAAAACATCGTTGCCACAACTTGTACTCATTGCTAATTTGAAAGCGTCTTTTTTGCAAGCAGCTATTGAATAATCCCTGCGGGTAGCTATTTTGCTACCCTTTGAAGTCTGTGCTCGAGAATTCTACGAAAAACGCATCAAGTTTATACGAAATTACGCGTCAAAACCATCTGCTGATGCAAAAACTAGCTACTATCTCATTTCATGTGGATTTTCAACTTGCTAGTGAATGGTCTAGTTCATTTCACGAAATATAGTACAAAGCAACGCAAACATACTTGTATTATAATATGGTATGAATTTTGCATGTAATAGCGCTGTTAAATCTAAGTACCTGGTTGACCTAACTTTTGTTGTCGCCATTGACTTCCGCTTTGTATTTTATAGCAACACAGTCATGAAACAAGAGTATCGCGCCCTTTTTGATCAAAATGGTACCAACACTGTGACGTGTTGTTACTGGTTTAGTGTTCTTATTGATAAAACGTTTCAGTGACAGTCAGTCTTAGTTGGTCATTCAAGAGAAGTGCATCTCGGAACGGGAATAGTGGTATTCCTAATATATCGTGTTATTGTATATAGTGTACGCTAACATCAGAAGTGTGAGTTAACTCGCGTCGTGCCCGTTGTCCGTGCATCCTGATTTACGGCAATTTTGGCTTTTTAAACTTACTCTTGCCTAATTTTAATAAAAATCATTTCTTGGTTTGTATATTTTTGCGTAAGTAAAAAGTGATTACAGTTGTATATTACGTATAACGAATGTTTCTGGTGAGTCAGTGCTTTTCAAATTTCTTCGTATTAAATAGTGCAAAAGTATGGTTTATTTGTGATTAAGTTTTGGATAACTAGTCACATTTTATCCGAGAATGTTTGTTGAAATTAAAACGCCCAAGTAAATTTTATCTTTGATTACCAACATTTAAACTGAGAAAATACTTGTATTCGTAGATTTTATTTTCTAAAAGAGCAGAAATAGAAACCGACTGGACACTAAAATTTTACATCCTAGCTAACAATACAGATGTCGTAGTAGTACATTTGCGAGTAACATTGATTGAACTGAAACCATGTGTCAAATTTTGAATAGATTATTGTCCCTAGAGGACGGATATCCTCCGATTTCGTCACATGCAAATGAAGCCACTTCAAGGCGGTGATCCATAAATGTGCTGGTGTGATCAAACCAATATTTTAATTTCATTTTGAGCCGCGTATTCATGATAAGAGTACATCATTTTCCTAAATCTTTTACGTACAATTTAAAATTGAACTCATTTAGAATTTAATTTTTTTTAGATTTCAAAGTATTAGTTGTTTCGAAAATGTTCAAGTCTGTCATAAAAATATTAATTGTCCTAAGAAATCTAAACCGGTTTACAACAATAAGGCGTTAATTTGTGTTGGAAAAATGAAGGTATGAGGAAAAATCGTGACGTTCTCACCGAAATTATTGCGAACGTACCTACAGATGTACTTATTGACAGTGTTTCGTGTCTCTATAACGTCTAATAACTTAATAAAAGATTCCGCAAGTCAAATTTGAACGACTTATTTAACATTAAAGATTTAGGAGGTATAAAAGTAGAATCAAAAGCTTTAATTACATCGCCGATTGAATCAACAGATATCCCTTTAGAAGCAGATTTTTATATCGTTGATGGTAAATACTGCAGTAATTATTGGCACGGTTATCTTGTATAGAAAAGGTGTTACATATTTGAGAGGCCCTTACGAATATACATAGTGGAGCCACTACACATAATAAGATGTTTTATACATAGTGGAGCTATGGTGAATAATGTGCAGACAGATCTTAGTTTCTTGGAAATACGATAATTACCCAAGTAACATGATATTGAAGAAATACTATTTGAAGTGCTAAATAAAATAGTGTCTTGCTTAATGTTGACCTAATCCTATGAGGAGAATTTACTACTTTAATTATTTACTTTAATTATTGAGCTGAGTAAGGTTATATATAATTCGAGAATCAAGTAGTGCTGTGTTTATTGGGCTAGACATTGCTCTGGTTGAAATCAATTACGTATTAGTGAAAATTCCATTCATAAAACCGCCTTTATAATTATATATACTATGATAGCCAAGGGACATCGCTAATAATGTTAAATGTCTGTTATTGTTGTTAGTTACCAGAAGACTTTTTGTACATTGACTTACGACTTACTTATAGACCGACACAACAAAAGTAAATCTCGTTTTGCTTGATTCAGTGCCTGGAACGTTAATGGAGGCTGCTTTTTGGAAATAGATTTGATGTACTTAGTAATGAGGTAAAAAAAAACCAGTGAAGGTCAGGTACGGCCAACAGATTTAAAAATCAAGTTTAGTAAAGATTTGATCTTGAAACATCTTTGGTACGTGTGTATGTGACAGTTTGTAACTAAATATGTGTGCTTATAGAACTTACACCGCAAATCGCAGAAATTGATGATATGAGAGAAAAGTTCAAGTTCAATCCACATATTGCAACAACTTGCGCAGATAACCTCGCATACAGTATAAGAACATGACTTATAAGCCGGACAGCCTTAGACAAACGATAGCCGAATGGATTACGATTAAATTGTAACAGATATCCAAAGTGAACACTGTTGCAATGATTGCATGGTGATACAAGTTTAGAGTGCTCTCAGGCATCTCTATTCTAAACCATGATACATGAACAAGTTGCACGACATTGCTGGACGTTGCTTTGACGAAGGCTAGACGAGTGAATTAAATTATAACAGAGATCCGAAGTGAACACTGTTGCAATATTGGCATGGTGATACACGTTTAGTGGCCTCAGGCAACTCTATTCCAAACCATGATACATTTATTTATTTAATTTTGGCCTACCAACAAAATAACATGTTTGTTTAACCATAGGTACTTGGTCTTATTTGCTAATTACATACAATTTCACTTATAGGTAGAAACAAACAGACTGTAGGCAGGATGTAGTACTAAAACTATTATTAACATTTAGTTAACTAAAACTTAAACTATTGTCTAAAAATACACTATTTCCTACATAAAAAAAATATTAACATAGGATACCGTAAAAAAATAAAATGAAATAAATTAAACAGTAGTCAGGGCTTCATCCACTTTTTTCTTAAAATCATCTAATTTATCGCGATAAATATCGATCAGTATCTTTGTCAACAAGTTCCGTCAGCAATCTGCACAGTCTAGGAATCAAAGAATGGAAGCCGAGATTTGTTTTACAAACTTTGTGTGTGAGCAAAGAGACGGTATGTCGGGGCAATCCAGAGTAGATATTAAAAGGGATTTGGATGAAAGCTCAGAATTGTCTATCTTTCCATTCAAAAGTTTGTATAGGAATATCAAGTCATGTACTTTACGACTATTTAATAATGATCTTATTTTAAAACTTGTAGTCTCGTACTATAAGGTAGTCTCTTATCACCTCCAATAGAATAAAATTTTGTAAATCTGCGTTGGATAATCTCCTGACTATCCTTGTATATTTGATAGTAAGGATTCCAAATTACAGTACCATACTCGGGTTTTGCTTCTTGCAAAGGTGGTATACAGAAGTTTCTTAGTATGAAGTTGTTTAAATGATTAGGATTTTCTGAATATAAAACCTAACATCCTGCGAGCAGATCGACAGATATGATGAGATATCAATATGGTGTTGAAACCGTAGTTTAGCATCAAATATGATACCCAAATCGCGCACATATCATTTTCCTGGATCAGTTTTTTTTTTGTGGATTGTATATTTAGAATCGATGACAAGATTTCAAGAAAATCGAATAAAAGAACATTTATCGGGATTTAGAATCATACCATTAAACGCTCACCAATCAACTATTCGGTTGGAATTTTCCTGTAGTAGTAAAGCAGGATACATGAACAAGTTATACGACATAGCCGGATGTTGTCTTAGATGAAGGATAGCCGAGCGGATTAAATTGTAACAGAGATCCAAAGTGAACACTGTTGCAATGGTTGCATGGAAGAAAAGTTGTGCGACCCTTTGCGGTCTGACGAGCCCAAACATCCACGCTGGTTATCCGATGTTTGGATATATAGTTAGATATAGTCAGAATTCGGTATTCACATTTAGACGGAACATTAACAGCCTAATGACTCATATTCATTTTGTAGATAACTTATTAACAACAAAGTTTAGTTTTCTGATTATTTGCCTTGTCTAATGTATTCGCTTCAGACAAAGGATACCAGGGTGGATAAAATTGTAACAGAGATCCGAAGTGAACACTGTTGCAATGATGGTGTGGTGATACGCGTTTAGAGTGGCCTCAGGCATCTCTATTCCAAACCATCATTCACAAGTAAGTTGTACGGCTCTTTGCGGTCTGACGATTTCAGCTACCATCCACGATGTTTATCTGATGTTTAACTGAATTCAGTATTCACATTTCAAAGAACATTAACGGTTAAGTGACTCCATTTCACTTTGTAGATAACTATACTCATGAACATAGTTTGTCCTCAGCTTCTACATTAGACTAGTACGTGTTCGGGACGAACACGTATGCAGGAGGGCCGGATGTTGTCGCCATTGACTTCCGCTTTGTATTTTATAGCAACACAGTCATGAAACAAGAGTATCGCGCCCTTTTTGATCAAAATGGTACCAACACTGTGACGTGTTGTTACTGGTTTAGTGTTCTTATTGATAAAACGTTTCAGTGACAGTCAGTCTTAGTTGGTCATTCAAGAGAAGTGCATCTCGGAACGGGAATAGTGGTATTCCTAATATATCGTGTTATTGTATATAGTGTACGCTAACACTTTGCTCGTTATTTTTTTTAGAAAATATAAAAAAGATGCAATATGAAAAAAAAATAAAAATAAAGGGATAATATATTCCTAGACTTGAACTGGGGTATTATAATTTTTCGGACTACCCGATTACCCATTGAGGTATTACAACTTTACAAATGACAGTTTAATTAGCCGTTTAATAATATTATAAAAGTTTTTCAGTGCCTAAAAACAGTTATAAAACAATTTTTTTTTATTAAACCTAGCTAAATCGATTTATCGCTCACAACACCCCCTTTATTTACTAAGTTTCATAAAATCGTTAGAGCCGTTTCCGAAATACAGATGTTATATATACCTACACAAGATTAACTTAATTAAATATAAAAGAAAAGATTAAAGATAACAGAATTACTTTAATTTAAGAACAACAAACAACATAATTAAGAATAGTGGTAAATATAAATACCATTTATCATAACTTATATAACAATGCATTTTTTAGCTCTTTATATAAGCGATAATGATGATGATGATGATTAATCGCAGCTACTCGAATACAACCATCATGCTATGATCAAGGAGTGGAAATGTATCGATGAAGGGAGGACAAATTCTTGCACATAAAAATCGCGTAGCCGTTTTGCAAACGTGACGTGTCAAAAGCTCCTAAGAATGTATGTGAGTAAACACAACGTAATTTTCACGCCAGAAACTAAAAAGAAAGAAAATTCCAAAGCCCCGATTTCCCTGTCCATTGTCGTTTCTATTTTTTTTTCATCTTATTTAGAGCTTTGTCGGCGAGCCCTTTGAAGTCTACCCCCTCCCCGTAGGGTGTTACAAATTGCGTCACGCTCGTATTTTGAAGCGTAAACAACGACCACTACTAATTGCTGATGACTCGATTTTTAAAGATCTTGATTTGACTATCGACAAAAACTTTTCAACCTTAATTTATTAAAATTAGTAAGAGGCGCATAGGATCGCATTTTCTTTTTATTAAACCAATCATTTTACAAATAATATCAGATCAACAAAAAAGATAAGAATCTTGACAATCAATCAAGTGCAAATCAATTGCAAAGCTTTGCGATTTTGCCGTAGAGTCCTGATGATGCTTTAACCAATAATAAAATAAACATAATAAAATTTATGGAGCGTAACCTTTTATAACGCTTTTATGCATACTTCATATCAATCAAACGTATCGATGACTTAATTGAATAATAAATTATATCATCAATGTGCAGGTGAATGTCAGGAGAAAAAATTATAATTAAATGTTTAATTAAAAATGTTCTGAAGTTACGATGAGCAAAATTAATTATTTAATACTATTTCAAGTAAACCATATAAGCTGTGACAGCTCAACGGTGAGAACATATTACTCTTTTGAGGGAGTCACGGGGTCAAACCCCGAACAGTCACCGATGTCACCAATTTATAACACGTTTTGCTGTAATGGAAAACATATGAGGAAACCTGCATATCGCTAGAGAATTCTGGGGATATGTGTAACCTGCCAATTCGCATTGGAACAGTTTGGTAGGTCTTAGCTCCAACCCTTCTCTCAAAAAAGGAGAGAAAGCCTATGCCTGGTAGTGGAATAATAACAGGCCGTTACTTTACAAGTTAACTATTCTGTTTTATGAACCTCTTATTTCTCATTAAAATAGTTTACATGTAAGTAAACTATTTCGTTTTATGAATCTCTTATTTCACATTAATTACTAGGAATCACTACGTGTTCGTAAAAGTTAAGATATGTCAAAATTAAATCAACAGTTTCGGTATGATATATTAGAGTGACTTCCAAAGAATACCTAGAAAATGTAAAAAAGTTAATTTTAATTTTAAGTAAATTAAGTATTGTCAATTAATAAAGCAAAAAAATGAATATTTAAATTAAAAAATGAATGACAGAGTTAGCACTGTTCCGTATTTATCACGCGCTTTTTCATACAAAACGTAACACGTATAAAATAGTAGGGGATTTGTAATCTACGCGAATTCGGAGCAAACCGGGCTGTGAGAGATTTGACAAGTTGGAATGTCAACAGTCCCTGACACGGCGCGGGACTGAACAACTTATATTGTAAATATTTACACGAAACATTATACCAAAAATATATTAAAAGACGATAATGTTATCATCCTCCTGCCCTTTTCCCACTCTAGGTGGGGTCGGCACATGTTTTCACGGGATATGGCTACGTAGTTTACCACCGACCGCCTGCCTGGCGTCAACTTTTTTTAGTTTTTTATTTATTTATTTTATGTATATTTATTTATACCATAAAAAATGTTGGAAAAACATTATTGATAAAATAAAGTGTACAAAGGTCAACTTTTCCCTTTGATAGAGATCTCTGCCAGCTAGGAAGTGATACAATTTATAGTAAAGAAAAAGTATTATTTAGTCGTATTTTACGACACCTCGGAAAGAAATAAGTGTGGTTAATTTTACTCAGCCGGATAGGATACTAAACGGCTAAACGACGATAACATTATAAATTTAACATTGTAAATTAAAAAAAAAAAGTTCTAGACGAAAAAACTATTTAGCTAGGCAAGTAAAGACCAGACTCCCTCCATATGTTCCGATATAAGAGTTCTTTGGGTACGTTACGAGAAAGATTGGCGACAACCTTGAAAATTTACTTGCCACGAAATGAGGGTGGTCTATTGTACTCAGCCGGATACCACACGGCGGGTCAACTTATCTAATTCGCCTTCTACGATACCACGGTAAGAAATAATAAAATAAGATTGGTCTATTCCACTCAGCCGGATACCACACGACGGGTCAACTTACCTTAGTCGTCTTTTACAACACCTTCGCAAGAATTGAGTGTGGTCTATTCTACTCAATCCTAGAGACTTATCTCATTATAAAAAATAGAAATACTTGGCATAAAATTAAATAGCACTTCTTATTATAAAAAATAAAGTGCCAATTAAAATGTCTTTTCAACAAAGAGAGTTATAAATCAAAATACTTCACCGGGCATATTAAATTTAAATGATATTAGTAGAACGAGTAGAAATATAAATCTAGTCATATAGTATTGCCAAATCGTGTCCTTCTGATATATAAATCATTATAAAAAAAATAGTACACACGGGTATTTAATTTTTAGAGAAAAAAATAATATTTCACAATTTCAATACTGTAACAATGATGGCATATATTTATATACATATGCTTCGAACTTAAACTATCGTAAGTGTTTTTTATACTTAATGTATAGAAACCGGTTAAACTCACGTCTTAGTACTGATACATACATATTATGTGTATTGGCACGGTAATAGTCAGAGATCTTGCTTTTATTCGGTTGTTTATTTTTTTACAGTTTATTATACATGGGATGCAATAGTGGCACAACTCAAAAAACATGTGTTTTGGACTAAGATTGGATTTAAAAGTTAAAATATACATTCTTTTAGCAGTAATACCGACAAAAATCATATTTTAATATTAGGTTGTTCGTTTAAGCGAACCAAGGCATTTTTCATTAGTAGCAATGAATGCTTTAAACCAATTTAAACATCCCAAAACTTATTTTTTTGAGTTGTGCCACTATTGCAGCTTATGAGCCTATGATATACTGTTATTGTGTTGTGGCGGTAAAAGCATAAATCTTTAAAAATAAATAAATTTATCTCGATTTTGATTAATTTGTGTGTAATACAATCCATAAAATATTTTAAGAACAAAGATAACGTCTTATATAAATTTGTATAAATATTTTATTAAATTAAATATATCATAATTCCGCTCGATTAACTAAATTAGCATAACGAATTAATATTAATTATGAATGCGAATCGTACATCAGCATAAGCCCACAAGCTCTTAATAGCTTTGTTTTTTCTAATACAAATATTTCAAATAATATCATAAACTCTCATAACGTACGCCCGAGGGCCGTGTGTCTCGTGATTATCATAAATCTAGTGTTAAGCTCTTCAAAGCGAAATTTTAAATATGCATAAAACCGTCAAATGCTAAAATTGATGGCACTACACCACACTCAGAATGAATTTTAACGAATGATATACTCACAAAAGACGCTGAAACAATTTGTAAAAATAAAATGTGAGGACAGATCGGTCCGGTGTGCCTAGTAAGTTATTTGTATTCCATTCTGTTTCTGCGCAAAAACCGCGCAGTAAATTTGTACGACGGCCAAATGAATATGTAGATTTCTTCTTAGTTTTCGTTCTAATCTATACTAATATATAAAGCTGAAGAGTTTGATCGTTTGAACGCGCTAATCTCAGGAACTACTGGTCCAGTAGTTCCTGAGATTGATTTGAAAAATTATTTGAGTGTAAGATATAAACTATATATCATTATAAACTAAATAAAATCACGCTAAGATGAATAGGAGAGGAACAACAATAAAAAATATTGCGAAAACGGCAGAATTTAAAGCGAAAACGACAATATTTCCTTGATGTGTGTGTGAAGTGATGTAATAATTAATAGAGACGTGAGAAATGTCCCCAATGATGCAAGAAACAAGGTTGAATTGTCGACATTTGATGATGTTATAAATATTAAGTTCCACCACGAGGTAAATTAGTGGTAGCAATACCTAGGAGTCGTAAACATAACGTGCATATTACAAACGAGGCTAGATTTATGACTGTTAAAATTCACAAATAGACGAGTCCGCCCCAGTTTCATCTTACAGTCGAAAAAGTGAAAACGAGAACAAAGTCCTCCCGTTCTTCCCGAGACATGATTACGAGCTCTTAGATTTTATGGGGGTATAATAAAAAACCGAAACTGGAAGCTTTTTTTAGATTAAACTGTTGAAGATTAATTTTATAGTGGAGTCAGAGTTGATGGGCCACAATAAAGCAATCGTTAAACGATTTAGAAAGAATATGAAGCGATAACTGAAAGCGCTAAGTGTGTTACGTATCAAATAAAAAGTGGAATCGAAATTATCGCTGGTCCCAGGTATTATTAGTTTTTCTTCAACCTTCTTCATCATCATGATTCTCTTGCCCTTATCCCATTCCAAGTGGGGTTCGCACAACATGTTATAAAGATGTTATTAAATGATTTGGATAGGTATTTTACTGCCTGCCTGACGTCAACATACTTTAGTCGCCTTTTGTGACACCTCGGTAAGAAATACAGGTGGTCTACTCTACTAAGCCAAATACCATCCACTCTCATCCCCACTTAGAGTGGGATAACTGCAAGAGCATGATGATACAAAGAGAATCTCGTTGCAGTTATTTACATTCTGCTATTATTATTCCTGGCCCCATCTGCTTGCCTTTAGGTAACTTTACTTTTAATTCTCTCTTTGAAAATTAGTTCACTGCCCTAGAAACCTGCCCAGTTTTCTCACGAGTAAAGACAATTTATGGCTCAAAACCACCTTAGACCTCCGCGTTTGATTTAATTTTTGCGCACGTTAATTTTAATGTTACGATGCGACCCGTGTGAAACCAAGACGTGTCACAATCTTAGCTATATTCAAGGGATTCCACAAGGATCAAACCTGTACCCATATTTCTACAAGGCTGTAATAAAAAATTTGAAACGACAACGTCCCGCCGTGGATGACTCGTTTAATTTACTAATTGGTCATTATTCTTCCACATAACGACCCAATTAGGTCCAATCAATCCCCGGTACAGCATTTACTATTGAACATAATGTATTAAGTATATGACAGAACCGTAGAATTTACAACTTTGATATGAGTTTTAGGGGAAAACTTGATCATAAGAAACTGGTTCAATAGGAAATGGCTTTTATAGTGGGACGAGGATAAATTAACATTTGGTATACTTTCTACGCATAATCAACGGGAATTTGTATATTTTATGATGCTGTTCGACGTTTTAGTTATAATGATTACATAATCATGGCATGAATGTTTAATTGCGATTAATATTGTTTGATCAGGCGCTCTTTTTATGATCGTTGGAAATATTTTGTTTTACGTTCCTGTTTTAAGAATCTCAAGATTACTTAAAAACGCTACAATGGATATCTATGAGTACAATAGCTTTATTCAGTAATGAAATTCCAAATACTTCTACTATGTTACATATTTTATCAGATTGGCACTCCAAAAGTAATTTTAAGGCCCTTTTAAGTTAATTATACCATAACGTATCTTTTCCAAATATAATTTCTTTACAATTTGCGTTTAAGTACAGTAAATTGTATAAGAGCTGCGATAGTCCAGCGGTAAAACCATCGACTAAACCATATGACTATCGATAGGCCGAGGGTTTAAATGAGTTTTTCTTAAAACTTAACTTTTCTTAATAATTGCAATTTACCACACGCTTTATGGTGAAGGAAAACATTGTGAGGAAACCTGCATATCTCTAGAAAATTCTGGGGATATTCACCACGCTGCTCCAATCCGCATTGGAGCAGCGTGGTGGATCTTAGGTCTAACATTTTTTACTCAAAAACGAAGAGAAGCGGCTATGCACAGCAGTGGGATAGTAACAGGACATTATTTTACTTTCACTTAATGGTAAATCTGAAAAACTTAGCTGGACCTAAGGATATATGTAATGTATTTTATTGTTATATAAAAATAAAAACCTTGAGCTCATACAACGTTGAAATATATAGAAAATAATTGAAACAAAACGCAAAATCGTACCAAAGAAAACAGGATATCTCCATCAGCCTATATTAAAGTTAATATAATAATAAGAACTGAATGTATTTTCATTCCATACGTCTCTCATAATTTTGAAACGTTTAGACTTAACTCGGCTTGCTGATTCCGAATTGGTGATATGATAATAAAACACCGTATGCGCACACGTCGACAGGCATAAATCGTTTCTTTCAAGACCATTCTGTTTTGTGATATTGCGCTACGAATAGTTTAGAAAGGAAACATTAATAAAATATAATGATAGTATATGTAAAAGTCGCTCATGAACTGCAATACCAGCAATGTGTTTAAAGTTTCATTGTTAAAAAATGCATGAAAAGTTAATAAACTTAATTAAAATTTGGAAGGCATAAATAAGACAGGAGAATAAATAAGCAATTTCAAAAACAAATGTTTTCTGATACTACTATATTTTCTGTTTAGAATATTTGCAAAGCAGAAAGAAGTAGAAAGATTGCAAACAATAATAAATTGACTGAATATGTTTATTATATTTTGTAGGCATATGGGAATCTTATAAGCATTTTCAAGTTAATCCATAAATTTTTATGGACAAGTTACTTGATCATTATATAACTTAATCAAATAATTTATAAAGCACTCTAGGCCAGGGATAGCGATCCGATGGCACACAATATTTTGGCATCACAAAACATAATGTACTATGAGAAAAGTGAACAAATGACATTCTTTGAATTTTACCTCTGTTTAAAAAGATGTTTTTATTGATTGATACTATTCATTATTTGCCCAATAGTTCCTATTTTCGCAAGTTAAATTCTTGAAGGCAATTCCAACCCAATCAAATTGAAATACGTCTATGATCTAATTAAACATTAGTTTAGAAAAAATCCAAATTCAAATTCATAATATACTTTCTTCAAGTAAACTGCTTTTCAAGTCAGTTCTACTGCTGGTGTGAAAAGCTGTTCCTACTCAGAAGAGCCAATAAGAAACGCGGCAATTGCTCTTTTCAAAATATAATTCTTATCACTAGTTACACTCGTAATTACTGACTTGTACAGGATCAAAGTGTAGCTATATTCACGCATCTTCTTGACTCTTTTTGACAGTATTTTTAAATTGCTTTGATTGATTGAAATGGAAGGTACCTTAGTTGATGCACAAAGGTTCGCCCTACCATGTACGAAACAATAGTGTGTTAAGTTTGTGTTCGACTTAAGCGATTTTCGATTATGAGATTCAAACCACATTATTTAGATAGTATCAATTGTTTTCTACGTAAGCCAGCGATTCTGTCGCGTTCGCACATTCTATAACATCGCTTATTAATTCCGCGTCGCTCTACGCCCTCATAGGTCTGCGGCGCGCGTATTTCGGAACCGTTTGATCTCGCCGCCCGCTTTAATGAGGCGGCCAGTAGACGGTTACTAGTTCGGATTGTACTCTGCCTGCTGTCTAATTTGTTGACTTTTTCGCGATTATGAAAATTTTGAACGGACTTAAGGGTGTCAATGGACTCTAATTTCAATGTCTCCTTCGATCCTTAAGCTACTCTCCAACGTGGTAAAGGTCGTTTTTTAATCCATGCTGTAAGTCTCAGATTGGGAACCACATTGTGCCTTAAGCAACGATGTCCATGTGGAAAAGAGGTAGACACTTTTGGCATTCACGGGCTTTCATGCCGTAGGAGCTCTAGTAGGCTTTACCGTCACGGTTCTCTTAATGATACCATCAAAAGAGCTCTTGCCGGCATCGACATTCCTGCTCTTCTAGAGCCTTCCGGGATATGTCGGGATGATGGCAAGAGACCAGACGGCTTGACGCTGGTTCCTTGGGAACGGGGACGGGCCCTAATGTGGGACGCAACATGAGTTGATACGTTAGCCTCATCCCATAACAGAGAAACAGCGTCAAGACCTGATGCTGTGGCGGAAATTGCCGAATACGGCAAACGGCGGAAATATGCATCTCTCATCGAGAGTTATATATTTGTGCCATTTGCAGTTGAGACCCTAGGTCCATGGAGTTAAAGTGAAAAATTTATTTATCCGTTTTAACACCTCGGTTAATTGCCTCTTCAGGTGACAAGAGGGCTGGCTCCTTTTTCGCACAAAGAATCAGCTTAGCGATTCAGCGCGGAAACGCTGCCAGCATTCTTGGTAACATTCCACGTGGGCATGATTTGTACAGTCCTAGCGTGTAAGTAGTTTAAGATAGATATAACTTGTACATTTTTGCTGTAAATAAATATACATTTATCCATTCTTATATTATATGCGCCCGCCGTATGATATCCGGCTGAGTATAATAGACCACCCTCATTTGCTGTCGTATAAGGTGACTATGGTAAGTTGACCCGCCGTTTGGTATACAGCTGAGTAGAATAGACCACACTCATTTCTTAACGAGGTGTCTTAAAAGGCGACTAAGGTAAGTCGACCCACAAAGTGATATACGGTTGAGTAGAATAGATCAACCTCATTTCGTGTCGAGGTGTCGTAAAATACGACTAAGATAAGTTGACGTAAGGGAGGCGGCCGGTCGTAAAATATAGCCAAATAATGTGACGTGTTGTGCCGATCCCACTTAGAGTGGGATACGGGCAGGAGGATGACACGATTTTTCTGATCAGACTGCTCATATTCTAAATCGAATTAAAAATATTCTTTATACAAGTAAACTTTTAAACATTTTTGTGTCGTCAACTCTACTAATTCGGAAAATTGCCTCTACTGGGACGAGCTAGCAAGAATCTCGACGGTTACTGAAGTGTCAGATAACACTCATGCCTGTTTAATATTTATTTACGATTCTGTGAAAGTAAACATTAATACAGATTTCGGTGAAAGATTTTTACTTCGTACAGTTAAAAGATTAGGCGTTGTGAAAGATTGATGTAAGTAATATGTAGTAAAATTTGAATTTACGAAATTAGCACTACATTTTTAATTTGTTTCTATTACATTTTGCGTGTAGTCAATTATTATATTATAACATTTGTATCGTGCGGTGACTAATCCTGCATGTATAGGTATGAGAACAAATTCAAATTCAAAATATTCTTTATTTAAATAAACTTGTAAACAAGTGCTTTTGATTCGTCAACTGCTGGTTCAGAAAGCTGTTTCTACCGAGAAGAGCCAGCAAGAAACTCGGCGGTTGCGCTTTTTAATAAATACAATTCTTAATACTAGTTACATTTAATCGTTTCTATTTTGTACTGGGCCGAACAATATCTATATCCACGCCTTCCTATCGTCCAAATAATCCTCAACAGTATAATAGGCATCTGTATCAGCCTCTCCTTAAAAGTGTTTTAAATTGCTGTAATGGCAAAGCTAAAATTGATTGTGGAATTTTATTATAGAATCTTATACCCAAACACACGAACGACTTACGTACTTTTTCAAGGTGCAAAGCAGGGGCCGAAAGCTTATGTCGGTTTCTACTTTGTCTATAGGAATAGTACAGTCTACATTTAGCATTACATATATTTTCAAGCTGTGGTAGCCCAGCGGTAGCACCGTGCGCCTCTTTCGAGGAGGTCTAGGGTTCAAACCCCGGGTAGGCACCAATGAGTTTTCTAGTAAAACTTACGTGTCTAATTGATAATTGCAATTTATCACACGCTTTTCGGTGAAGGAAAACATCGTGAGGAAACCTGCATATATCTAGAGAATTCTGGGGATATGTGTAACCTACCAATCCGCATTGGAGCAGCGTGGTAGGTCTTAGCTCCAATCCTTCTCTCCAAAAAAAAAAAAAAAAACGGAGAGAAGAGGCCTATGCCCAGCAGTGGGATAGTAACAGGCCGTTACTCTCATATTTTCTTTTATCGCGGATTACAACAAAATAATATTCTCATTAGTTTTGTATTATGGACCTCCGCGAAGTAACGCCTTAATTCTATAAATTAAATATACATTCATGAACCTGAGTTTGTAGGAACCTTTTTATCTTTTAATTTAGCCATGAATTGTGGCGGCAAGAGTGCATTCTTATCAATAATTGTCTTTTTCACCCACCCGTTGACGCACGAGCTGAATAAATATGCCAAAATTGTGCGTCACACCTCTAAGTTCGACGGTTTATAATTTCGAAAATACCAAATATTTTTTACGAAAAGGTCGTTGACAAGCACTGTATCTAAGAATCGATATATACCAGCCTATTTGGTAAAAAAAAGTAAGTAAAGTAGCGGCCTATTACTTTCCCACTGCTGGGAATAAGCCACTTCTCTCCGTTTTTGTCGAGAAGGATTGGAGCTAAGACCTACCACGCTCCAATGCGGATAGATAGGTTACACATATCTCCAGAATTCTCTAGAGATATGCAGCTTTCCTCACGATGTATTCCTTCACTAAAAAGTGATAAATTTCAATTATCAATTAGACAAATAAGTTTTAATAGAAAACTCATTGGTGCCTTCAGGTGTTTGAACTTGTGACCCTCTCGAAAGAATCGCACAGTCATACCACTGGGCTATCACAGCTTTTTGAGCTATCTATTGTTGGCGGCTAGAGTTTACCCATTTAAGTTTTTATGTTAGGTTTTTTAGGTTAGGCGATGTTACTAAGACTGTGGAATTTGTGTTTAATAAATAATAAAAAAAAAATTATAATAACAATTCATTAAATACTAATATTTTTCTCATAAAAGTAAAATATTAATTATCGTTGTGAAAATTAAATACTAATTCATAACAACATACAAAAGTAATAATAAAATTATTTTGCTATAATCCGCGATGAAATCATCGCGGATTATAGCAAAATAATTTTATTATTACTTTTGTATTATGGATCTCCGCAAAGTAACGCCTAATTCTATAAATCATAACAACATTATTAATCGAAAAATTGTATAGGTCATCGCAACCAAAATCATTTTTAACACAAGCATTTAGCTTAGCTGGTGGAGTTAACAAGTTTACTACTAATTTGTAACCCAAATTACCTAGTACTCTTTTCTAAAAAATCAGTTTTGGATCGGATTGTCCGTGACTACGTAACAGACATTCAGACTTTCATATTTATAATATAAGTAAGGATTTATAAAATGTAACAACGCGAATGCGTGAGAAATTCCGTAGTTACCAAATAATAAATTGTAAACCAGCGCAAACGTAATAGACCACCCAGATAAACTGACATTCAAAAAATTCGACACTGAGAAATGAACAACGCAAAACAATCCGCAATACGCCGGGTGAACCGTAACATTTACCGAAAAAAAGGAGAAGAAATAAATAAATAGAAATAGCGCGACTTTTCATTTTGTCGGGGAAAAGCGAACAATGGGCGGGAAAAAAGCGGGGAAAATTGCGCGTCACTCTGCCGTACCAATTTGTCAAACGGTCGCCGCAAGATGGCGTCGGCGGATGCGCGCCAACATGGCGGCTTCCGGCGGGGTTTAATTAAAAATGCGTCTCATTTTAGTCTCGTTTAGGGGGCGTTAGGCGAATTGTTTAACTAGTTTTTAATTGTAATGCCATTAGTGTTACAGTTAAATTGTTTCGAGAAAATGTATATTAGTACAACTGGAGCCTTTTTTGTACTACCTCCGTTTGAGTGGAGGACCTTGTGGAGTAATCAAAGTAAGTGCGTCCCATATGTTGAGTACCGGCGTAATGTTAATGTGTTATTTGAGGCACTGATGTGTAATTTAACTACACTTTACTTTAAAATAGCAGCAATGCTATGTGTTATTGAAAACGCTAACTTAATGACTAGAACTACCGCAGTCTCTTTATGGTGACGCTACGCTATTTATCGCGCAGTAAAGTGGTGGTTTTTTTTACACGATAATTTTGAATCTTTGGTTATATTTTTTTTCTATAACTGTTGTGTACTTTAAGAAGTATTTTATGTACGAAGTAGGATATAACCAACTTGAATCATATTGTCGTTGCCATCCGATTTGTAGTTCATCTTTTTTTACTAGCCATTTCACCCACATTCACCCCTGTCCATGTCTCCAGTTGTTATTTCTGAATTGTTCACGTATTTATTTATTTTATTAGGCTATCAACAATATATACATTAAATACGTGTTCAAAAGATACATGATACATTAAAAATAGAAACTAAATGATATATTAATTCAAGATGGCTACAACATTTACAATAATAACAGACATCCATATCAAGGTAGAAATAGCAAAAGGAGAGTAAAAGAAGAATATAAAAAGAAATATACAGAATATAATAATATGTACAGTCACACTAAGGAAGGATTAAGGAAATTTTTCACTACCACCTGAGTAACTTTGAGCTTTTTTATCAGGCCTCAATTTAGTGACAAATTTTGAAAGCTGTAGGTCAGTAATAGTGAGACATATTGCTCTAATACTTAAGCTTTAAGGATCCTTGAAAAAAGTTTATTACTTGAAAAATTTAGTAAATTAAACCGTTAAAGGTACCATCACATGATGGCACTAAATCTTGAATCTTGAGATAGAAAATTGTTTAAGTAAGTAAGTATCGGACTGTTACTATCCCACTGCTGAGAGTAGGCTTCTTCTCTCCGTTTTTGGAGAAGATTGGAGCTAAGACCTACCACGCTGCTCCAGTGCTGATTGGTAGGTTACACATATCTCCAGAATTCTCTACAAATATGCAGGTTTCTTCACGATGTTTTCCTTCACCAAAAAGCGTGTGATAAATTGCAATCAAATCAAATTATCTACTTACTAATGCATACAATATCGTGAATTCACACTAGTGGTTATATAAATTGTAGATCAGAACTGACTTCAATAAATGAGAGAAAAAATTGAAAACATTGAAAAGAGCGCAATCGAAATCACCAGAATCGAACCGATGATTGGTCTCGTACCAAAAAGCACAATAAGAAGCCAGTGGAAACAATTAAAAAAACAATAAGTGATATCTCATTCAGAGCTAATGGCCCCATTGTTGCAGTTGGCTTACGTACTCCAATCCCATGGCTCGTATTTTTCGTTACGCGGAGCTAGGGCGAAATTGCAATTTGCATAATGACGAGTGTAACCATATCCTTCTCTGCATTAATTGTGATAAACGATTTTTAACTTGAATATCTATACTAATATATACGCCTTGTGGTATCCGGCTGAATAGAATAGTACCACCCTCATTTCTTACCGAGGTGTCGTAAAAGGCGACTAAGGTAAGTCGACTCGTCGTGTGGTATCCGGATGAGTAGAATAGACCAACCTCATTTCTTACCGAGGTGTCGTAAAAGGCGACTAAGGTAAGTTGACCCACCGTGTGGTATCCGGTTTAGTAGAATAGACCACCCTCTCTCTTACCGAGGTGTTGTAAAATACGATTAGTGTGAGTTGATATCAGGCAGGCGGCCGGTCATAAAAACGCAGCCAAATCATGTAAAAACATGTTTAGAACATGTTGTGCCGACCCCACTTAGTGTGGGATAAGGGCAGAAAGATGGTGATCTTTATCGTGACGTAATAAAACATATGTATCAAGCGATAACTAACTCTGCATGTATAATAGACCACCCTCATTTCTTACCGAGGTGTTGTAAAAAGCGACTAAGGTAAGTTGTTGTATAACATGTTGTGCCAACCCCTATCTTCTTAAAACAAAACTGAGCTAAACTATCACAGTAACTATTAATACCACCATTATCATCCTCCTGCCCTTATCCCACTCTAAGTGCGGTCGGCACAACATGTTACAAACATGTCACATGATTTGGCTACGTATTTTACGACCAGCAGCCTGCCTGACATCAACTTACCTCAGTCGTATTTTACGGCACCTCGGTAAGAAATGAGGGTGGTCTATTCTACTCCGGATACCACACTACGTAACAAACAAAACGCTTATTATTTAAAATTTCATACAAAACGGTCAACTAATATTCATGGTCAATTACTAGTGCCCTTACCTTAAATCTTAGAACAAAACTGAGCTAAACTATCGCAGTAACTATTAATACCGCCAATAATTACGAAATCACTTGACCTCCCTAGGGATCATTAATGATCCGAAATGTCCCATGCACCCCATACCACAATGGAAATGCATGTCAACGCACGAAAACAGCCTCGTTTACAATACGAATAATAGAAAATGCCCTCGTATTAAAAAACAAGTGGGAATCACAATGGGGGATCGAACTTAGTCCCTTGCGCACTCCACGCTAGGGTTGGCTGTGACTTGAATTTTTAATAGTCCTCTTTATCAAGCATGTTTGTTTTGTCTCATTGGCGTAGGTGTTTCGGATGTATGACAAGAATAAATACCGTAGGTAGCCGGTATTGTTAGCTTTTGGTGATATCTGATGCATACAATTTTGGTTAACAGATTTGAATCTATTCTAATTCTAATGCAACATGCTTTAGATTTTAATTCGATATTTAAAAAGAACGATGGAAGTGGAAACAATAAAGTTCTTTTTATAAAGTTTTCAAATTACACAATCGACTCGACTAGAATGTTTACTTCCACATGAGTCGATTGTGTAATGTGTACGCTTATTACTTTATTATTAATATCTGGGTGACCGAGCTTCGCTCGGTAATTTTTTACAAAAAAAAACTTTAACAAAAAAAAAACAATTATTTAATTGGGATCGATCCTTGGCACTCACATTTCTCGAGGCTGCCCGCTAACCGAATAAGCTACGTCGACTTGACAGTTAATGGCGAAAATTCAATTCAATATAAATGTTAGTGTTTTTTAATGTCCAAAAATAGGGATAAAACAATATTTTTTTTACATAAAACCTAGCTAGATCAATTTTTCTCCCCCAAAACCTCCTACATGCTGGATTTCAGGAAAATCGTTGGAGCCGTTTCCGAGATTCGGAAAATATATATATATATAAATCAATTAAAATTACCTACTAATAATTAGGAAATTATTAGTAGGTAATTTTAACTTATTTTACTATATTTAATTCTAATTCATAATGTTTGATATTTGCGTACCAACTTTTTCTTTAATAAAATTTTCTCACTTCGTAGGTTAGCTGGCAAAGATCTCTGTCATAGGGATAAGTCGACCTTTGTACACTTTTTTTACCAATAATGTTATTTTCCAACATTTTTTTATGGTACATAAATAAATAAATAAAGTAAAAGTAGTAACACGCGCTTCTTATAGTAAAACCTTTTAATTGCTTATATCAGTACAAATCGCAAAGTTTTGCGGTTCTATCGTGGAGTGTATCGCCTGGCGATGCTTTAGTTGTGGGGCGAAACGATGGGTGTGTTTGTGATAGTGAACGTATGTAGTGCTTGTGTATTATGGTGGCAGTGGTGGGGGTTTGTAGCGCTTGTTTTTGCGAATTCTACATCCATCAGGTATAAAAACCAAAAGTCCACTCCACATTTACCAATATATATTCCATTTACTATTTATTTATTTATAAAATCAATAATAGGTAAAAACGGTAATCAAAATATACCCTGACTGTCTATCTGATGAATCACTATAGTGCTACTTACAACCACTGTAAGGAAACCCGGATTGGTCATAATTGAATGTTTGAAGCTCTTTGATGAGATAGTCGGTCCTAAAGTTGAACGAAAGGCATGGAAAAGATACCTTGGAGAAGAGTAGCCCAGACTTGAAATATCTTGTACTGAATTTAATTTTTGGATCGTGTTTTTTACAATCTTTTCAATTAATTTCTGTGGAATTCCTGAAACGTTAGAAAGTTGCAAAAACGTTTTGTAAGACTCAGACAATCTACTGAAGATCGTCAGCACATATTATACACACAGTTTTTTTGGCGGCAAACATTAGTTTTCCTTTCACCTTTCTAACGTTATAAGACCTTGTTATGATCATTCCAATTTTCCAATTCCAATTTTTTTCTGTGTTAGATTAAAATGTAATTATTGTAATTGGCAACCCTGACTCAATTCCAGATCCCTAGCAAAGAGTCGAGTGTATCAATAGTTGTTGGATTTGTTTGAATTTGGTCTTATTAATTAACCAAATAACATAGTGGAGGCCCGCCTCTCATCTGTGCACCCCACATTAATTAAAAACTGTAATGCTACCGAATGTACCTGAAGCCAGTTGATTGATTGCGTGAATTAATATAAAACTGATTAATCTAATACGAGAGAAAAAAGTTATATTATATATTATACAAACGCACATTTCTCTGCTGGGCATAGACCTCCACTCTCAGTTTTTTGGAGAAGGGTTACAGCTTAGACCCACCACGGTGTTCTAACATCGAGAAGTTACACATATCCCCACAATGCGCTAGAAATGTTCCGAAGTCCTCATGATGTTTTACTTCAACCATAAATTTTAAGTATGAATAAGACAATTTTGAACAGAATAATTCATTGAAGGCTGCCCGGAGTTTAGACCTGTGACACTCTGGAAAGGAAGTATTAAAATCATGTGACCATACGAGTGTTCAATTTTTATGTGGTGCCTCGAGGGACGGAGGCCTAAAAAGAGATGGTTGGATTGTGTGAAATATAACATAGTAATAAAAGGAGTAGCACCAGAGTTGACGAATGATAGTACAGAATGGAAGAGAGAAAACATGTTGTACCGACCCCACTTAGAGTGGGATAAGGACAGGAGAATATATAACTGAGGGGATTTTTTGGAAGCTTGAATGTATTAATGGCATTTCAATGAATTTTAATTGGGAAAAATTGCTCTCAGATACGAAAAATTTCACATACGAGCTAAGTTATGGAACGAATTAAACTCTGTATACTACTGTATAAAAATTTAAATAATTCATCTCTTACTTGCAAATATTTCATTCGACTAATGGGCGGCAAAGATCTTTGAAAAGCTCTGTCATAGACCATTATTATCACAACCAAGTGCAAGCTACCGAACCAATACAAATAGAATTATCACAATATTACGGTTGTTTATCACATTAGACCAAGTTATTATAACCGGCGGTTGGGTAGACAGCTTTCCTGACAATCAGATCTTATCAGAGCCAACGTTATGATAGCAAATGATTGATCAAGTGCAGCTGCCGATTCGAAACGAGTCTAGAGAAACGCGGCTGTAAGGCAAATGACCTAAGGATTTGAAACATACTAACTAGCATACATTTATACATGAATATTGAATGATTGCATTATTAATTATTGAATATTAGCTTTTATCCGCAACTTCGCGTGGTCGTTGTCGCGTGATAGGTTGATAATCCTGTAGAATTAACAGGATTTCTATAGCTTATATGTTACTCCGGTGTATAAGGAATAATTATGCCAAATTTTATCGATATCGGTTCAGCGGATTCGCCATGAAAGAGTAACAAACATACATCCATATTACGCATTTACAATATAAGTAAGACGTTTACATTAAAATATTGTGAATAGAATACAAAATGATTAAATTTTTTTAATCGTTCTGAAGAATTCCCGATATCATACCAAGAATTTAATTTATTTTAACGTTATTCATAATTACTATTACATTTTGGAGTGTATGCTTAATAAAATTGATTTAATATATTAGCTGATTATGATAGCATTCAGGTCTGTAAATTAATCACAGAATAATTTTATTTTTAACATATCTCATATCACTTAAAGTCATGTAGTTTTTTCAGTCTTTGCAACATTCTCAGCGAACGGCACTCGCAGATAATATCTACAAGATTAATTGTACCCGATAACAACGATGATATAATGATAAATTATTATAAGATTTACTTATCTTGGGATACATCTTGTAACTTACAAAAACGGTTCGCAAAAAAAAAGCTTGATATTTTGCATGCAAGTATGTGAGATTCCATATTAAGTTAATACAACATTCGTATAAATGTATTTTTATACTTGTATTAGAGTACAAAAACTAATATGAGTAAGTGAGCACAACTTTTGTTGTGTTGTGTTGTGTCAAAAGTTGTGCCATTTATAGAAAAGACGAGAAGTGCAAGATTAAGATGATATTGACATATATTGAGGGGAGATGAAAAAAAAGTGATCAAACGAGTGTTAAGAGATAGTTGAATTGTGTGAAGTTTGACAAGCATCTAAAAGCAGTTGACGAATGATAGAAGGGAATGGGAGACAAAAACATGTTGTTCCGACACCAGCTATAGTGGTATAAGGAAAGAAGAATGATAATAATGTTGATAAAGTATCAACAATTCGGGTCAAAGTTAATACGTACTGCTGAAGACATTGAAAGATAGCAAAGACAAGAAATCCAAATATTTTTCGTCACTAAAGACAATTAAATGTACAGGCATTTTAATAGCTATTGTTCTTGATTAAATGCACGTAATGCATTTTGGTACTGTCAACGCATTATGCGTTATTCAGGGTACATATATAAATTTTGTAGTATGATAAAGTTTTTTAATGTTTGTACATAAAAATATAAAGAATACTAAAACGATAGGTGATGTATATAATAGACAAAGTAGGAACCGACATAAGATTTCGGGTCCTGCTTTGCGCCTTGCAAAAAAGTACGTAGCTCGTTTGTGGGTTTGGGTATAAGATTCTATAATAAAATTCCGCAATCAATTTTAGCTTTGCCATTACAGAAGTTTAAAAACACTGTTAAGAAAAGGCTGACAAAGAAAGCCTTATATACTGTTGAGGATTACATAGATTATAAGAATGTGTAGATATAGCTACTCTTGACCCCGTACAAAACAGTAATGTCTAAATGGAAGTAATGTGAATTATATTTTAAAAAGAGTTTCCGAATTGCTGGCTCATCTCAGTAGGAACAGCTTTTCGAACCAGCAAAAGCACTTGCTAACAAGTTTACTTGAATAAAGAATATTTTGAATTTTGAATGAACGCATATCATTAACAAATAGAAAAGCACGCGAGTCCGCTATTATTTTAACACTGGTTGCTAAACTGTATCGCATCGCCCCAGGGCCACGGGTAACCGTAATGTCTTTATAACCAGTAGCCCAGGGCATTCTTCGAGCGCGTCCAATTACACATGTAACCGCCAATTAGGAAATGGCGCCCGACGCGGGACCGTGCCGCTGAATGTATTGCCCTAATTATAATTATATCACTGGGTTCGAACTATATAAAACTGTTGCAAAGTTTGCATCAGTGGTAGATTTGGGCAATTCTAGGGTATGATGCTATTAAGTTTTTGCTATCCTTACTATTCTAATTTTAAATTTTTATTCTTCTTCATATTCAATCTTTTTAATAAAACAATACAAAAAGTCTACTATATTGATGAGGATTATTTGGACGATAAGAATGCCTGGATATAGCTACTGTTCGACCCTGTAAAGACTTAATGTAACTAGTTATAAGTATTATGTTGAAAAGAGCAACCACCGAGTTTTTTGCTGGCTCTTCTCGGTAGGTACAGCTTTCCGAATTAGCAGTAGAATTGACGATTCAAAAGTACTTTTTAACAAGTTTATTTGAATAAAGAAAATTTTGAATTTGAATTAATGTTCTAAGACTAATAATTCATGGTCAAAATCTTTGTGCTGTAACAAAAGTTCAATCGCGGTTGAAGTGTAAGATTGCGCAGGTGTACAATGTGGATAAGTAAGTACGCACTTATGTTCAGATTTTCAGTTTCTTTTTTACCTGTCTCGCTTTTCAGTATCCAGATTGCTAATATTGCCAGATTTTAATTTTAGTATATTTATATCATATATTGAGCATAGTGTTGGATGTAAGTAATGTGTTTAACGGGTTCGCTTAGTATTACAACACCATTTGATCTTTAGGTTTCCCATTCCTGTCTTGAATGGATATTGGGATCTCAAAATATTGAAATTGCCACCCTGCATAGATAGAAGATCTGTTAAAGAACCATCTTAGTTTGCCTGTAATCTACGTTTACTATAACGTTATCATTCGACAGAAACACTTAATACACGATTATGACTCGCCATAATATTATCCACCTGCGTATGATGACACTGGCTGCGGCTTAATGGGTCTTTATAATGGGCAGCCTTATTGCGTTATCGCCAATTAAGACAGCACCCGCGCTGATATGTGGTCATTTAAGGCACTAAATAAAATTCATAATAACTTCAATGTTTCCATTTAGCCTTAGCATACAGAAAGATATAAATGCTAGCAACAAGGTAACAATATGTTGATATCCCACTTCTGATAAAAGATCTGTTTCAGATGAGGAAAGTTTACGTCAAGCATCTGTATCACGCTCCCGATTGGCAGATTACATACCTATATCTCAGAAGCTCTCAAGGTATATGCAGGTTCAATCACAATATTTTTCTTGACCGTGTATGACGAATTCTTAATATCAACAGAGAAATCTCTTTTTTTTTGTGCAAAAGTCTCCTCTCTCTTCTGGACAATAGGGTTGTAGCTTCGACCTACCAAACTGTTCCAATGTAAATATACTGTGATGAGTGAGTGTAAGGTATATATAGCTAAACTTATATTAGCCTGTCCGGAACAAGGGTTTGATTGGGAAGGAATGAAATGTCTAGTCTTCATCTTCCTTTTGTAGTTAATGTTATGTCCAGTAACAGTAACTCGCATCAGAAAAGCGGCATTGGTAGATCCCTACGAGGTGAACTAACGACCTAAAAATGGTCGCAAGGAGCCGCTAGATCCAAGCGGCACAAAAGTTGAAAAAGAAGAAGTTGTGACCAGTAGAAGGGTATTTTAACTTTGACTACCTAAAGTAAAGGCCTGTTATTAATCCACTGTTAGGATTAGGCCTCCCCTCTCCATTTTTGGAGAGAAGGGTTGGAGCTTAGAAATACCATGCTGCTCCAATGTGGATTGGTAGATTACACATATCCCCAGAATTCTCTAGAGACATGCAACTTGCATAAAATAATAATTTAAGCGAACTAAGTCTGTTACTATCTTACTGCTGGGCATAGGCTTCCTCTCTCCGTTTTTGGGGAGATGGGTTGGAGCTAAGACCTACCACGCTGCTCCAATGCGGATTGGTAGGTTACATATATCAGAATTCTCTAGAGATATGGAGGTTTCCTCACGTTTTCCTGCACCAAAAAGCATTATAAATTGGTGCCTGCTCGAGGTTTGAACCCATGATCGTCTCTAGAGGATCGCACAGTCTTACCGCTGGGCTATTTATGTAAATCTATGCTATACTCATAAATTGGTACGTGCCCGTCACTTTACGTAAACTTATAATTTTCAATACTGTTTAAGCCACGCACGCGCATTGCGCGATCGCTATGCCCACCAACGTCGTACAAAATGGAAACCTTAGGAAAAAATATTTAAAATGACAATATCCGTGGCATTCGTCAAACAATAAAAAGGGAGTGTGCGTTCGAATTTTAATGGGACAGGACGCTCAACGAGATTGTTTCGAAATTAAAAAGTGTGCGCAAGCGAGAGGGGTGTACGTGGACCGTTCCCCTCTTTCCGGCACGTGGCCATCTCATCTATGAATATTGATACGACTCATTATACATCGGATGCTTGAGCTCGTCCTGGAAATAAGTTATGTTCTACGTTGGTTCGTATATTTAACGGAATTATAAACAGTCAAATATTATTTTGTTAATATAGTGGTAAAGTTAGAATAGGCGCTATTAAAATCAATCCCATTTTGAACGCAGACTCGATACGGCTAGTAGATTTTTAGATTTTTATATTATCTGATTCGGAAACGTGTGTACCAGCCGCGTGTCAGATATCTATGTTATAATAATAGTTGGTTAGATATCCTATCGGACCTATTCTAGCCGTGTGGTATCCGGCTGAGTAGAATAGACCACCGTCATTTTTTATCGAGGTGTCGTAAAATACCACTAAGGTAAGTTTAAGTCAGGCAGGCGGCCAGCCGTAAAATACGTAGCCTAATCATGTGACAACATGTTTACAACATGTTGTGCCGACCCGCACTAAGAGAGGGATAAGAGCAACAGGATGATGATGATATGTATAGATTGTGGTAACAATTATTATAATATTTAAAAATTAAAACTTCTATTATGCTCGTAACAAAAAATCAGTCAACTTTCGGCTAATAAAAATCGTATTGCAATAACTAATTACTGCTTAATCGATTCTTTGATAATCTTACTTAGGATCTTGTAAATTTAAACATAAAAATTTAAAAGTTACATAATTTGCTTTGTGATTTCTTTTTTATATGGTAATAAAAGTAATAAAAGAAAAGTTAAGGAAACATGATATAATTTTGCCATCTCCGTAAGTAATCGACGAACTTAGGCGTCATCAAATTTACGAGGAGCTCATTACCACCTGTTAATAAACGAAGGTAAATAAACACGGATCGGTTCTCGAAATACAATACATACAAACGCCCGTCACCCGCGGCCTCCGGCCAAAAGGGGGGAGCATAGGGGGTGCGGTTACTCCCTTTGAAGTGCGCCGCTGGCGTCTGCGAACGAAAGCTGGCTAACCAACGCTTAGCTTTGTTTTCTCGTTAAATGATAGACGTTTTCAGGAATTACTGCGGATGACGGGTCTTATATAAAGGTTTGGTCCTTCGAACCGGATATGAAAATTTATTAAAGGTTGATTGAAATTCTGTGATGAAAACATAGATACCTAACTAATTTTGCGAAAGTTCTAATTATTAGGGTACGACACCAGATTAAATAAATAAATAAATATATGGGACACTTTCACACACGGTCGTCCGTCCCCAAAGTTAGTAACTTAATACTTGTGTTATGGGTGACAGACAACTGGTGAATATATATACTTATATATTTTTAAATACATACTTAAATACAAATATATATCAAGGCTCAAAGACCAACAAATTCATTTATTGAAAATGTTGGCCCTCGGCGGGAATCGAACCCGCGACCCTTGGTGCCGAAGGCAGGGACACTACCCACTGCGCCAACGAGTCAGTCGAGTCAGATTAGCATAGAACAACCAAATGAACTAACTTAAACCGAATAGACTACAGAAGCGTGATGAGTAGTATACGAGAAGTTTAGTTAAAATTGAACTTGAACATCATCATTCTCCTCCCCTTACCCCACTTCAAATGGGGTCTAAAAGTTTTCGTGTCCATTTCTCTTATATTATTCGCCAACTCGAGCGCTACTTCTTTTATAAACTTATCCATACTTCATGAACTTTGCATTCATTATAAAAATAAAATTGCGGAACCAAAAATTCTGATTAATAAACCACTGCAGGTCTAAAGGTTTAGAGGGGCACAGCATAAGCTTCCCGTAAATGAACTAATGGATTTAAAGTGTCCACAAAACAGTAGATGGAAAACTAGGGTAAGAGTTAAATTTATAGGCAGTAATACATTATTGAACTCTTAACACTCAGAAGACGACAAACGAGTTCAAAACTAGTCGAATTTATCACTTACAAAAGATTTTTGCATTGCAATAGCGTAAAAAATCCTTTTGCCATAATACTGCTGGAATAAACCTTATCTCTCTAAGAAGGAAAAATACAGGTTTCCCCCCGATGTTTTCTCGCCTTAATTCGGCGTGTCAATTGTCAATTAATAATATAAACTGTGACTTCAAACCTATGTTTAAACCAATTCATTCAAACCGTTCAGCTATCGCAGCTTTCAAAAAATCATATATATCAATCGGATATACTCACGCCTTATTTTATCGGATGAGCCCGACTAGTTTCAAGCCCATACGGGGCTCTTATTCATGAATGCCGCGGATGAAAACATAGTAGTATCAGTTCCCCCGTGATAACGCCGCATAAAGAGCTCATGAATGAGTGCCCCGTATGTCAGGAAAACCCATTATGGGTCATCGCCACCCGACGGGGACGAGCGGCGGGTATGTCGGACTCGCACCGACTAAAAACCTGGCAGTGCTCTACCACGCTGCTGATGGCAGGGACAGGGTACCGTTGTACACATTGCCCCCATCCCCGCCAGCAGAACTCTAAACCCCAGAGTACGCCACCTCTGGGTCGGGGCATTTATAAAAGTGGCCCCTCTTTCCGCTAATCGATGCATCGGGAGCACCAGATGCATCGACCGCCTTGGGGACCTTTTCAGATGAGCGTCCGATAAACCCCGTTCGATACGCCGTCTTCGCTCATCCAATAAAATAAGATGTATAGTCAGTTTCTACACATAAATTATGAACAACACTCACAAAAAATTTTCAATTATAAAATACCATGAATTTCCCAGCAGTAAAAACATCAAAACAAGGGCAAAGGTTAAATGTAATTCATGTAGACATCAAAGAAAACTCTCTAATTTGAATAGATTACTAGCATGCAAATTGGTTGATAATATCGCGACATGTGAAGGGACGCGGTGGCGATGTTTTATTAATGGTAGGGGTAAGGGACAAGTAATGCACTGCGAAGGATCTTTCATATAAACCGTAATAACTTTCATGGGAAAAAGATCCTGTAATGTGCTGAAAGGTAATCTAATTTGCGTTTACTGCAGTAATTAAGTAAAATGTATAATAGTATAATGGTGTATAAGGAATAATTGTGCCAAATTTCATCGATATTGGTTCAGTGGATTTGCCGTGAAAGAGTAACAGACATACATACTAAAAAACTTTCCAGATTGACAAAATCCAATGCGCCCTAGTGACATTTAATGCGCGTCAACTTCATTGTTAAAATACTTTTAATTCAATAATTTATAGTTTTTCCTCGGTTTAAGTAACTTTAATTATGTCAAATTTAATCAATATTGCTCCAGCAGTTTAGCCTCGAAAGTCAAAAGCGTTACAGATAAACAGACAGACTTTTGTACTTGGTACTTATCTCTTCCTTGTTTTTGATGATAATAATCTATGGTAACGTGTTGACTATTTCATTTTTTCTATCTTAAATCTATTTTCAAAAACTATTTCAGTATTAAAATTTGAAATTAGCGTTGAATACTTAATGCTCTTAATAAATCAATACGGTAAAGTAGCGGCCTATTACTCTCTCGCTGCCTGGAATAGGCCTCCTCTCTCCGTTTTTGGAGAAAAGGATTGGAGCTAAGACCTACCACGCTGCTCCAATGCGGATTGGTAGGTTACACTTATCTCCAGAATTCTATAGTGTTATGCAGGTTTGCTCACGATGTTTTTCTTCACAGAAAAGCGTGTAATAAATTGCAATTAGCAATTAGACACATAAGTTTTAACAGAAAAACTCATTGGTGTCTGCCCGGGTTCGAACACGTGACCTCCTCGAAAGAAACGCACGGTGTTACCACTTGGCTATCACAGCTATCAATACGGTATTTTGGTAAAATAGTGCGTGTTTTGGACAGAAATACAGGAAATATACAGCGATTAGCATGTCAAAGGAAAGTAGATTTGTAATCTAAAAAAGTGTTTTTTTTATGTTAGTTTATTTGAAATTATTAACTGATACTGAATTAAGTGCAAACAGAGAAAAAGAAATATTGTACGCAGTCAAAAAATTTTTGATCACTAAAAATGGATTATGAAATCAAATTTAGATCAAACAGAATTACCGCTTTAAATAATTGACAAAGAACTTTAATCCATACTAATATTAGTTCCTGGGTGACCGAGCATAATTTTTAAAATGATGTAAAAAAAAAAATTGAAAAGAAAAATCAATAAATAATAGGGCAAGTGGGGCTCGCGGTGACGTTTGCCAGCGAAAACTTGTGATTGTATTCAACGTAAATTTCAAAACCTGAAAACTGGGACTAAAAGACATTTTTTTTAATAAAACTTATCTAGAAGTATTTATTGTGAGTCAACCATAACATAGTTAGCCTATTAGTAGCCAAACCTAAAACAGGAGTGCTGCTCGTTTTGTCACATAGGCGACCTTGTTTTCCTGCCAAAGCCATTTTCTTATAGTATTTTAGCGGAATACACGAGTTCGTTCAAAAACTTAAAAGATAAAACACCCTCAATAATGCAATGTGCTTTTTCCGTGTTCCCGAAACAAAAACGGGAAATTTTTATCCTGTATGTTGAGCACGGTATATAAGCTGCAATTGTAGCACAATTTCATCAATATTATTCCAGAAAATTAACAATGACAGCGTAACAGACTTCCCCAATTATAATATTAGTATAAATTTGCGCGTATTTGGTAATGACCGGCGAAATTAAAGTCGAGTACATATTTAATATAATAACACTTATTATCAATTATCATACTGCTAACGATAGGAATAATCAACGGAAACGCTCCATTTAAGTAGATTAATTGCATTGACATTTCATTTTGCACGATATAAATGAACCAACCCGTCATGATTAACTGCAAACGATTTTATCATCATTAAGGGTGTTATAAGCTGTGATAGCCCTGCGGTGCCTGTGAATCTCTAGAGACTATCATGGGTTCAAATCCGGGCAGACACCAATGAGTTTTTCTATTAAAACTTATGTGTCTAATTGATAATTTATCACACGCTTTTCGGTGAAGGAAAATATCGTGAGGAAACATGTAATATCTCTAGAGAATCCTAGGGATATGTGTAACCTACCAATCCGCATTGGAGCAGCGTGGTAGGTCTTAGCTCCAATCCTTCTCTCCGAAAACGGAGAGTGGAGGCCTATGCCTAGCAGCGGGATAATAACAGGCCCATACTTACTTTTATTTTTTTAAGGGTGCTTCAACATAAATTAACAAAACAATGCCAAACATGTAATGAGATATGAAAATAGAGGGAGATCGAGAAATAGATGGTTGGAAAGAAAGAATGGAAGAGAAAAGCATGTTGTGCCGATCACCCTTAGAGTGGAATAAGCCACTGCAATCCAGCGAGTTACACATATCCCTAATTGCATACGAGCGATTTCTTGCAAGCAACACTGAGCTAGAGGTATTAATTCACGGAAATAATAGGTAGTGCTTTAAACAATGTATCTACAATCCCTTTGTACTACCAGACTACCAGCCACACTCCATAAGACCAAACATATGAAAAATGTCGAAAAAGCAACATAATGAAAAACTAATGAGAATATTATTTTGCTATAATCCGCGATAAAAGAAAATATATGTAATGCTAAATGTAGAGTGTACTATTCGTTCTCATACACATGCAGAATTTGTAAGAACTCATGCACTACCCGAAACCGATAACACAACAATACACATTCACTACCACAATCTCAACAATTGTTTCGCCCCGTTACCGAAGCATCATCGGGAGATAGACTCCACGACAAAATCGCAAAGCCATTTGCATTGGTGGTGTTATCAGTATCGGGTAATACATGAGTTCTTACAAATTCTGCATGTATCAGGTATGAGAACGAAAACTACACTCTACATTTACCATAACATATATTTTCTTTTATCGCGAATTACAGCAAAATAATATTCTCATTAGTAAGTAAGTAAGTAAAGTAAGTAACGGCCTGTTACTATCCCACAGCTGGGCATAGGCCTCTTCTCTCCGTTTTCGGAGAGAAGGATTGGAGCTGAGACCTACCACGCTGCTCCAATGCGGATTGGTAGGTTACACATATCCCTAGAATTCTCTAGAGATATGCAGGTTTCCTCACGATGTTTTCCTTCACCGAAAAGCGTGTGATAAATTGCAATTATCAATTAGACACATAAGTTTTACTAGAAAACTCATTGGTGCCTGCCCGGGGTTTGAACCATAAACCTCCTCGAAAGAGGCGCATATTCTCATTAGTTTTGTATTATGGACCTCCGCAAAGTAACGCCTAATTCTATGAATTAGCAACATAATTAAATAGATACATGCATATATCAACCGCTTTCGCAATACCAGAATGTCTAATTAATTGGTTATACCGTTATGTGGGCAGTCGGAGTCCATATAAGTCCAGAAGCAGATTTTATGGATAATCGTTTATCAATTATTCCTTCTATGACAAGTAATCACATCTTTAAAACGTACGCTATTAGAAGGAAAAAAGTTAAAAGCTTAGTTTACCACTGTTAGGCAACAGTTGCTGATATTTCTACAGTGCATTCAGACATCTTTTTTCTAGATATATGCAAAATTTGCTCGGTAGGTTGTACTTGACTGGAAAGAATTTTCTTTAGTCGCAGATTTAATTTTTTTTTTTTTCTATTTAATTAATATTGAATATATACTAAGTATACTATTTACTAAACTAAACTATAAACTATATCTACAAAAACAAGCATAAAAAACAAATTAAAACTAATTAAACTCCTCTTTCGCCTTTCTTTAAGATTTCGCGAGCTTAATTATGCTTCTACGCTTGCCAGTTCCATTGTGGGTAATCTGTTTATGCGATCAGGTGAACCAACATATTATTAATCCAATAAAACATTAAGGCCTTTCGTTATAAGTTTTGAATTTTCTTGCTTAAAATCCATAAAATTAAAATATTTCTTGATACTAGTTGCGTATCGTGCGAACTTTAAAAGATAATCAGAGATGCGGAGATTCAAGCACCGTGGAGTGGGCGACAAACCTCACGTGCGGTGGACGCGATGTGAATTGCAATTATATCAAACTTATATTACACGTCATGGAACGACCACGACACGACAACCGGCTTAAATATTTTCCCTGTACGTATTTTTTTGAGTAAACCTGTATATCTTCAGAATATACCTAGGATATGTATCCAAGATTACGATTTTCGCACATTTTACTATAAATAGTCTAAGTATATTTTTCCTTGTGTAATTAAAAAGTAATAATAAAATTATTTTGCTATAATCCGCGATGAAGTAAAATAGAAAATATATATAATGCTAAATGTAGCGTGGACAATCGGTTATCATACCTGATACATGCAGGAGTCGTAAAAAACACATGCACAAACCTCCACCACCGCCACCGTGATACACAAGCACTATATACGTTCACTATCACAAACTCAACAATCGTTTCGCCCCGCAACCGAAGCATCGTCAGGAGATAGACTCCACGACCAAAATCGCAAAGCGAAGCAATATCCAAATAAGTTTAGTTATATACTAATCGGTTCAACCCCACCCTTTATTTTATTTCGCCTGCAAACAAGTGTAACAAGCTTGAACTAGAAACATTTATTTGCTCGTTAATGAGGGTGCCATTGTTTTGTTTAATAATCTCAAGGTTTTCCAATAGGCTCAGCTTCAGTCCTTTATTAGAACACGTGTGCAATACTTTGAAACTGTGGTCATTAGGAACTTTATGACCGCTTTCTATCAAATGTTTGGCGAAATGTGAATTTTGTGGTTTATTATTCCTGAAAGCTTTTTACTTCATCGCGGATTATAGCAAAATAATTTCATTATTACTTTTGTATTATGGATCTCCGCAAAGTAACGCCTAATTCTATAAATTATTTGTGTAATTAAGTTATTTTTCATATCATTCCCCTATAAAATATGAAATAATAAACTATATCTGAATTAACGTGTAAAATTTACAACAATTTAAAGAAAGGGTAAATTAATATAATAATTTTAACTTATAAATATAAGTAGAGGAAAGTAGTGACTGATCTTTAGAGGCCTTCTATAAGGTAGGGATGAGGAGGAACAGCCAGACCGTAGTGACATTGGCACCAACCAAATATCACTGAATTCTATAGTCTATTTTTACACCAACCCGACCAAGGCCGCCTTAGTCGATCGATTAATCCTGACCGTGAAGAAAGCCTTTTATCCCCTGCTATTCTGATTTAAAAATATTGTAGCTTAGATTCACTACACCGCTCTGTTACGCATTAAGAGGTTGCACATACATATATCCAAGAAAATATATTTTATTTATCGTCGTCAATTTCATATCCTAAAGAGAATAAAACTACATTTATTTAATGACTAGGTACACATAGTTTATATATAAACCTAATCTTTTCCATAGACTTTTAATCCATGTAAACTATGCAAGCATTTAATACTTAATTTTTTCTCGACCATTAAATTTATATTTAAATGAAATCTTTAAAATATATGTAACTAAATCTTTCAACCATTATTGATGGCTTTTAACATTGAATTACCCTTTTAACGATTAATCGTTACGTCACCGTACCATCATGTACTGAAGGATAGTCTTATTGGTCAGATTTATCCTTTTATGTAACGTTGCGTGATCTGTGATACAAAACTGGATATGTCTAAGTTATATATAGATATACTTTAAGTATCTTATTGCAATTAAAATAATTACCGATGATCTTTAACTTTTTTCCTAATACTTTAACCAATACGTTAAGAAATGTAACTAGCCGGAGATTGTGTTCATTACATTTCTAAAACAGGGGAGTTAAATTAATGTATAGAAATCGGCTATACTCACGTCTTATGTTATCGGATGAGCCCAACTAGTTTCAAGCCCATACAGGGCTCTTATTCATAAGCATAAAATATACGTGAATATAGCCGGTTTCTATACATTAATTATGAATAACACTCACGATAGTTTAAATTCAAAAAAGGGCAATTAAAGTACTACCCTTTTAATCAGTACGAAGAAAATAATGTTCTTTAATATAACTTATATTTTTTCAAAAATGACCCTGGTTAGGCTTCCGACTAACCTTATTTAAACAGGATCGTCAATCAATTTAACGTTTCAGTAAAACTAACTAAAAATAATCGGCAATTTTATTTCTCTGCAAGGTTAGATTTTATTACACTGTAGCAAATTATTTTAAAAAAACTACTGAGATGCTAGCTTACAAAAGTAATGACTAATAATTTAAATATAACTATATCTAAATTCTTATGTTCAGTTATCAGAAATAACGATGTCACAGAACAATGGTATATATACTAAGTAAGTAAAAAAAAAGTGAGTAGCGGCCTGTTTCTATCCCACTGCTGAGAGTAGACCACTTCTCTCCGTTTTTGGAGAGAAAGTTTGGAGCTAAGACCTACCACGCTGCTCACATGCGGATTGGTAGGTTACACATATATCCAGAATTCCTTAGAGATATCCAGGTTTCTTCACGATGTTTTCCTTCACCGAAAAGCGTGTGATTAATTGCAATTATCAATTAGACAAATAAGTTTTAACAGAAGAACTCATTGGTGTCTGCCCGGGTTTGAACCCGTGACCACCTCGAAAGAGTCGCACGGTGTTACCGCTGTGCTACCACAGCTTAATGGAATACTAGCATTAGCTAACCTAAAATAATTTAAGAAGCAGGCGCTACTTAACGGAGTTCCTTATTCTTCCAAAAATTTATTCTATCATAGCTTCTGTACTAGCATAAGCATTTTTTAAACTAAGAATGCAAACAAAATAACACCGAATCCCTGAAGTAGTGCAGTGTAGTAGGATGAAGAATCGAACTTTCGTTTTTGAGGTAATTCCATTGCTTCCTAAATTAAATTTTCATTGCATAATTCTTATAAATTAAATAATATTTACCAACGCCCCATTTGAATTTCAAACTGGCATACCTGAAACAAAATTGGGAAAAATTATAAAAAAAGTGTACAAAAGTGATTATAATTTTAGTTTAAAAAGTGATTATAAATTTAGTGATATAATTAGGTAAGCATTAAACTGTACCATTATTATATAACATATTATACTACACTGTCCGTTTTAAAACCGGATACATGCAGGATTTTAAACGCAAAATGCACTTCAATTACTATCAGTACCACGTATGAATGATGGGCTTGTAACTAGTCGGGCTAACAAGATAAAATAAGGCTTGAGTATAGTCGGTTTCTACACATAAACTATGTATACTGCTCACAATAGTTTAAATTCAAAAATATTTGCTCCGTAATTATTATAAGTGAAAAAAAATACAATTAAAATTATTATTTTGTTTGGGTTCAATTATAGTATTCTGATATCGAGACCGCTCGTTACCCAATTGAACTATCATGACTTTGCAAATGACGTTATTATTGTTTGCGTTGTCATAAAATTATAGCAGTTTATTTCAGTGCCCAAAACAAGGAATAAAACAACATTTTTTAAAGCTAGCTAGATCGATTTTCCTCCACGAATGATGAATTTCAGGAAAATCGTTGGAGCCGTTTCCGAGAATCAGAAAATATATTTGTATATATATATATAAATGTGTGTGTGTGTGTGTGTGTATATATATATACATAAAAGAATAACTCATTTAAATATTAAAGATATTATTATGAAAGATATTATAAATATATTATTATTACTTTTGTATTGGTAACATTTTAAGCGACTCGTTTGTTGACGACGTCATGCCTTATTACATGTGTCTACCTGTATTTATCATTATCAGTCACCGCGTGTCACTAAGCTTTGCTTACGGCTCTGATAAGGAGCTCGGATTTTTTGCTATCTCCTTAAGCAAATATACAAAATTCGAGATAATCCCAACGTTTCTGTCGTATTAAATTTAACAACCGAGCGTAGATTGAAGGGAAAAAGATGAGTAATCTCTAAAGATAATCGACCATTACCACCTTAAACATATTTTGTCATCCTAATAATTTTTTTTCAACATTTTTGTCTACCATGTCTTTTTACTGCTATAATTGTGCTTGATGGTATTTTATGATATCGGAACGCCTTATAAATCAGTAGAGTGACTGAGCCTTGCTTAGTAATGTTATTGAAAATATATAAAAAAACGCATTTAAAAAAAAAAAAAGAAAAAAAAAGAAAGATAGAGCCAGGATGACACGAGGTTTTTCTCATATATAGACAGTTTGTTTACCATTACGCTGTTACAACTTTTACAAAAATTGTCTAATATATTTTATGTCAAATTAAGCAATTTTTGCCTTAAAACTAAAGTAGGTCTTAGCTCCAAGCCTTCTCTCCAACGGAGGGAAGAAGCCTTTTACCAGTAGTGGGAGAATAATAGACCGCTACTTTTTTTATAATTAATATTGTGGCGTAGTATACAAGCAAGTAAACTGAATTTAGAATGGCGCAGCAAAAAAAAAATCTCACGGATACGCTTCAACTAGATAACATCTGGTTACTCACACGCGCTTCCACAGTACAAACTTTTTATTACAAGCGATGTAAACACATTTATTTAACCGAAGTACTAGGTGCTCATATCTTAATTGACAATAAATAAATAAATAATATTTATATTTTTAAAAAAATTGACAATATATTCTTGTTTTAATAGTCCTTACACATTTTTATATCTTGTGAATCTTTAATATTTAAATGAGTTAATCTTGTATGTATATATATATATTTTCAGGATCTCGGAAACGGCTCCAACGATTTTCCTGAAACTCAGCATGTAGGTGGTTTTGGGGGAGAAGAATCGATTAAGATAAGTTTTAATTTAAAAAAATGTCGTTTTATCCCTGTTTTCGGCCTCTAATTTTTTTTTGAAATTTACGTTGAATACAATCACGATTTTTTGTCAAACGTAAAGTCATGTTGGTTCATTCGGGGAACGGGCGGTATAGAGAGGTGAAAATACCTAGGATCGAGCCCCACCTGCCCTATTATTATTTCATTTTTCTTTTCAATTTTTTTTACATCATTTTAAAAATTACCTAGCAAGGTTTTTTCATCCATGAACTAATCCTTTATTTAAGTAAAGAATTTTATATGCTTGTAAACAATGTAAAAAAAAGTAATTTTCAATCATCAACTCTACTGCTGGTTCGAAAAGCTGTTACTACTGTTAAGAACCAACAAGAAACTTGGCGGTTACTATTTTCAAAAATAGTTGTTATAACTAGTTACATTTAGTCACTATCTTGTACAAATTCAAATTCAAAATTCAAATTCAAATTCAAAATATTCTTTATTCAAATAAACTTGTAAACAAGTGTTTTTGAATCGTCAACTCTACTGCTGGTTCGGAAAGCTGTTCCTACCGAAAAGAGCCAGCAGGAAACTCGGCGGTTGCTCTTTTTTAAAAAATACAATTCTTAATGCTAGTTACATTTAATGTTTCTATCTTGTACAGGGTCGAACAATATTTATATCCACGCATTTTTATCGTCTAAATAATCCTCAACAGTATAGTAGGCTTTCTGTATCAGCCTTTCCTTAATAGTGTTTTTAAACTGCTGTAATGGCGAAGTTAAAATTGATTGTGGAATTTTATTATAGAATATTATACCCAAACCCACAAACGACTTACGTACTTTTTCAAGGCGCAAAGCAGGGGCCGCAAGCTTATGTCGGTTCCTACTTTGTCTATTATATACATCGCCTATTGTTTTATAATTCTTTATATTTTTATATACAGAACTGAACAGTAGCTATATTCACGCATTCAATCGTCTAGGTAATCCTCAACAGTATAGTAGGCTTTCTTTACCTATCAGCCAACTTTAAATAGTTATTTAAAGGGCAATGTTAAAATTGACTGCGGAAGTTTATTACTTGAACCCAAACCCTGCCGTGTATTATCCGACTAAGTAGAATATACCAATCTCATTTCTTACCGAGGTGTCGTAAAAGAAGACTAAAGCAAGAGTCAGGCAGACGGAAATGTTGTTATATGATTTTGCTAGGTATTTTACGATCGGGTGCCTACCTGACGTTAACTTGCCTTAGTCTCCTTTTACGACACCTCGGTAAGAAATAAGGTTGGTCGAAAAAAAAATTTTTTTCATTATATTTATTATAAGAAATTAATAACTAAGCCAAATATAACACCTATTACCTTAATTCCTTTTATGTATCGGATTGTAACAACATTTATCATCATTAATGGAGTAACGAAATGAAAAAAATTGCAACATTACCTCATAAAATACCCAGAGGGCCGGACGTGGACATATAAAAGAACCTTTGAATAAAGAACCTCATTAATTAATCTATTCGTTAAAAATTGTGACATCGAAAATTATTTTATTCTAGCTCCTCATTCAAATACGAACTTTATGTGTTAGAACCTAAGGTTTTATTTAATTTGTATTGAGAATTGATAGATGCTGACATAATAAGTTAAGTGTCCGTTAGACCGCTCGGGTATAATTTTATTCTAATATCAAAAGTGGGCGGAGCTTGGCTACTTAGATACGCAAAATGGCTGCTGAATTGAATATTAATTACTTCTTATGATTTGTTACAGGATTATCTTTAGTATTTTGTTTGTTTAATAGAGTTTAAGCGATGACTATAGACAATTCAATAAATAAACATTGACATAATGTTAAGTGATATATCTTGAGATTACACAAAGTTAATATGTATATAAAGATAAATATCTGGGTGACCGAGCTTCGCTCGGTAATTTTTTGCAAAAAAAGAAACTTAAAAAAAAAGAAAAAACAATTATTTCGTTGGGGATCGATCCTTGGCATTCACATTTCTCGAGGCTGCCCGATAACCGAATAAGCTACGTCGACTTGACAGCTAATGGCGAAAATTCAATTCAATATAAATGTTAGTGTTTTTAATGCCCAAAAACAGGAATAAAACAATATTTTTTTTACATAAAACCAAGCTAGATCAATTTTTCTTCCCCAAAACCTCCTACATGGTGAATTTTAGGAAAATCGTTGGAGCCGTTTTCGAGAATCAGAAAATATATATATATACAAGATTAACTCATTTAAATATAAAGATATGTATGGAAGATAATGTTTATAGAATCATTGCTTATAGAATAATTATATTTGTAAGAGAGCAACGCCCGAGTATCTTGCTGGCTCTTCTCGGTAGGAACAGCTTTACAAAACAGCAGTAAAGTTGGCGATTCAAAAGCACTTGTTTACAGGTTTATTTGAATAAAGAATATTTTGAAATTTCATTTGAATTAGACCCACATTATTATTTGGATTCACAAGGATATTCAAATGATACAAAAAATGGTAAAATGTAAATACTACCTGCTGTTGAGGATTTAAAAGCACCTGTTTACAAGATTATTTGTATAAAGAATACTTTTGATTATAATAATTTTGAAATTTGAATTGTACAAACAGTCTTTCATCAGAGAGATTTAGACCTGTTTCACAAGTTACCAATAAACTGTCAGTTTTACGGAACATATCTGACATATCGGAATTTTGCGTTCCTCAGGTTTCTGATGGGCTTATTCAGCGCTTAAAGTCCCTAATAAGTTAACAGGTAGATCATGTGGCTTTTATTTTTTTATACTGCTACATAAATATACCGATTTCAGAATAGCCGATTTTTTTTTTCAAATTTTTTACTATTTAGAGACATTTATCTGCTACTTAGTTTATTTATCGGTTTACTATCCGACACTTTATCAGTAACTTGTGAAACAGGTCCTAAGAAAACTATTCGATGGTTAGATTTGCAATCCTACTGTGGCACGTATGAGTTTTCTATAAAATGCACGTGGCCGGACAGCTTATATAGACAGTTATAAATAAATAAAATATGGAGCAATGACACACACGTTCATCACACATGCCCAAAGTAAGTTATTTAATACTTGAGTTATGGCGGTAAAAATCCCCATTTTTACCGAGGTGTCAAAGACGGCTAAAGTAAGTTGACCCGTCATGTGGTATCCGACAGAGTAGAAAAGACTAACTAGTCGTAAAAGACGGCTAAGTAAGTTGACTTGCGTGTGACTGAGTAGAATTGTAGGCATATCACATAACAACATGGATAACACATGTTGTGCCCACCCCACTTTGAGTGGGATAAGTACAGGATAATGATAATGATCTCGTTATTAACATAAACCAATCATCCCACTTTTATATGTCTTCAACTGCCATTCTCTTCGAACATTCATCAACTATGACGCTACTTCTTTTACATTACTTATATTGGTTACTTCACATAATCCATTCACCTTTTTTTCGGCCTTCTTCTAGTCATATATCTATAAGACGCGACTATACGGTATACGACTAACACAGTATTATTATAAAATATCACTTTAAATATAAAACTGTATCTAAGCACTCACATACAAACCGCCCTGAGTACATCTTTAATCTCCTGCTAAAAGCGCTCAGTCTGCGCATCAAAAATTCACAGCCTTCATCCGTCTACAGTAGGGTGACTATAAATATTTAAAACACAATACTAAATTGAAATTTATACCAAACTATCAACTTAAAAAATATTATCCTTAATACAAATTTTACATACCCTTAATATAATAAAGAGGAAGCTAAACTGAATTGCTTTCTTTTACATACTGATAAACACTATACAACAATAATATACTATACTACTACATAACAAACAAACATTCATTGCTTGTATCTGTATTACGATGTCGTAAGCACAAAAATTAAACCCGCCGTGTGGTATTCGGCTGAGTAGAAGAGACCAACCTTAATTCTTATCGACGTGTCGTAAAATACGTCTAAGGTATGTTCAAAAGTACTGTAAGTACTTTTGAATCGTCAAATGTTTTAAAGGAGCTACCACTGACTCGGATGTTTGCTCCTACCGAGAAGAACCAGCAAGAAACTCGGCGGATAATCTTTTTAAAAAAATATTACAATTACATTTGGGAACGATAGGTCAGTTGCGATTACTTTCATCAGAGTTTGAACGTTATATAAATTTGGGACCCATCCATCCATCCATCAGCCTTTCGCAGTCCACTGCTGGACATAGGCCTCCCCATGTCTGTCATAAATTTGGGAACATGTCCCAAAACAGTTGTGTTCGAATGGTTAACGCAATTTGAATACGGACGTCTTAAATGTAGATTTAGGTAAGAAGTCCCAAGGTTTGTTTAAGAACTGGGTGAGATTTTATCACGATGTAGGTAACTGGGTTTAGGTTACAACTCAACGAAAACTGTAGCCCATATTACAAAGATTTTGTAGCCTAATAAGATAAATTGTTCAATATTGTCATAGTATGCTACAATGATTATATTGAACAAGTATCTTATTCCTCGATATCTACAACGTCGGTCAATTTCACCACTTTCATTATAATTTATTTCAATGTAGTAGCATTGTTATTACATTAGCTATAAGGAACACTGTTTCATTTTGTAACGGAGGAGGGCGTTGATCACTGCAACACAGTTTATACTTCTGCAGGATCACCGTTTTTCATTGTATTATGTACCCATGTATTGTTCCCAATAAAAGTTATAATTATTATTATTATTAATTACTTCTTTAGGTGACAAAAGGACTGGCTGTTTTTTAACACTAAGATTCAGCTTCTCGATTCAACGCGGAAACGCTCCCAGCATTTTTAGGACCTTTCCCTGCGGGCATGATTTGTATAGTAACTTAAATTACTTACTACTATGCTTTTTGTAGTAAGTAATTTAAGATTGATTAAATATGACACAATTAAAGATTATAGATGGAAGTAAGATATAAGGTTAAAAAATCGTTTGACTTTGACAAACAGAGGAATAAAAAAAGAAAAATGCTGGTTGTACTTTATCGCTTATTATTGGCAGTAATTACTTCATTAGTACTTCAATCAATATATTTATAGAAGCAACTATTACCTCAAAATTTCAATTGTTTTTGATCGGAAGTTAACAAATCCAAGTATTAAAACACCGACAGCGTGTTAAATGAATAGGCGACGCTATGTCTACAATTAGCGGATGGATCTCTTAAAGCTTGGTACATACTATCGAAATAATTTATATGAGAGATACATACTTAATACCCATCGTATTTTATCCGGCTGAGTAGAGTAGATCACCCTCATTTCTTATCGAGGTGTTGCAAAAGGTGACAGGAAAGTTGGGATCAAATCGTAAAATACCTAGCAAAACATTTTTAAAACATGCTGTGACGACCCCACCGTAATTGGGGTCGGCACATGAAGGTTCTTATAATTTTCGAATATCAACTTAGTTTTGCCTTCCTAATGCACAACAAATACTAAAAGTTATTGATTTTAAATTAAGTATTTTTTTTTTATTTACCAATGATCAATCATTGCTAAATATAAAAAAAAACTTAAACACTCATAATTTTTATTAATAACAATATATATTAAAATATTTAATTTTAATTAATAACATTATTAATAATCTTCAGTAATATATAGAAAAATATTTTTTTAAGGAAATATTCTAAGTTAAAATCTCGCATCACCTTCTTGGTGATACACACACACATAAACTTTCACCCTTATAATTAGAAGAATGTGTATTATTCGGTGTACATATGAATCCTTGGGATACTAACAGTTAAAAAATATAGTTTTGTTTTCAACTTTTACTTTTTTGTAATTATCTTCATGACTAGGCATTGTTTTCTTTTAATTTTAACCTTTTGTTTAGAAACATTTCCTAACAGAACAATGTGAAATAGAGAACAATGAATCTAGGCGTTAACGCAAAATATAAATTAAAGAAACATATAGATTTTGTCGCAAATTTTCCATGCTTATATAATAAATGCGAAAACCTGTCTGTTACGTTTTCACTGGACCAACATAGATGAAATTTGGTACAATTAAAGCTTACATACACCAACAGATAGGAGAAAAAGATCAACAGATATGATAAAAAGATCCCCTTTTTCTTAATATTTAAACATTTCAGTTGACGCGAATGAAGCTATAGGTGGTACAGCTTTGTATTACAAAGCTACCTTAATCTGCTTCTTTAAAAATGTCACAAAGCGAGTGTCATAGATTCATATTAAAAATCATGTCCTTACTAATATTATAAATGAGAAAGTCCGTCTGTCTATTTTACTTTCACTGCTAATCTACTGAAACAATTAAGACAATATTTGATACAATTGAAGCTTGTATACGGAAGTTGTCTGTAAAAGCTGTCTGTATGTGATTTTCTTAAATATTGAACAAATTTTTGTACTGTTTTACTTAAAGCTACTGCAATTTTTGTGGAAGTTTTAGGTTAAGAGTAGCACATTCTCCAGACCTACAACACCGATTTAAATACAACATAAATTAGACGCGAAAGAAGTCGCGAGCACTTACAACTGATGCGATATAGTTCATCATCATACTCTTACCCTTATCCCACTCTAAGTGGGGTCGGCACAATTTGTCTTCTTCTTCCATTCCCCTCTATCATTCGTCATCTCTGGTGCCACCCCTTTAATATGCATATCATTTTTCACACAATCCATCCATCTTCTTTCAGCCTCCCCCTAGTCATACATCCATCCACATTCATATTTAAAACACTTTTGGTCACATCGTTTTCATCCCTCCTCATTACATGACCATACCAACTTAGTCTCGCACTTCTCGTCTTTTCTGTAATGGGCGCAACTTTCAGACTTCCCCTAATATACTCATACTATTGTCATATAGTTAAGAATATAATATATCACGTGTGTCCTAATCATTAGATCGGTCGCCGGTCGTGAGACGGAACACAGGCGGAAGACATCGTTATTCAGACAACGTCAACGGTTTTTGTCTAACCGGACACCACGGGTTAATGTTCGACGGACTAGCATTATATTTAGAACCTAGGTGCGTTCAGGATTACGGAGCGACTGCGCGACGTCGCCATATTGGAGATTACAGGCTGTTAAAATAATATAAAGTTAAATAGCTATGTTATTATAAACCTATATTTATTATAAAACAAAGTCGCCGAAAGCATGTATGTCGACGATTTTCACTAAATCTACTAAACGTCTTTTGTACTCTTTTTTACTGATAGATAGTGAGATTAAAATTATATGTAAATTGCGTAGAAAAGGTGGCGTGATGTTAAAAAAACTAGTCTGCTTGGACCTTCAGTCGCATGTTCCGCGTTAACTAGCAGATATACACTAAAGTAATGTTCTAGAAAATTGCACATCTACTAAAATACTACAAAAAAGTCCATATTAGCATGTCTCTATCTATTATAGTTAACTTACAATAATTATTTTTATGTTATAAATCTGTTACATACAAGCACGTACGCACGCACTCTATCTCACTCTCTCACACACTCATTCACACTCACACACATGCATGCAAGCACGCACGTACACACGCTAGAGTCATCAGTCACGAGATACCAGAATCATCTACATCTCTTAACTTACTACCTCCTACCATTATCCCCACTTTAAGTGGGGTCAGCACAAAATGTTACACACCCGGCACGGCCGCCTGCCTGACATCAATTACCTCAGTCGTATATTAGGACACCTCGGTAAGAAATGAGGGTAGTACTATTTTATTTAGCCGGATACCACATACGCCACATCTCTTAAATGCTACAAATTTCTCCAAAGATTATAAAGAATTTTATCATCACAGATAAATAAAACGATTATCCGACATTTTAATTTAGTGAGTTAAAAAAAATTAGCGATCCGTTCAAGACACGTGTAATTAAATAATATGTGTGCACGCCCATCTCACCCGTCGGCAACTGGCTCGGTAGTACACGTGTCGACCGATTCACACGCACGCACATATAACTGAACAATTGCTTTGACGTTTTACACGGTTCAAATCAAATCGAAACGCCAGACGGATGGTCTTTACTTTTTTTAATTGAGAGTTAGTAATACAGAAATTATTTTTAACTAGCAATCGCCAGCGGCTCCGCCCGCGTGGAAAGATTTTAACCGTGTTTTGATAACTATAAAAATGGTTAAAGTGGGTTACCCTTAAATGCTAGACAAATACTGTAACGGACTTTTATTTAGAACTTTTAGAGGGGAACAATTTTTTACTTAGCGCACCCAAGGAAAGCTTTAAATTTGCCGTTTTAGTAATATTTTTTATTGCTGCTCATCTCTTATTTATCTTAGCGCGATCTTATATAGCCTTTCTCGATAAATGGACTATCTTACATTCAAAGATTTTTTGTAATCGGTCCAGTAGTTTCTGAGATTCGCGTTTGATTTGATAAACCTAAGTTCTCATATAAGAGAAAAATTACGAATTCTGATGATAAAATATCTGTGGACAGCGTTATCGTTTCATAATGGTATCCGGCTACCTAGAATATACCAACCACCCTGACTAAAGTAAGTTAACGTCAGGCAATCAGCCGTTCAGTTGTAAGTGTAAGGAGAAGATATGTATTCCTACTCCAAACTTATTACAATACTAATGATAAATGATTACTTATGCTATGCTGCTATAAACTAATGCTACTAAAACTATAAATTCCAGGGGGCGCGCGTTGCTTGCGGTGTTTAACAAATGGAAACTGAGTGCGACGGCGCCGCGCGTCCGTATTTATGCTGTTATGTGTAAGGTTTTTTCCGTATTTATGCTGTTATGTGTAAGGTTTTTTCCATATTTATGCTGTTATGTGTAAGGTTTTTTCCGTATTTATGCTGTTATGTGTAAGGTTTTTTCCGTATTTATGCTGTTATGTGTAAGGTTTTTATATGTTTTTCTATGTTCGATGTGCTAATGCACCGAACATAGTCGAAAAAAACTAGCGTGACATTTAAAGTCAAGTGATAAATTAAAAAAGATGAAGAAATCTTTGCTTATATTAACAAGAGCTTCAAATATAAATGAGATACAATACAATAATCAGTCTATGACCCCTAGTTTAAAATTATATATGGCAAATAGGGTGATGCCAATAATGGCCAACGTCACCTGAAGATGAGCGGCGCGTGTCTTCATCGAAACGCGTAATACATTTTTTATTAACCGAATCTCTTACCCCTGACACAGACAGTATGAATAAACCCGTCGAAAAGGGCAATTTATTGATGCTATATCATGTGAATATTGTTATAATATTAGGGGTGTTAGCTGAGGGTAACTACGAGTGGTAATGGTTTGTTAATATATGCTAATAACCGCATCGAATTTGACGCAACTATCTATACTAAGATTCTGATTACTGAATACAGTAAGTGCACTTTTCTTTAAATTTCACTGGTTCTCCATAAATGCGCAATTCTTGTAATATAAAATTAGCACGCCGTGTGGTATCCGGCTGAATAGAATAGTACCACCCTCATTTCTTACCGAGGTGTCGTAAAAGGTGAATAAGGTGAGTCGACCCGCCGTGTGGTATCCGGCCGAGTAGAATAGACCAACCTCATTTCTTACCGAGGTGTCGTAAAAGGCGACTAAGGTAAGTTGAACCACCGTGTGGTAACCGGTTTAGTAAAATAGACCACCCTCATTCTTACCGGGGTGTCGTAAAATACGTCTAAGGTAAGTTGACGTCATGCAGGCGGCCGGTCGAAAAACGCAGCCAAAACAGCATGTTTATAACATGTTATGCCGACCCCACTTAGCGTGGGATAAGAGCAGGATGATGATGATCTATATTAAAATTTATTAAAAATGTTTTAAGAAATTTCATTAAAAACAACGATAAAAGCTAAGCTAAGTAAGTAGCGGCCTGTTACTATACCACTGCTGAGAATAGGCCTCTTCTCTCCCATTTTGGAGAGAAGGTTTAGAGCTAAGACATACCACGCTGCTCCAGTGCGGATTGTAGGTTACACATATCTCTAGAATTCTCTAGAGGTATGCAGGTTTCCTCACGATGTTTTCCTTCACCGAAAAGCGTGTGGTAAATTGCAATTATCAATTAGACACATAAGTTTTAACAGAAAAACTCATTGGTGTCTGCCTGGGTTTGAACTCGTGACCACCTCGAAAGACTCGCACGGTGTTACCGCTGGGCTATCACAGCTTATAAGTTAAAAAGAATATACTTAGCTTTGTAACCTTAACCATGAACTGTAAGTTCATATTAGTAATACATTAAATATAATTTTTTCATTTCTCAAATCCCAATTTTAAACTCCTATAACTTAAGATGTTATTAAAAGGCCCAATGGCGAGACGTTATTTAGAACAGCGCCATCTATTTTTAACGTTGCCAGAACATAAAGAATTTTTTGCTAAACACTAAGCCCAAACGAAATGACTGTTTCGGTATAGTGTTTTGCACCTCTATACAAAAAAAAACTCGTCAACATTTGCTCTTTTTAGGCGTTAAATATTATCTATATTTCAGACACACTTTCTTTTAATATTAATACATATAGTTAAATAGAAACATAATCTGTCTTATTTAATCGGTAATGCCTTTTATTAGTTTCGCGTCATCACATGTGAAGTACATCTGACGTCATTCTACCATCACTAATAGCTGCAAATCGAATTGCGTTCACTATGACAGATGGGCCAGTCCCGTCCACCAGAGCGATGACAAATTCGCGATATTACATGCGGATTAATGTCCGTGCACCATTTTTTAGGGTTAAATTGTCTTTTCAGGAGCACCCTTGCGGCATACATTGATATCCAATTGAAATAACAATCCTATAACCATGCATTACGGTCTAAATTTGATTGTAGTCACGCTACACTTGTTTTCTATTGTTTTTGCGCTAAAGTTGAGATCGCAAAGGGTGATTCCCTAAGGCTAGATGGCATCCGTACGATGGTTATCATAATCCCTCCATTGACATCATGTGATGACACATGTCGTGCAGTCGTGTTCTAAAATTTCGCTTTGAAAAATCCGCGTTCGCGTATAGTCTAGCTAAAGTTACATCTACCCTACTATGATTGACTTAAGGTCTAAAGTTGGTTCTTTTAACCGCATTCGTAAATTTGTTAGCCCTGGGAAGACATTGCGTGGACAGTTCACAATACCGTGTTCTGTTTGTGTATGGAGATCGTTGTTTGTGTTTAGTCTTACGTTATTTCGATCTATTTGCTTAGCTCAATGTCAAGAGCTGATACATTTGGCTGTTTGTGCTGCGTAATTATTTATTCCTTGATATAAAAATGTTGATTATATATGATCGAGTCATATCTTCGCATAAAGACAAAAAACAATTTTTTTCTGCTGTATTAGGCATTTTAATTGTTTAGTATTTCCTATTAAATAATATGTGATAGTATATTAAAAAATGCTTTCTAGTTTCATCATTGTATCTCTTCCAACAAATTTGGAAAACCCAATATAATAAGCAGATTGCTTTCAAAATCTAACGCAATTATTAATTTTAAATAGTTTTATTGTATTATATTGATAGGAGTTTAAAGTAATTTGTATATCATTTAGTAACTTCAGCAGATGTGTGTATGTGGACTAAATATCATGGTTAGATGCTCTGGCGCTCTTAATCGTTACCTACACATTGTTATTCGTTTTGCTTAAGCAATCATGACTTTGGTAGTTTTGTCGGTAGTCGCTTAAAAACACAATTATAATGCACGCCATTGGCTATATGCTATGTTTATAAGTCTTTATTAAACATTTTTATCTCATCTTATGTATATTTTATTTATTTTCATTTTATTTATATTTTACTACGAGAGGCATTGATCACTTATAAACAAGTTTATGGCAGTAACGCAGGTTGCATAGTCTGTAACTTACACATGTCTAGAAATATATATTTCAATATAATATGTATTATATTTGTCTTGTATATAAATAATGAACATAATTTCTTAATAAAAAAATAGTTCTAAAATCCTACTAATAATATAAATGCGAAAGTTTGTGAGTATTGTTATATGTTTGTTACTCTTTAACGATGAATCCGCTGAACCAATATCGATGAAATTTGGCACAATTATCCTTCCTTATACACCGAAACAACATATAGGATATAGAAATCCTGTTAATTATGAAAAACATGACAGTAAAAAGCGCCATCTATTATCAACCTGTTACGCTACAACTAACGAAGTCGCGGGTAAAATCTTGTTTTACTATAATTTACTCTTTTGAAAATTTAGAATAGGTTAATTATTTGATAGGGTAGCTTTTAGCCTAAACTATCAAACTTTGATTGACAAATATTAGTGGAGATTAAAATTTGCCAACAAAAGAGAGCTAAGAGTAATTCCGAATTAATATGTCGGTACCCTACGCAATTATAATACGTAAAAACGGGGCAAACTGCAGAATCATAGGAAATTATAGGATTCCAAACATTGCACAAAAGGGCGACCCTCGCCGGCTCTACGCGATAGTAATGGGGACAAATTTAAATATGGGGTGTACTGCTTTTAAACAATTACATAGAAATGAACAAAAACTAATGTACAAACTGATAGCAAATCGTACTGATGAATAATCACATCATTTTCATAAGTCTTTCATGTTAACTCGATTGCATTAATCTAGGTACATTATTTTACCCTCATCATCCTCCTGCCCTTATCCCACTCTAAGTGGGGTCGGCACAACATGTTACATGTTGCATGTTATTACATCGTGTAATATGTCGACAGTCCACGCGAACGAAGTCGCGGGTAAAATCTAGTGTTACCGTATTTCACTTCGTCATTCGAAACTTGTGTTTCTAAAGAGTTAACTGGAAGATATCCCTTTTAGGTATAAGTCCGCTTATGTACATACGCCTATTTTCTTTTTCTAACAGCATGTGTATACAGTAAATAAATAATAAGGCATTTTTTATATTTCAGTCATCATCCTCCTGCCCTTATCCCACCCTAAGTGGGGTCGGCACAATATGTTATAAACATGCTGTCACATGATTTGCCTGCGTTTTTACGACCGACCGCCTGCTTGACGTCAACTTACCTTAGTCGTATTTTACGACACCTCGGTAAGAAAGGTGGTCTATTTTACTAAACCGGATCGACTTACCTTAGTCACCTTATATTTCAGTATTTATAGAATAAGGCGTTACGTTGCGGAGATCTATATCTAGATACTATATTCTTAAAATTACGCGAAATCAGGTCGAGTCAAAGGTTAAAATTATGTATATTACAGGAGAAAATGTAACATAAATAACATAAAAATAGAAAAACCAATAAAATTTTCCCAAACTTTATATGAGTTATGACCTGTTATGCATGCATAATGTTACTATAGTGCGTTATTTTCTTGTACACACAACACGAGTAAACTGGGAGACTTCATAGTTAGTTTAACAGTGTTTAAAAGCTTTTATAACAAAATATAACTTAATTTGAATTGATATTTGCCTACATATAGCAACTCAAGCAATACTAAGGCCAATAAAGAATTATGTAATCGTACAACTCGACGGGGTTGGCCCTCGAAACTGGTATACTTTACCTTTTGTGTAGAAATTATAAGAAAAGCTACTCGATCGTGAAAAGCCAAGCATTCAGAGCACTCCAGCCGTGAGCGCTACATGGACGAAAAAATGTGAAAATAATCGTACGCAAAAAACCCTCGTGACAAATGAGCATCGGGGCCTCGAGAGGTCATTAAAACGAGGCTCGATCTAAAAATGTGGGGGGCAAAGAGGGAGGGGGGACTTTCGAGAACTCAGTAATTGGACCAGGGAGGGTCTCAAATCACATTCGAACCAGCGGAGGCGGAAAGGCTCAACTGAGTATAATTAACAACAAATATGGGTGAATCGATTTTCTTTTTTTTCTTCCAACATTCGTAGGGTTATTTCGCGACCAATTACTTAAACAATAAACCTATTTAAATATTAATGTTGAAAGCCACGTTATTTTTGTGGGAAAACTTCGCTTGTTTAGCAACTGCGGCGTAGTTTGTGTTTTCCATCGCGTTTACAAGCGCGTTTCATTTTTGCCCTTCCGTCTGCGTAATTGAGTATTTTTTAAGTAAACGTAGGGAGCCGATAAACGGTTGAATAATTTCAGTTTCAATGTAAAAATTATTGTGTATTTGCGAGCTTTCTGTTTTGAAAATAAACTAGCAATTTAGGAAATGTTAACCGCTTGAGGTGAATATTGAATCATTTAGTATCAAGGTATTGATACACCGAAAGCAGTAATACAAGCGTTTATATTAAGGTATCATATATCATTAAATAATATTATAGTCTCTTTTAAATAAAACTCTCATTTCATTATTGATTTAGCAATATTCATGAAATTTGGTAAATTAGAAGTTTATTTACCAAGTAATTATAAAATTATTTCGCTATACATATGCGCATATACTTTATCGCGGATTACAGGAAAACAATTTTACTATTACTTTTGTGCTGTCGATCTCTGCAAAGTAACGCCTAATCCTGTAAATTATTGATTTACCTGGTTAGTATATAGGTTACACAAAAACCTTATAGCATTCTTTTGTATTATGGACCTCCGCAAAGTAACGCCTAATTCTAAAGATTATTGTAAGAAATTCTAATATCTTGTATATCACGTTTGCTACCATAAAGCATACCGCGAAATAATACCGTCCTTTTAAAATCAAAACAAAATCAACGACGTATCGAGTACTGTGAATGCTCAGTTAATGCAACGTTGCGTAGTTGGAATCCGAATCCATGTTTATTTAAGTATGAGCCAATACATACCATTATTATTGTACAGTAACTAATTAGTGATGCGATTCGAATAGAATTTTGTGACTCGAATCACTCGAGCAATTTTACGAGCTCACCCGAATCATACTCGAGTTTTCGAGTTACTCGAGTAAAAAATTGGAGACTTGCGACTTGAGTGATATTTCTTTTAGTAATTTTAAACAAATACCTATAATTAAAATAGTATAATTGTCAATTATAATATACATTAAAAGAGTAAGTAATCAAAGTAAAAAAATGTCTTTCTAAGTAGTAACATTAATGATATTTTTATACTTACTTACAAAGTTCTATAGTTTTTTTTTCCGGTTTTGATATACCGTATATATATATATATCTATCTTAAAACTTAATTTTTTTTAAACTTATAAATATAAATATGCTTAATACTATATGAAGGTTATAGACACAACAGAAGCGTTAAGATGTAGCCTGTTGATGATCCTTTCAAAAAAAAATATATATATATATATATATATATATATATATATATATATATATATATATATATATATATATATATATATATATATATATAATAAAACAAACCAAAACTGACTCAATTAACAGATTTAGTTCATATCGGCGTAGCATAGATGAGTCAAATAGAGTATTGTACTCTATTACTACTAGATGACAGATGGTATATCTGTCATCTAATCAACTGTCAACGATGCGCCGAGTTGACTCAGTAACTCGAACGCATTGAGACTCGAGTATCCACTACTGTATCCACTACACGCCCTAAGCCGTGGTCCGGTCTCACAGCACCCTTAGAACGACCTTCCCCGACGCTAGTAGAGGTTCTTCGTTCTACTCTCCGCATTTCGCAACTTCGAAGATGCTTCTGCGCTCGCCCGGTGACGCTGTAAAAGTCGTTAGGGCTAACAGCAAAGAAAAGAAATGAGACTCGAGTATATTTTTTTTCAATCGACTACGACTAACAAATTCACTCGAGTGACTCGAGTAGAAACACGGCTCGAGTCGCATCACTATAACTAATACGACCGCAAGTCATCGATTCTTAGAAAAAAAGTTGACCGAACGAGACACCTATTAGACCACACAGTGAGACAAAGGCACGAAAAAGTGGACAAAAAAAAATAGACAAGGGAATCACGTCACCACATTATGTTAATAGGTCCAAGATGTGACAACATCGGACGTAATCCGCTTTGTCCAGACGGGCACATTAAACCACTCCGGTCCACTGGGAATCGTTCCTTTGATTTCCGATTCGATGGAAATTAATACATTGAGTGTGTTAGTAAATAATAAATAAATATGGATTCTATGAATTAGATTTGTTAAATATATCATCATCTTACTGCCCTTTTCCCACTCTAGTGGGGTCGGCACAACATGTAATAAACATGCTGTCATATGATTTGGCTGCGTTTTTACGACCGGCCGCCTGCCTGACGTCAACTTACCAATGTCGTTCTTTACGACACCTCGGTAAGAAAGAGGGTGGTCTATTCTACTAAACCGGATGCCACACGGTGGGTCAACTTACCTTAGTCGCCTTTTACGACACCTCGGTAAGAAATGAGGTTGGTCTATTCTACTCAGCCGGATTACCACACGGCGGGTCGGCTTACCTCAGTCGCCTCTTACGACACCTCGGTAAGAAATGAAGGTGGTACTAATCTATTCAGCCGGATACCACACAGCGGCGATTTGTTAAATATATGTCGTACCTTATTTTGAAAAAATCTCTATAATTTGTACATTTTTCCTGTAAATAAAAAATAAAATAATTAAATTATTTTGCTATAATCCGTGATGAATTCATTCAAATTCATAGTGCATTATAGCAAAATAATTTTATCATTACTTTTGTATTATGGATCTCCGCAAAGTGACGAATAATTCTATAAACTATTTTATAAAAGAAAGCAATAAGTCGCATTAGTCGCACTTTCAAAGGGAATATCAAGAATGATACTGTTTAAGTTTTAGGCTAGGTTATTGGAATATAAATTAGAAACAGCTGATTTGTAAAACGTTAAGCATCGTATCGTAGACCACATTCAGCAGAATCAGCAATCAAATAACTCAAATGGGAATATCATTCTTTATATTGTTTAAGTTTTAGGCCAGAATTATGGGAACATAAGTTAGAAGCAGCTGATTTGTAAAACGTTAAGTATCGTATTGTACAACATACTGAATCGGCAATCAAGTAACTAAGTATGGTTTCACTGGATCTCCCAACATCCTGCCGCGTCGAAAAAAAACAATAAACGCTTAAATGCATAAATTATTTAATATATCACTCACCGTAATCATTACAAGGAACCTGTCAAGCGAGCAAACATTAAAAAAATCATCCGTTGCGGCTGAGATGGATCATAATTAGGGGTTATCACACAGCATCGTTCCCGCGAACCGCACGCGATACAAAACGTGTCAAATAGCTCGTTAACGGCCCCTCACAAATAGAAATATTACTCATAACTTAATCCCCGCTCATAATAGATTTAACCTGCCATAAAATCATATCCTTTTTTTGGCTGCGCAAATAGCGGGGTGCGAACACTGTGTATTTATAACGAATTGCCGATTACCGCAACAATGGCGTTTAAGAGGTTATAATACTCATAATTCATGTTTTTTTTTTGTTCGAGAGGATAATCGAGGGGTAATAATATGGGGTAATGTAAATTGGATTTAATATTTTCATTTATTGCAACACTTGTGTGAAATTGGACGCTTGGTTAAGGGTCATTCGGGGATAGGGTTAATCCGGTGCTTTAACAATTGGGAGTTTCGATGCGCCAGTATTTAATCGTTGGCCGTCACGGCATAATTAGTCAATTTGTTTAATTGATACGGAAAATAATTTGTATTTATTTCACTTTCCGATGATTTAATGATTTCGGCAAATGAGTTTAACGCTTGGCACGTTCGGATTTTAAATAAACATTCAGTGAATCTCGTTCGTTATCAGTTTATTTTATTTTACGGCTTGTGCTGTATGTTCGATTTACGTTTGGGGAATGGTTTACTTGCTGATTGTGGGAAATCGAAATCAAAGTCATTAATAATAAAATAAAAAATAGACTTTACCAAGTAGTTTTGAATAGCGAAACTATTACTGTAGAAAAATTATGCGGACAAAAATATACGAAAATTTTAATATAAAAAAATTCGCCAGTTCTACATCACAATCTCATAATGAAATTTTTAATTAAATGATAATGGATTAAAAATGACTTTTTGATGGTTTGAAATTTTTGCAATCATCAAGTTCATCTAGTGGGAGGCTACAATTAAACCTAGTTAAAGAGCTTGCCTTCATCATCATCTTCCTGCCCTTATCCCACTCTAAGTGGGGTCGGCGCAACATGTTATAAACATGTCGTCACATGATTTGGCTACGTATTTTACGACCGGCTGCCTGCCTGACGTCAATTTATCTTAGTCATATTTTACGACACCTCGATAAGTCTATTCTACTTAACCGGATACCACACGGTGAGTCACTTACCTTAGTCGCCTTTTACGACACCTCGGTAAGAAATGAGGTTGGTCTATTCTACTCAGCCGGATACCACACGGCGGGTCGTCTTACCTTAGTCGCTTTTTACTACACCTCGGTAAGAAAAGAGGCTGGTACTATTCTATTCAGCCGGATACCACACGGCAGTGTTAAAGAGCTTGCCTTGAAGTGACTATTTCAATTTGAGGACGTATACTTTATTTTCATCTGAAAGAATATTGAATTTGAACGAATTGCTCAAGAGCAGTCCTGAAATGAAAACAGTACTCCGGGAATTATTAAAACTGAGTAAGTCTTTAGGACTGACTTTATAAAGTTTCATAAATTTTGCTCATTATAATACTAATTCCGCTCACTAACTTAATAATGATGTCATTTCCAACCGACAGATTGCATATAAGATATATGAACACTCGAATCACATTCTAGAATTTGCAAACTTCCTGAATACGAAACTCGGGTAACACAATAATTTCTTGCAAAACGTTCGCCTTCTAACCTAACAATAAATACACCTTATTCCATCTTTCATAAATACCATAACCGAGTGGCAACAATGTTATACACGTTGCATATGCACTCGAGCAAAACCCTCTAAACAGTTTGATACAATTTTCAGCTTTATCGGGTTGTTATACGGCTGGTTTCTCCGTGTCTCTATAATAGTTTTCAAAGGATACTTACGTGGAGGTATTCAGGTGGTAGGGGGGTTTGAAAATGGGACTTTCTAGGCAATTACCAAGCCGGGATGGACTCGCATGATCTTATTCAGAACGATGCAGATGCGACGGGTAGAAATTAGGTTGGAGTTTTGTTGGATAACCTATTTATGTAGTGATTGGATGCACCGATGTACGCTGTAACTTTTGTATTGAAGTTTGGTAAGATATAATATAGTTAGTACCACTTTGTAGTTATGAAATTCAGCGTTAATTGACATGAGAACCTTTTGCGGCAATGGTACACAGTAGGATAACAAAGTTCTTACGGACACATCTCTAGTTATGGTTGATACACTATGGCTTCGTATAATGCCGTATAGTTAAGTGGAAGAATGATCGTTATCGTTAAAATGTTTAATTCAGCGCCAAAAGTAGGGAGTCGTTACAATCCCACTGCTGGACAAAGTCCTCTGCTCCGTTTTGGATCCATCACGCTGCTGCATATCCTTATCTAGCTATATGCTAATTACATCACGATGTTTTCCTCCTACATGAAAATGGACGTGATAAATGATAAATAGTAAAAAGGTATACCCGTTTTTGTAAACAACTCCGCTAAACCTAGTCGAACTCGGTGGAATCAGGTATTCAAAGTCTCTATGTCTGTTGTTCGACATCGCTATGCCTGGTGATTGAACCAGCTATACCTGGTGTTCAAATTTGCTATCCCCGGTGTATGAAACTCGCTATGTCGGGTCATCGAAACTCTATTCTTGGTGTTTTAACTCGCTATACCTTGTAAAGAATCACGTACTCCACCGGTTTCCTGTTTTAAAAACTGTGTTATCTAAGGTAAAAGCGCTTGAAGAATTGCAGTATGGATTAAGCTTTGTAAGAGCTTTTTGATTTTTTAGAAACTACTTGATGCCTGGTGTTTGATCTCGCTTTGCCTGGTGTTCAAAATCTCTATGTCAGGTGTTCAACATCTCTTTGCCTAGTATTCGACATAGCAATGCCTAGTGTTCGAACTCCCCGTACTTGATGTTCGTACCCGCTGTGCCTGGTGTTTGAATTCGTTATCCCTGGCGTATGAAATAGCTATCCCTTCGAAATCGTTATGACTGGTGTTCAAACTCGCTGTACCTAGTGTTCGAACTCGCTATACCTTGTCAAGAATCACTTCCTCAACGGAGCTCACCGTTTACGAACTTTGTTACCTAGGTTAAGAGCGCTTGAAGAATTGCAATATGGAATTAGGCATTGTTAAGAGTTTTTAGTTTCAAAGAAAACTAATAGGTGTCTGATGTTAGAACTCGCTGTGCCTGGTGTTCGAACTTGATATGCCTGGTGTTTGAACTCGCTACGCCAGGCTTTCAAAATCACTATGGCTGATGTTCAAAAAGATCTTGTCAATGATCAAAAATTTCACCAGCTTCTCTACTGAGATTTTCTACAAGTCTGCTTGTAACGCTACAATTTCATATATTTATACCACCAACTATTATTATCAACGATTCCCATGATTCCTAAAAAACTCAAAAGCTCGTCTCGAACTGCTATTAATTCCGTCGACTTTTCCCGTCGGCTGCGAGCACAATAAGATCTTTACAAAGCCACGGCGCTTTTAAAAGTATTACTCCGACCCCCTGGCGCCCCCTCGTATGCAGACTGATAGGATTCTAAATTATGGGAAATACTTAAGGTTGAGTGATCGGGGGTATTGAAAAGATATGGTTTTGAAATGAATACCGTGTTTCCTCGGATTTCCAGTTGTCAGGTTGGAAAATGTTTTTTTATATGCATTTCATACGTTTTCATTACGTGTAAAAAAATTTTATTCAACAATTTTATTCAATATTTTATAACTCTATATTAAAGTTTGTAGCTTATGATATTCTAGTTACTTTTTAGAATTTTGCAGACAAAGCCTAAATTTTTTAGATTGGTTTTTTCTTCACTAAACTATTTGTTTTATTTTATCTGACCTCGGGGGTAAGCGTTAAAAATAGTTTAATATTGTAATATCAGATCGATGTTAGAAAAAATTGGATGCATTTTTTAATAACGAGATAGATGTAGTGTAGTAAGTAGAAAGTGTGTAGAAAGTGAAAATGAAACATGTTACAATGCGTACCATTAGTTAGTAATATAGAGGACTTAGTACATAAAGTTTGTTATTGAATATGACAAGATAAATAGCAGCATTGTCTTTTATAAGTTTAAGAGTGACCGAGCCTTGCTCGGTAATTTTTAAAATGATGTAAAAAAAGTAAAAAAAAATTGAAAAGAAAACTGAAAAAATAATAGGGCAGGAGGGGCTCGATCCTAGGTATTTTCACCTCTCTAGACTGCCCGTTCCTTAAATGAACTACCATGACTTTACGTTTGACAGCGAAAAATTATCTCCCGCCTATATGCTGAATTTCGGAAAAATCGTTGGAGCTGTTTTCGAGATTCCGAAAAAATATATATATATACCTATATATACATAAATTTAACATTAAAAATTAACTCCTTTAAATATTATAGATAGATATATTGTCTTGCCTAGATTAAAATAAAACTTTTCATTGATTTTGTTCTGAAAATGTAATCCCTTTTACCGCACTACAAAACTGATAATATCCCACAAATGGGCACAATCTCCCCGATTTTGGAAAAAAGGATTAGAGCTAACCCCTATCACGCTGCTACAATGCAATTCTCTAGATATATGGAGATTTCCTCACGATGTTTTCCTTCACCGAAAAGCGTTTAATACATTTTAATTGTCAATTAGACACATAAGTTTTAATAAAATCCATTTGTGCCTGCACGGGGTTTGAACCCATGCTCGTCTCTAGAGTCACACGGTCTAACCGCTGGGCTATCAAAACTTTTAACAAAACTGATAATGTCCCACAAAATACCCCAAATATATCCACTTCCTGACAATCGACCACGACTCGCATCCTAATCATGTAGCCGAAGTATAAACAATTATTACTTCACCGATACACATCGCAACGGTCGGCACGCGCAAAGTGTCCAAAAGAGCCGACAAAGCAAATTAATGTGTAATTCATACTTCCGATTTGGTTGACTCAAGGTGCAGGTGGGCGAGTCACAAGATGTCGCGTTAGGTCATCTCATACTATAAATGATTGAGGATTATTTATAGAATTAGGCGTTACTTTGCAGAGGTCCATAATACAAACCTATTGAAAATATTATTTTACTATATCATCATCTTCTTGCCCTTATCTCACTCTAAGTGGGGTCGGCACAACATTGTATAAACATGTTGTCACATGATTTGGCTACGTATTTTACGACCGGCCGCCTGCCTGACTTCAACTTATCTTAGTCGTATTTTACGACTCCTCGATATGAAAGAGGGTGGTCTATTCTACTCAGCCGGATACCACACGGCGAGTCAACTTACCTTAGTCGCCTTTTACGACACCTCGGTAAGAAAAGAGGGTGGTACTATTCTATTCAGCTGGATACCACACGGCGTAAAATATTATTTATATATATATATATATATAGATATAAATATTATTTTGCTATAATCGGCGATAAAAGAAAAAATATGTGATGCTAAATGTAAAAGTTAATGCAACATCTCAACATTTGTTTCGTCCCGTAACCATGACAAAATTTCAAAGCGATTTTGTTTGTGATTTTGCGATTTGCGATTTTGTCGTTTCTCTATCTCCTTTGACTCTATCTCCTGACGATGCTTCGGTTACAAGGCGAAACAATTGATGAGATTGTGGAGGTGAATGTGTGCAGTGCTTAATACTTAGCACTTTTGTTATGGGTGACAGACAACTGGTGAATATATACTTATATAATTTTTAAATACATATTCAAATACAAATATACACCCAGACTCAAAGACTAATAAATTCATTTATAGAAAATGTTGGCCCTCAGCGGGAATCGAACCCGTGACCCACGGAGCTGAGGGCAGGGTCAATACCCACTGCTTCAATGGGCCAGTTAAATTCAAATTTCAGTCAAATTGATTTCTAGACAAATATTGCTATAAGCAACCTATAAGGCAAGTTTATTACTACACCCTATATAAAGCTTAAGAATAAATGAAAACACTCTTCTGCTTTTGACTTAGGACTGTCAAAATTAACATCATTGTTACAGTTCGGGTGGTTCAAGGGCAGGCAGAGTCGAGGAATTCTGTCTAGTTTCCGTTAAGGACAGGTCCTATTTAATGGTTGTTTGTAGACCGGAAGTGAGTAAACCATTAAGTCGCCGATAGGTAGATTAGTCGGGCCGCAAAACGTGAACGCAATTTTAAAATAAAGACAAATATCTTTGTATTCACAATTACTAGTGTAGTGTATGTAAACTAATGTATGAATATAGCACAGCCTCAAACAGGCACTAACAAGTAATGAGTGACTTCACGTCCACTCTCACCAAGGGCTCTCGTGTTACTAACGCGGTGCATCATGAGATCGTGTATGTTTCTTTGTACATCAGTATTAGGGAGGTATATTCATGTATGTATTACATATAATATGTGCCTTGTATATAAATATACAATGTAAGTTACACATATCAACCCGCATATACTACATCTAGTAACATTATTTTTACGAACATGTTATGCTCTAAGATAGACGTCGTGTGGTTTCCGGCTGAGTAGAATAGACAACCCTCATTTCTTACTGAGGTATCATAACAGGCGAATCAAGTAAGTCAACCCGCCGTGTGGTATCCGGCTGAGTAGAATAAACCAGACTCATTTCTCACCAAGATGCAATAAAAGGCAACTACGGTAAGTCGTAGTAAGTGTCGTATCCAGCTGAGTAGAATAGACTAAACTCATTTCTTACCGAGGTATCGTAAAAGGCATCTAAGGTAAGTCGATCCGCCGTGTGGTATCCGGTTGAGTAGAATAGTACCACCCTCTTTTCTTACTGAGGTGTTTTAAATGGCGACTGAGGTCAGTTGACGTCAGGCAAACGGGCGGTCGTAAAATAATGAGCCAAATCCTGTTACAACATGTTGTGTAAACACTAGTTAGAGTTGGGCAGTAGAAAGAAGTAAATTTCACTTATACTAAAATACAAAGGAAAAATAAAAATTGCAAATATATAAGACGCTTATATAGCGGGCAACATGTGAGGTCGACAAGTAATTTCTAGTTTAACCTAAATTCAAAACTACCCTCTTATTATTTGTTAAACAATTGCTGTTAAAACGGCATTGTTATAACGGAGATTCTAATTCCTGCTAAGACTAGCGCGAACCGGCGTCTTTGTTCGGTTAATAAAGCGTTCTCCATTGTTTCTACCCTCCATAAATACATTGTGCCTGCGCGGACCTTTTTAATAAGTTAGTCTTCTTATTGTTCAGGCTCCTTAATAAATGCACCTTAATTTGTACCTTTGTTTAATTTCAGTCTAGCATTTGTCACTACCCGCGATTGCATAGTTGTGAGAGGTCGTCATTGTTATATAAGATCGTGGGTTCAAACCCCCTAAGATTCATATACATATACCCATAAATAAGCTGTGATAGTCCAGCGGTGAGTCCGTGCGACTCTTTCGAATGGGTCATGTATTCAAATCCCCGGCAGGCACTAATGAGTTTTTCTGTTAAACTTAGGAAATATCTGCATATCTCTACAGAATTCTGGAGATATGCGTAACCTACCAATTCGCATAGGAGCAGCGTGGTCTTTCTTAGCTTCAACTCTTCTATCCAAAAATGGAGAGGAGACCTATGCCCAGCAGTGGGATAGTAACAAGCCGTACAGCCATAATAAATATAAATAATATATAAATATATGGGATAATTACACACACTCGTATTATAGGTGATAGACAAGTAGTAAATATATACATATATTATTTTATTTTATATTATACTTCTTTTTTTTTATAAATATAAATAAATAAATATAAATATATGGGACACTTTCACACACGGTCATCCGTCCCCAAAGTAAGTAACTTAATACTTGTGTTATGGTAGACGGACAACTGGTGAATATATACTTATATAATTTTTAAATACATATACAAATATTCACCCAGGCTCAAAGAACAACAAATTCATTTTATAGAAAATGTTGGCCCTCGGCGGGAATCGAACCCGCGACCTGTGGAGCTGAAGGCAGGATCACTACCCACTGCGCCAACGGTCCAGTCATACTGAATTACATATACAGCGGATCTTAATAATAAGCCGATTTTTTATTAATATAATTAATAAGCTTAGAAATCCATGTGTTAGGCTTTTTCTCAAATAATGATATTATTATTATGATTATTACACACCTAGAATCGAAGACCCTGAAATTGAAAAGAACTTGAAATTGTTCGCCCTCAGCGGAAATCACATCCGCGACCCACGGAGTTGAAGAGAGGACAGCCACTTGCAGCAACGGGTCCAGCAATATTACCAGTTTATCGAAAATCGAAAATCAACAAAAAAAAAATATTCAAGTACTTAAGTAGCTTGTAAACATTGTCAACTCTACTATTGATTCGGAAAGTCCTTCATACCGAGAAGACCCAGCAAGAAACTCCGCGGTTGTTCTTTATAAAATATCATTCTCATTACTATTTATTTATGTAACATAGAAAATGTTGAAAAAAAAATATTATTGGTAAAAAAAGCGTACAAAGGTCAACTTATCCCTATGACAGAGATCTCTGCCAGCTAACCTACGAAGTGAGACAATTTATATTAAAGAAAAAGGTAAGGGAGGAGATCTAAGTACATTGAGTCATTAGTCTTGTACAGGGTCGAAGAATAGCTATATCCACGCATTCTTATCATGTAAGTAATCCTCAACAGTATAGTAAGCATTCTGTATTAGTCTTAGTAAGTGTTTTTAAACTGCTGATAGCCTATTTAGAAACTAGAGACTATTTAGAAACTTGGGCTATCCTTGAAAAAAACCCATCTATCTCACAACCCGGATATACGGCAGTGTAAACAGGCACTGAACGCATTCAAAGTAAAATCAAAACGTCAACGCAAAAAGCATAAAAAAATAAACCAAACATGTCCATATTACACACCCTCGACAAAACCGCTGCGGAATAAAAAGATATCTCCTAAAACGTCATTACGGACATAGCCCCGGCGTCCCGGGATATATCTCCCATACAAAACACTTTAAGCGGAAACTCCATACGCATCAAGACTACCAACAATGGAGTATCTCACCATAGCAAGTAATAAAGGCACGATGCGCCCACATTAAAATCTTATCCCTTTCTTAAATAAAAAATTCACGAAAAAATAAAGAGAGGATGCCTCCCCTCTATTATTCAGCTCACCCCAGTCTAGCCTCCCTACACGACCCCCCTAAAGGAGGCACGAAGAATTTCTAACTTTAACATGTACGTTGCAAAGTAACGATTGCTATAACAATACAGTGTTGCCGAAGAATCGAATCTGGACCTCGCATCTCGTATAATAGAGTCGATATTCGTATAGATTTCGCTTCGGAAGCGGCAGAGGAAACAGGGCTTAGTCGGTAGTGTGGTATTTGAAAATGAGATGCAGCGTGGAGGGTGGTATGGGGAGGGAGGGTCTCTCGAAATCCGAATTACCGGGGCGTGTGTAATGATTTTCCCGGGCGGAATTATACCCGGTATCGGAGACGAATTGGAGACCGGAATTGAATGTTCTTTTTATGGGGGCGATGAAGGAAATCGATAACTGGATATAACCTGTTTAATTTTATTACGTTGTTGGAATTGGTAGATCTTTCGAGATAAACTGTTGGTTGAAGGTACTCGTAGAGTGTAGTCCAAGAGAGAAGTGGCCGAAGGGTAAAAGCGCATTAACCTTTCCAAAGACACGCGAGTTCGAACTCTGGATAGGCACTAATCTATACTTCTATACTGATATATAAAGCTGATTCACACAATCCATCCATCTTTTTTTCAGCCTCCCCCTAGACACATCCATCCACATTCGCGGATGGATGTGTGACTAGGGGACTCTTAATCATGTGACCAAAAGGGTTTTAAATATGAATATATTGAAAACTCTTTTGGTCACATGATTTTCGTCCCTCCTCATTACATTACCATACCAACTTAGTCTCGCACTTCTCAGCTTTTCTGTAATGGGCGCAACTTTCAGACTTCCCCTAATATACTCATTGCGTATTCTATCAAGTTTTGTAACCACACATCCACCTTAACATTCGTAACAACAAATACGTATGTAGATATATTTATGTATTAGAATTTGTATACATTGCACCACCTTATTACCCTAAATTTATTGTCTCTAGTCCAAAGGTTGCCTGGAAGAAATCGCTAGTCAGCGATAAGGCCGCCTTATTGTATCGGCATTAAGATTATATCGTTTTCTTTACAATGTATATTGTAATTTTATGAGGTGCAATATCGAATGTTCTATTCTATTCTACGTAGATCGTCGGCAAAACTCGGACGCCTAGACGGATGTACCAACAAAAAAAGCTTTTTTATCACAGCACCATACATCTGTATGTGAGCACGACCAAGATAACGCCATCTGACGACGATCGCTCACGACTCTACGTGGTCTTGATACGCCGTGGCGATATGTTATGGCGCATAATTGGGGTTACGGCGGTCCGGGCATGGGTTACGTATAGGGACATTCCGAGGGATCCAAATTGGTGCCAATGTTTGTGACAATGTTTAAGCCAATATTGGTGCCAAACTCAGCATCTATTTCAATATTCTCTCTTCTGACTTACCACATAATCGCTATGAATATATCTGATCCATACCAGCTAAAGCAGACAATGCTTCGCTGTGGCTCAGTCTGGAATATTCCTTTTTTGTTCATTTAAGTTTGACCTCGGATAAAAAAAAATAATATTAATTGTATATTGGCCAACCAAATGTTTGTCGATAGATCTCGTCTATAGCTGTTCATTATAGACGCTAATAATCACGACGTTTTATAAGCGGGTTGGTGATAGCATTTTTTTTTAGTATCCCTATCATACTAAATTGATTATAAGAGATTTTTAAATAACTTTCACCTTTTAGTGAGCGCACGCAAGGAAAACTTTGAATTATGCCGTTCTCGCAATTTTTTTATTTATTTCTGATCCTCACCTATTCATTTTAGCGTGATATTATTCAGCCTAAAGCCTCACTCAAAGAATGTTTGAAATCGGCCAAGTAGTTCCTGAGATTAGCGCGTTCAAACAATCTCTTTAGCTTCATATATTGTGTTATAATAAGACTGGAAGTTAGGAGACAAACTGAAAAATTATTCAGTTGGCTAACACCTCAAGATCTTTTGCTCGTTATTGATTCATAAAATGCGCGACAGAGTTCTCCTAGATGTATTTATAAATTCGCGCGTAAATGATAAATGTAAAGTTTTACGAGGGACTGTGATAAGCGGCCGGACAATAACAACTTGCATTTATTATACTATAATTAATACCTTATCGAAACCGACACAATTGTTTCACGGAAAATTACTATTCTCATACAGATAATATAAGAGTTATATAACATTGGATTTATGTTACATCTTAAGTGTTTGGCAATCTGTCATTACTCGCTCAAAGTAACGGCCTGTTACTATCCCAAGCTGGGCATAGGTATCCTAATTGTGAGAAATTATGTTACATTTTCATTGAATATTTTTAAAATAAATAGCCTGGAATTAATAATAACATTATTATTGCCAGGAAGAAAAACAGTTAAGCGTTTATACTGAGAATATGTGGGTTCCAAATTTAAAACTTTCTCAAAACGCGGTCAAATTTATACCAAATAAAACATTCTATTTTCAAATCCCGCGTCGGTACGGAGCGTAAGCGACCCCGAAATTGCCGGCCGCATTCACCCAGACAAAAGCCGTAAAAGCAAAAAGAAAATTTCCATTGCATCCCCTCCTTCATTTTCCCGCCCTCGTAGAGGCGGCGTCGTGGGGGTGGTTATACAACAGAGACGCTACTTGGAAGTCTCGTAGAAAAGAATGAGACGGGCTTATGTCCACCTGTTGCGCTTCAAGTTTCATATTTTCGTGATATCTTTTTCTTTTCTTACACGAAGGACATTCTATAGAAGTGTGCATGCGTACTAGGGTTAGGTATCGAACGGTATTGACGTGCTTGCCCTTCGATTTTTAAAGACGAATTCTAAATTTGAATACATTAGAAAATAGTTGAAACTTAAGATGAATTAATTATTCACTAGAATGCCATTGACACGATCCAGTTCTAAACTTAAATTTACCACCTGACGAAATTGCATTCTTATTATGATATTCTATCTTGGGGCATACTTACAAAAATAATGCGGAATTTTAATTTACCAAACGAGTTCTAAATTTTTCTTCTACTAACTAACCTAAATTAAATTCTACTTATAATATATATAAATAAAAATAAAAATTTATATAAATAAAATTAAATTAACTAAACTAAATTCTTTTTTATCGTTTCAATATATAATTTAATTTTCCCACAATTGTTTGAAAATGTATATTTATTTACAGATTCTTTTTTTAAATTTTCTTGCATTTGTTAATGCATTATCAATTAAAATTTATTTTTAATGGTTTCTAGTCATGGACGTAGTATATACTGGACGGCGCCAAAAGACGTTGCCGATCTTGCGTCTGTGTGTAAGCGATTTATCGTTTGTCTCTGTTCTTATCGCGAACTATACATAAGAGTGAAAGAGATTGTGATGAAGTTTGGCAACGTCGCTAAAAATGTGTCCAGTTGGTGACACCAAATGAGGCCATAACATTGAGTTTGTTGAAGATTATTTCTTGAAATCTAAAGCAAATACGAGTGTTACTGATATATTTTTTCAAAAAAGGTGGAATATGTCGTGTGCTGCCTTAACGTGTCCATCAAGAATAACGAAAGGAGGAGTTAAAAACACGGAATTACCATTTCATAAGTAAATCTTTGACTCTCATTTGCGTGCTAAATTAAAGCGTTTTATTCAGTTAAAGCGTTTCAGATTATAATCTATCAGTACAGTTTGATATTCTCTAGCCGGCACGAGTGTGGGATACTGATAAAACATAGAAATTAATCATTAAATATTCGATTGAATTGTGTTACCTACGTAGTGATGTACACACTAACGAATTATTATGTATCGATAAATATCAGTCAAAGTTATATTTACTAGCCAAGTAAATGCGAATTCTCTAATTTTAGATTATTTTCTTAGGTTTCCTAAATGCCCACATATAAGAGAACAGTGGATAAAAGCTGTCACCGGTCTCACGGATATGTAAATGTTGGGAATAATGTGGATCATGATATTGTTCCATTGGCCACTGAAGCACTAACATTTATGTTAACATTTCATCTATACATAAAGCACCGAGTATGGGCTGCACCTTCGACTTTATTTTTAACGCTTCAAAGGATTCTTTGGTAAATCTAGGCTCACAGTCAATTGACTGATACCATTTTTGAGAGCCACCCATCACAGTAAGATATGCAGTAAAGATGTGCTTTGGATAATTCATGACATTATACTGTAGACTGTACACTCAGGAAATTATGTCAATCTATTCAAATATTTAAATATTTAATATTCTGAACAGTAAACCAATTAGGTTGGTTACAACTGTATATTAACTTTACAGTACCTGAGCTAGGCTTCGATAATTATCGATGCCTAGTTTAGCTTATCGATAAGCTAAGTACTTCCCTAATCACGCACACTAATGCAGTTCTGAAAGTTCACACAAGCATAAAACGGACACACAAAAATAGCTAAGGCGGCATCCAGTGTATTCTTTATCCAAGGTTTCTAGTATTCAATAAAATTATTAACGTTTTAGATATTAATGTCAAGTCTTTTCATAATGTTTTTTGTATGATAAATTCTAATTTTAAATTTATTCGTAAAACTCTTAATTTATTGCCTGTGGTATAAGTAAATATCTTTATAAATAGATATAGGTAAATATTCTGTTGTAAATTTTTCCTTGTATTTATTTTAGCACGGATAAGACTTATCAATGACGGCTGACATTATCTGACCCGCTCAAGATTGAGTGCTAACTTGTGAAAAGCCACGACTTTGTTTTGCTTGTGATTTGTGTTGTCATAGATTTGCGCTTGACCATTAATCTTTTGGTGGTGAATAATGGTGCTAGTAGTATATAAAAATAAATATTTCACAGACTTTACTACTCTAATCAGCGATAACAATTAATTTAGTGTTGAAACTAAATCACTAAGAATATTAATGTAGGATGAATATTAGGTAAAGGCACTTTTAATTGACCATGTACTATTATTAGCTACTAGTAATAAACCGCGATTTCACCCGCGTACATACCGATCTCATGGCAGTGGAAAGTCTACTATGTCTGACTATAGATTTATTTTTGTTAAATATGTAAATAAATATATTATCAATAGCCTCTCAATAGTCTCTGCAGCGCATGGGATGACAGATTTTTATGCATATTTTTTTACATCTTATTACATTTTTATTACGGATCGTTATTTAAAAAAAAAAATAATATAGCCTATGTTGCTCAATTCAAAAATTCAACAATCAAAGAATTTTTGAAATTCGTCCAGTAGTTTTTGTGTGCAAACATTATAAACACACATACAAATTTATCTTCTTTATAATATTAGTATAGACAAAAAACAGAACGCTTATTATTTAAAATTTAACACGGTCAACTACTAACATGGTCAATTACTAGTGCACCTACCTTATATAGAAATAGTACATACCATTATCAAGACACCAGCACCGTATAAATTCACTATAACACTACTAATCCCGTTCGTATAAAGTGGGAGGGAGGATAGCGGCGATTTCCTTTTTATCGCGGATTATGGCAAAATAATTAATCGTTCCTTTTGATCGATATGAATTTAATTATCGCATTCCGCGACAATGCTATAATTTTCTGTGATTAAAATTGTATCACAAAGTGACGCGCTACATACGCGGTCTCTTTTCTTGGTAGGGTTGTCTACTAGGCTATATATTTGAAAATCTATACGTAAAAATAAATACATATGGGACCGTTCAAGTATTATGTGAACACTATGGGGGGGTCACGAGGGTCTTTTGCTTTGCTTATTTTGGATGACATGGGGGTACGGGAGTGTAAATGATGAATTACGTCATCGGTACTTATTTACTTTTTACACGAATGGCAACCCTCACATTGTCTTTGCTAAAAAAACGCATTAAAAACTTAAAATCATAGATTCGAGTTTCATGGACTGAAGAGTGTGAATTTGAATTTAATATGTGTACCAAAAACTTAAACTTGTTTGTTATGTTTAGTAAGATATAATATTATTGTCCTTAACTCTATGTTAATACCGTATCAGTAAAATATAATTAACCTCTATCCTAAATACTTTTTCTTGTTTTTTAAATTATAATTATAACGTTATAATTAAAATATTTAAAAAACCAATACATTGATTGACAAAAGTTTACGTAAGCATGGGGGAGAGAGTATGAGCTTTCCTTACTGTTGTTGAAGAAGGGGATTGGGGGGTAAATAATTATAATACTTAAACGGCCCCTATGTAGGACAATTACATGCCGTTTTGTATCTGGCTGATCTGGATAGACCACCCTTATTTCTTACCGAGGTGTCGTAAAAGGCGACTGAGATAACTTGACCCACAATGTTGTATCCGGCAGAGTAGAATAGTTCACGCTCATTTCATTCTTATTGTTTTGATTAGGGAAATCCTACTAATCCTTGCTAATATTATACATGCGAAAGTTTGTGATTATGGATGTATGTTTGTAACTCTTTCACGGCAAATCCACTGAACCAATATAGATGGTATTTGGCACAATTATTCCTTATATACCGGAATAACATATAGGCTACAGAAATCCTGTTAATTTTAAAGGAATAGGATGACATCGAAAAGCGCCATCTATTATAAACCTATAACGCCACAACAGTCCACGAAACGAAGTTGTGGGCTAAAGCTAGTCTATGATATTGCAATGCTTGTGTCAGCTACAGAAGTTTTTACAGTAATAACATTTGGCTATTATTCAAATATATTCTGAAATAATGGTCTTGTATTGGCATAATACTAAAAAGGCCATGTATGACCCTTATTAGGGTTTCTCTTTTTGACAGGTTAACATTTGACATTTTGAGGTACCTACTGATATCAGGTGATCTTAAACCATTATTCATTCTAATATGGAACATATTAACTTGGAGACATGGCAGTCATGTCCCATAATGAATTTCACCTTTTACCTGTAATGTAAATGTACGCGGTGTGGTATCCGGCTGAATATAATAGTACCACCCTCATTTCTTACAGAGGTGTCGTAAGAGGCGACTAAGGTAAGTTGACGTCAGGCAGGCGGCCGGCCGTAAAATACGTAGCCATGTATGTACGTATTACATGTTGTGCTGACGCCACTTAGAGTGGGATAAGGGCAGGTCGATAATGACCTGTAATGTTAAGTAGCGGTCTGTTTCTATCCCACTGTTGGGTATAGGCCTCCTTTTTGCGTGTTTTGGAGAGAAGGATTGTAGCTAAGACCTACCACGCTGCTCTAATGCGGTTTGGTAGGTTACACATATCCCCAGAATTCTCTAGAGATAGAAGTTACAATAAAATTACTTTACTGTAATCCACGTTTTTGTTAAGAGAATACATGCAATGTTAAGTGTATGAAGCAGGCAACAATCACATACCACATACATGCAGGACAAGTCGCCACACTTCTGGAAGAGATCACAACACTGTGATAAGACCGCCCTTTGCACTTTTAATTGTTTCTATTATCTATGTCTCTTGTTCTTTTCACTCTGTATTTTATTTGTACAATAAAGTTATTCTTCTTCTTCTTCTTCTTCTTATCACAAGACAAAAATAATAGGGTAGGTGGGGCTCGATCCCAAGTAATTTCATTTCTCACGACCACCCGTTTCCCGAATAAGCTGTTTGCAACTAAAGGCAAAATTAGTTTTATATATTCAATGTAATATTTTATATAATCAATGTAATGTTTTATATAATCAAAATACTAAGATTTGTATTTTTTTAATGCCCAAAAACAGGAATAAAACGATTTTTTTTTAACATAGCTAGATAGCTAGATCGAACATCCTAGGTCTTTCTATGCCAGAGTGCATATAAAAAAGCAAGCCCAAAGTTGGGTTATAAAATATTAAAATATTTGCCTCTTTCTTTTATCAGTGACAACCCTTTACGGAAATTTCTCATTACAATGCAATAAAAACTCACCCTTATTACACGCAACATAAAAACCGTATTCAATAAAACAAACGGCGCATCGCAGGATGAAGACAGAAATAAAAATGTTTGTGTTACCGTTTCCGGCGAGTCCCGGGTTCGATCCCGGACACGTGGTGGATATTACGGGGAAATAATCCAATAAAAATAGTATACGATTGGATTACGATGCGGTACCATCTCGGACCGCGTGTTTATTAATACCAAAATGGATAAACTTCAACCATATTATATTTAAGCTGTTATAGCCCAGCGGTAACACCGTGCGACTCTTTTGAGGAGTTCACGGGTTCAAACCCGGGCAGACACCAATCAGTTTTTCTGTAAAAACTTATGTGTCTAATTGATAATTGCAATTTATCGCACGCTTTTCAGTGAAGGAAAACATCGTGAGGAACTAGGAGGTATATTATAAGTAATATTCCATATTACTAGGTTCTAATAGTACATTCTTTTTTTATATTTCAAAAGTAGAGTTGGAGAACGATAAATTCCATCTGTCCGGGTGCGAAACACGAAATTACAAAGTGTTCTCACACGATAACATACGATACACATTACAGATGTTAAGATATGTTTGAGTTTGTCAAATCTAACACGGTATTAGGACCTTTGCAGACGTAGGCCGGTACGCTGCAAAAATTATTATAAAGTATTTTTTGCCCTTCGTTCTTGAAACAAAGCAATGAATCTATGTTCCTTTGACAATGGAATAGTTAGTATAGAAACCCATGTGACTTACGACACCTGTAATAGCTATATTAGAGACTATATATGGAGTTTAAAGAAACTGATAGTTTAACTTTAAGTTTTGCAATATATTTAAATTGCTATATTAAAGACAAGTTTAAGGAAACATGGTTTAACTTTAAGTTTTGCAACATATTTACTTAATTAAATTTTTTCGTACGTTTAATTCATTTCTTTTCTTTATTATTTTTATATTTTGTAATATATATGATATTCTTTCTAGTTAAATAAATAATTAATATATATAAAAAACGAAATGAGAACAATATAAACATGTTTTGTTAATTAATTCATAATATTAATTAAGATTTACATAAGGTTTTTTTATTTTTTAATCTGAAATAAAATTTCTAGTAAACCAAAAGCACAAAATTTCTTTGCCTAAAATTGGTTTTTATTTTGAGGAGAATTTAAACACTCGACAATCCACTATAGAAATATCATCCATCAATCGATACGAATATTATAAATTTGAAGTCTGTCTACCTGTCTAGCAGCTGTGGTAGCCCAGCGGTAACACCGTGCGCCTCTTCCGAAGAGGTCTAGGGTCGAACCCCGGGCAGGCACCAATGAGTTTTCTAGTAAAACTTATGTGTCTAATTGATAAATGCAATTTATCACACGCTTTTCGGTGAAGGAAAACATCGTGAGGAAACCTGCATATCTCTAGAGAATTTTGGGGATATGTGTAACCCACAAACCCGCATTGGAGCAGCGTGGTAGGTCTTAGCTCCAATCCTTCTCTCCAAAAAAAAAACGGAGAGAAGAGGCCTATGCCCAGCAGTGGGATAGTAACAGGCCGTTACCTACTTACCTACCTACCTGTCTGTCTATTACGCTAGACCAATAAGTTAAATTTTATAACAATTCAAAGTTCTACACTAAGATGACACACAGGATAAAAAATCCAAATATTTTGCGTCAACAGAAATACACATTTATTGCATTATTGAGGATCCTTAAGCTTAAGTTGGTGCGAACGAACTCGCAGGTACCCGTAGTTGATCATAAAGATATCTAATTCCAAGTTAACATATTCGACTATCAGTTTACGTTTGTAGTCGCCTTTATTTCACCTTGCGTTGTCAATACACGTTAAATTACGTGACATGCGATGATAACGTGAGATAAGATAACTTGGTGACATGCCCAGTCGTAACTCTGAATCTGAACCGGCTATTTAATGTAACAGACGGAGACATTTGACAAGAGAGACGGAGTTTGATTCCCGCTCAATGATTTTTATTTTAAGTTAGCCTTAAGACTCATAATATTTTTTAAGTTTTCGCTTAATCTTCTTGATACACTTAAATATATAAATACCGTTGTGATATATTATTAAATAATATAATTTACTCGAAATTTTTTGAAGATAGAATAAAAGATAATAATAATAATAAATAAATATATGGGACACTTACACACACGGTCGTCCGTCCCCAAAGTAAGTAACTTAATACTTGTGTTATGGATGACAGATAACTGGTGAATATATACTTGTATATTTTTAAATACATACTTAAATACAAATATACACCCAGGCTCAAAGACCAACAAATTCATTTATAGAAAATGTTTGCCCTCGGCGGGAATCGACCCCGCGACCCGTGGAGCTGAAGGCAGGGTCACTAGCCACTGTTCCAACGGGCAAAGATGCAATATAAGTAAAACGGACTGGTGATATCTGGACTTGAACCGGGATATTTTCACGTCTTAAGTCGGCTCGTTCGCAACTGAGCTATAACTTTGCAAATGACAGTGTAATTAGCCTTTGTTTTCTTTCTTTGTTTGCTAAATGATATTGTAGCAGTTTTTCAGGGCCTGAAATCAGTGATAGGGAATCGCTCTCGAAACCCCTGAATACTAAGTTTCATGAAAATCGTTGGTACCTTTTCTGTGATACACATTGTTCTTGCACATATACAAGAGTAAATAGCTCATTTAAAGATATACAACTCAATAGTGGCGCCACCTAGTCAATCACAATCTTCTACTATAGGCGGGAGGACGTTTTTCTTGTATTGTGTGTCTACTTCAATACAGAAATATTTAAAGCATTTTAATTAAAACCGAAGGCTTAAGATAGTCAGTGTAAACAGTCAGAATTAAATATGTCCATTCAAAATGTGTCACAATTGTGTTCAACGGAATCGATTGCTTATGTACTGTACAAATATTACAAGAGGTCGCTGCTATCCTGCGTATTACCAGTGTAGCTGGTAGATAGCAAATTCGCCGCGGCTTCCTTTCATCGGGCGTCCTAAGAACACACCCGAGTGCCGACTTAATGCGCGATAACAAATTGAGGTTGTGATCGCAACGGAATAACAAGCCATCTTGTGTGATGTGACGTTTGCTTTAGGCTATTATATTAATTACGAGTAAGGTAATATAAGTTAAATTATTCAAGGTTTAATTATAACTCATTTCTGCACCTTCTTCAACAGTACATAAATACAGGTGAAATTAATATGTAAAAAAACCGACAATTAAAGCTACTTACCATTGAGACAGGCAGTGGATGCGCTCCACCGTTGGGGTACGGGTACGGCGCCATGAGGTAGCCCATGTTGAAGCTTGCTGCGGGATGGGGTTCGAATTTACCTGAAAGCAACATTATTTCGTTACAAATACATTTTGCACTAGACTATCCTTCAATGTGAGGACGTAAATAAAAGTAAAGTAACGGCCTGTTACAATCCCATTGCTAAGCATACTTTCTATTTCTGGAGAGAAGGGTTGGAGCTAAGACCTACCACGCTGCTTCAATGCGGATTGGTACGTTACACATATCTCCAGAATTCTCTAGAGATATGAAGGTTTCCTCACGATGTTATCCTTCACCGAAAAGCGTGTGATAAATTGCAATTATCAATTAGACACATAAGTTTTAATAGAAAAAGTCATTGGTGTCGTGAGGGCCGCTCAAGTCGCTGTAAGGACGTCCGAAGATAAAAATGTTATAAAAATTTGATCGGATTGAATTGAGTACAGTTTAAAATAATTTCTTTATTAATATATTTTACACATCTTAACCTCTATCAGTTATGTTGCTTAGCCTTTCAATAAGAAAAAGCAACTTAGTGCAGTCTTTTAACATCACTACATAGTTTAAAACAAAGTCTTTTCCTTTCTGTCCCTAAATCCCTATATCCCTATGTATGCTCAAATCTTGAAAACTACGCAACAGATTTTGATGCGGCTTTTAAAAAAAAATTGTGATTGAAGAGGAAGGTTTATATGTAACATAACATTCAATATGGAGTACAGAAATACTGTAATTTTTGATGTTTCTAATGTGATGTAAAAAATTACATTTTCCGCTTACATTGCATACGCAGGATTTATCAAAATAATGTAGTAAGTAAGTAGTGTTGTACACCTTGAAAAGTTCAGCAGAAAACTCCGCGATGGTATATGTGTATCTCTTATGGAAAACTGTAAAAATAAAATACATAGGAAAAAATGTAAAAAGTAAAGAAGTAAAAAGTTAATTATAAGAATTTAGATATTCCAAAGATAGCAGAAAATCTTCATGGTATAGGGAGAGGGGAATTGTTTTTCTCCAAATTTAACGCGTGCGGGCCACGGGCAGTAATGAATAAATGAAAACTACAAATTTAATCATTATTGTCACTGAGGGACAGTCTATATATTTTATATCCGTGCGAAGCCGGATCGGGCCGCTAGTTTATAATAAAACCTTACAGCGTTTCGTTCAAATCGGTTAGACGGAGCGTGAGGTGGGCGGGGCAGACGGCAAATTGCGTCGACTCATTTGTACGTGTAATTGTGCGCCACTGTACCTGTGAACTAGTTCGTACCGGAACTGCACGTAAAGGCACAAACTAGATCTACCGTCGTTCTATCTTCCAGTGGGATGACAGTGAAGTGACAAAGCGGGATCACATCGCGTGTGAATATTTGCGGTTTTATGTAAAAGGCATAGAGACAGTCGACATTCGCTTTGTCAAGGGTACACTTCATTCGAGCAAACTTGTTTTACAATGTAATCTATACTCATCATCAAATTCAAATTCAAATTCAAAATATTCTTTATTCAAGTGGACTGTTTACAGTACTTTTGAATCGTCAAATGTTTTAAAGAAGCTACCACTGATTCGGAAGTTTGCTCCTACCGAGAAGAATCAGCAAGAAACTCGGCGGCTAATCTTTTAAAAAATTATTACAATTTGATGGTTACAAGATAATCGTTGCAGCTGGATGCGTAGCTGACTGCAGTTAAGATATGCTATCACTCAAATAATCCTCAATAGTATAGTAAGCTTTATGTAGCAACATCGTTTTGAGATAATTTCTAAACTTGTGTAAAGGCAAGTCTAGATCCATCTTCCTGCCCTTATACCACTCTAATTGAGGTCGGCACAACATGTTATAAACATGTTGTTACATGAATTGGCTGCGTTTTTACGACCGGCTTCCTCGACATCAACTTACCTCAGTCGTATTTAACGACACCTCGGTAAGAGAGAGGGTGGTCTATTCTACTAAACCGAATACCACACGGTGGGTCAACTTACCTTGGTCGTCTTTTATGACACCTCGGTAAATAATGAGGTTGGTAATAACTAATATATAAAGCTAAAGCGTATGTTTGATTGTTTGATCGCGCTAATTTCAGGAAATACAGGACCGATTTGACAAATTATTTGATTGTAAGATAGACTATTTAACGAGGAAGCTATAGACCAGTGTTTTCCAACGTGGGGCATGGACCAAAAATTTCATGATTGGGGGGGGGGGGGCAACTCGACACGAGCTTAAGCCTTTCGCTCTGGGCCATTTAAGTGCAATGCTAGATTTCGGTGCCAAATTTAACAAAAAAAACAATTTTTCTTTCTAAAACCTATTGTTTATGTTCTTTAAATGGACAATCAATTTTTAATATTAAAATTTATGTGTATTACTTAGGGAGCCATAATAATTTTAAACGTGGGGCATGGACCAAAAAAGGTCGGGAAACGGGCTATATACTATCACGTTATATAACATACCATACGTTATATAGCGGCTCCGCCCGCGTGATAAGATCAAAACCGTAATATAGTATTTTGATAACCACAAAAATGGTTAAAGTGGCTTAACCTTAAAATCTAGACATATGCTGTCGCGGACTTTTATTTAGAACTTTTAGTAGCGAAAAATTTTGTAGCACATTATTTTTGAATAACTTTCACCGTTTGCTTAGCGCACCCAAAGAAAGCCTTAAATTTTGCCTTTTCGTTGTATTTTTGTGCAGCTCCTCTCCTATTCATCTTAGCGTGATGTTATATAAGTCTATAGTCTTCCTCGATAAATGGACTATCTTACACTCAAAAATTTTTCAAATCGGTCCAGTAGTTCATATGATTAACGCGTTCAAACAAACAAACTCTCAGCTTCAGCTTTATATATTAGTATAGATATGTAAACTCAGGCAAAAATTTGTATTAATCAGAGTTACACAAGAATTTCTCATATCCAATTATACATTACTATCACCAATATGCTGGGCATAGGCCTCCTCTCTCCATTTTTGGAGAAAAGGGTTGGAGCTAAGACCTACCACGCTGCTCCAACGCGGATTGGTAGGTTACACATATCTCTAGGATTCTCTAGAGATATGCAGGTTTCCTGACGATGTTTTCCTTCACCGAAAAGCGTGTGATAAATTGCAATTATATATTAGACACATAAGTTTTAATAGAAAAACTCATTGGTGTCTGCCTGGGTTTGAACCCGTGATCGTCTCTGGAGATTCACACGGTCGCACCGCTAGGCCATCACAGCTTATCATATCACCAATATTATCATATCTTAGACACAAGCATAAAAATCATATCAAGGATGACGTCACGAAATAATTTTTTCACACAATCTTCGTAATGTCAATATTTATAGTGTTTCTTTATCGCGAGTGTGTAAAAGAATAAGTTATTTAAATAAAATCTCTATTAGTCATATTTACTTTTGTTTCTTATCAATGTTTTATCTAAGTAACTTAAACATTAACAAGTTCTAGATGTAAACAGTTAGTTCTTTACTACTTAAAAAGCAGATTGTATCACAATAAAAAAAAAAATCAAATCAAAATAAACTTTAAGTAAATAAGCTTTTTGAATCAATGATCAATATTTCTAGAACGCCGTGTGGTATAGCTGAATAGAATAGTACCACTTTACTTACCGAGGTGCCGTAAAAGGCGACTAAAGGTAAGTCGACTCGCCGTGTGGTATCTGGTTAAGTACAATAGACCACCCTCTTTCTTACCGAGGTGTCGTAAAATACGACTAAGATAAATTGACGTCAGGCAGGCGGTCGGTCGTAAAATACGTAGCCAAATCATGTGACAACAAATTAGAAATATGTTGTGCCGACCCCACTTAGAGTGGGATAAGGGCAGGAAGATGATGATGATCTATCTAATGTCATAGATTCAATGCAGCCTCCAAAATCGCCGCAGTCACATTTCAACGGCACTCGTAATATAATTCTCCCATAAAACGCGTCATCATTATCTTCCTGCCCTTATCCCACTCTAAGTGGGGTCGGCACAACATGTTATAAACATGCTGTCACATGATTTGGCTGCGTTTTTACGACCGACCGCCTCTTTCTTACCTCAGTCGTATTTTACGACACCTCGGTAATAAAGAGGGTGATCTATTCTACTAAACCGGATACTACACGGTGGGTATCCTTACCTTAGTAGCCTTTTACGACACCTCGGTAAGAAATGAGATTGGTCTATTCTACTCAGCCGGATACCATACGGCGGGTCGATTTACCATAGTCGCCTTTTACGACACCTCGGTAAGTAAATGAGTGTGGTACTATTCTATTCAGCAGGATACCACACGGTTATCGCGGATTATTTATTGACTGGCTCGTTGGAGCAGTGGGTAGTGACCCTGCCTTCGGCTCCACGGGTCGCGGGTTCGAATCCCGCCGAGGACCAACATTTTCTTTAAAATGAATTTGTCGGTCTTTGAGCCTGGGTGTATATTTGTATTTAAGTATGTATTTAAAAAATATATAAGTATATATTCACCAGTTGTCCGTCTACCATAACACAAGTATTAAGTTACTTACTTTGGGGACGGACGACCGTGTGTGTAAGTGTCCTATATATTTATTTATTATTTATTTATTATAGCAAAACAATATATTCATTACTTTCGTTAGGTATCTTAGTAAAGTCATAGGTTCGATGCAGCCTCCGAAATCGCCGCAGTCACATTTCAACGGCACTCGTAAAATAATTCTCCCATAAAACGCGTATGCCTATAAAATCTATACTAAGCATATTTCTCGGAATGTCTTCCGCGGTGGGTCCTAAGCCTAAACAAATATTGACGGCCCCGTGTAATGTGAGGTAACGACATGTGTACACACGTTTTTGTGTGTTTGTGTGCGTTGTGAAAGCTACACCGATTCATAAGGTGCTACCGGCTGTCTGGTTAGGAATTATTATATTCAACATTCAGTACGGAGAGGTCAACCACGCGCAATAAACCCAGTTAAAATCCAAAAGTTTAGTACCTGGGTAACCGTACCTTGCTCGGTAATTTATAAAATGATGTAAAAAAAAAAAATAATAATAAAGGTCAGGTGGGGCTCCATCAGTATTTTCACCTCACTAGACCGCCCGTTCCCCAAATGAACCACTATGACTTTACGTTTGACAGCGAAAAATTGTGATTGTATTCAACGTAAATTTTAAAAAAAATTTAGAGCTCGAAAACAGGGATAACACATTTTTTTTTAAATAAAACTCGAAGATCGATTTTTCTCACCCAAACCCCCTTACATGCTGAATTTCAGGATTTTTCAAATTGTTGGAGCCGTTTCCGAGATTCCGAATATATATATATATACACACACACATACACAAGATTAACTCATTTAAATATTAAAGATTAACGTCCCGTTTATAATTATACAGCGTAAATGCCTCCTTTTCTTAGTAAACATAATACAGAAGAAGTTACGGGTCACCGTTAATCGTTAACTAAATTAAAATAAGTGATAAATTAAAGTGTTGAGAACGTGATTTATATTCAAATAAATTCCAAAAACGCTAATAAAAACATTGTAACGTATGGTTGCAAAAAATGGACGTAGATATTAAAAAGGCGTAATATAAATCAGGAGTCCATTCGGAGGTATTGAGTCACACTTTAGCTCGAGCTTATAAGTCAGATAAGGCAGAGACCAAATCTGTCGCATACAGTTTGGATACATTGGGTTCCTTATTATTTATTTATAACGCGATGAGAACACGGAAATTTAAAATTGTTTAATTACTAGTGGCCTGTTCCGGCTTCGCACGGGTATAAAATATATAGCCACTCAGTGAAAAAAAATTATTAAAATCTATCCTGTCCTTTGTTTTATTCATTATTGCCTGTGGCCCGCAAGCGTTAAATTTGGATCATAACAAATCCCCTTTTAATATACTATGAATTTTTCCTGCTTTCTTTGGAATATCTAAATTTATATACTACATTTTTACTTATTTATTTTTAACATTATTCCCTATGTATTTTATTTTTACAATTAATTACAGAATGTCTTTATATACAACGTTCACAGCTTTTTCGTCATTAGACAATACAAACATGTTTTCTTTAGACGTTACTCTTGAAAGAGCGACATATAGTTGCCCATGTGAAAAACATCGCGTCCGATCGCGTTATTTCATTTTTATTTTTGTTAATTTATATTACTTAAATTTTTTAATATGAATATTGCTATGGAGGGTCTTCTAACACAGGTTTTGTTACACATATAAGAACCCAACCTTCGTTGTAATATATATGTATTTAACGAAAAATAAATAAATTATAATCATCATTATAAAATTATTACGTAATGTACTATTAACCAAAATATTACTAAAGAATTGGTGCATCCTGCATGTATCAGGTATGAAAACGGATTGTTCACTCTACATTTAGCATTATATATATATTTTCCATTTTACTTCATAGCGGATTATAGCAAAATAATTTAATAATTATTACTTTTGTATTATTCTCCACAAAGTAACGCCAAATTCTATAAATTATTCTACTATTATTGTTATTATTTAATTAGTGAAAACTTTACTGGTTAATGAATTAGTTTAAGTTTCATCATTGTTATTAGCATAAGTATACTGTTTGGTTTCCAAATAATAAAAAAACTTCTCATTGTTTTTTATTTTCGCAGATGGAACCCTAAAAACTCTCCGCTACCTGGGCGGTTTGGTATCATTCCGAACCGGACATTGTGTCACGCCGTAATTTTGCGGTCACGTTGAATTTAACGATACATAACTATATTTATTTAGGTTCGCACACTGAATAGGTACTTTTGTATGTTTACTTAGATCATATACTTGTATTCAGATCGTATTAAAGTAAAAAAAGGTGAAGTAAAAATCTCTTATAAACGCACTGCTAAGCATCGCCTTCCTATTTTCGTTTTTGGAGAGAAGCGTCGGAATTAATCCAACAAGTTGCTCCATACAGATCCCCAGAAGTATCTAGAGATATGCATATTTTCTGATGATGATGATGGGATTATAGTATGCATATATGTATATACTATTGTATTATATATTCGGTAGGTATTTGATATAATGGAAGTTAGCAATAAAGTACTCGTTTATCTTGTGTAGATACTTTCCTAGCCGCTGTCACGCAATCCTTAAGCCCGGGCTAGTGTAAAAAGCTCGTTAAGCGAACGACGCCGCTTAATTGTGAACGCATATCAAGTTCCAATTAGAAGTTGGATATAATGACATAAAACATCCAACAGGTAGCCAAGGCTGGAATATGAATCGCAAATTGTGTGCCAGAGTGAGATAGTAGACTGTCAGAGATGGGCTAGAGCGAGATGGATGAAGGCATAATGGGGTTTTATGAACTACTGTGGTTGAACGGCGGCATTATGGATCGGATACGCATCTGTAAGCTAATGTTGATTTGACGGTGTTGTGTCAAGTGGCTGGTTACACATAACAGGCGTTAGTGATGGAGCTTATAAGCTGTTATAGACTATCAACGTGTCGTAAATATCGGATACTAGTAAAGCTCGTAGAGTCTCTGATAGTTAGAGTCGATCTACGAAAAAATGCAAAACATATTTTAAACAGTCAGTGGGTTTTCAGGTCAGATAGAAGAGTCTTTCTACTGTAAGGCTGTTCTCTTAGGGCAGGATTTTTACCACGTCACACATAACAGGCCTTAGCGATGGAGCGTATAAGCTGTTATAGTCAGTGAATTTTTTAGGTCAGAAAGGATCAGATCTCTTAAGGCTGGATTTTTACCAGGTCAACCATAACAGGCGTTAGCGATGGAGCTCATAAGCTGTTACAGTCAGTGGGTTTTCAGGTCAGAAAGGATCAGATCAGATCTCTTAAGGCTGGATTTTTACCACGTCCGCTATGAAAGTTTGTAACCAATGTCTCGAAATTATATATTCGTAAAACGAAACTAATAAAAAACCGCGTTTTTTTAAAGTGCAGATTTTAGGAACCTAACCACTTTTGTATGGAATTCCGCAAAGTAGCACTTACTCCTATAAATTACAAATGAAATGCTTTAAATTTTTTCGTATTCTTAAATGTCAAAGATTCTTCTGCCTACGAGTGTCTGTGTCTACGAGATATAATACGAATATTTACAGATAAGGCAGACAGATATAGATACAGCCTAGATATAGAACTAAGAGAGAAAAGAAGTGCAAGCGATTTAGGCGCGTGATACTCGAGGTTCGTAGGTTCGAAGGCTGAGCAAAAATCTTTTTATTTTATTTTATTTATAACATTTCTATTAATATTAAAAAACCATGGGTAACATGTACAACTAGAGAATTTTTCGAGATATCTTAAGGAAAGAGGAGATCTTTGACCAGCATTGGAGCAGTAATTATGAAGAAAAAAATTTAAATCTTATACAATGCAAATTTTCGCTGCCTCTATTAACCAAACAAGAAATTCACATGTTGATAATTCTAACAACGTTATTGTAATAAAACGAAAAATTTTGAAGTTTTATAAAGTACAGAAGAAAGTAAAAAGTTCCTTGAAAACAAGTTTAAGGACTTTTCCAGTTAATCCAGAGTCAAAAATCAAAATCGAAGAGATATTTAACACGTTGTTTCGGTTCCCATAAAATACAACTTCCCAATACTCCGTCCGTCACTTCTTTATGCTTTTTTTTCTGGTTCGGAGTCGTGGCGAGCTGATCAGATTAGTTGGAACCGGTTCGTCGAAAACATCCCGGGGAAAAAATAACAAAAAACAACACTAATAACAACAAATAACGAGGCGTTCGAACTTCTATAGTGATGGGATAGTGTCGATATACATTAAAGACGTTTACTCAAAGATAAAACTTTTATAACTTATATAACAACAAATAACAAATCAATAATATTTATTAATAATAATAATTATTACTACATTCATTGTAACTATATATAAATAAATAAATAAATAAATAAATTTAAAATTTAAAATTTAAAAATAATATTTATTTAATAAATTTTGTATTTAAAATAATGTTGCAGTAGCTATGTACCACACATCTTAGAAAATTAAAATAAGTTAATGAATAATTAGTACATATTAGGTAAAATCACGTGGTATATGCTTGTTCTTGCCGTATGCTAAGTATTTGAATAAATTTAGAGAAATGATATTAATAAACATACATAAGTAAAGTATTTTAAGGGTGTGAAATGACCATTGACCAATTTAATGGCGTCTGTCGCAAATCTATCACAAAAACAGAATGTAATTTTTTTATGGTATTTGAGAAATAAATGTAAATATATTTTTAAAAAAAATCATTAGAAAATTTAAAAACGAAATAATACCCCCAATTTTAAACAAGTTAAGCTTATTAATACACAAATAATTTATTTAAATATTAAATTGATTAAATATAAAATATAAAAAATGAAGCCTAAAAGCTAATTCGGGAATAAGAATTGTACAAAAATAGCTTATGAAACTGTATATTATATTGTATTTTTAATATATTTTATATTATTTTACAGATAACAAAAAGTCTATAACGTAAAATACAAAATTTTATCGATATCAAAACGACCGCCGCCCTACGTAGAGGTGGAGTCGGATGAAATTATACGAAAATATTGTAACGATAGTGACAGATGATTATAAGCTGGCGATAAAACACACATAATTCTCACATAATGGCCGCCAGCGCCGCAGTGATAATTCCCACCTTGGTTTCTATCGGTAATGAATTCATATTCCATTAACATTGTGATTCATGGCGGAACAATGAGACTCTTTACCGTGATGATTTTATAATGCCTAATCCGTTCATTATTAAATATTACTTACGCCTTAAGTCTTTCGTCATCGCATAATGAGTTAAATAGTACGGTTAGTTACATCGAACAGCAAAAGGCCTCTTTGGTTAGAAATTTTGGATTAGATTAGCTACACAAGCTATTATTACAAAAGTAATAATAAAATTATTTTGCTATAAGCCACGATTAATTTATTAATTATGTCGTAAAGTAACGCCTACGTCGTGTGGTATCCGGCTGAGTAGAATAGACCACCCTCATTTCTTACCGAGGTGTCATAAAAAGCGACTAAGGTAAGCTGACCTACCGTGTGGTATCCGGTTAAGTAGAATAGACGACCCTCGACTAAGATAAGTTGACGTCAGGCAGGCGGCCGTAAAATACGCAGCCAAATCATGTGACAGCATGTTTATAACATGTTGTGCCGACCCCACTTAGGGTGGGATAAGGGCAGGAGGATGTGTCGTTAAGTAACGCCTAATTCTATAAATTATCTACACGTATAATATCGCGATACTGAAGACTCGATTAGAGTTAGGGTCTTAAAATGATGGCGAATATGCATTGAGAAACTTAGGGATAGCCCAACTATAAAAAAAACCACACAATAATCGTAAATGAATTTTTTATATTGTAAACAGTGGTAATAAGGACCTTTATGAGACTAGAAAAGTCATAATTATAGCAATAGGGTCTTCCAGTTAAAGATAATAAATCGTCAAAAACATTAAGAACAATAAAAAACGCAATATCTGCGTGTAAAAAATAAGTGAATACACTTCATTCACACACCCGTATAAGGGCACAAGAATTTGGGTAAAACGGACACACATTTGCACCTTTTCCTTAGTGCTCCATCACTCGTGGTTTTCGAAAGCTTTATCGGAACACCATAATTAATTCGGACCTTGCTTGTGACTCGATAAATTCAACTGTCCATTATAATGGGTTATGATTAATCGGACACATTTGTAGATATTAAGACTTTAAAGCAAATAAGATGCAGTTTGCAAATATCAATGATACGTAAAGTATAATTTCGAATATTAAATGTATTGCGCATTTCTGGAGCACCAGTGACATTTAAAGAAAGTGCATTTATTGTATGCTAGTATTCTGACTAATATTAATGATAAAATTGTCCGTGAAAACTAAATTTACGGAATACTAAATATTATGCAGGTTTCCCAAACCAAACATCCGCCCATTGCAAAAAAAGGCTGGTATACTTATATGTATTTGTTTGTCTCACGCTAGATACCATAACTGAGCGCCATTTGCGATTTCTGTCTACATTTATACTACATATTGCCCTATTGGGACTTTCTCTTACACCAATACATTCAACCTTATTGCCCACCGTTATTATTCTAAAGATCCTGTATTTACCATGCTGAAGCAAGCTGACCTATATACATATGTTTTCAGAAACCTGCTTCTATTCGGACGATCTGCCAAAGTTCAAGCCACTTATACATAACACCATTACACAACCCAGGAAGGTCATAGGAAGACCAAAAAATTACCAATCAATCTGGACAAAATCGATTTTGTATTGGAGTCTATCTCTTGATGATGCTTCGGTTGCGGGGCGAAACGATTGTTGAGTTTGTGACGTATGTAGTGCTCGTGTATTGTGGTGGCGGTGGTGGAGGTTTGTGCATGTGTTTTTAAGAATCCTGCATGCATCAGTTATGAAAACGGATAATCCATTTTCTATTTTACTTCATCGCGGATTATAGTAAAATTGTACTTTGCTTATTTTACATTTAGACCTCTTATTTATATAAATTATAGCATTAGACGTTACTTTGCGGAGATCCATAATACAAAAGAAATAATAAAATTATTTTGCGATTTTGTCGATTGCGGGGCGAAATGATTGTTGGGTTATTTTTATTATTACTTTTTCATTTTTTTATGTATAAATTACACTTATCATAATTTAAAAAAATCTCAAAATTGTGTTATGCTTAGGACGACATTTCATTCAACATTGAACTTGAATTAAGGCAAGGACATTGCTCTTGAAACTGGTTTGGCATGCAGACATTATTCTAACCGGATCGAAAAATCTAGATTTCTTATCAGTCAACATTTGCGACTAGATGAAGACTATATGGATATATTAAAAACAATATAGATATCCATTTTTTTTCGAATTGACTGTATGCTGTTAACCCTAACGGCTTTTACAGCGTCACCGGGCGGGACGGGCGAGCGCAGAAGCATCGTCGAGGTTGCGATATGCGAAGAGTAGCGCGCGGAAGCTCTACTAGCGTCGGGGAACGTTGTCCTGGGTGTATCCTGTGTGGCCGGACCACGGCTTAGGACGACGTGTAGTGGAGGGCTGATGGTATGACTTTGATTAGTCATTACGAAGTCGGAAGGGTGGGCAGATATCCATAGAAACGCTGTTATCCCACTCTAAGTGAGGTCGCGTAAAAAAGGTTAGAAACATGGTGTCACATGATTTTGCTACGTGTTTTACGACCGGCCGAATGCCTGACGTCATCTTACCTTAGTCGTAGATCTTTACGAGACCTAGGTAAGAAAGACCTAGCTACTCAACCGGATACAACACGGTGGGTCAGCTTACCTTAGTCGCCTTTTACGACACGTCGGTAAGAAATGACGGTATGGTGGTCCGACTGAGTAGAATAAAGCAATACCTAAAAATAGTATATGGGTAGGAGAATGATGGTTTTTTAGCGTAACGCATATTATTTAAATATTTAATATTTAAAAGAGTTAATCTTGTGTGTATGTGTGTGAATATATATATATATATTATATATATATATATATATATATATATATATATATATATATATATATATATATATATATATATATATATATATATATATATATATATATTTTCCTGAAATTCTGGGGTTTTGGTGGCGAAAAATCGATCCAGCTAAGTTTTATGTAAAAAAATAATTCGTTTTATCCCTGTATTTGGCCATAAAAAAAATATTAAAATTTAAATAAATATTAAAAAAATATTAAAATATTAAAATTACCACACGGTAAAAATATTAAAATTTATATTAAATTGAATTTTTGCCATAAACTGTGAAGTCAGCGTAGTTTATTCGGGCAGTCACGAGAAATGTTCGATCCCAACTACGTAATTATTTTTTCTTTCTTTTTAGTTTTTTTTTATTTCGTATAAAATTACCGGTACTTATTCGTTAAACACATAAATTTCTATAGAAAATAGGTTCCCGTGGTTTGCGAAAAGCTTGTCACGAGCTTTCCCTGTTATGCTCTTAAGGCTTTAGTTTGCACTATCTATAGATATTGTGTGAATGTATCACTATTGGGTTTTGTACCCGCGTATTGATCTAGATTTATACAAAAGATACCACTATACTCACCAAATACGGGACTGAGATCCGACTTCACCGATAGTTTACCGGAATAGGGCTCGCCGGATTTTTCCTGAAAAAAGAAAACAAAAATTAATTATTTATTGAACCGAAAAGGTAATTATTGAAGTTATTATTGTGGTAGTGAGTGTGTACAGTGCTTGTGTATTGTTGTGTCACTCTGGGTAGCGCGTGAATTTTTATGAATTCTGCATATATGAGGTAGGAGAACGGATCGTACACTCGTACTATCGGTAGTGAGTGTGTACAGTGCTTGAGTATTGTTGTGTCACTGTGGGTAGTGCGTGAATTTTTATGAATTCTGCATGTATGAGGTATGAGAACGGATCGTACACTCGTACTATCGGTATTGAGTATGTACAGTGCTTGTGTATTGTTGTGTCACTGTGGGTAGTGCGTGAATTTTTATGAATTCTGCATGTATGAGGTATGAGAACGGATAGCATAACATAAATGGATATTTATATAACGGTTAGTCATAGTCCATGTAAAACTGTAAAACAATATGTATTTCAGTGCAATATGATTAGGTTAACTAGAATTATAGAACGGCGTAAATAACTGTTTAGTTTTAAAAGTAACTTAAATGTCAACAGTTAAATAAATAAACAATCTATTACATGCCACAATAAAATAAAGGAATATTTTTACAGATTCCACAAGACATGATAAAACAAAAAAAATATGTTAATATCACACGCTTAGTGTTAAAGTGACCTAATTCAAAAAAGTTGTTTAGTGACAAATTCCAAATAAAATCTAGCGTAGCGCCTACAAAACGAGTGTTTCAGAGACCCATAATTTGGAAGAGTTATGGATCTCTTTACGAGTGACTTTAAGAGTTTACATATTATATATGTTCCAATGCAATACAATGCAATGAACAAAATGGTCGTAGAAATAAATGTTACATATATAAGGTAGTGTTTTAAGATTATTCTGTTTTTCTTGTACTAAATACAAATAAATATCTTGATAATACGACTGGCCTGTGGGCGCAGTGGTTGGCGTAGTGCCTGCGTTCGTTCGTTCTATTCCCGCCGAGGGCCAACATTTTCTATAAAAACATGTATTCTTCGAGCCTGGGCGTATATTTGTATTCCAAAATTATATGTGTATATATTCACCAGTTGTCTCTCACCCATAACACAAGTAATAAATTACTCTGGGAGCGGACGACCGTGTGTGTAAGTCTCATATATTTATTTATCAATACATCTTACATATAATACGTCACGATTGAAGTTTGAAACGTTTAAAGCCTTATTTAGTATTCAATTAGCCTTACAAGACTTTAACAGTCACAATAATTTCACTAACAGAAATCATAAATTCGTTGCACCTTCCAAAGCAAAAGAAAAACAAAATTCATTTGAAAGCTTCAACCCTGCTGAATTTGAACTAAATCTATTAGACATGCTTAGGAACATCCCGATTCAATGTTTAACATCGAGCTGATAGACGCGTCATAAAAACATGCGATAAAAATCGTACAAATCACTAGTAGGGGCGTAACAATCAATTCTCTACACTAGAAATTTTTCCCCAAACAATATCTTGGCTAATAATGGACATAACCAATCGAAATGTTTCCGCTATCATTATTTCGGGCACCGAATTTCCTCTAAAGGGCCAATGGGCCGATGAAATGACGACACCTTAGTGATAGTTCAGGGGGTATTCTGTTATCGTATGATATGGTGATTTGTTAATAATGAATAGCTAAAACTTAAACATAGGAAAACTATGTTGAATGATGAAATAATGTTTATTAAAATTACGTTCGTTACAAATAGATAAAAGGATAATCGTTTTAGGTTTAATTATGTATCTCATTTTTTTATTAAATCATATTACAGCTTCATAGATTTAATTTTTCAGGTAAATACATATTACATATATCAGGATGTCGGTCGTAATAAATAAAAATTCAATAAAAAAATATTTATATACGAAACATTATAAGAATATCGTCTATATATTGATTAATAAACAGAAAAGGTAAAATTTCCTACTTCAATACGATAGCATTTACAAAAATTGTAATAATTTCTTGAATTATGCGTTAGGTACTTTGCGGAATTCCATAATACAAAAGTAAAGAAAATATTACTTTGTTATATGTAAATGTAAAGAATTCGAAAAAAATCATGCACTAACCACCACCTGTAACACAAAAATACACAAACAATGGGTACATTTATTACCACAATATCAACATCGAAGCATCGTCAGAAGATCTCCTCTACACTCCACTACAACATCGTAAAGCTTGCAATTGTGAAAACGTAAAATACATACAACATTTAGCATTAAAAAAATTTAAAAGCTTTTAATTATTTATAAAATGAAGTGTGAACCTTCAAAATACCTATGTCCAGCAGTAAACGTCTATCGATTAAGTAAACAGAATAATTTTACCACACAATTTACAATTATTATAAGAGATTTAAAATAAATATATATCAGTATCTCAATCAATCAAAACTGATAAGGTAATTGCGAATATTTACACGTTGTTGCAATTACTAATACAGCGAAACGGCTGCAATTAATTATTATACGTAACTTAAAACAAAAGGTTATAAATAAACATCAATGTATTCAATGGCGTTATTATCAGTACTAATATGAACGAATATGAATGTGCAAATGACAAAACTGAATATACGTTTATATGAGACTAACAGTACATTAAATCGACGGACGGACGAACGGACGTCGATTGACGGACACTAGACAGCTGTTTTATTTATTTCACATCATTAACTGTATAAAATAAACGCCCTCAAGTGGTCGAGCTTGTAAATATAGAGTAAATTTCCGTGCTGTTGTGGTTTATAATAATCATTTCATAAGTGGAAATTTAACTATATGTTATTATTGATTTAATTTATTAATCTCTTCTTTAAAGTTAAACAATTACAGGGCAAATCAACATAATCATCATACCGTTCCTTTCGGAAAAGCGTATCGGACAAACTTTTGCATATTATTGTATTAGCACGTGTATGGATTTGAAAAACATCATCATCCTGCCCTTATCCCACTCTAGGTGGGATGGGCACAACATGTTATAAAAATGTTGTTACATAATTCCGCTAGGTATTTAACGACCGGCCGCGTGTTTGCGTCAACATATCTTAGTCGCCTTTTGCGGAACCTCAGTAATCAAGAGGGTGGTCTCTTCTATTTAACCGGATACCACACGGTGGATCAACTTATCTGAGTCGTCTTTTTCGACACCTCGGTAAGAGAGTTAAAAGAGAGTTGTCTATTCTATTCACCAGACATCACACAGTGAGTCGACTTACCTTAGTCGCCTACGACACTTCGGTAAAAAAGAGGGTGGTCTATTCTATTCACCAGACACCACACGGCGGCTCAACTTACCTTAGTCGCCTTAACGACACCTCAATAAGAAAGAGGGTAGTCTATTCTGTTCAGCCGGATACCACACGGCGGGTGTATGGATTTGAAAAACATTCGATAAAAATAAAACGAATGGAAAAAGAATAGTCCCCGAATACTTCCTACAAGGGGCGTAATTGGATAGACGAAATCAGTTTACCCCACTCGGACGTGTTTACCCCAAATCAAGGGTAAGTAGTACTGATTTGATAGATTTTTGGATGACCATTGTTAGTTGACGGTCAATTGAGTTCAGGGGCATCATTATGTTAGACAAAGATGCAGTTACGTAACTATTTTTAAAAGCTTTTATTTAACTTGCCTCGTTACGTACAAGGCAAGTTAAATAGAAACTTTAAAATTGTTTTTGTTGAAAAGATTATACACCGTGTTTCTTGCTTGTTCTTCTCGGTAAGAGCAAATTTCCGAATCAGTGTTAGCTTTAAAAACATTTGACAATTTACAAATACTGAAAACAGTCCATTTGAATAAAGAACATTTTGAATACGAATTTATGTGAAGATGGAATCTTGCAAGTTAAATTTAACTTACTTCCCGGTATCCGATTAAGCTATAACTTTACATACTGGTCCAATCTCGATGATAATCCATGTTTATGATAAACATGACCTGATGCTGCTTCTAGGATGGGCTCCAGACTAAGGAATCGCGATTTCGTCATCGAGTCTGTCTCCTGATGATGTTTCGGTTGTAGGGCGAAACGATTGTTGAGTTTGCGATAGTGAACGTATATATTGCTTCCGGCGGTGGTGGAGGTTTGTGCATGTGTTTTTTATGAATCCAGCATTTATCAGGTATTAAAACGGATTGTCCACTTTATATTTAGCATTATATGTAATTTTATAAATTATAGTTCAATAACAAAATAATTTTATTATTACTTTTGTATTTTGGATCTCAGCAAAGTAACGTCTAATTATATATATATTTTTGAAGGTATATATATGCGGGCCAATTAAGCTGTATTCTTAATAGCAGTTGCACCAATTAATTAGAATATCACTGACCGGCAGCGGGTTGAGTTCCCGGTAACAATTTTCACGGTCAACAACAAACTTCCGTTAATTACATCCATCAGTTTATGAACACGTCGATTAAGCATTATCTAGAACAGCGCAAAAACTTTTAACAATTAACAGCAATTGCATTTATTAATTACTCGATCCAACTTTTGGGCCGTATATGGCTTCACATTTGCAAGCTTTTTAATATTCATAGCGTTAAATACTGTATATAAATAGATCGTTACTATTTGGTTTGCAAAAATGCAGCTTTTACATTTTCTGGTAATTGCAGATGTACTAGGTTTTTGTTTACATTCTTGCAAAGCTTCTGTCGTTTATGGGATTGCAGATGTCTTTATGTATGAATGTGTATCATAATTTTCAATACCACATTCAACTAATTTACAATTAATCTACAGTTGAATAGAATTGGCATGTCTGAATGTTGAAAACATGTGATCCTTGTTAAGGGTTTGTAGTTTTCGGCCCCGAGTACGCTCTAATGTTTGTTAACAATTTTTTTTATAAATATATGGGACAATTACATACATGATCGTCTGCAGGGTAAGTAACTTAAAATTTGTGTTATGGGTGACAGACAACTGCAAGCAAAGGTAATAGTACCAGTCCACTTTCCTTTTATAACAACACTGCTTCATTACGGCATAAAGTTTGTAGAAAGATGAATATATTTAGGTACGTATTCTACAAAAGTAAGAATATTATTTTGCTATAATCCGCGATAAAAGAAAATATATGTAATGCTAAATGTAGAGTGTACTATTCGTTCTCATACCTGATACATGCAGAATTTGTAAGAACTCATGCACTAACCGACACCGATAACACAATAACACACAAGCACTGCACACATTCACCACCACAATCTCAACAATTGTTTCGCCCCGTAACCGAAGCATCGTCAAGAGATAGACTCCACCTCCTCATGATCTTTCGTGGATCTCAAAGTTTTCGCAAAGCAAAAAAAAAATTCTTTAAATTAGTACGTATTCTAAGAAAGTAGAGGTTTTGGGTTTTCTAATAACCATGACATTTCCTGCAGTTAAAACTGTATTCATTAAGTGTAAAAAAAAACACTTGTGTATGCAAAATTAGTACGACTATAGTATGCAGTGGTTTTTCTTACAGTTCATATACAACACCGATCTCCAAACGAGTGAAGTGGTGCTAATCTCAACAAATCTCCATATCTAAAGCCGTGGACAGCGGTGATCGATGTCGCAGGGAAGTAACGTATATCAACAGTGGACTCCATTCGACACTGATAACGTATCAGCGCCGCGCGTTCACTTACAAAACAAGTATTACGTGCGACAAACACACGTGGCTTCAGTTATTAACACGCATTTTAACACATTTAGATATAATATATTCAATACGAGCTGTACGTATGGCTTCGAAATCAATTCAAATTCAAATTCTTTATTTCCAAACAATTGGTTACATATTACTTTTTTAGAAAAACCTAACTTAAATTAACCTTTCTGTTCTTAATTTCTTACTGTAGAGGTGGTCTGTAAGAGATCACTCTTAGTGATAAGACCGCCTTTGCACTTCTGTATGTGTTCTTGTTTGTGTGTCAAAATATTTAATAAGTTACCTCGTAGCCTAATTGAATTACCACTCAGACAATTTAGAACTTTTTACATGGTTGCTTGATAAATGTTTTTATACTATACAAGAGTTTTTACAATAAAAAATACTTTTACATTTTTAATAAGTGATTTAGTAACTTAAAATACATACATATATTATATTTATAATAAATAAAATAATTAATTCTTAATTTTACTGTTATAAATTTGTATGTCAATTCTGGCTAAACATATTCTGAAATAACATATTAAGATCTGTAATGTAACATGTTTAAAGCAAATAAATGATTTTGATTTGATTTGATTTATTTTTATTTCCTGTATTTTGGGAGGCCAGAGTTTGCTTTTAACGTTATAAGTATAATTATAATTAACTTTAGCAGAACTCTATTCTCAACATAAAAACAAGCGAGATTCAATTGAGCGAGTTTAATATCAAATAAGCGTTCAGCATGTAATAGTCCCTCGAATCACGGCAGCAGAGTGGCTCCCTGATAGCAATGTGAAAAAATAACCGATTATTTTTTTATATAATCGATTTTTAATAATCGATTATCTTTTATCAAAAATCGTTTTTTTTTAAATCGATTATTTTTGGTATCCCTTTTTCTTTTATACTCCTTTTCTTGTTTTTTAACATTAGATATGCATTGTTGGATGAAACCAATTTAGCCAAACTACACATTTTAATCCAATTTCACAAACATCTGATATTATTTCTTAGTAGTTGTCCACTTTAATTAGCCATCATTGTAATTAATTATAAATGTTAAATTAATAATTAAAATTTTTAAAGGGATAAAAATAGATTATTAATTAATCGATTTTTTCTACTCCAAGTCACATCCCTACTCCCTAAAACCCTACACCGCTTTTTAAACTTATCCCCCCTCTAAACTACAATAGACACCGGTTTGTTACTACCCCTATTAAAATTCTTGTGAAACGACCTCTTCAACTCAATTTACATAAATATGAAAGAGATATATATTAAAATCAAATACAATAATGTAAAGTGTGAAAGTCATTTTCTTATCGGGTTCGAATAGTAGTGTTACAATAAAAATCATAAAACACATTTAACTTATACTTTCAGCGTTAATTCGTCTATATTTTGCGATAACAGAGATTATTGGTGACATTACAATCTTATCAGCAAGACAAGGACACGTAAATTATTGTATTTACACGTTCACCAAATATTGTTAAGTGTAGTTCGCATGCAATCTATTTTGGTCTTAAACCTTATCTAGCTATACGGAGTTTAGATTTAATCGACAAATACGTCCTTGGCATCGATATCTTCACAAAATTTTGAGATTTATTACAGTCCTATATAAAAATATGAACACATGAAATATGAACAGTTAGTGTTAATTTATTATGCCGTTATTATATTTAAATATCTGGGTGACCGAGCTTCGCTCGGTAATTTTTAAAAAAAAAAAACTTTAAAAAAAGAAAAAAACAATTATTTAGTTGGGATCGATCCTTGGCACTCACATTTCTCGAGGCTGCCCGCTAACCGAATAAGCTACGTCGACTTGACAGTTGATGGCGAAAATTCAATTCAATATAAATGTTAGTGTTTTTTAATGTCCAAAAATAGGGATAAAACTATATATTTTTTTCATAAAACCTAGCTAGATCAATTTTGCTCCCCCAAAACCTCCTACATGCTGAATTTCAGGAAAATCGTTGGAGCTGTTTCCGATATTCGGAAAATATATATATATCCAAGATTAACCCATTTAAATATTAAGATATTTTATTATGTACTTCATTATTTAGTCCGCACAGGCCAGATTTTGCCCATCTCCAAAATAAATTTAATGTATGAGCATAAAAACGTTACTTTTTTGGATTTTTTAGTAGCGTTACTTTGGGGAGGTCTGGTCTATAATACGAAAGTAATGAAAGTATTATTTTTCTATAGTCCGCGATAAAAGCATTAAGCAAAATTATATTTTCTTCATGTACTTTTGTTTAAAAAAAATAATGTCATCTTTCAATAGGAAATTACAACAATTACTTCGTGTAGTTTGTAATATTCGGATTCGAAGGGATTCGTTGTTCATTTATAAAATTTTGCTTGCCAATACCGATATACCGCGGTCAGTTAATATAGGTCTATACCTATCGGTTTATCAGTACATTATTAACATTTTGTGGCAATCCGAATGAATGAATTTGTTAAAATTCGAAAACGGTTTTAAATATAGAATATAGAATAGAATAAGAATAGAATAATTTAAAATATACAATTTTAAATATCAAATAGATATAATATATCTATTTGATAGAAATAACAAAGCAGGTATCATATATTATTTAATCTTTTTTTTTTTTAAGATTTATATTTTTTAATAATTATATTGCAATAATTTATAGAATTAGCGTTACTTTGCGGAGATCCATAATACAAAAGTAATAATAAAATTATTTTACTATAATCCGCGATGAAGTAAAATATTTTAATGTAAAATATTTTACTTCATCGCGGATTATAGCAAAATAATTTTATTATTACTTTTGAATTATATTGCATTAAATTATTTTTATTTAAGTCATTTTTTAGTTATATTTAATTTACATATATCTTCCTATTCGAAGGGTTAAGTCACATTTCCTATGCTTATACATGGGACATGTAAAGCATAAGAAACATTACATTTTTCGGATAGGCTGATATATGGGACAACTATTGGATGTCCAAATTCATGCTGAATAGAACAGTACCACCATCATTTCTTACCGAGTTGTCGTAAAAGGCGACTAAGGTAAGTTGAAGTATGGCAAGCGGCCGGTCGTAAAAAACCTAGCCAAATTATGTTGCAACATGTTTGTAACATGTTCAGCCGACCCCACTTAGAGTGGGATAAGGCTAAGAGAATGATGACAATATGTATCTCAGCTGTGATATCCGACTGCAACTATTACCACGAGGTCACAGAGGCGAGCCCCAGGAATGCAAAAAAAAATTATATTAAAAATTACTGTGTTATAATTTATTACAAGCATTTCAATGAAGAAAGCATCATGGAAAAACCTGCATATCTTTAAAGAATTCTGATATGTCTATAACCAACCAAGGAGCAGTGTGGTAAGTCTAAGATCACTTTTTTGAAATGAGAGTACCTTATGTCCCACCTGTGGGTTAGCAATACGACCTACGAAAAATTATACCTATAAACTCGTGAAACAATATTATCAAATTAGCACGAATCACAACACTTTACCGCCAACTCGTCAATATTTAGCGACAATCGACATCATTGACAACAATCTTATCGAAGTGATAACGGCCGTAAACTGATGTACTAACACTACCAAATAAAGTTTAATATAATTCACATGCAATATTTAATCATCCTCCTGCCCTTATCCCACTCCTAGTGGGGTCGTCACAAAATGTTATAAAGATGTTGTCACATGATTTGGCTGCCCTTATCCTCATCCTCCCACTCTAAGTAGGGTCGGCACAAAATGTTATCACATGGCTACGTATTTTACGTCCGGCCATCAGCCTGACGTCAACTAACCTTAGTCCTATTTTACATCATCTCGGTAAGAAAGAGGGTGGTCTATTCTACTAAACCGGATACCACACGGTGGGTCAACTTAAATTACGTTCGCCTTTTACGACAACTCTTTTACGGTAAGAAATGAGATACCACACGGCATACATTCAATAATAAATCAAAAAAATATTATTTTTTGCAGTTATTAAAAATCTGCACACATTAAATTCGCTCATAAATAAATTACAACATGTAACATTACATAACAAATGTCTAATACAAACAAATTAACGTTTAATTTCATTCCATTCATGTTATATCCGGGAATGTATGGATCGAATTCCATTCCAATGTTAAATGGGATTGGAATTCAATCCATTGTAACAACATTGAATTGGAATTCATTATAAATACCACCGTTTACAAATAGAGACAACCAAATCGGGAGCCTTATATAGTTTCGGTCACTAAAAATTTAAAGCCCAACATCTATTTCGAGCAAATGGCACAATAATTGTCAAACACGAATACAATTCTACGAAAGACTTACTGACAGGGTAACCAACTGTATTGTTTAAATAGGATATGTCTTGCTTCTTAATTCATTGATACATTTTGTTGGTTCTTCATAGCATGTTTGGTTTTTGTTTTTATAAAGACACACACATGGTTCTCCGTCCCCAAAGTAACTGATGTGAATTATTACTTAGGTGAATATATACTTATATAATTTTTATATACATACATACTTAAATACAAATATACACCCAGACTAGAAGACCAACAAATTGACTTAATCATGTGACTTGACATATTATTGAATACAATGGTGTTAACTAAGGTAAATCGCGCCTGCCAACATTTTAACTGCATCTTGATTTAATTGGTATTGTTATTACTATCAACAGTCTTTTCAAATGTAAGATAATTAAGTAATAAGATGATATTACGTATGTAATAACTAAGTATGTGGGAAAAGTATAACCACGCCGTGTGGTATCCGGCTGAATAGAATAGTACCACCCTCATTTCTTACCGAGGTGTCGTAAAAGGCAACTAAGGTAAGTCGACCCCCCGTGTGGTATCCGGCTGAGTAGAAAAGACCAACCTCATTTCTTACCGAGGTGTCGTAAAAGGCGACTAAGGTAAGTTGACCCACCGTGTGGTATTCGGTTTAGTAGAATAGACCACCCTCTCTTACCGAGGTGTCGTAAAATACGACTAAGGTAAGTTGATGTCAGGCAGGCGGCCGGTCGTAAAAACGCAGCTAAATCATATGACAACATGTTTATAACATGTTGTGCCGACCCCACTTAGAGTGGGATAAGGGCAGGAGGATGATGATGTCTTGCTTCCTAATTCATTGATACATTTTGTTGGTTCTTCATAGCATGTTTTGTTTTTTTTTTTTAAAGACACACACATGGTTATCCGTCCCCAAAGTAAGTAACTTATGTGAATTATTACTTAGGTGAATATATACTTATATAATTTTTGAATACATACATACTTAAATACAAATATTCACCCAGACTAGAAGACCAACATCATCATCTTCCTGCCCTTATCCTACTCTAAGTGGGGGTCGGCACAACATGTTATAAACATGCTGTCACATGATTTGGCTGCATTTTCACGACCGGCCGCCTGCCTGACATCAACTTACCTCTGTCGTGTTTTACGACACCTCGGTAAGAACGAGGCCGGTCTATTCTACTAAACCGGATACCACACGGTGGGTCAACTTACGTTAGTCGCCTTTTACGACACCTCGGTAAGAAATGAGGTTGGTCTATTCTACTCAACCGGATACCACACGGCGGGTCGACTTACCTTAGTCGCCTTTTACGACACCTCGGTAAGAAATGAGGGTGGTACTATTCTATTCAGCCGGATACCACACGGCGTCCAGACTAGAAGACCAACAAATTGACTTAATCAAGTGACTTAACATATTATTGAATACAATGGTGTTAACTAAGATAAATCGCGCCTGCCAACATTTTAACTGCACCTTCATTTAATTGGTATTATTATTACTATCAACAATCTTTTTAAATGTAAGATAATTAAGTAATAAGATGATATTACGTATGTAATAACTAAGTATGTGGGAAAAGTATAACCAATAGTAAGTAAATAAATCACATTTTATTATCGTTATATAATTTACCTTACACACAAAAAAAATAAAATGTCTTAGTCTATATATAGAAATTGTTTATATTATCTTAAGGTATTCATAAAACACCCGTATATCGAAATGACGTATAGTTGCAAAATGGAAACACACATATTTGAATTATACTTTGACTATATTTTATATCGCCCTATCCGAAGAATAAAGTCACATGTACCATGTATAAGCATAGGAAATATGACTTTATTCTTCGGATAGGGAAATATATAATAGAATCAGATAAGAGTAGTACAAAATTTTTCAGTAATCATTTTAAAAATAACTAATATATTGTTTGTTCATGAACAAAGCGACCAAATTTTAAAACTTTTTTTCATATGCAGTATAAATGTAGCGGAGTGTCCTGCTTAAAATACAAACATGGCAACTCTAACATAAAAGAAATGAGGTCCATACAAGACAAGTGCCATTACGAATGAACAGGGACGCATCTTTAATTGGTATCGATATCTGGTCTCGGTATCGAATTATTCCCGGTACCTAATTACACGTTCCTAATAACGAAGGACATGTGTAATCACATTAAATAACAGAAATAACATTTGGTACAGCTAAAAACTGGACCAGTTTTCGGTTTGGATTCTTCGTTAACGTTATCCAATCACGCGATGCTACCGACATGTACTTGCTATTTTTATTTGGTACTAAAGAAACCTTTGCTTTGCGACTTAGTCGTGGAGACTATCTCATGATGATGCTTTGGTTGCGGGGCGAAACGATTGTTGAGATAGTGAACGTGTCTAGTGCTTATGTATTGTGGTGGCGGTGGTGGAGGTTTGTGCATGTTTTACGAATTCTGTATGTATCAGGTATAATAACGGATTGTTCACTCTACATTTAGCATTATATATATTTTCCATGTTACTTCATCGCCGATTATAGCAAAATAATTTTATTATTACTTTTGTATTATGGATCTCCGCAAAGTAACACCTACTCCTATAAATTATTTGGTACTAAAGACTTAGGCTATGGCTACAGTTTATAAACATGTTGTCACATGATTTGGCTACGTACTTTACGACCGGCCGCCTGCCTGACGTCAACTCACTTAAGTCGCCTTTTTCGACACCTCGTTAAGAGGGTGGTCTATTCTGCTCGGTCGGATACCACACGACGAGTCAACTTATCTTAGTCGTATTTAACGACATCTCGGTAATGAGAGTGGTCTATTGGTCTACTGGTGAAACGTTTCACCACGTGCGCTTAAACTTATAGCCGTGTGGCATCACCCTCTTTCTTACCGAAATGTCGTAAAATAAGGTAATTTGGTTTTCGACTAAGGTAATTTAAGTTATTATTTCTATGGAAAACTAATAGGTACCGGATTTGAACCTGTTATTTCTTAGCAAGGGTTATGCTGTCATTTGTAATGACGTACAATCAACAGTAATACATCATTGAAATGAAATATTCTACCACTTGAGAGTTCTCTAATATTAATTAATAAGAAATTTTAATTGAAGCCAGATATTTGAGTTATAAGAAGCGACTGGTTTAACGCTTTAACACGTTAATAATGAGACATGTTGTACATATTCATCAATCATCTCTGATATCCGATACTATGGTTATATTTTTTAATTGGAGTTTACTCCTTACGAATCGATTTCCATCAAAGATCCGATATGGGAAGATTAGGAGAGAAATTAATCTGAGCGTTAACTGAAAAGCATGTTTGAACGTGGTTCCGTATAATAATTAGATTGAACGATAAGCAAAAAAGTTTATACAAAAGTTGTTTTTTTTTATGATTCTTTTTTAATTATTTGAAGTCTAAGTTACTTGAAATAAATAAATTTATTTATATATTTATGTACCATAAAAAAATGTTGGAAAAAACATTATTGGTAAAAAAAAAGTGTACAAAGGTCAACTTATCCCTATGACAGAGATCTCTGCCAGCTAACCTACGAAGTGAGACAATTTATAGTTAAGAAACAGTAAATAACAAAAAAAAATAGTAATCGATCGCGTTAGCGAAACGTAATTTGTTTGGCGCTGCAACAGCTCCTGCGATCACCGTCACCGCGGCCCGACGCGGACGACGACGGCGACGAAAAGGACGACGCGACGAGCGAGAGGGCGATACCACCGGACATGACACACCCACCCGATCAAGACACCACCGGACGAGACACCACCGAAACTGACACCGAGGTCTGGGAACTACCATTCCCAGACCTCCCTACCGAACACCAAATCCCGTAGGTCACCTAGGTGACCTGGGCCTACGGCCCAAACACAGTCCAGGCCACAAAGCCTGCGAGGACCGTACCCCGCCTACCCCTCAAGGGTATGCGAGAAGACCCCCTGCTGCTGCAACAGCGGTCACTAGATGTCGCTGTTGCAACGTCATACAAATTGGCATTATGCTGACGCGGGTAGGTTAAAAAAACTCGCACAAAGCACATAAGTAAAGGTAACTCGCAAACAACATGAATCTTTAATATTTAAATGAGTTAATCTTGTATGTATATATATATATATTTTTTCGGAATCTCGGAAACTGCTCCAACGATTTTTCCAAAATTCGGCATGTACGGAGTTTTGGGGGAGAAAAATCGATCTAGCTAGGTTTTATTAAAAAAAATCATTTTATCCCTGTTTTTGAGTATTGAAAAATACTAAAAATTGTATTGAATTGAAACTTTGATATAAAATAAATTTGAAAATTTTGTTTGTTTGAATCTCAGGAACTACTGGACCGATTTGAAAATTTCTTTGAGTGTAAGATAGTCCATTTATCGAGGAATACTAATGGGTATATAAAATCACGTTAAGAATATAGGAGAGGAGCAGCAATATATAATATTGCGAAAATTGCAAAATTTAGCTAGCTTGCGTCAAGCGGACTCAATGAAAACAAAATTCTGAGTAAACGTTGAAAGTTATTCAAAAATCTCTTATAATGAACTCACGATAACTACTTTTATTTTCAAAATTACAATTCGGGTTAGTATTTGTGACATTGATTTCCACGCGGGGAAAGCTGCTGGCACAGCTAGTAATCTAATATATCAACAACGAAGCAACAAGAATTGTATTATGCCCTTATAAGCCTTCCACGATGTTCTTCAAATAATTGTTCGATCATGATAAGCTAATATTATTTCCATATATACAATACATAATGAGGGCTTGTCTGTTACTAATTTACGCAATAATTAAATTATGCTTAAAATGGATAAATTGTTATGTAGGAATTTTTCGCTATCGATTCATTATCGCAAATGAAACAGATGGCTATTGACTGAGCCTCGCCGTGTGGTATCCGGCTGAATAGAATAGTTCAACCTCATTTCTTACAGAGGTGTCGTAAAAGGCGGCTAAGGTAAGTTGACCAACCGTGTGGTATCTAGTTTAGTAGAATAGACCATCCTCTTTCTTACCGAGGTGTCGTAAAACAAGACTAAGGTAAGTTGACGTCAGGCTGACGGCCGGTCGTAAAAACGCAGCCAAATCATGTGACAGCATGTTTATAACATGTTGTGCCGATCCCACTTAGAGTGGGATAAGGGCAGGAGGATGATAGATGAAGATGGCTCTAGACTGGCCCGTTGGCGTAGTTGGTAATGACCCTGCCTTAAGCTGCGCGGGTCGCGGTTTCGATTTCCACCGAGGGCCAACATTTTCTTTAAAGAATTAATTGGTTCTTAGAGCTCGGGTGTATATATGTATTTAAGTATGTCATCATCCTCCTGTCCCTATAACACCCTAAGTGGGGTCGGCACAGCATGTTATAAACATGTTCTCACATGATTTGGCTACGTAATTTACGACCGACCGCCTGCCTCACATCAACTTACCTTAGTCGTATTTTACAGTACCTCGGTAAGAAAGACGGTAGTCTATTCTACTTAATCGGATACCACACGGTGGGTCAACTTACCATAGTCACATTTTGCGACACCACGGTATTAAAGAGGGTGATCTATTCTACTCAGCCGGATACCACATGGTGAATGCCAATCGTCCAATCAACGACCACAGGAAATATTGTATAAGACTTTTCTTCAAAAGTAATAATAACATTATTTTGCTATATATTATTATAGCAAAATAATAGCGGAATATAGCAAAATAATTTTATTTTTAATTTTGTATTATGGCTCTCCGCAAAGTAACACCTAATTCTATAAACCTTTCTACAAATCATTAAAAAATACCTGATATAATTAAACACCACAAGAAATATTGTATTAAGACCTTTCTTCAAAAGTAATAATAAAATTATTTTGCTATATATTATAATAGCAAAATAATAGCGGATTACAGCAAAATAATTTTATTATTACTTTTGTATTATGGATCTCCGCAAAATAACGCCTAATTCTATAAAACTTTCTTCAAATCAATAAAAAAGTTACCCTGATATAATTTTTATTTGTGATATTTACAAATTTTGTTTAAACGCGTTAAAGAATTAAATACGATAACCATAAACGGCGTTTAATATTGCTGCAAATTTGTTAGCGTTTCGCATCGTAATTATTTGATACGTTTTAAATGTAATTATTTTCGAATTGCATTTTTATGCGATCGGGACATAAGTGGAAATTTTTTTAATCGTTAAATGTTGTGTATAATTTTATTGAAGATTATTTTGTTGACCTCTGATTCTCTGATACATCCGTATTGGATTATTAGTTTTTATAGATTGAAGGCTTAAAACTAAAGTCAATAGATTATCTTATAGTTAGGAATGGATGCTCCATTCCTAACTATACAAATAAAACAAACAACTTCATCTCTTCGTGGCAGAAAAAAAACTTTGTACTACATTTTTTCTCGCAAAATGTCTTTTATATCTCTCACCTATCCTCTACATCTAAGTTCGTCTAGTATTTCACTAGTATTTTTTCAATTTTGTTCGAATAACACAGATTTTTTTTCAAATTACTAATATTTTTACAGCACCTAGTAAGTGAATTGTACCCATTAAACAAAAGTTTTTGTAAGAGTAGGTATGTAGTAAAATAGGACACTCTTATTAAACGGATGTCTTCTTGGACAGAAGGTTTGATATTTAGATGGAAGAGATTTCACTAGTCTGAAACAAGTTCGACCTAGTCCTACATAACGCGTCGCTTTAAGCCAAGGTACGGTCTCACAGCTGTGGTAGCCCAGCGGTAACACCGTGCGACTCTTTCGAGGAGGTGACGGGTTTAAACCCGGGCAGTGACCAATGAGTTTTTCCAATGACCAACCAATGAGTTTCTCTGTTAAAACTTATGTGTCTAATTGATAAGTGCAATTTATCACACGCTTTTGACACGGTGAAGGAAAACATCGCGAGGAACCCTGCATATCTCTAGAAATTTCTGGAAATATGTGTAACCTATCAATCAGCATTGGAGCAGCGTGGTAGTTCTTAGCTCCAATCCTTCTCTCCAAAAATGGAGAGAAGGCCTATTCCCAGCAGTGGGATTACTTACGGTCTCACAGGAGGTACCCTTAAGGCGACCCACCGAGCCATCGCCTGTTAAGCAAAATAGCATAAGTTTTATTAAATAAAACCTCATTGGTGCCTGGGATTTGATCTGAATTAATCTTAACAAAGGTCAAGAACTCAATTCCACCAGCACGTCATTTTACGCTTCGCAGTATCCGCAAACAAAGTATATTTCCGAATGAGCACTACCTGCGCTTCGCATTGAGAAGCAAATAATTGACTTTTCAATTTCGTGCCTTTTAATATTGGCTTGTGCCTGTGGTGTAATAAATGGTGATACTAACAAGTCCGATTCCGAGAACGGACGGTCCCTTGTTCTTTTTTATACTTTTGGGGCCCGGTCACGAGTCGTTGAGAAGATAAATAGTGGAAGTAGTCAATGACGTCATACTACAACCATGCGTACATAATATTACTAATAATTAAAATACACTGAATATTATTTAATTTTATATTAGAATATTTATCGCATGTTTAAAATAATTAATTAAATAATAACTTTGCCAGTCGCAGCATTTAAATATTTGTGGAATTTATAATTAAATTTGATAATATTTAATGCTTTACGCTGCCCGCGTGGATAAAATTTTTAATTGCGTTCCGGAAGGAATAATATTTCTCATGTGTAATTTTATAAATTATTAAATTCGGATTTTAAATATCAAATATTCGATATTAAATATGCGCTATTCGATATTTTAACGAGGTTTCGGAATATATTTCACGTGTTATTTTGTATAAACTATAATTTAATTCGGATTTTTCAAACTTCTTTTAAATTCAATATTTTACAATAACAATAACACATTCTAATTCAATAACATATTCTATATTCAATATTCGACACTCCTAGTAGGTTATAAATTATGGAGTTCATTTTTAAATGCACTGACACGGCATACTATAGGGTTGTACAAGTAACGATAAGTTAAATCTATAAAAGATAATTTGTTTCATGGATTTATCAACCACGCAGTCTTGAAGAGAACATTCCCTGTGTTTCGTGCGAGTTTTTTTTAACCTACTCAATCGCTTTAGCGTAACGCCAATTTGTATGACGCTCGCTACACGAACAGCACACGCACACGAACAGTGGTCGCTAGATGTCGTTGTTACAGCGTCATACAAATTTACGTTACGTTAACGCTATCGCGTAGGTTAAAAAAACTGATAATAATCTACATAGACTTCAGAGGTTATACTAAATACCACCAATATTTTCCCACATCAGAGCTTCCTTTCTTCTCAGTAGGCAGAAGTGGCTATTTAAGCTACTCCGACGCTTATTACCAGGTTAACATATCCCAACGTTCTTTAGGAATATGCAGGTTTCCTCACGATATTTGCCTTTACCGCAAAGTTTAAAACAAATTTTAAACATTAAGTAAACAAAAATCTTTGCGAAAAACTTATAAGCATTAATTTTTGAACCTGAAATTTTATAGATCCCCTTTAGGATATCGTGGTTTACATATTATGTATAAAAAATGCCCTACACAGCTTAACACGGAGGTGTTAAATAATTTATAGAATTAGGCGTTACTTTGCGGAGATCCATAAACAAAAGTAATAATAAAATTATTTTGCTATAATCCCCGATGAAGTAACATAGAAAATAAATATAATGCTAAATGTAGAGTGGACAATCGGTTATCATACCTGATACATGCAGGATTCGTAAAATCACATGCACAAACCTCCACCACCGCCACCACAATACACAAGCACTACATACGTTCACTATCACAAACTCAACAATTAGCTTTGCGATTTTGGTCGTGGAGTCTATCTCCTGATGATGCTTCGGTTGCGAGGTATTAGTTAACTCATTCGCGTTAAGTGTCACTAATTAAAAAAAATATTGGCAACATTATAAATATCTCAGTGTCTTATTATTTATTATAAATATCTGTGAAAAAGTATATATTGGCAACCCTAAAAATTCAAAATTAGAATCACGATGATAGTAACATTATCGCAAAACGGCATTATTGTAACAGAATAGTTATATGTTTGTGTTCACACGTAATTAGACCCCTCGCGTCTCATTAGCGCTACGACGACGTAGCTCTGCTACTATAGCCGTCCTTATCGCACCCGCGTGTTTTTTGATGCCGTCCCGTTCATCTCGTTGATTGAAGATCGGCAAACTAGTCGCTGGAACGAATGGCGATAAGGTTAGCTGTTTGCTTTCCTAGTTTGTGCGGCCACTATGTTTTAGGTATGAGATACTATTTGCTACTACGTGTAGGTGGTAATGTTTATTAATTTACGTCACTTTTGTCACGGTTTCTTTTTATACAGACCCTTTATAGCAGCTGCTTGTCTATTTCGCTAGATCTTACTTAGCAGGTACATGTTTTATTTCATTTAAGTCACAGTGGAGAAATCATCGAGATAATATTTACGATCTACTAATCTACGACGTACCGGCCTGTTACTATCCAACTGCTGGGAATAGGCCTCTTCTCGCCGATTTTGGAGAGAAGGATTGGAGCTAAGACCTACCACACTGCTCCTATGCGGATTGGTAGGTTCTACGACGAATGTCTAGATTCCTAGAATATGTTTAAGCAATCCGCATTAAAATAGCGTGACAAGTCTAAGCTCCAATCCTTCTTTCCAAATAGGAAAAGAGAAGTTAATACGAAGCTACTACTTTATACACAAGAAATTATATCAAGCAATATTTAATACATCGATTTATATTCTTTTGAAGTAGTGATATAAGATCTTTTCTTTTTTTGATTACATTTTATATCTTTAAAATAATTACCGAGGAAGGCTTGGGCACCCAGATACTTTGTTATATGTCAAAGAAATTAATCTTGCTTGTTACGACGATGTGAGCGGAAATCACTGGAAAATCCAAATTTGGTATGAAAATTTCTGATAGGTCTTTTAGAGATTAATTCTTCAATATTGTAAATATTGAATATTGAAGCTTTGCGACATACTTCCGTCTTCTATTGCGACATACTCTGTATACGTAATAGTGGTCCGAAAGAAACAAGTCAGTCTTATCTACTTTATTCTCATAAAGAGAATCAAAGAATCGACGCTTGAGTAACTTCGGCTTCCTCCCGAATACAGCGACGAATATCATTTGTTTTTATTCTACTTTTATTGATTACATTTCCGTTTATATGCGAGAATATTCTATTACACGGTTGGGAACGGGTTTCGCGCTTCCGTAGAATCTTGATTGCGGGCTAAATGCCCGTAACAAAAACAATTTAAGTTGTATTTCTTAAGCACTTCCTTGAGCTATTACTGGCTTGCATAATTTAAAAACAATTTTTTTCAAAGACTTATTCAAACACAGTTTAGTAGACAAGCACAAGTAATCTTAGTACGAGTGTCTAAGCACTAAGATGTAAGTTTAATAAGTTTAATTAGTTTTGGTATATAATAATTTGTTTTTATCTGTTTTTATTTTGTATATATTCTGTATGTCTTGGCTAAGTTATTATTATTACGCACATTAAAAAGAAACAAAATTGCAGAATGTAGGTATATAATTCGAAAAGTTAATGAATGTTTGTATTTTGAAACTATGTAAAGAAAAAAGTAATTAGAATGAGTTAGATGGACAGACTATGTAAAAAAGTTCTTCTTCAGGTAACAAGAGGGCGCACAAAGAAAGGTCTAAACCTAAACGTCTTTTTATGACATGGAAATCCCAAGGTGAGATCCATATGCAACAGGGAATATCCATCAATTGAAATAAAATTAACGAAGGACCTTTTTTAATAAAGTTCCGGTCAGTTACGGTCAATGTAACAATCATTTAACAACGTTGTGTATTCAATAAGTGAAGAGACGAATGTGAGAATGCGAGAAAAACTCACCAACTCGGTCGAGTTGCTAGAAAAATCGTAAAAAAATCCAATACGCGTGACCTCAAACAAAGTACGATAAAAAGTTTACAGCACTAAAACACTAAAATTTCCCCATTAGAGCACGTCCAGCGAATTTCAATAAACTGAACGACGGTAATTTACAGTTATTATCCTCGCTGACCCCGCAAAACACCCACCGTAGCCGCTGTCAAGGAAAAAAATACACCAAAAGGAGAAAAAACAAAAATCTGGTATGACCAGAAAAAATCAACGCCCAACAATACAAATTCAATCTTATATTTAATTCCATAAAGTTCAATTTGGAATGTAACAGTTATCACGAGTTAGGGAACGAAGCTCCGTAAAAGGAGCTTTATTTCAGAAGCGAGAAAGCACGAAGTGAGTTATGGAATCACCATACCGATTGGTCAATTGAAATTGACGTGTATTGTCCGGGGATAAGGTTGTAAATAAGTTTTTATGGTTAATAATTTTTTTTTTAAAAAGGACCGATCTCGTTTGGCGGGCGTACCTGCGCTTGCGCAGACGTTCTATATTTATGGCGCCTCTGATTCAACACGTGGTACAAGGCATCGGCATTAAAAAGCTTGTTAAGTCTAACTGTGCGTTTCCCTTCATTAGTTCACGATTTTACGTGTTTGGTCAATAAAATGTTTGTCTATGGTTAAAAGGGACAAATTGGTTTCGAATAATGCTGCCGATTAGTCTTTTTAAATTTGGAATGCTATGATTTAATGCGGGTATAAAACATGTAAAAAAGTAAAGTAACGGCCTGTTACTATCCCACTGCTGGGCATAGGCCTACTCTCTCCGTTTTTGGATTGGAGCTAAGACCTACCACGCTGCTCCAATGCGGATTGCTAGGTGTCACATATCTCCAGAATTCTCTTGAGATATGCAGATTTCCTCGCGATGTTTTTCTTTACCTCAAAACGTTTGATAAATAATAACTATAAGTTCAAAAATGCGATAAAAATAATCTTGTAGAAAATCAATTACTTTTTATTTTTATTTCCGTAAGATTAAGTTTACTTATATAATTTTTAATTTCTGACCTTTTTTATAACACTTTATTTAGTAGTGCAAATTAACATTCTTGTGTTGGTTTGTATTAGTAAGAGCTTAGAGCCGCTGTTTTATTCTATAAATCATGTCATAATTACCTATAATTAGTAATTTTAATAAGAAAATGGAAATACAATAATAACATTTAAAGCATTGTAACCATTATTCAACCATCAATAAGACACATAAGTTATAATAGAAAAACTCATTGATGCTTACCCGGGGTTTGAACCCGTGGCTTCTTCAAGAGTCGCACGGTGTCACCGCTGGGGTATTACAGCTTTTAAAACATATACGAATAATATTTTCTGAATTGTATCTTCTGCTTTAATTTCAATGGACGTTAAATATTAGATATGAGGGGGTCTCATGAGACAAGATCATGGACGCTGATTGTATTCATCTGCTCTATACGACATATAAGAGGTAATCTGATAACTCTAACCTACTAACCAGCGTCTAACAACGCTGCGTTTTCCGGTGACGTCGCGACTCTGACCATTAACTCGAAGCATGCGAACCAAACAGTTCAATTCAAATATTTTTATAGACAGATATCATTTCATTACTTTTTATTGTATGCAAGCCTAAGCTATCTATACCTAAGTAGGCTGTAATATCATTTGCAAATAGTTTTAAGACTTTTATTTACATAATTAAAACAAGCTGTGCCCGCGGGATCACCCGTGTTGAAATCAGTGTCACAAGTTTTCCCGCGTAAATCCCGATACAAGAATTCTGAACTAATAATGTACCTACTATTAACTTAACCCTTCCGTAAGAATAGCATTTTTTAATAAAAACCGTAAAAATATCTTCTTAGTAGTTTTGAGAAAATCCGATTAGACAGACAAATTTTTGGCGTTAGTTTTGTCATATGTTTATATACGTAGCGTTATTACTAGATATACGAGTATATACTCGCAAAAGGCTATATTCTTCTATCAACACAAGTAGGTGAGATTAGACATGTGCAAGCTGACTGTGACGAGCTTTGCCTTACTTTGTTGTATTTGTTGACTTGTATTATATTGTATAGACTAATTTGGATGAATATAGCACTGCCTCAAATACGCACTAACATAATAGACATAATATAACAGTACCTGGGTAACCGAGCCTTGCTCGGTAATTTTTTACAAAATAAAAAAAGAAACTTCAAAAAAACAAATAATAATTGGGTAAGTGGGGCTCCTTTCTAGGTTTTTCCATTTCTCGAGGCCACCCGTTCCGCGAATATACTACGCTGACTTGACAATTTATAGCAAAAATAGTGTTTTAAATTCAATGTAAATTTTAGTTTTTTTTTAATGGCCAAAAACGGGGATAAAACGATTTTTTTTAAATAAAACCTAATTCAATTCTCCCCCAAAACCCCTACATGCAGAATTTACAGCAGCAAAAAATTATATCCCTCGCTTATTACATATATTTACTAAATACCATAACCATAGCACTATTTTAATATATCTATGCATAGTTTGACAAAAAACGCCGTCGGACCTTCCAAAAATCAAAGACAATCCGTCCTCAAGGACAGGAAACATGGCCTATTAGCGAGATGATTTATTGACGGGTCCATATACGGCCAGTTTCTGCCCAAATTATGTTCTTAATTACCTACTTGTCTATAATGATTTATCGAGTTCAAAAACTTAACGATAGTACTGCGAAATTATTGAGCGGAGAGGGAACACGATTATTATTACGTAGCTCTTCAACCCTGTAAAAGACAGTAATGACTAATTGTAACTACTTATTATAATTTGAAAAGAGCAAAGCAGCTCTTCTAGGTAGGACAGCTTCCAAACCAGCAGTAGAGTTGACGATTTAAAAGCACTTGTTTACAAGTTTACTTGAATAAAGAATATTTCGAATTGTAATTTGTTTTTCAAAGATATATAGAATAGTAACTTGTATCATAACCGTAAGTTATCTGATTTTCAATACCACAATGTAATTAGTCAACAAAAACTGCGGACGTATCTCGCTTTGCAACCATGAATATTTGCATTCGATATTGAGATTATATACCGCCGTGTGGTATCCGGCTGAGTAGAATAGACCACCCTCATTTCTTACCGAGGTATCGTAAAAGGCGACTGAGGTAAGTTGACCCACCGTGTGGTATCCGGTTGAGTAAAATAGACCACCCTCTTTCTTACCGAGGAGTCGTAAAATACGACTAAGGTATGTTGACGTCAGGCGGGCGGCCGGTCGTAAAATACGTAGCCAAATCATATGACAACATGTTTGTAACATGTTGTGCCGACCCCACTTAAAGTGGGATAAGGGCAGGAGGATGATGATATTGAGATTATATAATTAAGCTTAAATGAAATAAAATATTAATTCCACTTTAACTGGTGGTCGGTAAAACATATTTTTCGCTTCCATTCACCTCTATCATTTGTCAACTCTGGCGCTACGCCTTTTATATGCATGACACACTTAACACAATCCAACCATCTCTATTAACACTTGATTGGTCACAAGATCTTAATTTTGCACAATAAATCTCTTTTTCGGTCTCTCTTTAGTAATACCCATCCATTTTTAACATTTATTTGATCACATGATTTTCATCCCTCCTCATTTTCGTCTTTTCTATAATGGGCGCAGCTTACAGACTTCCCCTAATATACTCATTTCGTATTTTATCCAATCTTGTATACCATACATCCACCTTAACATTCTAATCCCGTTTGCATGCACTCTTCTTTCATACGTCTTTTACATTGCCCTAAATTTCGATCGATTCAATACGACATATCTTATGATCATTTATAAATTAACTATCAAAGCTTATACACCAAGGTAACATATAGGATAAAAAAAACCGTTTTTCTTTAGAAACAGGGGAAAAAATTGCATAATTGAAGGTACTTAAACGGTTAAGTTAGCGCAAACAAAGCCGCCAGTACTACTGGTGTTATAATAAAAACAAACCGCAACTTCCTAACTGGCCGTTGTACCACAGATACAAGTTATTGATAAGATAAAAATATACCTAGATTCCAAACAACCTTCCAAATTGTATACAAGCCCTTAAGATTTGCCACCACTCGCGTACAAAAGAAACCGGATGGGTTGTTTACCTTTATTTTGCTTTAAAATAATTCACAAAAAATCAGATTTCGAGATAAGACGGCATAACAGATATAAGAAATAAACAGACACGGCAAAAAGCGTTTCAGATTATAACGATGATAACGAATAATTTCACGGGTTTTTTTCCCTTTTATTGGCATAATATTGAATTCTTCGGGATAACCGTTGCTTTGCAGGGCGACTCTGCTACGGGCTGCCTTATATATCCAACTAACTTTTACCGGCAACTTCGCAGCAGCAGGGTCGTCTCGCTTACTCCGTTGGGAGTAGGCGGGGTACGGGCCTCGAGGCGTACCTCCTTGCCCGGGCAGTTCCTCGCGGGCACTTAAGCCCGGTCTGTGTTTCGGCCTTGTAGGCCGAGGTCACCTAGGTGACCTAAGGGATGTCTGGTTCGGTGGTGAGGTCTGGGAATGGTAGCTCCCAGACCTCAAAGTCTTCTTCAGGTGGTCCTAAGTCGGGTGGTGTCATGATCGGGGGTGTCAAATCCGGTGTTTTCGCCCTCTCGCCCATCGCGTCGTCCTCATCGTCGCCGTCGTCATCCGCATCGGGCCGCGGAGACGGTGACCGCAGGAGCTCGCGAGGCAGGGAACGTCCATCGGGTGGTCGCGCATGGAGTGGCGCGATGCCGTGGAGATGTATGTGCGCGCTATTGTCCGCTCGTGCGAACATCCGGCGCGCAAGGCGACGGACATACTCCTCCACGGTCGGCATTTTGGTATCCCGATGCACGACGTCGTTCCGCACATACCTCGGGGCTCCTACGATCAGTCGCAGGCAGCGGTTCTGCTGGACTTGCAGTCTTCGCTTCTGGTACGCCGAACATAGCGCGTACCAGGCGGGTGCCGCATACGTCAAGCGCGAGCGGACGTAGGCACCGTAGACCCGCAGTTTGGTGTTCATAGGTAGGTGGGATGTGAATAGCGCGTGAAGCTTGGACCTAGCAGCGGCGGCTCGACCCACGACGTGATTCACCGTGGGGAGCATGCACAGGCTGCGGTCCAATTCACACCCCAAAAACCTCACTGTGGTCTTCCACTCTACGTCCTGGCCTCGTAGAGTCAGCTGACGTAGCGGCTTGGAGCGGCTGGTTAGCAGAGCGGCCGTCTTCCCGACGTTGACAGCCATCCTCCACTTGTCCAGCCATTCCGGCAACAAGTCCAGCATACGCTGCATGCGGTTGGTGGCGACGATCTGGTGGTAGGACGACGCGAAATACGCGCTGTCGTCAGCGAACAGCGACAACAGCACGTCCTCCTCCCCTTCCCGCAGATGGTGGCGCAGGGTGGGGATGTCATCCGTATACGCCGCGTATAAACGCGGCGATATACAACTGCCCTGGGGTACTCCGGCTTGGATGGTGCGTGGCTGGGATTCGGCACCATCCACTGCCACGTAAAAGCTACGGCCGTGTAGGAACGATGCCAGCACTCGCACATAAGCAGGCGGCATGGTGGTGTCCAGTATTTTGACCAGGAGCCCGGCGTGCCACACACGGTCGAAGGCCTTCTCGATGTCGAGAAAGACCCCCACGGTGTAGCGCCCGTTGTTCCGCTCACTGGTCAGGTGGTTTATGACCCTCGCCAGCTGGAGCGTCGTCGAGTGGCCGCTGCGGAATCCAAACTGCTCCTCGCGCAGGGGCAGATGGGGCGTGACTCGACGCAGCAGCAGACGCTCAAACAGCTTGGCTATGTGCGAGAGCAGGGTGATCGGCCGGTAGCTTCCAGGCAGGCGGCGGTCCTTCCCCGGCTTGGGAAGAACGATGATCTTCCCGGTCTTCCACGCCTCTGGGAAGTGGCCGGTGCGGAGTACTCCATTAAACAATCTCGTGAGCGCTACGAGACCTGTTCGGGGCAGCAGCATCAACGCGGCGTTGGCGATTCCGTCGGGGCCTGGCGCCTTTCGCTTATCAAGGCGAGCAACGACCGACCGCAGCTCTGACAGGGAGATAAAGTCCTCTCCCCGGAGCGGCGGTGTAGGGGCCGACAGGAACCTCTCCAGCTTGTCCTGGACAGCCGCGTGATGACGGATGACATGGAGATTGGAGGTGTTGGGGGCGTTGGGCGTAAATGTCTGTTCCAGGTGTGCCGCCAGAATCTCAGCACGATCCTTGGCGGCATAGGTGCGTTTACCCGCGGCATCGAGCAGCGGGTAAACGGGGGTGTCTTGTCCGGTGAGTTTCTTGCAGAGGGAGTACAGCGCTGTGTCATGTTCTGTCGCTCGATCGACGGTATCCTCCCATCGCGCCTCGTCGAGAGCGACTACGGCACGCGCGATCCTCTCTGCAAGCCGGTTCAGGTCAGCCTTCACCCTGGGGCAACGAGTGCGGGCCCATAGGCGGCGCAGGGTGCGCTTCCGCTTAAGCATATTGCGGAGCGAGCTCGGCAGGTCCTTCCTTCGATTGGTATCCGGTGAAGTCGACGTGGTGGTGGTAGCTGCTGCTTTGGCGGCGATGATCGCCTCCGCGACCAACGCAGCAGCATCGTCGACTCCTGAAGGTGTAGTGATCGGGCCTGCTAGCTCAAGCCCGGCAAGCTCTGCGGTGTAGCGCTCCCAGTTCGTCCGCGTCCGCGGCGGGCGGGGCACTAAGAAGCCGCCCTGGGTGGCTAGGGTGACCAGAACCGGTAGGTGTTGCGTGTCGAGGTCATAGAGTACCTCGACATCGAAGGGGTTGTCCAATCCGTGGTGCAGCACTATGTCTATGACGTCTGGCTGGGAGCGGCTGTCAGTGGGTATGTGGGTCGGCGCTCCCGGCCCCACCACACCGTACCCGCTCCTCACGCTATCTTCGTGCAGGTGCCTCCCGACTGCAGTGATGATTCGCGATCCCCACGCGTGATGTTTCGCGTTGAGATCGCCCACGATCACTGCAGGTCCCTGCTGCCCGAAGATTGCCTCGACATCAGTGCTGCAGAAAGTCAGTCCGGGTGGTTTGTAGGCGGCATAGATGCGGAGCTCCTGGTTGCCGACGTTGACTCGCACCCCCTGTGTACGGGTGCTAGTGAACGGGGTGTGCTCCAGCTCTTCGTGTATGATGTCCCTCCGCACCAGAGCGGCCGTACCTCTGTACGGGCGGCCCCGGGGAGAGACTTCGTCGCGGCGATACACGAAGTAGTTGGGCACGCGGAGCTCGACGCTGTCCGTGAGTTTAGTTTCGCCCAGGAGGATGACGTGGATATCCTGCGACTGGGCGAGTAGTGTTAACTCACGGACGTGACCTCTGATGCCGCCCGGGTTCCAATATAGAATTCGTAGGGAGGTCATTGATGCGACCTCCCAAACTGGGTAATTGCTGCCGTGATGGCGCCGACTACGTCCCTGTTGCTCAGATAGTGGGTGAGCGCCGCCATAAGCGCCTCGATAAGGACCCGGACAATATTATTAATGCCCGAGTCCTGCGCGAGGGGTGGCGGGAGGAATGTAGGATATTGCGGAGCTCGCAGCTCCGCCTCTTCTGTGGCCAGTCGGTGGCCGCGGCTTCTCGGCGCCTCGGCAATTTCGGGTATTGCCGCCAACAATGTTGATGTTGGCGGCCTGGGGTGCGGTGTGGACGCGGCGGCGGGCTCAGCATCTGCTGGCCTCGGCTGCCTGCGCCTGCGCCGGTTTCTTTTTCTTTGCAGGGGCTCCCCCCTGCCTATCGGGTCGTTTGCCGGCGGTTGCAGAGTCGCCGGCTCTCGATCTATAGTAACCACTCCCGCTTCCCTCTGTTGAGTAGCTCGGGCGGTCGGGATGTAGGCCGGCGATTGTTTGGTCGCCGGCTCTGCGACTATGTTAGCCCCTCCCGCTTCCCTCCGTCGAGTAGCATGAATGAACCTGCCGGGCGACGGCGGGGCGCTACTCAGTGCGGGTCGGGCGGGGGCGGCAGGCACGGCCACTGCGGGGTGTGCCGCGGGGGCAGGGGCGGCGCGTACGGCTACCGCCGGACGTACTGCGGGGATGGCGGGGGCCGCTGCGGCGACTTGTATGGCGGCGGCGGGTGTAGTGGTTGGGGGGGGAACTTGACCACCCCCTCCTGCCCTCTGCTTCGCTTGCTTGTCTGGGCGTGGCGGCGCGACATCGATGCCGCGCTTTCGCGCCTCACGACGGAAGACCGGGCATTTGCGATCCCGCGCCACGTGCGCTTTTCCACAATTCGCGCACTTGGGCGCGGCTTCTTGGGGCCGGTCACAGTCTTGGGCCAGGTGCCCGCCTGCACAGCGGACACATTTAGGCGGCCGGTGGCAGTTGGCCGATGAGTGTCCGAACTGCTGGCACCTGTGGCATTGTGGCGGTCCTCGTCCGCCCTTCCATGCCTCGACGATGAGGCCCGGCATCGAAAGGAGCTCGGTCTCTCTGTACAGATGACCGAGCTCTTCAAAGGTCAGGTGCTCCAGCTGCACGAAATATGTGCAGCCGTGCCGCCCTCTGACCCCAGGGATGGCCCTCGCCTGGGTCGCCGGGTACCCTAGGCTGCGCAGCGCCGCGATGACCTCTGCTGGCGGAGTGTCTTGAGGTAGCCCCCTGATGGCTACCTTGCTGGGTAGGCTCGACGCTGGGCTGTAGCAGAACCACGCGATGTTCGGGTCCTGCTTGGCAGCGTCGAGAAGGTACCGTTGGAGCACCCGGAATTCCTCCGCCGACTTGGGGAGGAATCTGACGCCCTTTCCCATCGGGCGGGCGTTAGGGGCGTGTCCGAGCATGCCTCGGATCGCGGTGAAGTGCCTCGTCCAGTTGGGGAGGCACTCCACGGTGATTGGCGGGTATTCGGAGCGCGCTGTCTTCGCTCCGGTAATGGCATGCGGTTTTTGCTGGCGCTGCAGCTCTTCCTGGCGCTGCTGGAGCGCCCGGGGTGACGGCGGCGCGGCGGCGGCGGCCGCGTAGCCAGACGGCCCAGCCTGAGGGGTAGGGGGGCGGGACGTCGTCATTGGAGACGGCGACGAAGCAAATCCGGCGTAGCTCGTCGAGTCCCGAGGCCACGAGACGGATCCCTGCGACGCGCTCTCTGCAAGCGGTCGCACGCCACCCTCGTCCCGAGGCGAGGAGGCCGGCGGTGGAGTGGGCCGAGTCCTTTGCTCGGCTGTTAGGTGTACGTCGAATGACGACGACGTTGTCAGTGAGGTGGCCGGTGACTGGTCCGTCTTCGGACGCTTGTCGTCTCCCTCGAGGGATTCAGGCGAAGAGTCGGCAGCCCGCGGACGCTTCGGTGCTTCGCCGCCCGATGTAAGCTCAGCTACATCGGCGGAGAACAAAGGCGCGGAGTCTGGCGACTTTCGCTCGCCGGATGGAATCCGGAAGCGTGGTAGTGGTGCAGGCGCTGGCGGTAGTGGTGTCGCTGCCGCAGGTGCGATCGGCGTAAACGGGACGATGTTATTGTCCCGTACGTCGCGCCGTACTACAGCGCGGGCGAACGCGGGGCGCTCCCCCCTAATACGTGGGTCCCTCGGGGGGGGCTCCCCCCGACCGGACATGGTCGCGCAGTATTGCGCGTGTGAGATGTGCTACTTGTGAGAGTAGCAGCAGAGGTGCTCAGTGAGCCGCTCCTGTGCGAGTGCAGCTCCGCACACCCTCGGCGCGTGCAACCCAGCCGGGTGAGACCCCTGGGGGAGGCCCAGCTAGGCGCCCGCGAGCGGGGGCAGAGACTACAAGCGCGTAGGAATGATGAGCGGTGGTATCACTGTGGGCACGTCTGCATACGTCTTTGCAACGAAAGGCGGTGCAGATCGCTGCGTCCGGGCAGCTTCGGCGGAGCAGGTGCACGCGATGCGCTGCCGACCGCTTCCTCAAGCCGCGACACGGATCGCGGCGAGTACAACTGACGCCGGGGGCAGGGGTGCAGGGGCGATAACCGAAACTGGCGAACTTAGCGTCTCACACGATACGTGCAGCGATAACGTTCACAATACGCGTCCGTTCACTGCGCGCGTACGCACGAGGCAACTTCGTTTGCTTGGACTGTTGTCGTGTGATAAGTTGATAATAGATGGCGCTTTTCAATGTCATCTTATTCCTGTAGAATTATCAGGATGTCTCTAGCCAATATGTTACCCCGGTGTATAAGGAATAATCTTGCCAAATTTCATCGATATTGGTTCAGCGGATTCGCCGTGAAAGAGTAATAAACATACATTCATACTCAGAAACTTTGTGTGCTCCACCCATCTCCACTTCGGGTCATGATGAGCTATGTAAGTTACTCTGGTTCTTCAACGGATCTCCTCATTTCTGATTTGATCACGTAGAGATACTCCAAGCATAGCTCGCTCCATCGCTCGCTGTCGGATCTGAAGTGTGTAACGTACGTCTATTTCTCAATTTAAAGCAAAATTGTCTTCTTCATTTAAGTAGAATGGTTTTGCTACTATCGTATAATTTTTTTTTAAAGAAGCTACCACTGATGATGAATCGTCAAGAAACTAGGTAAAAATAAATATCTCACGTTTAGTATAAAATAGACCGAATTCAAAATTAGGCTTCATTGATTTTGATACATTGTAATCCTTATAGTAAAGCAATTTATGATATCACGCTACGAACTACTAAAAAAACTATTTTTTTCTTGCTTTTCCAATTTAGAGTTCACTTAAAAACTCGCAAGTTTCGAAGGCGAGTGTTTAGCCCTACGCGATATTACAATTTGCCACAAAACAACTTTTTTTAATTCAGTCACTTTAATACTACATAAACGTGCGATAAAAAAATATTGAATACTAATCTTTTCAAGTTATAAAGATTATTTTATTTATTTGTTTTTTTGTATGATTAAAAACAATCACTTATTTTATTTCAACATAAATACGCAGTTTCGAGTGGCCTGTCTGAATATTTTTTGTCACTATAATATGCCCAAATATTTTGCTTTTGAAAGATAGCAGGGACACGCGTAAGCAATGTAGATAAGACAAGCGATGGACAGAAAGCTTCCATATTGAACTTTATTACAAAGAATATAAGTACCAGAATATTCTTGAGCCCACAATCGTCCCGAGATTAACAAAATACATGTCCTTCTTAATCACAGACAGGGATTTAGATAACTTTGGGGTGCATGCCAGAATTTATTTTTTGTACCAAAAAAATGAAATGTGACTTTTATTTGAATGGAATATTAACATAAGAATTCTTTTATCTAATATCTTTAATCTTTAAGCTAATCTTGGATAATATATAATCTGAATTTCGAAAACGGCTTCAACGATATTCATGTAATTCAGTACATAGAGAGTTCAGGGGTTTCGATAAATCTAGCTAGTTTTTATTTAAAAAAATCATTGTATCCCTTTTTCAGGCATTAAAAACTGCTAAAATATAAATACAAAGGTTAATTTTGCTATCATTTATGAAGTTGACAGCTGCAGCTGAGCTACAGTTGGGAACGAGCGGGCTAAAGAAATGAAAATAACCCGGATCAAGTCCCAGATATAACCAGCCCTTTTTTATGTTGATTCTATTATATCTTCTGAAAAAATAACGAACAAAGCTCGGCCACCAAGATATTTATTTAATTAGACTTCGTTATCCTAAGTGTATTATCATCAGTAGTGTGTATTTTGAGCATCACCTGTCTATAAGAGCAAATCGATTTGACTACGTTTGCCATGTCGATTTAATAAGGATTCTGATACCACTTCAAGGGGGACAAAACCATCCTTATCAATTCTAATCAGGATCAATTATCTTGTAGCGTGCATTATAATCAGCATTGCGATCGCTAACCCGCATTCCAGTATGGTAGTTATAGACTAATAAATAAACTGTTACATGTTAAGACAACAAGTAAACTTAGGGTGTAAAAGTATAGTCTAATAGATTTTGGAATAAGAAATAGTCAAATGATAATGTGTGTAGTTGTTTAATACCGGAAACGGGGTTCTCAGTGATCGATGGCAGGAGTGAGTGTGAATTTTCAAGTTAAGATGTTTCGTCCAGGAACTTTCGAGTTCTCAGTTAATAGTTGTACTTAATTGATATTTACATTTAACGTACATTACACGGTGTAAAGAACACATGCTTTTCTGCATTTTAGCACATATTTTTTTATTCAAAAGAAGTACAAAAAGTTGGCATACCTATTATATAGCCGCTATTTTATTACAAAACGTACGGCCTTCAAGCTAAAAATATTTAAGAAAATTGGTTATGTTTACTAACAATTCAAAAGAGTATTAAAATGCAAGTTTGTCTTTGGGGAACGGGAGAAAACAAACAATGGGGGTACTAAATTGGCGCGAATTTTCAAGGACCAATCTATAGTTATGAATAATAGAAAAATATAATTTGTATTACAATAAGAATAGTTCTAAGCAAACCAAAATTGCTTTAATAAATTAAATTTATAAACCATATAATTAGCAATAAATTATGTATTAAATTGAAATGCCAGCTGACCGTAGCCATAAATAATGTTCAAATTAGTCGAACAGCAAATTTTTATTAAAGTTCTCTACGTTAACTCGAAATCAACACGCACGCTTACATTGTAACAAGATTCCTATGATGTTTACGATTGCTTCTGAGTATTTAATAGACCTTTAAAATATAAGGGACCAATAATAATGAACATGTTTTTTATGTCAGGAAATCCCATTATGGGTCGTCACCGTTCGATGGGGTCGAGCGGTGGGTATGAAGGATTCTCACCGACTAAAATCTAACAGTGCTCCACCACGCTGCTGGTGGCGGGGATAGGGTAACGTTGTACATATAGCCTCCTTCCCCGCCATTAGTGGCTCTGTAACCCGAAGAGCCCCATCTCCGGGTCAGGGCCTCTCAAAACAGGGGCCAGTCCCTCCACTAATGGATGTATCGGGAGCACCAGATCTAAAACACCAGATACTGCCTCGAGAACCTAACTCCAGCAAGCATCTGATAAGCCCCTTTCGGAACGTCCCCGGAGGTCCCCGTTAGCAAGTCGAATGCGGTGGATCGTATCCAAGGACTCGACTTCCCAGATCCGCTATGCCCCGTCCTTCCTCGACATAATGCTCTCGCAGAGAGGCCATTGGTGACCACAATCCATAACTATCACCAATTATAATGACCTAGTAAAAGTTTTTCTAATACAATTTTGTTGACGTCGTCATTATTACAAACTTCCTCAAACTTGCCCCTAAACGTTTAGTGCTTAAAATTTGTTAATTACACATACCGTTTAAACACAAGCTCCCTAAGCTGTGCCCTAAAAAACAAGGCATGGTTTTTATCGTTTTCGCTCTCAAGTCTCCAAAAAATTCAAGTGGCGCGCCATGTGCATGAGGAGGCAAGTGCTCTCTCAAGAGTCTGGGATTTGTGGCTCGGACTAATTTGGCAAAAACTATGTGAAATTTGTCCGTTTGTTCAACTTGGAATGTTCTCTTATGTTTTCGAAGACATCTTAATACGAGCCCTGCTTTTTTCAGGTAATGAACCTATGAGTAACATTACCTGAAAATAACAGGAACGGTATTCTCTAAGTATATTTTATTATATTTAAATATTTTGCATCCTTACTAATATTGTAAATGCTAAAGTCTGTCTGTCTATTACGCTTTCACGGCCAATTCGCTGGACTAATATGAATGAAATTTGGTACAATTAAACCGGGCTAACGTAAAAGTTAAATTCCAAATAAATTCCAATTTTCCTTCTTAAAACGGGAAATTACCTTACGCATTTAACTGTCGATGTTTTAAGAGAAGTATAAGTAAACAAAAAATAATTTATATTAAAAAAAATATATCAAATAGTTTTCGAGTGTTGTAACAACGTAATCAAAACAAACATTCTCAAAAATCGTTAATATCCGAACCGCTTATAGGTTTTCTCTCCCCCAACGCACTCAAGCATTCTCCGGAATCCCGCTCAGCGCAAATAATTAAAACAAAAACATTTCATCTATACGAGAGCATAAAAGGAAACCTATGGCACTACCGAAACACTGTAACAATGGCGGGGCAAAACAAACAAAAATCTTTATAGGTTTGTACCTGGAGAAAAAAAAAGCTCGGCGTCTGACGTTCGTTAGGGTGGATGACTGGCAATCGGATAACATCGTGGACATGGAGATAGGAAGGCGTGCTCGTCATTGGATGTGACAATCACAGTGTATTAATTAGTAACAGAACCCTTAGCTATTCCCTAGTTCCGTAGTTATAATTAGCTATTCCATAGTTTCCACATTGTTCGATAAAGAATGGATTTAATTATCATTTACACTAAAGAATCTAATACAAATAATATAAATGCAAAAATAAATTGTCTTCGGATTATCGTTAATATCTTTAATCAGCAATTTGACGTCGTAAGTGGCAGATTTCTTCGGCTAGTCTCACACCCAAAATGATTGATGTGTAAAGCTCATGACATAGAAACCTGGATGGTCTAAATACTGATAGGAAAAACTTATTCCTTCAAATTCTAGTATGATGATTTGTTTACTTTAGTTAATCACTTTCATTATAAAAAAATACGTTTATCTCAAAAATTATGATTATAAGGTACACTATTTAGTATTGAATTTTATTAATAAACTACAGTTATGTAACCTGTCGTGTGTCAAATATATACTCGTTGAATCTAGACGATACAAGATCTTACGACGTTAAAATATCGAGAGATTGATGTCAAGTAGTGGACGTTTATCGTTTATCGTTTACGTTGAAAAGCAAGAAGTGATACTAATTATGCATTTGGGACAGATATTTTTAACATATAAAAAAATCAGTATAAGTAAATAAGTACATTTCTCAAACAATACAACTATTAAAATACACTGAAACGTAATTAAGTCTAAAAGGAACACGAATGCCACATCCAAATGTTTTATACAATAGTGCATTCGTGGTTTAGTAATCATCTTGGAGTGACTAATGTATAAGATGCATAACTTATATCTTCATAACTATGTCTATCAATATATAAAAAAACGAGATGAAAATAAGTCGATATATGAATGTATTTTATAATTATTGAAAAAACTTATTAATTATGTTGCCTTGACTGTTATTAACTGAATCTAAAGACAGGGGTCCTTATAATTAATTTTTCACAGGCCGCTACGATTCTGGTTGTGAAAATGGATATACCGGTTTAGTGGGTCACTTGGAATATCTCATGTTTTTCAAGAACTTAGTTTTCTTAAGTTTTGTCTATCGTTATACGCATGATAAGTTCTACCCAAAGCTCTGAACCGATTTAATGACTGAATATTTTGATAAAAAACCGGTTAAAAATGTTGTTTTTGTGTACGCAGTTTAATGATTATGAGCCTTATAAGAAAGCTCAGTCACTTAGCAATTGTGGGAACTATGCTCGTAGCATCGCTACGTGATCAAATCAGAAATGAGGGGATGTAGATGTAGCTGAACGTGACGCGAAGAACAAGTGTAGACCAGTCCGACTCATAGTGCGGAGAACCAATAGGCATTTGTGTTTTGAGGTGTTGGAAAGGCGATCCCGCACCGCAAAACGCCTTAAAAAGGTCGCGGTGAGCGGATTCAAGCGGCATAAGATCGTATTGTATGGAGATCCCGTGGAGACCTATGTCCAGCAGTGAGAGCCCATCGGTTGACAAGGAAGAAGAGTTTAAAATTATAACGGTTACCGTTTTAATCAAGTGTAACGTACAAGAAATATTGTGCTCATAGCGCAATCTATTTAGTTCGGCAAGACGCACGCCATCTCCACACCATTACTTTAGCAAGCTATTACCTTAGTGACCACGGTTGATGTAACTCTGCCAAAACATCGAACCTTATACAAAGGTAAATCGGGGTTATCGCGATGTGACCCGTTTGTTTATATAATAATTAGCTTAGCTAACGGCACGTTAGCTCACCACACGACCTACATATCAGCATCTCATAGTCATTTGAGTCTCGGTAGGAGACCGACTTACTGATAACCTACACCGCTTTTATATCTATACCCCCTCTTTGACTACAAGCTACATTCAGTGTTTCTACCTTTAGCAAAAATTGATGAAGCGCTTGTTCACTTGTTCATTTAAATTTGGAACTATCGCGAACTGTTTGTATCTCCCACGTGGCAAACTTTGTAAAGGTAACAATCGACGCACTAGGAACACTGGTCTCGATTGTTCTCCAGCTAATCCTTTTACACCCTTAGTGGGAAATTAGTGAACCACGCTTGGCCTTATCAACAACCGATATACAGAGAGCTAACTAGTTTAGTAGCTATGGGCCAGGTAGCCGAATCCGATGGTCAAACATAGAAATTCTTGCGGACAAACAGGATTATTTGCTCAGCTACCGGTGTTGCCACACACGTATTTGCCCACAAATATTCACCTTTCTGAAGATTTTTGTGTAGTACCGAACGCATACAAAATATTTTTAATTCTCACAAAAAAAATATTCATGCTATTGCTTTACTATTTGTAAAAAAAAGAATTGATCTTTATTTTTTTTTTTGATGGATATAAATTCTAAAGTCGGTCTGTCTGTTACGCAGGACCAATGATGGAGGAAATTGATGAGATTAGGCACAATCAAAAGTTATAGACCGGTGTAACATATGGGATAAAAAAAAATTCTTTCGGGAACAGGGAAAAAATTGCTTAATCGTGGATACTTAATTTAGCGCGATCGAACTATGTAGAATTGTCATTATCATATGAATTATATTTTTTTACTTAATTTATTATTTCATCATATAAATAAATAACATTCATTTATATCTTTATGGATTATTATTTTATTATATTGAATTATTATAAATATATATTTGCCGTGTGGTTTTTGCCGGCTGAGAGCTGGATGAAATAGACCACACTCATTTGTTACCGAGGTGTCGTAAAATGCGACTAAGGTAATTTAACGTCAGTCAGGCGGCCGGTCGTAAAATACGAAGACAAATCATGTGACATAGAGTTTATAACATGTTGTTGACAACATGTTGTTAACATGTTTATAACATGTTGTTGTGTTAAATCAAATGGAATAAAAAAGTAAGTAGGTAAGTAGCGGCCTGTTAGTATTCCTCTGCTGAGAATTGGCCTCTTCTTCCTCTTCTTGGAGAGAAGGTTAGGACCTACCACGCTACTCCAGTGCGGATTGCTAAGTTCAAATTCAAATGGAATATTGGATTAGAATTGTAACTCAAATTTGCCTACTGAATAGCAGTAGAATATGTTTGTACCTTATAAAATGGCAACATCTTTGTATACTACCTACTCATATTCTGGCAAATAAATGATTATTATTTATTGTTTCTTTTTCTGCCGACAGTACCTGCCCTCCCGCAGGCGTTTTTGTGTGCATCACGCGCACCTTTTATTTCCCAGTTAGTTCGACTTGTTAGCTCGTCCGTCTAACCACTTGGCGACCGGACCTCCCCTGAATTTTACACGTTATGTCATAGTTTTATATGATACCATGTTTTTTTTATTATCTTCCTAATGTAAGGATTCATATAGATAAAAGAAACATGATATGTCAATGATTGGCATAACTTTAGAAAAAAAAAGAATTCCAAAAAAGGATCATAATATGAATTTTTAAAAGAAAAGAGAATGCGATTTGGGAACGATATTGGGTAAATTTTAAACTTTCGCCATTCATACTTATCATCATACTAATCGTATCGTACTAATATTATAAATGCGAAAGTTTGGATGTATGTTTGTTACTTTTTCATAGCGAATTCGCTAAACTAATATCGATGAAATTTGGCACAATTATTCCTTATACACCTGAGTAACATAGACTCGTAGGCTATAGAGATCCTGTTAATACTACAGGAATAAGACATTGAAAAGCACCATCTACCTATCAAGCGATAACAGTCCACGCGAACGAAGTTGTGGGTAAGAGCTAGTTACATAAAACGTACGGGTCACATCACGATAAAATCGAGTTACCTTTGTATAAGGCTCGAAGTTTTGGGAGAGTTGCATCCACCGTGGTCACGAAATCACTCAACTGGTCACTTAAAGTGCTCACGAACTTACTCAAGTTGTTATTTCGTGACCACGATGGATGCAACTCTGCCAAAACGTCGAACCTAAATACAAAGGTAACTCAATTTTATAGTGATGTGAGCCGTATGGTTATAAAAACTATTGGGTGTTTTTTTTTGCGTTTTTGGATAGCTGGGATATCCCAGCGTTGAAGCTTGAGACTCTTTTAAGAGGCTCCTGGGCTCGAACCCCGGGCAGGAATCAATGAATTTTTATGTTAAAGCTTATGTATCGTATTGATAATTGCAACATATCACACGCTTTTCGGTGAAGGAAAACATCGTGAGGAAACCTGCATATCTCTAAAGAATTTTGGGGATATATGTCTGGATATATGTATAGCGTGGTAGGTTTTAGCTCCAACCCTTCTCACCAGAAAACTTAAAGAGTAGCCCTATACTTACCAATGCAATAGTAACAAACCGTTACATTAGCGGTTTTCAAATTTAAAAAAAATGTAGTAAATTCAAAATTACTGGAATTAGCGAAAGCCATAGCTAATTTAGCTTTCCTAATAGGATACATCCAGTTGAATTACGTAACATTGACTAGCGGAAATTAAAAAAAAAACTTTCATAGTAAACTCGTATACAATTGTCATATTTCAAAGTAAACTATATATGGTCAAACGGTGAAATGCTTTGAAAAGGTCGACTGCTCAGGCTTGAATAATTGCGTTTTTCTATGATCAACAAGCGATAAGGGAAATTTTATGGGAATACTTTATTTATTAGTACTATGAATTAAACGTTTCGGTATAATCGAGTGACCTATATGTTTATTTTAGAAAAGTAGTTTTATCTTTAAGTACACATTATTGATTTGCGACTTCGTTCGTTTTGCATTTTCTTTTAAAATACCCTCAATTATGTATTTCTTTGGGTGTTGGGTGTTGTAGAGAGAGAGAGAGAGAGAGAGAGAGAGAGAGAGAGAGAGAGAGAGAGAGAATCTGGAAAGTCTGGTATATACGTTTTAATTGATCCAAATCTTATCTATTAGGGGGACCGGAAAGTAATGTCGCTTTCTTACATTAAATTCAAAATAATATATTTTGATAGGTCTTTATTTCTAATCAATAATATTATCACCCTCGTTATCAACAATCTTTTGCTGTCTAGTGTGCAAATTTTGTAATCCCGGATTGATAATAATTAATTAATTTTTGAGAAAAATATCTTGAGGTGGCATTTTTCCTCAAATTACAAATAAAAAAGTTTAATATTGAATTATTCAGAAGTAAACAAGTCATAATAACCTTAAAATAACTTAGGAACCTCTTTGCAATACACAGTAAGTTGAGAAATGACGACCAAATATCGACATTCACAGAAACGACATTACTTTCCGGTCCACCTATTACATTGTTCTAGCGGCTTAGCTCTTAAAGTAATAAGCATACTTTTCTACTTATTTTGTTAAGTATACATAGAAGAAATGCCATTTCTTTAAAATTTTAAAAAGCAACAATGACCAAGCGCTGAGACCGCGTTTCCAGAAGATCGCGCGGTATACGTCGGCATTTATATTTTCATTTCTTGTATCATTTGACAATTCTTGTGAACTACCAGCATGGTGGGTCTAATCTCAACTCCTTCCTCAAAAAGACGAGGTCTTTGCCCAGAACTGGGATAGTATACGGTACTATTTTAACCAAGATTCTAAAAAGTATTTTTGCGCACCAACCCATACTTTCACCATGATCCTTACATAAAAGGTTGTCTGGGAGAGATCGCTCCAAGCGATAAGACCGCCTTTACACGCTACTTACTGTGTATTCATATGCTATGTAAATGTAATTCTTCTTTGTGTGTAATAAAATAATAAATAAATAAATAAATAAAAAAAACAAATAAAGAATATTTATAGCTATCACAAGTATACGTTGGACTCAGCGGATTGAGCTTCTTGACATATTACTCAGGCAGATTAGTGTTGTAACATCATGATTTTTTTTATATGTATATATTAACCATTGTATGTAACGGCCTGTTACTATCCCACTGCTGGGCATAGGCCTCCTCTCTCCGTTTTTGGAGAGAAGGGTTGGAGCTAAGACCTACCACGCTGCTCCAATGCGGATTGGTAGGTTACACATATCTCCAGAATTCTCTAGAGATATGCAGGTTTCCTCACGATGTTTTCCTTCACCGAAAAGCGTGTGATAAATTGCAATTTTCAATTAGACACATAAGTTTTACTAGAAAACTCATTGGTGTCTGCCGGGTTTGAACCCTAAACCTCCTCGAAAGAGGCGCACGGTGTTACCGCTGGGCTACCACAGCTACATTAACCATTAGTACAAGATAAATAGTAGAAAGTATGAAATGGTCAGTTCTATAAATAAGACAGGGGATTATAAAAAAAAATAACCCGTCCCCACAACGGCCGAACACCCTAACTATTAGTGCAGTATTATCCGTAACTGGCAACACTAATCGCTCATTAACGAGTTCCGGCGCATGGGGTTGCCACTTACGTAACGATATGAATAAAATTGTGGGAATAATTGGGGGCTTAAAGACCACATCTTGTTAAAGCCCTTATGGGATATTTTTTAATTGCGCACTTACAATGTGCAAAATAAAATAAAATTGTTTCTGACGAAGGGCTGACATGTTAAAAATAAATGCATTTTATCTTTTTTTTAAATTATTTATATTATAAAATATTAATATCTATTTATATTTATTATAAAACAAAGTTTCCAAAATCTGTCTGTCTGTATGTGATCAATTTCCTCAAAATCTATGGAACGGATTTTTGTTCGGTTATTAAAAAGTAGTGCAATGCTTCTGGAAGGTTTAGGTTAATAATACATTACGGTTTAAAACTCAAAACATAAAAACTCGCCTGCTGGAAGTGTTTTTCGCGTGCGCCGCGTAATCCAAATGAGATACACTAGAGCAATGTACTAGAGAACTATAAGTAAATAAAAGTACTACAAGAAAGTCCGCGACAGCATATCTCTACCTATTATGGTTAAACTCACAATAGCTATTTTAATGTTCCTTTAATACACTGATTGTCACGCGGGCGAAGAAGCTTAAGCAGAAGCAGAAGCTAAAGCAGCTAAAGCAGAATTTATTCACACAACAGTTACATACTGAAAAGTCAAAGTTCACACAAAAATTACGACTATCAACAGTTAATAAAATCGATAAATTTCTTATAGATTAGAATTTAAATTATTAAAATTATGCTATATAGGCAATAAAATTAAAATTTACTATTATATTTTTAAAACATAATATTATAAAAAGAAAATGACACAGACGAAAAATCCTTGAATGCATCGTTAAATTCTTTAAATACACAAAATACTGGCTGTTATAAAATCAAATTGAAACAATTAAAAATCGAACTCGCGTTCCATTTTCGAATTCTTTCCGGCGATTGGCCGAGCAGTGATTCTCTGGCTGTAATGGGTAATATTATATGGAATGAGCTTTTTACAACTAAACCGATAGAAAGGCAGAACCCGTTCCAATGCCTTTTATACCAGTTTCATTTTATTGTGTTTTAGGTGGCTTTTTTATTTCATATTATTTTACCATACCTTTCTCGGACTTTTGAAGTTATGAAAAACTTTTTTCTACAACAAAATAGCGAATTTAATTATGTGTCGCGTGGTACCCCGGCTGAGTAGAATAGATATCCATCATTTCTTACCGAGGTGTCGTAAAAGGCGACTAAGGTAAGTCGACCCGCCGTGTGGTATCCGGCTGAGTAGAATAAACCAACCTTATTTATTACCAAGGTGTCGTAAAAGGCGATTTAGGTAAGTGGACCCGCCGTGTGGTATCCCGCTGAGTAGAATAAACCAACCTTATTTATTACCAAGGTGTCGTAAAAGGCGACTAAGGTAAGTCGACCCGCCGTGTGGTATCCGGCTGAGTAGAATAAACCAACCGTTTTTATTACCAAGGTGTCGTAAAAGGTGACTAAGGTAAGTCGACCCGCGGTGTGGTATCCGCTTGAGTAGAATAAAGTAAGCTCATTTCTTACCGTGGTCTCTTAAAAGACGACTACGGTAAGTTGACCCACCGTGTGGTATCCGGTTTAGTAGAATAGACCGCGCTTTTTCTTACAGAGGTAAATTGTTATTCCAGTTAATACAATTACAAATTGTACCAAACGTGCATTTCGTATACATATTATTAGTAAGGACTTATTCGTAAGTGTTAAGTGAAAGAAATAAGAAGTGCTTTTTAAGTTTTTTTTTATTGTGCCTGGCGACTATATTCACAATAAGCTATAAAAGAATTTCAAAGAAGTCGTAATGAGTTTCCGAATAAGCCGACCTAATGGTTGACCGTCGCCATAAGAAAAAAAATTCTTCGGGTCACAATGAGAAAGTGACATCATGTTTCATGATTAACATGGTACTAGAAACCTTTTTTAATCATCTCCTGCCCATTTCCCACTCTAAGTGGGGTCGGTGCAACATGTTATAAACATGTCACATGATTTGGTTACGTATCTTACGGCCGACCGCCTACCTGACATTAACTTACCTTAATCGTATTTACGACACCTTGGTAAGAAATGAGAATGGTCTATTCTACTCCGCTGGATTCTACACGGCAGGTCGAATTACCTTAGTTGCCGTTTACGACACCTCGGTGAGAAATGTGCGTGATCTATTGTTCACAGCCGGGTACCACACGGCGGGTCAACTTACCTTAAACGCCTTTTACGACACCTCGGTAAGAAATAAGGTTGGTCTATTCTACTCTGCTGGATACGCGGCGGGTGGACTTATCTTAGTCCCCTTTTATCTCGGTCGTCATCTCGGTAAGAATGAGGGTGGTCTATTCATAGGGCATACTAGAAGACTTTTTTATGACAAGAAAATCCATTATGGGTCGACGCCGCCTGACCAGGATTATGTCACTCGCACCGACTAAAAACCTGACAGTGCTCTACCACTCTATTGGTGGCAAGAACATAAAGCTTAGATAGCCCATCGGTGACACTGTACGACTCTCTCGAGGAGGTTAAGGGTTCAAACCTCGGATAGGAACCAATGAGTTTTATCTATTAAAACTTATATGTGTGATTGATAATTGCAATTTATCATACGCCTTTCAGAAACATTGAGAAAACCTATATATTTTTAGAGAATTTTCCGCATTGGAGAAGCGTGGAAGGCCTTAGCACCAATCTTTCTCTCCAAAAATCTAAGAGGCCTATGTCTAGTAGATCCAGCGGTCTTTTTAAGATCTTCCGTCTATCTAAAGAGCGGACTATCAAAGCACTGGCACATAGCAAGAAGAACTGCTTTAACTTGGGAAAAGTCATCCCATTAGGAATATTGTTATAGATAAACGTGTCTAATGCTTTCATTATGAAGAGATCATCAAAACTCAGTATATTTTCTACACAACACTAAAACCTATTACTTAAAAACCTATGGCAGTCCGCGTTTAAATTAAAAAGACAAATTATCGGACGCATTCGTGGAAGTCAGCCTTTGTTATCTCACAAGTGTTTTTCGAGAGCTCTGTTTGTTTTCTACCCCGTTCTCTCACATTGATATCCCATCTTCTCTTCTCACTCTATCTTGTTAGTGAAGGGCGTTCTAATAAGGCGTAACCGACGCTTCCACGGTTACGTAATTCTGACACTTTCAGCTTTCATAACAAGGCCTTTTATTGTGTGGAGGGTCGATTGTGAATTCGATCATTACGCGTTCAATAAAGGGCGTAAAAGTTGAAGGCTCTAAGCCGTGATATCGGTTTATTTACGACAAGAGTAAGCATTAATTTTGCTTAATTGACGCCTGCTTGAAGCCTCTTACGTTCGGACACGGTTCGACTTTTTTTTTGTCTACCTTACTTTTTTATGAAACTAGCTTTTATCCGTGGATTCGATCGCGAGATCTTTTGAATTTATTTGTACTAAAGATAATTGTGTAAGTTCTTAATATTACTCTTAGTCTGTAAATTCTGCGAAACTTTGTGATTATGAATGTGTGATTGTTACTCTTTCAAGGCGAATCCGCGGAATCAATATCTATAGAATTTGGCACGATTATTCCTTATACATCGTAATAACATATAGGCTATAGAAATCCTTTTATTTCTCCAGGAATAGAATGATATTGAAAAGCGCCCTCTTTTATCAACCTATCACACAACAACAGTCTACATGAACGAATTCGTGGATAAAGGTATTCTATAATAAATGTTTATTTACTACGCTGCTGATCCAAATAGTTAACTTTTAAACGTTTTACTGGGCGGGTTTTCGGACATTTCACCGTTTCCTCTTTGCTTGAAAAGCTTTGAAAAGCTCTTTCTGGTAACAATCCTGGTTATTACCACTGAGATATGATTATTAAGCTATGATAGCCCGGCGGTAAACCGTGTGAATCTCTAGAGACGATCATGGGTTCAAATCCGGGCAGATACCATTGAGTTTTTCTATTAAAACTTATGTGTCCAATTGATAATTGCAACTTATTACATGCTTTTCGGTGAAGGGAAACATCGTGAGGAAACCTACATATCTCTAGAGAATCCTAGAGGTATGTGATACCTACCAATCCGCATTGGAGCAGCGTGGTAGGTCTTAGCTCCATTCCCTCTCTCCAAGAACGGAGAGAGTAGGCCTATGCCCAGCAGTGGGATAGTAACAGGCCGTTACTTGCTACTTACTTATGATCATAATGGTGCATCTACCTCAATCATTTATTCATTCCGACGCACTTGACTAACGTCATACCTGATGGTTAATGGCGACGCATCTTAAATGTAAAGGCGCTTACCTGTAAAAGAGGAGATGCAAAAATAAGCAATTAAATCATTAAGTTAACTTAAAGCTAAGACGGCTTCGTATATACGCTTTGCCATAATTATTGCCTTGATAAAATTTATTATATATTATAATTTAGATACTCAGAATTCATTAACGGCAGTTACAAGGCTAGGCCCAAATTTGTTAGGTTAATCTTATTATAATAATTTTTGAAAATTTTTAAATAAGTGTTCAAATAAATAAAGGTCATATTGCCTTACAGGTGAGACAAAATGAAAACGTATTGATCTTAAATATTTAATTCAAATTTAATCACATTATAAATTAAATTAAATAACTTATAAATTTAGTTAAATATATTAATTTTTCAACTATTGTTAAAATATTTATTAAATTTTAGTTGGAGATGATCAAAATAAATTATGATTGTAAATTAAATTCCATTGATTATAAATCTTGTTCATAAATTTAATTTAATTACAAGTTATTATTTATAAATGACATAAATAATAGATGGATATGGTGTTGTTACTAAGTAGCGTCAGTAATAAAGTCGATTAGCGCTTCAATAGTATTTAGGTTGCAAAACAGCTTCAGATTCCAGTTCATTTTCATTCAACATACAGACACGCTTTTATTACACGCGCATGATTATCGAACGAATTTCGACTATACCCTTGAATGATAAGGTTTATAATAGCTTGCCCGTAGTATTATGAATTTGAACAGCATTAACATAATGATCGGTGTTTGACGGAGCAGGTGTTGTATATCGGTTTATTCTCAGTTTTATGATAAAATCTTGTTAATAATATGAAAAAGCATCGCCCATGAGTTTATGAGATTATATAAGGATTGAACACACTTTTGATAATCAACCTCCTGCCCTTATCCCACTTTAGCAAGATCGCCACAAGATGTTTAAACATGTTGTCACATGATGGCTAGGTACGTTTATGATCGGCCACCTGCCTGACGTCAACTTACCTTAGTTGTATTTTACGACACTTCGGTATGTAAGAGGGTGGTCTATTCTACTCAACCGTATATCACACGGTGGGTCAACTTACCTTAGTCGCCTTTTACGACATCTCGGTAAGAAATGAGGGTGGTTTATTCTACTCAGCCGGATGCGACACGGCGGGTCAACTTATCTTAGTCGCCTTTTACGACATCTCGGTAAGAAATGAGGGTGGCCTCTTCTGTGTAGAAGTAAAAAAAAATGGTATCCGGCTGTACAGCCGGATACCATTTTTTTATTTTACTTAGCCGGATACTGGCTGGACCGTTGGCGCCGTTGGTGATTCGAGTCCTGTCGAGGGCCAACATTTTCTATAAATGAATTTGTTGGTCTTTGAGCCTGGGTGTATATTCGTATTTAAAAAATATATATGTATATATTCACCAATTGTCTGTCTAGTGTCTACCATAACACAAGTATTAAGGTCCTTACTTTAGGGACGGACGACCATGTGTGTAAGTGTCCCATATATTTATTATTATTATACCACACGGAAAACTCATGTACTATACATAATACAAAATTATACATACTGCCGATAACACATATATCAAAAGATAAAATCTCAAGAACAGATAAATAACGACAATCGATCATCGTCGGAGCTTTCGTCGAGGACCCGATATATAAATGAATCTTTTTAATGGCTCTCGACGTAACGATCGTATATTAAAAATAGTTTTATCGATTTCGCAGCGTGAATCATAACATAACACATCCCAATGCGTAGATTTATTTATACTGAACGCTCCTATAACGATATAAACATTCTTGATGTAACAGTATTTAAATTTAACTAATTTTATTTCTTTATCTATTCAAGTGCTGTGATATTAACTAGGGATGTGACTTGGAGTAAAAAAATCGAAAAAAAATAATCGATTTATTCCCTTTTAAATAAATCGATTTTTAAATCGATTAAATCAAGTCAAAATAATCGATTATCTGTTTTTTTTTAAAGTTCTATTTTTTAATATTGATAATTAATTACAATAAAGGCTTATTAAAGTGGACAACTATCATTAAATAATAACAGATGCGCCGTTTGGTTTCTTCTAATAATGCATATCTAATCTTAAAAAATAAGTAAAAAGAAAAAAAGGATAAATAAAAATCCATTTACAATGAACAAAACTCTATTATTAAAAATCGATTATTTTACTTAAATAATCGATTAATATAAAAATCACATATCTGGTATTATCTGAAGATATAGTGTTCGTTTTTAAGTGTTAATAGTACAGTTCAAACTACAAACAAGCACTGCACACATTCACTACCACAATCTCAACAATGCCATGACGAAATTATTTTTTAATTTTTGAAAATCTGCGATTTTGTCACGAAGTCTATCTCTTGACAATGGTTTGATTACGGGGCGAAACATTTGAAATACAGATGCCCATAAGTTTTCCATAAACTTACGTTGTAATTGATATTTAAAATTCATTATACGCCTTACGATCAAGGAAAACATCTGGTCAACCGTTTAAGTGTTTATATGTTTGTAACTAGTCATCACGTCGTGTCTAAAATAGTGATGAGCTATATGAACTGATGGATAATGGTATAAATAACACTCTGTTCTTACTAGATGGACACAAAAGTAGTCGAGCGTGGCCGTGACATGCAGGGACAGATTAAAATCACAAAACACGGTGGGCAGGGAGCGATCGTGGGCAGCGGTGGCCTCCTTCTGCTCTGCGGTGGGGGGCGGTAGAGTGGTTCCGGGAACTTTTTTTCGGGATCCAATCTACTGCTGGCAAGTCGAGGTGGTAGCGACTAGCCTAAGCCCATTGTCTGCCGCCCTGTCAGGGGACCTTAGAACGTTCTGTTAAAATAAGGCTGATACGGAAAGCCTACTATACTCTTGAAGATTATTTAGAAGATAAGAATGTGTGGATATAGCTCTCTTTGAACCTGTACAAGACAGTAACGACTTAATGTAAATAATATTAAGAATTATATTTTTTAAAGAGCAACCGCCGAGTTTCTTGCTGGCTCTTCTCGGTAGGAACAGCTTTCCGAACCAGCAGTAGAGTTGACGATTCAAAAGCACTTGTGTACAAGTTTATTTGAATAAAGAATATTTTGAATTTGAATTTGAATTTGAATTCCAAACGGGCTATATTGGACGTCTAGCTTACAGGTCCCCGAAGCGGTCGGTGCATCTGGTGCTCCCGATGCACCGGTTAACGGAGGGGGGCTTCTCTTTTGAGGGGACCCTACCCGGAGGAGGTATTCTCTGGGATCAGAGCTGATGTCAGCGGCGATGGGGGCAATGTGTACAACAATGGTTAAAATCACAAAATCTTCTTTAGTCCATAGGTGTAGAGCCTTAGGTAAATGTAAACATGTCAAAAGGTTATTTTAGTAGGCAGATTATGAGATATAAGTACCTGAATGACCAATTGCTAGGTTTTTTTATGATATACCTAAAAAAAATTTCAAAAGTAAAAAATAAAAAAGTATTGTAAATAAAAAAATAAAATAAGAAAGAAGGCACTGATGACATGTGGGATTTGAACCCGGGTATAGAACAGTTTCGGTCCGCCCGTTACCCATCGGCTATCGCAAAATTACGTTTGACAATTAAAAAACTTTTGCTTTTAATTCTACATGTTACCATTTTTTATGCCCAAAACAGATAGATTTAGGGATAAAAGGTTTTTTTAAAGGATTTTTCTTCCCCAAAACCCCTAAATACTGAATTCCGTGGAAAGGAAAATCGTGGGAGGCGTTTCTGAGATTCCGAATATATATATACATACAAGATTAACTCATTTAAATATTACAGATTCTTTTACAAATTGATAGTATTTGTGCCATTATATTATAGCGCTATTACAATCAATAATAAATCAATAATTACATGTGTAAATAATATACAGTAAAATGTTTACCACTTCTGAGTCATATAGTATTGTTTGTTTACATTTAGTTAAGTACTAAACCTATAGAATATATTGTACATGCTTAATAAATATACTTTTAAAAGAAAAAGCTCGTAGATTTTTGTACCATCAAGTTCTTATAGAGCTTATTAAATGAATTTATCTAAAAACATAGTAAATAACCATTAACACAGAATTATTATCTTAATTTATCTTGAATTTAAAAACAACGTTAGATATTATTAGTTAAAATACAGATAAATAACAAGGCTAAGTAACACAAACAGAAGTTATTCTTTTAAAATGTTAAGCAATGGTGTACCTACTGCGTTATCTAGTAATTTATTTGCTCTTATCAATTTAAAGGCGGAATCAAACTTAGGGAATTCAATAATTGACTACAATATTAATAATTCAACTTTGACCATGTTAAAGTCTGATAATTTTGTGATGAAATTTTATTTTATTTGAAATCAGTGTTTTTATGGCTTATAGAATGAATACCGTGTAATTATTAGAATTGTCTATAATTCTATTAGTTTTATAGTCTTTGATTTAACTTTTAACTTAAAAGTGTTGCCTTTGGGACATCGCTATCTATACTAATATTTTATAAAGCTAAAGAGTTTGTTTGTTTGTTTGTTTGTTTGTTTGTTTGTTTGTTTGTTTATTTGTTTGAACGCGCTAATCTCAGGAACTACTGGACCGATATGAAAAATTCTTTGAGTGTAAGATAGTCCATTTATCGAGGAAGGCTATAGGCTAAGATGAATAGGAGCGGAGCAACAATAAAAAATATTACGAAAACGGCAAAATTTGAAGCTTTCCTTGCGTGAGCTAAGTAAACGGTGAAAGCAATTCAAAAATCATGTATTACAAAATCGTTCTCTCTAAATAAAAGTCGGCGACAGCATTGTCTAGCTTTTAAGGTTAACCCACTTAAACCATTTTTATTGTTATCAAAATACTATATTACGATTTTAATCTTTCCACGCGGGCGGGGCCGCTGGTGATTGTTAGTTAATGATAAGGCCTACTATGCATATGGTTGCCGCCAAAATTAATTTCACAGATGTTCATGTCGTTTCTAAATCAATAAAACCATAACCAAACCGTAGCACGTACTACCGAATGGGTCTTATATTTATGCATACTATATAATCATGTGTGTCTATGGTCATGTATACTTATATACACTCGAAAAGCCTCTGACTAGTTTGATTGAGTAAAAAATATGTAATTTTTCTATATGAACTCTTCCAGGACAATGCGGTACACACATTAAGCTAATATGCTTAAGACATCGCGCGATCAAACGAAAATAACTTTTTACAAGTAAAGTTTTTCAAACACTTTTGACTCAATTAGATTTAATGAAGCTACTTCTGGTTTAGAATTATGCACTTACTGAAAAGAACCAGTAAGAAGCCCAGCGGTCAATTTTTTTAACATTTTCAACTTATAACCTAAACTACGTCTTGTATAAAAGGAAGTTGTCTGAAAGGAGTTTTAAATCTAAGTAGGTATTTTTTTATGTATAATATTTAACTGTGTAGTATGCCTTACGTATAAGCACTTCTTACACTTAAATTTAACCTTTTTGTAGATAAATCTAATATGGCCGAATTTTATTGTATTGAATAGATCTTTTATTGAATTGTATCCAATAATTTGCTAACTCTACTGAGTCGCGACACTACTGAGTAGGAACTGCAAAACATTTGTCACTCAAAATCTGTACACCCCAATGAACGTACGTCAGAATTCTAAAAATGTATCTATACTGCATTTAATATTGAATAGAAGGGAATGCTCCGGAAGTGCGTCATTAAATTTTATGCGTACCATGAACTTGTTCACAACTTATCTTTTGTTTTCACGTCGACACTTTTTTTGTTGTTTACCACTTTCGACTATTGTATTGTGTATATTGTAGACTTGTTTTCTCACGTTTTTAATAATTTGTTAGTTTACTTGATCGGATTATTAACAATGTTATATTTACATTTACAAAACAAAGTCTTCAAAATCTGTCTCGTTTTGATCGATTTTCATAAAATGTACTGAATGTCAACTTACCCTAGCCGCCTTTTGCGACACCTCGGTATGAAAGAGGGTGCTTTATTCTACTCAGCTGGATGCCACACGGCGAGTCAACTTATCCTAGTCGCCTTTTACAATACCTCGGTAAAGAATGAGGGTGATCTATTTTACTCTGCCGGATACCACACGGCGGGTCAATTCACTTTAGTCGCCTTTTACGACACCTCTGTAAGAAATGAGGGTGGTTTATTCCACTCAGCCGGATACCACAATGCTGATCATATCAATATTAGAAAAAAAATGACAACATTTCGTCAACGATTGAATTGGATGTTCTTTATTTAAATTTCACACATCCCAAAGTAAGTTTTGTATTTAAGTTTACTTTTGTTTATGCTGGATTTTGTTTAATCCTAGCTATTGTCGCTTTTTTAACTTTGTTTTCTGTCGGTATGTTTTGTTTAAAGCATTTTTTCTTTAAGACCATAACTGTAGTTACATACCTAAATCAGGTCAGAAATCATTTTAAAACAGGATACATTACAAAAATCTTACGAGGGCGAAGAACGACATGTTAGGAAAGGCCACAGAAATAAATGTCCAGCTTATTCAGAACCTCAGGTACTATGGCTTTGTTATATTAACAGGGATCTTAGTACTTGGTTTTCTCCGCCAGTTTGCTGAGACACTTGAGGAGTTTAAACTTGGAATGTTTACGGAGATCTTGGTAGCTGGTTAAACGGTTCCCTCGGATGATATTCGAGAAACAAACAAAAGAAGAGTGATAACATTTGTTCGGACCATGAGTCAACGGGTCGGCCATGTTTGCTGAGAATGATTCCTTATTCGAAATTTGAAACGGAGTCCATTTTTTTGTCTATGGCAGGAAGTGAGAACATTAATCAACATATTTTAAAAATGCTTTACTATGAAGAACAATGTGCAAATTCAGAATTTATAAATACCTTGTTATTTTTATTAATAATCCATTGTTAGAAGTTCATAACAAAAAAAAGTTTTTTTTTAATATCTTATCTTCAGTTAAATAATTTATAGAAATAGGCGTTACTTTGCGGAGGTCCATAATACAAAACTAGTGAGAATATTTTTTTGCTATAAACCGTGATAAATTATTTTATCAAAATTATATTATTTTATTGCGGCTTATAGCAAAATAATATTCTCATTAGTTTTTTTACAGTTAAATATTTTATCAAGGCATTCTTAAAATATTGTCAATAAAATAATCGTTAATTACGTAGTTATATAGAATTATTAGCATGTAGGTATAAAGAATTAGTCCTTCTTAGCATCATTTTTATCATTAATTGCAGATTATTGAAAAATAATTTTATAATTTCTTTACTGAGAATCGCGGAGTATTAGTAACAGTGAGTAGATACTCATGGAATGAATTTCATCCTAAAAAGAAATGTAACTCAATGTTTTAAGACAAAGTGGTAGATAAAAATAAAAAGCCCTTACTGTTTACCATGATAACGTCGGTATTTGGACATAAAATGCCACCGACCCTAGTGACACCTAGCGGCGCAAGCTTAATGATAAGCGGAAGCTAATATTTGGACAATACAAGCTGTACAACTGATAAGTTAGTATTTAGATAAAAACGAGTTATGTAAGTCGTGATATTCGAACAGTGAGACCGCGTTATGCTTATGGGGTAACATGTAAACCTGGGTATATGGGGTAACCTGTATACTGAAAGATATAAATTAACTGTAAGAAATATCCTTATAGGTAAAGCATTACACAATTGAAAAATACATGAATGATAAAAATCGTTGGATTTGAAAATCCTTTCAGCTGTAAAATTGAAAATTTCGAGCCCGAAAACAAGGAAAATGCGACATTTTTTTTACTTGTCTAGATAGATTTATCTCTCCCGAAACCCCCTACATGCTGAATTTCAGTAAAATTGTTGAAGCCGTTTCCAAAATCTCGAAATATATATATATACATACAAGATTAACTCAAATAATTTAAAATATCTGGGTGACCGAGCTTCGCTCGAGAATTTTTTACAAAAAAAAATAAAAAACTTAAAATAACAGAAAAAACAATTATTTAGTTGGGGATCGATCCTTGGCATACATTTCTCGAGGCTGCCCATTACCCGAAAAGGCTACGCCAACTTGTCAGTAAATGGCGAAAATTCAATTCAATATAAATGTTAGTGTTTTTTAATGCCCAAAAACAAGGATAAAACAATATTTTTTTTACATAAAACCTAGCTAGATCAATTTTTCTCCCCCAAAACCTCCTACATGCTGAATTTCAGGAAAATCGTTGGAGCCGTTTCCGAGATTCGGAAAATATATATATATACAAGATTAACTCATTTAAATATAAAGATATTAAAGATATGAATATTTTGGTATGTCTGATTGTGGCCATACTATTTTGCTCATTCGATACTCTAATGTTAATAATATAGGCGGTAATTAAGTTCACATTGGAGCACATTATCCGGCGTTACAGCGATAAATCGTTACGCTCGTCAATTTGCTATTTTTGGACGTTAATTCGTGATGCGCCCGCGGTGCGCGGGAGATTCGTGGGACGCGCACGTCATTGGAATGGAAAGTAAGTAAACGGGAAAATTATATAATTAAATACGTTTTATTGAAGATATTAGCAATTTTAATGAGGGTACAAAATATTCTCTAAACATTTTCAATTTTACATTGTTAAACTATTACTGTTGTGGGATGCTGAAAGGCATCCCACCAGGCATTTTTATTATCTAAACAATTTTATAATATGTTTTACGTATATGATATACAAACTTTTCTGTAACCTGGTCTGGTATAGATTGCGGATATTTTCCGATATCGATATTTTTCCCTAAATAAACGAGAATTATCATCATCATCTTCCTGCCCTAATCCCACTCCAAGTGGGGTCGGCACAACATGTTATAAACATGCTGCGCCGACCCCAGCCGACCCGGCTGCGTTTTTACGACCGGCCGCCTGCCTGACGTCAACTTACCTCAGTTGTATTTTTGGACAACTCGGTAAGAAATACGATGGTCTATTCTACTAAACCGGATACCATACGGCGCGTCGACTTACCTTAGTCGCCTTTTACGACACCTCGGTAAGAAATGAAGGTGATACTATTCTATTCAGCCGGATACCACACGGCGTAAATAGATATATAAATAAATAAATAGATGGGACACTTACACACACGGTCGTCCGTCGCCAAAGTAAGTAACTTAATACTTGTGTTATGGGTGACAGACAACTAGTAAAAATATACTTATATATTTTTAAATACATACTTAAATACAAATATACACCCCAGGCTCAAAGACCAACAAATTCATTTATAGAAAATGTTGGCCCTCGACGGGAAACGAAACCGCGACCCGTGGAGCTGAAGGCAGGGTCACAACCCACTGCGCCAACGGGCCAGTCAAAAATAAACGAGTTATATTTATTTCAAAATTTGAAATTTATATTTTACATATTTTTATGCAAACACTGTTTAAAAATGTATGTATGATAAACATATTACATCTGAAAGCTCATACAATTTTCGATTCATCGAAATATTACACGTAATTGTTTCCCCAATTACAACGCATACAAAAGTGAAAACGCGAGGATGTATGTATCACCATTTTAGCACCTTAAAAAACTTTCACAACAAATTTTATCTGCCAATAAAATTTCCGATCGATCTTAATCTCGGATAATTACCACAGAACACGATTGTTAAACTAGATTCGTACAGTTTATTTATCGGATAATGTTTTTCGAGAATAAAATCGATTGGATGATTAACAGTATAATCGATTTAATGTCTAAATTAACACCGGTCATGTTTTTCACGTATTTATTGTAGCCATATGCTAGAGTTGCCAAAGGTACCGATGTATGAATATTATTGCTATGTATATCTTTATCTTGAATATTTAAATGAGTTAATCTTGTATGTATATATTTGTATATATATCTGTGTGAACGTCACAACAACTTTAATAGAATGCTGGTTAGTGGACTGTATGTTTGTGTTTGATATCCAGATCTTTGCCCAAATCAGTGAGTAATAAAAACCGCACCAACCTTGCTATCCACATTCGCCCCGAATGGACGGAGACGCACGGCGCACCAGCTGGATGTGGACTTGGCGCAGCACTATTCACTGTTTGGAAATGCACGCACCTCACAAGGACAATAACGTATCGTCCGCAGAACGTTCTCGAAGCAAGAGTCTGATGTTAAAGATCACACACCTCACTGAGACGACAACGTGTCGTCTGTTGAACGTCCGGAAGGCAAGTGGGCGTCTACGCACCATTTGAATGCGATGGTAGACGAACAAGAATTGATGCAGTAAAGTTTTGTATAACTACCCACCAATATAATAAGCAAAGATCGAACAATATCTTTTCGGAACCACGGAAACGGCTCCAACGATTTTCCTGGAATTTAACATGTAGAGGGTTTTGGGGGAGAAAAATCGATCTTGATTGGTTTTATATAAAAATTACATCCCTGTTTTTTGGCATTAAAAATACTAAAATTTATATTAAATATAAAACACTATTTTTGCTATAAAATGTCAAGTACGCGTAGCTTATGCGGCGAACGGAAAGTCTCGAGAAATGTAAGTACTTAGGATCGATCCCTAACTACCTAATTATTTTTTCTTTTTTTTTTTGCTTTCTTTTTTTATATTTTGTAAAAAAACACTGAGGAAAAACTTGGTTAACCAGGTACTTAATGTATTATATTCTATACTTATTTGAACATTTAAATGGGCAAAGTAAGGATATTGCTAATATATTTAGTTACCCATATTAACTTTACAATTTAACGTCGTGTGGTATCTGGCTGAATAGAATAGTACCACCCACATTTCTTACCGAGGTGTCGTTAAAGGCGACTAAGGTAAGTCGACCCGCCGTGTGGTATCCGGTTTAGTAGAATAAACCACCCTCTTTCTTACCGAGGTGTCGTAAAATACGACTGGGGTAAGTCGACGTCAGGCAGGTGGCCTATCAAACGCCTAAAACATTACTGATATATGAGTATCCTGCTAATCCTCACTGTTGCAACGTTTTGCAACATGATTTGGTTTCGTATTATACAACCAGCCGCCTGCCTGACGTCTTAAATAGACGTCCTTAGTCATATTTTACGCTACCTCGGTAAGAAAGAGGGTGGTCTATTGTACTCAGCCGGATACCACACGGTTGCCTAACACAATATTATATACGTCTATTTTTAAGAAAAACAAAAAATTTCTAACATTTTGATGGCACTTCCCCCACGGAAGCTTACAGTAAATCCTATTTTTAAAACAGTAATCTTTCTACGAATCTCCATTTGATAGCATAAACTTTTAGAGGACAATAAAATAGTTTTTACTGGAGCCGTGTACCGAACTTTACGAGGTACCTAACGCTAAAAACGGGCGCATGAAAATAAAATAAAAGCGCGTATAGACTCCGTTCATTAACTGGCCGGTGATTTATCACAACTGCTGTTTGATTGAACGCCGATCGCGATTCGATTCACGCTTTGAACTAAAGCAATGTAAGCGTAACGAAATGTTGATGCTCAAAACAAATTTTTGTTTTAAACACCAAATTTTATACTTTTTAACATCATCTCCCTGTCTTCATCCCACTCTAAGTGGGGTCGCACAACATGTTTTAAACATGATTTGTGTACGTTTTTTACGATCGGCCGCTTTTGTTTTAACTCTTTGACGGCTAATCATCTGAACCAATATCGATGAAAATTGGCACAATTGTTCTATACACTGGGGTAACATATAGGGTATACAAATGCTGTTAATTCTACAGGAATAGAATGACATTGAAAAGCGTCATCTATTATCAACCTACCACGCAACAACAGTCCAGGCAAACGAAATTGCGGGATAAAAGATAGTATTACCCATATTACAATGGTGTGTATTCCTAAAAAATGTTTATTCAACTCTTCCCTGTAAACACTCGTATTTATCTTAATAGAATTATTATCGTTTTGCTTATAAGTCATATTAACTAAGCCGCCGTACGTACAAAAAAGAAAACGCTGTAATAGCTAAAGTATGAAAGCACGTGACCTAGAGTTTGTGTATTCAAAAACTAGATAAACCAATGAGTTTTCTATAAAACTTATGAGCTTAATTATTACGCTACTTTTTTGGGCTTTATAAATACAAATACTTATTATACGAAATTCATCATACGGATTCATACTGCCTTACATAAATATAAAATTACACATTAACTAAGGCATGCGTTTATTAACAGTAGTAATAGGGGAAATGGATGGAATAGTCCAGAATAGGAGCTGACCACCAGTCCTGCAACGACGGGCTTCCCCGCAATTAGATAAATAGATAGATACAGTAGTAATAGATAATTGGTAGTCTGTGGTTGCCTTTATAATTAATAAGGGAAACTCAATAATCCTGATTACTATCATAATATCAGAGAGAAGTGTCGGCTATCAGTATATTAATATTAAGGCATTATTTCAATAGGTTTGCAAGGTTAAACTGTTATCATTTATTAGCGAAACGATACGCGTAAATATTGTGGTATCCGGCTGAGTAGAATAGGCCACCCTCATTTCTTACCGAGGTGTCGTTAAAGGCGACTTAGGTAATTGACCCACCATGTAGTATCCGGTTGAGTAGAATAGACCGCCCTCTTTCTTACCGAGGTGTCGTAAAATACGAATGAAGTCAGGTAGGCGGCCGGTCGTTAAATACGTAGCCAAATCATGTGACAACAAGTTTATAACATATTGTGTCGACCCCACTTAGAGTGGGATAAGGGCAGGAGGATGAGGAAGATTATATATGTAAATATTGCTTTCTTTACAGACTAAGATAAGTTTATATCATCATATATAAGACCTGCCGTATGATATCCGGCTGAGTAAAATAGACCACTCTATTTTCTTTTCTAGGTATCGTAAATGGCGACTAAAATATGTTGACGAGAGGCAGGCCTATCGTAAATACGTAACCAAATCATGTGACATCTTTATAGCATGTTGTGCCGACTCCACTTAGAGTGGGAGAAGGAAAAAGGAAAGGAAAGAATAATGATAATAATAATACATCTAGCAATTGACGCCAAAACAAAACGCATTCCATAATGTTTAAAAAAAAACAATTTATCGGCTAAGTTGTTATAATAGAAGCATGCTTCAGTTATCTCTTATTGCAAACGGAAACTGTTACACTCGCAGGAAAAACATTCGAACTTTTATATATAGCGACAAAAGGTAATTTTCAAAGGCAACGATGGATGAATATTGGTATATTTTATACTTATTTGAACATTGAAATTGGCGGAGTATGGGTATTGCTAAAGAATTTAGTTACGCATATTACCTTTACAATTTAAAGGCCTAATAACTGCTTAGATATATATGAATCTTAGACCCACCAAGTTGCAACCACGAGGATTTGCAGGGATATGATAGAAACATAGCATATAATAGAATTTTTTTTGGGTATTATTCTTACCGAATAGGAATAATTTATAAGAAAGTTTGGGTATATATTATTCGGTAAGAAATGCGGGTGGTTTATTCTATTCAGCCGGATACTACACGCCGATTGTCCCTAATTTACAAACTAATATCGCCTATTTATAAATGATCAAACACTTTATGTGACAATTAATAAACGATTACATTTATTAATTGTTTATTTTTGTTTTATTGCTTATGGTGTTTGTTATAGGTAGGTTGTATAGTATATATGGTAAGTAATTGACCATGCACTAGTAGTTGACCGTTTTGTATTAAATTTTAAATAAAAGCGTTTTGTTTGTTGTAGCTAATAAAAAATATTAAACTTTAAATATTAAACAATGGGCTACAGTTCTGAGCTTTTGGGCAGTTGTTAATAGAAGGCAACAGGTAATTACAAATTTATTTTTTATTAGCTACAACAACAAAAACGCTTATTATGTAAAATTTATACAAAACGGTCAACTACTAGTGCATGGTCAATAACTAGTGCACTTACCTTAATTATGCCAAATATAACGTAGATATATACAGTTATAAGTTTAACACTCACGAGTTTTGTAGGCTAAATTATGCTTTATATTTTAAAAACACTATTAATTTTGAAAAACACTATTAATAAGAGGCTAATACTGAAAACCTACTATACTATTGAGAAATACTTAAATGATAATAATGCCTGAACGTAGCTACTCTTCGATCCTGTACAAGACAGTAATAACTAATGTAACTAGTAATAAGAATTATATTTTTAAAAGAGCAAACGCCGAGTTTCTGTCTGACTCTTCTCGGTAGGAACAGCTTTCCGAACCAGCAGTAGATTTTACGATTCAAAAGCACTTGTTTACAAGTTTATTTGAATAAAAAATATTTTTTATTTGAATTACCATTTGTCACAAAATAACTCTTTTGAATTATGTCACTATAATAAGCATGCGATTTGTCGAATAAATTCGTCGACCGAGAATAACTTGGAGAAAAGTTAGTTTCTCCGAATGTCAAACAATGTAAAGCGAGGCGGTCGATGCATCTGGTGCTCCCTATACATTGATTAGCGGAGGGAGGGGCCACTTTTAGAGAGGCCCCGACACAAAGGTGGCGCACTCTGGGGTTCAGAGTTCTGCTGGCGGGGATGGGGGCAATGTGTACAACGGTATCCTGTCCCCGCCACCAGCAGCGTGGTGGAGCACTGTCAGGTTTTTAGTCGGTGAGAGTCACGTCCCCGTCGGATAGTGACGACCCATAATGGGTTTTCTGATATAAAAAAGTCATAAAGTCATTGGCGCCAGTAGGTTCTGTATGAATTTCATGCTCTATATCTCTTTTCAGGGCTAAAGATAAGCTATCTCGGTTTATTGGACAGGACTTTATTGATTGCTGATAGAGGCACACTTTCAAAGAACTGATTTTTGGTTAATTTTTTTTGCCGGTTTATGTAGTTTTGGATAGGTATGTATAAATAATTAAATTTTCTGACACGCTATGACATAGCTTGTACCAATACTTCTGTTAGCCTTTATTTAAACCCATTATTAACTATCAATTAATTACTAAGAACTATTTTGAATTTGAATTTGAATTTGAATTTACTCAGGCCGCATACCATAAGGCGGGTCAACTTATCTTCCTTTTGCGACACCTCGCTAAGAAAGAGGGTGGTCTATTTTATTCAGCCGCATACCACGCGGCATTAATATTTAATAATTAATTTCCATATTTTTAATTGGATCAATATTCTGTTGAAATGTATTATCAACGAAAAATTTTATTACGAATAATTATGTCAAAAAGATTACAATAATTCATATAATAATAAGTGTAATATTACAAACCTAAAATCCTGTAATCGTAAGAAATTACAGTTAAATCGATGCAATATTACAATTCACCCATTGTCACTGTCTTATCGGCGTATACATAATTGTTTTATATTGAATTAATTGCCTTGAATGCATTATCTAATCGGGAATGGTGCAATTTGTATAACTTTAAGGCAACGTGTACGCCGTAATAACTGCAATTGAATGTTAAAAAACATAATTGTAAGGGATCAAAAGTACGAAAAGAATTATGTAAAAAATTTTACGCAATAAAAAAAAATATTTCAAAATATATTTTTAGCTGTTGAATTAAAAATTTTAGTTATAAATTTACAAACTTTTTAATTCTGTACATCATCCTCCTGCCCTTATCCCACTCTAACAACATGTTATAAACATGTCATAAGATTTGGCTACGTATTTTACGACCGGCCGCCTAACTGTTAACTTGAGTCGTATTTTACGACACCTCGGTAATAAAAAGGGCGGTCTACTCAACTCAACCGGATACTACACGGTGGTTTAACTTACCTTAGTCGCCTTTTATGACACCTCGGTAAGAAAAAGAGTGGTCTACTACTCAACCGGATACCACACGGCAGGACAACTTACCTTAGTCGCCTTTTACGACACCTCGGTAAGAAATGACGGTGTCTATTCTAGTCAGCCGGATACAACACGGTTGGTCTACTTACCTTAGTCGCCTATTATGACACCTCGATAAGAAATGAGGGTTGGTCTATTTCACTCTGCTAGATACCACACGGTGAGTCAACTTACCTTAGTCGCCTTTTACGACACCTCGGTAAGAAAAAGGGTGGTCTACTTAACTCAACCGGATACCACACGGCGGATTGACTTACCTTAGTCGCCTTTTACAAGACCGCGGTAAGAAATGACGGTGGTTACGACGGCGTTAACTTTTCAATTCTCTTCAAACTATTTCATTCATATCACAACATTATGCAACAAGGAAAATGAATAAAAAATAAAAATTCCCAACAGCAACTTCGTAGCTCTTATCACCTCATCAACATAAGGCCTAATGATCTTAAAATGGCTGATTAAATTGTTATGAACTATGGCATAAAACAATCCGATAAAATTAACTTACAAAACAAAACCAAAAACTAAGTCTTCTTTAATTTATCTAATTAACAGAGACAAATAAACAGACGGGTAGAATTTATTAATTACTTTGCGAAGATCCAAATATTGGTTACCATATTACTTACTTACTTATACCATATTATTAACAAACACCATCATCTTCCTGCCCTTATCCCACTCTAAGTAGGGTCGGCACGACATGTTATAAACATGTTGTCACATGATTTGGCTACGTATTTAACGACCGGCCGCCTGCCTGACGTCAACTTATCTCAGTCGTATTTTACGAAACCTCGATATGAAAGAGGGTGGTCTATTCTACTTAACCGGATACCACACGGTGAGTCAACTATCTATAACAAACCCCCATAAGAAATGAAACAAAAATTAACAATTAATAAATTAAATCGTTTATTAATTGTCCCATAAAGTGTTTGATCATTTATAAATAGGCTATATTAGTTGTTTGTAAATTAAGGACAATCGGCGTTTGGTATCCGGCTGAATAGAATCATCCTCCAGGCTGAATAGACCATCCTCATTTCTTACCGAAGTGTCGTAAAAGGTGACTAAGGTAAGTTAACCCACCGTGTGATATCCGTTAAGTAGAATAGAACCCTCTTTCTTAGCGAGGTGTCGTAAAATACGATTAAGGTAAGTTGATGTCAGGCGGCCGGTAAGGTAAGGTAGTAAAAAACGTAGAATCATGCGATAACATGTTTAAACATGTTGTGCCGACCCCATTTAGAGTGGGATAAGTGCAGGAGGATAATGATTAAATTCGTACTATATTAAGATTGATGCGGATACTTTACAACGTTCTATTATTATTAAGTTGCTTTTTTTTAGAAAAAATTCCTACTAATCCTGACAGTTATTAAAGCAATTAATTTACCATAATATTTTTAGGATTAATTTATCTTTTTTTAATACATTGTGTATTGAGCTAAAAAAAAATAAAAATTAAATAAGACATCACAATTATAACATGTTTTTAAATTATGACTGACATTTTATTTTACTTGTCAGATTAGATGACTTTTGTTCTATTATTATTCTGTATCATAAAATGTTACGTCAAGTATAATAAAATAAGAAGATTAAAATTAAAATCCGCGTAAAATTTTAATATCTTAATATACATATAATTTAAAATAATAACACTATAAAATGAAAAATATTTTTAATTTTTTACTAAATATCATAAAGTGACTGAATAGAATAGTACCAGCCTCATTTCTTACCGAGGTGTCGTAAAAGGCGACTAAGGTAAGACGACCCGCCGTGTGGTATCCGGCTGAGTAGAATAGATCAACCTCATTTCTTACTGAGGTGTCGTAAAAGGCGACTAAGTTAAGTTGACCAACGTTGTGGTATCCGATTTAGTTGACTAGACCACTCTCTTTCTTACCAAGGGATCGTAAAATACGACTAAGGTAAGTTGACGTCAGGCAGGCGGCCAGTTATAAAAACGCAGCCAAATCATATAACAACATGTTCATAACATGTTGTGCCGACCCCACTTAGAGTGGGATAAGGACAGGAGGATGATGATCATAAAGTGCGTTAATTTATTTTAATTAATATTTTAAAATTAAATTAGAAAGATGTTTTTTTATTCGTTAACTAATACAGTAATTCATCATCTTCCTGCCCTTATCCCACTCTAAGTGGGGTCGGCACAACATGTTATAAACATGCTGTAACATGATTTGGCTGCGTTTTTACGACCGGCCGCCTGCCTGACGTCAACTTACCTCTGTCGTATTTCACGACACCTCGGTAAGAAAAGAGGGTGGTACTATTCTACTCAGCCGGATACCACACGGCTCTTAACTAATACAGTAATTAAAAATTCATATTTAAGCGCACACGGATTTGTTAAATGTCAATCATCGTGACGTGTACGAAATCAGTGTGAATCAAAAAAATATAACGAGTAAAAAAAAAATTATAAAACACTATGTAAATTATTATAACATAAAGTACACTGGACTAATTACCAATATCGCTTAGTTATTATAAATGTAAATTTATTATCCATGCGCGTGTTTTGCGAGAAAAATTATATGAAATAGTGTGAAGTATTTAATGAATACGCAAAATATATCATCATCCTCCTGCCCTTATCCCCCTCTAAGTGGGGTCGGCACAATATGTTATAAGCATGCTGTCACATGATTTGGCTGCGTTTTTACGACCGGCCGCCTGCCTGACGTCAACTTACCTCAGTCGTATTTTTCGACACCTCGGTAAGAAATAGGGTGGTCTACTCCACTAAACCGGATACCATACGGCGCGTCGACTTACCTTAGTCGCCTTTACGACACTTCGGTAAGAAATGAGGTTGGTCTATTCTACGCAAAATATGTGAGCTTCAAATGAAAATTTCACATTTATAATAATTTTTTCGCGTGATAGGTTGATAAAAAATGGCGCTTTTCAATTTCATTCTATTCATGTACAATTAACAGGATTTCTATAGCCTTGTTATACCCTGTGTTACCCCGGTGTATAAGGAATAATTGTGGCAAATTTCATCGATTTTGGTTTAGCAAACATACATCCATACACACAGACTTTCGCATTTATAATAGGGAGAGGATATACATAGAGCCAAGATTGTCCATCAGCAACTTCCTCTTAAACATAGCTTAGTAAATTCGGAACTGCCCTATCACAAATGCAGTCCAGCAATTCTTGAAATTGATCGTGCTTTGCTTTATTGGAACCGATCTATTATCATTGACAGATATATTTTTGCAATTTGTCACAAAAACATTTTTTGAATTCGGTCACTTCATACTGAGAGTGCGATATGTTGTTACCTGTGGTATTATAGAATTTTAGCTTATTAAAAATTTGAATAACAAATAGTGGTATCCGAAGTAGAGTAGACCACTTATTTCTTACCGAGGTATCGTAAGAGGTGACTAAGGTAATTTGACGTCAGGAAGGTCGTAAAATAACTAGCTAAATCAAGTAATAATATGTTTAAAACATGTTCTGACGACCCTAATTGGAATGTGATAAGGGCAAGATTAAGAATTTGAATTCGTTCAGTTTAATATTAAGCGTGCGATATATGTTGTCGCCATTGACTTCCGCGTTGTATTTTATGGCAACACAGTCATGAAATAGGGATATCGCGCTCTTTTTATTGAAATGGTGGCAACACTGTGACGTTGTTGTTTCCGGTAAAGTCTTCTCATTGATAAAACGTTTCATGGACATTCAGTCTTTGTTCGTCATTAAAGAGAAATGCATCTCGGATCGGGAATTGTGGTATTCCTATTATATCGTGTTATTGTATATAGTGTGCGTTAACATACATCTTTGATTTCAAACAATGAAATATTAGAACGTTAATTGAATTAATTACAAGATTAAAATAAGCGTATTCAAACTTGGAACGGAAACAGCTAACATGGCGCGTAAACAAGTGACTACGCTAACGCACTAACTTGCATAACTAATGCGCGCGCGAAGGTGACTGGCTCTAGGAATGCTTTATGGCAACGAGATTCTGAATTTACTTATAGCTAATTTATAGAAGCGAGATTTACCTTGCTAAATTATACAGAACTAGCTACTACTCGCAACTTCTTTCGCGTAGACTGTACTCTTGGAATAAACAGTAGCTTCTGATACTTACCAACCCTGCAAATATCTCGTATCACAAAAATTATATTCGGGAAGACAGTGAGATTTATCGTTGTCTCCAGAATATAGTTTCATAATTTAATTTAATAACCTTTTATATTAATTATAAGTTTGTTTGTTTGTTTGATTATTTGAACGCGCTAGTCTCAAGAACTAGTGAACCGATTTGAAAAATTCTCCCAGTGTAAGATCCAATAAGTCCATTTATCGAAGAAGGCTATAGGCACATATATAACATCACGCTAAGATTAATAGGAGAGGAGCAGCAATAAAATAGTACGAAAACGGCAAAATTTAAAGCTTTCCTTGCGTGCGCTGAGTAAACGGTAATAGTTATTCAAAAAACTTGTATTACAAAATTGTTCCGCTCTAAAATTTCTAAATAAAAGTCCGCGACAGCATATGTCTAGCTTTTAAGGTTAACCCACCTTAACCATTTTTATGGTTATCAAAAGACAATATTATAGTTCTATACTTTCCACACGGGTGAAGCCGCTGGCGATTGCTAGTGTTACATAAATGTAACTGTTCTGAGTGTGTCTCGATTCTGTTTTCTCTACAATTGATATCAGATATTGTTATGCTCCACTTTCGTCACACTCTTTTTTATATCTATATTTCTTTTGTAAAAATTATATAGGTATAGGAAGTGTGTTCAAGAGCATTTTAATCCTTAAATTATTACTACCACTCAAGTCCTCGCGATTTGCATTACATATTAGATATTCCAAACATACGCACAAAGCGCTATGCTTTCTCATTTGCGTAAAGGTAAGGTATTGATGGAATGTTCTTCCGATGACGTTGTTTCCTGTCATTTATCTTGTAGGTAAGCCCGCCAAAAATTAAATCTCTTTGATTATTCTTTACAGTGCCAGCAAATTTATTAATTTACTATCCAATCACATTCGCCTTATAAGTATATCGATGTCTTTAATTTCAAATCTTATAAATTAGTATATTGATCTCTATGGATATGTGTTTCATCACAATCATTTTCCTGCCCTTATCACATTCTAATTGGGATCGGCGCAACATATTTTAAACATGCCACATATTTTGGCTAGTTATTTTACGAACGGCCGCCTCCCTAGCGTCAATTTACCATAGTCGCCTTTTACGACATCTCGGTAAGAAATGATGATGTTCTATGCTACTCAGCCGGATACCTCGCGCTTGTCAACTTACCTTAATCGCCTTTTACGACAAACAATCTTTATAACATTAAAACGTTAATGAAAAAAAAGTTTTGAAGTTTAAACAGTTCACATTAGGTGCACTATAGAAGACTGATCCTAAACTGGGATTCCCTGTATTTAAGGTCGCCAGAAGACTTTCCCCCTTACAAAAATAATAGACCTACCCGACTATATCACAGCCTACGGCGGGCTTACCCTTATTAAACTGAAATATACTATACTACGAAATTTAAAGAATTAAATACCAATTAAAATCCAAAAAAAAAATCGTAATAATGTGTCTGCACCCTTACCAATGTTATGTTTACTACAAACATTTCCAGTTCTACTAGATCTAAAACAAAAGCTATGCAGGCCAATGTAACTGCCTACATATAAAGCGACATACACATAGATCGCAATTAGGAGCCTTATGTCACGAACCCACGCGACTTGTACAAGGTGTGTGAAATTAATAATAGCTAATGCGGGACATTAGTGTAGAAGGTCCCTTATTGTATTGCAAACAGTTTCACATTAAACGAAGGTTTTCATTAATAGTCTAATAGATCTCATATCTATTCGCATATTTCTGAGAAAAGGTCGATTTCAAGTACGCGTAAATCATAAAGTAAATTATGCGTAGACAAATATACGATGTTAAACTCTTTTATTATAAGGCATGGCTTATAATAGAATAAAAGCCGTGATAAATGAAAGGCAAGAGCACAACCAAGGGTTTATACAGTATCAAAGTTCTCGCCATACTCCTGACGCCATAATGACTAATCGTCATACTATTAGCCCTCTACTACACGTCGCCCTAAGCCATGGTCCGGCCTCACAGGAGGCACCCTTAGGACGACGTTCTCCGACGCTAGTAGAGCTTCTGCGCTCTACTCTCCGCATTTCGCAACTTCGACGATGCTTCTGCACTCGCCTGTCCCGCCCGGTGACGCTGTAAAAGCCGTTAGGGCTATATAGTCAATTCACAAAAAAAAAGCAGTTTCAAAGTAGACACCTATAATTTACGATGAGGGAAAGTTGCGAGCCCATCCGGGGCACTTTAGCCGAGATCTTTATACGGCATTATTGTGGCGAGAACTGCGTACAGTAGGGATGTAAAAAATTAACCGTTTTTTTAAATAATCAATTTTTAATAATCGATTATTTTTTTCATAAAAAATCGATTTAAAAAAAATCGATAATTTTAATCATACTCATCTTCTTTTTTAATTTTTTTTCTTGTTTTTTAAGATTAGATCGCATTGTTGCATAAAACCACTGTAGCCAAACTACACATTTTAATAGAATTCAAAAACCGTGCATCTGTATTATTTATTGGTAGTTCTCCATTTTAATTAGCCTTTATTCTAATTAATTATTAATATGGCAACTTCAAATAGTCAGAAAAAACCGATTATTATTAATCGATTATTTTGATAGGAAATAATTAATCGATTAAAAAAAAATTAAAACTGTCCATTCTACATACTACATTATATATATTTTCTTTTACTTCATCGCGGATTATAGCAAAATAATTTTATTATTACTTTTGTTTTTTATTTCTATTCCCTTTATCACGTATTATAGCAAAATAATTATATTACTTTTATTACATTTATATTGATCAATAGTAATCAATAGTGGTCAATATATAGTGGTAAAGAACTTCATTAACAAAAAATACTAAATTAACTATCGATAAGTACCTTTTGTTTGATAATGACCATATCATTTTGATTCATTTTACACAATCATTGTGTTTAAATTAAATATTGTTTAATTATGGGTTTTTAACCGCGAGTTTGACAGCGTCTTTATTAACGACTTGACCAATATCTAACAGATGTTACCAAAATACAAACTTCTTTAAGTAACTATGAAAAATGAAAAGCGATATAACAATTCTTAAGATCTTCCATTCATTACATCTTCTACTTGCTTTACAATGGTACTTACTAAAAACCATTTTCTTCGTTATCTCACATAATTTGTTACCTTTGATTTCTTACTTTTTTTACTTAACATGATTTGATAATTGTTACAGGATGTGCATTAAGGCTCTCCAATAAATAATGATAGGCCTCTTCTCTCCGTTTTTGGAGAGAAGGATTGGAGCTAAGACCTATGCTGCTCCAATGCGGATTGGTAGGTTACACATAGCTCCAGAATTCTCTGGAGATATGCAGGTTTCCTCACGATGTTTTGAGCGTGTGATAACTTGCAACTATCAATTAGCCATTTCTTACCGAGGTGTCGTAAAAGTGGACTAAGGTAAGTCGACCCGCCGTGTAGTATCCGGCTTCGTAGAATAGTCCCACCCTCTTTTCTTACCGAGGTATCGTAAAAGGCGACTAAGGTAAGTCGACCCGCCGTGTAGTATCCGGCTGAGTAGAATAGACCAACCTCATTTCTTACCGAGGTGTCCTAAAAGGCGACTAAGGTATGTTGACCCACCGTGTGAAAGGCGACTAAGGTAAGTCGACCCGCCGTGTAGTATCCGGCTGAGTAGAATAGACCAACCTCATTTCTTACCGAGGTGTCGTAAAAGGCGACTAAGGTATGTTGACCCACCGTGTGGTATCCGCTTTAGTAGAATAGACCACCCTCCTTCTTATCGAGGTGTCGTAAAATACGACTAAGATAAGTTGACGTCAGTTAGGCGGCGGGTCGTAAAATATGTAGCCAAATCATATGACATGTTTGTAACATTTTGTGCCGACCCCACTTAGAGTGGGATAAGGGCAGGAAGATGATGATGATGTTATTTTTGCTATTGATACAGATATTAATTACTGTTTACATTTTTTTTTCTTAAATTTATTACGTTTGTTGTTTATGTTCATTGTCACTTTATGTTAATATAGTTCTTGATAGTTGTTGTCAATCTGCGCATGCTGTTGCCATCTATAATTAATATAGCACTTAATTTAATAATCCTTGTATTTTGTGTATTTGTAGCTATGTGTGGTGTTTATATTGTTGATGGCCTTTTTCAATAAATAAATAAAATTAGACAAAGATTTCATAGTTTTCAAGTTTCAAGGAAGTTTCATATTCCCTTATTATTTGTTGTAATACTATCACTTGTAGCCCTGCATATGCTCCCCTATTCTAGTATAATAAACTCTATGCTAAAAACTCGCTATTTGCATTCCTAATACTGATCATTCCAAGACAGTGTGAACAGTACAATTTTACGCCCGTTAATAACAAGTAATCGAGATAAAAGAGACAATAAACTGAATCGGTCCACATTAAAGATGGCGACCGAAAGCGGGAAGCCAGTAAGCAATAAATACTAATTAACCAAATGTACGCGCAAGGCTGAATTAATATCGGGATTTGCAGCTAAATAGTTCTTAACGACGATGTACTTTCGTTATATAAATTACTGTTTGTTTGTTTGTATAACCATAAAATGGACATCAAGGGAACTAATATAGCCAATTATCGAAAAGAGTCTTGTTATTTTACTAACAAGACAGAAACGGTAGAAGTTAAGGGACCGATTATTTTAAAAAGGTCGCAAAGTTCAAACTTGGTCCACGCGGCTTAGATTAGGTGTTATAAAAAACACTAAAGGGTCTTTATCCGATAATGCACGTCCGGTTAGGAAGAAGCAAAAGGTTACTATATCAAATCAAAACTATGTTTATTCAAATAAGCTTTAATCAACTGAAGCTAGAAATGGTACCAGATAGAACCAGCACGAAACTCAGCGGTCAACCTTATTTACCTTATTATACTGCAGTTTTGTATATTTCACTGGTGAAAGAACGTGGGTCAAAAATGAAAACGAGAAACGAAAGAAATATGAGTCAACTTTGCAACTATATTACAAACTACAACAGAACTACTACTATTTCTGGCATTTTGGCTATTTGTTCCGGGAAATGCCACAAGCGTTGGGGTCCCAAGGTTCTGGAACAGCGAACCCATATCTGAAAATACAGCGACCCCCTGACGTGAGGTGGACGGACGGCCTCATTAAGGTCGCGGGAGATCCAGCAGCATAAGATTGTGAGGTGTCAAGTCAAGATCCCTTGAAAAAACATTTGTGCAGCAGTGGACGTCCATCGCTTGAAAAAGAAGAAAAAGGCAACCTCTCGCTTGGAGCGGATACGAACCACTAGGCTTCTCCAGCGCGAATCGGCAAAGTAACCTCACCAACTTAACTCGGCCGTGAATGCCAGTTGTTTTACCAATTCTAAAAATAATCATACCAGATTTTGAAGAAATGAATATGCGTGGATACAAATTGGGGTTACTTTTGCGTTGAACATGCGCCGACATTTAAATATCAATTCCGTTTGTAACTGAGAAGTATTTTGAGCGTAAGAAAAGTAACTTGAGAGAGAAATAATAAAAAGCAACACCCTCAGGACCGTCAGTTTCAGTTAAGGCCAGTATGGCGGACGGAAACGGATGGCAGCAGACAACAGTACGTTGTTCGCTAAATATAGACGAGAACTGGGAGAGCGTATTGGAGGAACAAATTTCTGAGCTCTATTGGTTGGTGTAACGAGTTTAAATCGCGTTTAAACCATATTCACTACTCTAGACCATGAAAAACCATGAGTCGATAGTGACCTATAATTCTGTACCTGATACTAATATGGATCGCAATATTTTTTTTTAATCCATACTCAGATTATAAATGCGAATATCTGTTACGCTATCATGTCTAATATACAGAACCAATATTGATAACATTTGAAACAATTAAAGCTTATACACCGGAGTATAGGATAAAAAGTCCCGTTATTCTTTCGGTAACGAAAAATCACATTAAGCGTTATTGAGGGTATTCAATTAAATGCTTAAGTTAGCAGAAACGAAGTTTTGGGTATTACTAACAAAGATCTCCGCAAAGTAACGCCTAATTCTATAAATTATTTATAATTTTATTAGGCTCATCTTGACAATGGCATTAAGAACTAAATCGAAATTCTAAAATGTGTTTCGTAAATATATTTTGATATATTTATTGATGGTAGAGGAGTGAACTCGGATCATTATTTATGGAGAAACCATAACCACAGCGGAAATGGCTGAGACATTAACTTTTTCTAAAAGATATCACAACTATTTCACAAACTGGTTTTAGCTACGATCGATTTACAACACAAGTTGATGTTTTAAAGGAAACACTAAAACCGTACGCAATAAACGATCAAAAGCGAAAGAATCCATCCAATACACAATAGCAGTAATGTTTTAAAATCAAAAGCGTATATATCGACAATATGGCGAGACATAAGCACTCTTGCTTGTACAAACAAACAGCATAATAAAATCAGCTCGGTTGTTATAAAAACAGTTCCGAAAATCAAGCAGGCGTAAAAACTCCGACACGATTCGAATCCAATTCACGAGCCGTCGAAAATCGTAATCTAAAAGAAATCAAAACTCAAAAGAAAATTGTACGCACAAAATGTATTGTAATGGCATCACGTACGATAATCGACGCTATTATGACATACAAAGCAGAATTGCACCTAAGTATAATCCAATATTTATACGATCCGTGACTGTAATGCTTTTGGATTCCTCTACGAATCAGTTCGATGTTTTGTCTTCGTCGTTTCACCTGCGATCTGGATTGGGGGAATAGGGATGGAAGATTCATACAAGAGTTTCGTTTGTAGGTGTCCCACAGATTGTTTGCACTCCCGTGCCTCTCGGGGTCGACAGGTAAATTCGACAAAAGCAGTGGGAGTCCGTGTTTATTATAAGAAATACCTGAATGCAGGTAGAGATGTATTGTATACGCGCCCCCTCCTAGCGAATAATAGAGTTTTCGGAATATAATACAATGACTAAGTAATTTATGTCGGCTGGAACACAATATTTTACATAAATTTTCGGAAACGTACCTGTGACTTTTTTTCTTAGCTTTCTACATTGACAATGCTTATTTTGGTCGACGTTAGTTTCGGTTATTGTGGTTGATTTGTTTGTTTTTACGGGCAATTTGCGATTTAGGAGAACTCGTATACGGGTTACGCGATGTTATCTCCATTATTTGTGGTCTTTCTATTGCTAATTGAGTGGTTTAATCATTAAAACTAACAGTTTTGATGTTAATCTACGCGTAGAATTGGACATAACGAGGTCACTAACCGCCTCTCCTTATGAATATTAAATGGCCGACACTTCGAGCGTATAATAATTCGATGCAGTCGTAAATGGTGTTTTATCAAATCTCTTGACGTAAAATGACCATCAACAGGTACAGGCTGCGCAGTAAACATGACTAATTGATCCGTGTGAAGCTTCTATGACGAAAAAACTGGTTTAGAATTGTATATACAATAAAGTGGGCGGACATGTGGCCAAATAGATTTCGGAAGAATTTGTAGAATAGACACTTACGCAATAGATGATAGGGTTGACATTACATATAATTTTGCACATACAGGATGTGTTTATTGCGAATCAATTGTATTGTAATCAGATATAATACAATTGTGTGATGCAAAGAATTTGTCAATAGATATCTACCTGAATTTGGCACCTGCTGATCGTCGACAAAGCAAAAACAGTTCAAAGGATCTTAAACTTTATTACAAGTTCAATAAGATTTTATATTAATCTGCAAATCGGTAGGCTATTCAAAATTCGTAGCGCCGCGTGAAATAATTCTTTATTATTTCCTCAAAATAGCAATTGTGATTGTTAAAACAGGTTCTAAGCCATTAAATTTGTCCTGTGAAGACAGTTTACGGGTAGACCGACCACCTATATCGCAATCGAGTTGTTGAGTCATCAGCTTACTCTTAAAGACATTATTTATTTATTCATTAGAAGACCAAAGACACACGATGTCTATAACGTATCAATATAAACATCTTGCTTAACAAAACATTGTACATCCCACTTGAAGATTCGATATAGCTATTATATAAGTATTAATGACACCGCTTAATTTCTTAGTTACTAACAATATTTTATAGAAGTACTAGCAGTCGCCAGCGGCTCCGCCCACGTGGAAAGATTACAACCGTAATATAGAAGATTTTGAACTTTCGCGATTCATACTAATTAAAATATAAACAACCGGGTCACATCGCGATAATCCCGTTACCTTTGTTTAAGGTTCAACGTTTCGGCAGAGTTGCATCCACCGTGGTCACGAACTGACTGACCACTGACCACTGTCAGTTCGTGACCACGGTGGATGCAACTCTGCCGAAACGTTGAACCTTAAACAAAGGTAACGGGATTATCGCGATGTGACCCGGTTGTTTATATTTTAACCGTAATATAGTCTTTTGATAACCATAAAAAAGGTAGTAGGTTAACCTTAAAAGCTAGACATATGTTGTCGCGGACTTTTATTTAGAACTTTTAGAGAGGAACAATTTTGAAATACATGATTTGTGAATAGGATAAGTAGGTAAGCACAATTAGTATAAGAAAGTAGTGTAATTTTAGGTTAAGGATACCTACCAGAGCAACATAGTCACATAAGTGACTCATCATCCTCTTGGCACAACATGTTACAAACATGTTGTCATATGATTTGGCTACGTATTTTACGACCGGCCGCCTGCCTGACCTCAACTTACCTTAGTCGTATTTCACGACTCATCGGCAAGAAAGAGGGTGGTCTATTTTACTCAACCGGATACCACACGGTGGGTCTACTTACCTAAGTCGCCTTTTACGACACCTCGGTAAGAAATGAGGTTGGTCTATTCTACTCAGCCAGGTACCACACGGCGGGTCGACTTACCTTAGTCGCCTTTTACGACACCTCGGTAAGAAATGAGGGTGGTATTATTCTAATCAGCCGGATACCACACAGCGTAGTCACATAAGTGACTAAGCTTATTAAATAAGAAAAAAAAATTCAATAATATTCACCTATCATCAATACTTCTAGTTGTATTTAAACTGTCATAAAAGACTACCTATACTAATTAATCAGTTTGATAACACTGCATTTATCAAGGCGATGTATTAATAAGGAGCCGTTATTAATCTATGTAATTTATAATCGAGATATCTGAATTTGAACAAAATATGATATGATATTAATAAATTACCTGTCACGTTTCATGTATAAGAATTACCTTACATATATAATGCCTATGACCACTTCAGCTTTAATACTCGCTTAACTAATTTAGTTGTTCTTCTACAGATCGTCCAATTTTTTTTTTATTGACTTCAAGAATAGCTTTTCCTAAGACATTATTAACTCTGGATCAATAATAAGTAATAAAAAACAATTGATTAATGACTGATTAATAAAATACGTTTGAAAACTGAGTTAAGGGTAATTGAAGATATAAATCAAATCAAAATAATTTTTATCCAAATAAGCTCTTTCAAGCACTTTCGAATCATCAAGGATCAATATAATTAATGAAGCTAGAACTGGTTCAGATTGTTGCTCTTACCGAGAAGAACCAGAAAGAAACTCGGCGTCAATCTTATAAACATTTTTAATTTTATATTATTAAACCGCAGTCTTGTATGAAGCTGAAAGGATTTTGAAATCCAGGCTTTTTTATCATCCAAATAATCTTCAATTTTGTAATATGATTTACGTATAAGTTACATTTCTTATACTTAACTTAAACCTTTCTGTAGACTGGTCTAGTATGGATTGCAGAATTTTATTGTAGAAGCGAATACCGAGACCATCGAATGATAAGTCTATATATACTCTGCTAAGTCACGACACAGGTACCATAAACTTTTTGTGACCTCATAAGTAATTCAAACACTTACCTCACTCTCTGTCCAGTCTATTAGACTAGACTTCTCTTCTAGAAGGTTCTCCGAACTCCTTTTCTCGTCCTCTCCGTCTCCTTCGTCTTTGAAAACTTTGACCTCGTCCGTGGAGCCCAGGTCGTCGCCGCCCGAGCTCGCTGCAGAACTCGAGTGCGCATGCGGCATTTTCAAGAACCTAACGCCCCAACTTCCATTATCCCATCCTTCAACAGCACATACTATCTGTCATCCATGACCGATAACTAAATTGCCATTTTATTAGCCCAGCTTAAATCCTCGAGATTGGTCCTTCGAACCGGATTTTTGCGAGCATCTGATATTTGATGGTCTTTATTGTTATTCACACTTAAAATATTAGGCGACTGTTTTGTTAACTAAACTAAATGAGATCACAGATAACTTTTGTCAGGTTGAACTTAAAATGCTAAGGTTGAGGTGTTCCGTTTGATTTCGCGTTAATATTAATCTGAAAAGAAAGAAAAACTTCGTTAATACAGAAAGTTTAAAACAATAATTAATATAACTATTGAGTTTTAGGTTTGCCGTCACTACGTATAATTATATTAACCACAAAAAGACACGAAGAATTATATTTCACACAAGACTATAAATGTATAGAGAATATAAATGAATAACAAAAAAATTACTATTTTATATTTCAGAAACAATTATGCATCTTTTTAACGTTATATTAAACTGCTATTAATTTTTTAACACAAATTCTGCAAACAATTTGTATTAAAAGAATATTATATAACAGAAACAGCGCAATTATTAGTGAATTTCATATTATTACTAGCAATCGCCAGCAGCTCTGCCCGCGTGAAAAAATAAAACCTTTATTAATTATGATATATATAATACTATGGTAACCATAACAATGGTTTAAGCGAGCGTACTTTAAAAGCTAGACATATGCTGTCGCGGAATTTTATTTAGAACTTTGAGAGGGGAACAATTTTGTAATACATTATTTTTGAATAATTTTCACCATTTACTTAGCGCACGCTAGGAAAGCTTTAAATTTTGCCGTTTTCGTAATATTTTTTATTGCTGCTTCTCTCTTCATGCTTCTCTCTTCATGATTCTCTATTCATCTTAGCGTGATGTTATAAAGCCTATAGCCTTTCTCGATAAACGGACTATCTAACATTAAAAAAAAATTTAAATCGGTCCAGTATTTCCTGAGATTAGCGCGTTCAAACAAACTAATAATTTTAAATCGGTCCAGTATTTCCTGAGATAAGCGCGTTCAATCAACGTACCAAACTCTTCAGCTTTATATTTTAGTATAGATGTATTTAGCATTTTTATTCTTCGTAGCAAATGATTACAAATTAGCCTAAACACCTAAAGTAAAACATGAAAACATAAATTCACCCGTAATTCCCCACAAACGGCATTGTTCCGTATACCAGGTCAAGTGGCTTGTCAAGCACTCGTCAGTCCCTGGCCTCGAGCCAAGTGCTAAGAAAACCATCGCGGGATATGAAATAACGTATTGACTTTGAAACAATTTAAGCAAACACTAAAGCCGAGACAGCTAAAAATAATTTACGAAACTTTCAACTCTTAAGATTGTGCGGTAAATATAGCTTATAGCATGTATTGCTCATGGACTGCAATAGTAGCAGAACTCATAATATTATCATGTTATAAACTGCTAAAATATTATAAGAAAACAAAGTTAATTACGCTGTCAATTAAAAAGTCATGGTAGCTCAATTGGGGAACGGACGGTCTAGAGAAGTAAAAGTACCCCGGATCGAGTCCCACCAAAAGGAAAAAAAAGTGCCCTATTTTTTCATTTTATTTTTCGTGTTTCATCTTTTTTATATCTTTTTATATCGAGTAAAGCTTGGTCACCCATGTACAATATTTTGAAGCTATTACATTGAAATGAATGCTATTTGAATTAATTAAATTTTTAACTTTAAAAATATTGATTTTGTGATTGTAAGTGTCCCATATACTATTTATATTAAATATTGACGCCGTGTGGTATCCGGCTGAATAGAATAGTACCACCCTCATTTGTTACCGAGGTGTCGTAAAAGGCGACTAAGGTAAGTTGACCCACCGTGTGGTATCCGGTTGAGTAAAATAGACCACCCTCTTTCTTACCGAGGAGTCGTAAAATACGACTAAGGTAAGTTGACGTCAGGCAGGCGGCCGGTCGTAAAATACGTAGCCAAATCATATGACAACATGTTTGTAACATGTTGTGCCGACCCCACTTAGAGTGGGATAAGGGCAGGAGGATGATGATATTTATATTAAATATTGATTTTAAAATCAATATGATGTTCAATTTCTATCGATACAAGATTGCCTTAGAGATTACCTAGAGATTAACTAATATTGTTACTAGGTACTCGTATATTTTATTATGTGAACACGTTACTTCAACTATTATTTGAATAGATTATAAAATTCAAGCTAATCCCCAATCGAAAACATATCAAAACCACTCCAGGCAGTGCTGTTTAAGATTCTAGTCACAAGTAAATAGGCGCCCGGAAAACGATCAAATGGGCTACTTACTACTAAACATAAATAATGATTTCAAATTTGTTCGTTACATTTAGCATGAATATAGATCCGTAAAATTCAATCTATAATGATTCCACTGATTCAATGAAGTAGAATAGGTACCACCCTCATTTCTTACCGAGGTATCGTAAAAGGCGACTTAGGTAAAAGTCGACCCGCCGTGTGGTATCCGGCTAAGTAGAATAGACAATCCTAATTTCTTACTGAGTTGTAAAATACAACTAAGGTAAGTTGACGTCAAGCAGGCGGTCGGTCGTAAAAAATGCATGTGATGGCATGTTTATAACATGTTGCCCCACTTAGAGTGGGATAAGGACACTCTACATTTAGCATTACACATATTTTCTTTTATCGCGGATTATAGCAAAATATTATCATTACTTTTTGTATTATGTTCTTCGGCAAAGTAACATTATAAATTAGTTTCTATATAATTGATTATGGGCAACTTATGGAAAACTTAGCGTCTCTCAGCGTACGATGAAGGGAGCTATACATGGAGTGGTTTTACGTGATCAATTGTGATATAGACAGATCATCACCTTATTTCAAAACTGAAGTAGCAATACGCGGAGTATATAACTTTGAAGAACTAAGGATAGTGTCTCTATGAATCGTACCAAATAAATAAGATAAATAAAGCTGCTGGATCCAAGTAAAGCAAGGGTTACAATAGTAAGATGCTTTTAAGAGACTACAAAAAATAGACCACCTTTATCGAGGTGGCGTAACAGGCGACTAAGGTCAGGTCACGTCAGCCAAGCCTAACCAAATCATTGAACAACATGTTGTGCCAACTCCACAGAGCGGGATAAGGTCAGGAGAATGATGATGATGAATGGTGATGATGACGCTTTGAAGAAACTCAAGTCGAGCCCTGGATGCTCATCAGTTTGAAGGAAAATATAAAGGGTACAGAGAGAGAAAGAAAGAGAAATATCATAATGAATATGATGACATTAATAATCAAGAATAGAATAGTAAGAAGAATCAATAGAAGTATTGATAGAAGATTTAATCTATAGGTGAGATGAACCGACCAAGATAAACTTAAATGTCATATTAGAATATGTAAATAAATAAATAAATATATGGGACACTTACACACACGGTCGTCCGTACCCAAAGTAAGTAACTTAATACTTGTGTTGTGTTAGACAGACAACTGGTGAATATATACTTATATAATTTTGAAATACATAGTTAAATACAAATATACACCCAGGTCCTCGGCGGGAATCGAACCCGCGGCCCGCGGAGCTGAGGGCAGGATCACTACCCACTGCGTCAAAGGACCAGTCAAATATTTGTAAAGAACTTAGAGCTCAATTGAAAACGAGATTATGTCGATAAATAAATTTACATATGATAAATAAAAATATAGTAACAAATATAAATTGTATTGTATAATTATCAAAACAGGACAAACTCTTATCACCGCACCTTTATGTTTAGATTACGGGTTGTTACATTCGCGATAGCGCGTTGTGATTCTAAACAATAACATGATAGTTAATGTATAGAACCGGTAATGTAATGTATTTTAACAGAGACGGTGGATGGACACTACCACCGGCGTGGAAATCGATTTTTGACACTACTGGTTCATATAAAGACCGCTTTGAACCCGACACCGTAAGCGTCGCGTGCACAAACTTCATCCGTGCATGCGATGACGAAGACCAGAGCGACAGGGAACACTTGGAAGAGGTACGGTCACCGCCGCCACCGTGTCCCCCCGCACCCCCACCACCCACGAGTCGCGCCCAGCGAGCTGCGGGACGCAGTTCCCGCCGCGATAACATCGTGTAAAGAGCTCATGAATAAGAGCCCCGGTTGGGTTCGAAACTAGTCGGGCTAACCCGAATAAATAAGACGTGAGTATAGCCGGTTCTATACATTAACTATGAATACTACTCACGATAGTTTAAATTAAAAAATAACATTTTTTTATTTTTTTTTTATTTTAAAAGATATACCAACAGCAATCATAACAATAAATTACTAATTTACATAAACAATTGGACAGGGACCGTTACAATCACTTATTATAGGTATACACAGCATTAAAAATAGGTCTCTATACATGTAAAAAGATTAATCAATACAGTCATTACAAGGTAACAATATAATTTTAAACGTTACTTAACTCAAACCTTCACATATACAATAGCTAACGAACAAAAATAACAAGTTAATTCCAAGCATGCAAAAAAAGTTGTTGGAGAAAATATCAAACATTAAATCAATGAAAATGAACGAAGTACAAATTTGAAGAAAAAAAAAACAATACAAATTAAATAGAAATATTTTTGAATATTTGCCAAAAAAACAAAAAACAAAAGAAACCTGCTAAATCTAATTACTCATTAAATAAGATTGTTTTAGTATTTTTTTTAAATTTAATTAAACTATCATGGAAAATATCAATGTCATATTGAGATAGACTATTGTAGGTTGTCATTAATCTATTTATACAGGAAAATTTACCTAAATTTGTTTTGGATAATGCGGGTGCGAAAATTTTTTGTAGTGGGTGTCTGGGCGTTTTGTAAGGAATAGATAAATTTAGATGAAATAACAAATCCGGGGCATCTATTTGGTTATTAAGAATTTTGTATAAAATTATAAGATCAGACATTCGCCTGCGTTTTTCAAGAGGTAATATATTAAAATATTTTAATCGAATTTCATAATCTGCTTTATATGGGCAACGGTTATCTTTAAAAGCAAGGTATCTAGTGAAAGATCTTTGGACACGCTCTATTCTGTCTGTATATGATTTATACTGTGGATTCCATATAGCTGCTGCGTATTCTAAAATGGTTCTGACAAGTGCATTAAACAATATGATAATACTATCGGTCCTTTTAAAGTCTTTTGTATTACGTTTAATGAAACCCAACAACCTCCACGACTTGTTCACACATTGGTCTATATGATTACTAAACGTGAGCTTACTATCAATTAAAACACCAAGATCGCGAATTACCGAGACTTATTTGAGCTTCTGGGTGTCGATAAAATATTCCGTAAGTAATTTATTTTTACAGCGGGTAAATTTAATGTGTAAACACTTTTGGACATTAAGCTTCATTCTATTTTTGTCGCACCAACTCTGTACAGAATTAAGGTCTTCTTGCAACAGAAGACTATCTTCATTTTTCTCAATTACCCTATACAATTTTAGATCATCAGCATATATAAAACATTTACTATGACGTATACTATTTGTGATATCGTTAATAAATAGACAGAACAAAATTGGTCCGAGATGAGACCCATGATATGCAATGAGTTAATTCTACATTATAAGTTCATACATTTCCGCACATATATATAGCAGCGTGATCATCACTTCAAAGCTCGCAAATTTATCACATATCAATACTCAACTCGATCAAAATGTTCTTTATTAAAATAAATTTGTAAACAGGTGCTTTTGAATCGCCAATTCTACTGCTGGTTCGGAAAGCTGTTCCTACTTAGAAGAGCCAGCAAGAAACTCGACGGTTGCTCTTTTCAACATAATACTTATAACTAGTTACATTAAGTCATTAGTATCTTGTACAGGGTCGGACAGTAGCTATATCTGCAATAGAAACACATATCATGAAAGTAATAATAAAATGAATTTGATATAATCCGCTATAAAGTAAATAGAAAATTTATCCATGCAGGGGCCTTAAAAATACTTTAAAAAACCTCCACCACCGTCACCACAATACACAAGCACTACACGTTCACTATCACAATCTCAACAATCGTTTCGCCCCGCAACCCAAGCATGAGGAAGACTCCACGACAAAATCACAAATCTTTAGAATTAAGTTACAACTAGCTATACTTTAGACAAAATTGTAAGCTATTTGATTTGTTAAATAATATTATTTTATTTTAATAACTATTTTTGTGACCGCCGACTTGCTGGTCCATCTCGGTAAGTGTGTATTTTCGAATCAGTAATAGCTTCATTGATATTTGACGATTCCAAGGAGCTTAAAAAGCCAACGAATAAAGAATTATTGAATTTGGTCCATCCACATTCATAAAGCTCTTTTGATGACATGATTTTAATCCCTCCTTATTACATCTCGCAATTCTCATCTATTAAATAAATTACGCAGGTATTACGTCCAATTGTTATTTAACTATTAAAATATCTTTGTTACTCTATCTATCATCACATCGCGCATTGAATGCATTTGTCATGTTGGTATGTACCGAGGTGCTATATGAATAATGTGGCCGACACGCTCGCGCAGAGTTATGCATGTCAATGCGTCGCATTTAAATAAGACGCCATAATTATTGGGGGGAGGACTGATGGAAGGGTGCGCTAAATAGTGTAACAGTAAAAGACATTAAGTATTACGGAATTGTTGTTTAAGTGCTGCAAGAGTTCCTGTGCACGTGTTTGGAACTTTGAGAGGCGTTTGACTATGTTTGTGATGGATTTATCACGTAATCATATCAAATTATAATTTATAGAACCAGAATTATCTATATCTATAGTAAAAAAAATTCTCTAAATGTAAACTAGTCCATTTATCGAGGAAGATGAATAGGAGAGCAACATCAATAAAAAATATTACAAAAACGTCTAAATTTGAAGCTTTCCTTGTGTGCGCTAAGTAATCAGTGAAATATATTCAAAAATCTCTTATAATTAACTTACGATAAATACTTTTATGTCCAAAGTTTCAATTCGGGAAAAAATTGGTTACACATTTGCTGCTGGCACAGCTAGTAGGTTATAAAATTCGATATAAGATAAAGATTTCTGATTACTTATTGTGATTATAAAGAAATAAATATATTTGACGGAAACAATTAGGAAATATTGTAAATATTTTAAATTAACTCGTTAATATACATATATAAGACATCAACTGACATTATTAAATAATTAATATCACTAATGTAATGTATGTAAATGACTGCAAAATAAACGTTATTTTTATTTTTTTATATTATTGCAGAATACGTAAATGAATCCTTAAATATTAGTTATTAGGCCTCAATAACTTTTGGATTGTTTTGAAAACGGACTTCTGAAAACTTCATTCATTTGACAGAATTTAGAAGTTTTCCTTAAATTCAACTTACTTGAACAACTTTGAAACTTGTTTATTGGTTTGTATATTTTAGCGAAATTGATGAATGGATTATAAAATAGATAAATCTTGATTTTAACTAAAATCACAAATAAATAAGTAATAAAATAAATACAAAGCCTTATTAGTGAATATCCACACTGTCTCTTTAAAACAGCGTGAACACACCCAAGCCCACTAGATTACTTCTTGCGTTAAACATAGAGAAACGAGTTTTGCTATCACAAAAACCTAAAGCAAAACTCGTTCCATTTGTTGTATTAATTACGATTTTATTCCACCAATTTTTTTCATTTAAGTAACAATATAAAATTATAATTCACTTTTATGTTTTAATACTAAGCTCTAATTACTACATTATCGCAATTCATGAACCACAATAGAATTTATTACCCGTAAAGTTTAAAACTTTTGCCGGAACACCTGTGATATTTTAGATAAACATAGATTTTGTTCGTAATAAAATTAAAACTGTAATACTTAACAGCTTTGTAATATAATTATATCGAGTTACCGCAGTGTTTTATAGTTTTTATAAAAATGAACCTGTAATTAGTATTGTATTGTATTTTTAAGGAAAAGTACCAAAATTTTAATACCCGCATTATGAAACTATAGTTTCAAAATTAGGGAGCTTATAATTAATTACAAACAAAATAAAATTAAGTTTCAAAACGTAGATACGATAAGCGAAATTTAAAATTTTAATTATATAATTAACTCTAATGAATAAATGTATAGTATTTTTTTAAATAAAATAACATACGAAATAAGTGTTTCTTAGTGTTAATTAAGTGTATCTAAAGTAAAATCTAGCATTATATCAAGGCTCATTTACAATTATAAGTCTGTTAGACTAGACGAAACAGAGTTAATAGTCAAGGTCAACAAATAAGTATTCTTAAACTTGGCCGAAAAGAACTAGATTCCAGGCCGTTAATCATCATCTTCCTGCCCTTATCCCACTCTAAGTGGGGTCGACACAACATGTTATAAACATGCTGTCACATGATTTGGCTGCGTTTTCACGACCGGCCGCCTGCCTGACATCAACTTACCTCTGTCGTGTTTTACGACACCTCAGTAAGAAAGAGGGTGGTCTATTCTACTAAACCGGATACCACACGGTGGGTCAACTTACCTTAGTCGCCTTTTACGACACCTCGGTAAAAAATAAGGTTGGTCTATTCTACTCAGCCGGATACCACTCGGCGGGTCGACTTACCTTAGTCGCCTTTTACGACACCTCGGTAAGAAATGAGGGTGGTACTATTCTATTCAGCCGGATACCACACGGCGTAGATTCCAGGCCGTTAATAAACAAAAAAATATTTAAAAAAAAAAATTATTTTATTTTATTTTAGGTTTTGTTTTGGACACTAAAAAAACTACGAAAATAGGAATTGAGATTGAAAAACGCCGTCTTAAACAATATATCAAGGTATTTTTATTCACTTTTGGTCAAGTCGTCTGTAAATTATTCTTTAATTTACACTTAACTTATACTTATACTCTCTTAAATTTAAATTAGTCTTACGTTGAAAAAGTTATTTTAAGAAAATTTTATATATTACGGTTTGTATTTTAGAGATAAGTCCGCCTTTATACATGGGTTTTTTACTTTTTCTTTCTCTTTTCTTACTGTATGTATAATAAGAAATAAATGAATAAAATAAAGTAAATGAAGTATTTTAATATATTTTATTAAACTATGCTCTCGAGATAACGATAAATCTCTGTGTCGGATCGATGTGTATTTTGTGACCGAGATATTTGCAAGGTTGGAGAGTAACAGAAGCCACTGTCCACACGAACGAAGTTGCGGGGAAAAGTTAGTCTGTATTATATCTGTATTATGTGCCTGTAGTATATATTTCAAAATATAGAAAGAATGCCAAGCGTATATTATTCAAAGGAAGCACTTGGCAATACAGCGAAAGGAAATTTGCATCGCAAAACTATCGCAATATATCAGAGGCATGTCCTATCATTAGTACCTATCACAGCACAGTTGTATATCAAATGTTTGATCTATGTTGATAGGGGTGATGTGAATTTTAGATGACCACTTAATAATCAATGGGTTTGACTGTTTACTATTAACAGTGCATAGAAAATTGCATGGTGCGAGTACATTATTAGGGTATGACGAATGTCGATTACATAGTAGAAAGCTAAGTTAGAAGTCTTATATAACAGCTTGATCCACCAAGGCTATGGACTAAGAAAGCTCGAAAATCATTTGAATAATTTAAAGAAGCAGGCGTTGAATACCGTGTGGTATCCGGCTGAGTAGAATAAACCAGTATTTCATACCGAGATGTTGTAAAAGGCGACTAAGGTAAGTCGATCCGCCTTGTCCAGCTAAGTAGAATAAACTAACCCTTATTTGATACCGAGGTGTCGTAAAAGGTGACAAAGGTAAGTTAACCCGCCCTGTGGTATCTGGCTGAGTTGAATAAACAACCCTCTTTTTTACCGAGGTGTCGTAAAATACGACTAAGGCAAGTTGACGTCAGGCAAGCGACAGATCAAAATACGTTGCCAAATCATGTGACAAAATATTTATAGCATGTTGTGTCGACCCCACTTAGAGTGGGATAAAGGCAGGACGATGATGATAGAAGTAGACGTTACTTTCAGGAATCCCATAGTAAAGATATTTTTTTTAAATTTTGCTTATTGGGTAGGTTTACCAACAGCATAAACACTTTATTCAAACACGTATTCTATTATACTATTACACTAAGTCCTAATGTAAAACTACTTAAAGGTAAACACCACATGCACAAGTTATGATAGATACGAAGGCTTCGATCTCTACGATCGTAGAGATTGTGGTAGTGACTGTGTGTAGTGCTTGTGTGCTCCTGCATGTATAAGGAATGTAAACGTTGTTTGCTTCTTACACTTAGCATTACATTATATTAGATTCTCTTAACAAACGCGTATTATAGCAAAACAAACTGTTACCTGCCGCGTGGACTGTTTTCTCATGAGAGGTTGATAATAGATAACGCTTTGTAATGTCATCCTATTCCTGTAGAATAAACAGGATTTCTATAGCCTATATATTACCCTGGTTTATAAGGAATAATTGTGCCGAATTTTATCGATATTGGTTCAGCGGATTCGCCGTGATAGAGAAACAAACATACATCCATACTCACAAACGCATTTATAATATTAGTAGGATAATAATAACATAACTTCTTGTCGATATAGAATTCGATGGATATTTAAGAAAAAAAATTATTCGAAAGTCGGCTGTTATTTTAACAGCGGCAACTTTTGCAAATTACGTTTAACTATTTAGCGGCCGTAAATAACATATAAGCTTAAGCAGTAAACAGTAAATGGCGATAATTCGAGTTTGCTGCAATGGTGTCTCCGTTGCTTTTATGTTCCTTTTTACGATTTCGCCATGCGAAACCATCGGATTGCCTCTTCACTGACCTTTGTTTTAAACTATCTTCAGGAACAAATTTACGATTTACAATAAAGCGGATATTTCAAATTTTCTCTGTTAAGTTTAAACATGTATTGAATCACTGTCTCTTTCTCCACAATCTCACACTAAAAATATACTTTAAAGCTCTTGAATTCCAAAACTTTTTCTACCAAAGAAAAGTCAGGAACAGCCTGAAACGGATATAACCAATTAATTTTGTAATATGGAGCTAGTTACAAGCCCATACGGGTCTCTTATTTATCAGCTCTTTATGCGGCGTTAACTAGTCGGGCTCATCCGATAAAATACGATCTGAGTATAGCCGGTTTCTATACATTAATTAATTTAATAAATCATCCCATAACCTATAGTGTTGATCTCTGTATTTCCAACTCCATAATACCGCCATTTAAAAGTACAAATATGAAACTATAAGACAAAAATACTACTAAACAGTTTAATAATTAGTAAACTAAAAAAAGCTCAAATCTGGCTTAACTCCAAAATTCTGGTACAAATATAAAATTTACGAGCTAATCGTTTGGAAGGGAAATTTTTGGATATCATTCATACTGACAAGACGGCTGTGTTTATAATATCTAATCAATACAGTAAAATTATTTCTTGATTTACAAGAGACTAGTGGTAACTGCAACTTTGTTCGCGACAATCAACTACAATAATCTCAACGATCAATTCTCCCATGACAAAATCGCTAAGCTGCTTTGCGAGATTGTCGTAGTGTGTATGTGTAATGCTACTGTAATTTGTTGTTAGTGGTGTTTTGTGATACGTATGGTGACTAATCCTGCATGTATAAGGTATGAGAACGGTTTTTGCTTCATACACTTATAGACCAACCGTTTAACTAAGTCCTCGCGTGCGGGGTACAAGGGCGCGAATATAGAAGAGGCGGGGACTGAGGTAGGGTGCGGGCGCGAGCGATCTCAGCGTGATACATAAAAGGTGACCGCCTACATCTACCACAGTCCCCGTTTTCCGTTTTGTATACCGCACGCGAGGACTAAGTTAAACGGGTAGCCTATAGCTTCACACAGATTATTCTCCAAAACGGTGATTATAGCAAAATAAGTCTATCATAACTTTGGTACTATAGAACTGGGCATAGTAACACCTTCTTCTATTAATCATTAATAATTAATATACTTTAAGCGTCAGGGATCAATATTAATGAAGCTACAAGAGGTTCGAAATGTTGCTCTTTGCGTGAAAAACTCGTCGGTCAATCTTTTAAAGATTTTCAAAATTACATTATAAAACTGATCTTGTATGTATGTAAGCTAAAAGAATTTTCAAATCCTGGCATGTTTATCATGCAAATAATCTTTAATTTTGTAATAACGCCTAACATTTAAGCGTATCTCTTACACTTAATTCAAACCTTTCTGTAGACTGATCCAGTATGGATTACTGGATTAATCATCATCTTCCTATCCTCATCCTACTCTAAGTGGGGTCGGCACAACATGCTATAAACATGTTGTCACATGATTTGGCTACGTATTTTAACACCGGCCGCCTGCCTGACATCGACTTACCTTAGCCGTATTTTACGATACCTCTGTAAGAAAGAGGTCAGAGAAACTGACTCATAGTTAAACGTGGCAGATTTAAGCTAGTACTCATCAAGAAATGACAAGATATAAGAGGTCACGTCGACTTTAACATTAGATTAGTCCCTTATCTACTGTTCATACTGCCATGTAAGAGGTAAACATCTCTAACTACAAGTTACATGATGCTAACTAATAACTAGTAATGGTTTACAAGCATTAGCATCATTTACTGATAACACTGTGACATATAATCGTGCACTAAGTACTCTGGTATGTTATTTTATACAAAGTAGATAGGAATACCTACCGTTTAATTTATATTTTGCTATTTTGTTGTCGCGTCTATATACAGATGCTTCGGTTGCGGGGTGAAACGATTGTCGAGTTTGTGATAGTGTAGTGCTTGTGTATTGTGGTGGCGGTTTGTGTATGTGTTTTTCCGAATCCTGAATATAATAGGTATGAAAACGGATAGTCAACTCTACATTTAGCATTACATATATTTTCTATTATCGCGGATTATAGCAGAATAATATTTTCATTAGTTTTGTATTATGGACCTCCGCAAAGTAACGCCTAATTCTATAAATTACCATGAAAATGGTTAATGTGGGTTAACCTTAAAAGCTAGTCATATGCTGTCACGGAATTTTATTTCAACCTTTTAGAGAGGAACGATTTTGCAATACATGATTTTTGAATAACTATCACCGTTTACTCAGCGCACGCAAGGAAAGCTTTAAAGTTTTCCGTAATATTTTTTTATTGCTGCTCCTCTCCTTTTCATCTTAGCGTAATGTTATATAGCCTATAGCCTTCCTCGAGAAATGGACTATCTTACATTGAAACAATTTTTCAAATCGGTCAAGTAGTTCCTAAAATTAGCGCGTTCAAACAATCAAACAAACATACAAACTATCAAACAAATTCTTCAGCTGTATATATTAGTTAAGATAATATATTCATTTTGCAAGGTTTAAACGATGGGACGATCAAGAGCGGTTGCGATGCAAATTAAAGCATGATCGTCGCTCGCAACTAAATCGCCTCCTGCATTTGTATCCGCTATTTATCCGCAGCGCTTGGGATCATTTTGATAAGACAAGACGCTTTTGTTGCATACATTTGCAAGCGATACGACTTCATGGTCGTATCGTGCAGCATAAGTGAGAACTCTCTAATATAGAGAACGAAAAAAATCTTTTGGGGTGTCTCGGAGCTTCGACATCCGATTCCGAAAAGTCGGAACTAACGATTACATTCACATTTTTGATTTCAGGTGCAATTAAATCTTAATAAACAAAATAAATTGGAAAAATAATTTCAATTACAAAATTGTGTAGTTTAACTTCATATATACATTCGAGTTATATTTTAATTAAAAAAATTTATTTTAATTTTTTTTATATTTCTACGCCAACTACGCTTCCAACTCCGAATCGCATAACTCAAATATCATAAGTCCGGTCCCCGTTAACCCACCGTAACATCTCTACTCGATTCAAATATATATTGAATTAAGTAGATACGTTTGTATCTACTTAATTCAAAATATTCCAGAAGATAGCTGGATCATTTGGTACTAGGGAAAAGTGAATGAAAGAAAAGGATATGGTAAACATAAATTTATGGGCACATAAATACATAGGTAAACTTAAACTTAGAAAGAACAAACATTTTGTTTTGTATTCATACATCGGCTTTCGTACTTGAAAGAAAAACTTAATTAAAGCAGTACGGGTCCAAAAATGTAACTGATCTTTTATTATTGCGACGGACATATAAGAATGTCTCAAGCAACTGAGACATTTTTTTTTAAGTTTTAAAAGTATTTATGTACATATTTTCGTTAAAGAAAAACCATAATAACTAAAAGTAAAGTTGAAACGTGCTTTCATATCCTACGCCTCCTGTCCATTCCAGACTATTAAATTAGTAAAACAACTTGCACAGTTAGCTGATTACATGAATATCTAAATGAATATCGTAGATTATGTTGTAGTCATAATGTCTGATACTTTATTATTTCGAAATTACAAAAAGCATTTGCAAAACAATTTGAAAACGTTTAACTGTGCAATAGTAAACATTCAAATCAACATCTCGATCAGAATCCATTTCACTCTGCAACGTGTTCTTCATTACAAATGCAACACGTCCGCCTTCTCCGACAGTTAACATGCAAATGAGCAAGCTAGTCATTATCGTTGGGCGGTACGTAACTACCCACGAGTATTTCAGTTTTATTTCACTTGATTATATGGATAGGTAAAATTACGTTAATTAAACTAACAAAACATTAATCTAATTATCTACTAATGAGGAAAAAGTCAATCTAATTAATTGTAATAGTTAAATAATAGCTTAATAATTGTTAATTATCTAAATTAGTTGTGAGTAATTAATTGCACAGGCTCGTGACACAATTTGTTAGACTTTAAGGGAACTTTTTAGGGCTTCGTGTTTGAAATCCAGTGAAATCACTCTTACCATCATAGGTATATAGATAATTAGATATATGGGACAATTACACACACGATCGTCCGTCCCCAAAGTAAATAACTTAGTATTTATGTTATCGGTGACAGACAACTGCTAAATATACATATATAGGTTTAAAAACATACATGTACATATATACACCCTGACTCGAACAATTAGCAAAACAGATAACAACTACAGTTTCCTGTATGCGGAAATTGAACCCGCAACTCAAGGGGTTGAAGATAAAGTCACTGCTAAGGAACGCCGCCAAGTTCTTACTCCATAAAAAATAAAAGTTATACCCTGCTAAGCGCGCTGCATCATGTAGTGAATTATAATTACCTATATAAAAAAATAAAAAACCGCCGAATTATAAAAGTACCGCCAGTACTTAAACAATAAGGTTTATATAACAATAAAGAACCATCAATCTGCTGCCCTTATCCAACTCTAAGTGGGGTCAGCCCATGTTATAAACATGTCACATGATCTGTATAACATACTGCTGGTATCCGGCCGAGTGAGAATATAATAGAAATTTTTTTTTTTTTTTTTCGAATTGACAATATGCTGTTAGCCCTAACGGCTTTTACAGCGTCACTGGGCGGGGTATATAATAGAAAGAGAGCGGTCTATTCTACTGAACCAGATATCACACGGCGGGACAACTTACCTTAGCCGCCTTTTACGAAACCTCGGTAAGAAAGAGGGCTGTCTATTCTACTCAACCGGATACCACACGGCAGTATGTTATATCAGAGTTATCATATAGTTTAGGTATATATGCAATGCTGGTACTTCGGACGGATGCTATACCGTTCGGATGGAAATGATGTGTCTCGCTGTGTACTACATACTCACTGTTTTTGAAAGACAATGGATTATTACGACTAAGGTAAGTTGACGTCAGGCAGGCGGCCGGTCGTAAAACACGTAACCAAATTATATGATAATATGTTTATAACATGTTGAATGGATTAGATGTTTTGAAGCGAATTTCGCAATAAATGTATAGTGTAGAGAGAAACATCTATAGTATTAAAATAACCTTATCTTAAGCTGTGTGGCATCCGACTAAATAGAATAGACCACCCGAATTTCTTACTCGTCTCGTAAAAGGCGACTTAGGTAAGGTGACGTCAGGCAGGCGGCCGGTCCTGAAATACCCAGCCAAATCATGTGGCAACATGTTTATAACATGTCGTGCCGACCCTACTTAGAGTATGATAAGGGCAGGATCTTGATGTTGATATAAATCTTGAGAGTTATTGCCATTATCCGGCTGAGTAAACAAGACCACCCCCTTTCTTTCCGAGTTGTCGTAAAAGGCGACTAAGGTACACCGACGTCAGGCTGGCGGCCAGTCGTAAAATGCCTAGCCCAATCACATCACAACAATGTTAAAACATGTGCCGACCCCACTTAGAGTAGGATAAAGGTAGAGGGTGATATATCTTAGAGACATTCAAAATGAAATAAGAATGTCCATATGGTGATTAAATATATGGACACCCTAACTCCAACGATGCACGTACCGGTAGTATGTTTTGCGATTTATTTTAGCATGAACACACGTCTGCACCCAACAATGTTATTTATGGCTGTTTTAAACTATGGGACAAGCGATAATTATGTATACGTAAGTATCCTGCTTCACAATTAATCCGCTGAAGAAATATAGATGAAATGTATAACTCGGGCGCTACTCCTTTTATATGAATGTCACACTTAACGCAATCCATCCTTCACTTTTCGGCCTCCCTCTAGTCACATATTCATTTACACTCATATTTAACACTCGTTTGGTAACATGATTTTGCATCCCTTCACATTGTATGTCCATTATATAGAATAAAAGTGAATGTTATTTTTAAAAGCTTTTGAAAGTATTTTTTTTTATTTTTTCCTTCTTCGTGAAAACGTCAAGTCAATACAAAATATTTTAAAATCACCTTATCTTAAAACATTGGTATTAAATAACAGCTAATTTTATCCAAACATTTCTACAACCTCCAACCACAAGACGAAGAAACCGTTTTTTACAACAAAACATCAAAATCACTGACGCAGCCAGCATCGCGTTACTAATTCGACGCATTCAATATACGACCCTATTCCATTAACCATAAGAGCTAATAACTCACCATGTAACCCAATTTCACAACAGAAGCACGCGGTTTCATATTACAGGTTCGAGTCACGTAGATATGTAACTAATGTATTATTTATATTAAGGCTGTTTACACTTGTTGCTGATAATGAAGACGGACAAGTAAACAGACTGATGAAAGTATAATTTTATTTATATGACAACGAAGTATCGATTATTCTTCTTTGACAATTTAAAATAAGGACAGTTTTTAAACTTATTTATATATCTTTAAAATAAAACATGTTTAATATAACGTTACTAATATTCCCAACAAAATATAAAGAATCGTTTATGGACTAAAAATAAAAATGGACCGAGAATGAACCTTATGGTACACCCATAAAAGTACATGAGGCATATGACTTTACATTGTTCACAAACTTGATTATTTTCGAAAGAAAACAATAATAATCCGTGCCATGTGTTCAACTGTGTAGGGGCGGGCAATGCTTGAAAATATCGCATGGTCAACACATTCAAATGCTTTAAGTAAATCAAAAAAAGGTTTACTTATAACTTACAAAGTCGAGTAACTTTTTTTATTCAGAACTGTGACATTGGTTTGGCGTTATAGTCTGTGGCATATTACTGGCTGCTATAAAGGATGCTAACTTATTTCAATTAAAATATGAATAGTACGAATAGTTAAATCTTCTTTGTCAGCAGGTTACAACTTTTATCAGCGGCACAATACGCCAGAATAAACAATTATTAAAATCTATGACTCGAAATAAAATAAGCAAACTTTGATATATCATTATCGGCTTTTATTAGTGGAGATTAAAAGATACACTTATATTATTGAGTTAATCGACACTCAAATTGTAAGCAATATATTTTTATAATATGAACAATTGATGGTGGAGCATTCGTGTAGAACGAATTCGTAATAATTACATTAAATTGGAGTTTTTTACTGATCTATTTTACATTAACGGATAATTGAAAGCAGCCAACTTACACAATAGTAGGCCTCTTGGCAAATACAATGTGTATTTGTCTTATAATTATACCAGTTCAATCAGACGTTAACTAATTAGCGGAATAGGTCAATCAACGTTAACGAAGTATTTCAGATTTGTGCCAACTCACCCACTGTGCGATACTCAAATGGTATCTATGGTATCTAATGTTATCTCATCACTAATGGTATCTTATGGTAGACTGGGTGTTAGCCGCAGCTTTGGACGCTGGTTGGCTCAATAGGAGCTTTTAAAGCAATGTATACAATACCTAGCCTTTACCCGTGATTCGTCTATAATGACTTTAGCACAACCTAAACGTAAGCTGTCTTGATGGACAAATGAATGATCATATACTTTTAGTACCCATGCAATTGTCTTATTTATTTTATTGGTCATTCTCTCAGCAGTAGTTTTTTTTCTACAACTGATCGACTTGTTCAACACAATTAACATACAAAATAATTTGCGGAAATTTTAGTCAAATTGCAGTTTAACTAAATCTTCCGCAGGAATTGTGCTACCTTTTAGTAAAAACCGTACAAAAATCTATTTAGCAGATTTTGGGAAATACGAACATTTGGTACCTGCGCAATTTTCTAACTTTTTTTATTGGTCAAGAGGTTTGGTCGTAAAACGTAACGTAGAGTTATTTCAGCAGAAATAATATTAGTATTTAGTATGGTAGTATAAATTTCTGCCAAGTCCATTGCTCTTACGTTAGACTGTATCATCTGTTGCCATCGTACGCATCGTGGTCAAGCGTAAACCAGTTCTAAATAAAAACGTGTTATCGTTTCGCAATACCCTAACGAATGGGTTTATTGGTGTAAATGTTATCAGATGATAATCATTATCGCTTTTTATTGAGAGGAAATGGATTATTTTATTGTAATGTTGGCTTATTTCCGGTGATTGGATGTGAGAGATAATAACGTTGGCTTTATTAAATGGACACTTTAATAGTGCAGCGATGTGTAACTGCCTTCAGGGGTAAAATAATTTGTTTTCCAGAAAGTGAATAAAGTAAGCCGTTCTTGCTATCCGACTGAGTAAAATAGACCACCCTCATTCCTCAGTTATTAAAAGGCAACTATGGTAAGTTGACCCGCCGTGTGGTATATGGTTGAGTAGACCATTCTCTTTCTTACCGAGGTGTTGTAAAATACGCCTATGGTAAGTTGACGTCAGGCAGGCGGCCGGTCGTAAAATACGTAGTCATATCATATGACAACATGTTCATAACATGTTGTGTCGACTCCACTTAGAGTGGAATAAGAGCAAGAGAATAATGAAAGTGTGTAACATACATGTATACATACATCTGTATCATATGAAATGTCTTAAAATCTCAAAATTGACTACGGTAAGCCAGAATGTCGTGACATAAGTTTCCTAATTTTATAATTCTCAGTATCAACAATTATAATATTTACTATTATTAATTAGTATTATGTTTTAATATTTATTACTATTAATATCTACTTATGAATTTCTTTAAAAAAAATTCAACGTCGATGCATAAAGGTTCGCCTACCCTGCTTTACATAGAAACAAGTACCTTAGTAACTAACTAACGTTACCTAACGAAAAATCTAAAGTCAAAAAATTAATTCAAATATCTTTAATTTGATTATACCATAGTTTTCAAATGCAAAATACACTCTTTGTCGGTAATGCGATAAACTTTAAACTAGTCATAACATATGCTTTCCACTAGAAAAATATATCTCCTCATAGTATTATTATTAGGTATGCTTTTACACCGTGACGGTTCATATATGGAGTTAATTAAATCATAGCCATTGTGAGGGTACTTGGCTATGTAAATAAGGCATTTGCGGCGTATTTATGATGATTACGAGCTATTGCCCTCGCCGACGAGCTGGAATTAGGCATTGAACTTTACGTATGAGAGGACGCGTTTTTTGACCATAGTGATACTGTTTGCCGCCTTTTTTGTAAGCATAGACAAGTTTATTATAGAACCTGGGTGACCGAGGCTTGCTCGGAATTTCTTGAAGATATAAAAAAAATAAAATTGCATAAAAGAATGACTGGCACGTTGGCGCAGTGGATAGTGATCGTGCCTTCACCTCCGTAGGTCGCGGGTTCCCGCCGAGGGCGAACATTTTCTTTGAGCCCGGGTGTGTATTTGTATTTAAGTATGTATTTAAATTATATATGTATATATTCACCAGTTATCTGACACCCATAAAACAAGTATTAGGTTACTTACTTGAAGACGGACGACCGTGTGTGTAAGTGTCCCATATATTTACAAAAAAAATATATATTTCGAACATGTTATAAATATGTTGATTTGGCTACATATTTTACAACCGGCCGCCTCCCTGACGTCAATTTACCTTAGTTGTATTTTACTACACCTCGGTAAGAAAGAGGGTGGTCTTTTCTACTCAACCAGACACCACACGATGGGTCGACCTATCTACTTACTTATCACGATAGTCGCCTTTTACGACACCTCCTGGTCTTTTCCTGGTACCTGGTCATTTGAGTTGGATAAGTATAGAAGGATAATAATTATAGAATAAGAAAAAAGACTATATCACATTATTTGGAGTACGTAAACATTTAAGTCGTTGCGGACGAGGCAGCACGCTCCACTATTGTATCATAAAATAAATGAAAAACACAAAAGTCATCGGAAATATTGGATAAACTATGTGATAAAACAAAACAAATATATTTTATTCCCCGTGCGAATCCTGGGAAATTGAGCTAGTGTATAAAGTCAAATCAACCTTAAACTAGAGCCTTCTAAAATAATATTAGAACAAAGGGCAATAAATTAAAACTTAATAGTGTCCAACACAATAGAGGCGTTGGACCTTTTTTGTTCGCTGTCCTCGTGGTCCGTTAGTAAGGCTAGGTAACCAGTCGAACAAAGAAAGCATTTTATGCTACATTTTTTTATTGCTCCGTTTAATTCAGGATTTAATTCACCTACCCCTATCCCACTCTAAGTGGGACAATAGATTTCTATAATTCGTTAACTCTGGTGCTACTCCTTTTATATCATAAGCTGTGATAGCCCAGCGGTAACACTATATATCCTCCTGCCCTTATTCAAAGTGGGGTCGGCACAACATGTTATAAACATGTTGTAACGTGATTTGGCTGCCTGACGTCAACTTACCTTAGTCGTATTTTACGACACCTCGGTAAGCATGGCTGGTCTATTTTACTAAACCGGATACCACACGATGGGTCAACTTAGGTATCTTAGTCGCCTTTTACGACATCTCGGTAAGAAATGAAGGTGGTCTATTCTACTCAGCCGGATACCACACGGCGGGTCGACTTACCTTAGTCGCCTTTTACGACACCTCGGTAAGAAATGAGGGTGGTACTATTATTAGACAGATCCACGAGTTCAAACCCCGGGCCACCTATGAGTTATATATTAAATCTATGTGTAATTGATAATTGCAATTTATCACACGCTTTTCGGTGAAGGAAAACATCGTGAGGAAACCTGTATATATCTAGAGAATACTAGAGATGTGTAACCTATCATTCCGCACTGGAGCAGCGTGGTAGGTCTTAGCTCCAATCCTTCTCTCCAAAAACGGAGAGAAGAGGCCTATTCTCAGCAGTGGGATAGTAACATGCCGTTCCTTTCACTACAAAAATTATGTCCACGTGGAATATTATACTATCGTCCAATAGCGTATATTTTAAACAAAAATGACGTCACCTTCTTGTCACCTTGATAAGATAATTAATGAAGCATAACGTCACCGTAGATAACTCACAAATACATTCAGGATAATAATGATAATAAAACAAGAAATTACTTAAATTCAACGGGACTATAAAACTTTATTAAATTGTTATAACTGTACTGTTTTAATTCAATTGTCAAGACAAATTGCGTGCTGCTCTTAAAAGGTGATAATTAAGACATAAATGGATTTGAAATATAATTATATACAGCGTGGTTGTATGGTAAATTAAAATTGTAATGGCGGCTGTACACTCTCGGCTGACTGCACTATGTCTCGCCCGAGACGTGTAAGCTCGGAGTGATCATGTACACTCGAGGGAAGAAGCGGGAATGAACCGCGACGCGCTCGCTTAGTGCAAAAACACTACGAGATGTGTATGCGAGTTTATTCTCAACTCGCCTCAATTCAATTCAATTCAAATTATTCTTTATTCAAGTGGACTGTTTACAGTACTTTTGAATCGTCAAATGTTTTTAAGAAGCTACCACTGATTCGGAAGTTTCCTCCTACCGAGAAGAATCAGCAAGAAACTCGGCGGCTAATCTTTTAAATTTTTTTTACAATTTGATGGTTACAAGATAATCGTTATAGCTGGATGTGTTGCCGACTGCAGTTAAGATATGCTATCACTCAAATAATCCTCAATAGTATAGTAAGCTTTATGTAGCAACATCGTTTTGAGATAATTTCTAAACTTGTGTAAAGGCAAGTCTAGATAATGTTGAGGAATTTTGTTATAAATACGTGTACCGAGACCAACAAATGATTTTCGGACCTTTTGGAGGCGTAATCTAGTCATTAGTTTATGTCTGTTTCTCGTATGTCTGTCATACCTATCACTATTTTTACTATACAAGTGAATATTTTTACGTACAAATAGTATATTACTGTAGATGTATTGTGAAGCTACAGTCATAACGCCAATTTCTTTGAACTTTTCCCTAAGAGAATCACGAGGTTTCATATTATAAATACCACGTATAGCTCTTTTTTGCAAAACAAAGACCCTGTGAATATCAGCCGCTGTACCCCTGGCTCTATGACTCTTTTGATGCGGGCGTAAAAACCATTTGTCCGAACCATTATTTATTACCTAATTTTAGAGAATTACCTGATACATAAGATATAAAAATGGACAATTTGTGTTGACAGCAGTATTAATCATAAGGCGTAGACTAAAAAACAGCTTCTTAGCTGAGTCTACGATCTTTTCCTTAGCATACGTTCATATATATAAAATTGTTTTAAATAATCTCTGTTGATTTTGTTCTATGTGTAATGTATGAAATATTTCGTTGAATAAAGTTCTTTTTATTTTATTTTAATGGTAGTGTTAGGTAATTATTAGTAAGATTAATTGTATTTACTAACACTTAGACTTAAGGTACTTTACTAACAAGAAAACTGTCTGTGAAGTCTTAAATAAAGATCATTTATAATTATTTTTATTATTATATTAAAACCGATACGGGAGTGAGTGCGGGCGACACATCCCGAGGCAACATGGAGAGGCGAAAGCTACTCTGTACACTCTCGTACTTGGCATGTCTCGGGGTGTCCCAGAGAGTGTACAGCCGCCATAATAATTAGCAAAGGTGCGTGGTCCGACTACATTGCACCTCTCGTTGGTTTAGTTGTACCCTTTTTTACATCAGCGACGGGTTCGTATGCCATCTGAAGGTTAATTATGTAGTAGGACAGATGAAACTCGCTGATTAGAGTTGAACTGTCATAATACCGCTCTATATTTTAGAACTATATGTGACACCATGACACTTTTTATAAGCGATAATAAAACCTTCGCGTTGTAAAATAATTAGCATGGTGATAAAATTCTGGCTGCGAGGAACAATTTTAGTTAAATTTTCTATGTTTATTCCGAAGCCGTGTGGTATCCGGCTGAGTAGAATAGACCATTCTCATTTCTTACCGAGTTGTATGAAAGGCAACTAAGGTAAGTTGATCCACCGTGTGGTATCCGGGTTAGTAATCTAGACAACCCTTCTTCTTACAGATCTTTAATATTTACATCTATATTTTATTTTTTCATCTCGTTATAATACGATCTAATTACTTCGTATTGTAACGAGGTATTAGGCAAGGATAGTGGTAATTGTTCACTCATACAAATGTTGTACTAACTTTTAAAGGTGTTTTACACAGATTTAGAGTATATTATCAACAATGTTTTTGTTAAATTAAGTATTGTAAAAACTATTACTTGGTCTAATAAAATAAATAAATAAATAAAAGTGTCGTAAAATACGACTAAGGTAAGTTGACGTCACGCAGGCGGCCGGTCGTAAAAACGCAGCCAAATCATGTTACAGCATGGTTATAACATGTTGTGCCGACCTCACTTAGAGTGGGATAAGGGCAGGAGGATGTTCTATGTTTATTCATAGATGTAACTTTATTCTTCGGATGTATATTCTACGATGTATTAATAAAACAAAGACCCCCAAATACTGTGTTTGTATGTGAACAATTTTTTCAAAATCTATTGAACTAATTTCTTACGGTTTTTACTAAAAAGTAATGCAATTCTTCCGGAAGGTTTAGGTTAATAGTACGGTTTTATTTACATTGTATTTAAAAGGTCGCGCAGTAAGAAAGATGCATTCTGGGTGCTACGAGTACAGTCGCGTGCTCCGTGTAAACCAACAGATACACTAAAGTCATGTACTAGAGAATTGTAGATCCACAAAAATACTATAAAAAAAAGTCCGCGACAGCATGTCTCTATCTCTTATGGTCAACTCACAATAACTATTTTTTTACTTTTTACTATTCAAAATGTCAATTAAATATATTTATAAGCACGCGGCACCTCAAATAAAATAAAGGCAAGAAATATAGGCTTTTTATAAAATCCACGTACTTCCGACGCTTCAGCTTCGAAAACTAAAGTCAATTTAAGACAGTCCTCCCTGCACTACGAGACTAAACATCAAATGTATAATAATAATCGTTTTCCCAACAAGCTCACGCACATCTGAACCGGTTCCCAACCTCTTACCACGATGCGTCGAGAACAAAATCGATTTAAAATCGACTCTAATTGCAGCCTTGCAAGAATCGATAATTCGTTTTCCAAAGTATTTTCGACGTGAATTTATTTCTATTTCATGTAAAATGTGAATTTATTTTCATTTTATACGTTTATAATCTTATCATTGGTTTTAAATGTTTATTTTAATCATTCGAAATTTAAACTGAAATGTGCAGATAATACGTATTAAATGCTAAGTAAATTAAATTTATAGTTGTAATATATCTTCGTCTGCTATTTAAATTAAGCGGTCGTTAATACTTGGGCATGAATATTATCTTCCTAGCCACTAACATTGGTAAACGTGACAAAAAATGTGTCATGGATTATATCTAAATATCGTTATGTATATTGCCGATGATGCTGTCTTTTCAGTGGTGTTTAACCTATATAACTAGTCTACCCATAAATTTTGTTACTGGCTGTTTACATACATTTAAAAAACTTTATTTGAATTTCGAACGTTAACTTCTACGATAATGAATAGACTTCTTTCCCGCCATCATTGTATGTTTTTTGTTTACAAATTAACGGATATTTTCTAAGTAACAGAACTTATGGCTACACTCGATATATGCTGTGTGGGTTCGAACCCCGGGCAGGCACTAATGAGTCTCTGTTACGACTTATGTGTCTAATTGACTGGCCCCTTGGCGCAGTGGGTATCGATCCTGCCTTCAGCTCCGCGGGTCGCGGGTTCGATTCCCGCCGAGGGCCAACATTTTCTATAAAAAAAAATGAATTTGTTGGTCTTTGAGCCTGGGTGTTTATTTGTATTTAAGTATGTATTTAGAAAATATATAAGTATATATTCACCAGTTGTCTTGTCTACCATAACACAAGTATTAAGTTACTTACTTTGGGGACGGACGACCGTGTGTGTAAGTGTCCTATATATTTATTTATTTATTTAATTGATAATTACAATTTATCACACGTTATATACATGTCGTATATCTCGTATACTATACATATCTCGAGAGAATGCTAGAGATATGTGTAACTTACTAATCCGCAATGGACCCTTAGACCCAATCCTTCCCTCCAAAAACTTAGAGAGGATCCCTGAATAGTGGAATGTACGAGAGAAATGCAATTTAGGCTTATTGTATACACAATTTATTACAATATTCAAAAACATTTCTCACTGATGGTACGTAATAACACCATTAAGTACTTTCAATAACGCAATATGTATTTTTTTCCTGTTCCAAAGGAAAGAAGGGAATTATTTTTTTTTATAATTAACCGCGATAAGTTTTAATTGTCTCAAATTTCGCCAATATTGCTCCAGCGGATTAACCGTGAAAGCTTAACAGGCAGATAAAACGATAAACTCGCATTTATTAGTATAGATAAATCTTCAAAGTCAGTAATAGCAATGTGAAAAAATAATCGATAATTTTTTCAAAATAATCGATAATTTTTTCTAAATAATCGATTTTTAATAATCGATTATTTTTAAGATTAAATATGCATTGTTGGATGAAACCAATTAAGCCAAAATACACATTTTAATCCAATTTCACAAACAGCGCATCTGATATTATTTCTTGGTAGTTGTCCACTTTAATAATTTTTTTTGTAATTAATTATTAATATTAAAAAATAAAACTTTGGAAATATTCAGAAAGTAAGCGATTAAAAAAAAACCGATTATTTTAAAGGGATAAAAATCGATTATTTATTAATCAATTTTTTCTACTCCAAGTCATATCCCTAGTCAGTAAACGTTTCGTAGTAAGGGTGGTTGCGTGTTGTTCCATAATTGGCAGCTACTGGGCATAACAGGTCGCTAACAAATGTGGTGTAAAGTGGCACGCCGCTGATTGCTCAGATTTCAGATTAGCTTCAGATATAGACGAGTGGGCTGGCTAATTACGGAGGTTATTGAAGCCTAAAATATTAAATCGAATAACATCTCCGCCGTGTGGTATCCAACTGAGTAGAATAGACCGCCTACATTTCTTACTGAGGTGTCGTAAAAGGCGACTAACGTAAGTTGCCCGCCGTATGGTATCAGGCTGAGTAGCATATACCACTCTCATTTCTTACTGAGGTGTCGTAAAACGTGACTAAGATAAGTTGACCCACCTTACGGTATCCGGCTGAGTAGAATAGACCGCCCATATTGATTACTGAGCCGTGAGGTGACTTACCATCATCGCTTTTTACGGCTCCTCGGTGAAATGAAGGTGGTCTATTCTACTATTGTCATCATAACATGTCATAAACATGTTGTCACATGATTTGATTTCGTATTTTATGACAGATCGCCTGCCTGACGTCAACTTACCTTAGTCGTATTTTACGACCTCTCGGTAACAAAGGGGTTGATCTAATCTACTCAACCGGATATCACACGGCTATTAAAAATGCTATTAAATGCAATAATTATTATAAGAAGCTAATAAAGAATGAGATGCTAAAGATAGGAAACTCGTGCTTAATTAATTCCAGCTTTGACCATTTTTCATTTCAATCAATAGATTAGATAGATATACGTCAATAGATTAAGAAGTCAAACCTTCAAACCATCGTGTTCTTCACGACACCTTGTAAAACAATGACATTATATTTAAAAGGATATTATGCGTCCTTGTGAGAAACTACTAAAAATTTGCATATACTATCGCAATATTTAATTTCTTACATATGCAAATATAGTCATCACTATCGCTGTTTTTAATTCACTAAGATATGCAAGTTTAATAACACTATAAAGCGCCTGACGAATTTTAAATATCAATTAGGTGTTTAATTATTTAAGACTGAGTAGCTTTGGTTGTGAACATTGTGTTAGCTTTTTCCATTACTAATTATACAATACCTAAAAAGAAGTAAAGTTACTTTAATTCAATTTAAAATTTTCTTTATTCAAATAAACTTGTAAACAAGTACTTTTGAATCGTCAAATCTACTGCTGGTTCGGAAAGCTGTTCCTACCGAGAAGAGCCAGCAAGAAACTCTGCGGTTGGTCTTTTCAAAATAATAATTAAAACTAGTTACATTAACTCATAACTATCTTGTACAGAGTCGGGCAGCAGCTATCTATATCCACGCATTCTTATTACTTACTAAATAATCCTCAAAAGTACAGTAGGCTTTTTGTATCTCTCTATAACAATTTTTTTAAACTACTGTAATGGCAAATAGCAAAACTGCCAACGACTTACGGCCTGTTACTATCCTACTGCTGGGCATAGGCGTCCTCTCTCCATTTTTGGAGAGAAGCATTGGGGCTTACACCTACCAAACTGCTACAACGTGGATTGGTTCCAAACATCCCTAGAATTCTTTAGAGATATGCAGGTTTCCTCACGATGTTTTCTGAAAAGCGTGAGATAAATTTGAATTATCAATTAGACAGATGAGTTGTTAATCTGAATCTATCACATAAGAAAATCTACATATGTTTCCTATTTAAATATGCATATTTCTTACTATAAAAATAACTTGTTTACTGGTAAAAAATCTATTACAATTTAATTATATGGTAAAACAGAGGTGAACAACACGCGGCTCGCGGGCGACTTTCAGCGTTTTAAACATTTTTATGCGGCCCGCCAATCATTTCTATATTTGAATTGATTTTATAGGCTTTCTCACATTAATATATTGTTTAAAAAAATTATAAAATGATAGAACATAGTAAACTGAAATCTAAAATTTTTGAATTTTATATTTTTTTATTCCGATATTTATTAAATTAAAATATTGTTAAATGTAATTGCATTAATTAAATTGGCCCGTTACTTTAAAAAGGTTGCTCACCCCTGTGTTAAACTATAATAACGTGATCACTCATATTGCCGAGGCCTAGAGCATATTTTATTTTTATATCAGCGAGGTGGGTAAACGTAAAATTAACAGATAAAACTGGTTATATCGAGCGTAACGTAATAAATTTCGTTCGGTCGACATTTAATGGGACATTCTTAGAAAAGACTCGGTCGAAAAATACGAGACAAAACTCTGTGTATACAATCCCATTTTCGACAAACGATTCACGGCCTAATTCTGTTTCAAAATAATTCTTGCAATGATACATGCAAATCTATAGAACTATAATAACAGGGATGATTAGAGATCCATAATTTTTAAAAGATTTGAGACTATCCTCATTTCTTATCGAGGTGTCGTAAAAGGCGATTAAGGTAAGTTGTCCCATCATATATCAGACGTCTGGGTTACAGGTACCCGAGGCGGTCGGTGCATCTGTTGCTCCCGATGCGCCGGTTAGCGGAGGGGGGCTTCTCTTTCGAGGGGTCCCTACCCGAAGGAGGTGTTCTCTGGGATCAGAGCTATCGGCGGGGATGGAGGCAATGTGTACAACGATACCCTGTCCTTGCCATCGGCAGTGTCGTGAAGCACACAGGTGGTTTTAGTCGGTGCGAGTCCGACATAACCGCCGACTGTCCCAGTCGGGCGACGGTACGGGTTTTTTCCTGTATAAAAAAGTTGACCACACTTTTTCTTACTGAGATGTCGTAAAATACAACTATACCTTAGTTGACTGACGTCAGACAGGCGACTTGTCGTAAAATAAGTAGCCAAATCATGCAACAACATTTTTATAACATGATGTGTCAACCCCATTAAGAGCGCGATAAGGACAAGAAGAAGATGTAGGTATTATTAACGTAAACCTTCCTCAAGAATCGCCCTTTTTTCAGTACATTTTGAGTATAGAACATGATCATTATCATCTTCCTGCACTTATCCCACTCTAAGTGGGGTCAGTACAACATGTTATAAACATGCTGTCACATGACTTGGCTGCGTTTTTACGACCGGCCGCCTGCCTGACGTCAACTTACCTCAATCATATTTTACGACACCTCGGTAAGGAGAGTAGTCTATTCTACTAAACCGGATACCACACGGTGGATCAACTTACCTTAGTCGCCTTTTACGACACCTCAGTAATAAATGAGATTGGTCTATTCTACTCAGCCTGATACCACACGGCGGGTCGACTTACCTTAGTCGCCTTTTACGACACCTCGGTAAGAAATGAGGGTGGTACTATTCTATTCAGCCGGATACCACACGCCGTTTTGAGTATAGAAGATATAAACGTTATATCATTTAGTTGCATTTACGGAGACATCTATACACGATCGGCTATGAGAACCCGCGCGAGAGTTGGGAATGTTAATGCGCTCGTGTTGTCGAATGCGCACACGCAGCATACTGAATGCGTTGCTTGTGCAACTAATGTCGCTCCATGACTAAACGTTTCTTCAGCTCGTTTACGACCTATAAACTATTTGTCCCTTTTCTAAGTTAAGCAGGAAAAGTTCGTCTTAATAATAATGCTAAATAAAGATAAACTAACCAAATATCTAGACCTTGCTCATGAGGTATGTAAATTATTGATTCAACCAATAATTTTTCCAATTGTTCTAACAATAAACGGTCTACTAGCGAAGAACCTCGATCAAGAGGCTCTCACTTATTTATTTATTTATATATTTATCATAAAAAATGTAGGAAAAAAACATTATTGGTAAAAAAAAGTGTACAAAGGTCAACTTATCCCTATGATAGAGATCTCTGCCAGATAACCTACGAAGTGAGACAATTTATATTATGGAAAAAGGTACGCAAATATCAATCATTATGAATTAGAATTACCTACTAATAATTTCCTAATTTAACAATAAAAATAAAATAAATATAAAATATATTTACATATAAATAAATATATATACATACACACTATATATAATACAAAGTATAATACCTATATAAATGTCAACAATTACATTATGATGGTAAAGATGTGTAATGTTTCTTTAGTCTTAGTTTAAAAGTGCTGAAGGAAAGGCTAAAGCAGTCATTGATGACGCTGTATGGCAACGAGTTCCACAGGCATCCAGCAAGTACAGAAAAAGATTTAGCAAAAAATACGGTATTGTAAGGCGGGATGGTAAGTGATTTTAGAGGCACACAAGATCGTACAGGCCTGACACGGGGAGGAGCTTCGTGAAACAACTCACGTAAGTAGTTGGGTGAAGAGGTTTTTAAAATTTTAAAGAGAATACTAAGGATATGAATATTCCGGCGAAATCGAATTGGGAGCCACTTTAATTGACTTCGAAAATGTGATATGTGATCGAATTTACGCAATTCAAATATAAATCGGATACATAAATTCTGAAGCCGCTCTAATTTATTAAGAAGCTCTTCAGTTGCATCTAAATAGCAAACGTCCGCGTAGTCGAGTATTGGGAATAAAAGTGATTGAACAAGTAAGGTTTTAGTACTAATGGGAAGAAAATTCTGCAACCGCTTTAAAGAATGCAGAGAATAGTGAATACGTCTGCTGACTTCGTTAATGTGAGCTGACCAGGACAGGTTGCAATCAATAATTAATCCTAGATTTTTTGATTTGTCAGTCAGCATTATTGGTAAACCATCGTACGCGATGACTGGCAAATTGCAGAAATCAATTTGACTTCGCAGTTGTCTGCTGCCTATTACCATAGCTTGAGATTTTGATGGATTGACAAGAAGTCCGTACTCATCAGCCCACTTCTTAATCTTAGAGAGATCATTATTAATATCATCTACTGCAGCAGCAAGGTTGTTTATTGTAGAATGTCTATAAATTTGCAGATCATCTGCAAATTTATAGACATTCTACAATACAATACAAGTTCTGGTAGGAACAAGTTAATGCTTTTGAGATTTCGTTAATAAATATAGAGAACAAAAGCGGAGATAGCACCTTGCGGGACACCTGCACCAAGGTTAACCCTATCTGAGGAAAATTCATCATTCCAGATTCTCTGACGGCGTCCGTGAAGGTAAGAATAAAACCAATCGGTCACAGAAGAAGATATGTTAAGAGAAGACAAAATACCAAGCAATACATCATGATCAACCGAGTTAAAGGCATTACTAAAATCAAGTAAAACGAGAATAGTCAGTTTTTTATTGTCCATAGCAAGCCGAATATCATCAGTGACTTTTGAGTAGAGCAGTAGTTGTGCTATGCAGAGGACGAAAGCCAGATTGGAATGGATTTAATAAATTATGCTTAGAGACAAAATAGGAAATTTGCTTTAGAACAATGTTTTCAAACACCTTAGAAATGATAGGGAGAATAGAGATTGTCGATATTGAGAAAAAGAAGAAGGATTAGAAACTTTTGGTAAAGGAATGATGTGGGCAAACTTCCATGCAGTGGGAAAACATTTTGTTGATATAGAAAAATCAAGTATGTGTGAAATAGCTGGAGATAAGAAATCTATGAGAAGTGTTAACATGTCGTAACTAACACCATCGCTACCAACAGCTTTGGAGGATAAGGAATGTATGCTCTTTTTAACATCTCTTACTGTAATTGAATCAAAGGCAAAAGGTTCACAATTTGGACGTGAAGCTGAGGCCAGCTTTTGTAGGGTTACATGTTTAGCTGAATCATAAATGTTGGTAGGAGCTTTAGAAAAGAAAAGATTCAAAGCATTAAAGTCAACTTTTTGATTCAAAACTTTGGAAGATTTACCCACGCCCAGAGATTTAAGAAACTTCCAAGTCTGCGAAGAAGAAAGATTATGAAGAGTAGAAAAAATGAAACGTCGTTTAGCATTCCTACACATTCTATTACAGAGATTCGGTACTTAGCTGTTAGATAAAGCGTATGATACAAAAGGCAGTATTGCTTGAGACGGCTCGGATTGTGAGGAGGTTCCTCAGCCTGGAGCCCTAATCGCTGGGAGCTTGAGTCTATTCGAACGATTGATTCCGACTATATACATCGTAATCTATACTTATTAAACAAAATTAATTATTTTATTTATTTTATTGTATTATAATACAAAACAATTAAACAAAGTCCATAAAAGCATTCTGTATGTATGTGATCGATTTTCTCAACATCAATTCAAACGCATCAATGCTTTTGACCAACTGTATCTGCCAGCGAAATGTGCTTGATTTTTTATGGTAATATCTCCAAAAAAGGAAGGAATAACCTTGAGTTACTTATGGTTAGCAGAAAGGTTGACGGCAAAAGACCAAGAGGACGTAGCCCAATTAGGTGAACTGATGAGATACGCACAACCTTAAGACATTAATCTTCAAGTTGTTCTTCATTCGGGTAAGGAAAGGCACCCTGGATAATGACGCGAGAAGCAGAAGTATTTTCAGGTTCGACTTAACAGGAGTAGTTACACTTTGGGATTTAGAAGTATGTCTGTCTTCTCAAAGTACATTGGGACGCTCACAGACGGCGCCCTATCTGAAGAATAAAGTTACATCTCCCATGTATAAGCATTGGAAATGGTACTTTCTACGGATAGGGCTAAGTGAGTTCAGGTCTGAATTGTCACATTATGTATTTTGTGGTATAATCAGCTAGACAAAGGTTTTGTTCGATAGGAAAACTCTTTTTGCCCCGTTGTAATGAAACACGTCGGCTTGCCGGATCAAAAAGGAAAGAATTTTATTCACGAGTCACACAGGAAGTATAAAACATAAATATATATATATAAATCACATATACTTAGAACTAAGAATACACCAGTTGGCTATCAATGGCTACCAATTACATTAGTTATATTTTGATATAAATATAACACTTATCTTATAATAGCGATTGCCACGGCTTCGCCTAGTAAAAGGCGACTAAGATAAGTTGACCCACCGTGTGGTACCCGGCTTAGTAGAATAGATACACCCTTTTTCTTACCGAGGTGTCGTAAAATACGACTAAGGTAAGACGTCAGGCAGGCGGCCGGTCGTATAAACGCAGCCAAATCATGTGTCAGCTTGTTTATAACATATTGTGCCGAACCCACTTAAAGTGGGCTAAGGGCAAGAAGGTGATGATGACCGTAAGGTCATAAGTGGCATAATTAATATCTCCTGGTATATCTGTCGCCGACTGTACCTGTGAATGCGTTTTTGGAATTTAAATCGGATTCCAGTTACTGAACGAGTTCTCGTAGTTGTTAATCTTTTATGATTTCCATACAGAACAATATTCAAATTGAGTTTCTTTGTTGTCGGCCGTATATTATCTGTCACAAATTTTAGCGACATATTTATTTTTTTAAATATAAATAAAAATTCGGTTTGGTGTCCAATATAAATCATTAAACAATAAGTGTATTATAAGGCGTTTTACTTTTAAGGTGTAGGCTTGGAATATCCAATTGGAAAACGCAGTGAAAAGTATAAGTTTTAGTTACACAATGATAAACCTATTATCATCCTCATGCCCTTATCCCATTCTAATTGGGGTCGCACATGTTATAAACATGTACCACATGATTTGGCAACGTTTTTACGACCGGCCGCCTGCCTGACGTCAACTTACCTTAGTTGTATTTTACGACACCTCGGTAAGAAAGAGGGTGGTCTATCAGACACTTGTAGCACAAAAAAATTTAGTACGAGTGTCTAAGCACTTAGATGTTTGTATATTGTGTATTTTATATATAAAAATTTATTTCTGAATTTTGTATCTAATAATTTATTTCTGAAATTCGTATTTGTATTCGAAAAAAGAATAAATCAAAGAATAAAGAATAAATAATTCTACTTAACCGGGTACCATACGGCGGGTTAACTTACCTTAGTCTCCTTTTACGATACCCCGAAAACAAATATGGGTAGTATTTACTACTCAGCCAGATACCACACGTCGGTAAGCCTCCTTTTACGACACCTCAGTAAGAAAAGAGGACGGTCTATTCTCCTCAGCCGGTTACCATACGGCTAAATAAAATTTATATGACATTTGTTTTTTTAATAATCTATGTAAACTCTGCAATTACTAAACGCAGTGTCAACAATTCAATCCATAAGTATCTGACCAGTCGTTTCAAGTGACAAGACAATTTAGCCTGTGCTTATTTAAGTAAAAAAAAAGTATAAGCTAATTAAACGGCGCAGTACTCGAGGAGCGTAGGAAATGCGATTATATAAATAATTCATTTGAGATAACGACCAAAATAAGACGATTGTGCGCTTCTGAGAAACGCCCGTTCAGTCTTTTTAGGTTTCAAAACCGGGACCGTACTGAGCGGGGTCTTGAATGTTTTATACTGGAATTAATTCTACATACTGTCTGTCTATTTTGCTAAATGGTACGATAGACTTAATCTATACTAATATATAAAGCTGCAGAGTTTGAGCGCGCTAATCTCAGGAACTACTGAAAAATTATTCGAGTGTAAGATAGTCCATTTATCGAGGTAGGCTATATAACATCACGATAAGATGAATAGAAGAGGAGCAGCAATAAAAAATAATACGAAAGCAGCCAAATTTAAAGCTTTCCTTGCGTGCGTTAAGTAAACGGTGATAGTCAAAAAATAGATAAAAAAATCATATATTACAAAATTGTTCCCCTCTAAAATTTCTAAATAAAATTCTGCGACAGCATATGTCTAGCTTTTAAGGTTAACCCAGTTTAACTATTTTTATGGTTATCAAAATACTTTACGGTTTTAATCTTTCCACGCGGCCGGAGCCGCTAGCGATTACTGGTAAACAAATATATGGGAAATTTACAAACACGGTCGTCTGTCTCCAAAGTAACTTAAGTACCTGGGTTATTTTTTTAAACAAAGTGAGAAAAGCCTTTAGGGTACATAAATAATTAGGAAAGACTAGCTGTGACAGCGACTACGCCCGCGTGGAAATCAGTGTCACAAAATTTTTGACTTGAAAAATTGTTTTTTGTGAGTTTATCATAAGAGGTAACCACATGCTATTATTAATTTTTTTGTAGTGTTTTTGTAAATTTACAATTGTCTGGTACACTATTATTTTTTTATTTTTTCTCCGTAGGTTCACGCGCCTAAAGTTCCCAGCAGGCGAGTATTTTACAACTGCGCGATATATTGAATACAATTTACATCAAACCGTAGTTTACAATTAACCTAAATCTCCATTTGAACTACCATGACTTTACGTTTGGCAGCGAAAAATTGTGATTGTATTTAACGTAAATTTCAAAATACATTTAAGAGCGCGAAAACAGGGATAAAACGAAATTTTTTTAATAATAATCTAGATTGATTTTTCTTCCCCAAAACCCCCTACTGCATGCTGACTTTCAGTAAAATCGTAGGAGCCGTTTCCGAGATTCCGAAAATATATATATACATACAAGATAACTCATTTAAATATTAAAGATAAGTATCAAGCCATCTTAACCACAACAAAATAGGCCACAGGTGCATTATAATAGTATATGGATTGTCATAGCTTATAATTATGTTACAATGAAGAAGAAAAAATGTCTTTTTAAGGCAACACAAGTTTTTATGCAGCAGGTGCGGAGATATTGTAAAATTTATATGGAAAAAACCGGATCCCATTTGACATGGTTGTTACACCAAAGCTAGAAGTTCCAGCTTAATTAATTGATTTTTTTAATACAATTCTTACTAGTAGTTAAAATATAGAGTAATTGTTTGCTAATCAATATTTCTTCGTTATAATAAAATTATTGACAATTTACTACTGAACAAAACGTTCTTTTTTTTAAACTTTTTCAGTATTAAAACTTCCGATACATAAACATCAGCATCCTCCTTCCCTTTTCCCACTCTAAGTGGAGTCGGCACATGTTACAAACATGTTGTCGCATGATTTGGCTTCGTATGTTACGACTGGTAGCCTGTCTGGCGTCAACTTAATTGTCTCCTTGTACACCTGAATAAGGAAAAGGATGGCCTATTCTACTCAAACGGCTACCAGGTGGCGGGCCAACTTAACTTAGTCGCCTTTTACGACACCTCGGTAAGAAAGAGGAGGGTCTATTCAACTCAGCCGGATACCATACGGTTTTTGCGGTGCATAAATATAATTTCGGTAAATATTGTTATTTATGGGAATTTTTTTTTTCATTTTTTCCCTTTTATTGCATATTTTTACAATAAAAAGGATCATATATTTGCAGCAAAAAATCTACTATAAAAATAACATGAAATCTATGGTAGTTTTCAACCTTTTTAATTAATACGATTAATGGGATGCGATGTTGATCTTTCTCGATATAATAAAATTATTGACAATTCATTACAGAACGAAACGTTCTTTTTTTTTAAATTGTCAATATTAAAACTTGCGGCGCATATAATTTTATGAATCTATTCAAAAATATTCTTAGTATGAACAAAAATAGTTTTTTGCAGCGTAAATCCTCTGTAAATAATAGCATGAAATCTATGGTAGTTTTCGAATGTTTTTTTTATTACGTTCTTTTTTAATTTGTCTCTAATACGATTAATGTGATGTGGTTCTCTCTGGATATAATAAAATAATTGACAATGCATTACAGAACGAAATGTTCTTTTTTTTTGAAATTGACACAATTAAAACTTGCGGCGCATTTAATTTTATGAATCTTTTCAAAAATATTCTTTTTATGAACAAAAATATTTTTTTACAGCGTAAATCCTCTGTAAAATAGCATGAATATATGGTAGTTTCTGAATGTTTTTTATTACGATCTCTTTAATTAGTACAATTTTACTTAAAACGATTAATGTTGTGGTTTGATTTTTAGGTCTAATTTATTAAATTGATGCGCAGTTTCTAATGACCGGAATTAATAAACTGATGTTTAATTATGAGATCAACGACAGCTGGTATTTTACGATTAAAGTGACACAATTCAAGATTCTTGTTTTTTGAGTTAACTAAGTGATTTAGTAATAAAGTAAAGTAACGGCCTATTACTATTTATTTATTTATTTAAATATTTTGGAAACATACAGTATATATAAGCTCTTAAAAGTAAAGTACACTAAAACGTAACTTAAACCATTAACAGTTTCCTACGATAAAAGATACATATAAATGAGAGTATAGCAATAAAAATAGTGATTACACATATAATAAATATACGGAAAAAAAAATTTACCTAATTAATTATTTGTTTATTAAATTTCTAATTATTAATTTAAATTCTAAGAGGGAGAGATGAAAAATGTCAATATCAGAAATCAAGTTATTAAATTGTTTGCAACTTCTGTCAATAAACCTATTTCCTGCGTATTCTCTTTTAGAGTAAGGTATGATTAATGTTGGTTTATGTCTAGAATTGAGTCTAGGACAATTAAATTTAAGTTTTGAGACAAGATAATCAGATAATCAGATCCCACTATTAAGCATATGCCTCCAAAAATTAGCTGTCAAGTCAGCGTAGCTTATTCGGGGAACGGGCAGTCTCTAGAAATATGAATACCTAGGATTGATCCCCACTACATTATTATTTTTTAAATTCTTTTTTTATTTTGTAAAAATTACCGAGCAAGGCTCGATTAACTAGATATATTTAAAAGAGCAACCGCCGGGTTTTTTGATCGTCTTTCTCATTAAACTCAGCTTCCACAACCAACAAAAGAGTTGACGATTCCAATTCTTGTTTATAGCTTTACTTGAATAAAGAATAATTTGAATTCGAACTAGTCGGGCTAACACGATAAAATAAAACGTGAGTATAGCCAGTTTCTATACATTAACTATGAATACCACTCACGGTAGTTTTAATTCAAAAAATAAGTAATTTGACTGGTTATGAACGATAGTTTAAATTAAAAAGAAGTATTATGAATTGATTTTGAATATTAAATGTATCAGGGATCTTTAATATGCGATGCAATCAAAGTTACCACTGTGCTAAAGGTCATAGAATATTGAATTAGAAGGGGGAGCAGTTGTTTCTAATCGATTGGTCGAGTTTCATCTGTATGATAATTCATTCCCATCCCCAAGGGGAGGGCGTTGCCGAAAATTGTACCTAATAAAAGTAGGTATTCAGATAGATGTAGGTATTTTAACGTAGCCGCCGTGTGGTATCCGGCTGAATAGAAAAGTACCAACCTGATTTTCTTACCGAGGCGTCGTAAAAGGCGACTAAGGTAAGTTGACCCACCGTTTGGTATCCGGTTTAGTAGAATAGACCGCCCTCTTTCTTACCGAGGTGTCGTAATATACGACTGAGGTAAGTTGGCGTCAGGCAGGCGGCCGGTCGTAAAAACGCAACCAATTCATGTGAAAGCATGTTTATAACATGTGCCGACCCCACTTAGTGTGGGATAAGGACAGGAAGATGATGATTTTATTTTGCTATAATCCGAGATTAACGCCGTGAGGTATCCGGCTGAGTAGAATAGACTACCCTCATTTCATACCCTCAGCCGTAAAAGGCGATCAAATCAAATCAAAACAATCTTTATTCAAATAAGCTCTTTCAAGCACTTTTGATTCGTCAAGGATCAATATGATTAATGAAGCTACAACTGGTTCGGAATGTTGCTCTTACCGAGAAGAACCAGCAAGAAACTCGGCGGTCAATCTTTTAAACATTTTCAATTTTACATTATTTAACCGCAGTCTTGTATGAAGCTGATGGGTTTTCAAATACAGGCCTTTTTACCATCCTCAATTTTGAAATATGTTTTACGTATAAGTACATCTCTTAGTTCTCTCTCTAACTATTACTCATAAAGTTTAATATCAAGTTTTAAAAATTTAATTACATATTCTTTTTATAATTAACATGATGAAAAATATTTTAAACATTAATTTTAACTTTGAGGCATTTATGGAAAATTCCGTATGTTACTTTAAAGTTATAAAATTTGCATCACTGCCGCCTTAAAACTTTTTATTTGTAACATAAAGTAAAAAGAACTACTTAATATCACACTAATTTATTTAAATTCAGAATTTAAAATATGAAATTGGATGGAAAATAAAAATCCGACGGAAGACGTTAAATAAATTAAATGTTATCATTAAAAATTAAGTAAAGCATATATTAAAAATCATAGAAACGGAAATAATTGCGTTGTATATTTTTTTATAATTATATCTACACAGCGGTACACCTAGTACTTAAATAAATATGTATCTAAAAATTATAAATAGATATTAGGGTTTTTTATTATTACTGTATAATTTGTATGATTTATATATCCTCCCGCCCATATCCCACTCTAAGTGGGGTCGGCATAAAATGTTATAAACATGTTGTAACATGATTTGGCTGCGTTTTTAAGACCGGCCGCCTGTCTGACGTCAACTTACCTTAGCCGTATTTTACGACACCTCGGTAAGATGGGTGGTCTATTCTACTAAACCAGATACCACACGGATATATAATTTGTAAGATTTGACTTACTAAAAATATAAATAACATACCTATATTGGTTAGTAATCATTTTTAATTACACAATAATTAAAAGATAATAATTTGTACCCATTATTAATGGAAAGGAAATAATGACTTAATCCAATTGTATCTTCTAACATTAGTCATTTTAAAACTAATGATATTAAAACTCAAATTATTCTTTATTCAAGTTGGCTTTTACAAACACTTTTGAATCTTCAAATTACAAAGCTACGTAAAAATGCTCTTACCGAGAAGAACCAATAAGAATCTTTAAAAAAAAATAATTATTTCAATAATATATAATTGTTTTTTCTTACCGAGGTATCATAAAAGGCAGTTACCTTAGTAACTGACTCACCGTGTGGTATACGGTTAAGTAGAATAGACCACCCTCTTTCTTACCGAGGTGTAAAATACGACTAGGGTAAGTTGATGTCAGAGTAAGGCGGTCGGTCGTAAAAACGCAGCCAAATCGTGTGACAGCATGTTTAAAACATGTTGTGCCGACCCCACTTAGAGTGGGATAAGGGCAGGAGGATACAATATATAATTGTTTGACAAATTAATTAAAAAAAAGATAGGCGAAGTAAATAAAAGACAAGAAGCTTGCGGCTCCTGTTTCGCGCCTTGCAAAAGTACGTTAGTCGTTTGTAGGTTTGGGTATAACATTCTATACTAAAATTCCGCAATCAATTTTTGCTTTGCCATTACAGTTTAGCAGTTTAAAAATAATATTAAAACAAGGCTGATACAGAAAGCGTTACTATACTATTGAGAATTACTTAGATGATAAGAATGCGTGGACATAGCTGCTCTTCGACCCTGTAGAAGACAGTATTGAATAAATGTAACAAGTAATAAGAGTCTAAAAGAGCAACCGCCGAGTTTCTTGCTGGCTCTTTCTCTGTAGGAACAGCTTTCCGAACCAGCAGTAGAGTTGACGATTCAAAAGCAATTGTTTACAAGTTTACATGAATAACGAACATTTTGAATTTGAATGATATAATATTCAATTTAAATTCAATAATCAAATTAAGTTTTTTTATAAATAGTCTTTTATACTTATATTTTTTTATCGTACAAGTTAGGTTTATATTCGATTGGATTGAATTAATTGTGCGCATATTTTATTTTTAATGTGGGCCCTAAATAAGTTTAACATGAAACATCAATTATTTATACTACTTCGGGTTTACTTTTTTAGTCATAAGTGGTAATAAAAGACCGAACTTAGCGTGACAGTTAAAACTTTTAAATAATATATAACTTTCCAGTTACTATGTTTTTACACTTTTGCGAAATATAACTAACTGCTTGAAGTTGCCAAATCATAACATTACAAGCGGTTTTTTCAAGTTTCGAAAGCTTTTATTGCTCTTTTGTTTTACTTGAACGGCTTTATGACAAAAAAAAGTCACTTTAAAGTAATTGTAATACATAACTAGGCATTCTGTCTATTATACCTTGACTTTCTTGTACGTAGTTACTGTTACAATATTTGAAGAAATTATAAAATGGGTCTGTACTGAAACGTTGAAAATGAGCTAAAAGCAAATACTTTAAAGTTGAATCATATTACGTATAAATTAAAGATAACCTAACATTTTTAATACTGTTGGTGGATTTAGTAAAGGTATATTGTAAGATTGGTGATGGAAACAATGTTGGATTTAATTCTTACAAACGGCGATTAGAAAACGCGAAATTCGCGCTTCAAGCGGCGATATTATACTGATAAGCTATTTAATTACGTTATAAATTACACGACATACTTTCCGGCTAACTGATAACAAGAATCGACGGCGCCAAATGCACGTAAAGGCTAAACACTGACGAACGCATGACTGGGAATCGTAAAACAAATTTATTTAGTAAAGTTTGACCACACGCCGCGTCAACTTTGTCGCGCGCTTGGATCTTGTAGCAGTTTGAAAACAATTATACGATATAACATCAAAAATTATGGGCCAGCGACCCCTTAAACACTGATGGGCCATATATTAATCGGGCACATACCTAAACACGAGCATGGCGTTGTCCACGCGCCGATCCAAAAACACGTTCAAAAACGCACTCCGTTTAACACAACACGCACGTTACATTCTCGTTATCACACACTGTTGTCGCTTGTTGCACTCGCGATGCACGTAATATTGTACACTCATTATTTTGTTTATCGCCGGCAGTTTGTTCGGGGGCGGCGAGAGCGTGGAGGTAACCACAGCCGGCCGAGAGCCGCGAGTCTACTGCAAACAACAATGGTGCGTCGCGCGCGAGAACGAACTGACACCCACACTGATAGGCGTTACTCACACAGAGATAGCAGCCGTGCACCGACGTGCGCATATAAAAAACCAACGATCGGTATGCAGACGTTCGGTTTGAGCAGGTCCTCGGCTTGACGCTGTTTTCGTCTGCGGTTCGGGGTGGCCACGCGTAGGAACATAACTTCCACTTTGATTTTTTACTTATAAACATATACAAATATTCTTAAATTAAAAAATAACCCATGAATAATTTATAACTTTATTTTTAAGCGCAACTAGATTTCCTATATTGAAATTTCAGACAAGATTTATGATACCAATAAAAACAAATACGTTAATATCTTGTTTTTTTTTCGTTAATATCTTTGTAATAAATATATTTTAAAGCGTTTAAATTTTTTTTTATTGATTTTGAGATCTCTAAATTTCTTTCAGATAAAGTTTATAATATTATAATTACATCACACTTTCGCTTAGTTATCTTTTTGTAATTAACCTAATGAACTAGTCAATTATGATTGAGATTAAATAAGTAATTTTGTGTTAGTGTACACTCATACATTACATCTACATCATTATATATTATGAGTCTTTTCTAAAAGTCATTATTTTTTTAAAGAATCAATATTCAAGGGTAATTTTTTACGTCTGGCAACATTAAAAACAAAAGAACGGCAGTCAGCGAACCTTGAGTGGGCAGGCGATACGATTCGAGCCTGCGCCCGAGTCAGCGCGCCATGTTGCCAGCGGCATGAGCGAGACAACGCTCTACAATCATACTACTGTCTCGCTCACTCGCTTGTTAGCGTTATTGCGTACTGTAACTATACTCGTCAGCGACTGTACCACACACCCACACGCACATATTGTTATCTTACACAAAATTTATAACGAGCAAGTTGAATTTCGTCTCGGCGGACACTCCTAAATTCTTTACGGAAGGATTCCTTTTTTTCGAATCTTTACGCCTTTACTTCGCTCGGGGCGTTATAAAATTATAATGGTTGCTAATATGAAGTTTGTTTTACGATTCGATCCGTTGTTTTGGCGGCACTGTTTAAATGGTGCTGAGTTGTTGAATGGATTCGATGAATGGTTTAAATTTGTATCTACTTAGAAACAATTTGCTTACGTGCGAAATTTGAACGCTGTTTTTGTTGACATTTTGCAGTCGTGTAATACTTATCGTAGCCGTACATTGAAACTGTGTTTGCACCCATAAATGGCCAATAATATATGCAAATAATGAGGAACATAAATAGTGTATTAGGTATGGTAATATCTTATTAAGAATTTTAAATAAGTATTTTCATCTTCACATAGATATGAAAGATATGTTTACTTTTTCTATTATAAAGATAATTTATTAAACAAAAATTTTAAGTTGTCCAGTTAGGACAAAGTCGAATAATAGATATAACATCTGAGATGAAACCACAAACAATCTTAAAACTTCTTAAATGCAATCTGTAATTTTTTAAACAAGGTTTATTAGAGAAATATTATTTAGCACAGAATTTCAGTTCTTATTATTATACACAGGCTAAAAATATTGGGTTAGAGTCCGGAATATTTTTTTGAATTGGGATTATTCTGATTTTCCTGAACGTTCCGGTTTGATTACTATAAGTAATCATGCCTTGGTTATGTATATCTTTTTAAAATAGCACGTTTCCAACTTTGACCGTATATTTTCTTCCCATGAGTTAAACATATTGATCAAGCATATAGTTATAATAATGTTAACCTTAGTTGTATAATTTACAGTCGTAGGAGTTATTTAGCGGAAATCCATAATATAAAAGTAATGATATTTTGATATAATTCGCAATTTTTTGAGAAAATCTTCGCAGGATTAGTAGTAGAATAAAAATGTTACATTTTTAGAAATTCTAATGTGCAAAAATCAAATCAAATATTTTGTTTATACATTACAGAGTTAAAAATATATTACGGAAAAGCACATAGTACTCAGTAATAATATAGATAAAAAATTTAGTATAGATAATAAATAAAGATATAAATAATAGACAGTAATAACTTTATCAGTCATTTCTGTATTCAGTAACTGTATTCAGTGTCGGCTCACTGTGGAATATGAACATGTGGTTTTTGAAAAAAAAAAGCGAAATAATGGAAACCAGATATAAAAGGAAAATAAAATTAGAAAACATAAAAGGTAATAATGAGTTTTCGTGACCTTGTTATATGTAAGTTTGTTGCAAACTTTTTGCAACTTTAAATAAGGAAGTCCAGTCATATAAGGTCTAACGTTCAAAATACACCTGCTTTTGTTCTTTTAATGAATGCAGTTGTTAGCACAAGTATTTCTCCGAAGCGAAGTACGAAGCGTTGAAACCCGATGCGCGTAGTGGTCTCGAGGAATTAGAAAACATTGTAATTTGAGAATTTGCTTTTTTAATATCAGAAACATTGTAATACTAGCTTATACCTGCAGCTTCGTGTCGCCACTTGATAGGTTGATAGATGGCGCTTTTCAATGTCATCTTATTCCTGTAAAATTAACAGGATTTCTATAGCCTTTCTATGTATATCTGTTACCCCGTTGTATAAGGAATAGTTGTGCCTAATTTCATCGAATGGTTTAGCGGATTCGCCGTGAAGGAGTAACAAACACACATCTATAATCACAAACTTTCGCATTTATAATATTAGTAGGATAGGATATATTGGCCCGATGGCGTATGTGGCAGTGACCTGCCTTTAGTTTCGCGGTTCGCAGGTTCGCTTTTCAATGAGACCCAATATTTTCTAAAAACAAATTTTTTGGTTTTTCGAGCTTAGCTATTTAAGGATGTGTATAAAATTATTATTTACGATCGGCCGCCTGGCTGACGTCAACTTACCTTTATCGTCTTTTAAAAGACCTGGGTAAGAAATGAGGGTGGTATATTCTACTCACCCGGATACCGCACGGTGGGTCAACTTACCTTAGTCGCCTTTCACGACACGTTGGTAAGAAATGAGGGTGATTTATTTTACTAGACGGATACCACACGGTGGGTCAACTTACCTTAGACGTGCTTATGACACTTCGGTAAGAAATGTGGGCGGTCTTATCAACTAGTGTACGCTCCATAACGCAACAACAAAAATGTTACATTATTTTTATTTTTTTAACTTTATTACAGTCAAGATGACCTCGACAAATAAATCTAAACATTTCGTTATAAAGGCTGTAATACACAGATGATTTATGGCTAACTGATAAAGCCCCCTGATTTCTATATAAATACCCGTTACATTTAATCACTCAATCACTCATTAACACTAATCGTATTTAAAAACTAATACTAATCTTAAGATTAGTGTTAGTTTTTAAATACGCTATACTTAGCTGATAATCGACGGATTTATGTTTAGAGTAATGTTATCTATGACGTCGTTACTGCTAACTTATCGCATTTAATTACCAACAATAATGCAATTTGTGTTTTCCCTGCTCCAGAAAAAAGGGATTTTTTATTACTATATATTTGCTGTACGTGCGGCTTCGCCCGTATGGAAATCTGTTGGTATTAAAATTTCAAACTTAAAGTAGTTATTGTAAGTTAACTATAAGAGATAGAGACATGCTGTCACAGACCGCCCTAGACCCATACCGACCACCTGCCTGACGTCAGCTTACCTTAGTCTAGTCTAGTTAGTATTACCTTAGTCGTATTTTACGACACCTCGGTAAGAAAGAGGATGGTCTATTCTATTCAGCCGGATACCACACGGCGGGTCGACTTACCTTAGTCGCCTTTTACGACACCTCGGTAAGAAATTAGGGTGATACTACTCTATTCAGCCGGATACCACACGGCGGGTCAACTTACCTTAATCGCCTTTTACGTCACCTCGCAAAGATATGAGGGTGGTTTTTCTATTCAGCCGAATACCACACGGCGTCTTTGCGAAGATTAAATATAACATTTATTGCTATTTATTTCATCACCCGAAAATACGCCGTGTGGTATCCGGCGGAATAGAAGAGTACAACCCTCATTTCTTACCGAGGTGTCGTAAAAGGCGACTAAGGTAAGTCCACCCGCCGTGTGGTATCCGGTTAAGTAGAAGAGACCACCATTATTCTTACCGAGGAGTTAGTCTTAGTCGTTAAATACGACAAAGGCAAATTGATGTAGGGCAGGCGGCCGGTCGTAAAATACGTAGCCAAATCATGTGACAAAATGTTTATCATGTTATAAACATGTTGTCACATGATTTGGCTACGTATTGTGAACTGCCGTGTTGTGAACGCAGCCACAACAAAACTTCTTATATCAGTCATCAATCAATCAATTCAAATAATTTGACAATTAACTACCTTGTAACGGACTTACTTGCTGCCTCATTACACTGACTTGTTACCTTTAAAACTGACGAAAAAAACGTAGAAAAGGACGACACCATTATAGACCATTGTCGACGACACCCCACTTAGAGTGGGATAAGGCCAGGAAAATGTATTTCATCAGTTGAAAAATCGGTTTAAAGAACTGAATATTGCGATGCGATACGAATCGCATATTTCTGTACTAGCTTTAACGCGTATTTCAAACTAGCTGGACCTTATGGAAATCAGCCTGTCACAATTACTTTCATGAATTGAAATTTGGAACATAAAAGTAAGGTAAAGCACTAGTTATTGACTTTGTACTAGTAGTTGACCGTTTTATGGAATTTTAAATAATAAGCGTTTTGTTTGTTGTAGCTAATAAAAAATATTAATTAATAATATTAAATTTTAAGTATTAAACAATGGAAAACAGTTCTGAGGTATTGGGTAGGGATGTGACTTGGAGTAGAACAAATTGATTAATTAATAATTGATTTTTATCCCTTTGACGATCATCGATTTAAAAAAAAATCGATTATTCGTAACAAAATAATCGATTTTTTTAAATCGACTATTTTCTGACTATTTCAAAAGTTGTCTCGTTAAATATTAATAATTAATTACAATAAAGGCTAATTAAAGTAGACGACTACCAAGAAATAATATCTGATGCGCTGTTTGTGAAATTGGATTAAAATGTGTATTTTGGCTAAATTGGTTTAATCCAACAATGCATATGTAATCTTAAAAAACAAGAAAAAGAGTAAAAAAGAAAAAGGGACACATGAAATAATCGATTTTTTAATGAAAAAATAATCGGTTATTAAAAATCGATTATTTCGTTAAAAAAATCGATTATTTTTTTAACATCGCTTCTTTTGGGCAGTTGTTAATAGATGGCAACAGATAATTACAAATTTATTTTTTATTAGCTACAATAAACAAAACGCCTATTCAAAATTTCGTACAAAACGGTCAACTATTAGTACATGGTTAATACTAGTGCACTTAGCTTAGTTATCTTGAGTTAATTATAAGAGATTTTTGAATAACTTTCACCGTTTGCTTATCGCACGCAAGGTAAGATTTAAATTTTACCGATTTCGCAATATTTTATTATTGCTGCTCCTCTCCTATTCATCTTAGCGTAATGTATAGCATATAGTCTTCGATAAATGGACTATCTTACACTCAAATAATTTTTCAAATCGGTCCAGTAGTTGCTGAGATTAGCGCGTTCAAATAAACTCTTCAGCTTTATATATTAGTATAGGGATTCCTAAAAAACACATGCACAAACCTCCACTACCGCCACCATAATACACAAGGTCTACACACTTTCACGACAAAATCGCAAGCTTTTGTCGTGGAGTCTATCTCCATATGATATAAATCATTTAAACAAAACTCTTCAGCTTTATATGATATTAGTATAGATTTAGAAACGTATTTCTACAATAGGGTTCATTTTAAGAACTTATTGCAATATACAATTACATTCATCAGCATTTCGTGATATTATTCGTCACGTTGATAGTGTATATGACACCAAAGATTAATTCATTTTAATATAAAGTATTCGACACCTTTGACCTAGAATGTTCTCGGAATATAACTACGACTATTTTTTTTTTGACTCGAAAAATCTAGAGTTATCACATGGAACAACCGCCTTGAAAACTATTAAAAGACGACTTTTAACATTAAATAACTATGACATATACAAATTACGTATTATAATTCTGCATTAATTAAAATTATATTTTGAAAAACACAACCGCCGAGGTTCTTGCTAGATCTTCTCGGTAGGTGCAATTTTCCGATCACTAGAAAATATATCTATACAAAAAAACTTGGTTTCAGGTATATTTGAATAAAGAATACTTTGTTCAAATAAACATTTTTGAATCGATTTTTTTAATAAATTACAATTTATAAAAAAATTACGTAAAAGTATTTTCTATCTCTATTCTGTAAATATTTACTAATATAGCAAAAACTCTCAAAAGTCCTATGACTGATAAAGCAATGATTTTTGTTTAGATCTTGAGTATATTTTAAAATATCCCCGTCTTGCCGAAATCTTACTACTTTAGTAATTCTTTAAAGCGCTGTCTAACTAAACGTTAATAGCAATAGCTGTTTAATATAATTATTACTAGGAAGGTTATTTATTAATTTTCTTGAACACGTAGAATAATATTTAAACAATTCAATCATCCAACATTTTTTTTCTTATCAACTAAATTGATACAGCTCTTACCTGTAGCGTCATCTAGTTGATACGATGAAAAAACTTTCGTTTGCTAAATAGTATGGTCTAGTGTTAATAGATGGAGTTGTAAGAGACGTGAAGAGAACAGTAATGTTAATTGTCAATAGATGGCGTTATTACAATGTTGTGTATTTAAATATTGTCATTAAAAATTACAAATGAGACTGTTATTTTTATTACTTACTCAAAGGTCAGTTAGTATGCAAACGTTTGCTTGTCCATAAAAACTGAAATTCGAATCTTTCTATTTAAATTTTATCAGTGCCGAATGTTTTAATATTCTGTGGTAATGCTTAAGCAATTAATATTAAAGACATTGTTCATCTATTACATTGATACTACGTATAACTTTTTAATTAGTTTAAATATATTGTAATATTCATATACCTGACTTATGGACGTTTAAATGCTTGGTAGAATTTAGTTTCTTTTATTTAAATAATTTAAGATTTTCGTGGATAAAACCTAAGTATAGGAATTAGCGTATTTAACAATTTTAGTATGAAGAAATGTGTATTAGTATATTGTGACTATAGTGAAATTTATTTATAGAGGCAGGCATTTCTTTGCGGAATTCCATAGACTAGAATTTATGATAGAAATATATATTATAGGTAAATCATCTTTTTTTATATGATCGATTTTTTTAATCGATTAACTTTCTCCTCTCGATTAACTTAATTATCCTCTTTACTCTTTTTTCTTATTTTTTTAAGATTAGATATGCATTGTTGGTTGAAACAAATGTATCCAAACTACACATTATGAATTACACAAAAAGCGCATCTGTTATTATTAATTAGTGGTTGTCCACTTTAATTGGCCTTTATTGTAATTTATTATTAATATTAAAAAGGACATCAAATAGTCGAATATTATTAATCGATTATTTTGATTCGATTTAATCGATGTTTTTAAAGAGGAAAAAAACCGAACTACCTATATCTACTCCAAGTCACATCCCTAATGCTCACAACGTTCACATACCCTATACAGTCAACACATGTATCACAAAATCACACTTTGACAGAGGTAGTAAAATATAAATTAGGTAGGGTTCATTTTCGATTAGTAATCCAAGATCCATTAGTTTTAATGACTTGGTTTGGATCATTTTTAATATATTCCAATATGAAAAATTAATAACTTCACATCAACTGTAGGTAAAATTGGATATGTAAATTTAATAGCCATATGGATTTATGACAAGCTTTTGTGTTAACTCGTTATTTTTGTCAGATATAATTTTATATATTAACGTTCATATAAATGAAACAAAGTTATTTTATTCATTTCATAGTTCATTTAAAATGAAATAAAAATATAAAAGATATACCATTTCTTAGATTTTAAATTAATTAAAAACAAGGGAAAAAAATTATTTGATTAAAAAAATATTAGTATAATGAAATTATTTCAGGGACAGACGACTGTGTTTGTTATTTTTCCATATATTTATTACTAGCAATCGCCAGCGGCGCCGCCCGTGTGAAGAGATTAAAACCATAATATAGTATTTTGACAACCATAAAAATGGTTAAAGTTGGTTAAACTTAAAAGCTAGACATATGATGTCGTGGACTTTTATTTAGAACTTTTAGAGGGGCACAATATTGTAATACATGATTTTTCTCTAACTATCACCGTTTACTCAGCGCACGCAAGGATAGCTTTAAATGTGGCCGTTTTCGTAATATTTTTTATTGCTGCTCTTCTCCTATTCATCTTAGCTTAATGTTATAGTCTATAGTCTTTAGCCTTCTTCGATAAATGGACTATCTTACACTGAAATAATTTTTCAAATCGGTCCAGTAGTTCCTGAGATTAGCGCGTTAAAACAATCAAACAAACAAACTCTTCAGCTTTTTATATTAGTATAGATTATACAAAACTCGAGTTTCATGCTCTACCGACTGAGGTAGCCAAGTAAGAGCTTTGGTAGCTGAACGTTGAGACCGCGTTACTCTTCTCAGGGGGTCACGGGTTATAATTCCGGGCAGAAACCTTGGTTCCCTCTTGGAGTTTTTCCAAATACACACGTGTTTGTGTCTAATTGATATATAGATAAATAGATTTTAGTACCCGGTTGACCCAGCCTTGTTCGGGTAATTTTTTAAAAAAAAAAAACAATGAAATATGTAGTTGGAGATCGATCCTAGACATTTCTCGAAATTGCCCGTTCCCCTTATAAGTTACGCTGACTTGACAGTTAATGGCAAAAATTCAATTCAATACAAATGTAAGTATTTTTTAATGCCCAAAAACAGGGATAAAACGATTTTTTACATAAAAACTAGCTAGATCGATTTTTCTCCTGTAAAACTCCCTACACGCTGAAAAAGGAAAATCGTTAGAGCCGTTTCCGAGATTACGAAAATATATATACAAGATTAGCTCATTTAAATATTAAAGATAACAAGCTTTTTGGTAAAAGAAAACCGTGTAACCTGCCGATTCGCATTGGAGTAGCGGAGTGGGTTTAAGCTAACAGTTCCCCCCAAAAATGAAGTGGGCCTATGCCCAGCTGTGGGACAATACGTCGCAGCGTCACTTTTATACTTTATACAAAGCAAAAGTGTATTTGCTTGTTCGTTTACATTGTTAACATCGTAAAGGCTCATTCCGCGTACAATTGTCCCAGTGTACTTGTTTCGAGAGTTCCGTGTGTACGCGCGGCGACCGGCTTCGAAAGTGAAGTGGGTTCGCTCTAGGCATATATCGGCAACATTTTCAATTTTTATATACACCAATATTTACGGAATACGTATAACGACCGAGAGTTCATTTATTTAAACTTTTAAACCGATAAAGTTGACAGTACATTTATGGAAGTCTCTTTTTCATTTGGAAACATAATATAATAAATTTGTTTTTTGGTTTTAAGTAGAAATAAATTTCCTTTACAAAGCAACCTTTAATAAAGCTTATTGAATTGAAGATTATGCAAATGATATGAAACCCTTGGTATTGAATTGCAATTCGTTACGCACTGGATGAGATTGTAAGCTTGAAACTTGCGGCCCTATGCGATTATTTTGAGCCGTTACCGTTTGACGTTTAGGGGGAGGAGGATTGTTAGCATTGCTAGTTTTTCAGTGGCATAGCCCTAATACTACTTTTACTATAATAGTATTCGGTTTTTAACGAAATGCAAAATTCATTGTAAATACCAATTGAACAAGTTTTCTAAAACAAGTCATAGTAACCTATGCCCTGATTAGAAGTTTCGATAAAGGTAACGCGTCACCATACGGCTATAACAACATTTGTCGTAAATGTACAATTATTTGAGAGCTTTCATATCTTCCATTCAAGGTTTAGCACCACTGTATCGAAGGCGAGAAAAGCACGAAACGTATCCGCACGGAGTCGCGCTTAGTCAAGCGCCGATAGCCGCACGCGCAACATCTAACGATGCCCCGATAAGCAGCGTGTTTGTGCAACATATGAAAGTGCAAGTGAAATGATAATCGAAAGTTTGTGACAAAATGGCCAGATACTGTGTTTTTAGTTTGTACCTCGTCACAATTGTGCTGACGTCACTCTCTTGTCAAGGTGAGTCAAATGTCATATACCAATTTCAAAAGCTTCCATATTGAGTAATTTTTTATTAAGTCAAAAAGATTATGGTTTATATCAGTGATTCTCAAACTTTTAACCGCACATATTTAACGATTTCAAAATTTGGCGGCACACATATAACAATTATTTACTTACTACAAAACACTGCAAAAAAAGTTTATGACAATATTTTTAAATATACGAAATAAACTACGATAATAACTAAACGTTTATTAAGGGATTAATTACAAGCTTTATGTAACAAATATTTTTCTTTTGAAATTATATGATTTGATAATATTAACATTATTATATATTTTTAAAAGTGCCGCGGCACAGTGGTTGAGAATCACTGGTTTATATAATACAATCATGTCAGAACTAGATTTTTTCAAACTGAAACTGTTACGAATATATACGTGATAAGAACAGCGACGTTTTTCGAAGTTTGAATTTTCTTTATTATCTTTTATATTGTGGTCTTTAGAGCACGAATTGGTATATAATTAATCCACTTTATTCGGAGAAACGCTGCATTCATCAAAATTTAGAGCATTGTTATTTATATTACGAGAAATACCACTTAGAAATACGGTGTTCAAATATTTGCTTTTGAAAGTTTCAAACTTACTTTCGTTATAGAGTTGCTAAATAAATTTATAAATTTTTTTTGAATTGTTTTATTTCACAAATTGAAATAAATTTAAATATAAATCTGTTGTCTTGTATCAGTTTCTTAATATATTAAATTAATTATTATTTCTAAAATATAATATATAACTTGTTTTTCGATAATATTAAAACAATAAGTAATTGGATTATTAATTGCAAGTTATATCCACTGTTAAGTGATATATGTATTTATTATTACTTAACATTGAACGTAAGGTAGGATTACTATGTTTTTAGAATCTGCAACTTATATATAGGCGCTCAACACCAAGACTTTGCCAATAACTCTTGGAGCCACTTTAATATAAAAAGATATATGCATATTTTTAATTCTTTAAGCGCGTTAACAGTTCGGGAAAACATGATGAAACTTGCGTTATGTCTAGAAAATTCTCTGTTGACCCGCCAATATACTTGGCTTAATTGACATTATTAAACCTGAACTTTAATATATCTATTTACGAGTACATCAGTGCTTATTTCTTTTTACAAATTTTTTAATATTTCATTATATGAGATGGCATTTTCGTATTTTTATACGTAACTATTAAATAGTAGTAACGGGTGATAAAGTCTAATACATTGGTTAACCAAACCTTAATAATACTCTAATTTACTGAAACGTATAAATATATCCAAAAATTATTCGGAAATTAGAAATAAACCTCTTTTATTGAAACGTTAAGCTCGACAAGTATAAGACATCAACGCGCTCGCTCTAACAACTAAAGCTATGACGTTTGTATTTATTCCGATTAGCAATTAACCTCGGTCTTATTTTATTATACATAGGTAATGAAAGTTAAAATATCCAAGATATTTTTGTCATATATATTTTTGTACCTAAATGACTTGGAGGTGCATAATCAAATCAAAATAATCTTTATTCAAATAAGCTCTTTCAAGCACTTTTGAATAGTAAAATATCAATATGATTAATGAAGCTACAACTGGTTCGGAATGTTGCTCGTACCGAGAAGGACCAGATAGAAACTCGGCGGTCAATCTTTTAAACATTTTCAATTTTACTTTATTAAACCGCAGTCTTGTATGAAGCTGAAAGGATTTTCAAATCCAGGATTTTTAATCATCCAAATAATCTTCAATTTTGTAATATGCTTTACGTATAAGAATATTTCTTATACTTAATTTAAACCTTTCTATAGACTGGTCTAGTATTTTAGTTTGTAATAATTCTGTCGATCGACTCATTGTAAACATACGTATCTAATTAATTGACGGTATAACAATGTTAGTTTAATTTTCGGGAAAATTAAAGGTCATTAATGTAATAGTACTACTACGCTGTGTGGTATCCGGCTGAATAGAATAGTACCACCCTCATTTCTTACCGAGGTGTCGTAAAAGGCGACTAAGGTAAGTCGACCCGCCGTGTGGTATCCGGCTGAGTAGAATAGTACCACCCTCATTTCTTACCGAGGTGTTGTAAAAGGCGACTAAGGTAAGTTGACCCACCGTGTGGTATCCGGTTGAGTAAAATAGACCACCCTCTTTCTTACCGAGGAGTCGTAAAATACGACTAAGGTATGTTGACGTCAGGCGGCGGCCGGTCGTAAAATACGTAGCCAAATCATATGACAACATGTTTGTAACATGTTGTGCCGACCCCACTTAGAGTGGGATAAGGGCAGGAGGATAATGTAATAGTACCAACGCGCCTTATAAGAGTAACTTATATTATCACGTATGATAATTCCATAAAATAGCACTACATGTTTAGTCAGATTTCTCACGCTCCAAAGACTGCAGAATCGATTCATCCAGACAGCCACTATTTGTCCGTGGTTCATGCGGAATGTTGACCTCCATAGTGATGTCGACCTCTCCACCATAGCTCATCTCTTGAAGTGTTTTTCGAAGTCTTACTTTGATAAAGCCAAAGTTCACCAGAAGCTATAACAGTGGCTTCTACTTACATCAAAAAGCGTCCTATATGACTCTAACGATCAAATAACGATCGCTTTTCTGACGTTTACTGACGTCGGCCTTGACTTCTTACCACACTTCTGGCGGCGTGATGACATATCACAATCATACTATTAGCTCTTTACTACACAACGCCCTAAACCGTGCGACCCTTAGGACGACGTTCCCCGACGCTACGAATAGTAGAGCTTCTGCGCTCTGCTCTCTGCATTTCGCAACTTTGATTGATGCTTCTGTGCTCGTCCGTCCCAAACGGTGATTCTGTAAAATTTGTTAGGGCTTACAGCATATAGGCAGTTCAAAAAAAACTTCATATTTAGCAGATGATGACGATAAATACTTCTTAATCATAGAAAATACTTCTTCTTCCTGCCTTTATCCTACTCTAAGTGGGGTCGGCACAACATGTCATATGATTTTGTTACGTATTTTGCGATCGGCCGCCTGCCTGACATCAACTGATCCTAGTCGTATTTTACGACACCTCGGTAAGAAAGAGCGTGGTCTATTTTACTCAACCGGATACCATACGGTGGGTCGACTTACCTTAGTCACCTTTTACGACATCTCGGTAAGAAATGAGTTTGGTCTATTTTACTCAGCCGGATACCACACGGCGGGTCGCCTAACCTTAGTCACCTTTTACGACACCTCGGTAAAAAAGAGGATTGCCTATTTTACTTAACCGGATACCACACGGCGGGTCGTCTTACTTTAGTCACCTTTTACGACACCTAGGTAAGAAATGAGTTTGGTCTATTTGACTCAGCCGGATACCACACGGCGGGTCGTCTTACCTTAGTCGCCTTTTATGACACCTCGGTAAGAAATGAGGGTGGTACTATTCAACTGGATACAACATGGCCTAATATAGAAAATATTTCGTGACACTATTTTCAAACGAAAATCCAGTAGGAAATTTACCAGTTACGAAAATCATTCTTTGTAATTTTCGGCTATATTATTTCAGTCTGTTGCATTAATGTTTGCAATTCAATTTCAAGTTCTTTTATAATTTTTACAATCTACATTGTGTAATCCTATTTGTATACAGTATACTTTTAAGAACTACTTTTAATTGGCGAAAACGCAACTTAGTGATTCGTGTATTTCATTACCTGATAATTATGTGACTTTAATTATGTACGCGTTGATTTCCTAATTGGCGAATGATTTTCTACCTTCTGTTTGAAAATAATGTTAAGTCCTAATACTTATATAAATTTCTATATTTTAAAATTTTGACTCTGTTTAGGGTGAAATATTAAATACTCTTTCTTAGACGAAGCCAGATTGTTAATATATCCTTCTTTATTTCATTCGTTTTACTCTCTTCAAGGTCAAATTTTCAATAACCTTTACTCAGATTATAGGATTATAGGATAGGAAGCCTGAATCTTAAACCTACTTCAAGACACCGTTGTTATCGGTATTATTATCGCTTGCACAGACGTTCCTCAATGATATATCACTTTCTACATTAAAATATACAAAAGATCGATATTTAGAATTTTGAATATTTGAAGTACATATTTAGAAATAATTTTTAAAAATATATTTAACAAAAAGGTGAGGGTTTAAAAAAATCAACGTATTTTTAAAGGCGAAACACATGGAAATTAGTGAACTTAATTTATATTTATTAAGTTTTTCAAACTAAATTTTGGAATAGTTGTACGAAAAATTTAAATTTAACAAAAATATCAGCTCACAAGCACTTTAACTGGAAGTAGTCTATCTAGAACAGTGTTTCCCAACGTGGGGCCCACGACCCACAGGGGGCAATTTAATGGTTAAGGGGGGCAACCCGACACGAGTTTAAGCCTTTCGCTCTGGGCCAATTAAGTGCAAGGCTAGATTTCGGTGCCAAATTTAACAAAAAAAAAGCAAGTTCTTCCTAAAACCTAAATTATTTATGTTCTTTAAGTGGTCAATTCAATTTTTAATATTAATATTATTAATATATATTATTAATATAACATATATATTATAATATTAATATTTATGTATGCATAGGGGGCAAAATAATTTTTAACGTGGGGCATGGACCAAAAAAGATTGGGAAACACTGATATAGAAGGTGAACTAAAGCGTTAATCCGTCCATTTTGCGGGATCAGACATTTAAGTTTAAAAATTATTAATAAATTTCTTTAAATGTTCGCGCGCATTTCTTAACGACGTCGTTTAGAAACCGTTAGAGATTTTAAAATGTAAAACGACTTTATCATGACTATATACTTAAGATTTTTATAAGTGCTAAAATATTTTGAATAATGTTCTTTTTTTTTCAATTCTATAAGTAAAAACGGAATGTTTATATCTTAGATGTATGGTTGTACTTGTACTTTTGCAAGTACTTTCGAAGGATGTTTGACTTAATGAAGCTTAAGATAACACTGCTTCGGAATGTAGCATAAAGAAGAACCAATAAGAAACTTTAAGTTCTTTTAAACATTTTCAATTTACATTATTAACTGTTTGAGCGACGTTTTGATAAAAGATTATTGCTACAATGTTATACACGTCGGCTAAATATATCTTTCGTTAAACAGCTTGCACGCTTGTACAAATTTTTTCAAACTTTCTGGATTGATAACGCACGTTAGTTTTTTAACACATGCATCAAAAGCAGAATGATTGATCGTAATTTACAATATTTTGTATGAGAAAATGTACGCTACATTTTCTCAACAAATATTTAAAAACCCATTTGCTCCGGTTAAAGTGTTAAACTGCACTATACAAACCTGAAGGGAAATCAAATCCCAAGCATTTTTATCATTTATATAATTTTCAATTGCGTAATATGCTTCACGTACATTCCTTACACTAAATTGAACCTCCCTGTAACCAAGTCTTAATGGTTTGAGGAATAACAATTTTGAAGCGAATATTTCTATCTCATTACAATCGGATATTTTGTGTATTTTGCTCGTGTAGGATCAACGTTGGTCAGAAAGAGAAAGGTAATAAGTAGATGTGATACGGCCTTCAAATATATAACAGGTATTAATTAAAATTAACAGAAATAGAAACTCGTATACGAAAAATGGCGTCTAATGGCCTACTTGTTTTGATTTTTGTAGAGGCCACTTTTTATATTGTATGACATTTGCCGTATTCTTTATAAGAGACCGGTTATCGAATTTACTGACGTGTGTATGATTAGAAAACAAGTCAAGTTAATTAAAAATTGCGTAAATTTAACAAATCTCCAATCTTAATAAGATAGCAACGAGGAAATGTAATTGTTTAAAAGAATTATAGTTTGTAAATAAGAAACACCGACTAACTTGCTGGGTTCTCGCAGTAGTAAACTAAATAAAGTAAGTAAAAAAAGCTTTTAACAAAATATCATGTCCATACTATTAACCTTTGAAGAGTTCCCTCGTCTGGAGCCAATCCTGGCAGCATCAGGTCATGTTTATCATAAACTTGCATTGTCACCGGGACTGGATCAGTATGTGAAATTTCGGTGGGTCAAGTTTAACTCGCAAGATTTCACTTTCATACTAACATATGTGTATACAAGGCAAATTAAAATAAAAAGCTTTATTGAGCACGAATTTTAATATGTCAAAAATTGTCCCATCATGCCATCAGCAGTAAAATTTTACTTATTAGATATTATTATATTCATTCTCATACCCTTATCCCACTCTAAGTGGGGTCGGCACAACATTTTATAAATATGTTCTCACATAATTTGACTTGGTATTTTAGACCGGCCGCCTACATAGCATGAACTTACCTTAGTTTTCTTTAACGACACCTTGGTAGGAAATGAACGTGGTCTATTTTTAAAATTTTTCCTATCTCCCCCAACATGATCGGAGCCTGTCTTTGCCTAGTTTACTCTTTCATTCCAGTTCTCACTTTTGTTCCTCATTCATAATACATACCGTTTCTTTCTTGCATTCCTCTATTATACATCGCAGGCATAGGCAGGATTCCTGCCTATCTTAACTTATTTCTTAATTTAGTTACCAGTGGGAAATAAATTTTTCATACACTGTTTATCCTGCTAAGATTATAAATGCGATAGTTTGTGAGTATTGACGTATATTTGTTACTCTTTCGCCACAAATCCGCTGAACCAATATCGATGAAATTTAGCACAATTATTCCTTATACACCGGAATAACATATAGGTTATAGAAATCCTGTTAATTCTACAGGAAACACAAACACTGAAAAAAGTCATTTATTGTCGATCTATCACAAGACAACAGTCCACACGAAGTCGTGGGTAAAATCTAGTTTCTCATAATTAGGCCATCTAATATAGGGTTTCTAAAACTATTCACATTCTTATTTCTTAATTTTAAATCACAATTTTTATACAGTAATACTAGTTTTAACCATTTTACTAATTTATTTACTAATTAAGACTATTTTATTATTTACTTATTTTTGTCTAATAATTATAAACTAATAAACACATTACATTAATAAAGTATTACTTTCTTTTACGTTTTATTTCTTATATCGGCAATTTTTATTACTTTACTTTCTACTCAGCCGGATACCACACGATTGTTATATATTAATAATTACAATTAATTCAATAGGAAATTATATACTCATGTTGTCAATATATCGGGACAGTAAAATATAATTGCAAATCTTTGATATTAAAATGAGCTAATCTTATATATATATATATACACCTATATATATTCTGAATCTCGAAAACGGCTTCAACGATTTTCATGAAATTCACCGTGTAGGCGGTTTTGGGGGAGAAAAGTCGATCTTGCTAAGTTTTATTTAAAAAAAAATCCTTTTATGCCTGTTTTCGGGCACTAATTTTTTTTATAATTTCCGTTGAATACAAAAACTATTTTTCGCTGTCAAATGTAAGTCATGGTAGCTCATTTAGGTAACGGGCGGTCTAAAGAGGTGAAAATACCTAGAATCGAGCCCCACCTGTCCAATTTTTTCTTTTTTATTTTTTTTTAAATTTCTTTAAAAAAAAATTACCGGAGCATGGCTAAGTCACCCAGGTTCTTATAATTTACATGTAAAATCCCTACAACTAAATGCCAAACATTTGATAGAGAATCACTTTAATGTGTTCTTGAAATCTTGAGTAATCGAAATGTTAATGGTAGGTACTTGACTTAATTATAACTTTATCGTATTAAAATTATTTCCACATTAATATAACATGTTTTAAGTACTGGTTATATAATGCTTTTATAAATGACATGTCACAATATTTTCGGATTAATATTGCAATTAAAGTTTTTGGTGTTTATGGTTACAACAGTAAGCAGTACTATAAAATTGAAATTGGAATTTTAATTATCATCATCATCCCCACTTAGAGTGGGATAAGGGCAGGAAGCCCTTATCCCACTCTAAGTGGGGTCGGCACAACCTGTTATAAACATGTTGTGTCACATGATTTGGCTACGTATTTTATGACCAGCCGCTTGCCTGACATCAAATACTTTAGTTACTTTATTTTACGATACCTAGGTAAGAAAGAGGGAGGTCTATTCTACTCAACCGGATACCACACGGCGGGTCGACTTACCTTAGTTTTACGACACCTCGGTAAGAAATAAGGGTACAACCCTTATTACTATGGAATTTTAATTATAACTTGATAATTTTGCTATCAAAATTGCATATATGTTTTCATTTATCATATAGTTATTCTTGATAATACAAATCTATATTAAATACATATTATTATTGCGTCCCTACCCATATTAATTGTTGAGTCTTTTTCCCGCAAATATACGAGCGTCTTTTTCGTCCAGGCTTCAAATTCAAACTGAAAATATTCATTATTTAAATAAACAAGTGCTGTTTAATTTTCAACTGTACTGCTGATTGCAAAAGCTGTTCTTACCGAGAAGAGCCATCAAGAAACTCGTCGAATTAGCTTTATTTTGCATCCGTTTTTGAAGGAAGATAAAAAAAAGATAAACAATTGGTTGAAATGAAGAGTAATTTTTTTTATTTATAACAAAAAATGTACAAGTATATTTTAAATTTCTTACACGCATAATTTTTACTATTTTGTTGTTAATAAATAAAAATTTGTATAATACTATACAAATTTTTATTTATTAACAACAAAATAGTAAAAATTATGTCTATCTTAAATTACTTACACGCTAGGACTATACAAATAATGCCCACGTGGAATGGTCCCAAGAATGCTGGCAGCGTTTCCGCGTTGATTCGCTAAGCTGATTCTTTATGCGAGTCTCCTAAATATGCAATTAAACAAGGAGAAAAGCCCTCGTGTCTCCTAAATATGCAATTAAACAAGGAGTTAAGGGATAAATTTTTAAAGAGTAATTTAAATCTATTATTTTTCGGGCCGCTGATTCACGCCCTACAATGTATAGAGGTCAGGTGTAAAAACTGGTAGAGCGGCATATTGTTGTCAATTGGCACTCGTCAGAAGTAATGTTTTTCGAGCCTTAAGCAACAGCAGGCGTTTAACTGCGGCGCTCTTTATAAATCAATGTGACTTATGAGGCAACATTTGCACAAGCGAGCGAATGGTCATCGGCTAAATGTCAAACGACGATCTTCTGGCAGGTTTTACTGTAGATATATTCTACGCAAGACATATAGTATGAATCAGAAATATTCAAATATTAAATAGTATCCGGTTAAATAAAATAGACCATCCTCATTTTTTACTAAGGTGTCGTAAAAGGCGACTAAGGTAATTTAACTCACCGTGTGGTATCCGGTTGAGTAGAATAGGCCTTCATCTTTCTTTCCAAGGTGTCGTAAAATACTTCTACTGCAATGGTTAACATGTAATCAATTAATTAAATTGTACAATGAATTTGAATTCTCACTTATTTAAAGGTGACCACTCAAAATCGGTGTTAGGGTCTCGCGACCTCAACAATGGCCAAGTGGTTCTGAAATTTATGAAGGCACATTATCTCGCTGGGAGTTGTTAGTGAAGTATTCTGTGATTTTATTAGATTTTGTAATTTTAGGTATTACCAATTGTTAAAGTTTCTTTTTTTAATTTTAAGTTATGTTCTACTCATATGTACATTATTTTGTTTTTTTTTAAAATATTTTTTTGTCACCTTGTTACTCTTCTCTGTGTCTTTTTTTCTCTCTCTTTTTTATATATATATTTTTTTAATCGTAATATAATACACTTAATACTATATAGTATATACTAAACTAAACTATTATACAAAGACAAGCATTAACAAAAACTTAAAACAAATTAAAAGTAACTTAACTAAGTAATTCCTATTTAGTTAATCTTAATTGAGGTTAAAATAAAACTATCCTGCACATGTCTATTAGAAAGACCTTTACAATATTATCATCTTCCTGCCCTTATACCACTCAAAGTGGGGTCGGCACAACATGTTATAAACCTGCTGTCACATGATTTGGCTGCGTTTTTAAACCTGCCGCATGCCTGACGACAACTTACATTAGTCGTATTTTTCGCACCTCGGTAAGAAAGAGGGTGGTCTATTCTACTAAACCGGATACCACACGGCGTAAAGATCTTTACAGTATACGAATGTTCATTACTATCTGTTATGAATCAGACTGGTCGATGACCCACCTGATGGTATGTAGGTGTTATTGTTCTTTATATTCCCATACGTCGGTGTCATTGTTATAAAAGTTATCAATGAGGTATGATGGGACACGTGGTGCTTTCATATTCAAATTCTTATTCGAGTAAACTTATTCTTTATTCAAAGCTTGTAAATGATTGGTTTTGAATCGAATTACGTTAGCAGCGAGAGGTTTGAAGAAAAAGAATTCTGATGTAATTCATTTAAACATAAAGTTATAATTAAAACCCTAAGTCTAAGCCTACTAAACCTATGTTACCAATTGAAGCTAAATCTAGAACGACAAACTATCTCCACTAAATCAATAAGTCAATTCCCTTAACTAAATTACTACTACTAAATCGATAAATCAATTCCCTCGGCTGATGCAACGTTGAATCGGCTTAACCATGCTTTTATTTTCCTCTAAGAATGGAAATAGAATGCCTGGAATGGTTAACTGGACTCAGTGATAAGGCCGCCTATTATACATATACATAAGTTTACTTAAGTTCTATATATAGTAGTTTTATTTATCTATATATATATGCTTTCACTAAAAGGAGATACGACAGCAGTAACTGCTGCAGGTTTGTAGGTCGCGAACTCAGCTAATCGCATCTTCTCTAATGAACTTTCATCTCGTCAAACTCTCTCATCTCAACTCTACTCCTGGTTCGGACAAGCATGAAACTCAGTGGTTACTCTTTTCAAAATATAATACTTATTTTTAGTTTCATTGTGTCATTGATGTGCAATGTCGAAGATGAGCTAAATGCATTCAGATTTACGTACGTACGTATGGCTCTTTTTTGCACTATAAGATAATATCTGGGTGACCGAGCTTTGCTCGGTAATTTTATACAAAAAAATATATTTTATAAAAAAAAAAAAGAAAAAATTATTTTTAGTTGGGGATCGATCCTAGGCATTTACATGTCTCGAGGCTGCCCATTCCCCAAATAAGCTACGCCGAGTTGACAGTTAATGGCGAAAATTCAATTCCATATAAATGTTAGTGTTTTTTATTACCCAAAAACAGGGATGAAACGTATTTTTTTTTACATAAAACCTAACTAGATCTATTTTTTTCCCCCATAACCCCCTACATGCTGAATTTCAGGAAAATCGTTGGAGCCGTTTCCGAGATTCAGAAAATATATATATATAAAAGATTAACTCATTTAAATATTAAAGATTTCCGATGTCAGTGCATTTACCTCATAACAGTATTCCATAAGACATAATTTTATGGAAGTAAGCAAAATAAACAAGTTTTGTTGTCTGTAAACTGTCTTACCTTTTGGAGAGCGTAGACCGGTGAAATGAAATTCCCTGTGAGAGTTGAGCTCCATTAGAGTTTGGTATCAAAGTTCCCTTATAAGGCTGCCTTTGCCTTTTCTATAGTATTGTTTTTTACATATATCTAACACCTCACCACCCCAACGTTTAGGACTTCTATATGACAAAGAATAAACAAGAATTTATGTATTTTAAATTTTTGAACAGATAAAAATGGTGCAATTAATGAGTATAGTAAGCTTGTTACCTTGAACGGAGTATGTAACTTTCAGACCTCAGATCAAGTCACGAATTCATCTAGTTCAAAAGTGAAACTATTTGTTGCGTCAGCGCAAATAAACCGATGATCTTTTTAGAGTTGATACCCGTTGAGGTATTCAAGTTAAAACACAATTTAGTTTTACTTGAAAAGTTAGTTGAAAGCAAAACCAAGCTATATAAATCACATTAGACGATCATCTTTTTATTCAATATCTTTATCTTTAATATTTAAATGAGTTAATCTTGTATGTATATATATTTTCGGAATTTCGGAAACGGCTCCAACGATTTTCCTAAAATTCAGCATGTTGGGGGTTTTGGGGGAGAAAAATCGATCTAGATAAGTTTTATTTAAAAAAATGTCGTTTTACCCTGTTTTCGGGCTCTGATTTTTTTTAAATTTACGATGATTACAATGGTAGTTCATTTGGGGAACGAGCGGTCTAGAGAGGTGAAAATACCTAAGATCGAGCCCCACCTGCCCTATTATTTTTTCCTGGCCTATTATTTTTTCATTTCCCTTTTTTTTATTTTATTTTTTTTTACATCGTTTCAAAAATCACCCTGGTACTAGGAAATTTGTGTTTGTGTTGTGCTGACCCCACTTAGAGTGGGATAATGGTAGGAGGATGACTCTAATCTTAATAAGATAGCAACGAGGAAATGTAACTGTTTATAAGAATTACAGTCGGTAAATAGCAAACTATCTTGCAGGCTTCTCGCAGTAGTAAACTAATATTAATAAGTTAAGTTAAATTTTTTTTTAACAAAATTTCATGTCTGTACTATTAACCGTTGAGGAGTTCCCTCATCTGGAGACAATCCTGATAGCATCAGCTGCTTATCATAAACATGCATTGCCATCAGAACTGGACCAGTATGTTAAATTTCAGCTCAATCGGACAACGTTAAGTGGGTCAAATTTAACTTGCAAGATTCCACCTTCACATACACGGCAAGTTAAATAAAAGCTTTTAAAAATATAACTTAATGACTATTCGTATGTTGATGCAGGACACTAAGCCTGTGTGTGTAGCAGGGATGTAAAAAAATATCGATTATTTAATTGTTATAATCGATTTGTAATAATAGATTTTCTTGTTTTTTTACTCTATTTTTTCTTGTTTTTTTTTCTAAGAAATGCGTTATTGGATGAAACCAATGTATCCATATTAAAATCGAATTTCGCAAACAGCGCATTTTCTATCCGTACTTTTCTACTTTACTTAGTCTTTATTCTAATTTATTATTAATATTAAAAAAAAGACAACTTTATGAATATCAGAAAATCGATTGTTAATAATTTTTCTAATCGACTTTTCGCTTAGAGTCAATCGATTTTTCACAAATCGATTTATTTTGAAAGGAGAAGGGTCGATTATTATCAATCGAAATTTTACACTTCAAGTCACTACTGAACACTGTTTCCTACTGTGCATTTAATAGTCCTGACTACTCTAATTTATTATTAATATTGAAAAAGGGCAACTTTACAAATAACCTAAAAAATCGATTTTTTACAAATTTTATTTTGAAACGAGAAAAATCGATTAATTTTTTAAATCGATTTTTTTCGACTAAAAGTATATCCCTACTGTGCGTATAAAAGTTCTACTACCGTTGGAAACTATTCTTGAAACGCAATGACGAACACTTCAAAACTATGTCACGCTTACAACCAACTTAACTGGGAAGTTAAAGTAACTGTAAAAAATACATAAAAAACTTTAAGTACCTAATTAATATTTAGAATACAAACATAATTCTTATGTCAAATAATTAGGGCGTAAAAATGAAACCAAAAATTACTACAGAATAGGTATGAGTTTTTGTTTCTTTTTATTTACTGCAACAATAAATTGATGATAATTGACTTACATTGAATTGTTTAATATAAAAGGAGAATTATTCCAGATAATTTATTTACGACTTTAAACTAAAGTTTATATTAGAGTGACTTTTATTACATTTAATATTTTGTATTCAATATATTTAATATTTAAATGAGCTAATCTTGTATATAGTTAGTAGTTAGTTAGTAACGGCCTGTTACTATCCCACTGCTGGGCATAGGCCTCCTCTCTCCATTTTTGGAGAGAAGGGTTGGAGCTAAGACCTACCACGCTGCTCCAATGCGGATTGGTAGGTTACACATATCCCTAGGATTCTCCAGAGATATGCAGTTTTCCTCACGATGTTTTCCTTCACTCTTCCTCAATCTTGTATATACAAAAATATATTTTTGAAATCTCGGAAACAGCTCCAACAATTTTCGATAACAGTTTTACCTGTTTTTGGGTATTTAAAAATACTAAAATTTATATTGAATATGAAACACTATTTTTGCCATAAACTGTCAAGTCAGCGCAGCTTATTCGGGGAATGAGCAGTCTCGAGAAATGTAAATGCCAAGGATCCTCAACTACCTAATTATTTTTTCTTTTTTTTTGTTCCCTTTTTTATTTTGTAAAAAATTACCAAGCAAGGCTTGGTCAATTAGGCACTTTATTATTAAACATGTACATTACACTTTTATGTAAATTGTGTTAAGGAGGTCGCACAATTACAAAAAAAAAAACTCGTCTTCTGGGAGCTTTACTCGCGTGCGCTGCGTAAACTAACAGAGATAGACTTAAGTAATGTGGTAGAGAATTTTTGATCTATAAAAATACTACAAAAAAGTCCGCGACAGCATATCTCTATCTCTTATGGTTAGCTCATAATAACTACTAATAGGTTTCAAAACTATTACGTTATTTTAGAGACTTATAATAAAGTAATTTACGCGAAACATTTTTGCTTACATGCGGGCCAAGCCACGAGCACAGCTGCTGTGATATAAAAGTATTGTTAAAAAGGTCTAGAAATGAGTATTTGTTACACCCTGAACTATAATTTAACTTATTATACCGCACTCTTAATTAGTACCATATCCCAAAGCTGTTATTCCGTTGCCATCGCAACCTCCATTTGTTATTGCGCATTAAGCCGGTACTCGGGTGTGTTCGTAGGACGCTCGATGAGCCGCGGCGTGTTCGCTACCCCTCAGCTTCACTGGTAATACACACGATAGCAGCGACCTCTTGTAATATCCGTTTACAGTATATTTAGGGTTATGGATTGTTGATTTTTGAACTAAAACATGGCCACTTTTCTGTCCTGCTCCTAAAATTATTTCACTCATTTGCACAGTGTATAAAAGTGGATTAGTACCGGCCATTCGTCTAGCATTCCGAGAAACTGTTCTACTATATGTGGACAGTGTGTCAGAATGTCCCGGGCAGTTAAAAAATACGGTTAATGTATCGCAACTTGATCCGATTGGTTTATAGGGCTCGGTGCCACTTATGGCGTTTGCGTTTGTTATTTTCGTTTCTTTTACAGATTATAAATGAATTGAATGAGTCCGCGATGGTATATGTCTATCTCTTATGGATACCCCACTATAGCATTTATTGTCATTTACTTTTTACGAAAAATAATGCCATATTTTTAAAGCAACTTTTTTACAATACAGCATTAATCCTTATCCAATTAAGTACCTTAAATAAATAGTTGATTTCATACAGATCAATATGGCCGTTTACAGCATGTAATTTAAATGAACATTTTCGGAGATATTACAGATTTAAAATGCCGTGAGGACGCCGCGCTTCGCCCTATAACACTTCGACTTTAGCAGCTATGTCCGTCTTTCAAGAGTTTGTTTAAAGACATTCTGTAATTAATTGTAAAAATAAAATACAAAGGGAAAATGTAAAAGTAAATAAGTAAAAATGTACTATATGAATTTAGATATTCCAAAGATAGCAGGAAATCTTCTTGGTATAGGGAAAGGAAATTGTTTTTCTCCAAATTTAACGCATGCGGGCCACGGGCAGTAATGAATAAATAAAAAAAAACTACTGGATCGATTTTAATCATCTTTTTTACACTGACTGACATGGGATATATATTTTATACCCGTGCGAAGCAGGGACAGGCCGCTAGTATGTTTATAAAAAATGAAATACACGATAGATAGATAGATGAATTTCACTTTTAATACAGATATTTTTTTTATCCATAAAGTTTACTGCGTTGAAGGCATATATAAAAATAAATTCCAAATATGGATGATAACATTCATTCAGTAAAATCAACAGATACTAAGATGATGTAACGAAAGCTGCCCATTTTTTTTGCTGAACATGTTTTATAAATATGTGAAATTTTTATAAAAGTTTTACTTTCCATTAAAGAACTACTTCTCTATGTTTATTACACTTAAAAAATATTAAAACTCTGTTCGATATATTTTTATTTATAACTATATGAGTTTGTCTTTATTTTTATTTTTTTTACTATTTCTTTAAAGAGATTTAGTCTCTAGTAAATATAAAACTCCATCAGTGTGACCGCACCTCAAATGTAAACCTGCACCTCACTAGGTCAGTAGTTGAAGCGTGCGAGGAGAGGATATAAGTATTTATATTAGTCTAACGTATCGCTTACAGATGTCATTGTTTGATATTAATCACTGTAAACATTCTTAGGGTGTCCGATAAAATAGAAAAAGTTTTTTTTATATAAGACTAGCAATCGCTAGAGATTAAAACCGTAATATAGTCTTTTGATAACCATTAAATGGTTAAAGTGGATTAACCTTAAAAGCTAGATATATGCTGTCGCGGACTTTTATTTAGAAGTTATAGAGGGAAACAATTTTGTAATGTATGATGTTTGAATAATTTTTACTGTTTACTTAGCGCACGCAAGGAAAGCTTCAAAACTTTCCGTTTTTTTCCTATTAAGATTCTCCAAAATGTATATTCCCGAATAAATTCGTTTAATCATTTATTTATATATTGTACATACATATTGTTAGAAAAGAGGAATAAAAATAGTACATGTACAAAGGCGGATTTATCCTTAAAAGGGATATCTTCAGAAAAACTTTTGTCTAACAGAAGAAAAAAAACAAGGAGTGAAATACGTGTTATGTAAAAAGAAAGGTTACAAAAAATAACGAAAAATTATGTACCTATCGAGGTAACACAAAACGAAAAAGTAAAAAAATAAAAAATAAAAATAAACGAACATCCCTACACACAAGCTTTCACATTTTTAATATTAGTAGGATGCATTGCGTAACGGCATCAGCGTAGATTAAAAAAATATCTAGTCATTTCTATTTAATTCAATACCGGTTTATTACACTTTCCTTCCTTCCTTTAGTCGCGTGCTCACTGCTGATCGTGATGGTCCCGATTCCTTTTATCATGCCTAAGCTGGCGCCGCGCTCAGTCTGATGTCCAGGTGTTCAGACACCTGATCCGTCCATCTTTTTGGGCTCCGCCCCCTGGATCTTTTGCCGTCTACTTTCCCAGTGACCATAAGTTTCTCAAGATTATCGCTGGGTTTTCTAGCAATATGTCCAAAGTATTGGAGAATTCTCTGGAGACATAGGCTTGAGAGTCTCTGTTTCACCTTAAGCTCACTGAGAATGAAGACATTTGTTCTGAAGGCTGTCCAGGGGATGCGCAACATACGCCGCCAGCAAGACATTTCGAAAGCGTCAATTCGTTTTCTAAATTTATTAATAATATTACACTTTATTAATACTTTATTTAGATTTAGCGATCATTATTAAACAAGGAAGTTGTTAATCAAAATAAATTTAATTAATCCGCTAATCTGCAGTAAACTGTTCAGATAAAATTAGCACAAATCGTATTACCATAATATACAGTAAGAATAAGTACACCATCGTGTTAGTTTGAGGTAAATAAGTTAACGGCTTAGGGTCTCGTCTTGTACATAAGCGACAGCGGGGCGATCATGATAATGATGATTGAATGAAAATGATGATTAATTAATGAATGTACATTTATTGTAAGCGTCATATAAATAAAGAAAAAAAATGTACGAAAATCGACTTTGCAATAACTTCTTTGATCAAAGAACATAATTTTGGACATACTATAGATGGTGGATATATGAGTATCATTTAACATACAGTCCAATAAGTTCTCACATTTCGCACACTTTGTATTAAACTGACCGAATTCAAAGTTAGAATGAATGAGAATGAAAGAATGACATCGCTCTACAAAGTAATAAAAAAACTAGTGTTTTCTTGCTCTTGCAAGTTATATTTATTTAAGACGTGTTTGACAGTTTATGCGGTATTGAATGTAAAACGTAGGCGTATGGTCTACTTGACATTATTTATTTTACTACCTACACGCCAGATTTGTAACTAACAAATATGAATTTATTAATTCAGAGTTAGGTTAATAAAATAAAATTTGTTTACTCCTTATTATTACTTTTTATAAATATATATGCGCTGTAAACAACAAAATATTTTAAATGAAAGAATGCCGGCTGCGTTTCCGCGTTGAATCGCTAAGCTGATATTTTGTGCAAAAAGTAGCCAGCTCTCTTGTCACCTGAAGAGGCAATTAACCGAGGTGTTAAAATGGATAGAATTTTTTTTTCACTTTGACTCCATGGCCCTAGGGTCTCAACTGTAAACGGCACAAATATATATCTCTCGATGAGAAATCCATACGTAACTAACTAGGCGGAAGTAACTTAACTAAAATAACTTAAGATATTAACTAAGATAATCAATTCTAAGTCCATTTGAGACAGGTATATAATTTGTAAATTAAAAAGGTATTATTTATGCTTTATATTATTATTTGTATTGATTGATATATCACGTTATTGAAATATTTAAGTATATTAAAATTATATTTAAATTAGCCGTGTGGTATCTGGCTAAGCAGAATAGTATCACCCTCTTTCTTACCGAGGTGTCGTAAAATACGACTTAGGTAACTTGAAGTCAGGCAAGCGGCCGGTCGTAAAAACGCAGCCAGATCATGTTACAGCATTTTTATAACATGTTGTGCCGACCCCGCTTAGAGTGGGATCAGGGCAGGAAGATGATGATGATTATTATTTGTATTGATTTATATATCACGTTATTGAGATATTTATATTAAAATTATAGATACATACTGTTCTTGTTTATTTCATTAATATGTACTCGTAATAATGATTTTTAAAGAACCTCGAAACCACCGTCACTCTGCCCCCAACCTTACCACTTTCACAATCCAATGAAAGGTCAAACAAGTTTGTCTGTTTGCATGTGTGTGTAGCGTGATGCGAAGATATAATTTTTAATATGATTCTTACCCAACTAGACATAGAGTATCTAATTGAATGTAGCAATCATTTGAGTGTACAGCGATATCAACTTTCTAAATTTTTCGGCGTCTTTCCAACAATAGGATAGAATTATCGGTGAATTAAAGGGCGTGAGAATTATTATGAACTAAGGTAAGTGCACTAGTAATTGACAATGAGCGAGTCGCTTAAAAAAGATATTAATTAATAATATTAAATTTTAAATATTAAACAATGGACTACAGTTCTGAGGTTTCGGCTGTTGTTAATAGATGGCAACATGTAATTACAAATTTATCTTTTATTAGCTACAACAAACTAACGCTTATTATTTAAAATTTTATAAAAAACGGTCAACTACTAGTACACATGGTCAATTACTAGTGCACTTAACTTACTATTTTAGTTATTTTATTACTAGCTGTGTCAGTTTCACCCGCGTGGAAATCATAAATTTTTCGTGAATTAAAATTTTGAGCATAAAAGTAGTTATTGTGAGTTAACCATAAGAGATAGAGACATACTGTTGTGGACTTTTTTGTAGTATTTTTGTAGATCTACAATTCTCTAGTACATTACTTTAGTGTATCTCCGTTGGTTTACGCGGTGTACGGGACCAAAGCTCCCAGTAGGTGAGTTTGTTTTCAACCGCTCGACGTCTTCAGCACAGAACAACCTAAACTTTCCGGAAGAATTACTCTACCTTTTAGCAAAAACCGTACTAACATCCGTTTAGTAGATTTTGAGAATATCGATCACATACAGATAGACAGGTTTTAGGGACTTTGTTTAATAAGTAGCTGGTTGACTGATTTGGTTGGTGAAATTATTTAAAAAAATAAAAAAGAAAGATGGCGCCGATGACATTCGAACCCGGGTTTTGAACATTTTCGGTCCGCCCGTTACCCATCGCCTATCGCAACATTACGTTTGACAGATAAAAAAACCTTTGGTTTCAATTATACATTATACCATATTTTTAATACCCAAAGACAAGGATAAAACGAAATTTTTTGAACATAAAACTTAGGTAGATCGATTTTTCTCCCTCAAAACCCTATACATGCTGAATGTCAGGAAAACCGTTGGAGCCGTTTCCTAGATTCAGATAATATATTTATATATATATACATACAAGATTAACGACTAACATTACAAAAATGTAGAATTGAAAGCAAAGGATTTTTTTAGTTGTCAAACTTACGCTGTTGATTGCAAAATAAATAAATAAATAAATAAATAAATAAACGTTGCGACAGCCGATGGGTAACGGGCGGACCAAAAATGTTCAAACCCGAGTTCGAATCCAACATGTCATCAGCGCCTTCTTTCTTTTTTTATTTTATTAAATATTTTTTATATCTATTGAAAAATTACCAAGCAAAGCTTGGTTACCGAGGTACTATAAATAATGCACAAAAAAATCTATAACTCAAACATCTTCTTACCGACGTGTCGTAAAATACGACTAAAGTAAGTTTACGTCAGGCAGGCGGCCGGTTGAGAAAACGCAACCAAATCATGTGACATGTTTATACCATATTGTGTCGACCCCACTTAGAATGGGATAAGGGCAGGATGTAAAGTCAAGACTATAAACTACATTACACATTCACAAAGTAATTTACTAAAGTAATCTGAACACGTTTCGCTGGCTATCAAGAGATCGACCGCTCGACAAAAATCATTAAAAATTTTACAAATTCCGTAGTTACGATCAGGCACTTCCTGGTTTTTATAATTGCATTATTATGACGTTGTAATAAGAAATACCTAGTAGTAGGTGTGGTCACGGAAACTTCGAGGTGTGAACGTAAAAAACTTGGTATTTCAGAGCAGTTATCCTGCACGGTGTATGCATACCATATACGCAAAAAAGTTCTGCATTCCATTATAAAAAAAACCTTAGTAAGTATTGGACCTTTTCATCAAGTATAAAACTGCGATATATATCACTACTAGCTTTTTTACCCGCAACTTCGTTCGCGTGGACTGAAGTATTGAAATTAAGAGTAGCTTCTGTCACTCAAAACTGCAAGTATCTTCATCACAAAAATATGATCGATCCGGGAATAATCAGAGATAATTAGAGTGGATAATTTTAGTAAATAACCCGTACTTACATGAAACATATATTAAAATAGCTCAGTAAAAGGAGACTTCCAAAATTGAGTTTATCTGTTACAAGTATTAAATATCACCATAAATACTGTTTCTAGTATTAAATATCACCATAAATATTATAAACTAATATCGTGCAAGAAAACTTTAATAATAACATGTAAACATAACGTATGAATTGTCAAATAGTTTTTTTTTTAATCACCTTTATAGGTTCAGCGCTGGATTCCAAGTTTTTTTTTTAGTATAAATACGAAAAAAATATATTATTAGAACATTTTTAAAATATGTTTTTGTGAACATTATGTTTTCAAATAAGTATCTGAAAATATATTAACGTTACTTTATTAACTGTAACGACTTTTCAGAGATTAAAAAAGGGGTAAATAGTAAAAAATGCCCCAATACATGTCAGTTCTTCAAATGTTCTTGAAAATTTTGAATATTTTTTTTTGGATTTGATATAATTACACCGACACAAAAAAAATTGGAAAGTGGTTATCAACGTAAATCGGCTGTTTGAATGAATTATTTGTATTTGATCTGATATAATATTCACTTGATATCATTATATTAAAGACAGCAAGTGTACATAATTTAACATATTCCGTTGACGATTTCTAAATGCCATGATCAAGAATAATCATTTCAAAGACTTAAGCAGACAATTTATAAATCGAAAACGAAAAGTAACTAATATGCATAATTTCAAATGTCAAAGTACGAGGTCGTTTCGGATAACTGTGCTATTGGTACAATAACTAAGAATGTATATATTAAAAAAAAGCTGTTATAGCCCAGCGATGAGCTGTGCATCTCCTTCGAGGGCTTCACGGGTTCAAATACCAGCAGGCACCAATGAGTTGTTGTGTTAAAACTTGTATCTACTTGATAATTGCATTTTATCACATGGTTTTTAGTGAAGGAAAACATCGTGAGGAAACATGTAAATTCCAATAGTATTCATAAGTCAGGGAAGAAACTGACTTCTGACACGCGGCTAGCTAGTTCAGTTACCTAGTTTAGTACCCATGGTTATATTGATGTCTATCATTGAAATGGTTCTTTTTTCACTTCTTAAGTCCGCCCATTCCTAACTGAGCTATAACAACTTTTTAAATGTACAGCAAAATTGGCCTTTGTATTATATTTATATTTTAGCAGTTCTACAATACCTGAAAACACGGCAAAAATGTATTTTTTTTTAATAAAACCTATCTAGATCGATTTATCGCCCCGAAACCCATACATACTAAATTTAATGAAAAGTTTTTGGAGCCATTTCTGAAACGCAGGTCATATTAGTTTCAGATTAACTCATTTAAATATTAAAGACTAGCTTTTAGACTTCGTTCGCGTGGACTTTAGTCGTGTGATAGGTCCATATATGGCGCTTCACAATGTCATCCTATTCCTGTAGAATTAACAGGATTTCTATAGCCTATGTGTTTTTCCGGTGTATAAGGAATAATTGTGCAAATTACAACGATATTGGTTCAGCGGTTTTGTGAGTATGGATGTATATCTATATCACAAAGTTTCCCATTTATAATATTAGTTGGATAATAACAGTGCTATCCTTAAAAGTTACTTCACATCCTAAAAGCGATTACTTGACTGCATTATGTCACAATAGGCACGTAATATGTCAAAGGTTCAAGCCTGATTTTAGCTAACAATATGAACTGATAACTATCTTAAGTTATGCAGAATATTCAACCTTATTCAAAAACAATAGGGTTTATTATACTATAAATGTCAAGTTTGCGATCAGTGATTGTTTCTCACAAGAATGTAAAGGACAATATCGTATTATTGTATTGCTATCAATAAAAAGGTTTGCAACGAAATGATTTTTATGTTAACGATTTCCAAGTTATTTATATATATTTATAATTTATAGTAGCTGTTACTATGCGGAGGTCCATACTCCATAGTACATAAAAATAAAATTATTTTGCTATACTCCGCGATAAAGTAAGTAACGGCCTGTTACTATCCCACTGCTGAGAATAGGCCTCTTCTCTCCGTTTTGGGAGAGAAGGATTGGAGCTAAGACCTACCACGCTGCTCCAATGCGGATTGGTAGGTTACACATACCTCCAGAATTCTCTAGAGATATGCAGGTTTCCTCACGATGTTTTCCTTCACCGAAAAGCGTGTGATAAATTGCAATTATCAATTAGACACATAAGTTTTAAGAGAAAAACTCATTGGTGTCTGCCCGGGTTCGAACCCGTGATCGTCTCTACAGATTCACACGGTCGCACCGCTGGGCCATCACAGCTTATATAAAGCATATATATATAAAACTAAATGTGTGGACTATCCGTTTTTTTTTTCGTTTTCTTTACAATGTATATTGTATTTTATGTGATACAATAAAGAATGTTCTATTATATTCTATTCTACATGCAATGTTCTCAAAAAACATGCATTTTAAACTTCTACCACTGCATGCATGCCTGCATGGTTGTTTGTAATGCATTCGTTTTGCAATTTTTATTGTAAGATGTGTAAACGTATAGCACACTCTACTTTAGCATTACATAGATTTTCTCTAATCTCTTATATGAAAACAGTATCATAACTTTTGCATGCATCGTCTTGCTTAAGTGTCGTCAAGATCGTAATTTTATATCCGGGTAGTAATTTATAGAACTAGGCATTACTTTACTTCTGTAATATGGACATATTACAAAAGTAATGAGAATATTATTTTGCTATAATTTTTTTATGATTATGATTATGATTACGCGGATTATGATTATCCGCGACAAATTATCGCGGATTATAGCAAAATAATATTCCCATTACTTTTGTATGCAGGTAGTACTTTTTCATTGTGGATTACAATATTACGTACTATCGCTTGAGAATTTATAAGGTCATGTAAAATATTACGCATAACAGAGAATGCCCTAATTATATTATAATATCTACGAGATAATTTTTTACAAAAAAAAACTTAAAAAATATAAATAATTTAGTTGGGGATCGATCCTTGGCGTTCTCATTTCTCGAGTCTGCCTGTTACCCGAATAAGCTACGTCGATTTGACAGTTAATGGCGAAAATTCAATTCAATATAAATGTTAGTGTTTTTTAATGCCCAAAAATAGTGATAAAACAAAATTTTTTTTACATAAACCTAGCTAGATCAATTTTTCTCCCCCAAAACCTCCTACATGCTGAATTTCAGGAAAATCATTGGAGCCGTTTCCGAGATTCGGAAAATATATATATGTACAAGATTAACTCATTTAAATATAAAGATATGTTGTGTAACTTTAATTGACTTAAAGAAATGGTGTTTGTATAAGTCCATTCAAACCCGAAAGTCTTTTTGTGTAAGGTGCGCGGAAAGCTCAGTGTTATGCATAATTTTCATACTAATTATGTTATGTTTATAATTAGAGGTTAGTGTCCGTAAGACAATCGGTTTACCGCGGAAGTGTTGTGTACGCCAGTTTCCCTCACAGCATTCATTATGCAAGTAAGGTTTTGACCACATCTAGCACATCTCGATTCAGTTAATTATGTACATAACAATTATGTACATTTTACTGGCCCGTTGGCGCAGTGGGTAGTGATCCTGCCTTCAGCTCCACAGGTCGCGGGTTCCCGCCGAGGGCCAACATTTTCCATAAAATGAATTTGTTGGTCTTTGAGCCTGCGTGTATATTTGTATTTAAGTATGTATTTAAAAATATATAAGTATATATTAACCAGTTGTCCGTCTACCATAACACAAGTATTAAGTTACTTACTTTGGGGACGGATGACCGTGTGTGTAAGTGTCCCATATATTTATATATATATATATATATATATATATATATTTATATGTACATAATAATCTTAATTATATTAGAAATTCGTTTCTTATTTTATAACATCCAAATAAATCAAATAATCTATGGGGTTATTTGGAGGTTAACCCAAAAAAACCCCGATTGCGCTGAGTTAACGGTGATAGTTATTCAAAAATCATGTATTACAAAATTGTTTCCCTGTAAAACTTCTAAATAAAAGTTCGCGACAGCATATATATATCTTTTTAGGTTAACCCACTATAACCATTTTTATGGTTATCAAAAGAATATTACGGGTTTAATCTTGCCACGCGTGCGGAGCCGCTGGCAATTGTTAGTACTAATATATAAAGCTAAAAAGTTTGTTTGTATGTTGATTGTTTAAACGCGATCTGAAAAACTTCTGGACCGATTTGAAATATTCTTTGAATGTAAGGTAGTCTATTTATCGAAGAAAGCTATAGACCATAAAATATCATGCTAAGAAGAATAGGAGAGGAGCAGCAATAAAAAATATTGCGAAACCGGCAAAATTTAAAGCTTTCCTTCAACTTAAACGGTGACAGTTATTTAAAAATACACTTGTTTAAAAGTTTACTAGAATAAAGAATATTTTGATTGACAGATAAATCTTAGGATTTATAAAATAAATGACCGGGCTTTATAGGTGTATTTAACAAATTAATCTCAAGAACAGCCTGATTACAAAAAAGTCATACTTTTATATAGTAATGTAATGTTATCTAAAAATTATAAATAAATTCATAAACTCCTTTTTGGGTTCATCGATATTTCGTAGCTTAAAAGCTTAAAAAGTCAATTTGAATTTGAAGTCCATCATCATTCTCCTGCCCTTATCCCACTCTAAGGGGGTCGGCATGTTTTAAACAAGTGATGTGATTTAGGTAGGTATTTTACGAGCGGCTGCCTGCCTGACGTCCACTTACCTTAGTCGTATTTTACGACACCTCGGTAAGAAATAGGGCGGTCTATTCTACTTATCCGGATACCACACGGTGGGTCAACTTACCTTAGTCGCCTTTTACTACACCTCGGTAAGAAATGAGGTTGATCTATGCTGCTCAGCCGGATACCACATGGCGGGTCGACTTACTTCAGTCGCCCTTTACGACATCTCGGTAAGAAATGAGGGTGATACTATTCTATGGAGCGGAATGCCACACGACTAATACATTAGATATTTCGTTTCGCAAAAAATTGAAAACTTGAAAATTACAAATAAATGCATCAACTCCCTTTTGAGTTTTAATATTATATAATACGATATTAAAAATAAACTATCATCAAAGAGTAAAAAAAGGTAAAAATATTATTAAATTATATATATAAATAAGCAATTGACAGCGTCCGTGAAATAACCGAATAACAAATTGTCTTAAAAACATAAGCTCGACCTCAAAAACTTGTCAATAATCTCGAGAGGCCGACCACTCCATGTGTGTACAGAAAGTGACTTGTCAGTTTGCTTGTCCCACTTAAAGAGGTACTTCCTCATCATTATAATATAGGAAATTATTATATAGCAACTATGTTAATTTATCATTTAAGTTTTGTGATTTTTGATCATTATAATTTAGGAATGGCCGTGTGGTATCCGGCTGAGTAGAATAGACCACCCAAGTTTCTTACCAAGCTGTCGTAAAAGGCCACTAAGGTAAGTCAAGCCGCCGTATGGTATCCGGCTGAGTAGAATGGACCACCCTAATTTCTTATCAAGGTGTCTTAAAGGCAACTAAAGTAAGTTGGCCCAATGTGTGTTATCTGGTGGAGTAGAATAGACCACCCTCTTTCTTACAGGGTGTCGTAAAATACGACTAAGGTAAGTTGACGTCTGGCACGGCGCTGCACACGCTCGCAGACTGTCCAGCTTGGGCGGTTCAGCGGGCGGAACTCGTGGCACAGGTGGGCACGATCTCTCCCTGCCCACTGTGGTTCGCGCCATGGTGGACAGGGAGCAATCGTGGGCAGCGATGGCCTCCTTCTGTGAGGTTGACGTCTGGCAGGCGGCCAGTTGTAAAATACTCGTTACTTACCAAAACATGTAACGACATATTTCATACATGAGTCTTATGAGCAAGAGAATGATGGTGAGGATGTTGATATGGGTCTTTTAACAAAATATATATATTTTGTTAGTTACAGTTAGTTAGTTATGATATAATGTTGTTATTGATTTTTCTATAGGTCGTGATTGCAATTTATTACGTAATTGTTACGAGTTTGGTATTTATGGAGTACTGACATTTGAAAACAAATTGAGCACATCGTGATATCGCTAATTGCGTACCATCCACGATTCATCTGCTTCAGATATACTTGCAAAACTAGAAAAATAAGCAAACGTCTAGAAATATAACTAACTATTAATCGCCAGCAGATCCGTCCGGGTGGGAGGATTAAAACCGTAATATAGTCTTTTGATAACCATAAAAATGTTTAGAGTGGGTTAACCTTAAAAGCTAGACATATGCTATGGTGGACTTTTATCGGACGCTCGCTGGAGTTAGGTCCCCGAGGCGGTCGATGCGTCTGGTGCTCCCGATGCATCGATTAGCGGAGGGAGGGGCCACTGTTAGAGAGGCCCCGACCCGTAGGTGGCGCTCTCCGGGTGAAAGAGCTGCTGCTGGCGGGGATGGGGGCAATGTATCCAACGTTACCCTATCCCCGCCACCAGCAGCGCGGTGGAGCACTGTCAGGTTTTTTGTCGGCGCGAGTCCGACATACCCGCCGCTCGTCCCCGTCGGGCGGTGATGACCCATAATGGGTTTTCCTGACATAAAAAATAAAAAAAATGGTGAACTTTTATTTAGAACTTGTAGAGGGGAAGAATTTTATAATACATGATTTTTGAATAACTATTACCGTTTACTCAGCGCACGCAATCAAAGCTTTAAATTTTGACGTTTTCGTACTATTTTGTAATGCTGCTCCTCTCCTATTCATCTTATCGTGATGTTTCTTTCTTTCTCATCTTTCTCAATAAATGGACTATCTTACACTGAAAGAATTAATCAAATCGGTCCAGTAGTTTCTGAAATTAGCCTGTTCAAACAAACAAACAAACTCTTCAGTTTTATATATTAGTATAAATATAAAATTTTTTAGGTTACTTATGTTAACTATTATACGTAACTAGCTATATCGCTGCGGCTTCGCCTGTGTTGAAACCAGTGTTTTACAAAAAAAAATCCCGCATACATCCCTTTATTTTTTAACAATCTCAAAAATAATATAACACTTTAAATATCTAGCCGCCAGAACCTTCTAAAGCTATCTAGAAGCCAGCGACATCAGTCAGTGACAGCGTTTTATTGCAATTTGTAACAAAACAAGTTTTTTGAATTAGGTCACTTTAATACCAAGCGTGGGGATACTATATAAATTATTCAGAACATTTTGTCAAAACAGATTTCTCTTGAATAGAATATTGAATATATTCAAAAGCTAGACGACTATATGCATGAGAAAGATTCGCGTCATACACAGAAAGGGCCTACTTTTCGCGATGCGAACTCAAGAATTCACTTTCTCTGACGCTCCTACCTTTGCCATGTTTATTATCACTTAAAATGTGGAAATCTGGTATTTGGAAACTTGTTTATTTGAATAGTATACTATTAAATATTATTTATCAATATGGGTAGAAAGTGAAATAATTTATGATGGCATCAGTAATAGATTTTGTAGGTGATAATTTGGAATTAGACGCTATTAGGCGAGTATTTGGAATATATTAAAGCGCATCATTGTTTTATTATTAGTTTTTAAATTCAAATTCAAAATATTCTTTATTCAAATAAACTTGTAAACATGTGCTTTTCAATCGTCAACTCTACTGATGGTTCGGAAAGCTGTTGCGGCCACTGAAAATCGGTGTTCGGGTTTCAAATTCGAACCAAAGCCAGTGGTTACCCATTTTATGGCGTCACACCGCGTCCTTACAAATAAATTTATCATAATTATTGTGTCCTTATATGTAAAACTTAGTGGTGTACGTTATAAATAAAGTTTTTATTTCTTTCTTTCTGTTCCAACCGAGAAGAGCCAGCAAGAAACTATGCGGTTGCTCTTTTAAAAATATAATTATTAATACTATTTACATTAAGTCGTTACTGACTTGTACAGGTTCAAAGACAGCTATATCCACACATTCTTATCTACTAAGCAATCTTCAAGAGTATAGTAGGCTTTCTGTATCAGCCTCTTTTTAGCAGGTTTTTTAAACTGCTGTAATGGCAAAGCTAAAATTGATTGCGGAATTTTATTATAGAATCTCATACCCAAACCCACAAACGACTTACGTACTTTTGCAAAGCGCAAAGCAGGAGCCGCAAGCTTGACGGTTCCTGCTTTGTCTATTGTATACATCACCTATCGTTTTATAATTCTTTATATTTTTATGTTTTTTATGCTGGCTTTTCATAGTAGTTTACAACTATGAAAAGCCAGCAAGATATTCGGTGGTTGCTAGGTACAATTTATAATTCTTTTAAATAGTTACAGTTCGTTAAGATTGGAGATAAGTTAACTACGACTGGATATAGGGCTTTACCAGTAATATTATTATAATATTACTTGAATATACATAATAATATTAATAATAATAATTTTTTTTTGACTTACCTAACAGGTAAGTTAAAAAATAAATTTTACATTATACAGTATTTTATTATTTATATAATTATTATAAATAATTAAAAGTGTTTCCGTATATCAATTTATGAATATTTTAAACGATTATCAGTTGCGATAATCGGAATTTTAATTTTTTTTTACTACTTTGTCTAAAAAAATTCGGTTAATGGCTATTTAAGTTGCAAGAGCGATAAGAATAAAACCTAATAATTAACTTGGTTAATATGTACACAATTCAACGCGCAACTAGTTCAAACCCTAGTACGGATGTGACAAAAATATCGATTTTTATAATAATCGATTATTTTAGTGTCACTATCGATTTGTAAAAATCGATTTTCAAAATGTTGTAAATCGATTTATAATTTCTTTTTTTACTCTCCTTGTCAAAAACAAACAGAGTAAATTTTTTTTAACGATAGATGTTCGTTGTTGGATGAAATCCAAACTACTCATATAAGTCAATTTTCGCAATTTCGATTTATGTTATTTTGTTTCTTTTAATTTGTCTTTATTTTAATTAATTATAAATAAAAAAAGAACTAATTTTTAGATTAGTAAATTTCAATTAATCAGAAAAAAATCGATTATTAATCATTTATATTAAAGGGCGGAAAATGATTTTTAAAATTATTATGAATTCTTCAAATGAAAGCTATAAAAAACCAAAACATACCATGTAGTGATACTAGACTAGTCTTTCCGCGCGACTGCGCCTGCCAGAAAGGAATGTATTGCAACATCTCAATTACGACATAATTGTTAAATAATATTATGACGAAAAAAATTGCTAGTAACCCAACCGTGAAGTACTGAGATGTTACAGTACCGTTTACTTAGAGCTATAGGATGTGACGTAATTTCAGCTTTTTCTAGGTCAACCAAATACATAATACTGTGTATTAAAATTATGATTGTTTTAGGGCAATAAATCTTTGTAACGTATTATTAGCAGTACCTGGTTAACCAAGCCTTGCTCGGTAATTTTTTACAAAAAAAAGAAAAAAAAATTAGTATTTTTTAATGCCCAATAACAGGGATTAAATGAGTTTTTTTTAATAAAACCTAGCTAGATCGATTTTTTCCACCAAAACCCCTACATGCTGAATATCAGGAAAATCGTTGGAGCTGTATCCGAGATTCCGAACCTAAAAATTACATACAAGATTAACTCATTTAAATATTAAAGATGCATATCATCATCCTCCTGCCCTTATACCACTCTAAGTGGGGCACAACATGTTGTAAACATGTTGTCACATTATTTGGCTACGTATTCTTACGACCGGCCGCCTGCCTGAGGACTTACTTACCTACCTAAGTCTTTTACTACATCTCAGTAAGAAAGAGGTCGGTCTATTCAATTCAACCTGATACTACACGTTGGGTCGACTTACCTTAGTCGTCTTTTACGACACCTCGGTAAGATGTGAGGGTGGTCTATTCTACTCAGCCGGATACCACACGGCGGGTCGACTTACCTTAGTCGCCTTTTACGACACCTCGGTAAGATATGAGGGTGGTACGAATAGTATCACCCTCATATCTTCCTATTCAGCCGGATATCATACGGCGGATACCACGCAAAGCATACATGATAAAAATGTTTAGACTTCCAAAAATACTTCTAGCTTCGTACAGGATTTCAGTTTATTATGTATGTCGGCGGGTAGCCGTACTTTGAATATCAACATCACGCCATTTGATTTAGATTGTTACTATGATGTTAAATTTGTCGATAAATACCTTCATTACTGAAATAAAAACACGTGGTTAATATTTTTACCACGTGTTCAGACTTCAGAATTAATATTTGCAAGTTACATTGTAATAAATTTAAACATTTCATTTTAAAATTGAGAACATTTCTTTGTAAGTAAAGAATAGTTTTAGTTGAAAAGGTGGGTAGTTTGTTCAATCGAATTACACACCCAGTCTTTCTATAAAAGCCGAGCGCACGACAGCTCGTGAGATTATTCCGTTTCGGACCGCCGCGGCGGACAGAGCTCTTGAAAAATATAAGTTTATAAAAATTATCTATTCAGTTTATATTTATCACCAATTATGGGGGATAACCCTGCCCGTGACGTCAGCAATACTGACGTCACACCTTTTTAAAAAATAATCGGCGAGCCTCTTCCGTCATCAGAAGTGGGATCGGAACAAGCTTCGATCCCAACCACGACCTCTACAGCTTTGGTGCCTCCTGCGACACCTGGTATAGTCCAGAGCAGCGCTATGATGGTGGACGCTTCATCATCACCCATGCTGCCGGACGTACCAACGATACCTCCTGCGACACCTGGTATAGCCCAGAGCAGCGCTATGATGGTGGACGCTTCATCGTCACCCATGCTGCCGGACCTACCAACGAGTAACTACATCATCTGATTAAAATCCGGCAAGTTAACATTAATTTATTTCTTTATTATTTTCCCAAAGTTCACAAATACATCTCTTTGATAATTACCTGTGAGAATAAAATATCTGGAGAGTGTTACCTCTGAGCCAAGTCATGAGTTACCCTTGAGCTAACCTCGGATCCTTGATGCATCCACAAGTGAACCATGAGATACCGTTGGGACGCCTTGTGGAGCCCATGATTTGGACACGTATACACCACAGATTCTTAAATAAATAAGTCAGTACATTGGAGATGTCTTTGTGTACTGTCCATACAATAATAACCTCTTTATTTATTTCTTTATTATTTTCCCAAAGTTCACAAATACATCTCTTTGATAATTACCTATGAGAATAAAATATCTGGAGAGTGGTACCTCTGAGCCAGATCATGTGTTACCCTTGAGCTAACCTCGGATCCTTGATGCATCCACAAGTGAACCATGAGATACCGTTCGGACGCCTTGTGGAGCCATGAGTGGACACGTACACACCACAGATTCTTAATAAAGAAGTCAGTACATTGGAAATATTTTCTGTACTGAACTTACAACAATAATCCTTTTAGAATAAGCAACATGAGTTGCAGATACCAATCTTAGAAGAAATTGTTACCTTAGTTTCAGACATCACACATCACAACGCAGGCAGGCGCAGAGCACACGCCGCCTGTCAGAATGGCCGTGTCGGCGGGTAGCCGTACTTTGAATATCAACATCACGCCATTTGATTTAGATTGTTACTATGATGTTAAATTTGTCGATAAATACCTTCATTACTGAAATAAAAACACGTGGTTAATATTTTACCACGTGTTCAGACTTCAGAATTAATATTTGCAAGTTACATTGTAATAAATTTAAACATTTCATTTTAAAATTGAGAACATTTCTTTGTAAGTAAAGAGCCTCTTCCGTCATCAGAAGTGGGATGGCGAGCCTCCTCCGTCATGTAAAATAAACATGATTAAAAGATTGACCTTTGAGTTTCTTGCTGGTTCTTGTCGGTAAGAGCAACATTCCGAACCAGTTGTAGCTTTATTTATTGATCCTTAACGACTATTAAAAATGTTCAAAAGATTGACCTACGTTTTTCTTGCTGGTTCTTGTCGGTAAGAGCAACATTCCGAACGAGTTGTAGTTTCATTTATTGATTTTAAACGACTTTTAAAAATGTTTAAAAGATTGACCGCCGAGTTCCTTGCTGGTTCATGTCGTTTAGAGCAACATTCCGAACCAGCTGTAGCTTCATTTATTAATCCTTAATGACAATGAAACATCTTTAAAAAAATGTCTGTCGAGTTTCTTGCTGGTTCTTGTCTTTAAGATAAACATTCCTAACCAGTGGTAATTGATCCTAGACAATTCACAAGTGTTTAAAAAAGCTTTTTTGAATATAGATTATTTTGATTTTCATTTCAATACTGAAATCCATGTCATGAAGTAGTAAATGACAATGGAATTAAAGGTTTACGTTAGATTGTTCATCGAACGAAGTCCTCTTAAAAATAAACTTTTTGTTTTTTTTTATTTACAACCGATTACTTCAACCTTCGCAAGGTTACACGTCCTATAATTATGATGCATGCAATTATTATTCGATATTTTCGTTAAACTTATTCGTATTTTTGTTTTTATAAATATCCTATTTTTACGGACAAGTTTATTATTTCTTTGGCCTCTAAATTGGACATGGATGCTGCTCTGATGATTTTCCTCTTTGGTTTGGGTATTTTTTTAACACTAATTACCTGTAATTATATATCTCGTGATGATTTTTGATTATCATCGAAGTAACCCTCAATAGTATAGTAGGCTTTCTATATCAGCCTAACCGCAGGCATAGTTACAAAAAACTAACTTTTACCCGCATCTTGATTCGCGTGGACTGTATGTAAGTCTTGGGCTTCCAAAATTATCATTCTGCAACCCTGCAAATATCTCCATTGGTTGATAATGAATGGCGCTTTTCAATGTCATCCTATTCCTGTAGAATTAACAGGATTTCTATAGCCTTTCTATATATATCTGTTACCCCGTTGTATAAGGAATATTTGTACCAAATTTTATCGATAATGATTTAGCGGACTCGCCGTGAAAGAATAACAAACATAGATCCATACACACAAACTTTCGCATTTATAATATTAGCAGGATATGATAGTAGAGTCACTGTTTAATGCTAAACTGTATAATTAGCGTTACTGTTACTGTTGAATTGTATTAAAAAATTGAAAGTGATAATTCAAATTAAGTATGTCGTGACAATAATAAATAAATAAATAATAATAAATAAATATATGGGACACTTACACACACGGTCGTCCGTCCCCAAAGTAAGTAACTTAATACTTGTGTTATGGTAGACAGACAACTGGTGAATATATACTTATATATTTTTTAAATACATACTTAAATACAAATATACACCCAGGCTCAAAGACAAACAAATTCATTTATAGAGAATGTTGGCCCTCGACGGGAATCGAACCCGCGACCCGCGGAACCGAAGGCAGGGTCACTACCCAATGCGCCAACGAGCCAGTCGATAAAAGTTTTAATTTGTAGAGTTTTGACTATGTACTATAATAAACAACGATATTTCTCATTTTACTTATTCAATAAATAAAAAAAATAATTTTCCCAAAGTCAACCAATTTACTCTCATTAAACAGCTCATTGATACATAATGACGGCCACAATGTTTTTTCATATTAATCACCAACTCTATGAAGGAGGTTGTATTACAAACATGTTGTAACAGTACTATGGCGTGCATTCCATAAGGCATAACCCAACGTTTGGCTATAATAATAATTCCTTTATTGTATGTATGGTTAGGGGGAGGCCGAAAAAAAGATGGATGGATTGTGTGAAAAATGATATGCATGTTAAAGGAGTGGCACCAGAGTTGACGAATGATAGAGAGAATGGAAGAAGAAGACATATTGTGTCGACCCCACTTAGAGTGGGATAAGGGTAATAAAATGAATGAATAATTCCTTTATTATTCCTCTTTACACAAAATAACAATTGCAATGGCGCCATAAATAGGATTGGTTTTTCCCTCAACCTTATTACATTTAAAAAAGAATATTTAGTAACCTGCGTTGTATATAATTAAATTCAAAATATTATTTATTCAAATAAACTTGTAAACAAGTGCTTTTGAATCGTCAACTCTACTGCTGGTTCGGAAAGCTGTTCCTACCGAGAAGAGCCAGCAAGAAACTCGGCGGTTGCTCTTTTAAAAATAATCGTACATGACCTTCAACAATGCCAAAATACCAAATCGGTGTAATTGGTTTCATTGAGTTATATAAGTGAATTAGATTAAATTATTTGGATCACGGAAAAGAACCGACTTTCTGTCCTTTAAATAATTTACATTGCTTCACGCCCGTTCAATTAAGTCGGAAGTAGTGTTGTGGTTGATTCAAAAATACAGTAAGGTGAAATATAATTCGATAATCAATTATTTCTGAAGGCAAACTTCGTATTGCAGTAGGTCACAGAATTATTAAGAAAGTGGTTCTCTTTTTTTTAAAGATTTTATTCAATACAATGTAAAGGCGTGTGTGTGGTATCCGGCTAAGTTGAATAGTACCACCCTCATTTCTTACCGAGGTGTCGTAAAAGGCGACTAAGGTAAGTCGAACCGCCGTGTGGTATTCAGCTGAGTATAATAGATGACCCTCATTTCGTACCGATGTGTCGTAAAAGGCGACTAAGGTAAATTGACCCACCGTGTGGTATCCGGTTTCGTAGAATAGACCACCTTCTTTCTTACCGAAGTGTCGTAAAATACGACTAAGGGAAGTTCACGTCAGGCAGGCGGTCGGTCGTAAAAATCTTGCCAAATCATGTTACAGCATGTTTATTAAATGTTGTGCCATCCCCACTTAGAGTGGGTTAAGGGCAGGAGGATATATAATGTAAACGCGTGGGTATGTGAAGGTGGAATCTTGCAAGTTAAATTTGACTCACTCGCCGGTTTCCGATTGAGCTGAAACTTTATATTCTCCAGTCTTGATAACAATATATATTTATGATAAGCTCAATCTGTTGCTAATGCCAGGATTGGCTCCAGACAAAGGAACTGCTCAACGGTTAATGGTAGAGACATACATTTTTAAAAGCTTTTTTTTTACTTTGAAGCTTTTCATTTGTGGAATTTAACAATCGTGAATAGTATTCATAGTTAATATATAGAAACCCGCTATGCTCACCTCTTATTCTATCGGAAGAGCTCGACTAGTTTCAAGTCCATATAGGGCCCTTATTCATGAGCTCTTTACACAGCTATGTGATATGTGTAGCCTACCAATCCGCATTTAAGAAGCGTGGTGGGTTCGGGATCCAACCTTTATTCATGAGCTATTTATTGCCTCGAATGGACTTGAAAATAGTCAGGTTCACCCGATAAGAAATTATCTTGAGACACTAGTCGTTACCGTTACTAGGGGTTACCTTGGCTTACGCATATTTTGTTCGGAGCCTATTTAATGCTGCAAGCTTCCGTAGATTCTAACAAGATCAGGCATCTGGCTATCATATGCCACTACCCGAGTCTCAGTATTGTCAGCTAGCTTGCCACCAACCAGAAGCCATGTGTAGGATGCTGAGAGGTTGCTTCTGTAAGCGCAAGCTTCATCTGCCGATTACTTTTCGCAGAAAAAATTAAATTAAGTGTTATAAATATGGTTATGGTAAGACGTATAGCATATGTAGGAATTATTGATAACTAGGACACTGCAAATCCCACCTAGTACTTTCGTACAGAAAAAGACTTTAAAAAAATTGCAAGTACTGTTTTACAATTGAAGATTATTTGAATGATAAAAATGTGTGGATTCAATTTAAAAATATGTTTTATTTAAGTAAACTTGTGAACAAATGCTTTTGAGTCGTCAACTCTAATGCTGGTTAGGAAAGCTGTTCCTAGCGACAAAAGCCAGCAAGAAACTCGGCGATTCAAAATCCTTTCACCTTCAAATTTCTTCTTCAAGGTTCTTCTTGGTAAGAGCAACATTCAGAACCAGTTGTAGCTTTATTAATCATAATGATCCTTGACGATTCAAAAGTGCTCGCAAAAGCTTACTTGAATAAAGATTATTTTATAACGCTCTCTTTTTTGAAAAAGTATCATTTTATGATTGTATAGTAGCGAATAAAAATATGATTGGAACCGCCTTACTTGGAAGCTAAGGCTACTATTAAGTCCAGCTTAAGTTTGAGTAAGATTGATAATAAATAAACGATTTATTTACTTTCAGGTAAGCCATTCACTGTTGACATTTCAAACAAGGTATAAAAGCAGAATGGTGTCACAACATCGCGCTCCATTTAGCTTCGACTGGCGTTTGGGGTATGGTTGAACAGTAAGCGGATAGAATTTTTTTTTTCTTTTTACCTATATCTACACTTATTATAACAAATCCGGGAGAACATGTCTCTATCTCTTTTGGTTAACTCACACTACCTTTATGTTCAAAATTTCAATGAAATACACTAATTTTCATGCGGGAAAAGCCGCAATCGCAGCTAGTTACTATATATGATTAACTAATGGAATTATTATCAAAGATAAACCTTTTAATGAAACTACTACATACATATTAACTAATAACACAAATGACTAGTACCTGGGTGAACGAGCCTTGCACGGTATTTTTTTTATATAAAATCTTGTAATTAAAAAAATAAAAAGAAAGAAAAGTTTGGTGACATCTGGGACTTGGGTGTAACTTTAGTCGGCTAAAGATTCGTATTAGTAAATAATTTAATTAACTAAGCCATTTTCATATTGCGTATATAGTTAACTTTAATTCAATAAATATAATAGTATAAACAGTAACAGATTACAGTAAGTTTCGTGCCTTTGAATGGCAGATTGATGATCCTGTATTCATCATCTTCCTGCCCTTATCCCACTCTAAGTGGGGTCGGCACAACTTGTTAGAAACATGTTGTAATATGACTTGGCTACGTATTTTAAGACCGGCCGCCAGCCTGACGTCAACTTATCTTAGTCGTATTTGATGATCCTGTATTGTTTTATTAAAATAATAAATAAATAACAAGTTCATCCCTAGTTCATTGTTTGCTTATATATCAATTGCACCATCAAAATACAACGCACCAAAAAAACGCTTGATAAAATTAATTTATAGAATTAGGCGTTATTTTTGTGGAGATCGATAATACAAAAGTAATAACAAAATAATTTTGCTATAATATATAAATTGCGATGAAGTAAACTAGAAAATGTATATGTGTAATGCTTAATTTCATACCTGATACATGCATGATTTGTAAAACATGCAAATGCTTGATAAAAATAAAACCGCTAGTTATACAACTCTACCTTTTTCCTATCGTTGAACGCTATGAACCTTGAAATGCTGTTTATTTAGAGTTAATAATACTGTATCTGCAATTTTATAATCAAACATGCTTGACTGGCCCGTTGGCGCAGTGGGTAGTGTTCCTCCCTTTTGCTCCACGCGGGTTCGATTCCCGCCGAGGGCAAACATTTTCTATAAAATTAATTTGCTGGTCTTTGAGCCTGGGTGTATATTTGTATTTAAGTATTTAAAAATATATAAGAATATATTTACCAGTTGTCTGTCACCCATAACACAAGTATTAAGTTACTTACTTTGGGGACGGACGACCGTGTGTGTAAGTGTCCCATATATTTATTTATGTTTATGAGTTTAGTTAAGAAAGCCCTTTAAAACTAAACTTAAGTAATGAGTTAAGCTTATAACGATCGGATCGACTTAACTTAGTTGCTTTTACGACATCTAGGTAAAAAAGAGGGTTGTCTATTCTACTCAGCCGGCTGTCACACAGTGAGTCAACTTACCTTAGTCGCCTTTTACGACACCTCGGTAAGAAATGAGGGTGGTGCTATTCTATTCAGACGGATACCACACGGCAAGAGGTTTAAATTAAGTCTGAACATGAAATTTACATCTAAATAATATAAAAATCATACAATTAATAAAAATCTTGAATCTGAAAATAATTGCTCCGGCTTTATACGCAACTGTAGCTTATTAATACAAAATTGTTTAGAAATTTTAACCTTTATTTGTACTTACATTAAAATCTTACATTTTTTACGATTCAAATGTGCTTGAAAATTGTCTATTTGAATTGATTCTCGGTATTCACATATTCCAAACGCTAAAATAGATGGCGCTTTTCCAAGATAAGTAACGCTATCGTTTGGTTCTCTTGCAAATACATAAGCTCAGTACCGCATATAAAGGTTGAAGAAAAAGAAGATTGTCACGGTCGCCACTTGTTTGTGACGTAGTTTTTGGAATACACGTGCTCTTTCTAGTGCGTGTTAAAATAAATTCATAATTAGTTTGTAAAAAAATCGATTAATAAATAATCGATTTTTATCTCTGTTGTGTTTTGTTGTTGATTATTAAAAAATCGATTATTCTGTAACGAAATATTCGATTTTTATAAAAATCTTTTTTTTCTGACTTAATAATTAATTACTTAATAATTAATTACAGTAAAGGCCAATTAAAGTGGACAATTACCAAGAAATAATATCAGATGCGCTGATTGTGACATTGATTAAAATGTGTAGTTTGGTTAAATTGGTTTCATCTAACAATGCATATCTAATGTTAAAAAACAGAAAAAAGAAAAAAAAAGAAAAAGGGTTACCTAAAATAATCGATTTAAAAAAAATCGTTTTTTGATGAGAAAATAATCGATTATTAAAAATCGATTATTTTGAAAAAAATAATCGATTATTTTAAACAAATAATCGTTTTTTTTATTTTAATTAAGCTTGATACTAATGAACAAATAATATTAATAAAGGCACCTTTTCAAATAGTCGAGAAAAAATCGGTTATTATTAATCGATTATTTTGATACAAATAATAGATTTTATTCAAAGTCAAAATTTTTCTACTCCAAGTTACATCAACTTGGAGTAGAATAATCGATTACTGAGACACGACTATTGGTATTGGTACGCATCTGCTCATATTAAATTAAAATAACCAACATTAGCGCGAAACAAAATGACAGTGCTGCCATCTATCAACTAAAAATTCCGACACAGAAATTTCTGAAAGAAAGATAAAGTAGATTTACTTTATTACACAACATATACGTTAAAATTTGCAATGCAAATTATCTTCAAATTATATACCAACAGTACGTAGGTGGGCGTAAGAAGTGAAAGAGACTTAAAAATGGTTTATAATAATTAAAAAATTGCATTTATTCACAGTGACGAGGTAATTATTAATAATTATGCTGTGCTCTTAATAATAAACTTTTTTTTTGGAACTAGATATATATCTAGTATTTCACCTCTCTCTCCCTAATTTTAAAAAAAGCTGTTTAAAAAAAAATATAACAACTAAAAAATAAATAAATAATCTTATGTAATATTTAACTATATTATATATATATTAAGGATTTTATTATTATTACTATAACATATTTTATAACAATTATAAATAAAATTTTAAAATTAGTATACACACTACGTACAAATATAAATACAAATAGAAATCATACAAAATACTATTGTAGTTGAATTATAACTTTGTTCACATTCACAAATTAACTTTATATTTAATAACATCAATAACAAGTTAGGTGAATATATACTAAGTATACTTATTACTAAACTAAACTATTTTACAAAAACAAGCATTAAAAAAAAAACAAATTAAATCTAATTAAATAATAACTAAAGAATAAAAATTAATAAATATATATATATTTACACTAAATCAAAACCATCCATTCCATTGCAATGGGGTAGAGTTCCTAAAATACTGGCAGCGTTGCCCCTTTGTATGGCCAAACTTATTCGTTGGCCAAGGTAGCTGCCAGCTCTCGGGTCCCCGGTACGCTCTACGAGCCTTCTCGCGAGCTCGTTAAAGAACGTATGAGCGTCCGGGCCCCATGGACCTAAGGTCTCTACACCAAAAGGCACAAAAATGAAGTTTCTATTTATGTCTTCATATTTGCGCCTCTTGGCATGTTCTGCAGTGGTAGCCGCTGCTCCCGCCATAGTAGAGGTTCCTTGTATATGTGATGCAGCTAACGTGTCTACACATGTAGCATTCCAAACAAGTGACCTCCCCAGTTTCCAAGTTATGAGAGTCATACCATCAGGTCTCTTGCCATCGCTACGAGCCAATCCATTTGGTTCTAAAACAGCAGGCACATTAGCGGTAGCAAGAGATTTCCGGATGATCTCATTTAAACTGCTATGACGAGAATAGCAACCAGCACTTTTTAAACAGGAGAGACCATGGTGTCCAAATATATCAACAACCTCACCGCAATGGCATCGATGACTTTGATTGATCGTGGCGCCAAGTCGTATACCACCCGCCAGTGTTAAGGTGGTATGGTCTAAAAGAGTACCTAGGTTTGCGGATGGGAGAGCGTGAAGCCAGTATCCAGATTCCTTGGCAAAAACAGCACGGAGCCGAGCGAGATCTTTTTTGCTCTCAGCATGTTTTAACAAGCTATTATATATGTCATTACTTAAAATGTTATCCCACTGTTTTTGACAGGTCAAAGATACTTGTACTTGGCTAGGACAAGTAACAGACCAAGCATTTCTCGCCTCCAACAAATACGACACCTCAACGGATCCTGTTGACGAGGATATTATTTTACCGTATAAAGGTTGCGTACTGTAAACTAAGGAAAGAAATGCTGGTAATGAAACACTTGAGATTTTGCGTACTCCTAAACCTCCATATCTAATTGGAAGCGAGGCCTGGGTCCAGGCCCGATTTTCCAGAGAGCAATTTAGAATTATCACAAGTACATTTTTTAAAAAGTTATCCAAATTTTCTAGGAGGTCGTTAAAGTTCCAAATAGGTGAACAACGTAACACGTAAATAAATTTTGGGACCAACAAACAAAACCGAATGATAGCTCTTACTATCATTCGGTATATACCATATGAGTATTAATTTCGTATAAGCGATCAGAATTGTCATTGAATTTCGAAATTTGTTCATTAATAAAAGGAGTGACAGAGGCTTCTAGGACGGGAGCTCCTAGAAGGCGAAGGGAGTCATCGTTTAAAATCTTGATGCCGGGTGCCAAAGTATTAAACTGTTCGATAATTTGTGTTTTATCTGAAATAAAATTTGGTATAAAAATTTCGCATTTTGAAGAATTTAATTTCAAACCAATGTGGGCAAGACTATTTATAATATTATTTAAGTCGGCTAAAACGGTGTCCACGTCACCACCTAAGGTCCCATCGTCTAGATACCAAACATTAAATTTTGAATTCATATATATACATACATATACGTACATATTTTATTGTACTATTGAATTGTAATTTTTTATGAAGCATCCCTTCATTTGCATGTTAAATTGTTATGAGTTAATGCAATATTTGGAAGCTGTTTTTGGTTTATGTTTGGCTTATATGTTTATAATGTAAATAATTATTATAGTACTGTTTGTTTCCATAATATAAAATAAATAAATAAATAAATTATATTTACTTACCCGCGACTTTATCCTCATTGATTAATGATTAAAATACTTTTAATAATGTATGCCTTTTTCTGTTCCCGAAAGAGAAAAGGGATTATTTTATCCTATACTACTAGCTATATCTATAATATCTTTTAAAATTATTTGATTCATATAGTCACAGTTGCACAGCACAGTTAGTTATTCTATAACTAACTGTGCTTGAAATATATGTATCTTACAAGCTGTGATAGCCCAGCGGTAACACCGTGCGTCTTTCGTGGAGGTCACGGGTTCAAACCGGGGCAGACATCAATGAGTTTTTCTGTTAAAACTTATGTCTAATTGATAATTTCAATTTAACACGCTTTTCGGTGAAGAAGAAATTTTTAGATTTCTCTAGAGATATGTGTAACCTACCAATCCGCATAGAGCAGCGGTAGGTCTTAGCTCCAATCCTTCTCTCCAAAAACGGAGAGAAGAGGCCTATGCCCAGCAGTGAGAGAGTAACAGCCGCTACTTACTTATTTAGATATTCTATAAAAGCAGTAATAATAATAATAATCCTTTATTAGACACCTTAAATTTAACATTAATTTACAGATTTACGCTACCCTCTGTACTAGGCAAACCCTGTATCACAGAAGGCAGTTCCTTCTATTAATCTTATCCAGTAATCTTTAATTTTCGGAATCTCTGAAACGGCTCCAACGATTTTCCTGAAATTCAGCATGTAGGGGGTTTTGGGGGAGAAAAATCGATCTAGATAAGTTTTATTTAAAAAATATGTCGTTTTATCCCTGTTTTCGGACTCTAATTTTTTTTTTTAATTTACGTTGAATACAATCACAATTTTTCGCTGTCAAACGTAAAGCCATGGTAGTTCATTTGAGGAACGGGCGGTCTAGAGAGGTGAAAATACCTAGGGTCGAGCCCCACCAGCCCTATTATTTTTTCCTTTCTCTTTTCATTTTTTTTTATTTTAATTTTTTTACATCATTTTAAAAATTACCGAGCAAGGCTCGGTCACCCAAGTACCATGTATCTTATAAGCTGTGATAGCTCAGCGGTAACACCGTGCGTCTTTCGTGGAGGTCACGGGTTCAAACCCGGGCGGACATCAATGAGTTTTTCTATTAAAACTTATGTCTAATTGATAATTTCATTTATCACACGCTTCTCTGCAAATCTCTAGAAAAATGTCACCTACCAATCCGCATAGAGCAGCGTGGTAGGTCTTAGCTCCAATCCTTCCTTCCAAAAAACGGAGAGAAGAGGCCTATGCCCATCAGTGATAGAACAGGCTGCTACTTACTTATTTAGTTATTCAATAAAAGCAGTTATATCTCCTAAATATCCAATCTTAATACTGTTCACAAAAAGCCTTGTACATCCCATGGATCGGAAACGAAATAAAAAGCGATGGCTTCAATTACTTTCACGCGGCGAAAGTCCGATCATTATTTCTCGACATTTCTCCGTCATTATCCGTTGATGTTGATGGCTAAGGATTTATTACGACATTTCTTTAAATACCCCCGTGTGTGGTATCCGGCTGAGTAGAATAGACCACCCTCATTTCTTACCGAGGTGTCGTAAAAGGCGACTAAGGTAATTGATCCGCCGTGTGGTATCCGGCTGAGTGGAATATACCACCCTCATTTCTTACCGAAGTGTTGCAAAGAGCAACTGAGGTAATTGACCCGCCGTGTGGTATCTGGCTGAGAAGAATATACCACCCTCATTTCTTACCGAGGCCTCGTAAAAGTTAACACAACAGTTAGACGGCTGGTCGTTAAATAGCCAAATCATGTAACAAAATGTTTATAACATGTTCTGCCGAACCCACTTAAAGTGGGTTTAGGGTTTATCATCATACTCTTGAGTATGATGATTAATATTACGACTAAATATACCCCTTTAAACCTGAAATTCTTCATAGTAAAATTACCTTAAAATGTGTGAAATAAGTACTTTGATATCGAACAAAATAAACTTAGTTTAACAAACCACCTTGATAGTTATAAAACAAGTTATTACAAAGGGCCTTGAACAATGCAATTCAAAAGCATACGGCTATTAAAATCCGCAGAAACTTCTGTATAACCTACTTTTACCTTCTCTTGATCAGTTTGTTATTTATTTTTATTTGAAAGTTGACAAATCTGTAAATAAATTAATAGTACCTGGGTGCTGGGTGCTCCGTAATTTAAAAAAAAAGACGGTCCTCCGTCTCCAAAGTAAGTAACTTCATACTTGTGTTCTGGGTGACAGACAACTGGTGAATATATACTTATATAATTTTTAAATACATACTTAAACACAAATATACCGAGATTCAAAGAGCAACAAATTGATTTATAGAAAAAGTTCGCGAAGCTGAAGGAAAGATCACTACCCACTGCGCCAACGGGCCAGTAAAAAATATGCAATTAAGAAAAAATAAAGAAAGAAAATGCTGGGTCATATGTGAGAATCCTAAGTTTTGAACTTTTTGAATTACTGCTTTTTCTAAGGCGAAACCAAAGTCTATTTGAAAAGTGTGCTCGCGAACGCCTTAAACACAGGTTTAAATTTCCAACGCACAGAACTGCTTTCTTGAATAAAAGTGTCTGTGTAATGGCTGTTAAAATTAACAATAACCTACCAAAAAGTATAGCAGAGATTTGCGACTATACAAAATTTAAAAATACACTTCATAAATTTCGACTGGCCCGTTGGAGCAGTGGGTAGTGACCATGCCTTCAGCTCCGCGGGTCGCGGGTTCGATTCCCGCCGAGGGCCAACATTTTCTATAAATGAATTTGTTGGTCTTCGAGCCTGGGTGTATATTTGTATTTAAGTATGTATTTAAAATTATATAAGTATATATTCACCAGTTGTCTGTCTACCAAAACACAAGTATTAAGTTGCTTACTTTGGAGACGGACGACCGAGTGTGTCAAAAAAAAAAAAAGAAAGAAAGAAAGTGCTGGCTCATGTGTTTTGAACTTTTTTTTGGTCCACTCGTTACCATAAGTATATCACAGCTAGACAAATGTTAGCGAAAAAATAATTTGCTTCCTATTCCATTAGTAGTTTTTTTTTGTGCCCAAAAACAGTGATAAAACGAGATTTTTTTTAAGAAAACCTAGCTAGATCGATTTCTCGCCAAAACCAACATGCTGAATCATCTTCCTGCCCTTATCCCACTCTAAGTGGGGTCGGCACAACATGTTATAAACATGCTGTCACATGATTTGGCTGCGTTTTTACGACCGGCCGCCTGCCTGACGTCAACTTACCTCTGTCGTATTTTACGACACATCGGTAAGAAAGAGGGTGGTCTATTTTACTAAACCGGATACCACACGGTGGGTCAATTTACCTTAGTCGCCTTTTACGACACCTCGGTAAGAAATGAGGTTGGTCTATTCTACTCAGCCGGATACCACACGGCGGGTCACACGGCGGGTCGACTTACCTTAGTCGCCTTTTACGACACTTCGGTAAGAAAAGAGGGTGGTACTATTCTATCAAGCCGGATACCACACGGCGTCCAAAACCAACATGCTGAATTTCAGGAAAATCGTTGGAGCCGTTTCCGAGATTCCGAAAATATATGTATATACATACAAGATTAACTCATTTGATATTAGAGATTTTGATTTTATTTGATTTAACAAGAGGCATCGTAGTTAACAAGGATGTTAAGTATGAAACATTACTCAGGAATTCTTATGAGTTAGCCGCTGCATCTGTGCACTTTCTAATGTCACTTTCAAACCCTTTCCCCTCGGGTAAATTTGTTCAAAATGTATATATATCGTGCGTTTCACATCTTTAACTGTACTATTTTTAAATTTAGTGAACTATACTTATATAAATATTTAAGTTGCGCCCATTATAGAAAAGTCGAGAAGTGCAAGATTGAGATGGTATGGACATGTTATGAGGAGGGATGAAAATCATGTGACCAAACGTGTGTTAAATTTGAATGTGGATGGATATGTGCCTAGAAGGAGGCCTAAAAAGAGATGGTTGGATTGTGTGAAGTATGATATGCATATAAAAGGAGTAGCGCCAGAGTTGGCGAAAGATAGGACAGAATGGAAGAGAAAAACATGTTGTGCCGACCCCACTTAGAGTGGGATAAGGACAGGATGATGATATGATATATATATACTTATATAAATATTTACTTAATCTATACTAATATCATAAAGAGGAAATATTTGTATGTACGTTTGTAATGTTTTCACACAAAAACTACTGGACCGATTCCAAAAATTCTTTCACCATTGGAAAGCTGTATTTTTACTGAGCAACATAGGTTATACTGCATTAAAAAAATAGATCCCAATTTTTTACAACACTATATATCCAACTACTATAGTTAGTAGTCTACTATAGTATAACTACTATAGTTAGTCCCCATATTCAGGCACTAAAAAATGCTAAAATTTTGAATTGAAAGCAAAGGATATTTGAGCTTTCAAATGCAAAGCTGCGATAGCCTAATGGTAAACGGGCGGACCAAAAAGTTCACAACCTGGGATCTTCTTTCTTTTATTAATTTTTTAAATTGCAATTTTTTTTTTAATTAGCGAGCAAGTCATCTAGGTGCTAATGTGTATTCAAGAAAGCTTTTTACAAGCACTTTTGAATCGTCAAGGATCAATTAGATTTAATGAAGCTACAACTGTTTCGGAATGCTCTTACCGACAAGAACCAGCAAGAAACTCGGCGGTTAATCTTATTTAACCGCAGTCTCGTTTGAAGCTTAAAGGATTTTCAAATTCAATTTCCATCACTCAAATATTGAAATGGCGAATGATCTTTCAATTCAAATTCAAAATATCTTTAAATGCATTGCATTTTGTTGAATTTTTTCCATTTAATACTGCTTATGGTCTATGATGTTTTTATTAGTATTCAGCTGATGGAAAAACATGAAAATAATGCTTGGCTTAATTCAACAAATGTTTTATAATAATAAAACTCCCGATTTTCGTATATTCGCTCATGGGCTGAAATAGTGGCATAACTAAAAAAAAACATGTTTTGAGATAAATGACATTAAAAAAAATCGATATTTTACAAATCGATTTTATTTTAAATACAAAATATACAAAAGTAACAATTATTTATTTATTAATAATTTTGCTATAATCCGCGATTAAGTAAGTAGTAAGTAAGTATTTCTTACTTTTGTATTGGTTCGTTTTTATTAAGCTAGAATCCAGTTTGTAACAGTTTTATGTACACAGATGTACAACGACATTTTTATGGAGAAGAAAGTCGAGCTTCCTGATTCACTTTCAACGCGTCCCGCGAAACGGGAAATAGCTTGATTATAGTGAAATCAAAGATTAAATACCAAAAGTTCCATACTATGCTGCTAAATATATATGTCGGAGTATCAATTTATAATTAGTACCTAGGTAACTGAGCCTTGCTTGGTATTTTTTTTAAAGATATAAAAAAATGTAATACTAAAAAAAAAAAAAATCGCCCGAAAGAATTTTTTTGGTCCGCCCGTTACTATTAGTCTATCACAGCTTTGCATTGAACAGCTCAAATATCATTCGCATTCAATTCTACTTTTTTATGCCCGAAAACAGGAAAAAAACGCCGTTTTTTAAAATGTAACCTAGCTACATCGATTTTTCCCTCCAAAACCCCCATACATGCTGAATTTCATGTAAATCGTTAGAGTCATTTCCGAGATACATTGAAACATTAAAGATTCCGCAAGGCGTATTCTTGTTGTTTCTCTATGTTCAATATTTGTAGTAAGTAGTCATTAAGCACAACACAGGCGAAGTCTCTAAAAGTGACTATCCCAATTCTAGGCCTCCTTTCTCCATTTTTGGAGAGAAGAATTGGAGCTAAGACCTACCACGCTGCTCCAATGCGGATATGTAAGTTACATATATCCCCAGAATTTTTCCTTTTAAGTTTATTAATTGGTAGTAGATCATAGCAATTTGAATAACAGTTGACACATCAGTGACAGTTATCCGTAATCCATAACCACGCAAATTACACCCGATGAAGTAATTTACCGCAACCCGTAGTACATCAAGCGGGAACCGAACACGCATCACTTGAGACGAAAGTTGTCCAGTGTTCTATTGACTAACTCCGTATAGTAGCATTTGTCATTTTATATGTTATTAGTTATTATTATTATTAGTTATGTTATTACAGTTACTATTTACTATAGTAATGTTCAAAGAAATAGGCATACTGTAGCGTCACAATATATACAGTTACTAGCTTTTTCTGCGGCTTTGTTCGTGTGGATTGTTGTCGTGTGATAGGTCGATAATAGATGGCGCTTTGTCATCGTGTTCCAAATTCAAATTCAAATTTAAAATATTCTTTATTAAAATAAACTTGTAAACAATTGCATTAGAATCGTCAGCTCTACTGCTGGTTCGGAAAGCTGTTCCTACCGAGAAGAGCCAGCAAGAAACTAGGCGGTTGCTCTTTTAAATTAAATATTCAGAGAATTTAATTAGAATTTTATTTCTCTAATTCCATTCTGTCGTGTGGTATCCGGCTGAATAGAATAGCACCACCTTCATTTCTTACCGAGGTGACGTAAAAAGCGACTAAGGTAAGTTGACGTCAGACAGCCGGCCGGTCGTAAAAACGCAGCCAAGTCATGTGACAGCATGTTTATAACTTGTTGTGGCGACCCCACTTAAAGTGGGATAAAGGGGACGATGATGATGAGGATTTCTCTAATTCCATTCGAAATTTAAAAGTATGGATTCCAATTATACATATAATTTTATTCTACAGTTTACAACAGTCAACAGAGTATCTCAATATTGTTCTGAATTTAAAATTGGAACACACAGTTGTAGTTAATAAACAATTAAAGATGGAACAGTAATATTTAGTAAGTGTTACCTGGTAACCTAAAAAAAAGGAAATACAGTTCAATAATTGCGAAAGTCGACATTTATTAAAATAAGAGCTTAAGTGACACACTGCCCGTTAGTGCCGCAACTGTTTATATAACGGCCTACAACATGACTTGCTCACTCTATATGCATGAAATGTTTAGCAAACTTAGATATATCACGCAATTTTTTGGCGAAATTGTTTAATTTCGGTATGAATATTTATAATTTTATACGTTAGTATGAAATATTTTAAATGAAATTTGTAACGCATTAAGAGTTAAATCAGTATTTCGCGAAATAAATTTTTACTTTGATATACGACAGGGGCCGACTAAGCTTTTCGATTGTTTTTTTTACAGTTAGCATTAATAGATTTTATTTACAAACGCGGATTGTAGAAAAATACTTCTTATTAATCTTATTAATTTTGTACTATAGAAATCCGCAAAATAACGTCTAATTCTATACATTATGTATTTAAACTCCTTACGATCTTGCGAAGTTTTTATTTAGCAGCTCTATTATATTATTCATAAGCCCCCCCTTATCGCCGCTTAGGGGGGAGGAAGGTCTAGTTACATGCAATTTCCGGTTTGGGTTTAACACGTCATGGAAGAATCAATATCCATTGAGCTAATTTCTTATTTACACTTTATGATAAATATTTTGCATTGTATTTATTATTATATTTGTTATATTATGATATATATTATTATATTATTTCATATTACGTTAAATTCAATTTCTGTTTGTTATTATTAAATAAGTTTCATTTTTATTTTAATTAATTGTATTTCATATATTAAAAAAAAATAATTATATTATTTAATGTATAATAAAGAGATTAAAGAGATTTAACGATAAAATGTAACTAGTATTAAGAATTGTATTTTTAAAAGAGCAACCGCCGAGTTTCTTGCTGGCTCTTCTCGGTAGGAACAGCTTTCCGGACCAGTATTACAAGTTTATTTGAATAAAGAATATTTTGAATTTGAATTACAGCCAAACAAACCTTTTTAGCGAAAGTTCATTGTATAACAATGGAAATACTAATGAGAAAATCGTGTAGTGCCCGATGTTCAATAAACATATGAATGTTGCCCATTCTGCATGCTTCCCGCGTTTTCGATTTGGATGAAAATGCGATTTTCGATTTACTTTCCATCACTTTCGCCATAATGAGCGTCAGTGGAAGTTGGAATGTCCGATGAATTATACACATCCGATGCGTTTTTATCAGATGCATTTTCGCTTCCTAAACTAGATTTTTAAATTGTTTCTTGTTTCATATTGATCCATTTATGAGTAGAGGACGGCCAAAATAAATCACAAATTGTGTAAAGAAGAAATTCAAATTTAAAATATTCTTTAATTAAGTAAACTTGTAAACAAGTACTTTGAATCGTCGAGTTTACTGATGGTTCGAAAAGCTGTTCCTACCGAGATGAGCCAGTAAAAAACTCGACGGTCAATCTTTTTCAAAATTATATCATTACATACGATATAATCTAGTGCGTAGCTTCTCAACTAAAATCCAAGCTTTCTTATCATCGACATAGTCTTAAACATTATTATAAGCTTTATGAATAAGTGTATTTTTAATTGCTGTTTTGAACTTGTGTAAAGGCAACTCCTAAAAAGATTGTGGAATTTTATTATAAAAATGTATACCGAAGCTTATAAACTTTTTTTATTTAAAAGATGTATATTTTGTTTCATTTGGACAAGTGATCAAGTGGATCAAATTTAACTTACAAGATTCCACCTCCACATACATACAAGTTTAATAAAAGCTTTTAAATACATAGTAAAGTCGTTTGTGACTTTGGGTATAAGAATCTATAATAAAATTCCGCATTCAATTTTAGCTTTGCCATTACAGCAGTTTAAAAATACTATAAAAGAGAGACTGATACAGAAAGCCTACTATACTGTTGAGGATTACTTAGATAATAAGAATGTGTATAGCTCCCTTCATACCTGTACAAAACAGTAATAACTAAAAGTAACTAGTATAAACAATAATATTTAGAAAAGAGCATCCGCCGAGTTTCCTGGCTCTTCTCGGTAGAGCTTTCCGAACCAGCAGTAGCGTAGACGATTCAAAAGCACTTGTTTACAAGTTTTTTGAATAAAGAATATTTTGAATTCTAATATATATTCCATATGTAGGCAGGGTAACGACATCATGTGCCAACCGGCCGGCCAAAGTAATAATAATAATGTTTTCATTTTCATGCAAAATCGCGAGTGTTCGTTAGTGGGGAACACTATCATAATACATTAAGAGCCTGTTTCACAAGTTACCAATATACTGTTAGCTTATTCGGAACATATCTGACACATATCTCGGAATTTTGAGCTTCTCAGGTTTCCGGTAGGCTTATTCGGCACTATAAGTCCCTAATAAGTTAACAGGTAGATCACGTGGCTGTTATTTTGTTTATCTGCTGGATAATAAATACCTATTACAAAATGGTCGCGATTTAAAAAAAAAAAATTTAGTCTCTTTTTAGAGACATTTATCTGCTACTTAGCTTATTTGTCGGTTAACAATCTGACACTATCAGTAACTTGTGAAACAGGCCATTAGCACGTTATTATAACGTTAAGTCAATGGCTTTGGGAGGTGCGTAAAATTTCTACCGCCTGACCTTGATTCGCGAATCGAAAGTGCAACCGGACACGTCGAAGACTGCCTTGTGTCTGTATTTATTTGCTGATAAAAACTAGCACACATCCAAACTATCGGTTATATAAGAGTAATAATAAAATTATTTTGTTATAATCCGCGATAAAGTAAAATAGAGAATATATATAATGCTTAATGTAGAGTGGACTATCCGTTTGTTATACCTGATACATACAGGATTCGCAAAAACTCTTTTCCTTTTCTTACCGAGAAGGCGTTGTCGTAAAAGGCGACTAATGTTGACGTCAGTCAGGTAAAAGAAAAGTAAAGGTCGGCTGTAACATACCTAGCTAAATCATGTCACAACATGTTTATAAGATGTTGTACCGACCCCACTTAGAGTGGGATAAGTGCAGGAGAATGATGATGATTTAATTTCTATATATTACGTATTTAAAATTATATGTGTAATATCGTACTGATTTATAAAAAATAGTTTTATACAATAAACTTGTTACAACTCAATGGTTTAAATAAACATAAAATTAACAAATAAATGTTTGATGAGTATTATATTGAAATGTTGCCAATTCCGCCTACGTATCGTTACGAAGCGGTTTTCATCCATAATTAAACACGAAGCAGATCTTTTGGTCGTTTTAAAACTTGTTTGAGTAATAAAAACCTACATATCCATAAATAACAGAGCTTTATTAAAAACTAGCTTAAGCGTGACACTTCCTATTGTAATATAAATATATATATTTATATATATCCTCCTGCACTTATCCCACTCTGAAAGGGCTCGGCACAACATGTTATAAACATGCTGTAACATGATTTGGCAGCGTTTTTACGACCGGCCGCCTGCCTAATGTCAACTTGCCTTAGTCGTATTTTAAGACACTTCAGTAAGAAGGAGGGTGGTCTATTCTACTAAACCGGATACCACACGGTGGGTCAACTTACTTTAGTCGCCTTTTACGACACCTCGAAGTAGATCTTTTGATCGTTTTAAAACTCGTTTGAGTAATAAAAACCTACATATCCATAAATAACCGAGCTTTATTAAAAACTAGCTTAAGCGTAACACTTGCTATTGTAATATAAATATATTTTTTCAATAAGTGAGCTAGAACATCGAAGTCTCTCACCACACCGTTAAGGCAAGCCGAAGCTTTAAACAATGGTTCAGGGTTTATAGCGCTACCATGTATCGCCCCAAATACATGTAGAAGTAAGCCTTCGGTATATGTAACAGGCCGCTAGCGCTCCCGGCATCGTTCGACACACATCAGCATCTATGTCTGATGCCTGTCGTGACGTTCGGCGCTGATGAAAAATTTAGTATGGAGAATCCAAAATGTATGGGCAAAATTTTGTTAAAAAAATTTTTTTATGAAAAATGTACATATATGTAACGAGTATTAAATACTCATATTACATGATAAACAAATATTTTATATATATACCTTCCTTAACATACAACCACTTCGTACATACAGTACATAACTCTATATATGCATGAAGGGTCGAGATGTTACTGGAAAAAAGGAATTTTTAAAAACTTACCACAAAATTGGCCGAGAAATCCGGCTGAGTAGAATAGACCACTTTCTTTTGTTACCGAGGTGTCGTAAAAGGCGACTAAGGTAAGTTGACCCACCGTTTCCGTATCCGGTTGAATAAAAAATACTTAGGGAGATAAAAGTAGTTCTCAAAATGATTTTTATGTGTTCTTTACTATATATATAAAAATGTTAGGGCTACTGAAGTTTTTACTACATATTTAAACATCATCAAAATCGTATCAGCGGCATGAATATATGAATATATATTGCTTCTAAGATTAGCGCGAACTGTTTTCTAAGTTAATGCGATATAAAGTCAAACGGAAAACAGTTTTGTTTTCATTTTAGAAGTGTATCAATTATTATTTATTTTATTTCGGACAATGCATCCAGTGTGAGTAATCAAGTTCATTATTTTTTAAATCTTATTATTACAGATTTAGCATATCTACGATTTCAAAAAAATAAGTCGTAATACCGTTCGTTTTGTGGTAAACAATCATTATAAATACGTGACTCTGCAACGAGTATTTAAGCGTATTCAAATTATAAGCTCGCTTCGGCCGGTCAAAAGGTCACATGGGTCCATGATGACATTCTTTGTATTACGTTTAACATTTGGAGGTCAGGTGAAGAAAATTAATGATATGACTTGCAAATTTCTTGAACGTTTTTGGTATGCCCGTTTGTAGCCTACAAAGGGATATCAAATATTTTTAAATTAAAATTTAAACTATCATGAGTAGTATTCATAGTTAATGGATAGAACCGGCTATACTCTCGTCTTATTCTATCGGGTTCGCCCGACTGGTTTCGAACCCATCCGGGGCACTTATTCATGAGCTCAGTTCCCGCCGCGATAACGTCGTGTAAAGAGCTCATGAATAAGTGCCTCAATTGGGTTTGAAACTAGTCGGGCGAACCCGATAGAATAAGATAATTGATAATTGATATCATTATCAAATATACTTCGATTTGATGACTACGAAATGTCGAATAATCTTCAGCGTCATTCTCCTTCCTTTATACCACTCTAAGTGAGATCAGCACAACATGTTATGAACTTTATGGCACCTCGGTTAGAAATGGAGGTGGTCTATTCTATTCAGCCGGATACCACATGGCAATTAACATTAGGTACATAGACTTTCTTTACACACAATCAAATTCAAACTTTTCAATCATCAACTCTGCTATTGGTTCTGAAAGCTGTTCCTACCGAGAAGAGTCAGCAAGAAACTCAGCGGTTGCTCTTTTCAAAATATAATTCTTAATATTAGTTACATTTAGTCATATTATATATTTAACTGTCTTGTGGCTGGAAGAGTAGCTATATCCACATTTTCTTATCATCTAAGTAATCTTCAAGAGTATAGTAGGCTTTCTGTATCAGCCTATTTTTAACAGTGTTTTTAAACTGCTGTAATGGTAACGCTGAAGTTGATTGCGGAATTTTATTATAGTCATCAACTATAGTGTTTTTGTTAGTTTTATTTTTTTAGTTTTATTATAGTAATAAAGTAAATCATTATTTTATACTACGGAATTCCGCAAAATAACGCCTACTCTTAAAATTATTATTTCCAAACCCGGACGCATTAAGAAAGTAATCGTATATAAAAATCGTTCAGAACGTAGAAAACTGCGGATGTCTTTAGATTCACTTTCTCATCCTTAATAAGGTCTTGCGAAACTAGTTCCGCGACCCGACGCGACGCGATTACCTACCTATATTGATATAACTTTCTATTGTTCAATAGATGACTTTATGGATCGTTAAGTCGTGATGGGCAGTCGGTTATTACTAAGGTTTCTTATGACATAGTCTAAGAATATGTTGCAGATTTAGTAAGCTTATTACACGTGTTCAGGCAAAATAAAATAAATGGTAGGATAAAACCTATTAGTATACGAGGTGTGTTCAAAAAGTATCGCGAATTTTGAATTTTCACGAGTTACATATATTCCAATTTCGATTTTTTTGTGGCGTTATGTTGGTACATGTCTCTCACTTATGCTGACAAGTTGGGCCATTTTGAATGTTCGGTTAATTGTTGACAGCTGCTTTGCTTGCACGTGTTTTGGTTCGTCTTCGATTTTTAATTATTCAAAAAATGGAACAAGGAACCTGTATCGATTTTTGTGTGAAAAACGAAATTAAGTGCGCGGATGCATTCCGAGTGTGGACTGTGGCATATGGAGAAGCTACTTTGGACAAAAGCAACGTTTATCGGTGGTACAAAATGTTTTTAAAAGGCCGAGAAGATGTGAATGACGAAGAGCGTGCCGGACGCCCGAGCACTTCAACAACAGACGAAAAAATTGATGAATTGAAGAAAATGGTATTGGCCAATCTTCGAATCATCGATAGAGAAATTGCCGAGGACCTAGGCATATTGATTGGCTCGTGCCATTCGATTTTAATCGATAATTTGTGGAAAAACAAAAATTAGCTTTTGCACCTCGATAACGCCCCTGTTCACACATCGCTGCTTGTACGCGACTTCTTGGCCAAAAACAACAGACCAATGATACCGCAGCCACCGTATTTCCCAGATCTGGCCCCCTGTGACTTTTCTTGTTCCCGAAACTGAAGAGGCCCATGAAAGGACGACACTACGCCACGATTGACGAGATAAAGACGGCATCGAATGAGGAGCTGGACAAGATACAAAAAAATGATTTTTTGAAGTGCTTCGAAGATTTGTAAAAACGTTGGCACAAGTGTATAATATCCCAGAGGGATTACTTTGAAGGGGACAAAATAGATATTTACGAATAAATAAATATTTTTTGAAAATACACAAAATTCGCGATACTTTTTGAACACACCTCGTATAACTAAGCTTATTTGGGTATTAATTCGCTTTGCGATTTTGTCGTGGAGTCTATCTCCTGATTATGCTTCAGTTGCGGGGCGAAACGATTGTTGAGTTTGTGATAGTGAACGTGTGCTTGTGTATTGTGGTAGTGGTGGTGGAGGTTTGTGCACGTTTTTTTACGAATCCTGCATGTATCAGGTTTGAAAAAGGATTGTCAACTCTACATTTAGCATTATATATTTTTTCTATTTTACTTCATCGCGGATGATAACACAATAATTTTGACGTGACAACGTCTTAAATTAGGTTGCGGCTTGAAGTCACTCATGAAAAAGTGTAACGCCCGCTCACGTCTGTTACGATGACTCACCGAACGAAAGAGAGGCCCGCCGCACTGGCGAATGCCTTGCGTCTCTCACTCATTACTTTTGGTGACACGCTTAGAATTAAATTGACTGAATTAAAAATCAGGCATAATTGAGTTAGATACATTGTAATTTTTATTTCAAAGTCATCTATGACATCACGCTACCAACTTTTAAAAACGGTTGCTCTTACAATTTATGGTTCTCTTTAAAATTGACGAGTTTTTTTTATATTGACGAGTTAAAATTGGCGCTACGTTAAGCTTTATTGTAATTTGCCACAAAACATCATCTTCCTGCACTTATCCCACTCTATGTGGGGTCGGCACAACATGTTTTAGCCATGTTGTGATGTGATTTGGCTAGGTATTTTACGACCGGCCGCCTGCACGACGACAACTTACCTTAGTCGCCTTTTGCGATACCTCGGTAAGAAATCGACTCACCGTGTGAAATTCGGCTGAGTCGAATAGACCACCCTCATTTTTTAGCGAGGTGTCGTAAAAGGCGACAAATGTGCGTGTCGTGTGGTATCGCTGTGTAGAATAAACAATATTTCTTCTGGCGGGGATGTGGGCAATGTGTACAACGGTACCCTGTCCCCGCCACCAGCAGCGTGGTGGAGCACTGTCAGGTTTTTAGTCGGTGAGAATCCGACATACCCGCCGCTCGTCCCCGTCGGGCAGTGATCCATAATGGGTTTTCTTGACATAAAAAAATAAAAAAACCCATTTTTCTTACCTAGATAAAAGGCGAATAAGGTAAGTTGCACCCGGTCGGTCGTAAAATACCTAGACAAATCAGATCACAATATGGTTAAAACATGTTGTGCCGACCCCACTTAGAGAGGGATAAGTGCGGGAGAGTGATGACAATCTCACTATTTACATAAGGGTTTTTGAATTTAAACTATTATGAGTGGAATTCATAATTAATGTATAGAAACCGGCTATACTCACGTGTTATTTTATCGGATGAGCCCGACTCGACCCAACGAGAACTCGACTCAGTTCCCGCCGCGATAACGCCGCGTAAAGAGCTCATGAATAAGAGCCCCGTATGGGCTTGAAACTAGTCGGGCTCATCCGATAAAATAACACGTGAGTATAGCCGGTTTCTATACATTAATTACATAAGGGTTCGTCGAAACAGAAAAATATACCGGGTTTCGAAGTTTGCATATATTAAAGTGATTTTGGATTAATGAATCAAAGTTGTATATTTGCATTGAATTTTGTTAAGATCCAGGATTTGGAATTCTAGGGCATGATGCGATACCACGTACCAAATCTATAATAGGAATCTTTCGGAGTTACGCATTAATATTTATATTGAAATTTAAGTAACTAGTAACTTTACTCCGTAACTTACGTAATCTATAAGCAAACGTAACGAAATATGAAACGAAAATACCTAAGTGTAATTTTAAGAAATAATTTTAATGATAAGTTAAATTATAGATCTTTATATATTATATACTATATCTTACCCTTAATATTTAAATGAGTTAGAATATTTATTTATTTACTCATCCACAGGTTGCATTAACTTAACAAAATAATAAGTTTCTATTTTTATTGTACTTAAAACACCGATTACATCTACTTTGTTGTTGGTTCATAAGTTATTAAATTAGAATTACTATGGAAGGAGACGCCTGAACTAAGATTCCCTGTATTGTATAAAGTGAGTACTATATTACTATACTTATTCGGAGAACGGGCAGCCTCGAGAAATGTGAATGCCTATCCTATTTTAAGCAATTTAATTTATGTACATAAAAATATAAAGATTTATAAAACGATAGGTGATGTATACAATAGACAAAGCAGGAAACGACATAAGCTTGCGGCTCCTGCTTTGAGCCTTGCAAAAGTGCGTAGCTCGTTTGTGGGTTTTGGTATAAGATTCTATAATAAAATTCCGCAATCAATTTCAGCACTGCCATTACAGCAGTTTAAAAACACTGTTAAAAAGTGGCTGATACACAAAGTCTACTACACTCTTGAAGATTATTTAGAAGATAAGAATGTGTGGATATAGCTCTCTTTGAACTGTACAAGACAGTAACGACTTAATCTAAATAATATTAAAAATTATATTTTTAAAAGAGCAACCGCCGAGTTTCTTGCTGGCTCTTCTCGGTAGGAACAGTTTTCCGAACCAGCAGTAGAGTTGACGATTCGAAAGCACTTGTTTACACGTTTATTTGAATAAAGAATATTTTGATTTTGAATTTATTGCCAAATTACGGTATCTGGATAATCTGAGATGAGTAGTCGGATGTTGACACTTGAAGTGTGCCAATATAATTTGTAGAACTTACGGAACCAGCGGTTCGCACAAAAACCTCGCTTTACTTTTACACTAACTTCATTCCAACCGGACGCGAAAGGCCGCTCACAACCTCTTATAAGGCACATACCTACTCTTGTATGTAGGTTTTTAGTTGAATTCTCTGTTTTGTAAAATACTTAGTATATAAATTTATAAAAATGTTTGACTTGAAAATAAAGTGAACTGCGACGTAAATTAACTAGCTTTGTAAACTACATACTAAAGTAATAATACAATTTTATTATTGCTTTTGTATTATAGATCTCCGCAAAGTAACGCCTAATTCTATAAATTATTTGTAAACATCAATTAAACTCTGATCTCAGATCAACGAAAACGTAAGATTTTAGTAGATTTTTCCGTTTGGTAAAATACTTGGTACCTATATAAATTTATACAAATGTTTGACTTAAAAATAAAGTCTTTTTTTGCGACGTAAATTAATTAGCTTTGTAAACATCATACAAAAGTAATTATAAAATTTTATTTTTACTTTTGTATTATAGATCTCCGCAAAGTAACGCCTAATTCTATAAATTATTTGTAAACATCAATTAAACTCTAATCTCAGATCAACGAAAACGTAAAATAGAGAACGTAAGATTTTAGTAGATTTTTCCGTTTGGTAATATACTTGGTACCTATATAAATTTATACAAATGTTTGACTTCAAAATAAAGTCTTTTTTTGCGGCGTAAATTAATTAGCTTTGTAAACATACAAAAGTAATAATAAAATTTTATTTTTACTTTTGTATTATAGATACGCCGTGTGGTATCCGGCTGAGTAGAATAGTACCACCCTCTTTTCTTACCGAGGTGTCGTAAAAGGCGACTAAGGTAAGAAGACCCGCCGTGTGGTATCCGGCTGAGTAGAATAGACCACCCTCATTTCTTACCGAGGTGTCGTAAAAGGCGACTAAGGAAAGTTGACCCACCGTGTGGTATCCGGTTTAGTAGAATAGACCACCCTCTCTTAGCCAGATGTCGTAAAATACGACTAGGGTAAGTTGATGTCAGGCAGGCAGCCGGTCGTAAAAACGCAGCCAAATCATATGACAACATGTTTGTAACATGTTGTGCCGACCCCACTTAGAGTGGGATAAGGGCAGGAGGATACATACTTTTTATTATAGATCTCCGCAAAGTAACGCCTTATTCTATAAATTATTTGTAAACATCAATTAAACTTTGATCTCAGATTAACGAAAACGTAAGAGCCCATCAATAAAGTGGAGTATTATATGTTATTTCTTTTAAAAGTTATGGTGTGTATTTAATTATAGTGCCATGTGGTATCCGGCTGAGTAGAATAGACCACCATCTTTCTTACCGAGGTGTCGTAAAAGGCAACTAAGGTAAGTTGACTCACCGTGTGGTATCCGGTTAAGTAGAATAGACCACCCTTTTTCTTATAGAGGCGTCGTTAAATACGACTAAGATAATTTGACGTCGGGAAGGCGGCCGGTCGTAAAATACGTAGCCAAATCATGAGAACATATTTATAACATGTTGTGCCGACCCCACTTAGAGTGGGATAAGGGCAGGAAGATGATGATGATGATGATAAATAAATAAATATATGGAACACTACATACTTAAATGCACAATTACACCCAGAATCGAAGAAAGAATGATTAATTATTATTTTGTTTTTTCATTTTTCAGGTAAAAAGCAACCTAATATGAAGCTTAATGGGCTCGGATGGTTTGTGAAAATAAGGTTTTTTACTTCATTGAAATAAAATTAAAGTAAGTGAACAGGACTTTTATATCAATATTTATAACCAAAAAGCTCTAGCTTTTTAGTGAAACAGATTTTTTTGGGTTTTCTCATAGACGTTGTATTAAATTGCTTCCATTCGATAAAAAGATATATATTTCATTCCATATTTAAAAGTATTCCAAAAACAAAAAACCAATATATCTGAACATGTGGTTCTCTCGCTCTCTCGGGGCCATGGGTTCAAACCCCGGGCAGGTAGCAATGTGTTTTTCTATTAAAAACTTATGGGGCTAATTGATATTTACAATTAACACACGATTTTTGGTGGAGAAACCTGCATTTCTGTGGGTCTATGCTTTTTAACCAAACTGGGAAAGAGGAGGCCTAGCCCAGCTGTGGGATAGTAACAGGCCGTCACTTCACTACTTTAAATCCAAAAAATAGGTCACCGTGACTTCAGAATCTTTATACATCCAAAGTTTGTACTAAATTTAAAATTACCTCTAAATTAAATGGGTTGAAAAGCTAAATATGAACGTGAAATTAATATAATTTTTGAATCATCACTAGAAATTTATGTACATGTCTAATTATTAAGAGTAAAAGCTAGCATTACTTCCGAGACTAGGTAAAAATAACGGTGGTCTAGTTTAAACCACCATAAGCAAATACTTTGAGGCGGTACTAGTGATGTATGTACACTATCGATAGATGGTACATACAAAATTATTAAATTAATAAACATTCAAATTAATACAACATATAGGCTTAATTAAAAAAAATTGCACAATTTAGTTGGTTAGTGCAAACACAAAAAATACACTGTTTATTAAATATTTTACCATATACCATTGATATAATATGCAATTTCCCATCAGAAGCCAACATATACGATAAAATATATGAGAATTGTTTTTCAATCAAGTTAAATATAATGACACTGACATTATTGCAAAGGAATGATGAATTATTTTGCTATAATCCGCGTTTCTTTTGTACTCTGGATTTCAGAACAGTATCGCCTACTTCTATAAATTACTAAAATATACCAATTTGGCTGTACATAGAATCTACTAATTAACTATTAATAATTTATATTGATAGTTTTACTAATAACTGTATGACATTTCAGAAAACTTTACCAATTTAACGATTACTCAATTAATAGTAAAGCTTGCGCCATAACCTTATAATGACTGTAGTATTATATAATATTTCGGTCCCCTTAACCTTGACTTAAAAGGTATTTTGTTTGTAAAAACTAATTTAATTAAGATAATTATAGATAACATACGAAGTTTTTGTTACATTTATTGCTCTAATCAAAAAATAGTAACAACAAATCATGAGCCGTCCTTGTAACAATTCGTGACCGGGTCTACTCGCAATGTCGTTATTGTACTTGATATCAGGACAGAAAACGTTTAAATAGCGATTAAATAATGATTTCGCTTTGGCTTTATAGTACTAAGTGTTTTTTGCAATTTGGTAAATGGACCAATTTTAAAAAACAAACTTTTGAGCCTCGATCAAAATTAAAAATTACTACTGTATTTGCGTCAAGGGCTATTTCGTGTTAAATGTAAATAAATATATGGGACACTTACACACACGGTCGTCTGCCCCCAAAGGCAGTAGCTTAATACTTGTGTTATATATGTTTTTATTGCATACTTAAAAACAAATATACAGCCAGACTCGAAGACCAACAAATTCATTTATGTTAAATGTTGGTTTTCGGCGGGAATTGAACTAGCGACCCGTGGAGCTGAAATAGGGTCACTACCCACTGCGCCAACGGGCCAGTTAGTAAAATAAGTATAAGTGCCTACCTAGTTATTCGTATTGTAAATCGATATCGATGTATTCATTAAATATAACGAACATCACTAAATGAGCTTGGAACAATGGATGATTACGAGCGTAACAACCCAGCGTATCCGAACTTAATGTAAGTTGACAATAGATTTAGAAATCCGTAGATTATTAATTATTGTATTAAAAAGTTGTGATAGCGGAACTGTGAGACTGTGTGCCTCTTTAAATGTCTGTCAGACATCATTGACTTTTTCTATTTAAACTTATGTCTAATTGATAAATATTTCTCGCCAAGCTAAAAGGCGACTAAGGTAAGTTGACCAGCTGACTGGTATCCGGCTGACTAGAATAGACCATCCTCATTTCTTACCGAGGTATCGTAAAAGGCGACGAAGATAAGTTGAGGTAAGGCAGGCGACCAATCGTAAAATACCAAAATCAAGTTACAACATGTTTATAACATATTGTGCCGACCCCACTCAGAGTGAACTAAGGTCAGGAGAACGATGTGTCCAATTGATAATTGCAACTTACTTAATTGCACGCTTTTCGGTGAAGGAAAAAATCGCAAGAAAACCAGGCATATGCCTGGTATTCCTAGGATATGTCTAACCTTCCAATCTGCATTTAAGCAGCGTTTTGGGTCTTAGCCCCAACATTTCTTTCCAGATAAAGATGGCTTATGCCCACAGTGGAATAGTAACAGGACGTTAATTAATGTTGTTTTTACTAACAAATATACAATAATATTGTCTAACAAACATATTGTCACGACATCTGCAATATGGTATCCTCGTTCCGGTTGCAGACGTCTAACTTACCTTCACCTTTGGCTTTTGACTTCAGTAGACTTATTTTTAGAATAGGTTAGAATTTGCATTTATGTGATAAACTTATATAAAGAATGTAAAGTTTTTCATTTGCTTAGAATACACAGAGTTTATAATATAAAATTGAAAGTGTTTTTTTCTTTGTCACCCTAAACCGTGGTCCGGTCACAGGGGCCCTTAAGACGAGATTAGTGGAGCTTCTGCGCTCTACTCTCCACATTTTGCAACCTTGACGATGCTTCTGCGTCCGCTCGTTCCGCCCGTTTACGCTATAAAAGCTGTTATGGCTATTAGCATGTACTCAGTTCGAATTAAAAAATATTTAATTTATCTTTTCGTTTGTCCTTCGTTCACGTCAAGGTGGAGTAACCAATTTATACTTAAGGTGGAATAACCAATATTTTTGAATTTCGTATATAGATAATTGTAGAGCTGGAGATTAACATGAACCTTTTTATGTTCATTCTGATGTCCACGCAGATAGAACTTCGACTAGAAGCTTGTTACTCCATTTATTTTAATTTGTTAATTTAATTTGTTGGTTTTCGAGTCTGGGTGTATATTTGTATTTAAGTATGTATTTAGAAAATATATAAGTATATCTGCACCAGTTGTCTGTCTACCATAACACAAGTATTAAGTTACTTTGGAGACGGAAGACCGTGTGTATAAGTGTCCCATATTTATTGATATATATTATTTATCTTAACAGTAATGGGAAACAGGACCTGTCCTAATTTCTCCTAATCCAAGTCCACCCTACAGTAGCAGTATGTTACGCGGTCGCTCCCATGACCCAATGTGGCGGAATAAAAACCTCGCACTAGTTCACAATACGCAAACCATGTCTTACAAATGCAATTTAATTTTCAATTATATTACTATCCATATGACTTACTGAAATGTATATGTAGTACATATGGGGCAGGTGCCAGTGACCATGCCTTCACATTCGCGGGTATATATGCTAAATATAATTTGTAAGTTCTTTGATTCTGGGTGTATATATTTAAGTATGTATTTCAAATTAAATATGTATATATTTGTGTGTCACCAGTTTTCAGTACAGTTGTCTGTCTACCATAACACAAGTATCAAGTTACTTACTTCTGGGACAGATAACTGTGTATGTAATTACCCCATATATTTATTTATTTACATATGTATAGCAGCATGTAGAGACTACCTTATATAGCTTATTGTATAACAATGCTGGAGAGGTATAATGGCAATAGACAGGTAACAAAGTACATATTAAAATGAAGACAATGAATTGGATAATAACATAACAAAAATAATATATATTCATCTGCCTCATCCCACTCTAAGAGGGTCGATACTTTTTTCGCTTGTATTATCTCCTATCGTTCGTAAACTCTAAAATAACAAAATAAATTACAAAAAGTGATAATAATATAATGTATAAACACTCACGTAATTACTTAGTCTTAAAATTACAGGTACCAAATTAAATTCTGTACTAAAACCTGTAATTCCTTCTGTCACTCAAAGGTTGACTGGAAGAGATCCCTTTCAGAGAAAAGTCAAGCAGTACTTCACACCAAAACAGCTTCTTACGTTATACCAGGCTCAAGTACGTTCTTGTATGGAGTACTGCTGTCATTTGTGGGACGGATCTGCCAAGTACCAGCTGGATGCTTTGGACTCGGTGGACCGGCGTGCCAGAAGGCTCATTTCCGATAAAACCCTGACCAATGCCAAATTGCACAGTCTTCAACATCGGCGTAGGGTTGCCTGTCTATCAGTCTCTACAGGATATATTTCGGAGAGTGTACTGAGGTATTCCACAACCTTATTCCTCCATCGCTTTTCTATCATCGCACAGCAAGGCATCGGGAGAACTTCCACCCTTGAGTCATTGACCTCCCACAAAAGCGCACGGAGCGCTTAGCGTCTTCTTTCTTATTGCGCACAGCAAGGGAATGGAATTCTCTCTATCTTTCCCATTTCATTTGATATGGGCATCTTTAATGCTAATGTGAATAGGCATCTTCTAGGCAAGCGTGCTCCATCTTAGGCGGCATCATCGCTTACCATCAGGCATACTTGCAGTTAAGCACTAGCCAAGAAAAAAATTAAAAGAGGATTTATTGCATATGGCGCGTATTCAAGTTAAATTGTATTGGTGGTGGAATGTTATCCCAGCAACTATGCAGTGTATTTAAAACAGTGGCTAAACAGTCAAGCGTAAGTTGTGATAAAAAAGGAGAACGATAAACGTTCACAACAAAGCCAGTTTATCGTCTAATAATAATTTAACATAATTATTAAAATACCTACCGATATTTAAATTGCAAAACCAAACGACATTCACTGCGAACTCTACATTTGAGTCTTGATTGTACAAATACAGGTTGATTGTTTTTTTGGTGTGCAAAAGTGTACGGGGAAACGGAAGTGAACGTCCGTTACAATTATTTGACCGTTATATACTTGGGATGTTATGATATAGTATTATTTAATTAAATAGGCGTTTTCAGTTTATTAATTATCTTAATTACTGGCAGGTGACGTTATTAAAGGAGGGTGTTTGGAGTATCAGTAAGTAGTGCAAAAATATTTGAAGATATTTCAGTTGTTCATGTTTTTTTTTGCAACCTATTTTTGAAAATGCGTTGCTGTACTAGAAGTGTTGCCTTTTTGCATCGCATCAATCTCATTTCTTACCGAGGTGTCATAAAAAACCGACTAACGTAAGTTAACGTCTCAGGCAGGCGGCCGGTCGTAAAATACGTAGCCAAATCATGTGACAACATGTTTATAACATATTGTGCCAACCCCACTTAGAGTAGGATAAGGACAGGAGGATGATAATGATGTATCGTATCCTGTTTGATAATAATTATTACTTGACGTACAACAAACTAATTAGTACTAATATTTTGTACCTTAACCCACTAGAGATTTAAAAGACCTGTTAAAATATATTAAAAATTAAATACCTTTGCCTTTTGGTAATAAAAGCTTGAAAGTTTAATTTTGTATTGGATTAGCATGGTGCCTTACCGTGCTTGAAGTAAAATACCCTCCAAATTATTTCAAATCCAATGGAAAAATTGGCACTTTTTATGTTAATATGCAAGCGTGATTTATAAGGTTCCATTTTACCAAATTTGAATTGCTTTAGTGCAATAGCAATGAAAGAATAACATTGACATTTACCCATTTGGGACAGGCAGATTTACCCATTTATTAAAATGTTATGGGATGAATAGATTTCATCTCTTAAAATCAACGCTTAACCCAGCTTTGGAGGTCCATACGGTGTAATTTTCTATAAACATTAAAGAGAAAGTATATTTGTGGTTGTGGGTCTGAATGAAAGCACTTTTTACTTTAAATGACTGCGTTTAATATTTTCTTTTAAAATTAAATATACAGAGACTCGCGTTCGTGTTCGCGTCGTACATCAAAAGGGAAGGGGTGGTTCAATCACTCACTCGCATAGACAATACACTATGATATTGCCATTTATTACTCATCTCACACACTGTTCGGAAACTTATAATCCTACATATATTTATGTTCTCTATGGACTGTGAAATGGCTAGACTGATTTTATTGAAATTCACAAACATTTGAATGACATAGTGTGTAGTTCTGTAAAGTTTGGTGGAGATTTTTTTGAAGTGTATTATTAAATCTTTTAATTAAGCCCTATAAAGCGGGTATGCTATTGACATATAAAAGAAAGGAATTTAAATCGCAGGTATAAATGTAAACATCCTGTATAATACGTACATAAGTATTACGTTACAGACACCAATACCATTAAAGGTATTGCAGGTTGCGTAACAACCAGCCTCTTACATAAAGACTGACAGATCGACAGGCGGAGAGTATTTGTCTAACATATCAGTTAAATACATTGTGGAAAGTACTGTAGAAGTAAATAAACCGTGCGACTCTTTCGAGAATCAAACCCCGGGCAGGCACCATTGAGTTTTTCTGTTACGTGTCGGCACATGTTATAAACATGAATTAGCTACGTTTTTTACGACCAGCCGCCTGTCTGACGTTAACTTTCCTTAGTCGTATTTTACGACACCTAAGTAACAAATATATATGTGTGTGTGTACTTGAGTGACCTTGCTGGATAATTTTTTACAAAATAAAACAACAAATTAAAAAAAAAAGAAAATAATAGGGTAGGAAGGGCTCGATCCTAGGTATTTTTATTTGTAGACCGCCCGTTCCGTGAATAAGCTACGCCGACTTGACAAATTACGGCAAAAATAATGTTTTATATTCAACGTAAACTTTAATATTTTTTTAATGCCCAAAAACAGATATAAAACGATTTTTTTAAATATAACATAGCTAAATCCAATTTTCTCCCCCAAAACTGAATTTTAGGAAAATCGTTGAAGCCGTTGCGATTAATTCCGAAAATATATATTCCGAAAATAAATATACATACAAGATTGCCTCATTTAAATATTTAAAGATATATAAATATTCTTAATTACGGTAGCTCAGGTGTTACAGAAGTCTAAATACTTCTGAAACAGGCTTTATTAAGCTTAAAAGAAGTCCTCAACATCATCAAGATGTAAAAATTGTTTCAGACAAAATTTTTTTTTGAAAAAGAGGGTGGTCTATTTTACTCAACCGGATACCACACGGGGAGTCAACTTACCTTAGTCACCTATTACGACACCTGTATAAGCAATGAGGATGGTCTATTCTTCTCCGTCGGATACCACACGACCCGTACGTAACAATTTCACGTTTACATAAAGTTTGACCCAAAGGCAAAACCGCTGATTGGAGCTAGTTGAATATAAGGTCCATAAAAGTATAGCCTTGTTAAAGATTAGTGGAACGTGTAACAGTAACAACTTGTTTGTCCATATGTCTCGCCGACGCATTTCAGTTTAGTAAAACTAACTGTATCATCTAACTAGAGAAAAAAACTATTTTTACTAGACTTTCACATTCTCCTGCCCTTATCCCACTCTAAGTGTAGTCGGCAAAACATGTTATCACATGATTTGACTAGGTATTTTACGACCGGCCGCCTGCCTCGCATCAACATACCATAGTTGTCTTTTGCGACACCTCGATAAAAAAGAGAGTGTTCTATTCTACTCAGCCGGATACCACACGGAGAATCAACTTATCTTAGTCGCTTTTTACGTCACCTCTGTAAGAAATGAGGGTGGTCTATTCTACTCAGTTGAATACTACACAGTGAGTACATACCCTAGTCGCTTCATATGACACCTCTGTAAGAAATGAGGGTCAATCTACTCAGCAGAATACCACAAGGCGGGTCAACTTGCCTTAGTCGCCTTTTACGACACCTCGATAAGAAATGAGGGTGGTCCATTCTACTCAGCCGGATGCCACACGGCGGTTAACATAAATTTCATAGTAAGTAGCGACCTGTTACTCTCCCACTGCTGGAAATAGGCCTCCTCTCTCCGTTATTGGTGAGAAGGATTGGAGCTAAGACCTACCACGCTGCTCCAATGCGGATTGGTAGGTTACACATATCTCCAGAATTCTCTAGAGATATGCAGGTTTCCTCACGATGTTTTCCTTCAGCGAAAAGCGTGTGATAAATTGCAATTATCAATTATAGGCATAAGTTTTAAAAGAAAACTTATTGCTGTCTGCCCGGGTTTGAACCCGTGTCATCCTCGAAAGAGTCGTACGGTGTTACCGCTGGGCTATCACAGCTTATAACAAATTACATAATCATTTATAATTCCCTTTAAACAACAATAATAAAGTTAAAACAAATAAATCAGCTTAACATAAATTCCAGTGACCAGTCAATACAACCTTGTTGCACTAGTTAGTACCAGTCAACTATTACTGGCCTTGAACCTGTTTTAAAATGGCGCCTATCAATAATTCATTATCGCCCCCGTTCAATTAAATCGCTCAGTAGATCAGGAGTTTTACAGTACTTTACTAATAATTGTTTATAACTAGGTAATTAGTACTTTAATATTTAAATCAGCATATTTATTTACAGCAAAAATGTACAAGTTATATATTTGATTTGAATATATCTATCTTAAATTACTTACACGCTAGGACTATACAAATCACGCCCACGTGGAATGGTCCCAAGAATGCTGGCAGCGTTTCCGCGCTGAATCGCTAAGCTGATTCTTTGTGCGAAAAGGAGCCAGCCATCTTGTCACCTGAAGAGGCATATTTGAATTAATTAATCTTGTATGTATATATATATTTTCGGAATCTTGGAAACGGCTCCAACAATTTTCCTGAAATTCAGCATGTAGGGGTTTCGGGGGAGAAAATCTAGTTAGGTTTTATGTAAAAAAAATTCGTTTTATCCCTATTTTTCGGCATTACAAAATATTAAAATTTATATTCAATATAAAACACTATTTTTGCCATATTCAAATTTCAAATTCAAAATATTCTTTATACAAATAAACTATAAGTGCTTCTGAATCGTCAACTCTACTGCTGGTTCAGAAAGCTGTTCTTACCGAGAAGAGCCAGCAAGATACTCGGCGGTTGCTCTTTTAAGAATATAACTCTTATTTCTAGTTACATTTAGTCATTACTGTCTTGTACAGGGTCTAAGCGAGCTATATCCAGATATTCTTATCTTCATAAACTGTCAAGTCAGCGTAGCTTATTCGGGGAACGGGCAGTCTGGAGAAATGTTAATACCTTGGATCGATCTCAACTACTTATTATTATTTCCTTTTTTTTTTAAGTTACTTTTTTTTATTTTGAAAAAAAATACCTATCAAAGCTCGGTCAACCAGGTAGGTACTTATGAATAAACTTTATTGGACAAAGTTTCCCTACTTTGAGGCGTGAATCTTTCATGTACATCTTTCCATTTAGCTAATTACCTAAACCTATATAGTATAGTATAATAAAAGTAACACTCTACCGTTGAACCATTATTTTTTTTTCTTTTTTGTATAATTCTACGGAAATATTACGTTGTTAGTCATAACATATATACACTCAGTGAATTTATAATGAATATGCAAGATCGGTGTTAGTGATAGACAATTTCATAAGACGGTGACCCTAAAATATATTATACAAAATTGTTTAATTATTTATTTAAATTGTATAATTACTAAGATTTATATGTCTTTCCTGCGATTTTAATTGTAGTTTTCGTATATTATTGTGTAATTAATGTTTGTAACACTTGTGAAAGCTTTACTCTAGAGTTAGTGTTTCATTGTTATCATTTGAATTAATGAATACTGTATACACTTTTACTGTACGAGTATATAATAAATAACATGCCCTATTCCTTACGTCAAATGGCCAGGGAATTTTTGAAACAATTTACTGAGTTTTTTTATCTGTGTTATTAATTGTCAGTAAAAAGGTGAAAAAGATAAAAAAATTACCGGAACATTATCTTTTTTTGTAATCAGCCGTGTCGTATCCGGCTTAATAACATAGACCACCAAAATACAACTAAGGTAAGTCGACCGTATGGTAACCGGTTAAGTAGAACAGACCACCCCCTTTCTTACCGAGGAGTCGTAAAAGGCGAATAAGGTAAGCTGACCCGCCGTATGGTATCCGGTTAAGTAGAATAGACCACCCTCATTTCTTACCGATGACTAAAGTAAGTTGATGTTAGGTAGGCGGCCGATCATAAAATACCTAGACAAATCATGTGACAACATGTTTATAACATGTTTTGTCGATCCCACTTAGAGTATGGATAAGGGTAGGAGAATCGAGGAAGGAAAGGAGACGAAACTCGAGTTTTTTTAAATGTACTTATCACATTTAAAAAAACTCGATTTTCGTATATTTAATTTCAAAATATTCTTGATTCAAGTAAACCTGTAAACAATTGCTTTTGAATCGTCCACTCTACTGCTGGTTCAGAAAGCTGTTCCTAACGAGAAGAGCTAGTAAGTAACTCAGCGGTTACCCTTTTCAAAATATTTATATAAAACTAGTTACATTTAGACATTACTATCTTGTTTAGAGTCTAAGTCTTGTTTAATAATACAACAATTTGTGAAATATCCGCGCAATAACAATATTCCATAAGATATAATGCTGTGGAAGTTATATCTACACATCCATCCTTTTCTCAAGCGAATAGCTAGTCAATAGGCTAGTCTATTGACTAGTTATTTGCTTCGTAGGGCGCACCTAGTTATTATAAACGATTTTCAATTTTCAAAATATGTAAGTCTAGGACACTTATCAATTACATCGATCATATTATTCAGTGACCCCATTTTATCGGTCATGAGTTTCATTGGTTTTCAAATAATAGAATCGTTTAACTCGTATGAATTGCGAATTCTAAGATGTGATCTACTTTAACATGTGTGGCTATATCAAGGATTTTGTAAACGGGACATTTACCTATGTAGGTATGTTAATTACTTGTGCTCGCGACTTCGTTTAAATAGAGTAACAAAACTCATCATCATCCTCCTGCCCTTATCCCACTCTAAGTGGGGTCGGCATAGGACGTTATAAACATGCTGTCACATGATTTGGCTGCGTTTGAACGACCGGTCACCTGCCTGACGTCTGAGTAACAAAACTAAAGTATCTTATTTTAAATAACTACTACTATGAATTATACAGAAATATATAAATAAGTTATTTATATATTTCTGTATAATTCATAGAAGTAGGCGTTACTTTGCGGAATTTCATACTTTAAGAGTAAAATATAATTATTTTGTTATAATTCGTTTAGGTAATTTATAAAAATAGGCGCGTTTGCAGAATTAAAAAGTACAAAGTAATTATTTTGCTATAATCCGCGTTTGTTAAAAAATCTATGTAATGCTAAGTGTAGTTAACAAAACCGTTCTCATAATTTATACATGCAGGATTAGTACTACATACATTTACTACGACAATCTCAAAGATCGATAAAAGAAGCAAAAATCGTTCTCATATATTATACATGCAGGATGTGCTTGTGTAGTGTGTTGATGGTAGTGTACTACGTGCGTCCACTAATCCTGCATGTATTGGGTATGAGAACGGTTTTTACTTCGTACACTAAGGACTATACAGATTTTCCTAACAAACGTGGATTACAGCAAAATATTTTTTTATTCTTTCTTTTCTTTTAATTTATGTATTTTAAATTAAAAGTAATCATAATGCTTTACGAATCCATATTAAGTATAGCGGCTTAGTATTTGAAATGGTTCATTTATAGTGTATCGAACTTTATCTTATTTTATTTTGATCTTTGTGCTGAGTTTGGTTGCGTCAGAAGTGCAATTGTCCAATTTTTATTCAGTTAAAATGACGAAATGTTGAACAGTTCGACTTTGTTTTTATTTATTTTTATAATACACTAACTTCAATGGCACGGCTCTTTGCGAAATTTCAAGTTTATCGACTCCTATCTATTTTTAGTGAAAGTGATATTAAGAAATTCGCCGCAGGGCCGCTAGAAAGTACACAGGTTCCATTGTCGGAAACGAAAATGCCAAAACTTAACAAGCTATTTTCGGCTTTATGTAAAGAGCAGTTAAGTCTATTTTCAAGTACATATATTATTTTGTTTAATGATGCAACTAAAGGTGTATAAAAACAGCAACAAATTTTAGTACGTAAATATTTCGACATGCAATTTTGTAGCTAAAACAAAAGGTGTTAAAGTATGTATTTGCATATTTAAAAGTTGCGTAAAAAAACAATTTTCTGATAATGCAAGGGTGATTTAATGCAATTTCGATGTTGTTGCAGATATGTTAAAGATTATTTTGCCGTGTGAACTTTTAATTGCAGCTATTAGGTGTATTGTACTTTCCTTTTCTCAAATCAACAGTACACCTTATTGCGGTATCAAATTTACGATTTTCTCACGAGTAACATAGTATTTAGCGTGGGTATTTTAAGGTGAAAACAGTTTTTATATAACTTATGGTTTCCGCTTTACTAAATGCAATCGATTAAGAATTTGTGTTAAAGCTTTTGAATTCGACTCTAGTTTAGTGTTTATAACTATTTTCTACTTATATAACGTCCCCCTATTTATAAAGTTTTTATAGACCTTATTGCCAATATGTGGTATCCGGGTGAGTAGAATAGACCAGCCTCATTCCTTACCGAGGTGTCGTAAAAGACGACTAGGGTAAGTTGACCAGCCATGTGGTATCTAGCTGAGTAGAATGGACCACTTATTTTTTACGGAGGTGTCGTAAAAGGCGACTAAAGTAAGTTGACACGCTGTGTAGTATCCGGACGAGTAGAATAGACCATTTTCATTTCTTACCGAGGTGTCGTAAAAGGTGACTTAGGTAAGTTAACCCCCGCGTGGTATCCTGTAAAGTAGAATAGACCACCCTCTTTCTTACCGAACTGTCGTAAAATACGACTAAGGTAAGTTGATGTCAGGCAGGCGGCCGGTCGTAAAATACGTAGCCAAATCATGTGACAACATGTTATAACATGTTGTGCCGAACCCACTTTGTGTGGGATAATGGCAGGAAAATTCCGTTCAAATTTCGTAAATGTGTTTGTCGTTATAATAAAATTAAAAAACAACTGTGGCAAATCATAGAATAAGATCTATTGAAAATAACTTTTTGAAAATACATTACTTTTGAAAATAAATCAACCTTTGAAATTGAAAATAAAACGTGACTAAGGTAAGTTGACGTCAGGCAGGCAGGCTATTAATTGAAAGCATTCATAAATATCAGAATAACCACAGCAACGCGTGGAGTTCAGTTAATTATCAATGTTTATTATACAGAGCAACATTTATGTTAATTATATTGCTTAACTTTTCGTGTAATAAATAAGAATTAGACAAGTCCAATTAACCTCATGTACAAGTTGTAATTGAGGCTTACACGCGGATACTGAGCGTAAATAGTTTCGCGCAACCTTGTGGAGACAACCTTGATATTTTGTTTCGAGAACCATCTTTCATATATAAAAGGGTATTAAATATTAATCGATTTGCATTCTGCTCCAATGCGCATTGATATTCCCAGAATTCTCAAGAGATAGGATAGGTTTCTTCACTATGTTTAAAATGTAAATAGAATTAAATAGAAAACAAAGCTGTGGTAGCCCAGCGGTAACACCGTGCGCCTCTTTCGAGGAGGTCTAGGGTTCAAATCCCGGGCAGGCACCAATGAGTTTTCTAGTAAAACTTATGTGTCAAATTGATAATTGCAATTTATCACACGCTTTTCGGTGAAGGAAAACATCGTGAGGAAACCTGCATATCTCTAGAGAATTCTGGGGATATGTCTACCAATCCGCATTGGAGCAGCGTGGTAGGTCTCAGCTCCAATCCTTCTCTCTAAAAACGGAGAGAAGAGGCCTATGCCCAGCAGTGGGATAGTATCAGGCCGTTACTTAAATAGAAAACTCATTGATGTGTACCCGAGGTTTAAACCCGTGACCATCTCGAAAGAGTCGCACAGTCTTGGGCTATTACAGCTTCCAGTGTGTAGGATCTGTACTGATTATAAAACAAAATCCCCAAAAGCTGTCTGTCTGAATGTGATTTTCTCAAAATATATCATACGATGAGTTGGCTTACCTTAGTCGCTTTTACAACACCTCGGTAAGAAATGAGGGTGGTATATTCTACTCAACCAGGTACCACACGGTGGGTCAACTTACCTTAGTCGACTTTTCACCTCGGTAAGAAATGAGGGTGGTCTATTTATCTCAACCGGGTACCACACGGTGGGTCAACTTACCTTAGTCCCCTTTTACGACACCCCAGTAAGAAATGAGGGTGGTCTATTCTACTCAGCCGGATACCGCACGGCATGAACTAATATAAAAAACCGTAAGAAAAATGTCGGTAATGTATATTGCAATAAACATTCCGCATTTCAATCGCAACAGATGGCGCGCGCACGCGCGTACAACGGGACAAAATTATTATTTTTTATTAAAACTCCGTAACACATCATGTGAGGAATGTGCAATCATATTTCCTGACGTATAAACATTCCTAATATCTATACTAATATATAAAGCTGAAGAGTTTGTTTGTTTGATTATTTGAACGCACTAATCTCAGGAAGTACTGGACCGATTTTGCTCGACCGAAAAATTATTTGAGTGTAAGATAGTCCATTTATCGAGGAAGGTTATAGGCTATATAATATCACGCTAAGATAAATATGAGAGGAGCAATAAAAAATATTACAAAAACGGCAACATTTAAAGCTTTTATTAAGTGCGCTGTGTAAACGGCAATAACTTGCCGTTTACTTAGCGCAAGCAAGGAAAGCTTTAAATTTTGCCGTTTTCGTAACATTTTTTATTGCTGCTCCTCTTCTATTTATCTTAGTGTGATGTTATATAGAATATATAAAATCTCTTAGCCGTGTGGTATCCGGCTGAGTAGAATAGACCAACCTAATTTCTTACCGAGGTGTCGTAAAAGGCGACTAAGGTAAGTTGACCCACCGTATGGTATCCGGCTTAGTAGAATAGACCACCCTCCTTACCGAGGTGTCGTAAAAAACGACTTAATAGTTAATACAATAAAATATAAACGACTTAATTATAAACGACTTAATACTTAGGTAAGTTGATGTCAGGCAGGCGGTCGGTCGTAAAAACGCAGCCAAATCATGTTACAGCGTGTTTATAACATGTTGTGCCGACCCCACTTAGAGTGGGATAAGGGCAGGAGGATATATATAAAATCTCTAAGTAGTATATAAGTTTAGAAACATTAAATGTAACTAGCATTAAGAATTGTATTTTTTAAAAAGAGGAACCGCCGAGTTTCTTGCTGGCTCTTCTCGGTAGGAACAGCTTTCCGAACCAGCAGTAGAGTTGACGATTCAAAAGCACTTGTTTACAAGTTTATTTGAATAAAGAATATTTTGAATTTGAATTTGAATATCTTTACAAGCAAAACTGTATTACAACCGCTCTCGCAATGATTATCATCAGAGACGTGATTACGGCACTTTACAAAACATATCGTGGTCAATACAAAACGCTAATCCGAGGTTAACGGCTCGAAACGGTAACACTACGTAACACCTATTACCGTACAGATTACGTCTCATACATCGTTATTGTTTTGGTGTACACGCAATGTCAAGCTCTTTGTATTTGCGATTGATAATAACTAGATATCATCGAAATGAGTAATAGATTTAGGCGTTACTTTTCGGAAATTCATTAGAATAAGCCGTTACTTGGCGGAGATCCCTAATACAAAAGTAATAAATAATTTTTTTTTAAATATATGGGACACTTCCACAGACGGTCGTCCGTCCCCAAAGTAAGTAACTTAATACTTGTGTTATGGGTGACAGACAACTGGTGAATATATACTTATATATTTTAAATACATGCTTAAATACAAATATACATCCAGGCTCAAAGACCAACAAATTCATTTATAGAAAATGTTGGCCCTCGGCGGGAATCGAACCCGCGACCCGCGGAGCTGAAGGCAGGGTCACTACCCACTGCTCCAACGCCAGTCAATACTAATATTATTTTTCTATATTCCGCGATGAAGTAAAATAGAAAATATATATAATGCTAAATCTAGAGTGGACAATCCGTTTTCATACCTAATACACGCAGGATTCGTAAAAACCCATGCACAAACCTACACCACCGTCACCACAATACACAAGCACTACATACGTTCACTATCACAAATTCAACAATCGTTTCGCCCCGCAATCGAAGCATCAGGAGAGATCGTAATTCATGATTTTTGAATAACTAGTAATAGTTATTCAAAAATAAAATAAACGGTAACGTTTACTCAGCGCACGCAAAGAAAGCTTTAAATTTTGCCGTTTTCGTATATTTTTTATTGCTGCTCCTCTCCTATTCATCTTAGCGTGATGTTATATAGCCTATAACCTTCCTCGATAAATGGACTATCTTATACTGAAATAATTTTTCAAATAGGTCATGTAGTTCCTGAGGTTACTGAGTTCAAACAATCAAACAAACTTACTCTTCAACTTTATTTATTTATATATATATATATATATATATATATATATATATATATATATATATATATATATATATATATATATATATATATATATATATATAAATATATATATATATAAATATGAATCGCACTATTATTATGAAGATGGTATTATAGTATTTTATAAATTTTCCCACTTAACAGCGTAGCTCTCTCATAGAGATCGATAGTCTTTTGTTTTTCGTATTTGTTTTATTTCAAAATTGCTTCTGGGTAAATAAATAAATACAGATACCGCAAATTTGAATAAACTAATTTATTCTCATTACCTTAACCTACATCTGTAAGAAATTTTATAGAACTAGCTTTTACCCGCAACTTCGTTCGCGTGGACTACAGTCTTAGAATAATATAATAATAGTAGCTTCTTTCACTCTCCGAAATTGTAAACATCTCTATTACAAAAATCAGATTGATCCGGGAAGACTGTGTGAGATTTATCGTTTTCTCGAGAGCATATTTTAATTCAGAACTAATGAAAATATTATTTTGCTAAAATCCGCGATGAATGAAAGTATATGCAATGCTAAATGTAGGTTTTACTGTTCGTTCTCGAAGTGTCGTATTTTACGACTCTGTAAGATAAAGGGTATTCTACTCAACCAAATACCATACGGCGGGTTCACTTATCTTAGTCACCTTTTACGACACCTCAGTAATAAATGAGGATCGTCTATTCCACTCAGCGAGAAACGACACGGCGGGTCGACTTACCTTAGTCGCCTTTTACCACAGAACGGTATGCAAGAGGTTGGTCTTTCTACTCAGCCGGATACCAGACGGCGGGTCGACTTACCTAAAACGATTTTTACGACACCTCGGTAAAAAAGAAGGTCTGTTATGTTACTCATCTCTGTGTGCTTAGTTTTTTTGACTTCCTCGATCGCCTCTATCTAGTGACCTATTTTAAATCAAATCAAATCAAATCAAAACCTTTTATTTATAACATCACAGTAAATTAACAAAGTAAATAACAGTAAATTATAGAAAGAAGAAGTATTATAAAATAAAATTAAGACATACAAGATATACAGAAATGTGACGTTATAAATTGGACCACCATTCAGCTTAAGTTGAGGAGTACCTCAACGCTGATTTTCAATGGCGACCATTTTTACTTAAAACTAAAACTTAATCTAACAACAGTAAAAACGACAGTGACAGACAGTTACAGAAGTGTTAAAGACAATGAAGTTATACACAGAATCAAAGAAAGAGAGGGCAACCGAGGGTGCTGAAATTATTTCCACTGACCATATACTTTTATAGTTGGCGACGACCAAATGAAGTTAGAAAATGATCTCAAATTTTTCTTTCTGTAAGTCCATGAGCTTGTACTTGTACTTTTACGCTGCGCTATTTTAAAACTTATGTTATTAGGAGCTTTAAAGTTATCAATTATGATAATGTTAGTAACGTGTAGGTAGATTAAATAACCAATGGAGCAGGAAACTCCGAGACCAGTCCGATCAGAAAGTAAGGCCGGTTCGAGGTCAGGCGAATGTACATATATTATTCAGTATAGTTCTGTAACCATTTTGTCTTCGCGTGGCTGAGATTAGTACACGTGGCGGCCTAGATTCCTCTAGTATCTTGCTGGTTCTACTCGGTAGTAGAAAACTTCTGAATCTTAGAGCTAGTTAGAGGTAGCTTCTTTAAAAACGTTTAACGGTTCAAAAGTAATGAAAACATTATCTATACCAATATATAAAGCTGAAGAGTTTGTTTGTTTGTTTGAACCCTAATCTCAGGAACTACTGGACCGATTTGAAAAATTATATAAAGCTGAAGAGTTTGTTTGTTTGCTTGTTTGATTCTTTAACGCGCTAATCTCAGGAACTACTGGACCGATTTGAAAAATTCTTTCAGTGTAAGATAGTCCATTAATTGAGAAAGGCTATAGGCTTAGCGTCATGCTAAGATGAATAGGAGAGGAGCAGCAATAAAAAATAGAACGAATACGGCAAAATTTAAAGCTTTCCTTGCGTGCGATGAGTTAATTGTAATAGTTATTAAAAAATCATGTTTTACAAAATTACGACACATTGGTAAGAAATGAGCGTGCTCTATTCTACCACACGGCATTCTACTTGATTAAATAATATTTTGAATTTGAATTTGCTCCCTTTTGAAATATTTATTATTGGGTAGAGTATCGGTGGTTTATATAATGGAGGCACAGCTAGAATAGTTTACAAAAATCGCGTTTTTAGTTTAGGTAGACGAAAAGGCAATAATTAGACAGTAGGAAACAAAAAGAAAGAAGTAGACAAAACAAAGTAGTAGACAAGACGAAAGAAAGACGATAGTAGACAGAAAAGACAGTTAAGAAACAATTGAGGGTAATTTAAGTATAAGTTAATTTGAATGATGAGCACTTCTGATTTTGACAATGGATATTATTAAATACTAAACTTAATATAATAATATTTATATAATATTAATAATAAATATATGGAACACTTGCACACACGGTCGTCCGTACCCAAAGTAAGTAACTTAATACTTGTGTTATGGGTGACAGACAACTGGTGAATATATACTTATATATTTTTTGAATATGTACTTAAATACAATATACACCCAGGCTGAAAGACAAACAAATTCATTTATAGACAATGTTGGCCCTCGGCGGGAATCGAATTCGCGACCCGTGGAGCTGAAGACAAAGTCACTACCCGCTGCGCCAACGGGCCAGTTGAAATACGAAATAAAGAAAGGACTAGGTTCCAGGCCGTTAATAAACTATATATAAAAAAAAATTCAAAATAAAGTTACTGAATGTATTATAATTCATGGTATCCAAAAGTCATTCAATTTTGTTGTTTGTTCCAAATTTGAATTCAATTGAAAATTTATTCATTTAGTTACACTACGATCCTCATAAAATTATAATAAATAAATAATTTATATAATTCAGATTTTAAAAGGTTATAATTTTTTCTGTTATTTGTAAAATGCCGTGACATCGCGACTTTTTATTTGGTAACAATTTCGTAATTATTTATTTGAAAATGTATTTAGAATTTAAAAAATATATTGTTTTTAACATCTTGCATTGAATTTACGTGTTTACGCTCAAAGAATCAGTGTCAAGGTACGAAAAAATTAAGTAAAATATTATCTATATAAATTACTGCGTTTATTCACTCGAATTAAATTAACGAATAGGTGTATTTGGTAGGTATATTTAAAGTGTTGTCTGGAAGAGATCACAACAGTGTGATAAGATCGCCCTTTACACTTTTGTTTCTATTATCTATGTCTCTTGTTCTTTTCACTCTGTTTTTTTATTTGTGCAATAAAGTTATTCTTTTTCTTCTTTATTTGGTTTTTGCTTTAGAGATTTACGGGCGTCCCTCGAGTAACTTCGTTATTTACAAATTTTCAAAATATTAACTATTTATGTAACACGCTACCCCTAACAGAGCCGCAAGCTTATGACGGTTCCTACTTTGTCTATTATCATCATCCTCCTGCCCTTATCCCACTCTAAGTGGGGTCGGCTCAACATGTTATAAGCATGTTGTTACTTGATTTGGCTACGTGTTTTACGTCCGGCCTCCTGCCTGCCTTACCTTAGTCGTATTTTACGACACCTCGGTAAGAAAGAGGGTGGTCTATTCTACTTAACCGGATACCATGCGGCGGGTCAACTTACTTTAGTCACCTTTTACGACACCTCGGTACGAAATGAGGGTGGTCTATTCTACTTAGCCGGATACCACACGGCGGGTCGACTTACCTTAGTCGCCTTTCACGACACCTCGGTACGAAATGTGGGTGGTCTATTCTACTTAGCCGGATACCACACGGCGGGTCGACTTACTTTAGTCGCCTTTCACGACACCTCGGTACGAAATGAGGGTGGTACTATTCTATTCAGCCGGATACCACACGGCGGATACTTTGTCTATTATATACATATCCAATAATTGTTTATAGTTTTATGCACAATTGTTTGCAATTTGTTATACAAATATTTTTTTTTATCCGCGCATTTACCCCATATATTTGATCCAAATAGAGACAAAATCTCATATATTCACGTATCTAATACAATGATATACAATTATGACCGAAAGGCGGTTGACATTTCATAAGGTCGGTTTATTTTGGCTAGTTTTCGCAGACCGGTCTTGTCAAAGAAATATCAACAACATTCGCTATACAGTAGATGGAATACCGAAAACAAAAACCACGTTATGTTTTCGTTGTACTTGGTTTACTGGTATTGTTAAGTAGCGGCCTGTTATTATCCCACTGCTGAGAATAGGCCTCTTCTCGTTTTTAGAGAGAAGGTTTAGAGCTAAAACCTACCACGCTGCTCTAATGTGGATTGGACTGTTACACATATACCCAGAATTCTTTAGAGATATGCAGGTTTCCTCACGATGTTTTCCTTCACCGAAAAGCGTGTGATAGATTGCAATTATCAATTAGACACATAGGTAAATAAATAAATAAATAAATAAATAAATAATAGTTGACTGGCTCGTTGGAGCAGTGGGTAGTGACCCTGCCTTCGGCTCCACGGGTCGCGGGTTCGATTCCCGCCGAGGACCAACATTTTCTTTAAAATGAATTTGTTGGTCTTTGAGCCTGGGTGTATATTTGTATTTAAGTATGTATTTAAAAAATATATAAGTATATATTCACCAGTTGTCTGTCTACCATAACACAAGTATTAAGTTACTTACTTTGGGGACGGACGGCCGTGTGTGTAAGTGTCCCATATATTTATTTATTTATTTAAAAAAAAAGACACATAGGTAAGTTTTTAATAGAAAACTCATTGGTGTCTGGTCGGGTTTGAACCCGTGACCTCCTCGAAAGTGTCGCACGGTGTTCCCGCTGGGCTACCACAGCTTCTGGTATTGTTATATTGAGGAAATCTACTCAGCCGGATACCACATGGCAGGTCAACTTACCTTAGTTGCCTTTTATGATACCTCGGTAGGAAATGAGGGTGGTCTATGCTACTCAAACGGATACTACACAGCGGGTCGACTTAACTTAGTCGCCTCATACGACTTGTTATGCCAACTCTACTTAGGATGGGATAAGGGGATAATGATGATGATATTTATCAGATGCAGATTAAAACATATTAAAGTACTTTAATATGCAATTCTGTCAATCTTTATATTTAAATGAGTTAATCTTGTATATATATATATATTTCCAAATCTCGGAAACGGCTCCAACGATTTTCCTGAAATTCATGTATGTAGGAGGTTTTGGGGGAGAAAAATTGATCTAGCTAGGTTTTATGTAAAAAAAATATTGTTTTATCCCTATTTTTGGGCATTAAAAACACTAACATTTATATTGAATTGAATTTTCGCCATTACCTGTCAAGTCGACGTAGCTTATTCGGTAAGCGGGCAGCCTCGAGAAATGTAAGTGCCAAGGATCGATCCCAACTAAATAATTGTTTTTTCTTTTTTCAAAGTTATTTTTGGACAAAATTACCAGATATTAGTAATAATATAAGATTATCTGATGTATCATAATATCAATATTTTATAAAGTACTCTGTGATAACGTAATATTATATTTAATATTTTCCATCGTTTTCTAGAAAAGGTTTAAAATACCTGTGTGTTTCATGTCACATGTCAAAAAAGGTCCTTAAAGTAGACAGATTACAATAAATTACAATATTTAAATTTCAAAGTTTTAAAATGATTGTGTTCAATCATGTCATAATAAAATGACGCAAGTGCATTCGATAATTTTAAATACTTAAAAAAAAATAAGAATATTATTACCTAAGTGTAATTTAATGTGTCGTAATCTGCCTACTAATAAGAACCTTTTTTTACATGTTTACCTACCTATAGGGAGGTGACTTGGAGTAGAAAAAATCGATTAATTAATAATCGATTTTTACCCCTTAAAAAATAATCGATTTTTTCCTGACTATTTCAAAAGTTGTCTTTTTTAATATTAATAATTAATTACAATAAAGGCTAATTAAAGTGGACAACTACCAATAGATAATATCAGATGCGCTGTTTGTGAAATTGGATTAAAATATGTAGTTTGGCTAAATTGGTTTCATCCAACAATGCATATCTAATCTTAAAAATCAAGATAAAGAGTAAAAAAGAAAAAGGGATACATAAAATAAACGATTAAAAAAAAAACGATTTTTGAAGAAAATATAATCGATTATTTAAAATCGATTATTTTTTCACAACGCTACCTACCTAACTGGTTAACTACCTAAACCTACAGTGTATAGCCTCTACCATTCTTCCTAACTTCGTTTAAACATTAAAATATATATATGTATGGGCTGTATGGCCATGCGAGAATTGCCGCAGGCGGGAGAAAACAGCCTGCGTTGCGCCCAAATTTGAATTAAGAACCTGTTCGCTTTTCGTCGACCTCGATACGTACGTTTACGGACCTTTTTGCTGAATCGCGCGTCGCCATCGGTCACTTTCGATTTTGATTAGACCACAGACAAGTAACTGTTGTCTCTGAATAGTACCGAATGTAAACTTGTAAAGAAAGATAAATAAATAAATAATAAATTGTGGTTTGTGGGTACGTTTTAGATATTTTTCTCTACTCCATGGACTAGAGTAATACCTAAAGTCCTATCTTTATCTTTTTCAAGATTTATTGGATTTATTTTTAAAATTCTATATTTATTTCTCATTTATAAAATTGAATAATTAATGTATCTATTTTCAACATTATTTTATATTAAAAAAAGGATAAAAATTTTAGTTTTTATTTTTCTAAAAATGCTATCAATTAATATTTATTGATTATTTGATATTATTTATTTCTAGATTACAAAAATAAACAATTAATCGTTATCTCAATTATACATTAGTGAATATGCAACATAATCTTTTAATTAAAATAAATTAATGGGCTATAAATTAATATTTTCATTCTAAAGTCGGAACAAAATTAATATTAAATTACTAGCAGATTAGATTTCATTCATAACATCATAACTAAAACAATTTGTATTCTAAGCAGATTAGAAATATACTAAATGCTAATCATCTTTCACCTCAATGCGAATGACCTCTGTTAGAAAGTGTCCTATAAATTAATTATTCCATATCATCGATTTCATGTACTTGACATTCAAGTCACCTGCTAGATTTGAAAAATTCGAACGACAATGAACTGTAATACAATGAAATAAAGTTTTAATTTTATTAACATGATTTTGTAACATAGGTTAATTATACGCGTAAATTTGACTTTGATCTGTTTTTTCCTAATTCGTAATTTCGCTCGTGTTTCCAAGCTGTCGTGAATTTGAATTTCGAACTTTCTTTGAAATTTTTCTTTTGTTTGTTGGAAGTATGCAAAAATCATAGACATTATAGAGTTTATATTAAAGACTTTTTATTGAGATTTTTAAAGATAATTGTTTTAAATAATAATTATAATAAATCTTAATTTATTTTATTCTGAATTATATCTTCATTTATTTCTCTATTACAACCATTTATGATAATTATTTATCTAGAACAGTGTAATCTGTTCGTAAATTGTTATAGTTACATTTTTGTTGATTTATAGTATTTATTCATTACCATTGATATTTATTTTCTCAACTTTGCTGTATAATAATAAACTTGTTGTTTTTATTATAAGACTCACAGTCTGTTCTTTTAAATATTTATTTCAAAACCCAATGAATAATATGTTTAGTTTATTTGGAAATATAAAGCTTTATTGTATGGGTAATGTTCCAGAAACTATAATAGAAAATAAATGAGCATAATGTATGGTACGCAACTGAGCCGAAATACTCTTTTTGTAGTTTCTTTAAACAAATATACGTATTCAAATACAAATAAAGTTGAGATTACTGTATATTAACGTATACATTGTTGCAGTCTATTTGAATGACAAAACTTTAAAGGTATGTACACACATTACTTTGCAATAAAATTATTATAACAATATTTTTCATTTATATTTCTATACGTATTATAAAACAAAGCCCCCAAAAGCTGTCTGTCTGTATGTGAAGGTTTCAGTAATTAGTATAATACGATTTTATGTAAATTGTGTATAAGAGGTCGCGCAGTTGTAAAAAGTCACCTGTTGGGAGCTTTAGTCGCGTGCGTCACGTAAAGCAACAGAGACATACTAAAGTAATATATATCCTCCTGCCCTTATCAGGCACAACATGTTATAAACATGCTGTCACATGATTTGGCTGCGTTTTTACGAACGGCCGCTAGCCTGACGTTAACTTACCTCTGTCGTATTTTACGACACCTCGGTAAGAAGGAGGGTGGTCTATTCTACTAAACCGGATACCACACGGTGGGTCAACTTACCTTAGTCGCCTTTTACGACACCTCGGTAAGAAATGAGGGTGGTCTATTCTACTCAGCCGGATACCACACGGCGGGTCGACTTACCTTAGTCGCCTTTTACGACAACTCGGTAAGAAATGAGGGTGGTACTATTCTACTTGGCCGGATACCACACGGCTAAGATACACTAAAGTAATGTACTAGATAATAGAAAAGTAGATCTAGAAAAGTACGGGACAGCATGTCACCATCTATTATAGTTAACCCACAATAACTTCTTTTCTATAATTTATAGGCGTTACTTTGCGGAGATCTATAATACAGAAGTAATAATAAAATTATTTTCTATAATCCGCGATGATGTAAAATAGAAAAAATATATAATGCTAAATGTAGAGTGGACAATCCGTTTTTATACCTGATACAAACTGACGACAAAATCGCAAAGTCTGTCTTGAGCCTATCTTCTTGATGATGCTTCGGTTGCGAGGCGAAACGCTTGTTGAGTTTATGATATTGAACGTATGTAGTGCTTGTGTATTGTGGTGGCGGTGGTGGAGATTTGTGCATGTGTTTTTACGAATCCTGCACTCCACTCTACATTTAGCATCACTACATATTATAAAACAAAGTCCATATTTCCGTATGTACGCATAAAACTTTAAAACTACGCAACCGATTTTGATGCGGTTTTTTTAAATAGATAGAGTGATTCCAGAGGAAGGTTTGTACGTATAATAACATTCAATACGAAGTAGAGAAATAATGTAATTTTTGAGGTTTCTGTAAATAATTACATTTTTTCCGCTTACATTGCACAGGCTAAACCCTACGAGATTTATCAAAATGATGTACTAAGTATTTCTACACCTTAAAAAGGTCTACAGAAAAGTCCGCGATGGTATATATCTATCTCTTATGGATAACCCACAATAGCAGTTTTTTTCATTTACTTTTTACGAAAAATGATGCCTTATGTTCAAAGCAATTTTTATACAATACAGCATTAATCCTTATCCGATTGAGTACCTTAAATAAATTGTTGATTTAATATAGATCAATATGGCCGTTTACAGCATGTAATTTAAGTGAACATTTTCGGAGATATTACAGATTTAAAATGCTGTGAGGAGGCCGGGCTTCGCCCTATAACACTTCGACTTTAGCAGCGATGTCGCTCTTTCAAGAGTTTGTTTAAAGACATTCTGTAATTAATTGTAAAAATAAAATACATAGGGAAAATATAAAAGTAAATAAGTAATAATGTATTAAATGAATTTAGATATTCCAAAGATAGCAGGAAATCTTCTTGATATAGGGAAAGGAAATTGTTTTTCTCCAAATTTAACGCTACGGCCACGGGCAGTAATGAATAAATCAAAACAACTGGATCAATTTTTTTTCATTTTCTTACACTGACTGACATGGGATATATATTTTATACCCGTGCGAAGCAGGGGCAGGCCGCTAGTTATATATATTTTCAATTTCTTTTATATTTAAAATTCCAATTAAATCCACTGATTTCCATGCACAGAAGATGAAGTACTTCATCTTGTATTACCTTACAGTTCATCCTTTTTATTTTTATGTAAGGTTAATTTTAAAACAAACATGTATTATTACCCTAAGTTAAAGGCCGCTTCGCGGTTGTTACACCGTAACATATTTGACATTATCACATTAAGCGTGTGAATGAAGTTTAACTGGATGTGAAATTCTATTTACAAACATTTAATCATTTACTTTCACTATTGAGTCCTAGCCTTGTTTATGGTCTGGTTTTTTTTATATAAATCCGTGTGCTATCTCGCTGAGGAGAATAGACCACCTTCATTTCCAAGGTGTAAAAGCCGACTAAGGTAAGTTGACGTCAGGCAGGCGGCCGGTCGTAAAATACCTAGACAGATCATGTTCCAACATGTTTATAACATGTTGTGCTAACTCCACTTAGAGTGGGATATGGGCAGGAAAATGATTATGATTAGGTATTATTTATTCCAGTAAATTATAAACAAGCGCTTCGGAAAATTTTTTTCGAGAGAAGAGCCAGCTAAAAACTAGGCTGGTGTTTTTTTAAATATAATTCGTTTAACAAGTTATATTTTTGTCATTATAAGTTTAGTGAATATTAAAGTCTTAAAGGCCAAGATTTCAGCTTTTACAAAAAATTAAAAACAATTGTTGATTCAAATTTATCTATAAATTTCAAATTTCGAACATTAGTCTTATGAAATAAAACTCTGTATGTAATGCAATTAATTTAATTAAATCTATAATACCTATTTATTTTGAGGCCAATGAATAAAATTTGTAAGTAATGCAGTAGCGAACTTGGTAATTTACAGTATTGTTTACCTTAATATATCTGTTATGTTCATTTACTGTAATTATACGAATAAATTAAATATTAGAAGGTTAAAAAAAATGTTTGAAATCCTTATGAATATGCAAGATTTTTTTGCTATAATTAACACATAATGAGATTTATTTTTGAATTATTTTAAATATTATTAATGTGAAAGTTAACAATTTTTACTTTCGTAGTTTTCCAAAGGTAAAAGTATGATTTATTAACGTAGTTTATTTTTAATACACTAAATTTCCTTCCTTTTTTTGGGACATGAAAAATACATTTAAATAAAATTTTGGCACGAACGCAGTCGTGGGTACGTACAGCTTGTATTTTTATTAAGTCAAAAATATTTTGTAGTTTACCAAATTTAAAAACGTATTTTTGTTGTGGTTTGATTTTTAATTTTACATATGATAACTTACAACATAACTTAATATATTTATGATAACTTAGAACTCGCAGGCATAAACAAAATTTTGTTCTACGTATTGTTAGCATAGGCAAAGATCAGAAACTATAAAGCTTTGACAGTTTCACATCCATTAATCACTACATATTATAAAACAAAGTCCATATTTCCGTATGTACGCATAAAACTTTAAAACTACGCAACCGATTTTGATGCGGTTTTTTTAAATAGATAGAGTGATTCCAGAGGAAGGTTTGTACGTATAATAACATTCAATACAAAGTAGAGAAATACTGTAATTTTTGAGGTTTCTGTAAATAATTACATTTTTTTCCGCTTACATTGCAAACGCAGGCTAAACCCTACGAGATTTATCAAAATGATGTACTAAGTATTTGTACACCTTAAAAAGGTCTACAGAAAAGTCCGCGATGGTATATATCTATCTCTTATGGATAACCCACAATAGCAGTTTTTTTCATTTACTTTTTACGAAAAATGATGCCTTATGTTCAAAGCAATTTTTATACAATACAGCATTAATCCTTATCCAATTGAGTACCATAAATAAATTGTTGATTTAATATAGATCAAAATGGGCGTTTACAGCATGCAATTTAAGTGGATATTTTCGGAGATATTACAGATTTAAAATGCCGTGAGGACGCCGCGCTTCACCCTATAGCACTTCGAATCTTTTAGAGTTTGTTTAAAGACATTCTGTAATTAATTGTAAAAATAAAATACATAGGTAAAATGTAAAAGTAAATAAGTAAAAATGTACTATATGTGTTTAGATATTCCAAAGATAGCAGGAAATCGTCTTGGTATAGGGAGAGCAAATTGTTTTTCTCCAAATTTAACGCTTGCGGGCCACGGGCAGTAATGAATAAATCCAAACTACTGGCTCGATTTTAATCATTTTTTTTACACTGACTGACATGGGATATATATCTTATACCCGTGCGAAGCAAGGGCAGGCCGCTAGTAATTGATAAATCAAGAACAATTCATATTTGACAGTATTTTTTTTAAATCATTAGTGACGCTGAGAACGTATTCCTTCCTTGTCTTTTGTTTGCTACAGAATATAAATAGTGCGTGTCAAGGCTGTAAAAAACGGGCTTATAATCTGTCTAATAGGTCATTCAAATAATCGTATTATATGCAAAATCCTATTGTCCCGTGAGATGCTATTGTTTCATGTACATATTCTGTCGATAGGGACAATGACCTAGTACTTGTCCATTCTATGACCTAGCATTTTTGCCATAATTAATACTTAATTCAGTTCACAGGTTCAATTATGAAAATATTTGTTATTTGTTTTTAATGTCGATTAGTGTGCCTTAGTTTAACTGTTAATCTAATTCACTCTGTGGTTAAGGGCCTGTTTCACAAGTTACTGATAAAGTGTCGGTTAGTTAACCGACAAATAAACTAAGTAGCAGATAAATTTCTCTAAAAAGTCAAAAATTTGAAAAAATAAAATCTTGCTATCCAGCAGATAAACAAAATATTGCCACATGATCTACCTGTTAACTTATTTGGGACTTTAAATACTGAATAAGCCTATCAGATACCTGAGAAACGCTAAATTCCGAGATATGCGTCACTTATGTTCCAAATAAGCTACTGACAGTTTATAGGTAACTTGTGATACCGGCTCTAGATGTTCTTAATTTTTTGCTAAGCGAAGTCCTTTACCAAGTATTTAGATTGAAACATGGTACTACATTAAAACTTACTGTATAGTGTTTCTTCCAAAAATACAGTGTCTCTTGTCAACTAATATACTTTCACTGAAGTAAAAAGGTCTTTGATTTTCTTACACAATCTTGTGCCACCTGGATCCAGCACCTGTCCATCTGTGTTTTCCTTTATTGGATCACTGAAGTAAAGAGGTCTTTGAAAAGGCCTTTACTAAGTATTTAGATTGAAATATGCTACTACATTAAAACTTACTGTATAGTGTTTCTTCCAAAAATACAGTCTCTCTTTTCAACTAATATACTTTCACTGAAGTAAAGAGGTCTTTGAAAAGGCCTTCACTAAGTATTTAAATTGAAACATGCTACTACATTAAAACTTACTGTATAGTGTTTCATCCAAAAATACAGTCTCTCTTGTCAACTAATATACTTTCACTGAAGTAAAGAGGTCTTTGAAAAGGCCTTCACTAAGTATTTAAATTTAAACATGCTACTACTATAAAACTTACTGGATAGTGTTTCTTCCAAAAATACAGTCTCTCTTGTCAACTAATATACTTTCACTGAAGTAAAGAGGTCTTTGAAAAGGCCTTTACTAAGTATTTAGATTGAAACATGCTACTACATTAAAACTTACTGTATAGTGTTTCTTCCAAAAATACAGTCTCTCTTGTCAACTAATATACTTTCACTGAAGTAAAGAGGTCTTTGAAAAGGCCTTCACTAAGTATTTAAATTGAAACATGCTACTACTATAAAACTTACTGGATAGTGTTTCTTCCAAAAATACAGTCTCTCTTGTCAACTAATATACTTTCACTGAAGTAAAGAGGTCTTTGAAAAGGCCTTTACTATTTAGATTGAAACATGCTACTACATTAAAACTTACTGTATAGTGTTTCTTCCAAAAATACAGTGTCTCTTGTCAACTAATATACTTTCACTGAAGTAAAAAGGTCTTTGATTTTCTTACACAATCTTGTGCCACCTGGATCCAGCACCTGTCCATCTGTGTTTTCCTTTATTGGATCACTCTGCATTTTTAGACCCCAACCTCTAACAGTTATTTAAACTGACTTCGGGAACTTCATGTCATCGATTGTCCAGGTTACAAACGTCTTTACAAGGCCTCGTCAAGTTCGTAGATTCTCGTTCAAATAGGCTATTTCGATCCAATGATGTAATGCTATAACAATAGCGGTTTCGAAGGTGATCAGGAATGGACATTTCCGATCGCTTAATGTGCCTTGTCTAATCTGTTGAACTATAAGGGCTATTGTACATCGTAGGTTACTTATTTTATCCATGTGATTACACTCGACTCTCTCTTTGGTAGCAAGGAGTCAGTTACAAAGTAGATATCAGTGTCTCACAGTTTATTCCCGAATTGAAATTGTGAACATAAAAGTAGTTTTCGTGAGATAACTATAAGAGATTTTTGAATAACTTTCACCGCACTAAGCGCACAAGAAAAGCTTTAAATTTTGCCGTTTTCGTACTATTTTTTATTGCTGCTCCTATCCTATTCTTAGCGTGATGTTATATAGCTTATAGCCTTCGATAAATGGACTATCTTACACTGAAATAATTTTTCAAATCGGTTCAGTAGTTTCTGAGATTAGCGCGTTCAAACAATCATACAAAGAAACAAATAAACTCTTCGGCTTTATATATATTATATATATATCCTCCTGCCCTTATCCCACTCTAAGTGGGGTCGGCACAACATGTTATAAACATGCTGTAACATAATTTGGCTGCGTTTTTACGTCCGGCCGTTTGCCTGACGTCAACTTACCATAGTCGTATTTTACGACACCTCGGTAAGAAGAAGGGTGGTCTATTCTACTAAACCGGATACCACACGGTGGGTCAACTTAACTTAGTCGCCTTTTACGACACTTCGGTAAGAAATGAGGGTGGTACTATTCTACTTAGCCTGATACGACACAGCTAAAATTCTTCAGCTTTATATATTAGTGTAGATTAAAACTTTACCCTGATATTAGTCACAGCGTATATATTATTAGGCTCAAGCAATATTTAGTTGTTGCTAAAACTGTCAATAGATTTAGCAACGACCGTTGAATCACCGAATTAGTCAGAAGTAAATCCTGATTTACCAATATATTACGAGTAAAAATTGTATTAAAATCTTGATATCCTTGATCGACTGTTTATCTTTTTTTGCCGCGTAAATAATCGCTCACATCTTTTTAAGGTGCGGCGAGAATTAAGACGTATAACGACATAATTTATAGAAGTAGGCGTTACTTTGCGGAGATTCATAATACAAAAGTAATAATACAATTATTTTGCTATAATCCGCGATGAAGTAAAATTGAAAATATATATAATGCTAAATGTAAAGTGGACAATCGGTTATCATACCTGATACATGCAGGATTCGTAAAAAACACATGCACAAACCTCCACCACCGCCTACGACTAAAAATAAAATAAAAAAATAATTTTAATATTATTAAAATAATTTTATTATTACTTTTGTATAACGACATCACAAAAAAGGTAGAATCTTTCCGAATAATCGAGTAAAAGTGTTAAAGATATATTTATTCAGTTTAGTATGTGTTAATACTGAGCCGAAAATTTTTCTTCTTTTTTCACTTTATATGTCATCTAAATTTTTAAAATCAAAGAGTAACTGCAAACAAACTATTGATTCATCATTATTCTCCTGCCCTTATCCCACTCTAAGTGGGGTCGGCAAAACATGTTTCGACTAGTTATTTTACGACCGGCTGCCTGCTTGATGTCAACTTAGCTAAGTCGCCTTTTACGAGACCTTGGTAAGAAAGTGATCTTTGCTGCTCAGCCGGATAACACACGGCGGGTCAACTTAACTTAGGCGCTTTGTACGACACCTCGGTAAGAAATAAGGGTAGTCTATTCTACTCAGTACCTTACGGCGGGTCAACTTACCTTAGTCGCCTTTAACGACACTCTGTAAATAATCTAAAGAAGGCGTTACTTTGCTGGGGTCTATAATACAAAACTAATGAGAATATTATTATGCTATAATCTGCAATAAAAGAAAATATATGTAATGCTAAATGTAGAGTGTACTTTTCGTTCTCATACCTGCTACATGCAGAATTTGTAAAAACTTTTTTTTGCGATTTTGTCGTGTCTATCTCCTTATGCTTCGGTTACGGGCCGCAACAATTGTTGAGATTGTGGTGGTGAATATGTTCAGTGCTTGTGTATTGTTGTGTTATCGGTGGCGAGTAGTGCATGAGTTTTTACAAATTCTACATGTATCAGATATCACTATACATTTAGCATTACATATATTTTCTTTTATCGCGGATGACACCACTGTAAGAAGTGAGGGTGGTCTATTCTAGTCAGCCAGACACGGCGGAAACAATCTATTGATTACATAACATAATTCGGTACACACATTAAACAAATTTTCGGTACGTCATAGAATAAATTTCAAAAGTTATGTTAATTTGTGTAATTGTTTAATTTTATATCTTAAATGTTTATCTATGTAAAATTATTTATATATGTAGATATTTTATGTTAATTCTAACTAATATTACGCATGTAATATTGTGAGATGAATTAGTGTGATTATGCAATGCAAGTCGAAACGCAGTCTCGAGATGGCAATTATTTGGTATATCGGACACCTGGCTTAAAGTTCCCCGAGGCGGTCGATGCATCTGCTGCTCCCGATGCATCGGTTAGGGGAGGGGGACTTCCCTTTTCAGAGGTCCCTACCCGGAGGAGATGACTCTGGGATCAGAGCGGCTGTCGCCAGGATGGGGGCAATGTGTACAACGGTACCCTGTCCTTGCCATCGGCAGCGTGGTGGAGCACACAGGTCATTTTAGTCGTTTCGAGTCCGACATAACCGTCGCCTGTCCCCGTCGGGCGGCGGTACGCATAAGGGGTTTTTTGCTGTATAAAAAAAAACAATTATTTGATCTAATAACTTTTATTGGTTGAGATATATCTAGTATAATAAGATTTGAAAATCCTTTCAGCTTCATACAAGACAGCGGTTGAATAATGTAAAATTGAAAATGTTTAAAAGATTGACCGCCGTGTTTCTTTCTGGTTCTTCTCGGTAAGAGCAACATTCCGAACCAGTTGTAGCTTCATTAACTATATTGATCATTGACGATTCAAAACTGCTTGAAAGAGCTTATTTGAATCAAGATAATTTTGATTTGATTAATTGTATTTTATTGCATTTTTTTATATCATCCTTCTGCCTTTTTCCCACTCTAAGCGGGTTCGGCACAATATGTCATAAACATGGCACATGATTTGGCTTCGTATTTTACGACCTGCCTGACGTCAACTTACCTTAGTCGTATTTTACGTCACCTCGGTAAGAAAGAGGGTGGTCTATTCTACTCTACCGGATACCACACGGTGGTTCAACTTACCTTAGTCGTCTTTTACGACACCTCGGTTAGAAATAAGGGTGGTCTAGTCTACTCAGCCGGATACCACACGACTGTTACAAATTGTAACAGTAATTTATATATTTTTTGTCAGATATATATAACAGTGTAATATACATATATCTTACAAATTGATGTTACGATATGCATGTTAAAGGAGTGGCACCAGAGTTGGCGAATAAAAGAAGAGAATAGAAGAAGAAGACATATTGTGCCGACCCCACTTAGAGTGGGACAAGGATAAGAGAAAAAAAAATATATCTTACTAAAATACGGAGCAATGCTCGCTCACCCAAAGACAAAATGGGTTTTAATTTTTTTAATTACATTTTTATCTTAATAGTTTACGTGCTGTTGAAACTGGATCGTATGCCTAAGGCAAGGTCTCAGATTGTAATCACTAGAAAGCCTATTTGAACCGGTATCCAGCAGATATATTGCACAATTGCTAATGTTTGACTTATTTTGATAGGTAACTGGATATCCATAAAAAGTCTAAATATATGAGACAATTATGTAGAGGAGCCCATCATTATTGCCCTGGTGAAAATGCTGACAGGTTGCTTCTTCAGAGAGAAAGGTTGGATCGTAACCAGGATTGTAGTTAATGTATAGAACCGGCTATACTCATTTCTTATTCTATCGGGTTAGCCCGACTAGTTTCGAACCCATCAGGGGCACCTATTCATGAGCTCTTTTGAACTTTTGAGCATTTCATGAGCTTTTGAACCCGACACCGTAAGCGTCGCATGCACAAACTTCATCCGGGCATCTGACAACGAAGACCAGAGCGACAGGGAATACATTGATGAGGCAAGACCACTGCCGCTGCCTTGTTCCCTCCTTCCGCCCCTGCCACCCACGAGTCGCGCCCAGCGAGCTGCAGTACGCAGTTCCCACCGCGATATCATCGTGTAAAGAGCTCATGAATAAGTGCCCCAGATGGTTTCGAAAGTAGTCGGGCTAACCCGATAGAATAAGACAAGAGTATAGCCGGTTCTACACATTAACTATGAATACTACTCACGATAATTTTAATTTAAAAGTAGCTAGGATTACTTGGTTTTTAAATTTTTTTCTTTATATCAGCGTTAGTGGATTTTGAAGAAAATTCTTCATTTTGAAGAAAAGGGTTGGAGCTAAGACGCACCACGCTCTAACGCGTATTGTTAGGTTACACATATCCCCAGAATTCTCTACCGATATGCAGCTTTTATCACGATGTTTTTCTTCGCCAAAAAGCGCGTAATAAATTGCCATTATCAATTATACCAATCATCATTCTCTTGACCATATCACATTCTAAATGGGGTCATCATGTTTTAAAAATGTTGTGACATAATTTGGTTAGGTATTTTACGAGCGGCCGCCTGCCTGACGTCAACTTACCTTAGTTGTCTTTCACGGCACCTCAGTAAGAAATGAGAGTGGTCTATTCTACTCAGCCAGATACCACGCCAATAATTATTAATTAGACACACAAGTAGTACCTAGGTGGCCAAGCCTAGAAAAAATGCAATTTTTTTTAAAGACGAAACCTAGCTAGATCGATTTTTTCCCCCAAAACCCCCCTACATGCAGAATATTATGAAAATCGTTGGAGCCGACACAAGTTCGAGATTCAGAATATATACATATATAAGCACCAATAAAACTTATTGGTGCTTGCCTATATACATATATAGGTAAGCACTAATAAGTTGTAATTGGTGCTTGCCGAGCTTTACACATCTCTTCTATCTCGAAAGAGTCGCAAGATCTCTTCGCTTGGCTATTATAACCTACTAAAAGCTACTTAAACAAATTCATATAATTGGTCTATGGTTGAGAAATTTTTACAACAAAATAAGTTAACAATGGTAAAACAGAGTAATATTATTTAAATCATTGCAAAATCGGATCTCACGATTAAAATAAGATAATAGCGATGCGCAATAATTTCAACGCGAATGTCACTGACGACATTTGGCGTTTCTACATAATGGGTTTCCAACAAACATTACTAAATGTTGCATTATACGAAAAAAACATCGCGATATCAAGACTGGTTGGATAGAAGGGCTTATTTGTATAGTAGATTTGAACTGATAAAACGATGAAATCTTTAAGGAATTCAATTCAGATATTTATTTAAATCCGTGTGATATCCGGCTGAATAGAATAGACCACAATCATTTCTTACTGAGGTGCCGTACAAGACGACTAAGGTAAGTTGAAGTCAGGCGGCGTATCGTAAAAAATGTAGCCAAATCATGTGATAAGAGATCAATATTCATAAGATGTTGTGCATCCATTGAGAGTAGGATAAGGCCAGGAGGTATGTATTTGAACTGACACAACACACGCTTAATATTAAAGTGACCTAATTAAAAAAAAAGATGTTTGTGGCAAATTGCAATAAAGCTTAAAATAGCGATTACGAAATTCGCGAGTGCTAAAGAGATGCATAACTTGAACGAGTAAAAAACTAGATTATTTATAATAGTCCCTAGCTGATGTCATAGATGGGATTGAAATAAGGACTGCAATCGATCAAGGTCAATTAATCTAAGCTAATTTTGAATTAGGTCACTTTAATAATAAACTTGCGATAAATATAGATTTGAAAAGGAAATATACGTACCGCTAAATTTAGAGAGTACTATCCGTTTTCATACCTGATACATGTATCAAGTATTAAAACGATGATTCGTTTTTCATTAATCAATAATCAGCAAAATCTCGTCAATATTGGATAACCCATGGATTAGCCGTTAAAACGTAACAGACAGACAGTAAGATAGACAAAGACTAGCTTTTATGATATTTGTATGGATATAATATAGATAATATAGTCTGATTATTTAAAGAATTAGTTTTTACTTTCAAGAGATCTATAATTCAAAAATAATAATATACTTATTTTGCTATAATCCATGATAAAGTAAATATAAAATACAATTCACAAATTATAGTTGCAACACATTTCGCTAAGTTTTTGGTCAGTTTGATACAAATAAAATACACAGTGGTTAAGTAGCTAATTTATTACAATCAAATTTGATCCTAAACACTTTACAAATAAAATGCATTTTTGATTGCGTTAAGTTACTTAAATCAACGTGTGCTTGGTTGTATTCATTACACAATATGACTTTGAACTTAATGTTGAACGGCATAGAGTTTAAAATTGAGTAAGCGTAACTAAATAAGCTGAGATCAACAGTATTGCAACTTGTACTGCAATGTAAGTGCATTGACTCACCCTACTGACATAGTTATTTATCTTTCTCACTACCACGAGAAATGTATATAACTGTCTCTTTCTTTAGCGTTTACGACACTTTTCGAGTCGTATAGTTGGGGACCGGTTAGTACTATTCAATGGTATTTTGTGTCTGTTTCTCAAATAGCTTTTAGAAACGCTTAAATGCTATTAAAATATATGTATCTTTGCTAACTATGACGAAATTAACTAAGTGTTGAAAGGTTGAAAGACTGTCGATAATTCAAATCACACCAAACCATATCAAATTAATCTTTATTTAAGTAAGCTTTCGCAAGCATTTGAATCGTCAAGGATTGTAGTTTTAATGAAGCTAGAACTTCTACTTTTCTATGTTTCACTTTTATGTTATGTATTCTATTAAAATCGATCTACTCAAAAATAGGGAACATAAAAGCCACCTATATTACCCTAATATACATAATAAATTGAACTTGGAGTAGATTAAAATCGATAAGCAAATAATCGATTTTTTCCTTCAAAATATATCGCTGCAAAAGCCATTAAAAAGTTCGCAATGAGCTTTGGATCCGAGCACAGTATTTTGTGACTAAAGAATTGAGTAAAGTCCGTACAGTCTACAGAGAGAATTGAATTAAGTATAAAAGATATGTTTATACGTAAAGCATATTACAAAATTGAAGATTATGTAGATGATAAAATGCCTGAAATAACTCAGATGTTAAAATCTGATTAAACAATATATTATATTAAATCTACTAAAACAAAATAATCTGGGTTTTTCTGACCCCCTCCTCCTGTATAAAATTCTAGCTACGCCCTTGGATTCTTTATCCATAGCGTTTCATATATAACGCTAATCATGACGTAAATTTGTCCTAAGAAATCCTAAGAAAGAGTTGGTAAGATGACACCAATAACGCTATAAATAATCTGTTTATCCTTTTATTCTTCTCCTTGCTTTCTTTTCCTCAGTGCTGAGGGTGGTGACCTTTTTCACGGATCACTTTTTTACGGATGACTGATGTCCAGCTTTTGCGATCACTTGCTGCTTTTAAGGCCTCGTGGACTTGAATGGAGAGTGACTTTTCTTTCTAACCTTTGTTAAATTTAATATCAGTGACAATATATTAATTTTACAAAGTACTTTTTGAATTAGCAAAAGTTACAGTGACGTCAGCACCGTTCGCTTTCGTTGACACCGCAAAAAGTGAAATGTCGGTTAAGAGGGAAAAAAGTTCAAGAATGTCAAATTCTTGAATCGGCGCACGAAAATCGACACAATCGCGCTTCGAAAAAATTTATTTAAACGAATTAAATTGGTTTTCCTTTCTTATATTTTAATGTTTTTACACTTTATTTATTTACTTCTATTCTTAGTTTTATCTTCAACACTTCTATCTTATCTCCAAAACATCAAAACTCGTGATGAGGCGTTGCTATACTCGGATGACAAAGAATAAGCAATAAATGCGTTTGAATAAATGAAATATTAAGTATAACGTAACATTTTATTTTTTAAAGTACAACGTGGATAAAGTAATAAAATTACATCTTAACTACATAAGATATTTAAGCTTTTACCAGTCAATGTGATAAAATTATAAATAATTTGTAGAATTCGGCGCTACTTCGCGGAGGTGCATAATATAAAAGCAATGAAAATATTATTTTCAGATTGTGGCGGTGAATGTGTGCAGTGCTTGTGTATTGTTGTCTTATCGGTTGCGGTTATTTCACGAGTTTTTACAAATTTGATTTTTACAAATCAGATATGGGAATGTATAAAACTCTACATTTAGCATTACATATATTCTCTTGTATCACAGATTATAGCAAAATAATATTTTCATTAGTTTTAATATAATTATTTAAGAATATTATTAATTTCATGTATATAAAATTAAAGTCTTGTCTTTAACAACCTATATCAAAATTTAATTTAGAGCTTTTGTATATTCTACGCCATTTTTTTATTTTCATAAAGACACCGATTCTAATATTTGTGGAAACAAAACCGTGCGAATTTATGGTCAGTTAAGTCCAAAAAAAACTTAATTCGTTTCAAGTGTTTTATGCTCTGTTAAATTGGGATAAAGACTAATTTACCGTGACAAGAATCAGTAATGACTATATAATATTATTATAAGTTAATTCGAATATCGAACACGTAATGGGAAATACATTTATGTCAACAGATAGTTGATGATATTACGTCTTTAATATAATAATACCTGGGTGACCGAATTTGTTCGTTATTTTTTCTACAATATATAAAAGAGATTCTATATAAATAAAGAAAAAAGTTATGGACAAATCTGGGACTAGATCCGGGGTATTTTCACGTTAAGTTTGTTCCCAACTGAGCTATTATAACTTTGCACGTGACAGCATAATTATATTGCTCTATAATCACTACATAGTATAAAACAAAGTCGTTTTCTGTCCCCATGCCCCTATGTCCCTATATCCCTATGTATGCTTAAATCTTTAAAACTACGCAACAGATTTCGATGGGGTTTTTTAATAGATAGAGTGATTGAAGAGGAAGGTATAATAACAATGTATAATAACATTCAGTATGGAGTAGAGAAATACTGTTATTTGTGAGGTTTCTAACGTGATGTCGTCAATAATAAAAAAAATTCCGCTTACATTGCACACGCAGGTTGAACTCTAAGAGATCTGTCAAAATAATGTACTAAGTATTTGTACACCTTGAAAAGGTCTATAGAAAACTCCGCGATGGTATATGTCTATCTCTTATAGATAACTCATAATAGCAGTTTTTGTCACTTACTTTTTTACGAAAATAATTCCTTATTTTCGAAGCATTTTTAAACAATACAGCATTAATCCTCATTCAATTAAGTACCTTTAATCATCATCATCATCATCTTCCTGCCCTTATCCCACTCTAAGTGGGGTCGGCACAACATGTTATAAACATGCTGTCACATGATTTGGCTGCGTTTTCACGACCGGCCGCCTGCCTGACATCAACTTACCTCTGTCGTGTTTTACGACACCTCGGTAAGAAAGAGGGTGGTCTATTCTACTAAACCGGATACCACACGGTGGGTCAACTTACCTTAGTCGCCTTTTACGACACCTCGGTAAAAAATGAGGTTGGTCTATTCTACTCAGCCGGATACCACTCGGCGGGTCGACTTACCTTAGTCGCCTTTTACGACACCTCGGTAAGAAATGAGGGTGGTACTATTCTATTCAGCCGGATACCACACGGCGTTAAGTACCTTTAATATATTGTTAATTTAATATAGGTCAATATGGCCGTTTACAGCATGTAATTTAATTGAACATTTTAAAGATTACAGATTTAAAATGCAGGGGCATAGAGGGTTTTTGTTTTACTCCAAATTTAACGCGTACGAGCCACGGGCATTAATGAATAAATCAAAACTATTGATTTTAATCATTATTTTCACTGAGTGACATATAAGTCACTGAGTGACATCCGGTATATAAGTTTCAATTATAATAAATTTTATCAATATTTTTATTTTTAGCCAGATAAGCCGTGAAATTCAAATTCATAATAACTAGTACACAAGTGCTTTTGAATTGTCAACTCTACTGCTGGTTCGGAAAGCGTTTCAAACAGACATAAAGAATGACCGATTGTCACACTTATAATATTAGTATAGACGTCTTTTAGCATCAGACATTTCAACGCGGAGTTTATACATATAGTTGAGCAAGTCCTATATAAAAAAATATACGTCAATATATATAAATATATATATATATATATAGAGAGAGATATATATATATATATATATATATATATATATATATATATATATATATATATATATATATATATATATATATATATATATATATATATATATATATTGACACTATATCAAAACCATCCATTCCATCGCAATTGGGCAAAATTCCTAAAATACTGGCGACGTATGGCCAAATTACATATAGTTATATTTTTTTTAGAAACTTACAAAGAAAAATTGAACCCACTAACTAGGAACGTTTTCCAGGATAGTATGACACTGGGTCAACGGAAACTAACCCCGCATACGTATTTCATTGACACGAATACTTCATACGTCCGTCCGTTTCCGAACCGAGCGCGCGTTATGCGTACAAACTAGTTTACAGAGACTTTCCTGTCAAGGCGTACGATTTATTTATTTATTTTATCTACTCTGATTCTATAATACAAAGATTATAAAACTGAAACCAAAATTCTTATAACAAACATTACGTACAGGCCAAAATAAAAAAATAAAAAGTTTTATTTATTATACAGATCTTGTATGGACACCTGTATCATAATATAACTTTTAAATCATAACGATATACCTATACAACCTCCAGCTGGACCGAGGTCGAACCTTAAAAAAAAGGATTCCATTGAATCCTTTTTTTTAAGCGAGTCCACGGCGACGCAACAGCGTTTAAAAGATTGACCGCCGAGTTTCTTGCTGGTTCTTCTCATTAAGAGCAACATTCCGAACCAGTTGTAGCTTCATTAATCATATTGATCCTTGACGATTCAAAAGTGCTTGAAAGAGCTTATTTGAATCAAGATTATTTTGATTTGATTTGAAGATTTTTTTGAGTATAGGTCAGAGTTTTCCCCGTTTTTTACCTCAAGTTTCACATAACAGATAACAAAGACAGATTTGTAAACCAACAATTTCATATGACCTTGTCTTGTTACTTTCTGCAGAGCATCTGGGTTGCATGACGAAAGAATATCGGCTTGGAAATAGTCCACTTTTTGCTAGCCCAGGTCAAGTATTCTACATTGGTCGAAATAAAAGTTTTATAGAGATTTTTGTTGCTTCGTAAAAAGTTTTAAGTTCCAGAATGTGATAGCAAAATTGTAATTGATGTATAATGCACAATTGTAATCCAAATACTTTATATTAACTATTTTAATAACTTAATTATATTATATCAATCATTTTAAAATTACAAAATTGAAGATTATTTGGATGATAAAAATGCCTGGATATGAAAATCCTTTCAGCTTTATACAGGACTGCGGTTTAATAATGTAAAATTGAAAATGTTTAAAAGATTGACCGCCGAGTTTCATTCTGGTTCTTCTCGGTAAGAGCAACATTCCGAACCAGTTATAGCTTTATTATTGATTTAGTATTGATCCCTGACGATTCAAAAGTGCTTGAAAGGATTTATTTGAATAAGGATTATTTTGATTTGATTAAATTATGCTTAATTTTAAACAAAATTAAAAAACAAGTCCTGCCCCGTGTTTGTCGTTCTGTTTATTAACGATGAACTCAAAAACAACTATTTTATACGATTTTCATGACAATTTCTTTAAAAGACAGTGTTATTTATAAGGAATTTGTGAAGCTTTTTGTATTAATATAATAAACTGAATAAACTAGTACAATTAATAATAATATTAAAATGCTATATCCTTTGATTAAAAAGAGCAACCGCCGAGTTTCTTGCTGGCTTTTCTCGGTAGGAACAACTTGCCGAACCAGCAGTAGAATTGACGATTCAAAAGCACTTGTTTACAACTTTATTTGAATAAAGAATATTTTAAATTTGAATTATTAAATTCTTTTTGAAGGTTTTTTTTTATAATTAAAAGATCTGTATGAGTAAAAACCCCCATCCCCACCCTCATTTCTTTACCGAGGTGTAAAAGGCGACTGAGGTAAGTCGCGTGTGGTATCCGGTTGAGTAGAATAGACCACCATAATTTCTTTTGGTGGTAAAAGATGACTAAGGAAAGTTGACGTCAAACAGGCGGTCGGTCGTACTTAAGATGACAACATATTATAAATATGTTGTGCTACCCCACTTAGAGTGGGATAAGGACAAGAGAATGATGAGTGTTAATACAGAGATGACTTTTAGGAGATTATATAAAGTTTTACGGAAAGATCGTGAAATCCAGCGGCCGTGAGAAAAAAAAAACATATTCAAACAAGTACATGATTGTCTCATTTTTTCTCAGTTTACGTAATTTTTTCCCAAGGGGTTGTTATTTCTTGCTCCATCGACATCTTTCGCAAAACTTCCGTTAGATAACTATGTAAATACCGTGGTAATTTTACAAAATGCTTTAATACTACAATAATATTTATATTACAAAACAAAAGTATATGTAAATTATTTTGCTACAATGCCCGATTAAGTAAACAGAAAATATATATGCTAAATGTTTCTTAATGAAGATTCTTGCGGGGCGAAACGATTGTTGAGTTTGTGATAGTGAACGCGTGTAGTGCTTGTGTGTTGTGATGGCGGTGATAGAGGTTTGTGCATACATATCTCTACATTTAGCATTATATATATTCTCCTACACATATTCTTGGAACGCTTTAAAGATATGTAGGTTTCCGCACGATGTTTTCCTTCACCGAAAAGCGTGTAATAAATTGCAATTATCAATTAGACAGATAAGTTTTTTAAGAGAAAAACTCATTGGTGCCTGCCCGGGGTTTGAACCCGTGATTCCCTCGAAAGAGTCGCACTGTCTAACCGCTGGGCTATCACAGCTAGAAGTGTTTATAATAATAATACTTTATTGCACAACTAGAAAATAAACAAACAAATATAAATAATCTTAAACTTAAAAGTAGTGCATAGGCGGCCTTATCACTAATAGTGATCTCTTACAGGCAACCTTACGTCAGAGACACTAAAACTAGGAGTATACAGGACAGTGCACAAAGTATTTATTAATAAACGTAAATACATTCTAATAAATACACCCCAATAATTAAATAATAAAAATAATGATACCCTAATACATACCTTATTTAAACATTTATACATTATCAATAGATACATACATATATTAATCTAAATAAATATTCTTTTGTTTCAGAACTTGAAAATGAATCGATAGATGTATCGAGAATAAAAAGGGAAGGCGTCCCGGAAAACAGGGGTGAGTCCCGAAAAACATTTCTTTTTCTTACTTATGTAAAAACTTAAGCTTGCGCTATACTGTCATCTAAATTTCCTATTACTTTTTTATACTTTATTTTAACGTTTGCTATAATTCTTTCCTATCTTTTAATATTTATTACTATTATTGTAAATTAGATAGAGTTTAAAGTTGACGATTTTTAAACTTTAACATGGTTTATTTGATCAGTCATCAAATCATTAAACAATTAACAAAACACTGGAATCAGTTTTATTCACTGTAATGTGAATTGTGTATTAATTATATTAATACATAATTCACATATTATAATTCACAATTCACATAGAATAATTTTTATAAAGCTCATCTTTATAAAAATTACCTAATCTAACAAAAAAATCACATCTTACTTAGTCTTTATTATTTTAAATTTAGGTACGACTCAATCAAAAATATTATTATCAATACATTCTTTCATTTTTACTATGTTTAATTATTTGATGGTTTCTCTAATAAAATACCTGATAAGGTATTACTCGTTAAACGGAAAGAATAAATCGTCAACTTCAGCATTGAAGTGAAAGTTGTACAAATTAGTGCTAACAAGTTTGCAACATATCCGCTATCTCTCTTTAGCATCTAAGTATTTTATACTATCTGTATTGCGTAATTAATTGTATGTTTTTTCTTTCTCTTTCAAATCTAATCCCCGGGTCGTGGTCAACTCCGAACTCCAATGGACTTGTAAAATATAACGCACCTCCACGAAATCCTATCCACGACTTGACGGAACTCTGACTACACTTATGAATTACGTTTATGACGTCAGACTTGACAGTGCTGCTCGTTAACGACCAGAATCGAAACGACTATAACACGAAGATCGGACGATACCACAGCGTCAAACCATTGATTGGGCTTTTGACGTCAACAGCGAGGACCTTTATCCAAGATGGAGTCACGACCGAATTCGCGACACAAATTCTAGGGACCACCTTGGACAACGGGCGTATTTATGCACAGCTTCTAACTAAATCATCTTTAGTACTTTATAATAAACCGTCGAACGTCGATGATCCATTTATTGTTAAGCCAACTAGAGTCCACTCCGCTTTTGATGGACAGTGGAACGTCAAACAAGATTTGGGTATTATAGATCCAAATAAGTTTATTTTAAAAAATACAGATTACTTAGCTCCAAGTAGTAAAATGGATATAGTATATGCAAGTAAACCTGCAAAGGAGTCTTTTAAGTTTTGGACTTCTCCTATTACTTCTGATAACCATTCAGAAAACCAAATTTTTGAAGAACCCACTGCACGTAAAGCACAATCCTATGAACAGGAACCAAAATTTGAAGTATACAATTATCTTGACGGTCCAGCTATTGAAAATGAAAAAAAAATTGAATTTGCGCAACCTAACATCATAAACAACGTTAATTTGCTTCATAGAAATAATAAAGCGTTTGAATCTGAAACAGAATCAAAACAAGCTGATTCTGATGTGCAAGATGTAATCCTAAACGATTCTACTATAGTTAAAGTAAAACCTAATTATGATTTACCGACTTTTACTATTAAGAACGAGTTTTCTCCAATATTTTATTATATTGATAATGTTGAATCACGTCGTTCACCGCAACCTTCCTTAGCACAAACAAAACTACCTAAAAAGTTGTTCGGACAAAAAACTGAACCACGTCCTAAGAAAACGTTCACGTATGCTGGTTTTGCCGACTTTACAACAGTAGTAGGTGATACGGTAATAATTTTCACACCCAATACCGAGACAATTCGCGCTCCGAATCCCGATGAAGTAAATGTATTTCCTTCAGCTAAACCTGTAGATAAGTTATCTACTAAAATTACTTTTTTATCAGCAGATATTCCTGTTGCTACATCCACTTTTAAAGCACATGAAATAAATACCGCAACTAAGCAACCGACATATGTTAGTGATGTGAATAGTGCTGAAAAAGCAACATATAATGACGAAGAAAGTTTGAAACAATTTTTATATGAAGTCGACAACAAAACTCCTGATACTGTCAGTATTCAGTATAATAATGGTTTTGATCTTAACTTAGATGTTATACAACCTTCTGAACCAGTTTTTACAACAACTGAAAGTACGAGCTATACTGATGACTTAGAAGAAATACCTATAAAAGATTTTAATTCTCACGCAACAGATCCTTTAAGGTCTGTTATGCCATCTGCAACAGTAGTTGAAGATTCAAAAGAATCTGTAGTAACTGAAAGCAATTTAAAAGAAGTTTTTGCAAATTCTGAAGAGGAAATAGAGAATACAGCGGCTGAAGTTACGGAAAAAGTACAAGAAGAAAGCGAAGAAGACGAAGAATCTCATGAAGATGACATTACTCATGAAGTTGAAGAAGATATACAAACTACAACGGAAAGTGGTCACAGTGATGAATCTTATGAGATTGAAACCACGACTGAAAACAAGTATAACAAACATGAGGAAATATATTGTTCAGATGGTCTTGAAACCCAGTCAACTATGACAACTGAATATAAAACTTTGACATATTTAACAACATATTTTATACCTTTGGAAAGTACAGAAACAACAACATCTATTAAATCAGATGTTGTTGTTGAGAGTAATGTTGGATATATAACTAATCTAGTATGCAAAACACAGTTAGACATTGAACCAACTTCAGTGGTCTCTATAGAAGTTAAAAGTACTGAAGAAAGTAATATAGAAACACCAGAAATAGTTGACGAAAGTCAACCAGATCTTCAAAATCTACCCGAAATAATAACAGAAAATCCTTCTAAAACTACAATACCTATGGTAAAAGAAGTTTTAACCACTATACCAGATCATGAAGACGCATCTCTTGAAGGTGATATAAGCAGTGGTTTTGATGATAATGTTTTACACACTGAATCTTCTCCTACTACTACAACTGAACGTGTATCAACGAGCCAGAGTCACATTGAAGTCTCAGTTAGCACAGAACACACTCCTACCGAGAATGTAAGCACTGCAGAAGACTCTGAAAATGAAATTGATCTTATTTATAAAACTCTTTATACAACATATACATACTTTACAACATTTTTCGGTGATCAGACTTCAAGTATTGCTAGTCACAAATCAGTTGTTACTAATATAATAACGTCTACTGTAGATCTGTCTAAATTGGATCCTTCTTTACTTGGTGTATTTAATGAAAATGATATTTCCCCAACCAATGTAGACGTAGGCCGTCCTACGGAATCTCTTGCAATAAACAGCATTATTGATTTAGTGAAAAATAAAGACGTTATTGAGTCTGTAGAAATTGATAAATTGTACAGTTCCCAAACCCCAACTCCTACCTTAGGAGATAATTTATCAGAAAGTATTAAACCAGATTCTGTTAAAACCTATTTTACAACCTACACGTTCTTCACTACAATATACGTAGGTTCTGATGCAAATATCTGTAGTAGGAATGAAATCTATACCAATTACGTAGGCCCGGATGAACTTATTCCAACAAAATCTAATCCAATATCAACAGAAAATACAAGAGCTCAGTTTGATTTCAGGAATTGTAAACAGGTAAAAGGGATGACTCCTCAAAACGTTGATGAAAATTCATCAATTGAAACAAGTGTATCAATGGAACAAAATAGTTTGCAAGACCATACAGATAAAGAAACGACACCTCAACCTACACCTATTGAAGTTGATATGTTGTTTAGTGTTGAATCTAATCCTCTTGTCTCGGAAAATTCCTATGTTACCGATGTAAAATCTTCATTTTCGAAAGGGGAATCTAAATACATAGATAATAATAATGTACTAGATGATCAAATAAGTTCTGAAAGTAATATAGATGAAATATTACCTTCCCCAACGCTTTTGTTACAAACTAGTTATACCACATTTACATATTTTACCACGATGTATATTGGAAAAGATTCTAGTAAAGTAAAGAGTCGCTTAGAAACTATAACTAATGTTGTAACAGAAACGATTACTCCAAAAACTGAACCCGAGGAGGAAAATAACCTTCCTATTACATATTACACTACATTTACATATTGGACAACCCTCTACAAGGATAAATCAACGACAATTACTAGTCGTGAGGAAATTGTTTCAAATGTAGTTACACCAATACCGCAGTCAATCCCTACGGTAAGTCCAATCGATACCACGCCTATTGATATAGTAAGTGTTTTACCACCTAAGGACTTAGGACTGGAACTTAAACCTTCGCTGGTAGATAACAGTTTAGAAAAAGATGATGGCAAGGCTACATTTTATACAACATATACTTATTTTACCACATTTTACGCTGGTAATACATCTCAAATAAGAAGTAGCTTAGAAACAGTCACAAATATTGTTGATAATACAAAGTTAGTTGAAGATAACCAAATAGGCCGGAAAGTCCCGAGCGGCTCCGTAGATAAAAATCTTATTCAGGACAGTGATGATAAACCCCACATAATTCCCACAAAAGTAAAAGAAGAAATACTAGCAACTAAAACACCAGATCCGTCAATTATATCATCTACTGTTTTACAAGGAACTTATATAGATAATTTGTTCGCGGAAGTTAATCCAAATGAAAATAATACACCAAGCCCCGAGACAGAAAAAAAGATATTATTTTCTCAGGTCGCTGTAATTTCCGGCGATTCAACAATAATAACGGCAGATAATAAAACTGTTGTAGATGAGCCAAGTACAACACCATTGACATCGACAACTACAAGCACAGAGGGTTCTATTGTAAGTCCAACGCCCGAAGTAATAGAAAGTTCTGTAACAGAAGTAGATGTTACAACAGAAACATTACCAGAAGAAGATAATGAGGAAGATGACCCTAATACAAAAAAGAAAGGGCGGCTTACTTTTACCACTAAAAAACCATCCTTTACTCCTGTCATTATACCTTTTGCATCTCGAAATAGACCAACCTTTAGTCCAAAACGTCTCCCTGTTCCTAATAGCGCAACAACTATAACCCGAGCAGACTTTACGCCCACTATAACTGCAACACCCACACTTAAATCAGTTCGGCCAACAGGCAGTTTTGGAGGTAATAGGAAACCAGCTGCTTTACCTGGATCGTCTAGTCCAGGCAGAAGATTTTCTGGAAGGAGCAGTGCATCGGTTAATTTGTCCGCAAATATACCTGCTTCAAGAGCAGGAGGATTTCCTAGAGGAAACATATCTCCATCATCAAGGAGAACTGGTTTTAGATCTAGTTCCATTCGAAGCAACAGCTTAGATTTTGCAAGTAGATCTGCAATCCCAAGAATCCGACCTACTGCTTCTTCAAGACTAAGAGGCAGCAGACAGTCAGCATCGATATTGTATCCACCAGCTGAACAAAATGAATCTGAAACGTATGCAACTCAACAAGAAGAGGTTGCTACTGAATCTTTAGATGAAGTAACTGAATTTTCGAATAGACAAACTACAAATAATCCGCTATTAAGATTTCGGAGACCTCCTGTCCCAAGGCAACCAGGTACAGCTATTTTACCACGATCCACTACACCTTCTTCTAGACGCAGTATAGCTACACGTGGACGAACAACTACAACTAGGCGTACAACTACTCGGGTAACCACAAATCCCTTACTATCTTTACGTAGACAGAGACCTAATTCTCTCTTTCCAAGAAGAGATCTTTTTAAACAACCAGACCCTGAACCAGAAGAAGAAGTTGGTGAAAACGAGCAGAAAGTTGAGGAAAGCGAAGAGTTATTAGATGAAGAAGAATTTGAGGAAGATAATGATTATGAATCATCAGATCGAAGGGAAAGGCAAGTAGCTACTCCTGCAACTCCACTTTTGAGGAAAAATTCAAATGCGGTTCAAATAAGACCATTTGCTTTCAAACGGCGAAGTAAACGCCAAGTAGATTATGGTAATAGAAAATATACAAATTTCCGTAGACCAGGAGTAAAGTCTGCGAGTACACGACGTCCTGAACCAGAACCAGAACCTGAAGCACCAACTGCTCCACCGAAAAAGCAAAAATCAGGACGTAATACGTACGGTAATTCACGCACTACTGGTAACAGTAGAACAACAACGGTTGCTGCTCCTAAAGTGTCACAAAGACAACCGTTTATAGTGCGAGGAGAAAGCCGATCGACAACTACATCTGCTCCTGCCTATAGAAGAGGTAAAACTAGAACATCATCTCGGACAACGACTCTATCATCGCGTCCAAAAGCACCGCGATTGTCTGGAAAGACAACACAATCTTTACGGCCAGGAAAAACCACTCAATCATCTCGCCCAACCGGGAGATCTCGATCTCGTACAACAACAAGTAGAGCGTCAAGTAGACAAAGAAACTCGTTTGAAAACTTAAGTGGAGAAAGATTTAATAAGTACGACAACATATTGAACGATGGTAAAATTACTATTACACATCAGATACCTTTTGAAGTTACTATACCAGTGGTGAATGGAAAAATTACAGAGTATAAGAATGTATTATCAGCAAAACCTAGCATTGAAACTCTGCTGTTAAATCAAGTGACAACATCAATTAGTCCTATTGGTAATCAACAGTTAGTTCTTGCACTAGAATCTACAGAATTAGGTGAAAACGGTGCAACTAAAATAACCAAATTTGTGTTAAATGAAACACCTACAACTACGGTTATTTTTACGCCAACAACTATAAGAGGTCGTAAAACATCCTACTCTCATGTATTGCCAAGTACTGTTTATAATGTTGAACCTGTCGTACAAACTGTTGCACCCGAAATTAATGCAAATGTGCCATTAGCCAATCTGTTATTGTCTCAACTTCTTTTGGGCAATCAACAACCTGCGATAAATCCTCTCCTTGCACTTCAAGGACAGGGATTATTACCACAACAGCCAGTGGTACAAACACCTGTTACTGAGTATAAAACTAGAACCACAACATATGTTACGACAGTCACAGATGCAAGAGAAACTGTGTTAACAATAACATTTAGAGCCACGCCGATACTGACAACAATTGTTGATCCAACAACAAATGTCATAACTGCCACTGAATTCGTAACTGATACAGTGGTTACTACTCCAACAGTGTTAGCACCTCCCCCTCAATATAACTCACTTCTTTTGCCATTACTGCTTCAGCAGCAGCAACAACAACAACAAGCTATTTCATTACAAACAGCAAACCCATTACTTGGATTAGCTCAGTCTGATCTCAATCTTTTGCAAAACAACCTTGTGCCAAACAATAACTTAAATAACGACATTTTTAGCAATAGTCCAAAACCTAATATTTTATCGGATTTAAGTAGTAACGAAGACTTTTCAGACGATATTCAAGATAGTAATGAAGATATTCCACCACCATCACCAGCGCCAAAACGAAAGAGAACAAGGCATAGGGCACCAAAACCAGCTCCAGCTCCTCCTAAACTGACTAGCGTAGTTACTTTATACGTCTCTGGGAAACATCCTGGCGAATTTAGCACAGTATTGTCAACTGTTATATCAGATGATACACAAACAGTAAGAAAACGAGAAGCCTTATATTATGAAGATATTAAAATTTTGCCTTCTATATTGCCATCTATAGATCAACTCGTAAGTTCACAGGAAGATAGTTTGGCTGAGAATTCAATTATTTCAGATATGGATAAATACTTAGCAAATTCTCAAATTGTATCGCAAACTGAAACGCAAAGCTTAGAAAGTATAGTAGGGAAAATAAGCGATCATGTTAATTATGAGGCCTCCCCAACATATGTCGTTAAAATAGCAACCCAACCAACAATTAGAAATTCAAATCAAAGTTCTATTGATGACGTGTCGTGAAATCCGAACAACTTGTTTAGGTCTGTAATATAAAGATTTAGTTATTTATTTACTCTGTATCATAGTAAGTTAACTATGCATAGTGCCTTATAGTTTTAATGTTTAGTTTTAAGATACAAATACTCTTTTGTACTTGAGTTTGATAGATAAGGGCCTAAAATGTTAATATTCTTTAAGACCACCAAAAACTTTTACGACATGTTACCAAAATTCAAGTTGTAATATCGCAAATGAAATATTCTAGGTAACTTATATCTAATCACTGCCTAAGAAATAACAATTAGAATATTAGTCGTATGTATAAATATTACTTTAATTATATTTCATAATACTCGACATGCTTTTATTTGTAAATTGCAAATTACGACTTAAAATGTGAAAATTAAAACAATAAAATGTAAAGAAATATTCACTTGTTTTATTATTAAAAACAACAATTAAACAGTTAAATCATACACTTATTTGATACTGTTTGATATAGATTTAAAATATTTTAGCACGAATAATATGATTCCTGATTAAAAACTTTTTTCTCCGTTTTAAAACGGACATAAAACCAGATAATTTTAAATTTTTTTTTTTTTTTATATTTTACTTTCAAGAGTAGTATTTAAGTACGAGTATATAGGTGGTTAGTAACGACAAAATATGATGACACAAACTTAACAATACCTATGATACTACTGAATAACTAACTGATGATGACTTTGACGGTTTGAGCATTTTTTGAAGATCCAAGATTCCAGAATGATGGTTCTATCCCACATTTCGCGTCACCAACCGCCTTGGGAGGTGAGTTTGATTTACCTATTACTTAGTTAAATGAATAATGATATAATGATAACCATTTAGATGTTCTTATTATTGTAAGACTTATTGATTTAGTATACGTATGTTAAAATGTAACTTATAATATGTTTGTTTCTATTGTATTTATGAACATCTAGATGTTTTGAATAGCTGTACAAAGTAGTGATGCTTTGATCTTATTATTTAGAGAAACGTGTATATAATTTAGATTTAAAAAGTATAAAAGATGATGTCGTGAAATGGAGCACGGTTATATGATCCCCAATTTTTAAGCTTCAGCTTAAAATAACTGATATTTTTTTCAAACTATATGATCTTTCATGATGGCAATATCAACTAAAAATCATTATTGTTGTATAATGGGTTAATAAAATTATCTATTTCAATGTTATTTTTTAATTTCATAAGTAGGGTTACAATAAATAAATTAAATGTTTATAATTATTATAAAGATATAATGATTTTTAATTATACAATAACAAAACATTACCTTGCGTTGAAATGCCACAAAATAACAGCTCAATAATTATTACACATTTCCACCTATTTTAGATGCACAAATTAGATGGGTAGTGGTGAAATTACATTACTAACCGAAACAGAATCATATATATAAATAAAGTTGATTTATTGAATGTTCATAACGAACTATATCTTGTATCATAAATGTAATATTGATTAATGATAAAGGTAAGGTATTGCAAAAAATAAAACATTAAATAGGCTAGAGTATAAAATTAAGTATGTTTTGTAATATTTCAGCATTTAATACAAATGCCATAGTGTATGATAATACACCATGGAGACCTGGAAGGGAATTTGAAGTAGATCTAAGATCAGCAGAAGACGAAAGAAAAGTAAAAAATTTAGCAACAAGAATAATGTCAAACGGAGTGGAAGTTTTAGTTAGAGATAAGAGCGCAGGAGTAAAACAGGAGCAGGTAAAATCTTTTAAAGCAGTTTTAAAATTCAAACAAGCTAGTTTTAAACATAAAAGGTAATGTCCTTCATACAACAATACAAATATTGAATTCTATACAAAATAACTTTCTAAAACATTCTTTTGCCTACTTATTATTTTATGTAATATAATTGCAATCAATATAGTTCTAAATTTTTATTTTTCTCCTCAGCGAAAATTTAAGCATATGCATTTAGCTTCATTGAATCCATCAAACCAGGGAGCTAGTTCGGCACAAACGCATAAATCGTTGCTTTCATCAGCCGTTGCCACTGTTGTCAATCGTCAAGAGATCAGTGCTTTCTTTCCCCTGCATCAAATCATGCAGCATAATTACATTATCAAGACCTGTATGACTACATACACTTACTTAACGACCGTACTTCAAAACAAAAGAAGTGCTGTATCGACATTCGAAACAATTGTTTCTGTCGTGACTACAGAATCACTTACGAATCTTTATGCTACTGATGTAATAGCTGAAATAAAGCCGACAAAAGTAAGATATAGATTTTGGAACCCGATGATTATTTCCTAGGTTTCACGGGCCCTTTCAAAGCATTTCAATATACCCCTAGGGTGATAGATAACCTTATACCTATTTTATGCCAACAAATATACCCATGTTTTACCAACCCGTTTAAATTAAAATTCAGGTGCTTTTAACTTATCCTTAATTTGTAACTTATCCAGAATAGTTTCTTCCTTTTCAATAATACAAGTGGAATATTTTTTGATGTGATCAGACTTTTTTTATTGCATTTATTTATTTATTATTTATTATTTCAGACAAAATACATGGAAGTTAAAACTATTCAACCTTCTGCTGCAGACATTTATTTAAAAAATGTTCCAAAATTAGATAAGGGAATAGATAATCAAGAAGAACATAATTTTGATATTATTCAGCCATCTGAAATAGGTCACGCATTATGTATAACTTCATGTACATGTAGTCACTCAAAAACAGAAACCCTAAAAACAAAATACACAAATGTTAAAAATTCAGCAGTTTTAACATCGGATAACTATTTCATGAAAACAACAAAACATGGTGTTTTACCAACTCAAAAAGACGTTGTTGACAAGACAAAATATCGTCCTTATGAGTATGAGACTAGCTCTCAAGCGGCACCAACTGATAAAATTGTAGAAAAATATACGCAAGTCACAGATTATTTCGATGATAAAGAGACTAATATCATGCAGACAAGTGATCTTTTAACTAATGAACAAGCGCCACTGCCCCCAAAAACTAAAAAAGGGTCTTCAAATAAAACAGAAAATATTAAAACTGAAAGGCCACAAAAAGTCAACAAAAATAAATTTGTTATGGCAGAACTTATAAAACTAGGCTCTCTGGGAATCAAAAGTTTGTCTCAATTGGCACCTGTGATAGAAAAAATGACGGGAGGATTCATGAAAAGACAGGAATCAAATAAGACATCTACCACAACCACAACTACTACAATCAAACCTATAACAAAAGTAACCTCATACAATGCAAATAAAAGGGTTGATAATAATTTAGAATCAAAACTTGGAAATTTTCCAATTTACATACCAGTCGACGAAATGGAAACTTCTGAATCACAAGTTGTATTCACAAACGCAACCTTACACCAAAATTTTGCATGGGCAGCTGAACATAAACATTCAAAAGGTCATTTTGTTAGGCCAAAAATAATTCATGAGAGTCCTTTAGTAAATGGAGGCATACCGATTAGTCCTGGAGAAATTATAACAGCAAATTCAGATGTTATTGTTGGCAAGCCTGCAGTGGGAGGTCCATTAACACTAGTCGCTAGTGGAATAAAATTGCAAAATCCTGTGTATCCACCCCCTATTGACAATGTTGTAGCAAATAATGCACCATTTGTAACTAAAGACAAAATATCTTATCATCAACCTGTGACTACTACAAAAGTAGACGATTCTTTTGATTTAAGACCTCCAGAATTACCTAAGTTAAAATCCAAACCGAATATAAGTTTACTTCGACCGAAAGACGTCTACTTTGACCAAAACAATGGCCAGCATACTTCATTTCGCTTGCCAGTGAACTTACATATAGATCGTGAACCTATTAAACATGATGGTATAAAAAAAGACAATAATGCCGTTTTAATGACTCATGGTAGGCCATCATTTTTGGATTATATACCATCATTTGTTAATCCAGAAAAAAATAAACCAAATGATCAGTCAGTTAATTACAGACCAAAAGTTGAACCAGTAAACGAAATCAATATTCCTGATAACAGTCCTAGTTCGTCTGAAGTTATAAATACAAAAATAGGAACGGATGGCCATTATGAGAATTTTGATAACCCAGAATCTTTTAATAAGCCATTTTTAGTTGATATACAACCATCAAAAGTAGCTAATGTGCTTATCCCTCATGGAAGCTCTACAGCATTAATATTTGCAGGATCTTCTGAGCCCCATAAAACTGGAGATTATATTGATGATCCTTTACCTTATCCTGAACCAGGGTACTTTGGAAGTTTTAGTATTGACGCTCCACATATGACTAACGTTCATAATGTTGTTCCAAACAAGGATTTATTTTTAGTAAAACCGAATAAGCTACCTTCAGTTGATACATTAAAAGATAATGTTCAGTCTTATACGGATAAAGAAATCAGCAACGAACAAAAATTAAAAGTGAATGAGTATAAACGGCCTAAAGATTTGAATAAATTGCCTCCACCTACAAGTAATCAGGAATCACACATACGAATAGGGCCTCAAATAACAGCTTATAATCCTGGGCTATATAAAAATGAGTTTGAATATCAAAACAAACTAAAGGTAGAAAAAGATTTTATTGACAAAGAATATGAAAATTATCTTGCGGTGCCACCACCACCTCCAAAACTGCAATTTAGTCAAGAAAATCGATACGATAAAAATAAAGCATATAATCATCAACGGCTTGTTATTCAAACGAAGCCTGTACAAGATAGTAAAGTATTTTTGAATGTTCAGCATCCAATTGCCAATCAAATACCACCAAAAGTAACATCCGAAATTTATTTCGCTTCACAATTACCGAATAGTAAACCAACTCCAACATATTCATTTAAAATACCTCAATCAGCATCTGCCCCAGAAAGCATATATTCTAAATTGTCGAACTTTAATAATCAACCACATAGAAAAAGTAATTCTAATCATGTACTAAACTCGAACGGAGTCTCTACTTCTACAACAGCAAATAAATCTGTAGTTAATAGCAATGTTAAAGAAGATATGTATACGGTGACATTAAATATGGCTAGCAACACGAATGAGAAAAATTTGGGCCACGTAATGGGGTCGAGTATTTCAGTCCCAATAACAACTACATCTGATAATGGCCAAATTAACGCTAATATACCTATTGGAACAAACTTTGCAATCAGAGTAGAAGATGATCCAGCAAAATATGAGAGCGTTGCTTTACATGGGAAGAGGCATCCTTCACTCATTCACAAAGAACATGTGCGTGTACCCGTTGATAATATCGATAGTTTCAATTTAGACAATTCATCTTTTAAGTTAAATCTGACTCCATTCATTACTGATGATAAGAAAACCGTCATTAACCAATCCACTAATAGCGATATATATCCCTTAACATTGCCATCTCTTAATAGTCATGCAAATTTCCCAATGATTAATGAGGAAATCAACGGACACATAGATTCTAATCCAATCAAAAATTTCGATTATGATAACAATTTCAGAAAACAAGAAAGAATATCACAATCTGTCCAAAATGTTACAACTAATTCGCATGGTTGGTATTCAAGTATTCTTAATGAAGGAAATATAAGAAATATAAATATTGACGAAACAACTAGAAAAAATATTCCTTTATATTACAATGGTAATAATTATAGTTTACCGGAATTTGGCGAAAAGATTACGACGGTTGGAAAACCCCCTGCGTGGCAGAAAAATAAGCAAACTATTAATAATTTTGGAGTCGGTAAACCGTTCTCAAAACCTAAAACAGATCAAAAACCTAATACTTCAACTTTGATTGTCAAACCTAATTATAATCCACCTATATATGGTATTAGACAACCAACATATGACATCCCTATGCGTGATAATAGACATGAAATATCTACAGCTAAGCCTACATATATAAAGCCAGTTAAAACTCTTTACGAAACGTCTGAAGAAATATATGACGGCGAAGACGAAACAGAAACAAGTGGGGAAATCGATGGAGAAGTCAGTTCAGAATCCATGAGCGTACCATATGTGAGTTCCTCTGATGAAAGACAAAATAGTACATCAAATTCTTCCACTTTGACATTAACACAAAATATTATAACCAAAACAATTGAACACAATAATAACAGCGTACAAATATTTAAGTTTAACCCTGGTACTCAAACTGAAAAACCGTTTGCTTCATATAACAAGACAAAGTTCCATTCAAATAATATAAAACCAATTTATAATAATGAAAACATATATATGAAGCCTAGACCATTTACGATTAATACAGAAATTCCGTTAGATCATCAACTTCAACAACCGCATTGGCAAATTAATCAATTAATGGAAAATGCAACTAACGTATCCTATGAGGATAATTTAGAATTAAATGTCGGTGAACAAGTTTATGTTTCTTCTACTGGTAAGCCAGTTTCTGAAAGTAATTCATTAAGTTCTTCAAAGAAAAATAATGGGAATAAAATGCATTCAAGTTTTAGTTCTTCTAGTCTATCGAACAGTACTGGAATGGTAAACGAATCTAATATCATTACATCCACCGTTCACATTAATGATAAGAAACCATTAACCATTGAGCTTGATAAGAAATCTATGGTTCCAACATTAACTACAAATACTAGGTATGAAATAAATAATTCATCCAGTGAAATAGTTGACTTACTGCCACCCCCAATTACTTTAGATCACAAGTATAAACCATCAAAAGAGGATGAAATAATGGGGATGAGTCCTCCTCCACCAAGAACATCATTCCCAAAATATCCATTAAGGTCAACGCAAACTCCTCGACCAAACGCATCAATAAGAACGCCACCTCCTTATAGAACATTGCCCCCAAGAACATTACCTCCACGACAATCTACGTCAAAACCACTAAGAAAACCTATCAGTAGAGATGAAGTGTCAACATACAGACCAACTTACGATAATGTTAATAAGATTAAAAAACCTGCATTGATCTTTGATCAACCTTCATCGCACCTGCTACCACCTCCAAAAGAACTACTATCGCAAATAATTCCAACAAAAATTATACCAAAGCCTACTCAAGCATTTTCCTCTACAGCAAGTGTTATTTTCCCGACATCCTTATCTTCTAAATGGTTAACATCGTCTAATTTTGAGTTTTCATCAAGCTTTAATTTTGCACCCACATCTGTGTACTATCCAGAAAGTGTGTCACGATTTGAAAAAGAGCCCGATATTATTTCTCTACAAACCTCTGTGGGCAATAATTACGATTCTGATGATTTCATGTCCTCCAATGAGACCATCAACGTTAGTTATGAAAATCCTGTGACAGAAAAGAAAATAACAGTTTTGACGCAACCACATAAAACTGTGCCATTGGAATATGTTCCATCTTCTATTGTTGATGTAAGTTATAGCAACTTATTACCTTCAATTCAAAACGATACAACTAAAAACAAAATGAAAGTACTACCAATAAGTATTAAGAATCGTACTAGAAAACCTTATCCCATACGTAACGAAGATAAAAAAGTTGGTACAAATAAATTAAAACTACCTTCAAAAACAGTTTCCGTTATTAAGCCGACAAGAACCCTATCTCGAGCAGAATTTTCACATCCCCCAAGAATTAGTTCAACAAAGAAAGTTGTAAGGCCTCTACCTTCTAGACCATTAGCTGTTTTTCCTTCGAGTTTTATTGAAAGTTCTGAATCAATTATGGAAGAAGATTTTATAAGGCCAACTGAAATCCTTATAGATGACGAATTATCAACGATATCACCAGAACTTACATCTTTTATTGAAAAAACAGTAACATCTACTTTTACAATTAATAATAATATATTGAATTCTAAAATAAGTCCAACTCATCATGCTGGAAATCAAATAAAAATATCAGATGATATTTTACCAACGAAAACAGAATTTAAAACTACAGTTATTACTCTAACGAAAACTCTGTCAGAACCACCACAAACTGTATCAAGCATTGGCTATATAAATTTAACTCAAACACTAACTGTAACACACACGGAGACTAGTTTAGTCAGTCAGTCAGAAGGTGCCGTCACACAAACATTGGTTCTTACCAATACTCACACGTCTACTATAGTAGATGTTATAACTGAAATACATACTCAAGTGCAACCGACTACTATTATAGAAACAGTAACTAAGCACATTCCTATTCCACAATCTGAAGCAACGGTGGGTTTTAATTCATCAAGTAATACTAAAATTGCACTTGACGATATTACAATGTCATCAGAAGAGAATGACAACTTCATTATAAGAGATAGTGAAGTCACTGATCACCCAATACAAAAAATTGAAACTGATGAGGAAAAAGATAATGATACATTCTTCGTAGTTATGAATAAGTCACAAAACGGTGGCAAGTCTCCACCTATAAAGACAGATATTGAAACAGGTGACTATGATGGTGTCACTAGAAATGAACAAGTCAATAATAACGGTGTTTCACAAGTTTTATTTGGTGAGATATTGTTAGCTGGAACACCTTATCTAGAGACAACAAATATCGGCCGTCCTACTGGCAAGTATTTCTTTATTGTTATTAAAACCTTAGTCTTATTATTTTTTAAACATATGTAGAATTTTCATTACATTTTAGTGAAATAGAATTATAACATTTTAGTATTTTGTAGTAATTGGTTATGGAAAAGAATGTCAACCAGACTGTAAAGCATCAAGAAATGAAAGGTGCCAGAGAATTGACGGTATTATGAAATGCGTCTGTAGACCAGGTTTTGCTAGAATGTTTCCGGATAGGCCTTGCAAGCGTAAGTCAAATATTTACTATTTTTTATCTTCTATTTTTTCATTAATAAATTAATTCACATGGACTTAAACTAAATTTGAAAGAATACATATAATATAAAAATGAACAATGGCAATCATAATGTAAATTAAAACAATTTGGAAATTCTAATATATATTTTTGTATTGACAATTACAGCAACATACACGTATTCGGTAAGATTGGCGCTTGGTTCGCAAGGAAATGAAAAATTATTGTTCCAAACGAATTTAGCAGATAATTCTAGTAAGGAATACCATAGTTTGTCTGTTGCTACGCACGAAGGAATCAATAGAATGATAATGCAATCTGATTTACGAGATGTTTATCATGGAGTTCATATTAATGGTTTCCTCCCTGTAGAAATGAAAACGCGTAAAGGAGATTTATATCAGGGGGTTATGAATGATTTTTATGTACAGGTAAGTAAAACCGATAAAAAATCAGTAAAAAATCTTGGCTTGAATGTAAAATTCCTTTCATCTTTATACAGAACTGCGGTTTAATAATGTAAATTGAAAATATTTAAAAGATTGACCGCCGAGTTTCTTTCTGATTCTTTTCGGTAAGAGCAACATTCAAAAGTAGTAAGTTTATTAAATGTAATCCTGGATGTTTCAAAAGTGCTTGCAAAAATCTTACTAAATAAAGATTATTTAGATTTTGGACCATTGAAGTGAAAAAAATAATTTTTAGAATTATTTATTTTAGCTCTCTGATAATGCTCACGAAAGCAGGCTTAAAGAAGTAATCGAGAAATACCTGCGAAACAATAACTATAGTTTAGGTGGCACAAAAGTACATGCAGCTGATGGATTGATTGACAAATTAAATGTTAGCGGTACGTGGACTGATTATTCAATAACATTATCGATCTGTGGTTTATTCTAAACAAGTTATTGCTCGCGGCTTAGCTCGCGTGGTAATAACGTGTGTCACAAACTTTATCAGCATCTATCTATACTCCACTAAAATTCTAGGATAAAAGTTCTAGTGAATCTCCCATCAAAAGCGGAATGCACTTTTAACTCTTTCCACAGAATTGCACATTTTTTAGAAAAACTGTACGATAATCCGTTCAATAGATTTTATGAAAATCGTTAGTTTTAGGGGCTTTGTTTCTTAAAATGTTATATGTTATTTGATCAGAGTCGCAAGTATAAGGATTCCGACAGAAAGACGGAGATACAGACAGATAGAAGGACTCATAGACAGATATTAATATTTTAAGTATTAATATGGATACGAACTGTAAAAACAGTGACATTAAATATTATGGTCTTCCAAAGAAACCTTAACTAAATAAAGACTAAATAAAAATACGTTGATACTATTAGATTTAGTTAATTAATTAATTGTAATCAATTATTTAAGGGTTAATTCAATGGTTTATTTAATAAAATTTAGATCAAGAAGATAGGACCTGTTTTAAAAACTTATTTTACAGACTTCGATGAATGCGTTAGCACCCAATTCCACGACTGTTCTGAGCACGCTCGCTGTTTCAACCTAAGAGGAACTTATACATGCAGTTGTTTGGAAGGCTTTGCTGATCTTAGCGTGAACACTCTTTATCCTGGAAGAATATGTTCTTGTAAGTGGCAACTTTTACATTCTATTATATATGTCTTATTAAATAAAAATGCTCAGAGTATTGGATGGACGTCGGGCTATGAAGCGAGCTATCCTTGGAGTATCTTTACGTGTTCAAATCAGAAATGGTGACATCTATAGAAAACCAAAGGCACCGATATAGCTCAACGCGAAGCTGAAGTGGCAATGGCCTGAGCACATAGTGCGTCGTAGAACTCATGGCCGATCGGGTTTTAAGGTGTTGGAATGGCGACCCCGCACTTAAAAACTCAGCGCTGGCAGACTAAGTGAGTGTACTGACGACCTCAAAAGGGCCTTCCGGTAAGGAAGTCGCTGGATCCAAGCGACGCAATTGTGATGTGGAGATCCCATTAAGAGAGACCTATATCCAGCAGTGTACGTCCATTGGTTGAAGGAGAAGAAAATAACTACGAGGTTTTTGTTGCATACGTTTCCATGAAACCTGCATGCATCAGGTGTGATAACGGCTGGTAAAATCTACATCTAGTATTAGATGTATTTGCTTTTTTCTTTATCGCGGATTATGGTAATGTAATATAATTACTTTTGTATTATTAGCCTCAAATCCCAGACAAAATATACATACGTCGTTTAATAAAATAAAGATTTTCAAATTGATTAATAAAGATTAATATTATAGGCAAATGTTTCTACAGTTTTACTTCTTAGCTTAGCTATTTGGTGAAAGTCCCATATTTTATATCCGTAGAATAAAGTTACATGTCCAATGTATAAGCAAAGGAAATTTAACTCTATTGGGGCAAAGTGTGAGAGTAGATAATAGAGCCATAGGATGGCCTGTAAGTGATAGTAACACAATAAATAATGAGAGGGAAGATGAAACTCATATTTCTTCATATCTCACATAAAAAAGAATGACAGATAGACATTTGCCTTCTCTTTATTGTAATTTGTCACATTTTAAAATGGGCTTCCTTACTGTAAGTATAATAATCAAGAATGGCAATTCTAAGCCAACTTTGTTAGATAAACGCAATTAACTATTTGACATACGGTGTGATATTGTAGGTCATACTGTTACAAATTTTTTGATTGACTGTTATATTTCGAGTTTCAGCATAATGTTGCATAAGACTATTTGTCGTAGGCAACGCTGTTATTAATTTATTACGTAGAGGTTGATATTGTGTAGTTGATATTCTATAGGATAGACATAAACTTCATTGTACATACTAATAAAAAATTCTTAGTATCAAAGCTACCTCGGTTAAAACAAACGTTGCACTGCGGTTAAGATCTACACTAGATCTAGAAAAGACCAAAAGTTCCAAATATTTGATGAATGAACATCGAGAAATCTACACGTTTGTATACTTTTAATGATATTTCCAGCTGATGCTGTGGGATGTTCCGGTTGCAACTATCACGGCACTTGCTTCGAACGTGAAAGCGCCATGATATGCGAATGCTTCAAGTGGTACGCTGGTAGGACTTGCCAAGTCAATCTCAAAGGTAAATAATTTTTTTTTAAAGGGAAACAAGGGCTAAGTTGCATAGTGACGACCACTGGATTGTTGTTCAGACCTCAGATTCGAACCAAAGCATATCCTATGGTACGGCTTTCGTTCGAATTTGAGGCTCATTTGAGTTACCCATTTTGCAATCTCACTCCACGCCATTGTAAATAATTTTGTATACGTTGGTCTTTAAAAACTAAGTAGTTTACGCCATCTTCTTCTTGATCGTTCCCTCATTACTGAGGATCGTGGTCACCTGAACCTTTCTTTTTTATGACCTGCCTCCATTTATTCCGGCATAGAGTAGCCCTCACCGTCTGATAGAATTTTGATGAGGAGGTGGCTCCTTGTTATATGTATATCCATACCATCATAGCCTTGAATCCTACTAATATTATAAATGCGAAAGTTTGTGAGAATGAGAAGTATGTCTTTCACGACGAATCCGCTGAACCAATATCGCATATTAATATATATAAAATTTGGAACAATTATTCCTTATACACCGGGGTAACATATAGGCTATAGAAATCCTGTTAATTCTACAGGTAGGGGCATTGAAAAGCGCCATCACTATGAGCTGTCTTTTTTGTAGATTTAAATATGATTAAATATAAATGCTTTCAGCTCATATTTAAGGTTGATTGAGTTATTATATAATTACTCAGTACGTGATGACAGTCCACACAAACGAAGTTGCGGGTAAAAAGTAGAAATTTTATATATCACTTTTTTTATAATTTCAGCGGTATTGATCACGGTGACGGCGATTGGGGCTGCGGTGATATTGGCGGTGATCATCTGGGTGTCCAAACGTTGCTGTTGCCAACGGGGTCCCGCTACGCAGACGTTTGTCATCGGCTGCATGCAAGGAATGCCCAGTTTACACCAGGTGATGATTATTTCTATGGATAATTATATAATCCATTACGTATTGATCGTAAGCCAATGAATCCAAAGAAACAATAAAATTCAGTTAGTCAGAGCAATACATATACATAATATATAGACTAAACTAATATAATAAACTAGAGATGTATGTCAATACGGTACATAATCAACGCATTCTATCTTTAATATCTTTAATATTTAAATGAGTTAATCTTGTATATATATATATTTTCCGAATCTCGGAAACGGCTCCAACGATTTTCCTGAAATTCAACATTTAGGAGGTTTTGGGGGAGAAAAAATGATCTAGCTAGGTTTTATGTAAAAAAAATATTGTTTTATCCCTATTTTTGGGCATTAAAAAACACTAACATTTATATTGAATTTAATTTTCTCCGTTAACTGTCAAGTCAGCGTAGCCGTTTCGGGTAACGGGCGGCCTCGAGAAATGTAAATACCAAGGATCGATCCCCAACTAAATAATTGTTTTTTTTTTAAAGTTTTTTTTTTTGTAAAAAATTCCCGGTCACCCAGATATTTTAATATTTAAATAAGTTATCTTGTATGTATATAGGTATATATATATTTTCGGAATCTCGGAATCGGCCCCAACGATTTTTCTAAAAGTCGTTTTATCTCTGTTTTTGGGCATTAAAAAAATACTAAAATTTATATGAATATAATTTATGCCATAAACTTAAATGAGATAATTCTGTATATATTTATATATATAATCTGAATTTCGGAAACGGCTGCAACGTTATGAATTTCAGTATATAGGGGGTTCTGGGTACGAAAGTTGTGATAGCACAATTGGAAATGAGCAGGCAGAAGAAGTGAAAATACCCCAGATAGAGTCTCAGATATCACCAGCCCTATTGTTATTGCATTTTTTAAATATCTTTTTTAAAATAAAGCCGATTAAGACTCGGTACCCTAGTTATGAGATATAAAACATTTTTCTTTTAAGAACAGGGAAAACATCGTTCTTAAACGATTACTTCAGATTATGATGTTTTTTATCATATTCATATTAAAGTCGTCAGTAGTATTCATGTAGTAATGAAAAGAACCGTTAAGTAGGTTCTATACATTAACTATTTTTATGTTAGTTAATGCAATAAAGAAATTACAAACAAACGCTTTAGTTGGTGCAAACGAAGTTGCGGGTACTATTAGTAGTTAATATTACGTTATGTATTTAATAAAAATAAAACTGTTGGTTTCAGGGTCACCCACCATCCAAGCAAAGAGCAGATAGACGTGCACTGATCGCAGAACGAACAGAGGCAGCTGAAACGTGCAGCGTGCAGAATGTATCTCTACCTTACTCACCTTCAAAGGTGAGTTGAAACATGATTGGCCTGTTGGGGCAGTTGGCAGTGACGCTGCCTTGGACTCCGCCGGTCGCGGGTTCGAGTTGTACATAGGACATAGGTACAATCGTTTCTAAAAACTATTTGTTAGGAAATTGAAACCGAAAACGCGTGGCTGGATTTAGTCTAACCGTTTAACTCAGACTTCGTCTGCGGCTTACAAAGGAGGTAGGTCGAAGAGGTCACCTCTTGTATAACACGATACGGGCGCTCGCCGCTTGCACGTACCTCAGTCGCATGCGAAGTCTGAGTTGAACGGTTAGCCCATAGTAGACTATCTATACTAATATATAAAGCTGAAGAGTTTGTTTGTTTGATCGTTTGATCGCGCTAATCTCAGAAACAACCGGACTAATCACGCTAAGATGTATAGGAGAGGAGCAGCAATAAAAAATGTTACGCAAACGGCACAATTTAAAGCTTTCCTTGCGTGCGCTAAGTAAACGGTAATAGTTATTCAAAAATCATGTATTACACAATTGTTCCCCTCTAAAAGTTCTAAATAAAAGTCTGCGACAGCATGTCTAGCTTATAAAGTTAAGCCACTTTAACCATTTTTATGATATACAAAAATAATATATTACCGTTTTGATTTATATTAAGGTTATTAGTAACGTAGTTTTCTTTTACCTTACCTTACCTTACTTTTAACCTTTACCGTTACTTTAGGGTAACTAATGAAAGCAGTGGTTTTGGGTGTTAAAATATTTCTTTCTTTTCTCCTATCCCAGCAATCTCGTTCTAAATCAGTCTGCAGCAAGAAGTGCGTGATATCGGATCCACCTGCTCACGCACCGCCTCCACCGCCAGCACCTGCACTGATGATACCACGAGCACGTCTACACCCTTTGCATTCTGATAGGTAAGTAAAAGGCTCTGATAGACCAGCGGTAGACCGACTATTTCGAGGCGGTCATGAGTGCTAACCCCATTGCCGACCCCACTTAGAGTGGGATAAGGGCAGGTACATAAGCAGGAACATATTTTAAATCATAAAATTAAAAAAAATATATTCTTTCGTCGCTGGTTTTTGAGAAGAGTACAAATTATGAATGTAACTGTCAGTTCAAAGTAGGCTGGTAATTTAGTGGGTTACATAAATACAGGGGAACAAATATTGAGCGTTAGTTGATACTGACACTGAAATAACAGCGGTATTAAACATCATCATCCTCCTGCCCTTACCCCACTCTAAGTGGGGTCGGCACAACATGTTATAAACATGCTGTAACATGATTTGGCTGCGTTTTTACGACCGGCCGCCTGCCTGACGTCAACTTACCTCTGTCGTATCTCACGACACCTCGGTAAGAAAGAGGGTAGTCTATTCTACTAAACCGGATACCACACGGTGGGTCATCTTACCTTAGTCGCCTTTTACGACACCTCGGTAAGAAATGAGGTTGGTCTATTCTACTCAGCCGGATACCACACGGCGGATCCACTTACCTTAGTCGCCTTTTACGACACCTCGGTAAGAAAAGCGGGTGGTACTATTCTACTCAGCCGGATACCACACGGCTAAGCGGTATTAAACATATCTTTGTTAAATATCTGGAAAATTTATTATAGATAAATTAGAGAGATTATGTTACATATTTTTCAGCCGCGATAATTTATTAAGAAAGAAGAGCAGCGAAATCTGCAGCGAAGCGAAGCTTATCAGCTATTTAGAGTCTGGTGCTACTAATGTTACAGAAGAGGTGAGCGTAAGAATTTCTCAATTTACACACTACTTGCATAGTCTATTTCACGTTCTTATTTAACACATTTTTCTTTACTTCAAAATATTTTGTAACATAGGTATACAGAATGGTGTAATTGATACGACATAAGATTGATTGATCACTTAAACGTATAAGCGTACCTGCTTGATCGAGCCTTGCTCGGTAATTTTTTACAAAAAAAAAATTATAATAGGGTAACTGCCAACCGTTTCCCGAATAACTACGCTGACTTGACAGCTTATAGCATAAATTCAATTCAATATAAATTTTAGTATTTTTTAATGTCTATAAACGAGGACAAAAAGATATAATTTAATTGCGATCTGCCTAACAAGTAATAGAGTGACATGACGCGGCGCGCTTGTTCAAAACACAGGATAAAACACTAAGACGAAATGACGCAATTTATGTTTTTTACAATATTTAAAAGCGAAATTATAAAGCTTTCATTTGTTTTTAGATGCGAAGAAAACATAGTGTCGAATCTTCATATAGTGTAAATAAAGAAAGGATGAACAAACAAGGTATGGATTTTTCTAATAATAAAAGTAAGTAAGTAAGTAACGGCCTGTTACTATCCCACTGCTGAGAATAGGCCTCTTCTCTCCGTTTTTGGAAGAGAAGGAGCTAAGACCTACCACGCTGCTCCAATGCGGATTGGTAGGTTACACATACCTCCAGAATTCTCTAGAGATATGCAGGTTTCCTCACGATGTTTTCCTTCACCGAAAAGCGTGTGATAAATTGCAATTATCAATTAGACACATAAGTTTTAAGAGAAAAACTCATTGGTGTCTGCCCGGGTTCGAACCCGTGATCTTCTCTAGAGATTCACGCGGTCGCACCGCTGGGCCATCACAGCTTCTAATAATATTAGATTAAAAAAAATCCAGAAGTGAAAACTTTAATATTAACGTTGTGCATTTTTGTTATTTTGGAATCGTTACGGGATAATTTTGCACGAATTATTTATCTCTATAAAAGTACATCATTTTTGTTATTAAACACAATATAAATGTATTGTGCTATCGTACACAAATATGTCAGTTTATATAACATTAAAAATTTAACACTTAAAACTATTATAATCCCATACAATTTGCGCCGCGCATTAGAATATTTACTTTACTTTACAGGGATACATCCTCTCCTACGCCGCGCTGGCGGTCTACTCTCCCTCGATCTTATGAATTTTCTATCAGATCACGTCACCTGACGCGAGTTTTTACCCATCATAAAAATGCACAGCGTTACGCAACGCTAAAAAAGTTTTTACTTTAAAAATATGTATCTATACTAATATAGTAAGAGGAAAAACTTATATGTATATTTGTAATGTATGCACACAAAAATTACGGGACCGATTTCAAAAATTCTTTCACCATTGGAAAGCTGCATCTTTACTAAGGAACATAGGAATTACATTACCAAAAATAGGGATCCGTTATTAAATTTAATAAGGTGTAAAAAATTAGTCATCGCATGCGCTGTGGACACTAGTCATGATATATTTAACAAAATTAAATTAATTGTCCGACTTAGTCGGCTTTCCACTGCCATGAGATCGGTATACGCGGTATCGGTATACGGTGTACGCGAATGAAACTGCGGTATATTACTAGTTATAAAAAAATATTTAAAGGCATCACTTTAAATGTAAATGATATAAGATTTATCTAACCTTATTTTTAGATGTAAAGTAAAATTTAAATTTTTTTTTATTGCTCGTTTTATCTTTTTTCAATCATTAGTTTTCAATTTTGAGACAGTCTATTCAAAGGATTCTTACGCTGTGTTGTTCCTAAGTTATCCTTATTTGTTACTTCCTAGTACTCCAGTTGTAGCTTCATTAATCATATTGATCGTTGACGATTCAGAATTGCTTGAAAGAGCTTATTTCGATAAAGGTTATTTAGATTTGATTTGATTTGACTTGCGACATTTATCGGATGGTTTTTTGCCTAAATAAAAATGCGTCTTCTAATACGTGCTTCTGCATCGAATTGTGTGCCTCTACTTGAAAAACTGTGTCAGATTAATTATCGAGTTGCTCGTTCTTCTTGATAAGAGCAACATTGCGATACAGTGATTGCCTCATCATCATCTTCCTGCCTTTATCCCACTTTAATTGGAGTTGTCACATGATTAGGCTGCGTTTTTACGACCGGCCGCTTGCCTTACCTCTGTCGTATTTTACGACACCTCGGTAAGAAATGAGGTTGGTCTATTCTACTCAGTCGGATACCACACGGCGGGTCGACTTACCTTAGTCGCCTCTTACGACACCTTGGTAAGAAATGAGATTGGTCTATTCTACTCAGCCGGATGCCACACGGCTAAAACAGTTTAATGACGCTAGTCATTAAACCTTATTGATCCAAGACGATTCCAAAGATTAATTTTATTTCATTAAATTTGACTTACAGGTGCTCTTGTGTCAGCTGGTTTTAAAGTATCTACAACGGTTCGTCCCGAAGAGAACTCCATAAAGGAAGATAGGGACGACGCTTCGTCGGTGAATAAGACTGATATTGAAGGGGAGCTGTCACGCTTCGACACGCTTCGGGATTATAATAGGTACCTGTATAATTGTATTATGAGCTTCTCTTTTATTTATGAAGTACGTGGGTCCGGTCAGCCTTGCTCGGGAATTTTTTAAAAGATATAAACAAATGATATAAAAAAAATACAAATAAAGCGCCGGGGGCCATGTGAGAATCGATCCCAGGTTTTGAACTTTTGTGGTCCACCCGTTACCCAATAGGCCATCACAGCTGTGCATTTGACTGCTCAAATATCATTTGCATTGTAACATTTAAGCATTTTTTTTAATTCAAAATATTCTTTATTCAAATAAACTTGTAAACAAGTGCTTTTGAATCGTCAACTCTAATGCCCGAAAGCTGCTATAAACGATATTTTTTTTTAAGTGACATCTAGCTAGATCGATTAATAATAAGGTATGATAGCCCTGTGAGCCCGGTGAGACCGAGTGACTCTTTCGAGGGGCTCATGGGTTAAAATCTCTGGCTGGTGTGTCTTACTGTTCAAATTTTTGCATGTTTGTTGATAATTGCAATTTATCATCAGAGGAAACAAGAATATCTCTAAAGAATTCTTGAGATATGTGTAACCTACCAATCAGCAGCACTGGAGCAGCATGGTGGGTTTTAGTTCCAAATTTCCTCTCAAAAAGAGATAATAAAGAGAGATTATTTCTAGCAGAGGAATAGTAATAGGCTGTTAGTTTTTTTCTATTTGATTTATTTACTTATTATTACATAATGTGACTACATTCATTTCTCGTTAAATAATTATATTACGCAATTCTATTAAAATGTTTAGCCGTGTGGTATCCGGCTAAGTAGAATAGTACCACCCTCATTTCTTACCGGGGTGTCGTAAAAGGCGACTAAGGTAAGTCGACCCGCTGTGTGGTATCCGTCTGATAAGAATAAACCACCCTCATTTCTTACCGAGGTGTCGTAAAAGGCGACTAAGGTAAGTTGACCCACCGTGTGGTATCCAGTTTAGTAGAATAGACCACCCTCCTTCTTACCGAGGTGTCGTAAAATACGACTAAGGTAACTTGACGTCAGGCAGGTGGCCGGTCGTAAAAACGCAGCCAAATCATGTTACAACATGTTTATAACATTTTTTGTTTTAACATTTTTAAATTTTTCTGTAGTACTTTGTATATTATTATTATATTTTTTTATTATTTTTTTACTTTTCAGTTTTAGTTCCCAAATATTTTAAAATTTTACTCTTTTTACTGTTACTTTGTAGCAAACCAATGTGTATTTTTATTTTTACTGTTTTTGAATGTTGTATGTGTCTGTAATAGTATTTTAAATAGATTAAGGCTGTATGAAATACATGTAAAAAACAAAAATGTATGTTAATAATACTGTTGGCATGTCTAAATAAATAAATAACATGTTGTACCGACCCCACTATGAGTGGGATAAGGGCGGGAGGATATATAATTCTATTAAAAATATTGTTTAGTTATGTTTGGAATTTAATTTTTTTGTTTTGCAGTCAAGAAGATATGTCCGAATGGACGGACGCCGAGCGTCGTATTGGAGAGCTGTAAGTATTTTATATAATATCAATAAACTCGTAAATTCAGTCTGTACATATTAAGTATTAAATTAATACCCCGTACTTCTTGTATATTTCAATACTCTTAGGCTTTTCATTCATTAAATGTAATTGATTATAGCTTCATTAAGTTTAATTGATGCTTAACAATTCAAAAGGTCACTTAAATAAAGATTAATTTGAGTTGATCTGGCTCTATCTACCAACTAATAGAAGGTAGAAGATTTGTTACTTTTAATACAAGTTAAACATTTGTTTCACTTAGCTATTATTAAATAAATATATGGTACATTTACACACACGGTCGTCCGTCTCCAAAGTAAGTAACTTAGTACTTGTGTTATGGTAGACAGACAACTGGTAAATATATTATAACAAAGATATTTTTCCTTTATACCTATTTAATAAATAAAAAGCAATTTTCTCAAAAGTCAACCCATTTATTCTTTCCCAACATATTGTCACATAATGACGTCGACAATGTTCTACATCATTGACCCCAACTATTTGAATCGTGTTGTAACAATATACATATATAATTTAAAAATACATACTTAAATATATATAATACAAATATCCAGGCTAGAAGAACAAACAAATATGTCTATAGAAAATTTTGGCCTTCAATTCTATTCACTATTAAAAAATACTTAGATATATATATTTAAAATTTCCATATATTTAAAATTTCCAGCACATTGTCTGAAGCGCGGTCTGTAGGAGGAACCCTGCCGGCCAGTACTGGTAGAGCTGCTTCTTCCACACGATTAACGCATCAGGTAAATTCTGTCTTTGAATAATCAAACCCTTTTGGTTCCTCTATTAGCTGAATAAGCTGTGAAGCTGTGGTAGCCCAGCGGTAACACCGTATGACTCTTTCGAGGAGGTCACGGGTTCAAACCCCGGGCACCAATGAGTTTTTCTGTTAAAACTTATGTGTCTAATTTATAATTGCAATTTATCACACGCTTTTCGGTGAAGGAAAACATCGTGAGGAAACCCTATCTCTAGAGAATTCTGGAGATATGTGTAACCTATCAATCCGCATTGGAGCAGCGTGGTAGGTCTTAGCTCCAATTCTTCTATCTAAAAACGGAGAGAAGAAGCCTATTCTCCTGTATTATAACTCCAGTAAAATGTTCAATTACTGTATAGTAATAGTAACTGGGTGACCAACCCTTGATCGGTTTTTTTTAAATATATAAAAAAATGCAATTAAAAAAAGAAAGAAAGCTCTGGTGACATGTGGAACTTGATCCCGGGTTTAGAATATATTTAGTCCACCTGTTACCTATTGGGCTATCACAGCATTAGATTTGACAGCAAAAATATCATTTGTATTCCATTAAACGAAATTTATTTAATGACCCTAGCTAGATCGTTTTGATCTCCCAAAACCCCCCTATATGATGAATTTCACGAAAATCATTGGTACTGTTTTCGAGATTCAGAAAAAAAAAATTATATATATTTTTTTAAATAAAAAGATATAAATTGTCAAAAATTAAAATGGCATATAGTATATTATTTTTTTTTTAACCGCATGTAACTGTAAATTATGTTAACGCACACTATATACAATAATACGATATAATAGGAATACCACAATTCCCGTTCCGAGATGCACTTCTCTTGAATGACGAACTAAGACTGAATGTCACTGAAACATTTTACCAATAAGAAGACTAAACCGGAAACAACAACGGCACAGTATTGCCACCATTTTAATCAAAATGGGCGCGATACTCTTGTTTCATGACTTTGTTGCTATAAAATACAAAGCGGCAGTCAGTGGCGACAACATATATGTAAAAATAAATTACAGAATTTTATTTATAACCACAGAATTTTATTTTTACCCTTTTAATTGAATCTAGACATTGTATTTTGTCTCTCTGTAACCAATGGATGCCCACTGTTGGGTGTCTTTTCCACTCTCCAAAAACCTATGCCACCCTACCCTTTTAATGTCTATCTAAAGGGGGTCTAACTACACTGCATTATCCGCGCATGATGTTTTTCTATATAGTTTAAGCAAATATTTTTTAAATCTGTAGAGATTATTGTATTTTCCATAGAGATTAAGTAATGTAATATCATAGTCTCATAATCTCAACAGTATCATAATCTACTATGATACTGTTGCATAATAAGAGTTCTTATAACACGAGTGTGTTTTAATAGTATCACACGTTTTTTATAGTATCACACGAGTGTTATAAGACCAAGTTATGTACAGTGTCATACACTTTATCTACTCTCATACTATAATACGTAAAACAATATTAATAAAAACCAAACTTTGTTTAAATATTGAAAAGATTTTTTAAATGTCAAGTGTTAGCGCAAACGCGCAAACATCGATTGGGCATTCGTGTTGCTTCGCCGCGGACTCGTTCATTGAAACCTTTTTTTTTAAGGTAAAGTTTCAACCTCCTGGTCCAGCTGGGGGTTGTATAGGTGTATCGTTACGATTAAAAAGTTATATTATGATACAGGTGTCCATACAAGACCTGTATCGTAATAAAACTATTAATTTATTTATTTGTGGCCTGTACGTAATGTTTGTCATAAGAATTTTGGTTTCAGTTTTATAATCTTTCGATGTATCAGAGTAGATAAAGTATATAATAACTCTTTCAATACAATATTCTAAATATTTGTGTTGTACTATATTTTGTATCGATGAATCCCATGGGATAATTCGTTATGTTATAGTTCTATTAATCTAATAATCGTTGCATATCTAGGAGGCAAACACCATGGCTGAACGCGACCTGGGCTCCACCTTCCTTCTACCGCACGTGCACCTCTATAAATCTGACCTTGTGGGTATTTGCACATTTCTAAACCTCCCTTCGCTAATCTTGCCTTAAACCTCCAGTAGTCTAGTTTTTTGTTTTTGTGTTTTGTTGATGTGTTCATATTTTTGTTTTTTTACGAAATATACTAAATGCACTTAACTAATGGAAGTTTGTATGACGTTTAATGTATAAAATATCTGGGTGACCGTAATTTTTTACAAAAAAAAAGAAAAAAAATTTTTTTTTAGTTGAGATCAATCTTAGGTATTTACATTTTTCGAGACTGTCCGTTCCCCCGATCAAGCTACGCTGACTTGACAGTTAATGGCAAAAATTCAATTCAATATAAATTTTAGTATTTCGTAATGAAGAAAAATAGGGATAAAACGATATTTTTTTACATAAAACCTAGCTAGATCGACTTTTCTCCCCCAAAATTCCCCACATGTTGAATTTATATATATACATATTATGTACAAGAATCAGTCATTTAAATATTAAAGATTTCCAACTTCACACACTTGGTAGTTGTTAACCCGTTTTACTTTTTTACAACTGGCTCGTTGGAGCAGTGGGTAGTGACCCTGCCTTCAGCTCCGCGGGTCGCGGGTTTGATTCCCGCTGAGGGCCAATATTTTCTATAAATGAATTTGTTGGTCTTTGAGCCTGGGTATATATTTGTATTTAAGTATGTATTTAACAATTATATATGTATATATTCACCAGTTGTCTGTCCATAACACAAGTATTAAGTTACTTACTTTGGGGACGGACGACCGGTTGAGTAAGTGTCCCATATATTTATTATTTATTTATTTATTTAATCTCTGAATACTTTTTTGTATCTAACCTTAAAGTAACAGCCTATCTAATGATATCTTAGGTAAGAACCTGTTTTAAACTTGTACAAAATTATTAGAAAGCACCAAACCTTTCGTCAAGCATGTACACATTTGCAGGAACCTCAGAGATATGGTGGTTTGAAATATTTAACTTTACTGTTAAGCTGTGTATCGTAATGTATATAATAATTAAATTCTTAACTTATAAAGGGAACGCTCGAAAATTGAACCTATTGACTCTCAAATACTTCTAACCGTGCGTTCAACCAAATGTATAAAAATTAAAAATAATAATTATACATCGCTTTTAATATTTCTCAACAACTTGTCCCATAATAGCGACAATGTTTCTTTAAATTATTGACTCAACTATGTGAAGAAGGTTTTTTTTAAAACATGTTGTAACATACGCAATATAGCCGTGTGGTATCCGGCTGAGTAGAATAGACCACCCTCATTTCTTACCGTGATGTCCTAAAATACTAAGGTAAGTTGATGTCAGACAGGTGGTCGGTCGTAAAAATACAGCCAAATCATGTCAAGGCATGTTTATAACATGTTGTGCCGACCTTACTTAGAGTGGGATAAGGGCAGGAGGATGATGTTATAAAATACACAATAATTTTGTACATAATAAAATTTCTATATTTTTCAGACTAGCGACGTATCGGAGTTCGATTCCCTGTGAAGACTGTTAATTTTTTTTAAAGATAAAATGTCACGAGCACCAAGAGGCTAAAAATTATTCGAGATTTATTCGTTTTTATTAATTTGAAAGTTACCAAAATTCTTTGTTTGTGTTTTTTGTGACATTTTTTCTACTAGTTAAATTATTTACGCCGTGTTTGTAAAATTTTATACGGTTTTTTTTTCAAATTTTATAATTTTTGAAGTAGTTTTTTTTTTCCTTTTTAACTTTATACGTAACAAACGTATCAGGTACGAATAATACAAATCGGGAAAAACTTAATCTACTGTAATTTCATTTATAGAAGTAGGCGCTACTTAGCGGAATTGCATACTACAAAAGTTATGATAAAATTATTTTGCTATAATCCACATTTGTTGTTATAATCCGCGTTAAAAGCGCATTGTAGCAACTAATTCAAATTTTAACAAAAAAAATTAGTATAATGGCCAGGATTCGAACCCACGAACTCTCCATCGCAAGTCCGTTACTCTAACCATTCCGGTATCACCGCTTCAAATTCTATCATAACTTTTGTTTAATCTAATCTTTCGAACACGAATATATTGTGTATTCCCAAAATATTGTTTAACAAATTTTATCAATTATAAAGGACATTGCCTTTGCTTAATACATCTTTTATTTACAACTAAACTACTTAGAGATACAAAAAGTAATGCATACATTTCAGTTCTTTATTATTTTCCGTCTACTAAAATACATATAATAAAATAAATATTGTTAATAAAAAATTATTAGGTAACAAAAAACATTAAATATTAACATAAAATTATTAAAATTTATTTAATAAAATTCGATAAATTTAATGCCTGCATAATTTAAGAACGGTTTTAGAATTTTATAAATACGGTTTTTAGGTGTTATTAAAAAATAAGAAAGTGAAATACTTTTTTTAGTTACATTTTATAGTAAATTATTTTATCAATACATTTATATTTAGGTGTACTATTAATGAAAATCGAAATATGTATAAAAAATTGTAGGATATTATTCGTATATTCCTACTTTAATATACAAATAGAGCCTAAAGATCATTTATGAGTTAAGTATAGTCGGCTACAATTAAAACTATTAGAAAATATTAGATTTTTGGAAATAAGAGATGGCAACAATGGCTAGTTTTTGCCGCGTTGTAGATTGTGTATAAAGGGCCACGACTGTTTTAAGCGATTTTCGTCTGGTGGCCCTTAATAACAACTTGGGTCATCATTACACTTTTTAAGAAATTAAATTAAAATTATGGATATCTCGAGGCTGTATCACATTCGATATTCGATTATTAATTTATTTATATCCAAATTATCTTCTCCATTACAAAATATTAAATGCCATAATATGTATAAGCATAATATAGATTTAAGATATGAAAATAATTTGAATGAGAAATCAGTTATTTAATTTTGTCTGTTATTATTATTTGGCACTATAGATTCCTCGTTTGATGTATTTTCGTTCTTTAGAAATTAGAAAAGATAATATTGTGCTAAAAGATAAAAATAATACAGCAGATACTAAGTACAATATCGAAAGAAGTGGATCGTTATCAAAAGAGTAAGGCAAAATATATAAGTAAAATATATTAAAATCTTTTAATAAATAAAAGCTTTTAACAAAATTTTATGTCGTGCTAACCGTTGAGGAGTTTCCTCGTTTGGCATCCTGGCATCAACATAATGTTAAATTTATATTAACTTTTTCTTTTTCTCTATATTACACGTATTCTCTTTCTTCTTCAATTCTTATTCTTTTCCTTCTGTTACACAAAGGTTGACTGGAAGAGATCCCTTTAAGGATAAGTCCACCTTTATACTTGTGCTTTTTTACTTTTTCTTTCTCTTTTCTAAATATATGTATAAAAATAATTAAATAAATAAAATAAATGCTTATCATAAACATGCATTGTCATCGGGACTAGACCAATATACACAATTTAAGCTCAATGGGACCCCGGGTCAAAGTGGGTCAAACTTCACTTGTAAGATTCCACCTTCACATATATACATTGCAAGATGTATGTAAAAGCTTTAAAAAAAATGTTACTGTTAAGTAACAATTGAATATTAGTCTTTAATATTCAATTATAAAGTAAAAGAATCGTTTTAAGGAATCTCCCTAAAATGTAATAAACATTGAAATAAATACAATCCATTTTGTTACTAAAAAAACATGCTACGTCTTTACGTAATATTCATTTTGACACAATAAAACATTTGATATAAAAAAATCGCTTTTATAAATATACGGGTGCATATAAAACATTTATATAGATTATAATTATAGAACATAATATGTATATACAGCGTGATGCACGATTTTACGACAAATCGCTAAGTGGCCGCATAAGATGTTTCAAAAAACGCATTTACAATAATTTTGTCATGCTCTTTTGAAAATAAGCTATTTGCACTTTCGATGGGGTACACAGCTGAGGATATGTGCTTTAGATTAAGTTGAATCCAGTGGCGTAGAGTGGCGCAGCCTTGTGAAATGCTCCAGTAGACCAGACAAGAATTTCCGATTGAATTGTACTAATTTTACATTTCCCCGTTTTTCATTATACCAGTTCGCGCCCTTTCACTTGCTCAGTGTTCTTTACGCCACTGGCTGTATCACAGTGTTAAATTTTATAATAAAACATCATTAGGGACATAATTTTTGTAACATTTGTCTAAGTATTATTATTTCATATTCTCTAGAACAGAGCTGAGCAACCTTCTTAATCAACGGGCCAATTTAAATACTGATAAAATTTTCGCGAGCCGCACGTAATGTAACATTGACTAATAATTTATAAAACGTTATTTTTAATATTATAATAAAAAATATAAATTTAAAAAAGTTAAGATTTCAAAAATACAAATTTAAAAAAGTTTAGTATTACCATTTTTTTTTTTTTTAATAACAATATATTAATGTGAGAAAAAACCTAAAAATAATTTCAATTTTAGAAGAGTTACTCGTATAAGGTCGCAAGTGACCCGCAGGCCGCGTGTTGATAGACTCTACCCTAGAATATAAAAGTAAATTATACTGCGAAAGCTTTGGTCTGAGTACCGCAAGATAGTATTAATAAAACTGAAGACAAGAGAGAAACATGTGTTAGAAAATAAAAATTGGAAAAATAATAACGCACTAATATTAAATTTGAATTTAAAACAGATGTCGTTAAAATCAGATCGATTATTAATACGTAAAATTACGTAAGATAAATTACAGATTTGATGTTTTATTATGAAATTCCACTGTTGTGTTGAAACATTGTATTATATTGGTCTGGAAATTGTAATAAAGCTTTTTGTCGCAGTTTAAAATCTATACATTCATATATCCTTAATTAGGCTATTTATACTTTTGTTAATTAAAATTTGTAAAGAAACATGTGTTTTATTATACAAATAGACTTGTATAGTCATTAACTTGTGTATACTCGAATGAAAATGACGTTCAGAAACCAACAATTTTACTGACATTATTTTTATAAACATTAAATAAAGTACAAGGAGAAATAAAAGAAAGAAGTAAAGAAGGAACAAAATTGTACAATTTTTTTAAGCCAATTCATAAATTTGTTGTTACAACATGTTTTTAATACAACCTCCTTCATAGAGTTGGCGATTAATATGAAAAAGCATTGTGGCTGTCATATTTTTATGTGTCATTCATTGAGTTGTAGCGAGAGAGTAAATTGGTTGACTCTGGGAAAGTTGCTTTTTATTTATTGAATAAGAATAAAGGAGGAATATCGTCGTTTGTTATATTGTATTAAAATGACAGTTCGAAATTTGAAAAAAATACACATACTTCAAAAATATTTCTGCATTGTGTAATTTCCAGTATGGCGGCCATTAGCGCAATTTCTTTACTATATTCATCAGGTGTAATTATTGACTCATTCAAATTTTTGATTATGCATTGTGTTGTATCCGGCTGAATAGACTACCGTCTTTTCTTACCGAGGTGCTGTAAAAGGTGACTAAGGTTTACCTTAGTGATGACCCACCGTGTGGTATTCGGCTGGATAGTATAGACCGCTCTCATTTCTAACCCAGACGTCTGGTAGATGGCCGGTCGCAAAACACCTAGCCAAATCAAGTAACATGACTAAAACATGTTGTGCCGACCTAGTGCAAGATAGGGGCAAGTAAATGATGATTCAAATTTCTGATTACCAAATACCAATAGGGAAAGTTTTAAATAAAACAGCAAACTAAATATGAGATCATAGCGTTTTTATTTAATATTCAATAATATTTTAGTTTATCGATAGAATATTCAGCAATATTACAAATACAACGTGAAACAATCGAACGTAGCAACAAAATCGATCTTGAAACTTAATACAGCAACGCACTAGCATCAAGTAACATTTATTTAAGCACACCGATTCATGAACAAAATTAACTATATATCGGCTATGATACCAATACAAACGATGGAATCGAAATTTCTGATATGAAATCCATTACTATCATAGCACTTGTTTTTACTAAGCTTGTTAATCCTCCTAGATAGCTTGTCAGTCTCAAACCGTCAGAATTTCATTAATTCCAATATCCAAATTCTTTGGGTAACTTTTTTTACACATCACTTACCTTTTAAAATTCATAATGAGCAAGCGTTACTTAAGTCACGATCAACGTTATTTAACCGAAATTACAATTAAAAAGTATTCTTAAACAAACATAACAAAATTATTTCAATATAAATGCATCTTTACGCATCTGATTTATTCAAGTAATAGAAATATCAAAGAAAAATAACTAAATCAGATCAATCACATTGAAATGAAACTTCCTGATCGTGAAAGACCTTATATTATATTTTGTACCGCTACCTATCTAATTATTTCAGAAATTGTGCAAGAATCCAAACCAATTCAAAATTTCTCCCCATTTAAAGCAAGCAGACAAATTCTCAAAGTAAGCAAGACAATTTCATCCAATTGTGATTTTAAATTGTTTTTATTATCAAAACAGTTGTCTTCTGACAGAACTACTTACAATAACTCTTACAAAATAGTTGATATTTTTCCTACAGTGTTAACATTATCGAATAAGCGATTAGTTTCAAGACTAATAAGCTAAGCGCTATCTATAGAGGTTTATAGGTCAAGTAACATGGACCGATGTCGAGCAATCGACGGGACAGTACAAAATTTAGTACCAAAATACATCCAAAATTTTGCACACTATATTCCGTATGCCTACATACATCCTATTTATAGACAATGAGAAATACCGCAGAGTTTTGATAGAGTCCTGTCTTGTATATATCAATCATGTAAATCTAAATTGAAAGCCATTTTAAAGATTTTAAGTTGTCGATATTTTGAATTTACAACAACAGTTAAAAATTAACAATAATTAGCAATTCGCTAAATATTAGACTAGTCAACAGTTACCAAAAAAGTGATAGAAATTAAATTTCTATTGATGACAGTTATTCTTTTATACATCGAAAGTTTCCACAACTAAAATTAGCAAAAGTGCAACAATCGCTAAGCCGAAGCTCATATTTTAATAGTCGTGAACAAAAGTAATAATATGACAAAAAATATTATTCCAAATAATTTCTTGAATTTACTTCTTTGAATCGGTAAGACCTGACGATACCGGTTTTGGAATCATCGAGAGGGATCTGAAAAGAATCACATGTTTAACACCTTTCACTCAATAGGCTGTTTGAATTTTGTGGAAATTGATTTAAATATATTCAATAAATTCGTAAAAGCTGAAATTTCCACAATACACAATAAAAACAATAAACCTTTCTTCCATGCTATGGATATAGAAACAGCAAACCACACATTTGTTAAACAATCAACAGTAAATATTGTGTGTTAACAACGTACTCTTAAGTAATGTTAAATATTATCTAGTACCTATCGAAGAAGCATTAAAATATTGAAAACATATTAAAGTGATAATGCAAATTAAGTAACAAAGCAATACAAATATAAACAGTGTACCTATTTGCCGTGTTTGTCTTGCGAGTGACTTAAACAATAGCAGCTGCAATGATAATTTTTGCACTTTAGTAGGTACATTTTGAGATACTAACATAAATTATAATTTGTTTAATAAAAAGCATATAATTATTACAAACTAGCGTCATTCATTAGTCCTTTACAATTTCTTAAACTGAAAATTTATGGGACGAAAAAAAAATTCACAGCAATGACGATGATTGACTATATTTAAAATTATCTTTAACTGTAAATTGTAACTGTAATATATTTAAGCTAATGCTAATATGAAGAGAATATTCATACCTCCTTTGGGCGGGTACAGGTGGAGATTGTGTCGTTGGTGGTAAGGAAGCAGGGCAACTGCCTGATAGTGTCGATTGAGTCTCTTCTTCCTCTTTTCTCTCACCTATAAATAATTATGAACATTTATTTTTACTGTTATTATATTTACTGTTGTTACTGTACTGTGATATAGAAAGAAATAAAGATATAGAGGTTTATAGGCTGTTAAGACAAAAAAATAACAATAAAAAAATTGATTTCTTCCACAACTTTCGACTTCTGAAATATAAGCGATATTCAAATGGAAGACTTACGACATTTAAGACGCAGGCAACTTATCAAATATAAATCATATAAGCTTTTTAATATTACAAAACAACAATTTTTTTTGTAATCATCCATATGAAATAAATTAAGTAAAAGAAAGAAAATGTACAGCCACGGCATCACATTCGGCTCCTAAGCTGCGTTAATACACTTAGCGTAAGTTTGATCGGTTACATTTACTGTTTGGACAAGTGCCTTAATGTGACATTTTGTTTTACTATAGTCAGGTATTGATTACCTCTAACTATTGGAGTATCTCCGATATAAAATGTGGCAGCAGGCGCTTCAACAGCTGCCTCTTTCACTGATCCGTCGCCACTGACGGCGCTAAGAGTGTCCGTACTATCGAACATGATTGTACGTTCTTTAGCGCGTGGAGCTCTTCCATCTAGCTCCTGTAAAATTTCCTAACCCTTTATTTATTTATTACTAGTTTACATTGAATTAGAATATTTAATAATTAACTTGGGTCCGCGCAATAATCTAGACCAGAGGTTCCCAGACTTTTTGCTTGAAGACCACATTTAAAATTTAGCTTTTTTTGGTGGACGCCCTGCGTATAACAAAATTAAGGCATTTAAATGTCAATTAATGACAGCATCTGACTTTCAGACCTTCAATTAAGAAGAATAAAATTCTTAATAAACTAGACTTACAAAAAAGTAGGGGGATAGAATAACTCATTTTATCTAAGTCTGATGACTATTGTAATGAAAATTTGTGTTGTTTGTGGTAATAGCTGAGATTAGTGACTTATACACATGAGACACAAAGAAGGTATTTACATTATTAAAGATTGAACAGCATCCTCGGCTTTCAAAATATGTTCAATATTATATCAAATTATTGTTATGTGTCTCGCAAATATGTTCGTTTGCTTACCTGCTTCTCAATCTCAGAGTCTGGTTCATGTACTTCATACTCCTGAGAGTGGTGTTCACTTGTCGACTGGTGTTCCAAACTTTCCATTTGCACTGCCGTCACAGGGTCTAGGGTGTCGAGTGAAGAAACCATGGTGTTCGATCCTGGAGGGCGCGCTACGTTATCTTTCTGATTAGTATCAAGCTTGGCAATAAGCAATATAAAAGCTTATGGAATAATGTATTGACTTTTTCTATAACCTTCAATTTCAATTATGGCATTTGTACCTTGATTAATTTATTATTACTATAATCGGATAAATTGCTTTGATATTAATTTTGTTAGTTTTATTTTATTTAACCTTATTCCAGAAAAAATGCACTACTACTTTAATAATACTGTAAATTCGTTGTACATTTAAAAGTTTTGTTCTAGTATCACTATTTTTTAATAAATGTGGAAAAGTTTTCTGCAAGGATTTAAATTTCTGTTAACAGATGCCTGCCCCCCTAGACATGTCAACAAATTATTCCATGATAATATAGGTAGAGTATTAGCTAATTATAATCTGGGAAAATTTAACTATGTTCATGCCAACCACTTTCACTTTTACATTCGATTATAGAATTTTTATTTGTAAATGTTAGTGGCAATAAGCATGCGCAGAGTTATTTATTTCAATTATTAAAAATTAAATTAAAAGGCAAAGATTTTATAATCTACACAAAAAAAAAATCAACTACTCATGGCGATTAAGGGAAATTGTTAATACCAGAGAATAAATCATAGGTCTTTAAAGAGTTTAAAAATAAATATATTACATGCTATCATATCAATATTGATGAATTTAGAAAATTCGCGTTACTGAAACTTAACGACATAATAGCGATATTACGAGTATCTTGCAATTTGAAATTCTCATGCCTACCTGAATGCAATTTTTAATATTACTATACTGCGTCCATCATATTATCAGTCTTTTGACAGCTCACGCTCATTAAGTTTTGTATTGCTTACGTACAAATATCATACAAATAATATTTGTACTTTATGGATGGGTACCGCCCACTTAGTGATGTCACACATAATGGTTACTACGATTATGCCACAGATTAAAAATAATCGGTAGAAATCGATGTTACGAGTATTAAAAGACATTTAATAACATAATATAAAGTTTTACTTTCTTCTTATAATTTATTTTATTAGCACGAGTCGTCGGAATGATAATCAACACTAGATTCCTCCGATGAGGAGTCTTCAGTAGCAGTTATTATTAGCTCTTGTGTAGATAATATATTATCAAACGCAATATCACGTTCCCAATCAGAGAATATTACTCTTTTAGTTCTTTCCACCACACTTGCCCAGTTCTCGGCCGTTACGTGGGTGCAAGCATTTTTTAGCAATTGCAACATTTTATTCGCTGTGAATGGGGGGCTTGTATTGCATCTCGCAGCATGCCCTTTTACTTGTGCCCATATAAGTTCTATTGCGTTGTACTGGCAGTGGTATGGAGGAATCCGAAGAACAGTATGGCCATATTCTGCTGCCATTTCATTGATTACATAGCGTTTTGCTCTCTTTTTGGTTTTTAATATTTTTATTAATTCAACTTTTAACATTGAGTCGTCCACATTTTCTCCATTGTCCCGAAGCCAATTAATTATTTCATGCTTTTTATTAGCCTGTGTTGGCATTTTGTCAATTTGACGGGAGTGGTAGGGCGCATTATCAATAAAAATTATTGATGGTTCTTCCAATGAAATGAGCATTTTTTTGAACCACTCTTCATACACATTTGCATTCATCTCTTCGTGGTAGTCATTTGATTTCTTCGATTTAAATGCCAACAGTGCGTCTTGTACAAATCCTTTTGCTGTACCTGCATGGCTACAGCAAATGATTAGGCGCTCACCTTTTCCCATTGGTACTGAGGAAGTGGAATCAGCAGTATCATCAGTCCAGAAACGAGATAGTGTGTGGTTAGCGTTGAGCCATGTTTCATCCGTGAAAACAATATTTGCCCAATCTTGTATTTTCTTTGCCTCTCTTAAAAAATCACAACGTGCTATAGCTATATCTGTGCGTTCCATTAATAATTTTCTTTTATTTAACTTTTTATATGAAAAGCCAATTGTGTTCAAAACTTTGACCAAAGAAGATTTTTCACCATGAAATAGACCACTTCTTTTCAAAGAAACAATAAGTTTTCTCAAAGTTTGAATTTCTTTTCTCAAGTAGTAATCATATACATGACGACGAATAGCGTCAGCGTCAAAGTCATCAACAGCTGTCACCTTATGAGCCCGGCGCTTTCTTTTTGGTGTAGATGGTTTGTTTTGCTCCAAGCCGCTCCTGCCGTAGGCATCAGTAGTGATTTTAGTCACAGTTGATAGACTGATCCCCAACGCGGCTGCAACACGGTTTCGGACTTGCGTGATAGGTATAAGAGGTCCGCCATTTTGATTTTCTTGCTCAAAATACTCATGAAGTTTTAACACTAACTGTCTCGATTGTGCTTTCAACACACGTCCTTTCGGCATTTTCACGATCAATTAATATAAGTTTCACAAAAGTTTTTCCGAGGAATAAAGCTACTTAACTCAAGGTGTAACAGATGCGAGAGAACACTCAGCGAACGTAAATGCGTGTGACTATCACGGGCGTTTCGTTGAGAGTGACAGATCACGTCAAAATGGCGGCCGAGCGGAAGGTCTGTTGATGTTGCCAGTTGATGTATAATTAATTTTTTATGATTATAATAAATACACACGGATTAACATTTATTTTCAAAAAACTAAGGCAATATTAAATCAAAATGTTGATTTCTATATCTGTTATTAGTTTACGTAGGTTATCATTAATCGAATTACTTAGGTACGTAATTCGATTAATGATAGTAGGTACTATAATCGGAATGGTATCGCATACGAGAATCTTTAGGACATCACTAAATATGTAAATCGTCAATCTGTCAAAAGATGGTTAATATAATGGACAGTGTATACATACAATATATATGCCTGATACAAAGCTTTTCAATATATAAATCCTAAATACCTTATTTTAATCTTAGATAAAAAAGGAAGATGAAGTGCAAAATTAGGTATTTTTATTAGCATAGTATTTGAGAAATACTAAGCATGAATTAATTATGCCAGCCCTCTATATAGATACGAAACATTCTCATATTAACAAGCTATACCAATCCGACAGCAAACAGAAATATATAAGGGACCTCAGTAAGTACCTCATCTTTTTTTTTTTGATAAATCAAACGATATTTAATCAACATAATCTTTATTCAAACAAGTTTTTAAGCACTCGTTGATATAAAAATATAACTTGTTACTTATCTGCTTGTAATTAATTAGCAAGTGAAGCTAACAGTACGTTAAATACTTTGAAAATATTAATAATACTAATACTTATACTATCTATTTATTTGAACTTACCTCCAGATGTCAAACTTCCAGTCATGGGTGTATCAACTTCGTAGTTGTAGGTTGCTCGAGTAGCATTCGAGCTAGTAGCTTCCAAACTATCAGTACTTCCTAACATCAGATCAGCACGAGCCCTGTGCAAGAATAGTTATTTAAGTGTATTTTTACATTTATAGTAATTTTACTGCATAATTACACACTGACAGTCGACATTTACAACAATTCATCACATACCGACTAAAACTTCCTGATGAACTCAATTCTTCATCTTGACCGCTCCAAGAACCGCTTGCGGGATCTGTGAAATATTTCCCCGAAACAATACTGTGAGCTACCGACCTCCCAGAGGAGGGCGATAGCTCACGAACTGCGCTACTTTCCCTTGATAAATCTAAATCTTCTGGTTTGTCGTCAAATTTGTCTGATGACATTATTATAGTGTGTTTAGAATATGTTACTACTTCACTATCAGATGGATGCCTTTCTATTATAGTCATCAAGCTATCCATTTCAGAAGGTTGCGAGGCTAATGAAGAGGACATTTCAGAACCAACAGACATACAGGCATCATCGTACTGTTTGGGTCTCATAGGTATGTCTATACCTCCTTCATTATCAGTACTAGTAATAGTTTCTGAGACCTTTTTGCCATCTACGAATTTTTGTTGAATAACTGTTTGTGTTCGTATGACCTCGATAATTCCCTCCTCAGTTTGGCTAACAGTTACTTTATCGTCCTGTTTCTTTGATTTTTCTTCTTGGTCCAAAATTTTCATCATCTCTTCACAATCTCCGGGTATCGATTCTGCTGATCCATCGCTAGGAGCAGCTGCGCAAACAAATGTAGAAACCTTTGTGCACTCTTCCGCTATTTCAGTATGTGTTGATTCCGACTTGTCCAAGTCTGGTTCCGGAACAAAAAACGCACCCCTGTCATCAAATTTCTTAACAGTAATAATTTTCGGGCGAGCTTCCTGCATTCTTTGTTCTAGTGCTAGCTGTTGATCAATGAGCTTCCTAATTGCTGCCGAATCAGCTAATAGTTTTTGCGAAGGACTACCATAGCTTCCAATTTTTTGAGACGGACTCCCACCTTTCTGTGAAGGGCTGCCACTTTTTTGGGACGGACTTCCGCCTTTTTGTCCTGGACTACCACCCTTCAACGGAGGACTGTCACTACCACTATCATAAGAGCGTTTTTCTTGTTCTAGAAAACTGCCACTGACGACTTTGGGATCTGCAAGTAGCAAAGATTCTTTTTGCTTAGCTAGTAATTCAGCTTTTAATGCTTCTAAGCAAGCTGACTCTAAGCCTTCAAATTCTTTTAAACTTGATATTGATATGTCGTCACCTTGACTTTTACTTAGTATATATCGACGAGGTAGTGATCCATTTAATGAATCCTGGGATGATGAGGAGTGTTGTTGATATTGCTCCATGAGAGCTCTTTCTAAGTTTTCAAATTCCTGCAGCGAACTGATAGATATATCATCGTTTTCTCCTTTTAATCTAAACCTCATACGTGAGGCCATCTCGGATTCTGAAAGACTACCATAGGAATTTCTAAAGCTACCGTAACTTCCAATTGATTCTTTTTGTGAACTTAAACTGCCTATTCGGCTTGCATCAAAATCAGTCATCTCTTCTTCTTTGATATCTTCCAGTGGAATTCTTTCATAGTCGTACCTTGGATCTCCTTCAAATTGCATTTGTATCCATCTTTTACCAGCTTCAATTTCAGCTAATTCTTGGGCTTGTAACTTTTTTTGTTCTAATTCATACTGTAAAAGTTCTTCATCAGATAACGATCCAGAAGCACTACTCGTACTTTCTTGTTTTTTATTTATTTTAGATAAATATTCTTCAATCTCTGTGTCATATCGTTTTACACATTTTTGTCCTTTAATTTGCATACTTTTACCTTCAGGATCGGTTTCTTGAGCTTCTTTAGCAACTTCTTCAATAACAACAAAATCGTCCATTTCATTAGGCTTATCAACCATTTCGAATTCATCGCTGGTGGGTGAGTCTTGTTCCTTATCGTACGTACGTAAAGTTTTTTCTTCAGTAGTAACAACAAGTTCTGATCTGCTGCTTTCAGTAAGAAGATCAGATTTTAATTCAGGCGTTTCGGAGATATCGTACATATCATCAAGAACATATTCTCTTCCATTTTCAGTTGATAAGGAACTTTGACTTGGTGCTGATAGAGGTGTTTGCGGCGTTGAAAGATGCTCGTGGGTCTTTAAACTTGATGTGGAACTTTGTTTACTTTCTAGTTGGCCATCTGATGTATTGACACTTGATTTCTCAACTTTTGTCTTGGGCACAGAAGAATCACTTTTTGATTTTAATATCTCTTCATATTGTTTAGAGCCTACAGGAATAATATCATCTTCAACATCAACAAACTCTCGCTGGCTTGATGGTATTTCTGTAATAGGAAAAGGTATAGTACCTATTTCTGTGATAACTTTTTTGATAACCTCCTCTTCCCTCGAATCTTCTAATAGTTGAGCAGCAACTTTTGCTGGCATGCTTTCATCCATTTTTATAACTGATTTTACAATTGTTATATCATTTTCAGATGGTTTAATTTCTATACCAACACTGCCAAATTTTTCTATCTCTTCATATTCTGCAGAGCCTATAGGAATGATTTCACTGTCTACATCTACAAGTTCTCTTTGTGGTTGTTTAATTTTAGTGACGGAAAATGGTAGTGCATGATCGCTATGTACAGATTTTTTTAGTATTGTCTCTTGTATGTCTTCTTTGTCTAAATCCAGCTGTGATTGAGAAGAAGAAATATCAAGTTTTGAAATAGATGAAGATAAAATTTCATCTGTCTTTAGTTGACTAGATATGGTTGTGTCAGAACCTTCCTTATCTTTTAAGGAGTCATCATCAAATTCAATACTTTCTGAAGTACGAGGAAAATGCTCAGGTATCATGTCTTTTGGCTGAAATCGCATTTCATGTGATCGTTTCATTTTTCCTAACGGTTCTATATCATCTGTTTTATATTCCTCATCCTCTCCAGAAATTTCTTCATCACTAACTTCTTTGACTTTTGGCACCTCTTGCTTTTCTGGTTCGTGAATGAATTGTTCTACGTATGTACTACTTTCCATTAGTTCTTCTTTTAACTCATTAGCCGAAGGTACAAGTGTTTCAGACGCATCTGATATGTCTATACTAGCTATATGACTTGAACCATCTGAATCGAGACTTTTCATACTATCTCTGGAAGCCAATGAACTACCTGCTGTATAGTAATCTTTGGATGTTCTTAAAGATTGCGATGATAGATCATGACTAGTTAGCGCTGTTTCATACTCAGTACCACTTTGGGCGGTCATCATTATTTCAACATCTGATGACAAGGGCCTACTCTCTGAGTGTTCAAAACTATGATAATGACTTTCACCAGAACTAGACCAACTCTCTATTTCTGAAGCAGATCGCCGCTCTACCACCCCCAATTGTGATTTAATTGGTTTTGGTGTTCTAAGTTTTATTTCAGGGCTTCCTTTAGAGGAGCCATTTTTATCAGATATGGCCTCACTTTCAGTGTCTAATATTGAATGAGGCCCACTATCAGATCTTATTGAAATATCTCCTTCTAACGGTGGACTAGGCTCTTTAACGTGAATTGTATCCTTTTCTTCATCAGAGAGTGACGGATCTTCTTGAGAACTAACTTTTTGAGATACACTCTCGGATTTTTGGCTATCTATTAGTTTTTCATCCTTTAAAGTATGGGCAACAGCTTTATAAATATGGTCATCTGTATGAAGATTTTCCTCTTTAATCACTTCTGGTCTTTCAGGACTTATTAAAATTTTGAATTGAAACTCAGATGGAGATTGTTTGTATTTTATACTACCGTCGCTCTTCTCACTTATGATTTCAACTTGAGCTGCCTCTAACGATTGCTTGACTTCATCAATAGTTTTTTCTAAAACTGATAAATCTGCAAGAGGCTGAGCTGATATCAATGTATCTAATGCTACCCTATCAGTCTCAAGTTTCATTCCATGAAACTCGGCAGAGGAAAAGTCAGTATCATAACCACTACTGCAAATATCTTCGGTGCTTTTTTCTTTCATTAATTTAATTTCTTCTTTTTTATGATCAGTACCCGTTAAAAAAGCTGAATCTGCTTCAGTTGAAAATTCTGATGCATGTAGTGTTTCAGCACTGACTGTGGAATCCATCGACTTTTGTAAGACTTCGCCTTCATGAAACTCTAAAGATTTAACCATGCATTCCGTATCAATGCTTTCTCCAGATTTTATCATCACATCTTTAGATGTAATACTCATGTCATCAGATATTTCGAAAGTGCTTGGCGAAGTGTCAATTTTAATGTTGTGAATGCCAATGTCAGTAGTTTCACCTTTATCTAAAATTTCAGTTTCCAAAGTTGTCAGTGTTCTTGATGATATTATATGTGCTGGTTTACTCGGTGGACCATTTCCAACACTAGATTCTTTTTCAGTAACTGAGACTTCTAATATTATTTCTTCCGATGGAGTATGTTGTAACGTTGTCGTTGATTTTGTAATTTTTTCTTTCTTTGGTGTCTCGTAAATTTTGTCATCGTGGGGTAAGTCTGGAACTATTTCCGACTCTGAATGTGTATCTTGACTTCCTGTTCGACTAAATGTACTTTTAACCGGTGAAGTTGATACTTTTATTTCTTTTATAAAATCTACCTCATATACTTCATTATCTTTCTTGAAAGACTTGGATTTACTTTTGGAACTAACTTCCGATAAATCCCTTTTATCAGCTCCTTCGCTTTTAAAACTTGGTATATGAGAAGTATCTGAACTAAGATCATCATGTTCTTTACTTTCTATTATAGATTCTTCTTTGTGATGTTCTATTTTCGAGCTTATAATTAGGCCTTTTTCGGACACTTCAACACTAGATACGGTTTCGTCTTTTTCTACAATTTTTAAATTGGAATCTACAAATGAAATTCTAGATTTGGAACTTTCGTCCTCTTTTATGTCTTCTAATTCTCCAGGCTCAGTAAAATATTCTTTTCCCCATTGCTCGTGAGAGAGGTCCCGTTCTGAAATTTTAACTTCATGTTTTTTCTTAATTGTGTCATCTTTTAATGCAGTCATTCGCTCTTCTGATTTTGTCTGTCTTCCTGTATAAAGACCTTGCTCAGAAAATTCTCGTTCTACTTTTACGACACCCGAATCATCAGTACTTTTCATAACAGTCTTAGTTTCTTTATCTGATCTTTTCGCTGATGCTTCATGTGCTTTTTCCATTTTCTTTTGTGATGTTTCTGTTTGATCGCCTTCTTTCTTTACTGTCAGTTTTTCTTTGACTTCATGCTCTTGACCTCGTAACTCATGACTAGTCTCAGTCTTAATTATTAAAGAATCATCGTCTGATGATGACACTTGCTTTGTCTCCGAAAAGAATTCCTGCCCTGATATTTTTCTAGTTTCTGTTTCTTTATGAGAAAGCACTGTGCTATGTTCGCTTGAGGTTCCAAACTTGGCAATCATGTCAGACATTACTGCTTCTGGATTAATGCTTTGAAATTTCATTTGCGTTCCTTCAATAGTCTTATGGATAGACGAAGAAGATGTGGAAGTTTCAATTCTAGATTCTGAGTAAAATGTATCCGTTGAAGTAGACTTATGCATATCTTCTTCCATTTCTTTTTTAATTTGGTCGATTACATCAATACTTTTTTCTATTGTTCGGTCCACTAATTCAATAGCTCCGCTTGTTATGGTAGGTTTATCAACATTGATGAATGTTAAACTATCAACTACATGTTTTGTTGGTGATTTTGATCTAGCTGTTGCAGTTAGTAGTTCTGAAAAAAAATAGTGATTTTTTAGTATCAGGAATAAGTCACCCATCGAATACATTCTTTTGAATGTTAATATATATTTTTTATTTAAATTTATTTATAGTACACCAAATAACTTATATTTATTTTATATTTATGAAAAGACTTTGTGCATATTTAATCTATAGCAGTTATTTGAATATTTAACAATCAAAGCATGTAGGCATTGTATGGAATTGAATAGTACTAAAGAATTGTAACAAAGATCAGAAATATGATATCGCAGTGAAGAAAGCGAATGTGGCAAAAATATATATAAAAGAAATAAAGAAAATTTTGAATCAAAGCGAAACATTACTCAAATGTGAACATTGATGTAGAGTGGAAACAAAAACTTTCTCGCTAACTGATGACAGTGAACCAACTTGTCTCTTGGAAAGTTTAAAAAGCGACATTAATGAAGTATCAGTGTGATGCTTTTTCCAATCGTGTCCACTTACCTAAGCAATGTGAGGACTCCGCAAGAAAAAAAGTAAAATTTACTGTGCGACAGATATTGGTACGTATGTGATAACAGCAACTTAATCTTAAAGTATTAACTTTGATGGTATCATTCTGTTCATGTAACAATTTTTTTTATAATGAATTTTTTTATAATGTTTTATCTACCTTTCTAGTCTAAGTGCTTCAAATTAATAAATCCATTAGCAATTATTATTCATTAATAATGAATATTTAATTACATTTATGAGGAAATAAATAACATGCGACAGTCGGCGTAACAAAATAGTGTGGCAAACAAAGTTTTAGCTGGGATTTCTTCTACTTAGCAATGAGTAAAGTTTCGCTATGACTCTACCTGATATTTTGCCACTACAATGCATAAAGCATTTCGAAAATTTTGTATTCAAAAGTTATTCATAAATAGATCATTACTTGAAAATAATACGGTTATTTTAATTTGAAGTTCAACTGATATAATAAATGTACTTGAAAGTAAATTTAATTAACTTTTTAAACTTTTTCAGTAACAGTCATTAATTAGACTGGGTCGTATTACTCTAAATAAATGTGTATTATCTACTAACCACTTTGATGAGCTTCCGTTTCACTTATTAAACTATCACCAGCAGATGATGCCCTAGGAGATTGACGGCTTGTATCCAAAAATGATGACTCCGAACCTAAACATTGCGTAACATTGTAATAAAGTACTTACATGATTTCGAATTAAGTTAATAAAGATCAGATAAAAATAAAAATTTATAACAACCTTAAACTTAATTTTTAATATAAAGAAATTATAAAATTATAACCAACTGACGTAAAGAAATTTAAAATAGGAATAGAATTTTTTGAAAGATAAGAATGAAAAAGCAGTAGAAAAGCTTTTCAACCGTAACACACTTACTTTTGGGCTGCAGACCAGTTTGTTTATCTATAGCACTTTCACCTGTTTTCACCCTCTCTTTCATTATTAAATCTACAGGGGACGGTGGCGGAGTCTTAGAGAATTTTGAAGAAAGATCTAGAATCATTTTATCGTATTAATAAGGCTTACTTTAATGGTTAAGTGCAGTTTATATATTATAATTTATTCTCAGAAACTCACCATGAACAACATGACTAGAGTCAATTCTTATAAGAGCACCTTGAGCGGAAATATCTTCAAGGAGATTTGAACATCTTCTATTAAGTTCTGACATATCTGGTATTTCCGATTCCTCATCTTTTTCTATCGAGCCATCAAAGGTTAGCTTCTTTTTTATTTCCGATTCAGAAATGTCTTGCAATGCTTTCGTGTCCTTATCCAACTCCTTTACTTCCAATATGTCTTCAAGTAAATCCGGCTTATCTTCTATTTTGTCAGTTATTTTTGTTTTTTCTAAAGATTTTTCATCGAGTTCACTAAATAATTTACTTTCAGTCATAATTGATGTTTCCTGTGAAGAACTTGTTGAAATTTGAATGACTTTAGAGATTGATCTCTCTTCTTCTATAAAATCTTTACATTTACTGATAACATCTGATGCATCAGATGCTAGTGTTTTGGATATGTCAAACGATGATTGTTCCTCGGAAAATGTTTTTTCATCAATTGACCTAGAAGTTTCTTTTACACTATCAATTGAAGCTTTGGAAAAATCCTTACTAAGATCTATAGTAGAATCTTTTGATAATTCATTGGTGGCAAAGTCACGGGAAGTATCTTTACTATCTATTGATGATTTGGAGTAGTCTTTAGTTAAGTCAATCGATTTTTTAGACAAATCTGGAGTTCCTCTATCTTCAAATTGATCTTCAATTCTCGATTCATCTTTGATATCAATAGATGTTTTAGATGGATCTTTTGCTAAGTCTGCTCCACTAATTTTAGATAAATCAGCAGAAGTAGCATCTTCTAACACCGACTTTTGATCGTCATCTGATGATTTTGTTAATGTTGAGATTACGGTCGTTACGGACGATTCAGTTGTAGATTTTGATACTAAATCAGAACGTAGAACGCTATCTACAAAATGCGTTTTTTTCACAAATTTTTCTGATATTTTTTCTTCACTAAAGTTTTGTCGTATACTAGAGCTTGGGAGCGATACATCTTGCTGTATTTTATCCTTAAAACTGTTTGTACTAAAAGCTTCAGGGTCTGTATACTTTTCTCCGTCTTCAAAATATTCGACCTGATGATAAATATTTTATGAATAAAATTTAATAAACACCTCAATGACTTGTAGCAATTAATTAACACAATTAATTTCGCACATTACTGGGCAAAGATGTTAAATCCTTAAAGATTCCAGTTTTAAGGATTAATAAAAAAAGTAGTACGAAATGAAAACTTATTAATTGAAGTAGTAAGTTCATGAAAAAACTGTAACATGTCCTGCCTATTGCAGGGTACGAATATAATAAACCATGCAAAATATTATCAAGAGCTATATACTTCTTTTTCTGGGAAATCATCAGCATCATCAAGTGAATCCGTACGAATCTTCTTAATATCAAAACTAGAAGTAGGAATTTTTCCATCAATTTCTGAAGTGGGTTCTATGATTTCCAAGACTTTCGCTTTATCCATGTCTGCCGATAAAAAAAAATAATTATTACTAATTATCTTTTAAGAGATATGAGATCTGCTCTGAGGCGTAAATATTAAATTTGGCATATTAAATAAACTATCAAAATCCTCTCAAGGATAATGCGACAACATTTTTAACGGCCGTAGATCATAGTTTAATAGTGTGGGTTTAATCTTCAGTATAGATTTATTTTTGACTTGAGCAGTTAAAATTATATCTGTTTTTAAAACCTATTTATACAGAAGTTTAAATCTCCTGTTGATATTAATTCTTCAGATTTTGATATTCCCTTTAATAGCTATCTATTAACAGAAATTTTATTGCTAATAGAGAAAAATGATAATAATGCTATGAATAATGAATGCCGATGTGAGCAGATGGCCTGCCACATTTTGGAAATTCAATACAATGCATTAGCTACACGGCCATAATGATTGAAATATCAATTTAAGTTAATCCGTTGATATTTTCCAATCTATTGTAAGGAAAAATTTAAGTTAAATTTTTGATTATAAATATACTTCATAGTTTAAGCTACAATCAGTAGATATAATAAGTCAAAGAGATTCTAACCTATATTATCTTATTAAAAAATATTTAGTTTCGATCTCAAGAAACGTTCCGAACGAAAAATCTTGTTACAGTCCTTTTTTTTTTAGATAAAGGCACATCCCTTTCTTTTTAGATAGAAATGTTGAAGCTGACCAATTACGCTTCAATGTAGATTAACACAACACACACCTGAAGAATCCTTCTGAGATATCGAGCTTTCATCACAATGTTTTCCTTCACCGTAAAGAACGTGATAAATTATAAATATCAATTTAGATAACTAAAATACTAGTTTTATTTATGACTACATTAACATTGCAATTATTATTTTAGCAGTTTTGGTCATGCGTCATCTAACTACTCTCTGTACTCTTTAATAATTCAAATTTACATATTATCGATGCTGGGAAACGATCTTGTCGTATTTCAAGGACAAGATGTTTCAGATGTCGATATTTATTTAACACTCTTGCTTTTAGGCCTGAAGTTCACGCAGACGAACTCACGGGAAGAAGAATATTTGAGCAAGAGTATCTGTATGTTCTTGTTCAAAATGCGTAAACGTATGTTCATATTTTGAAATATTGTTAAATGTTATGACATCTCCTTACCCAGCTTAAGGTTTTTTACATTAGGAAACAGCTTTTAGCAATAAAGTTTCCTATTAACGCCTCTTCCTTTTTTAAAACTTTTATTTTGGTATAATTATGTTCTTTAAAGTTTTAGTCGTTTAATTAAATCAATTAGTTTGATAATGTTTGTGCAATAAAGTATTTATGTATCGGCCCTAAACCCGACGGTGTTACCTACTACTGAAGGTGAAATTCAGGTGGTGAAGGTAAGATTTTCTATTTATAGCACTTAGCGATATCATAGTAACGGCTGCAAAAAGTTGGCAACGCTGTTCCTTCTAAGAAATAAAAGCGACTGATAACCGCGATAGCCAGAAACCGTAGGAAACGGTGAAGGAAAAAAGTTTTCTAGTGCTATTTATCAGACTCTTAGTGTGGTAATAATTTCAACTGTTGCTTGAAAACGTTAATCTATGTCTCTACCACAGATATTAAAATTATATAGATAAGAGTAATTGCGTTTAGAAAGAATGACTTCGTGTTTAAAAAATATAAATGATAATTTCGGGGACAGACGACCCTGTGGATATAACTGTCCCATACATTATAATATTATACATTTAAAAAAGTACTTATTCGTACTGAAAGATACACCAGTCGGGCATTGGAGATGAGATCTCACAAACATTTTTTATAAGACTGATCATGTCAAGATCAATTCTTTTAAAAATCATATCTCAATTATGACTTTTTTATTATTTTATATCTCTATTTACCTGATTCCGAATCTGTATAAATTTGTTCTTCTACTTCATCAGGCGAACTTTGAACCGAAAAAGTTCTAGTTTGTTTTTTTTTCGGCATGATTACAATTTCTCCACTATCCCTAGAAAGTGATTTGATTAATCCTGGCCTTTCTTTGGATACCTTTGTCTCCTCAAATAAGACGTCTTTTTTTATATCTACTTCCTCAGATCCTTTTTTTACTGATTCGTCGAAGTAGCTTTCCACTGTTTGTACCGCTTCTTCTATTATAGAATCAACAGAAACTTCACCTTGAAAATCTTGAGTTTCACCTTCAAAGAGGGGTTCTTCAGAAGATAGGTCTAACTCTTCTGATGCTTGTTTAATAATTATTTCTATGTTATCTGCCATCTGTTTCATAGCTGAGTCAGATTTTTTCATTTCAGTCTTTATTTCTGTTTCTTTATCAACTTTGATTGTATCAACTGTTATCTTTTCAACTTCGTCTTCCATTTCTATTTCAGATTCGGCAATCCTTTCTAGAGATATTGCCGGACTAACACATGAATGTCTTCGTTCTTCTTTTTGAGGTACTTTTGCATCGTATGACCTTTTTTCAGTTTCTAATATTTCTTTGCTTAAAATTTTGACATCTTTGTCACTAACAGGACTTCTTGCGGTCGCAACTATAGTTCCTTTTTGTAATATATCATCTATTACCGGCTTAACGTATTCTTTGGTAATAGTTTGTGTATCTTGGTAAGTATTATCTTTAGAGAAAATTTGAGAATCATATCCTTCTGTTATACTATCACTTTTAATTTCCACATTTGCATCAGATCCTGCTGCTTCAACTGTTATACTTTTACGATCAGTTTCTGTGTCGGTATTTTTTTTAAGTAGATCTGACTTTTCATCATCAGTTGCAGTTATGTAAATTGTTTTATTATCGGTTACCAAATTTGAATTGATAGCAATTTCACTCGTCTGGTGTATTGATTTCATTAATTCAGAAACCCTAGTAGATATGGTTTCCTCCCCAGAAGCATACTTAGTTACTTCAGTAATGGTAGTTTTTAATATTTCTCCTTCAGGAATCTTGATCGTTTCTTTTACAGTCGTCGTTGTTATTTTTTCACCTGTTGGTCCTATAGTTTCTTCAGTTTCGGTAGATATTAATTTGTCTTTTTCATCAATTGAGTCATCTGATTGAAGTATCATACTTTGTATCTTATCTTCAATCACAGATTTAAATGTTTCAGGAAAAGTAGAGTTAACTGAATCTTTTTTATATGATTTGATACTTTCTGAAATATTAGTCGATACGGTTTGTTTTCCTGAAGGAAATTTTGTTGTTTTTGTCACGGTGGTTTTAAGAGCTTCTCCACCCGTTGGCAATGTTTTTGTCGTAATTTCGGTTGTTGTGATTATTTCTTCACCACTTGAACCTATTACTGTCTCTACATTTGTTGATGTCTTTTCTTCTTCTGAAGGAACTAAATCTTTTTGTTTTTCTGATAATCCATCAATTTCACAAACTTTTATGGATGTTTCATCTTGTTTTGTTAGACATGTTTCGGATTCAGTATTAAGAGATCCTGTCATTGTCTCTATTGTCTTTCCTGATTTCTCAATGTCATGATCAATTTGATCAGTTGTTGCTATCTTCATGATAGGACTAACAAATTGTTCTTCTAAAAGTGTATCAGTAATTCGACACATTTGTGATTCCGAAACTTTTGTTGCCTCTGTTATCTTTCCGGATGGATATTTGGTTGTTGTTGTTACTGTAGTTTGTATAATATCTATACCAGACGGTCCTTGTAAGGTTCGAATTACTGTATTGATAGAAATTTCTTCTCCAGAATTTCCTATTTTGGTTTCTGTAGTAGATGATTCTTTTGTATCCTTTCTAATAAGTTTTGTTTCTGGTTTCGAGAATGTTGTTTCCGCTACACCTTTAGGTATTGCTTCCGACTCAACAATAGTTGATGATTCCTTGTTTTGAGTATGAGTAAGTGATTCCTTTTCCAATCTAGTTGTTTTATCCATTACGATAATATCTTTTATTGATTTGTCAATATCTTTTTGTGATTCATCTACTATAGGAAATTTACTTTTATCTAATGGTTCAGAATCTTTATCTGATGTAATGAATTCTACTATAGTTGTTGACATGGTTTCTTTGCCGGAAGAAATCCCCATTTCTTTAGTTAAACTAGTTTGTAATGTATTTTCACCTTCAAAATTTTTTGTTTCCTTGCCAGAGTCGTCAGTTTTTCTTCCCGTCACTAATTTTGATTTCTTATCTGGCTCTAAAATAAATTCTTCTTTGTGTGTCGAAATTATAAAAGTTTCTAAAGTATCGGGAACAGTTTCCGAGGTTTTTATTGATTTTTCAGCAGTTGTCAAGACTTCTGGTTTTGTTTTTGAATCAAGCTTTGTATCACTTTTATAATCATCTTTTTTTGAAGCAAGAGATGATGTGTCATCAATAATTTTGCCTGGTTCTGTTATTATAGTCTCTAACGTAAGAGAAGTGATACTTTCTGATACTTTCGTTGAAACAGTTTCTTTGCCTGACGGATACTTTGTAGTTTTAATCACAGTTGTTCTCACAATTTCTTCATTATTTGGCCCTTCCAATATTTCAGTCACCGTATTTATAGTTATCTCTTCTCCTGAATTTCCTATCTTCCTCTCAATTACTGAAGAGGTTTTCTTATCATCTCCTGCCACTGTTGTTGATTTTTGACTAGATTTACTTTTTTCTGTCAATATTGCTGAAGATTTTGATGGTTCTAAATCAGTTTTATGATCTTCTTTGGGTTTTACTGAAGATATAATTGTATCACTTTCAACAGTGTGAGTCGATTTAGTTATTGTCAAATCATCTTCATTTAATTTTTCATCCGGCATCGTTTTTAACCTGTCAGTGTTTTCTTTCTCTGGAAGCTCATATTTATTTGAACCTATTATAATTTTATCACCAGATTTCATCGCTTTGGATTTAATATTTTCAGATACTTTTACGGAGACTGTTTCTTTACCTGATGGATACTTTGTTGTTTCAGTTACAGTTATTCGTTCTACTGTTTCACCGCAAAGCCCATCCAACATTTCAGTAATGGTTGTAATAATAATATTTTCCCCTGATGTTCCTATTTTACATTCTGTAGTAGTTTTTTTATCTTGTGACACGTATTTTTCGTCTTTCTTTGGTGTTACTATCGAATCTAAATTTTGAGATGATTCTTCAGACTTAATGGAACTTGAAACTTCTTCGCTTTTTTGTTGAGTAAAAGGCTCAGAAAGTTTTTGTTGTTGAATTTCATCTTCAGTAACAATTGTAATCTGCCCGTGTTTTTCTTTAAATGATGATGTCTTCATAATCATTTCACGTTTTATCTGTTCTTCACGTTCTTTACTTAAAAACTGGCTCGTAATTTGTGAGTCCAGCATTATACTGTAATAAATGGTAAATCTGTTTATTGAAATATCATCATAAAAATATATAAATGTATTAAAATTTATTCATTTATGTCAAATTTTATTATATTAATTTTTACCTTGTTTCCGCAATGTATGGTAGTTTGTGAACATAATCCATAACATGGTCTTCTGGAAAACCTTCTACGTCATCAAGCGAGTCCCCGTGCGTCAATTTTGCCAATTTTGAGAGTTCATTTGTCTTTTCTGTAAGTGTAGTAGTAATAAAGTATATGTTAAATAATGTTTCATATGTAAAGTTACTCAGTTTTTATATATTTCCTTTACCTGTGGTAGTTTTATGTTCCACTTCTTCCTTGATTTCTATTTTATCTTTTGGTATATCAATATGTGTTCCTTGTGTTCCTATATCATCCTCGGACTCTTCGAAGGTGTAGTCCCTCGATTCAGTAATACTATGAGCATCAGAAAGTCGTTTTTCATCTAAACGTAGCTCACTAACTGAACCTGATCCCACCGATGTGACGGACTGGCGCTTAGCTTCTTCAGCTAATAAAATAGAAACATTATTTGTACAAAACTTTAGTTTTCTTCATCTTATTTAAACTTAAGAAACTTACCTTTGACTACTGAATCTCCTCTTAAAGAAGCATCAACTTTTTCGACATCTATAGTAATTGTAGCAACAGATGCTGAAATTGCTTTTGCTTTTTCTTTGTCAGATATTACTTCATCTTTTATAGGTTCTTCTTCAGAAGAAGTTTTTTTATCGGTGACGGCATCTTCTGAACTTATTCTGTCTGAAATTCCATCGGAAGACTTTCTATCAGATATCTCTATTTCTCTACTACTTTCAGAGGATATTTTATCTGATGGTTCATCTTTTTCAATTGATTTGTCAGTATCTTCAGCTTCCGTAACAATCATTTGAAATTCTTGTTTAGCCATAGGTAATTTTAAATCACCTAAATCGCTTAACTTTGATATTGATACCGATTCAGTACGCGAATGACGTTTGGGTGCCACTTTCTTAAACACAACGTCTGGGTCTTCAGTATCATCTAATTGCGTAGAAGTAGAATCTGAATCTTGCTTTTGGGTATCCCAAACTTTAGGATCTATTTTTATTGCTGTAAAGCCAATACTTTCTTCAAACTTTTCGTCACCAAATCCACTACCAGAATCTGCTGTTCCTTCATATTCTGCTCTTTCATCGAAATCTGATGACGATATTTTCGCTTTGACATCAGATTGGTCTGATTTTAATGAATCCCCTTCTGAGTGACGTCTTGAATCCGTATGATCAGAGTCCTCTAAAGAATCGGAATAAATACGCTTAGAGAAGAAACATTCTTGAACAGAATCATCCTCGGGGACAGTTTCGATAAATTGCCGTGCTTTAGCACTTATAACAGGTGATTCTTTAGTAAAAACCTAAAATAAATAAATTATATCAAAAATTTCAAAAACTGTTACTTTCAAAATTTAAAAATGAATAACAATATTCATGAAACAATATTTTTTTCAAATTTTTTTTTTTTAATTTTAAAGTTACCTTTTCTGTATCTTTTGTTATAAGTGTAGATGCATGAATTTGAGCACTATGGTCACTTTCATATTTCAAAAAAGCAAGTGTTTCATGTTTATTTTTTTGCATGATGTTTATATTTTCTTGAGATTCAATTATCTTATCTTCAGGTTTTTCTGATGATGGTCTATGCGCAGGACTCATACCAATTTGGTCATCCAAATCAGAAAATTGTGAAGCTTCATCTAATGAATCACTTCTGTGTTTGGAGTCTTTTGAATAAATCTGTGGAATAATCAAAATAATTAATTAATAATATTTTGGATGCAAGTATGTTGCCCAAATTATGAAAATGTAAAATGTGACCTTGGATTCAGTTTGAGAAACGAAACTAATATCTCTTTCAGTACTTTGTTGTAAATCAGCTAATGAATCTGTTTTTTCAATAGCAGATGGCAATGGAGATTCTTGAGATATTTTTCTTCCTAAAATATCTTGTATATCTGAACCCATAGAATCTGTTTTGGTATGTCTACTTAACTCCGACTTTGTGCTAGCTACTGATTGTTGAGTTTCAGCCTGAAAATGGAATAAAACATTACTTCAGATAAAAGAAAAACCTGTGATATAGGATTATCGCACCTTTTCTTTTGCTGCATCTTCTGATGATACATCTTTTTCATCTGTTACTTCGGCAATTTCTATCTCCCTTGGCTTCAATTCGAAATCAACTGTCGAGTCTTTGTCAATTCTATGTTCCTTTAAGAATTCATCTTTTATTTTATATAATTCATCAATTTTAATATCCGTGTCTACTTTTTTTATGTCAACTGGTTCTTTAAAGTTAGTCTTTTTTTCATAACCATGCCTATGTAGTTCGAACTTAGTTTTTTTGTCTCTTTCAACTTTGACGGTGGTTTGTGATTCTGTTTCAGTTTCTGAATCAGTTGATTTTTTCAAAAATTCACTATCTTCTTCTGACGAAACTTGCACAAGCGTTGAGTCTGTTCGAGCTGCTATAGGAAATTGTTTTCCTTTATCATCTTGTTTTGGTCCTTGGATTTTGGAGTCAAATCGTTGAATAGTTTCTTTTACGGATTTAACACTTTCAATATGTTTTTCAGTTTCAATAATTAATTTTTGACTTTCTAAATTTGATATTTGTTTCGATTGATCTCTCACAAATGCCTGTGTATATTCGAGACTCTGATCTTGTGCCTGTGTGTGTCTTTTTAAAGCTTCTTTTGTTAACTTGACTGTTTTCGATGTGTCGATGAAAGGTTCTTTTGATATTTTTATTTCAAATGCATTTATTTTATCTTTTAAGGTAGCTTCAGCTACGTCTTTTTCTTCTTCTAGTACCAGTTCAGGAGATCTTTCACCGTCATCTAATTTTTCTTCAACTCTTGCGCTATCTATTTCCTTTTGTGAAATAGTTTCTTTAGTGAAAATTGAATCTATTTTGCTTTCAACTGATTTTGTTTCTAATATTTCAGTTGTTATTGATTTTCTGGGTGTAATTGTCACATTCGAGAAGTCTCCAGATGGAAACCTCATGGATTCATTGCGCATATGTCGTTGTAAGTGTTTTGGTGTAGGTTTAGCAGGTGAAGAAGGATCAAATTTTCTAAACGGTTCTACACTGCGTTCTTGTTTTATTTCTTCTTTACTAACCAATAGATCTTTATGTGTAGATAAATCTTTATCACTCTTACTGTCACTGCTATCTGGTGAGGTTTTAAAACGCATTTGTTCTAATTTAGATTCAGCTTTAACCTGAAGCAAACGATTTTTGTATTTAAAAAAAAACCATTATATTTGTACAAAAATGAAAAAAAGATTAAGTTCATCTTAACTAATAAACTCAATTAACTTGTGCATACTCACAATTTAAGCCTTAAAGATTTAAATTAAATTTCTAGGTTGAATAATTAATAAAGCTTTATAAAAAGTAGTCTCAGATAAGTCTGTCACAATTAATTTTTCTTGATAACGCTTTTCGCTTAAATAATTATTTAGAAATCAATCAATACATTTGAATATAACTAACTAATTGAATATCTTTAAGTGTGTTTAATTTTGAAAAACTGATTATTATAATAATCAAAGTATTGCAAAAATTACATTACAATACAATTACAATATACATTATAAACATTAGCTAATTAAGTGATAAAGTTAAATTATTCGTATGTACACTACATGCTGGGTACAGACCTACTCTCCGTTTTTTGAGAGTAGGGATGTTGCCAATATCCACGCTGCGCCCATGCGGCTTGGTAATTTGGCATACGCCACCACTGGGTTATCATAGCTTCGTACACTATATAGGTATTTTTATAAAGTTAAGAATAGTAAATATATTACCTGCTGCTCAATGTCTTGGAATTTTTTGATGTCTGGTTTAATTTGAGTTTTTATTTCAATTATCTCCTCTCGTAGTTCTTTCTTTTGTCTTGATGAGGGAATTTTACTCGAACTGAGTTTCTTAGTTATCTGCTCTTTTCTTTCAGCGACGCTACGTTTGATATCTTACAACGAAATAGAAAGGAATATATTAATCAAAACAAAATTAAATACATATTTAATTATGTGCAAAAAATGTTATATTTTACCTTCATCTTCTTCACTTTCTTCACTGGGTGTAGGTGTTCGATCCATATCGCTCTTTTCTACTATAGACTTTTCTTCTGGTGAATATTTAGCTTCGTCCTGATCTAGATCATCAGAGCGTAAACGCTCAGTGATCTCATCATCCTCATAAATGTTCTCCTTTAACTTATTATCTTCTTCAGCTACAAAACAGTTAAAATTACTTACGATACGTTCAGCATTATTTGGTTTATAAACAATATCAATTTTCATATTTTATAATATACCAGCTGAAATCGCTGCTCCACCTGCGTGGAAATCAGTGTGACACAAAAATTTTCCTATGCCTTTTTTTATTATATTCTCATTCCCCTTTATTTTATTCTCGGTTGAAAAACCTTTTTATTAATTTGAACATAAATATGAAAAGTATTGTGAGTTAACCGTAAGAGATAGAGACATGTTATTGTGCACTTTTCCGTAGTGTTTTTATAGATCTACAATTTTGTAGTACATTACTTAGTGTACCTGCTCCCAGCAGGCGAGTTTTTTTTACAACAGCTTGACCTCTTTAACAACTTTGAACCGTAATGTACTATTAACCCAAACTTTTTAAAAAAATTGCGGAATCTGTTAAAAAGCCGTACAAAAATTCGTTCAGCAGATTTTGGGAAAATTGATTACACACAGACGAACAGCTTACGGGGACTTATAAGTATAGCTTTCTTCGCAATGCATTTTATTACAGATGACATAAAAAAAGAGTTGTATTTTTATCTTGAACTTTACCTACCTTTGTATGCTTCAATTTCTTCGGAAGCTTGCCTTTCTTGGTAGATATTGCGTTGGATGCGGCGTTCATTGGTCAATTCCGACTGAGGAGCTATAATGTCATCTCTTCCAATACGGCATAAAGCAAGCTCTAATGAATTATCTATATCGGAAACAAAGAAATATACATAAAATAAGACTAAATTATTACAGATAACCGCAACTGTTATATTGTATTTCAATTTGCGACACATTTCTATAAGTAAGTCAGTGACAGTTTAGTTTATCAGCTAAGATTTATTTAAAAGGACATTATAAAGAAAACATACATACCCTGGGCCTTAGTACCAGATTGAGTCTTCCAAAGTTTAAGCATAAGCTGGGCTTGTTCAGCCGCAGTTATACGTTTCGCCTGTATTTGATTCACAGTCGCAACACTCACACCTAGTTCATATGCCAAAGCGACCCAGTCTTTACCTAGCAGATTACAGATGACTTCCAATCTATGAAGGAAAATGAGTTAGCTGATAATTTTCCATCTTAAATGATGCCTCTTAATTAATGTCTAAATAATATCTAAATGGATGACTTAATTTTTATTTATTGACTCTCTCGAACGCTCTCTTAAACACAATAACTGATCTTAATTGTGTACTAGTTATTCTAAACCTACTACGTCCTACAATAGTATTTCAAGTCGTCTGTGCAAAAGAGGCTAATCCTATTACGGTATTGAACCAATCTTGTTATAACTGTGACCTTGTCTCCTTATTTATAGCTTGTTTATATTTTCTAATAAAAATCTCTTTATTCATTTATGGTTTAACATTTACTGGTAGGTCTTCGAGGCGCCCTTAATCACTCATTTGTATTCTATACTTCAATTAGATTTATAATAAAATTTAATTTATTAGTGTAATTCTTAAGCTTTCTCGCGATTTTTTTATACTAATCTTTAATATTTAAATGAGTTAATCTTGTATGTATATAAATATATTTTCTGAATATCGGAAACGGCTAAAACGTTTTTCTTGTAATTCAGCAGATAGGGAGACAAGGAGAGTAAAATCGATCTAGCTAGTTCTTTTTTTTTTTCGTTTTATCTCTGTTTTTGGATATTAAAAAATGTATAATTAAAACCAAGAGATAAATTTAGCTATCAAACGTAATGTTCCGATAGCTGATGGGTAACGGGCGGACCGAATATGTTCAAAACCTAGGGTTCGAATTCTAAAAGTCATCGACACCTACTTTCTTCTTTTTTTTTTTGAAGTTTATTTTTTGTCTCTTAAAAAATTATCGAGCAAGGTTCAGTCACCCAGGTACCTTTAATTCATTATGAAAATTGATATACTAAACATTGCAAAAGGCAATAGCTATTAAATCAATGAAGGAGAGTTTTAAATAAAGATATTGCAAAATACAATATCAGTATCCGAAGATTTATTTTAGATTATTTAAGTTTAAAACAAAGTCACTTAAGGCTGTCTGTCTGTATGTGATCGATTTTCTCTAAATCTACTCAATGTATTTTTCGAGATTCGGAAAATATATAACAGAAAACAGGGATACAATTTTTTTTAACCGAGATTCGAAAGTATATTAACGAGTTCGTATATATCGTATCGTATCGTATCGTATCGTTCGTATCGTATATACATACAATAATAATAATAATAAAGCCATTTATTCCATATTTCTAATTTTTCGTATATTCCAAATGTTGTTAGTAAGTTATTAGTAAATTTTCTTATTATATGTTAGTATGGTTAGTCGTTTGAAATATGGACCCCGTTATGGGTAAAGGCCTCCTCCAGCTCTTTCCATTTGCCTCTCTGCTTGCCTATATTTAGCCACTTATTTCCCGCAACTTCTGTTAAATCATCAGCCCACCTTCTACTTGGTCTACCAACATACATACAAGATTAACTAATTTAAATATTTAAGATTAGGATAGATTGTTATAACAAAAAGAAAAACAGTCAACCGAGGACCGTCATTGAGGAATATTTAAAGTGTCCCGTAATTAAAGTTAGCTTACCTCGGATCACTGAGCCGTTGTCTCCAAACAAGCTCCTGTTCTTCCGTTCTTCGCGGTACCATGTCTGCTGGCAATGGTGACGTTCTTTCCACTGGCAAGTCGTCTGGTACCATTATATTCAGCACAGCAATCTTTGAAAGAACACAACAGTGTTGGTTGATGTTAGATATAGTTACAACATTAAGGAGGCGGCGGGTCGGGTCCGGGAAGTCGAGTCCTTGGATCTGATCCGCCGCAGGCGAGTGGGGCGCAGACGACTCGCCGAAGCCCGTCGTATGCCGCCCTAACGGGGACCTCTGGGCGTTCCGAACGGGGTTTTATCGGACGCCCATCGAAAATGTCCCCGCGGCGGAAAAATCGCATCATCATCGTCGTATACCACCACGGTGAGTCGACTTACCTTAGTCACATTTTACGACACCTCGGTAAAAAATGAGGTTAGTCTATTCTATTCAGCCGGATACCAAATAACGGGTCGACTTACCTTAGTCGCCTTTTACGACAATTCGGTAAGAAAGAGAGTGGTCTTTTCTACTCAGTCAGATACCACACAGCGGGTCGAAATACCTTAGTCGCCTTTTACGTCACCTTGGTAAGAAATGAGGGTGGTCTATACTACTCAGCTGGATACCACACGGTGGGTCGACATACCGTAGTCACCTTTTACGACATCTCGATAAGAAATGAGGGTGGTCTATTCTACACAGCCGGATACCACACGGCTATTACTTAACGGTTTGTAAAAATTTTACACAAACTTACCGGTGTAGGAGAAGGTTCTCCTTTCGGAACTTTAGGATCTCTCATGAACTGGCATCGACAAATCGGTTCTAAGTCTTGCGTTTTAATCATCACTGGGAACGCCATTCGATTCTCCCTAAATGCTCTGAAAGGTATTGATAGTTGTTCGCCAGATTTTGCAACTGGTACTAAATTCCCTCCAAATTCTAGATAAACTGGTTTTCCTTCATGCACCTGGTAAACAACATATAAAAACTTAAGAATATTCGCCTATTTAATTACAACTTTCATGCATATAATTATTGCATGTTTTCAATTAAATTCATCATCCTCCTGCCCTTATCCGACTCTAAGTGGGGTCGGCACAACATGTTATAAACATGCTGTCACATGATTTGGCTGCGTTTTTACGACCGGCCGCCTGCCTGACGTCAACTTACCTCTGTCGTATTTTACGACACCTCGGTAAGATAGAGGGTGGTCTATTCTACTAAACCGGATACCACACGGTGGGTCAACTTACCTTAGTCGCCTTTTACGACACCTCAGTAAGAAATGAGGTTGGTAAATTCTACTCAGCCGGATACCACACGGCGGGTCGACTTACCTTAGTCGCCTTTTACGACACCTCAGTAAGTAATGAGGTACTATTCTATTCAGCCGGATACCACACGGCGTATATATCAAATCAAATATTCTTTATTGTACAACAACAAAAAAAAGTTAATAATAATACATTATGTACTAAAGAGACATAATTAAAAAAAAACGATATATAAACGTTTATATATAAACGAATTATGACTAATTATTTTTTGAAAAATAAAAGAAAAAAAAAGATTAAATCACAAAAGTTATTGATATACCGTAATAGGAAATAACACTAAAAAAAACAAAAAAATACTTAAATAATTTGAGTCGACGGCACTTCTGAGAAATTTTAAGCCTAGGAGACATAAGGTGAATTTAAAAATAAATTATTAATCTTAAGAGTCAGTAAGTTCTTTTTAATTTCTTTATGCATCATGATGTATTTATCGACTGGCCCGTTGGCGCAGTGGGTAGTGACTCTGCTTTCAGCTCCGCGGGTCGCGGGTTCGATTCAAATTCAAATTCAAATTCAAAATATTCTTTATTCAAATAAACTTGTAAACAAGTGCTTTTGAATCGTCAACTCTACTGCTGGTTCGGAAAGCTGTTCCTACCGAGAAGAGCCAGCAAGAAACTCGGCGGTTGCTCTTTTTAAAAATACAATTCTTAATGCTAGTTACATTTAATGTTTCTATCTTGTACAGGGTCGAACAATATTTATATCCACGCATTTTTATCGTCTAATTCCCCCCACCGAGGGCCAGCATTTTCTATTAAAAGAATTTGTTGGTCTTCGAGTCTGGGTGTATATTTGTATTTAAGTATGTATTTAAGAAATATATAAGTATATATTCACACAAGTATTAAGTTACATACTTTGGGGACGGACGACCGTGTGTGTAAGTGTCCCATATATTTATGTGGGTGAAAGTTTGTTAGTACGGATGTATGTTTGTTACTCTTTCTTGGAATTTGGCACAATTATTCCTTATACACCGAAGTAACATATAGGCTATGTAATCCTGTTAATTCTACAGGAATAGGATGACAATGAAAAGCTCCATCTATTATCAACCTATCTCACGAAAAACAGTGCACAAAACGAAGTTGCGGGTAAAAGCTAATATTAACATATATCATTACCTCGACATCACGGCTCTTGGCTACTTGAATGAACCGTTCGATACGCTCCAATGCTTTGTCCTCTTTGTCATCAGTAACACAGAACATTCGCAGCTGAGCCTGACATTCATCTGTTCGTTTGGCGTACACCACGAAACGTGACATAAATGGTACATGGATCGCTTCCCTAAAATTGTATTAAATTTATATACAGGTACTAGTTGTATCAGTGGCGTGGCTCGCGTGGAAGCCAGTATTTTATACGTTTAAAAAAAAAAACTCCATAGAGATCAATGACCGTACACGCTATTCTAATCTTGGCCTAAAAACTGACCCGTACAGCTAAACATGTGCAAGGGAGACAAAACTATAATGTTATAATTTTCTCCTGTTTTTTAAATAATCGCTTTGCGAGAGGTCAGTCAACCATTATCAACAAAGCCATATTTCAATTAAATTATATTTATTTTCTACGAATATATATATATTTTTAAACAGTATTTAATAAAATTGATTTATGTCAAAGTTATCTTATACGTTTTGGAGATCAGTGTATTCATTAAATGTCGCGTGTACCAGCCGGTATTTTGATAGTAAGTGACTACTAACTACTACTAGTAACTTATATGTCAATTAATCACACGCTTTTCTGAGAATCCTGGGGATATGTATATGTCGCTTGATCTAAGCAGCACAGAATCATGTGATTAGGAAATGACTTGCCGAGACCTATTTCCAGCAATGAACGTTGAAGAAGAAGATCAATAAAATATGATTTTAGCAGCATTCATTGTTAAGACTTTGTCCTTACCTGTACAGTTCTGTAGCCATTTTGGTAGCATCTTCCACGTGCCGACAGTCAATGAGCCAATATCTAGCCGACACAGTTGTTGTGAAGGAAACACAATCGTTAACAAATGTTAACGGTGTATTTTCGGTTACATCTTCCCAATGCGCTCGATTAGTTCCTCCTGTTGCAATTATTTTATCATTCCTTAAAACTCTATCATTAATTAAATGAAATTTGAATAAAACTACTTCAAAATATTCAAATTCAGTAATGTTTTTCTCTAAAGTGTCACAATATTAAGCTACTAAGGCAGTAGATGCTATAAGGCTTTTATCTGCCATAATTTCTTTATTATTATCAATGCATGCAATAAGCGTCAGCGCATACTCAAATTGGATATTAAGTCATAATATAACAGAATTTACAGTGAAATTAATTAAATTATATTCAGAATTACTAACTGTTTACTCAAGTATTGTATCTAAACAAACTTCATCACAATGGTTCTAAGATAGGTAAATAAGGTATAAAAAATAAAAAATGATTCCAAAACGGCCTATAGCAAACACACATCAAGCAAGGACGACATATCATAGAAAACAAATATAACGTACTGTGTTTTACTTATTATAATGATAAAGTGATTTAGAATGTAAAATACTTTAAAGGTCGTTCACTCAAGCGTTGTGCTATATTGAAAAAATAAATTGATGATACTAAAGTATTTTAACCAGTTGCTAATTGTGGTCTGATTATTGGAAAACAGATCTCTCGAAGGACGATCACTAAAAATAATAAAAATAATGAACATAAAACTATAACTGACCTGAACGGTGGGAAAATGACAAATTAAAATGGAAACAGAAAAGATGGAAGAATGAAACTGATAGGCCGTTTTGGAAAAGAACTCGATCATTACAAGCAAAACAATAAAAGTATCGAATACATTAACGTAGAAGTATGAAACGTGAATGGTGTAGGAATTATAAAGACACGAAGTATTTTCGTACTTATTTATATCAACCGTTACAATTGTGTCAAAATCTCATATAATGTGCCAAAATTGTACTGTAAAAATCTAAATATCCTGTTAAAATCTTTTACTAAAACCGAGTTAGGTGATAAAAATTGCTGTGCATCTTTTTTTTACTTAAATTCATTTGTTTATGGTACAGAGTGAACGTGATCGTCGAAAGCAAAATATGTCAGCCCGTGCAAAGAGGAAGACTGTATGAAAAGCAAGATAATATGGAAAAAAGCATTCAATGGTAAGAGGGGGGATAATAATGTAATTGATGCCTATACTTTATGCGTAGCAACTGTGGTATAGACATCAATGAACTGTGACATGTGAATGAAGGAAACTAAAATTTTGAAAAAGGAAAAACTAATAAAAATTAAAAAACGAACATGAAACTTAAAAGTAAAATCAATTTTGTAGGTTACTTGTATAGTATGTCTAGTATTTTTTTACCTTCGAGAGATCTTTTGCGAAATACCCCTGTCGGTGCGCGCCGATTAGACGGTAGTTTAACGCCACATACGGTGAGCGTGCAACACACACAAACACACGAGAACAAAGACAATGTAGACACGCACAAAACGCACACATAGGGAGAAATCCCTTTAGCTGCTGTGTGTATTTGCTATAAGCGCCATTTAATATATATAGTGTACACCTGGCAACCCTAATTTCTATTGATTGAGATTTAATATGAGACCAAATAAGGAAAAAACTAAACTAGTTATCGCTCTTTTAACATGCTTATCCCTTCGTATGTGAATGGATAATCTGTTTCTAGTATTTGAAGTAACTACGTTAATCAATATCTGTTTTGATTTGTAAAGAAGAAAATCTATTGAATAGTACTAATCGATCTATGGTATTTTGACTATCCAAACTATATGAAATAGTACATACTACTTCTATAGACCTTTGAAACTTTATCTAGCCAATTTACATTGATAGGTAAAATTAATGGGTTTTGATCTATGAATAACTACTGACTAACGTGTTGTAATGGAATATTGGTATATATTGTTTTATATAAGCAATAATTTGCTTAGCCTAAAAATTTATAGCTCCACTTACCTTTGGGCGATTGCAAAGCCGTAAGTCTATTAGTACATAGCGAATAAAAGCCATACTCCATCGCAACACTTCAAAACGTGTTAGTTACTGGAAACATAGCGTTCAAACTTTGATATTAAACTATATTTTTAATATCTAATAAGCAGTTACGTTCAAGTTTTCCGAAAAATAAAAATATTGATTGTATACGAAATTTATTTGAGATATTTTGTCAATTCTCAATTCAATTTCTCAATTTAACTCTCAAAATGTTTTATAGAACTAGAAATTCAAGAACAATATTTTATTTATTTATTTTATTGTATAATAAAACTACGATACGCATATACAAATAATCGCACTAAACGCGAGTTTTGCGTTAGGCGTTATTTTCCATACCTTTTGACTTCGACTTTTCATGTTAATAATCCAATATTTTGATCATGTAGAAATCCAAATTATCTTTTATATAGAAAATATTGAGTAAGCATACAATATTTTTGAGATAATTAACGTTATTATATAAACATACGGCTCACATCGTGATTAAATCGTACCTTTCGGTCAGTTTGTAACCACGATGGATGTAACTCTGCCAAAAAGTCAACACTTCTTTGTCAACCGATGGATGTCCACTGCTGGACATAGGTCTCTTCATGGGATTTCCACACCACACGATCTTGTGCCACTTGGATCTAGTAGCTCCCTGCGACCTTTATGAGGGCATCAATCTATTTCGTGGAATGTCTACTGACTATGCGTTTTCCGGTGCGGGGTCGCCATTTCAACACCTTGAGACCCCAACGTCCATTAACACGCTGAGCTATATCAGTGACTAAGTTCTTCTACGGATCTCATTTCTGATTTGATCACGTAGAGATACTCCGAGCCTTCTTATCGGGCCTATAATCAATGAACCTCAGTAGAACCTTATACAAAGGTAGCTACTATTTTATCGTGATATGACTCGTATTCGTATCCGCCGTGTCCAGCTGAGTAGAACAGACTACCCTCATTTCTCAACGAGGGGTCGTAAAAGGCGATTAAGGTAAATTAACGCGTCATGTGGTATTCGGGTGAGTAGAATAGACCACCCTCTTTCTTACTGAGGTGTCGTAAAATACGACTATAATTGACGCCAGGAAGGCGGCCAGTCGTCAAACACGTAGACGAAATCATTTGCCATGTTTATAACTCGTTCTGCCGTCCCCACTTAGAGAGGGATAAGGGCTGGAGGATGATAAGGATGGTGTGACCCGTATGTTTGTATAATAATAAGTATCAATAACGTATGTTACTTTGCCGATCATAAAGAACTCTATTAAAATAAACAACGCTTTTACTGCTTCCAATCACTAACATAATTAGCATTAAGATAATATGTGAAAATATCACCGTTGTACCTGATATAGAACAAAGGAGTCTTAATGTTGGAGCTGATGATGTACTGTATTGGTTGGTCATCCCCTGGGTGTGGGGGCGAGGTGCTGGCATGCTAAGGGTGATGGCTTTGTGGAACTTCCTCCTCCTTGGTTCTACTGTTACTACTGGAGAAACTGCGACACCGCGCCCTAAGAGCTTAGCTGTGAGTTCCGAGTCTATTATTTGTGCCTGCAAATGGTCATAGACAATATTTTCTCATTCATTTATATAAAATATTTTTTATATCTATATATAAAGTGGTTCCGACGATACGAAATTAAATGAATCCACTGATCATTTAAATGTATAAATAAGGTAACTTTGGCATGATTCAATCTTCTTAAATATATATATTTTTTAAATATAATTTCTAACAAAATAAATATAATTTAATTGAGATCTAGCTAACAAGTAATACTTCACTAACTTGGCGCGGCGTATTTGTTCAAAAAACAATAAAACAATAACATTATAGTTATGACCGCTTCGCACGTGTATGTAGTCTTTCGATCAAGGTCAATGCATTACATACGAAATTGAATGGAGTGGTGTACGGTCATTCACCCTTTTACATCTTTTATTCAAAAGATAAAATATTCCCTGTGGCAAATTACTTTACTAAATTAACTGAAATTTTTATGTAGGTTGCTGATGTGTCCTGGTATTAAAATTACTGACCTGGTATTAAAATTAATGTCGTACGGTCGGTACCACCCTGCATATCGATCTTGGACTGGAAAAGTGGCACAGCTCAAAAAACAAATATTTTGGACCAGGAGTAGGTAAATGTTAAAATATTTATTCTTTTCAGCAGCAAAACCGAAAGAACTCAAAATTCAGTATTGTCATTTTTTTGACCAAACGAAAATATTTCTTATGTATTTTTCATAGCAATAACACCTTTAAACTCATTTATCTCGAAACACGATTTTTTTAGTTACCCACTATTTCAGTCCATGAGCAATGTATATAAATGAATCTATTTCCCTTGGTAATAACATTCGTCAACGGATTGGACAATATTGCTAATTATTCTTTTGATGTGTTAATTACATAGAGTTATTACTAGAGTAAGGAAGCCGGGCTAAAATATTATCATCGTAAAGCAAGAGACAGTAAATGAGGCTATTTGACTCTCCTTTTTGAAGTGAAAGAAAAGTATGGGTCTCTCATCTTCCTCTCTTATTATTTGTTGGAGGCTCTCACTTCTGTCTATGGCCCCCCTTGAGTTATTATACTAGGGTAGGGGAGGCAGCTTAAAATGTTTTCATCGTAAAACACAGCTATATTTAATTTGCGACTAAAATATCATATATTTTTGTATGATGTTTAAGTGTTTTTTTTTCTAAAGACCAAACGCGAATATATTTCCAAGTTAACAAAAAAATATAGCTTTTAAAAGAATAGTGCGAAAGAATTAGTTTAAAAAAGGTTGTGGATGTTGAAGTATTTAGGATAAGGATATAAAACATTTTCTTCTAAGATAACATTTAAATGAAAGTCCAACTATACTTTATAAAAAAACTTTTTCTGCAAAAAAAAGTGTAATGGCCATCATATAGTTTTTCATTTTAAATAATGAAAAAGGACATATTTAATATTTTGATGATAATAGAAATTAGATATCATTCATAAAATGGCCGACATAATTGATATCAGGTTTTACATTACAGATAAAAAACAAGAATAAACATTACTTACCCAGTCATGAAGAATTGTTTTGTTATAAAGATTTTCCGTTAACCAACAATGTTAAACAAAAATCTATTCTCCATTTTGTATTCACATCAATAAATAATACAGTGTTGGGGAAATTGGAAACAGTGCATAAATAAGCGAACATGAAAATATGAAATCACAAGACAAGCATAGAAATAAGAGAAAAAAATTCGCACATCATATTTCTCACACATGCGTTTCAAAATTAAAATGCAAAATTTTGATAAGCTTGAAGAGTGAAATAATAATGCAAAATCAAAAATATTTACATCATGCAAATCTCACGTTTGGTCTTTAGGAACAAAAGGTTACAATCGCAGAGAAAACCAAATTTGATGACACAAAAGCTTTTGGTACATTACCCAATAAATTTAGCACAAATCTTAAAAATACGAGTACACTGCGAACACTTCAATCCAAATATAAAATCACACAAACAGTTCCTATATATAATATTTGCTCTCCCTATATATTTAGTTTATAAAAACACGATGCTAAACGTAATGTTTTGGTTGAAAATAGTTTTTATTAACGATTGATTATTGTATGTGTGTGTTTCAAATATATCAATTGTTTTAAGTCTTTATGTTTTTTTTTCTAATCAAGACTTTACTTTGTTCGTTTACTTAATCGTTTTTTGAACATTAATTAAAAAAATTTGTATTTTTTTAAACTTTATATTGATTTTTCAATATTCTACTTTCAACTTCATTCTATTCTTATTCCTTATTTATCGATTCTCAATAAAATTCAAACATTCATTGTGAAAAAATACAGTTGATATGAGATTTTATTTTTATATATTATATTCGGAATTGACAGTATTGAAAAGATCGACGTATGAAATAATGATTCATAATTGACTCCTACAAAACCAAGAAATAAAATGTAAGTGCAGTGTGGTTCCTCTCGAACCACACTGCACTTATAATAACTTAAATTTAGATGCCAATACAAAGTCGCAAAAATTAATTTAAAATTTAAAATTTTCACAATTACAATTTGTATTATTATTTTTACTTTTGTGATATAACTAGCCGCCTGCCCCTGCTTCGCACGAGTATAAAATATAAAGCCCATGTCACTCAGTGAAAAAAATTATTAAAATCGATCCAGTAGTTTTAATTTATACTGCCCGTGGCCCGCAAGCCTTAAATTCCCCTCTCCCTATACTAAGAAGATTTTCTGCTATCATTAGAATATCTAAATTCATATACTACATATTTACTTATTTATTTTACATTTTTCCGTATGAATTTTATTTTAACGATTAATTACAGAATGTCTTTATATACAACATTCACAGCTTCCTTGTCATTAAAGAAACTCTTGAAAGAGCGACATATAGCTGCTAAATTTGAAGTGGTATAGGGCGAAGCGCGGCCTCCTCACGGCATTTTAAATCTGAAATATCTCCGAACATGTTCACTTAAATTACATGCTGTAAACAGCCATATTGATTTATATTAAATCAACAATTTATTTAGGGTACTTAATTGTATAAGGATTAATGCTGTATTGTATAAAAATTGATTTGAACATAAGGTATTATTTTTCGTAAAAAGTAAATGACAAAAAATGCTATTGGGGGTTATCCACATAAGAGAAAGACATATACTATCGCGGACTTTTGTGTAGACCTTTTCAAGGTGTACAAATACTTAGTACATCATTTTGATAAACCTCGTAGGGTTTGAAATGTAACCGGAAAGAAATGTAATTATTTACGACATCACATTAGAAACCTCAAAAATTGTAATATTTCTTGAATCACATACACACACAAAAAAAACCGCATCAAAATCTGTTGCGTAGTTTTTAAGATTTAAGCATACATAAGGATATATGGACAAACAAAGAATGTGACTTTGTTTTATACTATGTAGTGATATATTTGTATTATTATATAATAATTATAATTTTAATTTAAGTTATAATTGAAACTTACAAATCATAAATCTATTGGATTTGAATTTTTTGTTTTGCTAGCTTATGATGTGTTTACGGCATTATGTCACATTAAGAAATTGACAAATTTACCACAACAGTATGATTAGTTAAAATAATAATACAAAGTTATAGTACAAGAGATAGATCTTAAATTAAGTACATAAATAAATATTACAACAAACATTTGCCGCATGCTGAATTCCAACCTAAAGACCAAGAGAAAACAAATGCATTTCAATTTTCCATCGCCGTGTGAGAAGTTGAAGTGATTTCATATTTCAATAACGCTTAAAATTGATACAAACGATTGAATTCAAAACCTCTATTTATTTACCTCATTTACATTTACGTATTTTTAAGCGACTACTAAATTTATTGGGTATAACCTCTACGAGTAACGCACATTTATTTTAACATTTATAAACTATGCTGGTAACTTATTTGGTAACGATATGTGAAATATCATTAATAATTTTTAAAGTTAAAACTTAATTTACTATATAATAAATAAAAGTATAAAATAGAAATAGTCTAAATATTCACAATAATTACGCATAGATAAAATAATTTATTGCCAATTTAGCGAAAGCGTATATGTATTAATATAATTATTACTCGTTTATTATTCGAATGGCTGAACCGTAGAATAAAATTTTAAGTGAATGTGTGCTTATATTCACTTAAAATTTTGTTCAAATACATTTATTTATTTATGTTCCAATAAAAAAAACATTATTAATAAAAAAGTGTAGAGAGTCAACATCCCTTTGACCAATCTCTGCCAGCAACCTACGAAGTCCATTATTTAAAACTTAATTATAGTTTTTTTGTATTAAATTGTTTTATTTTAATGTAGCACATCAGTACAATAAATATAAGACGAAGGCGGTAGTTCGACAAAACAATACTTTCATAATATTTGACGTTTATTATATCTACTTTGTCATTCGCGTCGTGACCACAGTAGACAGCGCACGTCCATCGAACATATCTTGATGTAATTATATTAATATTCGCTACCCAACTAACTTAAAAATAAATTTTTAAATGCTCTGAGCTGATATATGTGATTGATTAATACTGCAGTTTCTTCTAATACTTACTTATAATTAATCATTGTAATGTAAATAATGATTGTGAGAATATATGTTATTAATATTGTACTATTTCATAGGTTTCCTAAATAAAATATGACACCATCATTCGATTTTATTACTGCAAAAATACCCTAACCACTTTAAAATTATACCAGTTAATTGAGAAACACAGCCTTTTTAAACCATAGGTGACTTGGTTGAAAGCGTCTATTGAATTAAAATATATCGCACGCTTAGTATCAAGGTGACCTAATTCTAAATTAGGCTTAATTGAGTTAAACACACATTGTAATCCTTTAAAAAAAGGCACTACGATGCGCTTTATTGCAATTTGCCATGAAACAACTTTGAATTAGGTCAACTTAATACTAAGCGTGCGATATAACATAAATCGCTAAACACGCAATTATTTAATGTCTATGCTTACATACTTACTACTTACTCGACACTCTAATATGATAGTAAGCTTTTTACGAATTAAGTTATACTCCATAAAGTTTCATGTTTTCCGATTAATAAAAAAAAAATCCTCCTTATAAGAATATTTTTATTGTACTAAAACTACTGAATTGATTATAAAAGTACAGTATAATACTTTATTTTAAGAAACCTAATGAATTTAGTTATTATAATTATAACAGCACTTATGTCTACGTTTTTTATTATCTATGTTATTGCATGGCAAATCCTATACTTTCATGCACACATAGACGCTAAAATATATTTAATAAAACACCATACTACTGTTAATAATACCTATCGTACCATAAAAATAAATACTCTTTTAAAACTAAGAAAATTTAAATTGGTATGTTTTCGAAAAATTTGGCATTTTTGTTTGTACTCCAGTATTCTGTTGGCAATATTTGAACACGATAAATTTGGCTTGCTATATATGGTGGAAATATAAAAAAGATAATTGATATTATTAAATAATATGTATAATAGCGGTAGTATCAAAAAGGACGCATATCAGAAGTGGGATGGTTATTATAATCTGAACGTGGATTTGGTAAGATATTACGCACTCTGGCGTCTAAGTACGGGATCTTAATTCGGACCACAATGCTGTTTCATAAAGTGTTTAGTTGTACTGTTTTATTGTTTCTTCTTAGGAATGTTTTGTTGCGATATTTTTAAAAACTCCGTATCTTTGTCTATAATGTTTTTTGTACATAACATGGCACATACAAAGTCGGAAAATAATACAATCAATTTCAGATTCGCCAGTAAGGCAGTTAAATAAAAATCGATGGGATATTATTTTTATTAGATGTTGCTTTAAGGGAATTTATAATATAATAATGCGAAATAACAACATTTTGCTTTAATCCACGATAAAAATTACAATAGCATATTGCAGATGATTACAATGTTATGTTATAATAATTTATATAGCGTAAGTGATTATGAAAAAGGGATAAGTTAAACACAGACACATGACACGCATATTCTTCATTTTAGACTTACATAACCAGTAATATTTATATTACCTGTTGAGTCTCAAATATTTGAAACCATTTAACATTCTTTTGTTATAATATATAGAATTAGGCGTTACTTTGTGGAGGTCCATAATACAAAAGTAATGAGAATATTATTTTGCCATAATCCACGATAAATTTTTTATCGCCGATTATAGCAAAATAATATTCCCATTACTTTTATCCTTTCGTTATATTGCACGTTATGAAAATCATGTGGCAAAGAGTTTTAGTTTGAATGTGAATGGATATGACTGGATGTAGGCCGAAAAAAAGATGGATGAATTGTGTAAAGTATGATATGCCTATGATATAATAGGAGTGAGAGAATCGTAGATAAAAATATACTCAGCCAACTCCACTTAGAGTGTGATAAGGGAAGGATCATGAAAATTCCATAATACTTTTATACTATCAAATATGCTAACATGGTTCTTGTAACAGGATTTATTAATACAAAAATAAAACATACATATATGCAATAATTCTATTTTTCTTTTTAGATAATCTCGAAATCATAAGGATGGTAATCTTTGTAGCTTCAAACCATAGATTTATATGTGTAGATAGATTTATGTGTGTATTTATTTTTTGGTAGTGTGTTTCAGCAGATTTTTTTGATAAAAAAAAATTCGCTCAAAGCAATAGCTCATCACCGGTGAAAAAAAATCTATCACCCTAAGAAATCAATCAGAAGAAGGCTTAGGTTGTTGTTTTTGTTTGCTAGCTATTGTTTGTGTTAAACAGTGAGTTTGATTTTAGTAACGTTTGAAATTATATTGTTACCTTGTAATAATTGTATTAATTATTCTTTTTACTTGAATAGATCTGTTTGTAATGCTGTATATACTTGTAATAAGTGATTGTAACGGTCCCTGTTCAATTGCTTATCTAAATTAATAATTTATTGTTATGATTGCTGTTGGTACATCTTAAAATAAACTATTTGGGGAAGAAGATGAGATTTTTTAATAAATACCATCAACCAAACCATCTAGATATTTCGATACATTTTCATAAGTTTTGATTACGAACCGACTTAGTCGCTAAAACCTTATATTATATATCACTATAAAGAATACTGATTCGTAAAACTTAACCTAGATCATAATTTACATTACAACCGAATAATACTACCAAATTAGGGAAAATCGTTTCTTTTTAGACACGTTGTTAACGGTTATCTTTTTTAGATTCATATCCTTAACACCTTTGCGGGGTTTGAAGAGGTTTACCTGAAGGCCGACTTTGATCTTCTTAGTGAGAGCTCCTTGTGGGAACACTGCCTGGACTTGAGGGACGACCGAACTTGATACCATACCACCTAAGAGAAAACCAAACAATTACCAAACACTAATACATTAAAAGATACTTTATAAGAGCACTCTCTTTCTTCCTCTATTTCTCTCTCTCCTTCCCTAACTCTCTTTCACCTTAAAATAATTTATTGAATTAGGCGTTACTTTACACAGATCCATAATACGAAAGTAATAATAAAATTATTTTGCTTTAATCCGCGATGAAGTAAAATAGAAAATATATATAATGCTAAATGCACTCTACATTTAGTATTATATATATTTTCTCTTTTACTATCTATCCGTTTTCATACCTGATACATGCAGGATTCGTAAAAACACATACGAAAGTCCATCACCGCCACCACAATACACAAGCACTACATACGTTAAAAAAGCTGTGATGGCCCAGCGGTGCGACCGTGTGAATCTCTAGAGACGATCACGGGTTCGAACCCGGGCAGACACCAATGAGTTTTTTTCTCTTAAAAACTTATGTGTCTAATTGATAATTGCAATTAATCACACGCTTTTCGGTGAAGGAAAACATCGTGAGGAAACCTGCATATCTCTAGAGAATTCTGGAGGTATGTGTAACCTACCAATCCGCATTGGAGCAGCGTGGTAGGTCTTAGCTCCAATCCTTCTCTCCCAAAACGGAGAGAAGAGGCCTATTCTCAGCAGTAGGATAGTAACAGGCCGTTACTTACTTTTTTTACTTTTTTACATACGTTCACTATCACAAACTCAATCGTTTCGCCCCGCAACCGAAGCATCATCAGGAGATAGACTCCACGACAAAATCGCAAAGCTTTTTTCACCTTTCTCGCCTTTACCACCACCTTAGAGTACCACCACCGCCACCAACTACCCACCCTTCCTCTTCGTTTCTTTAACACTAAGTTTTTCGTCTTTAGAATCAAAAATCTTGAAATTATGTTCAGATTATCAGTATCATCGAGTTGTGAGCATTCTGATATTAGTTGAATTTTTAAAAAATCCATTATACCTTTTTTCAAAATCGCCCTATTCGAAGAACAACGTTACATTTCCTATGCTCATACATGGGACATGAGTCTTTATTCTTCGGATAGGGCGAAATATATAAAAATTGTACCGGTGGTCTGTCAAGTATTTAAGTTAGTTATTTAGAGACTGAAGACCGAGAATATGATTGTCTGATATATTTATTTATATAAAAATTGATGTTAAAGTTCATCAACGTGTTAAGTATAGCGGTAATTTAAGAGCTTCTCGAAGTTTTATCTAATATTACCTTCAGGTCCAATGGCATGCACTTCCTGCCGGATGCGTGATATCACCGCGAAGTATTGTGGGAAATCGTGTGTCAGGATACGGGTCACTCTTGGTGCGTCCCAACCTTTCTCTTCTTCGTTTGTTTCTGTCAAATTAACATTATCTATTGCATTCCTTACATAAACGTTATACGATTCAAATTTTATTATAAGTATATAGTATAATATCAGCATATATTTTTACTTTGAAAATGTTTAAAACTTAACTGGATATTGAAAAAATCTATGTCAATAGTTTGTTTGTTGTAATAAAGATAGACTATGTAAATGATGATGAAACAGAAGTTTTAACATTTCTTGAAATATGAATAATAAATCAAAATAAGGAAAGATCAATTGAGAATAAAAAAAAGGGTCGAGTTTGAAATCTTATATACTAAATAAATTACTACAACGTAAATTACCCGTGCACCTTAAAATGTACACTACTTGTCCATTTTAAAACAACACAAACACAAACACAAACAAAAACGCTAAAGTTAATAATGATGGTTAGAATAAACACAGAGAAAGACAAATCTATTAAAACTAAAGTCAATATTGAGATAAACGAAAGTTCATTTCAAATTTCACTAACTAAAAGTATTTAGATTCAAATTGAGTTAGGCATGACAGCTATATACCTAAAAAAAAACAAAAATATTTAATTATTTTGTTACGAGTATAACCTAAGATTTAATTAGAATAAGAAAAATATTTCTACATTAGCCATTACTTTGCGGAGTTCCATAATACAATAAGTATTATGGAATTCCACAAATTAACGACATATTCTATAAACTAGTTGCATTATTTACGGAAAACATCGTTAATGAATAATATGACTGCTACCTTCAATCTCCAGAGTCTCATTGAGTATGTCTTGGACAACATCATCTGTAGCATCAGCGTTATGTTCTCGCCAGCTTGTGCCGTTGTCAGAACGAAGAATTACTATTTCGCGCTCCTTACCACGAAGCGAAGCGTAATGTGGTACTTCTAGGATCACGGGGCTAAAAATACATCTTATTTTATTATCCGAATTATCTGATAAGCCCTACGTTATCTCTTTTTGAACTGTATGTTATCATTCATTAAATATTACGATATGGCAAAATCGTTTGTTTTAAGGACCCGTAAACTTACCCTAAGAATTTGGCAGCAACTGGGCCCATTTCCAAGACCCGAGCAGCGAGAGCTTCTCCCTCCATCAACGGTGGCATATGGTTGATACGTGATGGCTTCAGATATCTGTCATACAGTTTTAATATTATCAGACACAGGTTTCCCTTGCCTTACACTCCAGACAAATTTAAGAGTTTTTAAAATTTGAGTTCACTGTCGCCTCTATCATCGGTATTACGCATCAGCGCCTCGTACGTTTTTTTCGTGAGATTTTACGGTTAGTAAAGTGGATTATAATTATTAATTAAACACATAAGTTTTGATATTTAAACTGTGTTAAGCGCTCTTACCAGATAGTGGATAAATCATTACCATAAATAAGAATTGCGTTTGTTCAGTGTCATCATTAAAGGTATAAAGAGCTACCTGCTCTCCGAATATCCGCGCCAAAGAGACATGGAACGAAAAAAAATAGGAAAGCGAACTGGGAATAACGCGAGTCTGATGATGATGCTTACCTGCACGTTATCCTGGTTGGCTGTTGAGCAGATAATGGTGGTACTATAACGCGCACTCCGCCACCTCGGCACCCCCGTAAAGCACCACCACGAGCATCGACCAAAAATGACACTAGGAAGCTGAAATTATATGCTTCGTTTAAAAGAACTGCTTAAATGAAGTATTAAATATTTTTATCCGTTTTAACGTCTCAGTGTTACATAATAATTGATTCTTCAGGTAACAAAATACTTGGCTACTTTTTGCACAAAGAATCAACTTAGTGATTTAAAGAAACGCTGCTACTAGCATTCTTGGAAACATGTCAGGTGGACATTTGTATAGTAATAGCGTGTAAGCACTTCGGGATATATATATGTTTGTATATTTGTGCTGTAAATTAATAATAAAAAAAAATCTAATTAAGTAAGATTTAAGACCCAGATTTGTTTCGCTTTGTATTAAGCACTAAACTATAATGCATCATTTAAGTAATTTATAATATGTATTTACTCAAAGCTATTATTTTGAAATAGAAGAATGTATCTTACAAAATAAAATTGAAAATAAAATATATAATGAAAGTTAAATTTTGTTTTTAAATTAAAGATAAGATAATTTAACATGAGAAATACTATACTTACTTCTTCCACTGAAGTTTTTTCCTGTATTGATGAATCCAGTTTGCATGCGCAAATCAACGGTTAATTTTATTAGAACGTGTCTGAAATAATTGTGAATGTAGTCAATTAAATAGCAAAAATATTTTTATTATTCTTTTTATTTCTTAATGAATAATTTGATTTGATATGATGAAATATATATGAATATTCTGCTGTGGAGTCAAAATCTTGTGGGATTTGCAAGTACCACTTGATCCCATGAAACCTCCAAAGTCCTAAGTAACGTTGTTAAGTAGTTGTATTAATTTTAAGTATTTGGTATTTGAACAACTACTCTTTGACAGATTGGTTTAATTTTTTATACTAATAAGTATTTTATTTGAAATCCAAAATGGTGCCCAACACAAAATAGGGAAACCTATTTTTACAGCTCTCCTCCGATATTAGTATCACTCAAACGCTAGTAGCTAGACTTTTTTTTGTAAATAAACGGTTTTTTATAATTTTGTAAATCTGGAATTTTATTTTACCTAACTCTTAGAATAAGTCTGTAAATTGAAGATTTAAATTACTCAAGACATGTATTTATAATAGGTAAAATATTTTAATAGATGTACTTGAAGAAGTACTCGTACTGACTTGGGTTGGGTTGGGTCAACGTTGTAGCAGTAACCTTCAGTTGCTTGCGCTGTGCTGTAGCGACTGATGCTCTTCACCACCACCTCTTGCTGCGGCTGGTACGGCATACCGTTCACTGAACCTGACCAAATTACAGCATTAGGAACATATAATAAATAATGTATTTAATAAATAAAAGTTAATTCGAAATACAATCATTTTCAAATTAAAAAAGATAATTCCATAAAAAGTATATATCATCCTGTCCTTATCCCACTCCAAGTGGGGTCGGCACAACATGTTTTTCTCTTCCATTCTGTCCTATCTTTCGTCAACTCTGGCGCCACTCCTTTTATATGCATATCATACTTCACACAATCCAACCATCTCTTTTTAGGCCTCCCTTTAGGCACATATCCATCCACATTCAAATTTAACACACGTTTGGTCACATGATTTTCATCTCTCCTCATTACATGTCCATACCATCTCAATCTTGCACTTCTCGACTTTTCTATAATGGGCGCAACTTTCAGACTTCCCCTAATATACTCGTTTCGTATTTTATCCAGTTTTGTCACACCACACATCCACCTTAACATTCTCATTTCATTTGCATGTACTCTTCTTTCATCCCTCCTTTTCATTGCCCAACATTCTGATCCATACAATACGACAGGTCTTATGACTGCTTTATAAATTTTTCCCTTAACTTTAAGGGGCATTCGAGGGTCACATATTGTGCCTGAGACCTGCCGCCACTTCATCCAGCCTGCATTCATTCTTTTACCCACATCTCGATCTATTTCACCGTCGTTTTGAAAAAGCGAACCAAGGTACAAAAATCAGAGCAGACTGGCAAAATGTTCCCATCCAAACCGATCGGGGAGAAATTGGAGGTCCCACTAAAGTCGTAGTACATATGTTCAGTTTTAGTACGACTGATTTTTAAACCGACTTTCTCCAACTGGTTGTGCCATTTCGCCAATCTGCTTTGGACCTCAGTTGCATTTTCTCCGACGAGTACAATGTCATCGGCGAATAACATACACCAAGGAGCCTCCTCTTGAATGTTAGCAGTAAGTGCATCCATTACTAGAAGGAATAAAAATGGACTTAAAGCCGATCCCTGGTGTAAGCCTCCAGCCACATCGAAATCGTCAGTTACTCCGGCTGCAGACCGGACATGAGTACTAGCTCTGGCATACATAGAACATACAATCCGTACATACTTCCCAGGCAGTCTCTTTTCTTTCAAACTCCACCACAGAACGTCACGGGGAACACGATCGTACGCTTTTTCTAGGTCTATAAAGACCATATGCAAGTCTCTACGCGCATGACGGTATTTCTCGCATAACTGACGCAGAGCGAAAATAGCGTCGGTCGTGCTCCGTCCTGGCATAAAACCGAACTGGTTCTGGGTTATCTTACATTCTTCTCGCATTCTTCGCTCTATTACTCTTTCCCAAATTTTCATGCTATGTGACATGAGCTTTATCCCTCGATAGTTGTTACATTCTTGTACATCACCCTTATTTTTGAAGATGGGTACCAATGTACTGATAGACCACTCGTCTGGAATCGCCTCTTCATGTAACAACTTATTGAAGAATAAAGATAGCCACTCCCATCCCTCAACTTCCAGATGCTTCCATACTTCAGCTGGTATATCATCAGGTCCAATCGCTCTCCCATTTTTCATACTCTGTACCACTACTTTGACTTCATCTACATCCACTTCTCTTACCATTCCTAAGTTAATAGGTATATCTTCTAACTTTCTGCTCCAATCATTCTCTTCATTCATTAAAGTTTTAAAATAATCTTGCCAACGTTCTTTTATGTCCTTATCATTCGTCAAAATATTTCCTTTCTCATCTTTCATACATTTCACATGCATTATATCCTTTTTATTCCTCTTTCTCATGTTCGCTATCCGATATATATTTTTTTGTCCCAGAGGCGTTTCCAGAGTACCGTATAGTTGACTCTGTACTTCGCCTTTCGCGACAGCGACTGCTTTCTTTCCTATCTTCTTTTTCTCAATATATACCTTTCGCTTAACCTCTCTCAATTCATTGTCATTAACATCTACACCAGTCCAATCTCTAAATGCATCCTTCTTTTCTTTCAGAGCCTTTTTTACATCTTCATTCCACCACCACGACTCTTTATCTATCTTACCTTTTCCTTTAGTCTCGCCAAAGATGTCTTTTGCGGCACTCCTCATACATAAAGCTATTTCATTCCAACATTCATTTATCGACATTTCCTCCATTTTATCCTTCATATCTATTATTTTATCTACCACTCTTCTTTTAAATTCTCTTGCATATTCCTCTTTCTCAAGCATATACCACTTAATCTTGGGCAGAAGCTTTGGTTTGTATTTTTCTTTTACTGTAAGTTTGACCTCCAGTAAAAGTAACCTGTGTTGGGTCACTAATGGTTCCCCAGGAATGACTTTACAGTCCTTAGCTCCCAATAGATTACTCCTCCTCAGAAGGAAGTAATCGATCTGGGTGCTGTGACTGCCGCTTTTATAGGTTATAAGATGTTGGTCCATTTTTTGAAAAAAGGTATTTGCTATTGCCAGGTCAAAAGCACAAGCAGCTTCCATTAGTGTTTCTCCCTCACGGTTTCGTGTACCAAAGCCCCAACTCCCATGCACTCTCTCATACCCTCCATTCAGTCTACCTACATGCCCATTAAAGTCACCCCCAACATAAACATCCTCACTTTGAGAGATAGCCATAATAGTCAAATCAAAATCCTTCCAAAACTTCTCTTTCACTACATCGTCACAACCAGCCTGCGGAGCATATACACTGACTATATTTATCACTAAATCAACTTTCATTATTTTAACCACTATGATTCGATCATTCACTCTCTTGACATCCATCACACATTTTTTCAACTCTTTATCTAACACTACTCCCACTCCATTTTTCTTACCATCACTTCCACTATAGTAAAATTTAAATCCTGCTCCGATTTCCCTTGCTTTCGTACCCTTCCACTTCGTCTCCTGCAAACATGCAACATTTATTCGTCTCCTTTCTAATATATCCGCTAACTCTCTTCCTCTTCCATTCATCGTACCTACATTCCAGCAATATAAAAAAAAGCAAAGCTAATATAAAATAGAAATATACAGTTTAAATTTTATGACATCAATATAACTTAAGAATCCCATATAAATATATTTTTTTTTAAATTTCTTTTATCCTTTTTTTTTAATTTTTTATTCTGAATATGATTTACTTTTTGACATAAGTTTTTTTCTTATCTTTAGTGTTATAAGTTTAAGCTAGTATGTTTTTGAATATTATTTTTACTACTGTTGTCACATTGTGCATATTATGTTTTTCTAAAATCGAGGACTTAACCTTTATTTGACACGAATTAATAAATAAATAAAATAATATCATGTGGAAATATGTCCGGGTTATATACTAGCATAAATATAGACCTCTAATTTACGAGTAAATAAAAGATACTTGTGCATAAATGTTTGGTAGCGCATTAAAAAAAACGCAAGCGTAATAAATATTTACGTCTTTTATGCTCTTACCTTGCGATATTTCCATAATATTCTTATGGCTCAGTGCAGACTCTGTGCGTTCGTCCTTGGTTACGTCGATAGGTAAGGAGTCATCTCCCAGTGACTTCATATCATCAGCAGTAAGGTACCGATACGGCTGATCGTTCAGGATTGTATCTTCTCCTAAAACAAGGGGGTTCCTTAAATACTACTGTTTCATCATCTTCCTGCCCTTATCCCACTCTAAGTGGGGTCGGCACAATATGTTATAAACATGTTGTTACATGATTTGGCTACGTTTTTACGACCAGCTGCCTGCCTGACATCAACTTACCTTAGTCATATTTCACGACACCTCGGTAAGTAAAAGGGTAGTCTATTCTCCTCAGTCGGATAACACACGGCGGGTCGACTTACCTTAGTCGCCTATTACGACACTTCGATAACAAATGAGTGTGGTACAATTCTATTCAGCCGGATACCACACGGCGTTTTGTTGTGCAATAAAGTCATAATTCACCTGTCCCTTTCTCACCCTAAGTCAATGAAATAAAATCAATTGAAAAAGTTAAATGATTAAAGAAGCATCAAGTTTGTAATGTTGATATTCTATTCGAATCTTAGATCTTCTCTTTTAAGGTTTGGATTCAGTGGAGTGTTGGAATGAAGCAACACTCCACGACATCACGGACACTCAAATTCAAAATATTCTTTATTCAAATAAACTTGTAAGCAAGTACTTTTGAATCGTTAACTCTACTGCTGGTTCGGAAAGCTGTTCCTACCGAGAAGAGCCAGCAAGAAACACGGCGGTTGCTCTTTTTAAAATAAAATTCTTATTACTAGTTACATTAGTTATTACTGTCTTGTACAGGATCGAAGAGTAGCTACGTCCAGGCATTTTTATAATCTAAGTATTCCTCAATAGTATAGTAGGTTTTTTTGTAAAAGACTCAAGGTGTCGCCATGCGAAAATTTGGAAGGCGCTATAAGCTTCAATTAAATTAAGTTTCATCAACATTGCTGTAACAGATTATCCGAGAAATTGTAATAGACTGACTTCCTTATTTATAATATTTGTTTGGATGAATGGAACTTACCACCTTCCTCCTCAGAATCCGACATGAACGTCTCCAACATGGTCTCCGGAGCGACTACTTTGTACTTATCCTGAGAGGCAGGTGCTAGCGAGGGTTCGGAGACTTCCTTGAGAGTCTCCATTACTGTCACATAGCCAAGCTTGGAGGCTATATCCAACGGTGTTTGACCATTCTAAAATAACAATTGAATTAGTCAGTTTGTGGCGAAAAGGCCCTGCCGTGGGGGGCCCAGTAACGACACACTGGGTCGGAACACCCCGAAAATGAACTGTTCCGCCGATGAACGTTAGTTCCCTAATTGCTTTGGCCTGGACAACAACAATTACACTTACCGCAGTAACGTGGCGATCCAGACCGAGTGCCTGGAAGCCTCCGATGGAGGAAGATGGGTCTTCTTGCGATGCAGATGGCACGTGGCGGCAACGCCCTATGCTGATATCTCTGAACTTTTGAGGAATCACTATTGTCACACACATAACAACTATGCCACAACGGTTTTAAAGCGAATATGATAATAGAAAACAAATAAGCGTCCCTTTTTCTCGGATTTCTTGCAGTTCACACACACGATAGTAGACTTCGAGCGCGAATTGATGCGTAGACGCTCCCAGCGACAACTCAACTCGGTCCGGGGCCAATAGTAACGCGTTACTGCCGTATGCTCTCAGAGCGTTGTTATTGACAAGACCAAGCGCGCGAGATTTGAATTCACGAAGAGTGAACATACCGCCCACCAAAATACAGCTGGTATTTTCCGGATAAATAAGATTAATAAAAGATATATTTAATTAAAACTATAGGAACGATAGCGAATTAAACTTAAAGATTAAGAACTACAATTATAATTAAAAAACGTATAATATAATAAACAGTATAAGATTACGATTCAACGGGAAGAGGGCAAAGTTTAACAAGAGGTCGTATTATAAGACTATTTTTAGTCTGAATAGTTGCCACACGGACAACTCCGTCTGGGCCCGAATGTAGTTTGGTAACTCTCCCTAATGCCCATTGTAGCGGTATACGATTGTCGTCTTTGATAATTACGATAGAATTTAATTTTAACGGTTCGGATTTATTCGTCCATTTTGCACGCTGTGTTAAAGAATTTAAATATTCATTCTTCCAGCGAACCCAAAAGTTCTGCAGGAAAGATTGAATTAGTTGCCAACGGTTTAGTCGGTAAAGTTTACTATTAGCTACATTTTCGTCGGGAACGGATGTAAGCGGCTCTAGTGTTAAAAAGTGGCCAGGAGTTAAAACGTTTAGGTCGTTTGGATCGGAGCTTAACGGATAAAGAGGCCTCGAATTTAAAACCGCTTCGATCTGAACAAACAAAGTGGTAAGTTCCTCGAAGGTTAACACTTGATTGCCAACAATTCGATAAAGATGTGATTTCGCAGCTTTGATCTGAATTTCCCAAACCCCACCAAAATGCGCTCCAGATGGAGGATTGAAATCGAATTTAATTTGTTCAGTCTGTGAAACCTTTTGTAATAACGATAAATAATTGCTAGCACCGATAAAGTTTGTTCCACAATCCGCATGGATAACACTACAACGTCCACGACGTGCAACGAAACGACGTAATGCGGCTAAGAAACCGTCGGTTGAAAGAGAAGACACCACTTCAAGATGAACTGCTTTTACAGCCAAGCAGACAAATAAACAAAGATAAGCCTTGTCTATTTTAGCACCGCGGTGTGTGCCGATTTTAATTCGAAAAGGTCCACCAAAGTCAACCCCGACTACAGAAAACGGTTTGACTTGGTTGACCCGAAACGATGGAAGATCGCTCATATACGGTTGTAATGGTTTAGGTCGAGTTCTATAGCATCGAATGCATTTTGAAAGACAGCGTCGAATTGCTCGTTTCGCGGATATTACCCAAAACCGTTGCAAAATCAGATAAAGAGTAGTATTTTGTCCTGTATGACAATGTTTACGATGAATATATTCGATGATCTTAGTCGTGAACGGATGATCGCTAGGTATGAGAGCGGGATGCCTCTGTTCAAATGCTAAGCCAGCACGAGAAATTCGTCCGCCCACCCTGAGAATCCCCTCTTCGTCCAAGAACGGGTTAAGTTTTCGTAAAGGTTTCGCTAAGGGTTTATTCGATTTTAACTGTTGAATTTCATTAGCGAATGTGGAATTCTGAACGAATCTTACGATAAATAAAAGTGAAATATTGTTTTCAGTTTCAGTCAAAAGTGAATCACATTGACGTTTATCTGAGTTTTTTATGTTATATATAAAACGTCTGATATATGAAACAATACGAATTATTTTTTCGAGTGAAGAAAATCGTTGTAATAAATAATCGATGGGTGAGTTCGAATTATCAGTATTATCAGCAACCAATGTTACTGATCGACGCTCTTCGGTACGCACAAATTCTTCCTCATCGATACTAGAAATTGGAAATTTAGAAGAATTGGGCCAGCGGTCAGATGGCTCTGATAACCAAGATGGTCCTGACCACCATAAAGAGTTGTGAAAAAGCTCGAGAGGATATTGTCCACGAGAAGACACATCCGCAGGATTGTCAGGCGAGGCGATATGGTACCACGACTCTGCCGGGAATAGTTCCTGGATATGACTTACTCTATTAGCCACGAATGTGGTCCAGCGAGACGAATGAGAACGGAGCCAGGATAGGACGACGGTCGAATCTGACCACAAATATAGCGCATGAATGACTAGCTTGTCAAGATACGTATCCAGAACGAATTTTGTAAGATCTGTAAGCAGAACCGCTGCACACAGCTCTAACCGAGGTAACGAAATTTTCTTAATGGGTGCTACACGAGCTTTAGCGCATAATAGCCGAATTTTAATAGATCCATCATCGCATAAGGCACGCAAGTATAGCACTGCTCCGTACGCTAATTCAGAACTATCACAGAATCCCTGAAGTTCATACCTAATTGCACCATCAACAGTAAGACGACGAGAGAGTTGTAGCTCTTTGAGCACCGATAATTGGTCACACAGGGTTTTCCACGAGTGTGTTATCTCTTTAGGGGGGTCTTGATCCCATGAAATTCCAAGGATCCAAAGCCTCTGCATTAAGCACTTCGCCTTTATGGTCAGAGGTGAGAGGAATCCTAGTGGATCAAAGATCTTCGCAATCTCACTTAGAATATTACGCTTAGTACACGATCGATTTGACGATTTCACATCGAATAAAAACGCATCTGTGGATGGGTCCCACTTAAGGCCGAGCACCTTTAGTGTAAAAGGTTGACCATCCGAAAAAAGTTTAGAATCACGCAAACATTCTTCCTGCAGAAGATCCGAAAGAAACTTAGATTCGTTACTAGCCCATTTCCTTAACTGGAAATGACCTAAAGAGAAGAGCTTTACAAGTTGTGATTTAGCTTTCAGGGCATCGTCTAGATCAGCACAACCGGTAACAACATCGTCAACGTATATATCAGTAGATAAAATTTGCTCAGCAAGAGGGAATCGAGAGCCTTCGTCTTCTGCTAATTGCTTAATAGTTCTGCATGCCAAATAGGGTGAAGATGAAACACCATAGGTAACGGTATTCAGTCGAAATTCTTGCAAGACCTGATCGGGATCTGATCTCCATAAAATCCTCTGATAATCCCTATGATCATCAGCAATCAAAATTTGCCGATACATCTGACGTATATCAGCCATAAACACAACCGCGTGGAGGCGAAAACGAAGAAGCACCTCAACGATGTTGGATTGAAGTTTAGGGCCGGTTAGCAGCGTGTCATTTAAGGAAACTCCTTTAAGATCCTTAGCTGAGGCGTCAAACACAACGCGTAACTTTGTTGTGGCGCTATCAGGTTTAAGGACACAATGATGCGGTATATAGTATTTTCCTTTGTTTAGTTGCTTGGCATCAACTAAAGACATATGGCCGGATTGATGATAATCCTCCATAAATTCCGAATATTCTTTATGCAAAAGAGGATCGCGTAAAAGACGCTTTTCGATGGCGTGGAATCTCCTTAATGCAATATCGCGAGAACAGTCAAATGACGGTTCTATATTGTCCTTGAATGGGAGTCGAACCCCATACCTGCCAGAAGAATCACGATAATGTTCGGTTATATAAGCTTGCTCACATGCAAACTCCTCAGGTGTGAGAGGTGACGCCTGTGGCACGTTATCAATTTCCCAGAAACGTTGAACGATTGAAACCAGCTCGTCCGATTTTGATGAAACGTGTAACGAATGTGAAGTTACGAGAGGCGTTTTACCCAACAAAAGCCAACCGAATACCGAATTTATTGCAAGTGGTTGATGGGCGTTAACCTTGATACAATCGCTAAGGACTGATTCGGCAAAAACGTCTGCTCCGAAAAGAATGTCAATCGGTCCAGGAATGTCGAATCCTGGATCCGCTAAATGTAGGGATTGTAAATGTGACCAACCTACGGTATTAAGTTTAGCTACTGGTTGATCACCACAAATATTTGAAATGACATGAAGGTCAAGTTTAAATAAAGATTTGTTATTTGATGCGATTGTAGAACGAACTACACCGGATATGTCAGCAGCTATACCTCCGATACCGTTTATAGTCACGGCGCTTGAGACCGGTTTCAGATTCAAGCATTGAACTGCTTTGCACGTAATAAAATTGTTTTGACTTCCGGTATCAAACAGCGCGCGAAAAGAATGATACTGACCCCTCACATCTTGTATTTGCACCATAGCCGTAGCAAGAAGGACGGTTGTATTAGAATTCTTGCTACTAAATTTAGATCCTGCGCCCTTAGCAACCAGAGACACAGACCGAGAGGCTATCACGGTTGAATCAGTATCCGACGTATTGTTAGTGCGATCTTTATGAAGTAAAGTGTGATGTTTGTGTTTACACCTTAAACACCGGAAAATCGATTTGCAATCTTTTAATTGATGCGACTGCTTAAGACAGTTAAAGCACCATCGTTTATCGCTCGCGATAGACACCCGCTCGTCAGCGGATTTCGAAAGAAAAGATTTGCATTGTGAAATCGTATGTAAATCGTTACAAAAAGAACATTTCACAATCGTTTTATTATTTTCATCGTCTTTTAAATTTTGATTTGGTTTATTCGAATAACCTGCAACTAATGTATGATTCACCTTTGAATGATTATTATAATTTAAAGACGATTTAGTCGATTCTTTTGACGTATTTTTAATTTTAGTAGTGTCGCAGAAATGACTATCTCGAATTAGTGCTTCACACTTCGAATGTAAAAAGCCCTTTAATTGTGAATAATTAGGAATTTCGGAATTGCAACACTTTTCTTCAAAATCGCGTCGCAATTTTGTATCTAATTTTGATAGAACGTGATAGACGATGACAAAATCCCACTGCTCGACTGGAAGTTTTAACTTCCTTAAAATACTTACATTTTCATCAATGCAATCCAGCGATCGACGAAACGCACTTGTGTTTTGAAGGTTGAAATTAACGTTTAAAGTGTCCCTCCAACAAGTAAATGCTAACTCCCGCTTATCCTGGTATCGCGCAACCAAAGCCGCGTACGCATCAGAGTAATAATCACTCGTCACAGGGAACGCACGAATAAGCGCGAGCGGATCACCGCTTAACGAAGATTTCAAATAGTGGAATTTTTCGACTTCGGTAAGAGATGAGCAGTCGTGTATAAGCGCATTGTACGTATCAAAAAATTCAGGCCATTTTTTTAAATCACCCGAAAAGGTAGGTAACTGAATTTTCGGTAGCCTAATATGTGATAATGATGTGTTATCAGATTGATTATGAGACAAGCTGGATGTATTTAAAACGTTGCTCGTTAAACTACGCCGTATTGACATAACTTCAAACTGAATGTCATCAAAACGAGTCCGAATATCATCATCATCATCCACGGCTTCCTCGCAAGTATCCAAAAGTTCAAGGATTGAAAAATGCGCCTGCTCAAACTCAGCAGTAAATTTTTTTATTTGATCGCAATACGAAAAAAACAAATCGCATTGATTGGCATCAGTTTTTGCTTGCAATCCGACCTCTAACGCTTTAGACATACGGTTCAAAGCAATAGTACGTTTTCTACGTAACGAAGGTAAATCTTGAATTGTATAACTATCTATTAACGCAGATTTTGATTTAGATTTACCCGTTGCACTGAGTTTACGGAGAGTACGCTTCGGATTAAATGCCATTTCGGTATTTCGATAAAAACAAAATCGCAAAAATGAAATATATTATTATTACGTATTTATGAATATAGAAGCTAGCCGGCGCGGCGCGAGCGGCGTCCGACCGCACGAAAGCGTTGTATTAATAATATACCTATTTAGCTGCGATATGTACAAAAATGTACTACGTATAAATAACGAATGTTTAATAAGAAATATTTGTGTGTGAACTTGAGTAATTAATTAAATTTCGATAAGAAATAATTATATTTCGATTCTTATATTTGTATAAGACCGGGTTATTTATTATTACAGCCGATAATTATTGTTATATGAAACACCGCGACACAAAATAGTTTGTTTCATATAAGATCTGCAATAATGAACGTATGACAATTACTACAGCCAACAAATAGGTACACAAACACCGATAATAAAAATATAAAATATTTTGATTGTTTACGTACCTGATCTGTAGTAATCCGAATTCGATTTATGAAACACAAAACAGTCACAGCCGATAATTACACATAAACACCGATAATTAGAAAAATAAGATTGTTTATATGTGATCTGCAACTATTTTACTATTCCAACGATATGAAATTGCTCGAAGTAAAAACCGCCTATATGTTTTGATAAACGAAAACAACATAAACTGTCAAAGTGTTGTCGAACTTCGCTTAATACGAATAGGATTATAGAACGAATGTAGCTATTAGTGTACAGACAAATAATAATCGATATAGTGCAAAGTAAAGATTGGAATTAACTAATCGAATGAATTTTCGAATGAACTAAATAATGAACTTAGTAGCAAAATGGTCGAATGGTTACAGCATAAGTTATGAATGGAAAGACGTAATTATGTAACAAAATGGCCGTTTATTACTTTTACGTATTTAACAAAAAATGTAAAATTACTAACTCTGTATGATTCAATGTAGTAATATATTATGATTTTTAGATAAGTTTTAATTAGGATTAGTTAATTATATGCACTAAATAAGTAAATAATATTGAATTTAATGGGAAATAATACTATTTTACTTAACGAAAAATACCAGCAATATTTACGAATTTTAACAATCCCACTCCAAAGTGAGGTTATTAGGCACTCCCGGGTTTCGGCACCAGAAAATGTGGCGAAAAGGCCCTGCCGTGGGGGGCCCAGTAACGACACACTGGGTCGGAACACCCCGAAAATGAACTGTTCCGCCGATGAACGTTAGTTCCCTAATTGCTTTGGCCTGGACAACAACAATTACACTTACCGCAGTAACGTGGCGATCCAGACCGAGTGCCTGGAAGCCTCCGATGGAGGAAGATGGGTCTTCTTGCGATGCAGATGGCACGTGGCGGCAACGCCCTATGCTGATATCTCTGAACTTTTGAGGAATCACTATTGTCACACACATAACAACTATGCCACAACGGTTTTAAAGCGAATATGATAATAGAAAACAAATAAGCGTCCCTTTTTCTCGGATTTCTTGCAGTTCACACACACGATAGTAGACTTCGAGCGCGAATTGATGCGTAGCCGCTCCCAGCGACAACTCAACTCGGTCCGGGGCCAATAGTAACGCGTTACTGCCGTATGCTCACAGAGCGTTGTTATTGACAAGACTAAGCGCGCGAGATTTGAATTCACGAAGAGTGAACACAGTTCTTATTTTTTTAGAGCCTACCTTTTGTCAAATTCAAATTCAAATTTTTCAAATTCAAAATATTCTTTATTCAAATAAACTTGTAAACAAGTGCTTTTGAATCGTCAACTCTACTGCTGGTTGGGAAAGCTGTTCCTACCGAGAAGAGCCAGCAAAAAACTCGGCGGTTGTTCTTTTAAAAATATAATTCTTAATATTATTTACATTTAGTAGTTATTGTCTTGTACAGGTTCAAAGAGAGCTATATCCACACATTCTTATCTTCTAAATAATCTTCAACAGTATAGTAGGCTTTCTGTATCAGACTCTTTTTAACAGTGTTTTTAAACTGCTGTAATGGCAATGTTGAAATTGATTGCGGAATTTAATATTAGAGACTCTTATATCAAAACCCACAAACGAGTTACGCACTTTCGCAAGGCGCAAAGCAGGAGCCGCAAGCTTATGTCGGTTCCTGCTTTGTCTATTGTATACATCACCTATCGTTTTATAATTCTTTATAATTTTATGTACATAAATTAAATTGCTTAACATATACTGTGAAGCAAATGTATGAATACCTGTTTCCTTAAACTTCTCTCGCAGGGAATCACGCGGTCTTAAATTATAAATGCCACATAAAGGAACAGTCGTAGACCATTACTTTAATTTTAGAAATAATAAAATATGACATGAATCATTTTGATCATTATCATTACTCATAATAATTTATAATCTATAGACTTCGATTTAGATATAGACACAGACGCATCGATGTATTCGAGATGTGATGCTAAAGGAGGATGCTGCGGTTACCGTGGATGGCTCACCGTACTAATAAGTCGATACTAGAGCATCTGCACTTTGCACGGAAGTCTCACGGACAGTCTCAAGAAGCTGCTTATGAATGGAAAGGTAGATGAAGAAAGACCGAATGGCATAAGTCTAATGCGCTGGACCGATCGACTTCGTACAGTGGTCCAAACTAATGTCTACGATGCCATTAGCGTAGCTGGGGATCGTAGCAGATCGAAAACTGAAATTCTTCAGTCAAAGGTTCCGTAATTGATCATTCGGGAAATTGACTAGAGGAGGAGGTATGAATTTTATTCTATTTACTCACAATAGTAGTAGCATTAGCATCAGCTTTATTTTCCAACAGTATGTTCACAATATTGATATGCCCTTGCTGTGCTGCGTGATGCAAAGCAGTGTACCTGTTAAAATATAATACGCTCCAAATATCACGATATATTTGGTTAAATTGGTTTATCCGTAACAAGAGTAAGCGAGTTAGAATATGGATAGGAATCTATAAGAAGAGTTTTCTAAATTACGTGCTTTATTAATCTTTATTTTTTTCTAATTATTAAACAAGGAAACAAGACATCGACATGGCATTTGTATATCTGAACAAAATCTTCGGGCTATATCCGTTATTTGTATAGAGTAAGGTTTAATATAAAGAGAGAGAGAAAGAATATGTCAATAATTGAAGTGGAGTTATTGAAAAAAAGAGAAAAATGGGGAAAGAATGTTTGAAAAGATGACATCAGGAAAAAAGGAGATAATTGGAATTTCGGACAAGGATAAGATTTTTGGAAAAAGAGAGTTTGGTAGGTGCATAGAGCTTGATCTAGTTCAGACATTTTTTAAATGAGGAGATCTGAGAGAGCATTGTTAATACATACAATAATGTAAAGCGCGACTTCATTTTCTTATTGGGTTCGAATGCTAGAGTTTTTTTTTAAATACTATTGCATGCATGAATAATAACAGATGGGAACATAAACCACACCAGGAAAATTTTTAATTAATTCTTACACTTTTTGTAACTAGAAATCAAAACCGAATACCTTGTACATAAAACACAATCAAATGATTGATACATACAAAATGATAAATAAATACATTAAAAAATATCATACCCATGTGTAGTTTGTGCCTTCACAGATGCGTCGTTGTCCAACAAATATCGCACCATGTTCGCTTGCCCGTAGTGACTAGCGATATGCAGCGGTGTGTACCCGCCCTTAGTGCATATATCCACCTGAGTATATAAATTCATGAAAATATTAGAACTAAGTTACTTAATGCATACGGCGAGTTAAAATATGTATAAAAATTTTAAGTTTAGAGTTTAAACTTTAATGTTCTCTTGTTTTTTTTTCTGTTTATTTTTAGGTTTACAATTGTCAAATTTTCACTAAGAATGATGTGATTTCCTTTTATTGGTACTATATAATTAATTTATGACTATTTGGATATTTTTGGGTTAAATAATATATGCTGTTGGAGATCCGTATAAATAAATAAATAAGTGGTAGAAATTGTCACAGGATAAAGCATTATTGTCCATGTGTTTTTATCGGTAATTTTTTTTAAATAAATAAAGGTGGGGCTCAATCCTAGGTTTTTTCACTTCTCTAGATCACCCGGTACCCAAATGAGCAACTGTGACTTAACAGTTGACAGCAAAAATAGTCTTTTCTATTCAATGTAAATTTTTAGGTTTTTTTCAGTGTGCAAAAACAGGGATAAAACGACATGTTTTTTTAATGACACCTAACTAGATCGAATTTCCGCTCCAAAACTGTGCATAAAATTAGTTACGAGTATTTCAATATTTAGAAATGTATATATATACCTCAGCTCCGTTCTTTATCAACAATTGCGCCACAGGCACTCGATCTTCTTGTGCGGCCAGGTGTAAAGCAGCCAGACCATTCTTCGCCTGTTGGTCCACTTCTGCTCCATGCTCCAGCAGTAGAGAGCACATTTCCGTGTGACCCTGTCATCGTCGGAAGATAACATGACAGAGAATTTGATGGGACCAAAGGATATGATTATTAAGTACGGTTAGTACATACAGATATTGTCGCCAATGATTTCTGATTTGTATTTTATAGCAACACAGTCATGAAACAAGAGTATCGCGCCCTTTTTTATTAAAATGGTGGCACCACTGTGCCGTTGTTGTTTCCGGTGGATTCTTCCTATTGATAAAACGTTTCAGTGACATCAGCCTTTGTTTGTTATTCAAGAGAAGTGTATCTCGCAGCGGGAATAGTGGTATTCTATTATATCGTGTTATTGTATAGTGTATGCGATAAGACAACAGCCTAACAAGTCATGACATGGTTCGGTTAATAATAATTTAGGATAATATTATCAGAACAATTAGCCGTGTGGTATCCGGCTGAGTAGAATGGATCACCCTCATTTCTTACCGAGGGGTGTCGTAAAAGGCGACAAAGGTAAGTCGATCCGCCGTGTGGTATCTGGCTGAGTAGAATAGACCAACCTCTTTCATATCGAGGTGTCGCAAACGGCGACTAAGGTAAGTCGAACCGCCGTGTGGTAACCGGCTGAGTAAAATAGACCATCCTCATTCCTTACCGAGGTGTCGTAAAATGCGACTAAGGTACGTTTACGTCAGACAGCCGACCGGTCATAAAATACGTAGCTAAGTCATGTGATCATGTTTATAACATGACAACATGTTTATAAAATGACAACATGTTTATAACATGTTGTGCAGACCCCATTTAGAGTGGGAGTGGGAGAGAAATTGTTTTGATAATATCATCAGGAGACTGATGATATTATCAAAACAATTCTATCGCCAGTTCTGAACGCTATCTTCAACTAAGACGAACTAGAAAGACTAAAAAGTAATTATATCAAAGTAGATTTAAATAACCAAACAACATTAAAATACTACATCAAAAGAACCTTCCTACTACTAAGCCAAAACTTTGGCTTATGGCACAGGATCCTGTCAGGTGGAAATCGCTTTTAGTGCCAAAATAAAAGCGCTTAAAGACACCTATGTCCAACAATGGACGCCCATTGAAGTTGATGTACATACCTGTTGTGCAGCCAAATGTAACGGCGTAAACCCAGCCTTGGATTCAGCATTTGTAAGCGCCCCGTACTCAAGCAATGTGGCAGCTGTTTCCATTTGATTCTTCCGAGCAGCTATATGCAGTGGCGTATGTCCGTTTTTAGCAACTGCCTGTGTATATTAAAATTGTAGGAAATTGTTGTAGTAGATAGTCGGTCTCTCTATTATATATTGTATATTTATAGCGAATCAGTTACATCAGTATTGATAAAAACGGTACATTTGATACTGGTCTACCAGGCTAACATAAAGGAAGAAAAATCCCGTTTTCGGATGATGAAATGATTATATGATAAGTATAAAAACTTAGTTCCCAATATATTTATCACAAGCTTTTTGGTAAGAGAAAACATCATGAGGAAACCTCCAAATTTTAGGAGAAGTCCTATAATATGTTTAACAGATCAGGTTTAAACATCAATATTTTTCTTTAAAAAGCAGTACTGGTCTATTTTTTTAGAGGTACCATAAGTTTTCTGTTGAAACCTATGTGCTTAGTTAATATTTGTAATTTAATACACGTTTTTCGTTGAAGGAAAATATTGTAAGGAAACTTACTTAGCTCTAGAGAATTCTGAAGATATGTGTAACCTATCAATCCGCAGCGTTCTACAATTCTTCTTTCCAAAAGCATTACTTTATTTTTACTGATTTACTCTGGTGAAATAATACCGTTAGGATCTTTGGACAACTCTGATATAATTTTTTGCTTACCTTAGCATCAGCTCCTTTTTCCAACAGTGTGTTCGCAACCGCCTGCTGGTCATACTGGGCGGCAATGTGTAGTGGTGTCATACCATTCTTGCCCGCTTGGTCTGGTGATGCTCCGTGGGCAAGGAGTAGATTGGCAACCTGTTTATCCAACCATTTTAAGTGTGAGGAATATGCTAAACGTAAAGCATATTAAATAATAAAAGATTACATATGTAAATTTTAAAAATCTTGGTTTTTCACAATTATTCCAGCTTCGTACAGGGCTGAACTAAAGGACCTGACACAAAAGAGTGATAATAGAACATACATAGCACGGTTATAACTAATAGGAAAAGGCCGAGCATGGCTTAATTCATTTATAGGCCAACTGTTTAAGTCAGTCCTCGCGTGTACGGGTTCTGACGAGGCGGTCACCTCTTATACATTACGCTAGAAGTACGCGCCGCCCGGTCCAGCTATGACAAGGTATAGCACGATCTAGACGCGTGAGCGTCAAATAATCATGCTAGTCTCATGTGAAAAATAATAAAGAGTATGTTACAGTCAACAGCAGAGGTATGGTAAAGGTCAATAAAGACCTACCGGGTATAAATTAAAGAAGCAATGCTATGTACCTTAAGATTTCCGTATTTAGCTGCCAAATGCAATGCTGTAAATCCTTTCTTGGTAGTTGCCGTTAACGGGGCGTTGTGCTCTATCAACGCGGCTGCGACCTGAAGGAGAAGCCATTATAAGAAACGGTAGCCAAAAAAGCGTAAACTTAAATCTTTCATCTATTAGAGATCTTAACAGCCATTGATGCCTATGTTCCATAAACCCATACCCTTTTATTTGAATGTGATATATGTGAAGATGGAATTTTGCAAGTTAAATTTGACTCACTTCGGTGTCCAATTGAGCTGAAATTTTAAACACTGTCCCAGTCTCGATGACAATGTATGTTTATGATAATCATGCCCTTATTGCTACCAGGAGCTCCTGAATGGTCAATATTTAAGTAACGGCGTCTTGGCTCTCATAGGCGTAGGTCTCCTCTATTCGATTTTTTTAAGAGAGAAGGGTTGGAGCTAAGACCTACCACGTTGCTCCAATGCGGACTGGTAGACACATATCCCTAGAATTCTTTAGAGATATACTGGTTTCCTTTGTTTCTTTGTTTTCTTGTTTTCCTTCGACATGCGATAAATTGCGAATATCAATTAGATACATAAGTTTTTACAGAATAACTCATTGGTTTCTACTCGGGGTTTGAACTTGTGATCCCCTCGAAACAGTCGCACCGCTTTACCGCCATCACAGCTACGACAGTTGACGAATGGTCAACAGTAGGGACATGAAATTGTTAAAGCTCTTGAAATAGGTTGAAAATTCAACTCACATCATGATTATGCTGCTTAGCGGCAATATGCAGCGCGTTGTAGTGATCAGCAGTCATAGCGCGCACGTCAGCACCGTGCTGCAGCAGCAGCACAGCAATATCAACATTGCCGAGTCTAGACGCGATATGGAGCGGGGTCTGCCGTTCGCGTGCCTTGGCTTCGACTGCGGCGCCGTTACGTAGCAATATGCGGATGATGTCCGTCTGATGAATAAATTTTGGTTAATTTCTTTGTGCCCAAGAATTGAATGAGTTATTTGGTACTAATATATGCAACTAGTGACTCATCAACAACCTATTAGAAAAGGAAATATAGATTAGGTTTGCCAAGGATGAAAATTTATTATGGGAAAAGATTAAATTTGTACAAAAGTAATAATAAAATTATTTTGCTATAATCCACGATGAAGTAAAATAGAAAACATATATAATGCTAACGACCAAAATCGTAAAATCGCAAACGACCAAATTTGCGATTTTGGTCGTGGAGTCTATCTCCTGATGATGCTTCGGTTGCGGGGCGAAACGATTGTTGAGTTTGTGATAGTGAACGTATATAGTGCTTGTGTATCGTGGTGGCGGTGGTGGAGGTTTGTGCATGTGTTTTTTACGAATCCTGCATGTATCAGGTATGATAACCGATTGTCCTCTCTACATTTAGCATTATATATATTTTCTATTTTACTTCATCGCGGATTATAGCAAAATAATTTTATTATTACTTTTGTATTATGGATCTCCGCAAAGTAACGCCTAATTCTATAAATTATTAAATTTTTACTTAGTACCTAAGTTATATAATGATATGGAAGATTTAAGGTCAATAGATTGGGGAAAGAAAATAAGTGTAAGAGTCTAATAGTTGAGGGTATACTCGCCAACAAACTTAATTAGTTTGACGCGATAATAGTTTTGTATGAAAATATAAAACTTTGTTGAAAAAAATCTAAACTAAACACTAGAATAGTTTATATTATAAATTACTAACATATATAATTAAAACAAACTAAGATTAAATTAACCTACAAATCAGTTATAACTAATTTATAGAATGAGGCGTTAGTTTACAGAGGTAAATAATACTAAAGTAATTAAAATATTACTTCTCATAATCCGCGATAAAAGAAAATTCAATATATGACATACAACACATATATTTTCTTTTATCACGGATTATAGCAAAATAATAATTACATTTATATTACAGTTATAACTATAAATCCCACTAATATTATAAATGCGAAAGTTTGTGAGTATGGAATTATGTTATGTACTCTTTTACACCGAATCCGCTGAAGCAATATCGATGAAATTTGGCACAATTATTCCCTATATAACGGAGTAACATATATAGAAATCCTGTTAATACTACAGGAATATAATAATAATAAATATATGGGACACTTACACACACGGTCGTCCGTCTCCAAAGTGAACTTAAAACTTGTGTTATGGTAGATAGACAACTGGTGAATATATACTTATATAATTTTTAAATACATACTTGAATACAAATATACACCCAGGCTCGAAGACCAACAATTTAATTGGGACAACAGAAGATGTTGGCCTTCGGCGGGAATCGAACCCGCGACCCGCGGTGCTGAAGGCAGGGGCACTACCCACTGCGCCAACGGGCCAGTCAATATGGTGATATTGAAAAGCGTCATCCATTATCAACCAATCACACGACTTCAGTCCACGCAATGAAGATGCGGGTACAATGCTGGTTATTAATAAAGTTAAAAACAGTATAGTATGTCCGAGAATTAGGTATGATCCTGAAATAGATAAAGTACGTTTGGAGTTCAAAACTCTACGGCACTAAGATTTTTGGTCATAATTTCTTACCTGGTTAGCTCTTGCAGCCAAGTGCAATGGTGTTTCTCCCCTAACAGTGGGCACGTCAGGGTTGGCCTCGTGCTGCAGCAGGTATATCACGATGTTCATACAACCCATGAACGAGGCCACGTGTAGCGGAGTCAAGCCTGATTCGGTTGTCGCTTGGATACCTAAACAATATCGTTATTATAGAAATTTTATTGGTGTTAACGCCTTTTCTAATCGTATGTTGGATGGTGATAAGCTAATTGGTAAGTTATTTTTCTTAACGTGCCATCTTCTCGCAAAGTTCAGCCATCATTGATGCAATTTTGACTTTCGATACCGCTTCTCCGAATAGGAAATGAGTACTTTTGCCGAACCAATGGCGTAGATTTTAGCCAAGATATCCTTCAAAAGTAATGAGAATATTATTTTGCTAGAACCCGCGATAAAAGAAAATATATGTAATGCTAAATGTAGAGTGTACTATTCGTTTCGGGTCGGGTCGGTTTTTGTTGGGTTTGGTTTTATCATTTTGAAAGTTTTCTACGCGCGAATCTTCTGGACATAGGCCTCGTCGTTTTTTGAAGAGAAGCGTTGAAGCTAATACCTATCACTCTGCTTCAATGCGAATATAGCATATCCGCAAAATTGTCTAGAAATAAGCAGGTTTCCTCAAGATATTTTTCTTCACCGAACAGCGTGCTATAAATTACAAATAGCAATGAGGTACTTAAGATTTTAACGGGAAAACTCCTTAGCACCCGTGAGCCCGAACTTAAAATTCAAATTTGCATTTGTGTGTTATCCCATATATTCATTAATAAAAAACTTACTGGCTCCATACTTCAAGAGCAGCTCAACGACCTTGATCCTGTTCTTCTTACAAGCAATATGGAGGGGTGTAAAACCATTCAGGGCGCGAGCATTTGCGTCCGCGTTTCTGTACGGAAACATACATATATCAAAAACCAGTGCTACCCACAATTACATGTACATTCAACTTAGGAGTTTATTGAAGTAGTCGTTAATATGCAGATTTCGAACCAAAGTAATGATTGAAATATTTTGCTATAACCCGATTTTTTTTTCAAAAACGTAAATTGAAATTAGAACTGTCACAAAAGATATTAAATGCAAATGCCACAACAATACAAAAATATTTTTGAATTTAAACAATTGTGAGTGGTATATATATTGAAACTGTCGGGCTTGAAACTGGTCATTCTTGTCCGATAAAATAAGACGTGAGTATAACCGGTTTCTATACATTAATTATGAATACAAGAACAAATTGGACTGTCATACAAATTGCTAGCTGCAAACCTGATGAGTAATAAAAGTAAATATGAGCAATTCATCATTCCAGAGATTAAAACGAACCCCATTTTGATAGCTTTATTTTACTTTATTAGATATCTTTATGGATCATAGTCAAATATAATTAAATAATGTATATTTGATTAAATAATGTATATTATTTTCATATGAAAATATATCATTATATTGGTATAATTTACCTATCTAGAAGTAGCTTAGCGACTTTAGCGTGGCCACAATGAGCCGCGACGTGTAAGGCGGTGAGGTAATCGACTGTGACGTCATCGACGGGAGCTCTACGCGAGAGGAGCACCCGCGCAGCCTCTGAGTGGTCTCCCTGCGCTGCCATGTGGAGTGGTGCAAGCCCGTTCTATGCAAAAGAAACAGCAAAAATGTACAAGTTATATCTATCTTAAATTACTTACACGCTAGGACTATACAAATACAAATTATGCCCAAGGGGAATGGTCCCGAGAATGCGGGCAGTATAGTATATAATAATATAATTATAATAAGATAATATATGAATAGTGTTCTAAATAAGATTTGTCGCGAGCATATGTTTTTCACGAGAATAAAAACTGACATTCTCGCAGTAAGTCTTCATAAATTTAAAACAATTTTGCATCAGCATAAAAACAACTAAGTGTTGCCTCCTGTATTTCTAATTTAATTTAATTAGTGTATGATTAAGTTTTAATTGTTAACTTAGAAATTTACTCTTTATAACTCCGCACTTGCAGGATATTAAGGCATGCTGTTTGCCAGTAATTGCACGTGCACAATTTGTATGTTTATATAATATGATGTTTTATTGTTATTGTAATTGCTAAAAAAATAATAATAATATAAAAATATGTGTTTGCGAACGAGTCAGTTACATACATATAGTTGAAACTAATATAAAACCTGCATAAATCAGAATCTAAGCATAGATCTTACCTTACTCTTGCTGGTGATAGGCGCCCCTCTATCTAACAGTGACTCTACCACTCTCTCATGTCCAGATCGTGCTGCGCAGTGTAGTGGTGTGAGGCCATCTCTAGTCCTTGCTTCGACATTCGCTCCGTTATCACAGAGCAGTGATACCATATTTTCTTTACCTGTTAAAATATTACATTGATTCGACATGTCAACTTGTGAAAGATTCTCAGGAACAACTTTATAATTTCGAAAAAACTATACCGATACACTATTATTTTACTACACAAAATTACACTACATATAAAACAATGGCACAAAAACTTTAATAAAGCGGTCAGGTTTATGGGCTAACCGTTTAACTCAGACCTCGCCTGCGGGTCTAAAGCGCCCATGTACGCCGACGCGACATGTAGGGTTCAACCATTTTCAGTTTCCCCCGTTACCCATGGCCTATCGTAACTTAACGTTTAACGGCCAAAAAATCATTTGCTTCCAATTCTACTTTAAACCTTATTTTTAATGGCCAAAAACAGCAAAAGTGTTTAAAATTTAGAATTTACTTAACTGTTGAACATTGATTTTTGTACATTTTATTGAATGTATTCGAGAAAGGTACTCACCCCATTTAGCAGCAACGTGCAATGGACAAATATTATGCTTTGCAGCACAATTAACATCAGCACCTTTAGCCAGCAATAATCGAGCAACAGATTCGTTGCCGTAGTGTGCTGCAATGTGCAGTGGTGTGAAACCAGATTTTGACGTCACGTCTGGGTTGTGTTCGTTCTAAAAATGTAGGCCAAAGAAAATGGTACAATATATCCTTTTTTTTAAATAAAATATAAATATAAATTAGAAATAAAACTGGCATATAAAATTCTAATTTACTTTATTTATAGACTAGAAGACTCAGTAATTTTACTATATATATCACACGCTTAGTATTAATGTGACCTAATCCAAAATTAGACCTCATTGAATTAGATATATTGTAATAATAACTTCAATGCAATCTATGATATCAAGCTGCACACTTTTAAAAAAGGTTGTATTTTCTTGCTCTTCCATGTTATGAATGTCTTTAACATTCGGGAGTTTTGTAGGATTACGCTACGAAAAATTGCAGTTTGCCAAGAAACAACTTTTTTGAATTAGGTCACTTTAACACTAAGCGTGCGATTTGCTTATTACCAAATGTGCTAGTCTATTACTAATATTTGTTTTTATTTTTTTTTGCGGGCCCACTAAAGTTAATAATTGTTTATTTAGCTTAAGTTAGCTTTTGGGTTTGACATCCCTGATGTAAAGCATAAGACTTTCTGAATCGTATAACTTTGACTATTCTCGACGGCAACTTATTTAATTATGTCAGAGGTGCATAAACTTTTTTAATCTAAGCCACAAAAACAAAGGAAATTTTGATGGTGAAAAAAACAAAATTAACTTTGTTTTTTAAACACTCAAAAGTTAAAGTATACGTTATTTTTATAGGTAATGCTGTTTATAAGGGCTGTATATACCTCCAATAATAGGTTGGCTGCTTTTACATCATCCTTTTTCGCGGCAATGTGAAGAGCTGGTAGACGAACTCTACCACGAGTGTCTGCTTCTAGAAGGACAGAGACCACCTTCTCGTGACCTTGCTGCATAGCAACCGCCAAAGGTGTGAACCCGTCCTGTTTGTGCAACATTTGGTTAATTTTTTGTTTTAGATAATTATAATGCTAATTAATCGTCGTGATAAAACCGTTTTCAGAATATTATAAAATGTGTCTCTTTAAATTATGAATAGAATAGAATAGTAGAAATAGAATAGTAGAATAGAATAGAATAGCTGAATAGAATAGTACCACCCTTATTTCTTACCGAGGTGTCGTAAGAGGCGACTAAGGTAAGTCGACCCGCCGTGTGGTATCCGGCTAAGTAGAATAGACCAACCTCATTTCTTACCGAGGTGTCATAAAAGGCGACTAAGGTAAGTTGACCCACCGTGTGGTATCCGGTTTAGTAGAATAGACCACCCTCTTTCTTACCGAGGTGTCGTAAAGTACGACATTGGTAAGTTGACGTCAGGCAGGCGGCCGGTCGTAAAAACGCAGCCAAATCATAGGACAGCATGTTTATTACATGTTGTGCCGACCCCACTAGAGTGGGAAAAGGGCAGGAAGATGATGTGTCTCTTTAAATTATATCGTGTATATTCTTATTATAGGAGTGCCCTATCGGAAAAATAAAGTTACATCTATAAGCATCGATTTTGATCAATCTAAAAATCGGATTGTCCACTCTACATTTAGCATTATATATATTTACTATTTAACTTCATCGCGGATTACAGCAAAATAATTTTATTATTACTTTTGTACAATATATCTTTTTAAAGCTTTTTTAAATTTGGTTGAAAGTAAATGTATTACATACCTCTGTGGCCAAACTCTGGTTTGAGCCATTTGCAAGGAGAAACTTGACCACACCATCATGGTTCTCCTGAGCGGCCATGTACAATGGTGTGAAACCATTTTGGGACTGGATATTAACCTGTAGCAAATATAATAGAATTAGTACCTAACGGATCTTTAACTGATAATAAAAACACCTACCTTATGATGAAATGAAATGTCTTTTGCTACTTATGTACCGGCTTGTTACTATCCCACTGCTGGGCATAGGCCTCCTCTCTCCGTTTCTGGAGAGAAGGATTGGAGCTAAGACCTACCACGCTGCTCCAATGCGGATTGGTAGGTTTCACATATCCCCAGAATTCTCTAGAGATATGCACGTTTCCTCACGATGTTTTCCTTCACCGAAAAGCGTGTGATAAATTGCAATTATCAATTAGACACCTAAATTATATTAGAAAATCTTATTGGTGTCTGCCCAAGTTTCAAACCAGTAATTGTCTCTAAAGATTCACACGGTCGCACCGCAGGGCTATCACAGCTTTTTTGCTACTTATTAATTACTAATTTGTGCCCGCTACTTCTGTCGTATGGACTGCTGAATAAACAGTGCTTTTGGAATAAACAGAAGCTTATGTCATTCTCCAACCCTGCAAATATCTCCATCACAAAAATCGGATCGATCCGGGAAGACTGAGCTTTATCGTTTTCTCGAGAACTTAGTTTAGTTCTTTTGGTAAATATCCCGGACTGACATGAATTATATTATTACAAAGAGGTCAATTAAATTTATCCAATATACAAAAACCGAAATATATAAAAACTTTCTTAAAATAACTTTTTTGAGAACAGTGTTCTCAAAAAAGTGATTTCTTTACTTTTAAGATTTGACTTGACTTTGAAAGATTGTGAATAAAAGACTGATAGGTTGATAAAAGATAGCGTTCTAAATATCATCTTATTCCTGTTAAATTAACAGGAATAAGATTTGCCTATATGTTACCCCGGTGTGTAAGAAATAATTGTGCCAAATTTCATCGATATTGTTTCAGGAAAAAATTATAGATAGACTTTCGCATTAATAATTTTAGTAATGATTTTTTGGTATTAATTAATAAAGCTATATTATGCGCGTAACTTATATATATTTAAAATAGACCCTCGCACACACACACATCCTTTCTCATATAAAAAAATATCACTAGCATTCTCCTGCCCTTATCCTACTCTAAGTGGGGTCGGCACATCATTATTTACAGAGATGTCATATAAGGTGACTAAGGCAAGGAGAATTATGTGTACCAAGATTTCATCCATCCATAAATACTAAAGATTGGCTTTGTGCGAACAGCATTACTGTGCAAATGCATTAACCACGATGCACATTCGGGTTATTATTAATACTGTTCAATAACAAATCATGTCGATGTGAAATGGACTGAAAATTAATGGTTCACAGTGTCGTTGACCCCGGCTATGTGGGTCTGTACGGACATCAATCATAACTGCTTCAGGGTTTATTACAGCCACTTCCGTTTATAGCCCCTTTTACGAGAATGACATTAATGTGAAAGATAAAACATTATTCTGATGCAGCATTTATATATTCTTCATTTACAAGGTCCTTTTATTTTCAATATAATCTTCCGTTTGCAGTCGAGACCCTAAAGCCATAGAGTCAAAGTGCATTTTTTTTCATCCATTTTAATACCTCGGTTAATTGCCTCTTCAGGTGACACAGGGCTGACTCTTTTTTCGCACAAAGAATCAGCTTAGCGATTCCGCGCGGATACGCTACCAGCATTCTTAAGACCATTCCAAATGGGCATGATTTGTATAGTCCTAGCGTGTAAGTCATTTAAGATAGAATATCTGGGTGACCGAGCTTCGCTCGGTAATTTTTTACAAAAAAAAACTTTTAAAAAAGAAAAAAACAATTATTGAGTTGGGGATCGATCCTTGGCATTCATGTTTCTCGAGGCTGCCCGATACCCAAATAAGCTAGGTCGACTTGACAGTTAATGGCGAAAATTCAATTCAATATAAATGTTAGTGTTTTTTAATGCCCAAAAACAGGGATAAAACAATATTTTTTTTTTTTAAACCTAGCTAGATCAATTTTTCTCCCCCAAAACCTCCTACATACTGAATTTTAGGAAAATCGTTGGAGCCGTTTCCAAGATTCGGAAAATATATATATATATATATATATATATACAAGTTTAACTCATTTAAATATTAAAGATAACTTGTACATTTTAGCTGTAAATAAAAAAATAAAAAATAAAAAAATCTAACTTTTGAATCGATTTGATTAATACTAGTTTTGAAATATTTGTAGAAGTCCAAGGAAATGACGCCCAGAAATATGAAGAAATTGTGAGAAACAGAATGATTGAAGACTTATGTATGTACTGTGTTTGCGTGTGTCTGTCTCTCTCTCTCTCTCTCTCTCTGTGTGTGTGTGTGTGTGTAAGAGAGAAAGAGTGTTTGTGTGTGTATATATATATATATATATATATATATATATATATATATATATATATATATATATATATATATATATATATATATATATATATATATATATATATGTGTGTGTGTGTGTGTATGTGTGAATATAAATATTATATGTTAAATGTATAGTCACGAAAATATTTCATATATAAGGTATGTTCAAATAAATCGCTCAGTATACGAAAACCTATACCTAGTGGAATGGATCGTGATTATTGGCCTACCCTTTTCCCACTCCAAGTGGTTTCGGCACAACATATTTTAAACATGTTGTGATTCGGCTAGTTATTTTACGACCGGCCGACTACATGACATCAAGTTACCTTAATCGCCTTTTATTACACCTCGGTCAGAAATTAGGGTGGTCTATTCTTACTTAGTGGGATACAGCAAGGCGGAAAATTTTGATTACTTATGTAACACATAGCGTGCTGTGGTTACCTGTAAATGTGAGAACAGTTAGATTTAAGGTCACGGGAAATGTATATTATAAATATTGTTATTGTTTCTTATGTTGGTGATCCAAATAAATAAATAAATAAATTAGTTTGTAATAAATTTTATTTTTACTAACTAAGGTTAGTGCACTAGTAATTGACCATGCACTAGTAGTTGACCGTTTTGTATGAAATTTTAAATAATAAGCGTTTTGTTTGTTGTAACTAATAAAAAATATTAATTTATAATATTAAATTTTAAATATTAAACAATGTGCTACAGTTCTGAGCTTTCGGTCAGTTGTTAATAGATGGTAACAGGTTATTACAAATTGTAAGGGGTCTAACGTCGTAAGGCGCTACTTGTAAGGGGCCTCACGTGCGTAGAGTTACACTTACAAAGAAATGTTCGGGTCTGTGTCGAAAACGACTTAATTCACAATGCAAGTTAGTTACAGAAGTTATAAGCGCGGAGAGTAGATAGCGTGGACCACGTTCTATGGCGGTTCGCGGCGCACTGTTGGGTAATGCGTCGGTGATATATCCTCATTCTTCGGCGTCTATGAAAGGTGCCTAGGCTGCACGCACAAAGGTAAAGATAAGAATTCACTGTTGAGCAGATGGCGGGCTAGAAAGCGGCGAAAAGGTTTCGCGGAATGGTCGACGGTAAACTCAAAGGCAGCGCTATAATTAAGGAATAGGCGAGAAGCGAAGTATAAAGAAATGGTCTCGTTACAAATAATTTATTAGCTACAACAAACAAAACGCTTATTACTTAAAATTTCATACAAAACGGTCAACTACTAGTGCATTGTCAATTACTTGTTCACTTACCTTAAATGATATGACTTACTTGAGCTCCGTTTTGCACGAGCAATTTGACAACAGCTTCCTGTCCTGCTAGAGAAGCGATATGTAAAGCTGTATTGCCCTTCTTGGTGGCGGCATCTATTGCTGCTCCACGCTGCAGCAGCTCGCGGACTACCTCCACGTGACCGTCTTTGGAGGCCAGATGGATAGCATTGAGGCCATTCTGCAGAAAAAAATTAATTTTATGACCGGCTTAAGTAAAAAAAGTAAAGTAAACCTGTTAGTATTACACTGATGAGTATAGGCCACCTCTCTCCGTTTTTGGAGAGAAGGGTTGGGTTGGACCTACCACGCTGCTCCAATGCGGATTGGTACGTTACACATATCCCTAGAATTCTCCAGCCTTCATCGAAAAGTGTGTGATAAATTCCAATTGCAAATTAGATACATAAGTTTTTAACAGAAAAACTCACTGGTCTCACTCACCAGAGGTTTGACCCCGTGACCCCTTTGTAAAAAGTCGCACGTTCTCAGTGTCTCTTGGGGTCTCAAGGTGTTAGAATGGTGACCTCGCACCGGAAAGCGCAGTGTCGGTAAAAAGGTTGTGGGGACCCGCTGAGTCCTAAGGCACAAGATGTGATGTGTCTTGTGGTGTAGAGATCCTATGAAGAGACCTATATCCAGCAGTGGACGTCCATTGGTTGACAAAGAAGAAGAAATAGAATTGCGTAAAATATATAATCACTTATGTGTAGGGCTTCCAAATTTTACTAGGGTTTGGTCAGATATATATTTTTTGAGTTGAAATAAAAAATATTGCTCCTTCTGGGTCCACTTTTAAGTCCTATTACCCGGCCGCACATCTTTGCGACGAACAAAACCTTAGAATAGCAATACGCTGTGATAGAAGAAATATTTTTACGGGGCTTAATAATGACAGTCCGGAAATATCGATTCAAATGGCAACCCTAGCTCTGTGCCAAATTCCCTGGAAACTTAAACGAGAACAAAGGATGAACAACGAAGGGAACAAAGTACGAACTTAACGCAAACTTGGCTGCCGTCCAAGTTTTCCGAATACAAGGGAAAGGAGAATAATTGAATTATCCGAAAGTTGTGTGACATTTATAGTATGGTACTCCTATAATTTGTTTGCTTGCACTTTGTGCTAATGGAAAAGTGGCGCTAAGAAAAGATCCGCCCGCATGGAAAAATTAAACCGTAATATAGTATTTTGATAACCATAAAAATGGTTAAAGTGGATTTACCTTAAAAGCTGGCATATGCTGTCCCGGATATTTATTTAGAACATTTAAAAGGAAACAATTTTTTAATACATGATTGTTGAATAACTTCCTGATATCAGCGCGTTCTAACAATCAAACAGAGAAACAAACTCTTCAGCTTTATATATCTTATATATATAAAAGAAAGTTGGTCTAAGTTACACTATTTATAACTCAAGAACGGATGAACCAATTCGGCCGAAAATTGGTGTAGAGGTTGCTTAGAACCAGGAAACGGACATAGGATACCTTTTATCCCGTTCGACCGCATTTATTTTATCCCGTCAAGTCACTATAAATCGTGGTACTACAAGAACGACTATGACATTGAATAACAAAACGCAAATGTCAGTGGAATACAAAACATAGATGACAGTTAACGTAATTTTTCTTTGGTAAAGTATGGTAAAATATTTGACAATTATCAAAATAATAGTGTTGCAACATGTTTTTAATACAACCTCCTTCATAGAGTTGGTCATTAATATGAAAAAGCATTGTGGCTGTCATATGTGTCATTAAGTTGTTGAGAAAGAGTAAGTGGGTTGACTCTGGGAAAACTGTTTTTATTTATTGAATAAGTATAATAATATAATAAGTACAAAGCAGAAATATCGTCGTTTATTATATTCAGAAGAGGATGTAACCTAAACTCACAAATAGAGCGGACAAAAGGAATATCTGGAAATTTAAAGAGTTTAAAGAAAAGACAAATGACGATCAATATCTTGAGACAACACGGAGAGTGCGAATTTCGTATAATTTGAGAGATAGTTGCGATATGCGATACTATGGAATAAAAAATGGAGTTTTTATTGGAGAGATTATTATGATGATATTATGATGGTAAATGGTATTCCATTTATTAACTCTGTAAGATCAACGTGACGATGTGCTATGTGAGGCCATAGACGCGCCCGTGACTTTTGTTCGATAGAACTGTCAGCTAGAATGACGATTATTCTCTGGATTTGTTCCAGTTGTAACGATTGTTTTCTAGACTGTGGCCATCTGCAACGACTGTCAGCTAGACTCTGCCTAGATGTGGTGATTGTTCTTTGAGCATTATCATTTGCGAGTTGTTATATCTTAGGAATGCTAGTAAAAGTGCTGATGCACTACCGCTGCATCAGCATTGTCTGGAGCTATGAGCTCATCGGGTTACCGGGAGCGCCAGTCGTTACAAGACCTCGACCGCGACATGGTCTATTTTCGTTTCCGTTATTATAAAGTTTCTGTCCAAAGTTAAAATAAAAGTTGTATTTCAAAATATCTTTTTTTTAAAAACCTTTTTGTGGAACACGTTATAACATTGGTGGCAGCGGTGGGATCCAAAAAAGTGGGTCCTCGGTCTCTATTAAAACAAGTGATATATTGTGAAAGAACTCAAAATAACGGAAAAGTGTCAAAAACTCTTAAATATATAAATAAATAAAATTCTAAAAGTGCAAAAGTGGCAGTGTTAAACTCTAAAACGGCTGATATTTCCTGTTTCTACAAAACTTTTACAAAATTCAATTTCTATTAAATAAATTTTATTAAATAATTTTTCTACTAAATAAATAACCTAATAATTAAATTCATCGAGTGCATCCAGTGAAATTACCTACAAGAATCCAGGTGTCATCATATCCTGTCAACATGAACATTATCGCGATCGCCTACGCATTCTACGTATTGTTCGAGTGAGTCTGGCTTATAATTGTCATCTTATCCATTCGTGTATGTAATAATTATTGTTTCGAGAATCTATAACAATGTCTGAATCAAAATCGTCTAGAACAACATTACAAGTTCCTAGTGACATAAATTTACCATCCGATACGGAAGACGAAAGAGCTTGCGATTCCAGGAAAACCCGGGCGGCTAAGCGTAATAACCAGAGTAGCATCATAGAATTAGATTTAAATATACTATTAAAATTTATCAAACCGTATGACGGGAACAGAGAAACATTAAACTCTTTTATAATAAATTGTAATAATGCTTATGAGCTCGCCACAGAAATTCAAAAACCGATAGTTTTTAAATATATATTATGCCAACTCAGCGGTAAAGCTGAGGTGGCTTGTTCTATAAAAGAATTTACAACCTGGGAGCAACTCAAAGATTTTTTAAAAACCCAATTCAGTGTTAGGAAACACTATTCTCATTTACTCACTGAATTACAAGAAAGTCGTCAGGCGTATAATGAAAACGTAACTCAATTTTCTCTCCGAATCGAAACATGTTTATCACAACTTTTAACTGAAATTTCCTTGTCTAACAGTAAAGTAAAAGAATTATCAGGCCGCACTGCGGCAATGGAAGAGCTTGCCCTCCACCATTTTCTAATGGGTCTTCAACCCAGAGTTTCTAACATCATCAGGTGTAAGTCACCCAAAAATCTAAACGAAGCAATTAACTTTGCTATTTCTGAAGAACGTATTCAAGAAACATTATACAGACGTAATTCAGAAAATAAACCACAAAGATCATCCTCTGTTCCAAATCAAAATTCGCGTAATAAACCTTTCGTAACTCAAACGTTTACACAAAAAAATTTCCAACCTAATTACTCTGGGGCATACAAACCCAGTAGTGATCAATCAAATCTTCAATGTAGATACTGTAAACTCCCAGGTCACATAATCGAAAACTGCAAAAGAAGGGAATATAACAATAACCGGTTTCGAAATTCGTATCAACAAAGACCTTCTACTTCTCGCGTACACTTTATACCCGAACCTGAACCGGAGGGAGAAGATGTTTGTGACAATAATGAGAGTGCAGAGTTAAACCAATAAGGGTCTCGTCTTCGTGTCGCACGAGACCTCATCCAAAAGTCGACACACATTGGCTTACAAATACCATCAGATCTAAGACACATATCTCGAAAACTTCACTAATCCAATCCAAGCAAAGGGTTATACAGCAGGGTAACCAGCCCCGAATCGGCAACCCGTTTGAATCCAAAATCAAGGTCACACAGCAGGGTAACCAGCCCCAAAACGGAGACCTTCGTCCGAGGGTTATACAGCAGGGTAACCAGTCCCAAATCGGCAACCCGTTTGAATCCAATATTAAGGTCATACAACAGGGTAACCAGCCCCAAAACGGAGACCTTCGTCCAAGGGTTATACAGCAGGGTAATCAGTCCCAAATCGGCAGCCCGTTTGAATCAAATACAAAGGTCACACAACAGGGTAACCAGCCCCAAAACGGAGACCTTCATCTAAAGGTCACACAACAGGGTAACCAGCCCCAAAGCGGAGACCTTCATCCAAAGGTCACACAACAGGGTAACCAGCCCCAAAGCGGAGATCTTCATCCAAAGGTCACACAACAGGGTAACCAGCCCCAAAGCGGAGACCTTCGTCCAAGAATAAAAAAAAATCAAATAAACTTCCCTAATCTCACTGGACCTGACAAATCCGACTATAATACTAAAAATAAATCCTACAATTCCATGACGAATAAAATCTACGAAATCACCACTGATCCTACAAAAATATTATTACCTCACATCCTAGTAAAATCATCGGTTTCAGATATACCATTATCATTACTCATAGACTCAGGGTCCTCTATTAGCCTAATTAAATCTGAGTCTATTCATAATAACCCCAACCTCGTTAAAGAACGAATTAACTTAAAAGGTATAGATCCGGGCCATTAATCAACAAAAACCTTAGGTCATTTTAATTTAAAATTACAATTATCAGATTCATCCAAGAAAGAAATAAGTTACAAATTCCATGTAGTAAATGAAATAAACCTACCCTATGACGGTATAGTCGGAAACGATATGCTGAATGCTCTTGGATGTAATATTGACTATACTAAAAACATTTTGAAAATTAGCAACATAGATCTAAAATTATTTTTTCATGAACCCATTTACACCATACCTGCTAGATCAGAAGTGTTAATAGAATGTTCTGTCTCGAACCCGGAAATAATAGAAGGAATTGTATTAGATCAAAACCAAATAAAGGGCCTTCTAATAGCAAACTGCCTAGTGAAAGTAAAACAAAACAAAAGAATTAATTTAACAGTTGTAAATATATCAGAATCCCCTATCACCCTTAATTCAAATCTAAGCCTGACTCTGAGTCCAATAGAACCTACAGACATTCCAGAATCACCAACAGAGTTGCATCTCATTCATTCAGTTCAATACCATGACTCCTATCACCGTACTCAAGAGGTCCTTAATAAACTCAGAACTTCACATCTTAATTCAGAAGAAGAAAACGCGCTCTATAATCTTTGCTCCGAGTACTCTGACATTTTTCATCTCCCTGACGAGAAACTGAGCTTCACGAACACTCTGAAACATTCTATCCAAACAACTTCCCAAACTCCTATTCACGTCAAATCCTATCGTTTCCCGGAAATCCATAAGTTAGAAGTCAAAAAACAAGTTAATCAAATGCTAGACCAAGGGATCATAGAACCTTCAAACTCGCCTTGGTCAGCTCCTATATGGGTTGTCCCAAAAAAATTAGATTCATCCGGACAAAGAAAATGGCGGATAGTAATAGACTACCGCCAACTGAATGACATATCAATTGGAGATACGTACCCCATTCCGCAAATCAATGAGATCCTGGACCAGCTTGGTTCAAGTAAATATTTCAGTACTTTAGATCTAGCCTCAGGATTCCACCAGATACTTATACAGGAAGAAGACAAAGCCAAAACAGCATTTTCAGTACCTGAAGGCCATTATCAATTTACGCGTATGCCTTTTGGGCTTAAAAATGCCCCATCTACATTTCAAAGGCTAATGAACACCGCATTAGCTGGACTTCAAGGAACGCGGTGTTTCGTATATCTAGACGACATAGTTCTTTACGGATATGACCTAGATAAAGCTATAAATAACCTACGCTGTATTTTCCAACGATTAAGGGAACATAACCTCAAATTACAGCCCGATAAGTGAGAGTTCCTCAGAAGAGAGGTAGCTTATTTAGGGCATATCATAACAGAACAGGGCGTAAAACCAAATCCTGATAAAATAAAGGCCGTTATAGATTTCCCCAAACCAAAATCTCCCAAAGACATCAAATCCTTCCTTGGGTTAGTATCATATTACCGTAGATTTATCCCTGATTTTTCCAAAATTGCCAAACCTCTTACTAACCTCTTAAAAAAGGACAATTCATTTGAGTGGCACAATCCACAACAAGTGGCTTTCGACGAATTAAAAACTAAACTGACGACTGCTCCAGTACTAAGCTATCCTGATTTTACCAAAACCTTTATACTGACTTGTGACGCATCAGACCACGCAATTGGTTCTGTACTCTCTCAAGGTCCTGTCGGTAAAGACAGACCAATTGCCTTTGCTTCCAGAACATTGAACAAGAACGAGTGCAATTATAGCACCACGGAAAAAGAACTTCTTGCCATAATCTTTGGTTGCAAAACCTTTAGGCCTTACCTGTATGGTAGAAAATTTCAAATAATTACAGACCATCGACCATTAAAATGGCTGTTTAACCACAAAGACCCTTCTAGTAAACTCCAAAGATGGAGACTCAAACTCGAAGAATATGAGTATGAGATAATATATCGCAAGGGCAAGTATAATTCCGCAGCCGACGCATTATCACGTCACCCACCTAATATCCCAAATCCTGTAAACGCAGTTAACACGGGGGACGTCAATCCAAGCGACTCCACAACTTTACCTTCTACCAGTGCAGCGCCAGGTCCATCTGACACTGTACCCCAAACCTTGGATAATATGACACTTAGCCCATTTGATATTGAAGACCTACTTGCTACTTCCCCAATCCCGTTTGAGCATATTGATTTTGACCTCCATGGTTGTCCTTCAGGTCCTGAAACAGAAAAAGAAAATGTTAATAATACAGAAGATGTACAACAAACCACAACATACGTACCTGACGATGGCAATCTACCTAATCCCGATCCTCTCCAAGAAATAATAGACGATTTTCCACCCTCTGGATCTAATGTTGAAATCCTGAATGAACCGAGTAATTTAAACTCACCCATAAATATACCAAGACCCAATCAAACTCGTAATGAAACTTACTCGGACTACCTGAAAATGAGTACTAATAAAAAACATACATATGACACTATTATCCATGAATATGCAAACAAACTATTGGACACGGACTGTAAAATCATAATTATCCCTACATCAATCGACTTAGACGAAGCTAACCCATTTGTGGAAGAAATCCTTGCAAATCAATCTGACGTCAACGAATTCTTAAATAAAGAAAGATCTCTGTGCTCATCCCTGCGTTTAGAATCTGAAAACAAACTATATTATTTTATTTTTACAAAAGTATACCATTTTGACGACGTAACTTATCCTGATCTTTACAAAGCTTTGCAAAACCTCAGAAATGAATTAGTCATTGGAAATGAAACTCCTACTGAGATTGCTATATCAGATTTTAAGGACCCGTTTGCTAAAACATCCTATATCAAATTATATAATATACTCGCGTATATCTTTCAAGGTACTAACATCGCTATTAAAATTTACAGGAACACTATTAGTTATCCAACTCCAAGTGAAATCACCAAAATTTTAAAAGACAATCACGACTTACCTATTGCTGGACATCTTGGATCCACTAGAATGTTAAAAAGAATCCAAGAAAAGTACTACTGGAAGAACATGAAATCAGACGTAGAAAACTATGTTCGTAAATGTCCATTATGTCAAGAAAATAAGGCTCTTAGAAAAACAAATAGAGCCCCAATGCAAATAACAACCTCTTCCAGTTCACCCTTCCAAAGAATATCCCTTGATGTCGTAGGTCCTCTACCCGAATCAGGACCTGCGAAACTGAAATACATCTTGACAATACAAGACGACCTTACTAAATTCTCTACGGCATACCCTTTACGTAGCGTCTGCGCGGAAGAAACCACTGACTGCCTTCTCCACTTTATATCTTTATTCGGTATCCCAAAAATGATTTTAACCGATCAAGGCACGAATTTCACTGCGGAACTTTTCAAAAATACATGTGCATTCCTCAAAATTAAACAATTATGGTCTTCTCCATATCACCCACAAACACAGGGTGCTTTAGAACGAAGCCACTCTACTCTTAAAGAATACCTAAAATCATACGTAAATCAAAATCAGGATAACTGGCCAAAATATGTTTACACAGCTATGCTAGCGTACAACTCTGCAGTTCACTGCACCACACAGTATACACCATACGAACTATTATTCGGGCACAAACCCTACATTCCAGACTCTGTCTTTGACGAAAAATCTTGTGACACTTACCCTGATTATGTTAAAATGCTTCAACATAGATTAAAATTTTCTAGAGAACAAGCTCTTCAAAATATCCAAAAGTCCAAAGAAAGATCAAAACTATATTACGATCAGAAAACTCGAAACACCAAATTCAAAGTCGGTGATTTTGTATATTTAAAAAATCACCTGAGACTTCGAAAGGCCCTTTCACCTATTTGGAAAGGCCCTTACAAAATCATTAAAATGCATGGAAACAATACAGTTTCCCTCCTAATTAATAGAAGACATATAAAACATCATTTCGATGAAATCAAGCCAGCAGAAGTTTCAGTTACTCCTTCTTCCTCCCAGGAAGTTTAAAATAATTTTGTCATAAAAAAAAAAATATATATATATATTAAATTTATTTGTTTTTTTTTGTTTGTTGTGTAATGTCCTATTATTTTTATATTCTTTTGATTTATTTTATTTTTTTATTATTATTTTTAGGATTTGTACTTAGTCTAGTTATTTGCATTTCAGTTCACCTACATTAGTCACCCCAAGTTATGTACAACCAGTCTCATCAGGCTCTGGAATCTTTTTTGATTACATCGGTAAACTCAAAATTATAAACGGGCATTTAAGCATATTAATGCCTATAGATATCTCTCATATCCAATTACATATTGAAAACATAAATTCTGTCCTTACTAACATGAACCATATTTGCAATAAGAACATGAATATTACAGATGAGCTGAAATGCAATAATATGCTTGAACCCTTGATTGTGCAGCACCGAAATATTAATAAAAAGTATCTCGCCATCTCTCATCTCCTCGAAAAAAGATCAAAGCGTGGAGCATGGTTTGGTGGTGTAGGAACCGTGTTAAAACATATTTTTGGCACTTTAGATGAAAATGACGCGATCAAATATGACGATGCAATTAACTCTATTCAAAACAATAATAAAAACTTAGCGTTTTTGGTTAAAGAAAATATATTAGTCTCTTCCTCCGCTATTAGTTCCTTTAACCATTCGCTGCACAATTTAAAGGTCAACGAAATAAAATTAAATGAAGCTGTAGATAAGTTCTCTGTGAAACTAAATAAGGCAATAGAAATTTCTAATAAATTAATAATAATATCAGATATTAATACAATTTTCAATAGTCTAGAAGCATCCCTACTTAATTTATCCCTTCAGTTAGAAGACATCATTAATTCTATTTTGTTCTCTAATTTAAATATTCTTCACCCTTCTGTTATAACTCCCCATCAACTATACCGAGAACTTGTCGACAACAATAAATATTTACCTAGAAGTTTAGAATTAGCATTAAAATTAGATATAAGTTCAATTCATTTTATCTTTAACATCTCTAATTTAATATGTTATTATTCAAACAATAGGATTGTATTTGTCTTGCAAGTACCACTTGTTACTCCTCAGGTTTTCCATTTATATCATAACATCCCGTTACCGATTCCACATAATTCTGTAAAGCCAGACTCATTCACACTTGTAGTACCGAAAAACAAGTATATTGCGATCACTAAGGATAAATCGCACTACACCGGCCTCGAGTCCTTATCTTCCTGCAAAGTGATAGAATCTACAAACCATATCTGCAATATTATGAACGTGTTTCCGGTAAATGTAAATCCTTGTTGTGAGAGTGAACTTTTATCTAAAGTAATTACCAAAATACCAGTGCAGTGTAGAACAGAATTTTTATCTGATGTTATTGACACTTGGAAACCTATTTCAAATAATAGGTGGATTTTCATACAGAGTGTACCGTCGAAATTATCAATAGATTGTAATGGTTTAGATTTAACAGAAATAAGTATTTTGGGAACAGGCATATTAAACATACCTAAGAAATGTACAGCCTATTGTAGAAGCACGATATTATATTCAAACGATAATGTGTTAACTATTAAATCACCATTAATTGTAACTCCTGAATTTAATATAATAAATGATTCCTGTTGTAATATAAATAAGTTCAAACAGACAATAGATAATTATAACATACCAATTTCTAAGTTAGAGAATATTGAATTTGAAAACATAAATTTTGACCCGGACGTATTTAAGAAATTAAATAAAATAATAGAAGAACCACATTTAATAAAATACGGAGCACATTATTCAGTCATAATAATTTTTATAATATTATCTATTGTTTGCTTAATAATATTTAAATCTAGATTAGTCAAAATTTGTACGACCGGCAGCAACCCTAAAACGCGTGATATTCCCCTTGAAGACATAGTACAACCTGTAGAAATAGACTTACAACAGAGGGATAGTTCTCATCCCAGGATCAGAAGAAACATCTAACTTTATTTAAACATAAATTTCGACATTTAAGTCGAACTTTATTTTTACATGAGGGGAGGTGTTATATCTTAGGAATGCTAGTAAAAGTGCTGATGCACTACCGCTGCATCAGCATTGTCTGGAGCTATGAGCTCATCGGGTTACCGGGAGCGCCAGTCGTTACAAGACCTCGACCGCGACATGGTCTATTTTCGTTTCCGTTATTATAAAGTTTCTGTCCAAAGTTAAAATAAAAGTTGTATTTCAAAATATCTTTTTTTTAAAAACCTTTTTGTGGAACACGTTATAACAGAGTCTGTTTACGTGTGTATCTGCTGAGTTGGTTGCCACTTATTGAGCTGTGTTATGCCATGACAGTGATTGAGGGTGAGCTTAAGGTGCGAAATGATTTTTCTTTTACAGATTAAAAGAGCAAGTATTGAGTTTCTTGCCGATTCTTCTCAGTACAATCATCATTCCGAATCGGTGGTAGAGTCATTCCCAGAAGTCAGCTTATGAGATTTGCGGGGTCGCAAATGTTGTCAGGATGGTCGACTGTTACAACATGTTTTTAATTCAACCTCCTTCAGAGTTAGGCATTAATATGAAAAAGCATTGTGGCTGTCATATGTGTATTGAGTAGTTTTTGAGAAAGAGTAAATGAGTTGACTTTGGGAAAATTGATTTTTATTATTGCATAATAATAAAGGAGAAATATCGTCGTTAGTTATAATAGCTAAACGTCACTAAATAGTATAAAACAAAGTCGCTTTCTCTGTCTGTTCCTATGTCCCTATATCCCTTTGTATGCTTAAATCTTTAAAACTATGCAACAGATTTTGATGCGGTTTTTTAATAGATAGAGTGATTGAAGAGAAAGGTTTATATGTATAATCTAACATATTATAAACTTTTATTATAAACATTCAATATAGAGTAAAGAAATACTTTCATTTTTGAGGTTTCCAATGTGATGTCGTAAATAATTACATTTATTTTCCGTTTACATTGCAAACGCAGGCCGAACCCTACAATATTTGTCAAAATAATTTACTTAGTATTTGTACATCTTGAAAAGCTCTACAGAAAACTCCGCGATGGTATACATATTATGTCTATCTCTTGTGGACCCACAATAGCATTTTTTTGACATTTTCTTCTTCATTTGTAATTTAAAGTAACATTTTTTATATTACAGATTTAAAATGCAGGATATAGCGATTGCGCACTTTGTCTTATAGCACTTCGAATTTAGCTGCGATTGGACGGGTTTTTTTTCACATGGCCGACTATATGTCGCTTTATCAAGAGTAACCTCTAAAGAAAACATGTTTGTATTGTGTAATGAAGATTCTTTCTTTATGACAAAAAAGCTGTGAATGTTGTATATAAAGACATTCTGTAATTAATTGTAAAAATAAAATACTCAGGGAAAATGTAAAAGTAAATAAGTTAAAATGTAGTATATGAATTTAGATATTCCAAAGATAGCAGGGAATCTTCATGGTATAGGGAAAGGGGAATTGTTTTTTTTTATACAGAAAAAAGCTCCTTATGGGTACTGCCGCCCGACGGGGACAGGCGGCAGTTATGTCGGACTCGCACCGACTAAAACGACCTGTGTGCTCCACCACGCTGCCGATGGCAAGGACAGGGTATCATTGTACATATTGCCCCCATCCCACCAACAGCTCTGATCCCAGAGAACAAACACCTTCTTCGGGTAGGGGCCCCTCGAAAGAGAAGCCCCCCTCCGCTAACCGGTGCATCGGTAGCACCAGATGCACCGACCGCCTCGGGGACCTGCAAGCCAGGCGTCCGATATACCCCGTTCGGAACACCCGAAGGTCCCCAGTTAGGGCGGCAGAGGATGGGCTTGGGCGAGTCACTAACACCTGGACTCACCAGCAGCAGATTGGATCCAGAACAACAGTTCGTGGAACCGCTCCACCGCCCCCCTTCACCCGCCTCCGCAGAACAAAGGGAGGACATCGCTGCCCTCCGTGTTTGTTATGTCACGGTCAACAGGGAGAGACCGCGCCTCAAGTAGGGGCCACAACGCCTTGGTGGGCGTTTCCGCCCCCACCGGGTAATTTTTTATAGAGGTTTTCTTCCTCGCAACCCGAAGGTCCCCGTTTCCATTGCTGTGCTTCCGGGTTTCGCCGACGGTGGCCGTAACCATGTCCAGCTAGACTTAGAGTAAGCCCAACCGGACCCGTCGCTCATTAGGAACACCACCCCAGCCCCCCCGGAGTCCCCGGCCTGTCCAGATTGCCCTCTGCTAATCAGAAGGACAACTGGATTGGCCAACCCACAGTGGTCCGTTCGCCAAGATCAAGCTTGCCCAGGGTGCGCCACGAGGAGGCCGACCACTTTGGCACCCCAGGGGAATTGTTTTACTCCAAAAATGACGACGTGGGCCACGGGCAGTGACATAGGCTATATATTTTATACCCGTGCGAAGCCGGAGCGGGCCACTAGTTAGTATATAAATGCCTGAATTTAGCTACACTTCGGCCTTGTACAATAGCAATGCCTAAAATGTTATTAGTTATCATAATTATTCTTTGAAAAGAGCAACCGCTGAGTTTCTAGCTCGCTCTTCTGGATTGGCGCATTTTTCCGAACCAGCACTAGAGGTGAATATTCATAAGCACTTGTTTGTAAGTTTACTTAAATGAAAAACATTTTGGGATTGAGTTTGAAAAAAAGAGTCAATAGAATACGACCAACAACCAACGTTGGGCCAACGTTTGCTGCATTCAAACCCGCAATGTTTACGTAACAAAAGACAGCCTCTGTTCGTGACCAAATCGCGTGTTTTCCCCGCATTTTAATATCAAACTATATCCTTTGTAAAAAGTACTTTAATACTCTAATCATAGAATTCATTTTTGTGACGAGTGTGCATTAAAAAAAATCGTCGCAGCATAATAGTTATAGATTTTAATCTGGATTTGGTTATCCATTATTGACACGTAAAAATTTTATAAAGGGTTCTTTCTATAAATACTTTGTCAAAATGTTGAATTTTTATGACAGAAGATTTCTAACAAACGAAAAACGAATAGCCAATTGTCTCACTTGAGTTATTCCACAAATATTTAGAAGTTGGTACCAATTTTGTTTTATAGAAGTTTTCTAAACTAATAAAGACTTTCAGTCGCGTCGCTTTAGGTATTTTCCGAAACATGTTCTTACGGTAAGTGTGCGAATCAACCTTAGGTTTCACCATTTTATTCTCAACCTATATAAGTCTAAAATAATTAAATAAATAAATAAAATAAATATATGGGACACTTACACACACGGCCGTCCGTCCCCAAAGTAAGTAAATTAATACTTGTGTTATGGTAGACAGACAACTGGTGAATATATACTTACATATTTTTTAAATACATACTTAAATACAAATATACACCCAGGCTCAAAGACCAACAAATACATTCTTAGAAAATGTTCGCCCTCGGCGGGAATCGAACCCGCGACCCGCGGAGCTGAAGGCAGGGTCACTACCCACTGCGCCAACGGGCCAGTCAATAATTATAAAATTATTTTGATTTAATCCGCGATGAAGTACAAATAGAAAATATATATAATGCTAAATGTAGAGTGGATAATTCGTTTTCAACATAAAACAAAGTCGCTTTTCCATTCGGTTCCTATGTCCCTTTATCCCTATGTATGCTTAAATTTTTAAATTATCCAACAGATTTTGATGCGGTTTTTTTAATAGATAGAGTGATTCAAGAGGAAGGTTTGTATGTATAATAACATTCAATACCGATTAGGGAAATACTGTAATTTTTGAGGTTTCTAATGTGATGTCGTAAATAATTACAGTTTATGTATGGGGTGTGTGATTGTTGCCTGCTTCATACTCTTAGCATTGCATGTATTCTTTTAACAAACGCGGATTACAGCAAAGCAATTTTATTGTAACTTCATTTGAATGTGGATGGATATGTGCCTAGAGGGAGGCCTAAAAAGAGATGGTTGGATTGTGTGAAGTATGCCATGCATATAAAAAGAGTGGCGCCAGAGTTGACGAATGATAGGACAGAATGGAAGAGAAAAACATGTTGCGCCGACCCCACTTAGAGTGGGATAAGGACAGGAAGATATGTAACTTCTGTGACAGTCTTCTTGTTAGAATACTTACGGCGTTGCTGACATTGATGTCAACACCTTGCTCCAGAAGGCTGATAATCCTCTCGATCTGGCCGGCGCGCGCTGCCCGCAAGAATGCGGTGCTGGCGTCCGCCTGTTAACAACACAGACAAACGAATATAATGTATATTTAATAATTAAATGTTAATGTTAATATATATTTTTTGAATCTCGGAACGGGCTCGAACGATTTCATGAAAGTTAGCATGTAGGGCGTTTTCGTGGGAAAAAAATTGATCTAGCTAGGTTACATTTAAAAAAAAAAATGTGTAGCCAAATCATGTTGTCAAATCATTTGGCTACGTATTATACGACCGGGCGTCTGCCTGACGTCAACTTACCTTAGCCGCCTTTTGCGACACCTCGGAAAGAAAGAGGGTGGTCTATTCTACTCAGCCGGATACCACACGTTGGGTTAAATTTCCTTAGTCGCCTTTTACGACACCTCGGTAAGAAATGAGGGTTGTCTAGATACTAATTAGCAAAAAAACACACGGCGTGTCGACTTACCTTAGTCGCCTTTTACGACACCTCGGTAAGAAATGAGGGTGGTACTATTTTATTCAGCCGGATACCACATGGCTTATAATGACACTCCCTCCCACCATTATATTAACATAACAGTTTAAGCAACATCTAAAAAGTCTGCTTTTGAAAAGATCTTCGAAACAATGTACTTCAAATTAAGGCTATGGAGCAACCCTATACCATAGTAGCCCCAAGTACAGTGACCAGGATTTCGATACATTGGAGACTGTTTTGAAATGTAATATTTGTATAAAATAAATTAAATTATTGAATAATAAATTCGATTTAGGTACGTAGTAGACATAAAGAAAAAGAGACTTTCATATCTATACATATTATAAAACAAAGTCCCCAAAAGCTGTCTGTATGTGATTAATTTTCTACGATTTAACTAAACTGATTTATGTACGGTTTTTAGTAAAAGATAGTGTTATCCTTGATTAAGGTTTAGCTGATAGGTCCTTTACGGTTTTATGTAAATAGCCTATAAAATATATTTGTGTCATATTCCACATCTGATTTTCATGCGGATGAATTGCACAGATGTATGAATAAATGATGAGCTGTTATAGTCCAGCGGTGAAACTGTGTGCGTCTATAGAGGCATCACGGGTTCAAACCCGGACAGGCACTAATGTATTTTTCTGTTAAAACTTGTGTCTAATTGATAATTGTAATTTATCACACGCTCTTCGGTGACGAAACCTGCATGTTTCTAGAGAATTCAAGGGATATGTATAACGTACCAATCCGCATTGGAGCAGCGTGGTAGGTCTTAGCTCCAATCATTCGTTTCAAAAACGGAGAGAGGAGGCCTATGCCCAGCAGTGGGATGGTAACAGGCAGTTACTTTACTATGAATAAATGTCTCACACAAGATATTTTATATTTTCAATTTTTCTAATTTGCAAGATAATTTAAATCCGAAAAGTATGGAAAAATATGGAGTCCCTATATTATTCCTGTCACCCTAATGGCTTAAAAACTCCAGTACTCTAACTTCAAGTAGCTTTCCATAGATAAAAGAGCGTACAGAGAAAACCTTTATAACACTCCCCCTTATTAAGGGTGGAAGAATACAACATAAAAATGCAGTCATTAAGTAAAGTAGCGGTCTGTTAATATACAACTTTTGGTTAACGACCTTCTATCGCCTTTTCGCAATGGTTCATTAATACCAGTAGGTCAGTAACTCATAAGTATTTAATACTTAATTTTAATACATAACATTTTTTATTTAAATAGATCTTGTAATGTACTATTAAAGTAAGCCTTCCAGAAGAATTGCAAATCTTTTAACAAGAACGGTACAAAAATCTGTTCAGAAGATTTTGAAAAAAACGATCACATACACACAGACAGCTTTTGGGGACTTCGTTTTATAATAAGACTAGCGGCTTGCCCCTGCTTCGCACGGGTACAAAATATATAACCCAAGTCACTGAGTGAAAAAAAAAAATTTAAATCGATCCAGTAGTTTTAATTTATTCATTACTGCCCGTGGCCCGCAAGCGTTAAATTTTGAGAAAAACAATTTCCCTCTCCCTATTCCAGGAAGATTTCCTGCTATCTTTGAAATATCTTAATTCATATAGTTCATATTTGCTTATTTATTTTTATATTTTTCCCTATGTATTAATTACAGAATGTCTTTATATACAACATTCACAGCTTTCTTGTCATTAAACAAACTCTTGAAAGAACGACATATAGCTGTTAAATGCAAAGTTCTATAGGGTGAAGCGCGGCCTCCTGACGGCATTTTAAATCTGTAATATCTCCGAAAATGTTCACTTAAATTTCATGCTGTAAACGGCCATATTAATCTATATTAAATCAACAATTTATTTAAGGTACTTAATTGTATAAGGATTAATGCTGTATTGTATAAAAATTGCTTTGAACATAAGGCATTATTTTTCGTAAAAAGTATCGTTCGACATATACCATCGCGGACTTTTCTGTAGACCTTTTCAAGGTGTACAAATACTTAGTACATCATTTTGATAAATCTCGTAGGGTTTAGCCTGCGTTTGCAATGTAAGCGAAAAAAATGAAATTATTTACGAAATTTCAAAAATTACAGTATTTCTCTACTCCGTATTGAATGTTATTATACATAAAAACCTTCCTCTTGAATCACTCTATCTATTAAAAAAACCGCATCAAAATCTGTTGCGTAGTTTTAAAGATTTAAGCATACATAGGGATATATGGACAAACAAAGAATGCGACTTTGTTTTATACTATGTAGTGATCCTATGATAGTTGTGATAGCCCAGCAGTGAGACCGTGCGTTCTTTGGATAGGGTCATGGGTTCAAATCCCGGGCAATGAGTTTTTCTGTTAAATCTTATGTTTCTAATTGATATTTGTAATTTATAATACGCTTTTCGGTTTAATAGCAAATTTAAATAAAAAACAATTTGTTTTTGAATTTATGAGATAAATGTTTCTACTGTACAAAATGGGGTCAAAATAAAAATGTTGACAAATTATAGATGACAAACTATATAATTTTTTAAATTAAACAACCCTCATTATTAGGGTGTTAGGAGTCACCATTATAATTATTTCACACCGTATTATGGTTTGAATAATGGCGTAAGGGGTGCAGTGAGACGTATTATTTGTACTTGTGACTTAAAATCAATATTATGCCCGTAGTCATATTCTACTTATGATATAAAATAAATAAATAAAATAAATGTATGGGAGTCTTACACACACAGTCGCACCCCCAAAGTAAGTAATTTTAATACTTGTGTTATGGGTGAGAGACAACATATATAATGTTTAAATACATACTTAAATCAAGCTGTGGTAGCCCAGCGGTATCAACGTGCGCCTCTTTCGAGAAGGTCTAGGGTTCAAATTGGTGCCCGGGCACCAATGAGTTTTCTAGTAAAACTTATGTGTCTAATTGATAATTGCAATTTATCACACGCTTTTCGGTGAAGGAAAACATCGTGAGGAAACCTGCATATCTCTAGAGAATTCTGGGGATATGTGTAACCTACCAATCCGCTTTGGAGCAGCGTGGTAGGTCTTAGCTCCAATCCTTCTCTCCAAAAAAAAAACGGAGAGAAGAGGCCCAGCAATGGGATAGTAACAGGCCGTTACTTACTTACATACTTAAATACAAATATAGAAAATGTTCGCCCTCGGCGGGAATCGAACCCGCGACCCGCGGCGCTGAAGGAAGGATCACTACCCACTGCGCCAACGGTCAAGTCGTTATTTCTACTGTTCGAGACCATAATATCGCTCTATCGGAAGAATAAAGTCACATTTCATATGCTTATATATGAGAGATGTAACTTTGTTTTTCGGATAGGGCCGACATATAAATTCTAAGTGCTTCATCATTTAAATATTTTTCAATGTAATATGATTTCCCTGCATGGATACCGATAAGTTTATTGTCTTTGCACTTTCCTTTTACTCTGTGACATTGTTATATACGTACGCTTTCAAGAAATAAAATATATTAAATTACAATAAACCACTTTATTCTAAAATAATTCAAGAAATATCTATACTAATATATAAAACTGAAGAGTTTTTTTGTTTATTTTGATTTTTTGAACGCGCTAATCTCAGGAACTACTGGATCGATTCGCAAAATTCGAGCGGATAGGCTGTGAGAACGTGACAGACAGACGAAACGCAGATTCTTACGCATTTATATTATTACTGTGAATGTAATTAATGTGTAATTATTGTGTAAAAAAATTCGTTTTATCCCTGTTTTTGGGCATTAGAAAATACTAACATTTATATTGAATTGAATTTCTACCATAAACTGTCAAGTCAGCGTAGCTTATTCGGGGAACGGGCAGTCTCGAGAAATGTAAATACCTAAGATCGATCCCCAACTACATAATTTTATTTTTTTTTAGTTATAGTTTTTTTAATTATAGCTAATAAGGCAGTTGAATGAAAAAAGCCATTGAATAATTAGGCGAAGGAATTTTATAGAAAAATATAGAATTAGGCTTTACTTTGCGGAGGTCCATAATACAAAAGTAATGAGAATATTTTTTTGCTATAATCCGCGATAAAATTATTTTATTTTTATAATTATTTGATTTTATCGCGGATTATAGCAAAATAATATTCTCATTACTTTTGTATCAAAGCCATTGAATTCAAAATAAACGAAACGCACTATATTTGTTGTCCAAAAACAACTTTTGCATTCACACCGCGTCCCCCACAGACAGACATACGTGTTTATGTATAGAGGGTGAGTAACCCTTGAGCGGGGGTTGTAAATAATTGCTGGCGGTCTACCCTCCGTCTTGCTTGAACATGCATTACTATGAAAATTTCGAAATGAGAAAGTCCATACTGTAAGAACTTTATGACGTCAGCGTTTATTAAAAAAATAAAAAATAAGGGTAAACCCTTAACTAGCAATCGCCATTTGCTTCACCCACGTTAAAGGTTCAAACCGTAATATAGTATTTTGATAGCCATAAAAATTGTTAAAGTGGGTTAACCTTAAAAGTATATACACTTGCAGACTTTTATTTATAACTTTTAGAGGGAAACAATTTTGTTATAAAAGTAATAATAAAATTATAATCCTCTTCGCGGATTATAGCAAAATAATTTTATTATTACTTTTGTATTATGGATCTCCGCAAAGTAACGCCTAATTCTATAAATTTTGTTATACATAATTTTTGCATACTTACCGTATACTTAGCGCACCCAAAGAAAGCTTTAAATTTTGCCGTTTTCGGAATATATTTATTGCTGCTCCTTTCATATTCATCTCAGCGTATTATAGTCTATAGCCTTCCTAGATAAATTGACTATCTTAAACTGAAAGAATTTCAAATCGGTCCAGTAATTCCTGAGATTAGCGCGTTCAAACAATCACACAAACCCTTCAGCTTTATATATTAAGTATAGATTGTTGTATTGTGTTATGTTAAGGTTTACTTTTAATTAACAACTGTGTATCACGGGAGGATGAAATAAACGTTATTTCTTCTTCAATTGGGCCCTAAATTCCGCGTTTCCTTTGTGTACCAACCCACATTTTCTATTAAAAACTCAATACAAAAAGCCACGTGACTATAATTTGTTACGCGAAATTCTAAAATATCACGTTTCCAAATTAACCGAATGATTCCGCCCCATGACGTCAAGGCCCTACAATGGGGTGATTTCGATGGCAATACAGATTTATTATAGCACCCCTCCAATACCATCGATTCGCCCAGTTACGCATTTGCAAGAGGGTAGAATGACCTAGATATGATAGCTAATCAAATGACAGAGTTGGTTAAACATCTGAACTGATATAGCTTAGATAAACATAAGCCTTTATATAACGTCCGCGATAAAGAGAGAAAACCTTTTATAATCAAATTCAATGTATTTTTATTCACGTTAACGTATAAACAAGTGCTTTTGAATCATCAACTCTACTGCTGGTTCGGAAAGCTGTTTCTACCCAGATGAGCGAGCAAGAAGAGTAGCCCTGTCCACGCAGTCTTATAATCTAAGTAATCCTTAACAATATAGTAGGCTTTCTGTATTAATCTGTTTTTCAACAGCTGTACTGGCAAAACTAAAATCGATTGCGGAATTTCATTTTTTCACATACCAAAATCCACAAATGTACGTACGTAGGCGCAAAGTACGTAAAAACACGCAGTTTAAAAACACTGTTTAAAGGAGGCTGATACTGAAAGCCAGACAGAAATATATTGTTGTGGTGATAAGGTGATAAGAATGCTAGGATATAGCAGGGTCTAAGAACCCTGTAACATACATTATTAACTAAATGTAACTAGTTATAAGAATTATATTTTGAAAAGAGCTACCGCCGAGTTTCTTGCCGGCTCTTTTCGGTAGGAACAACAAGTCAAGTTAAAGTTAACATTAAAAATTACGAGATAGTTAACGCTGTTACTAAGAAAGTAATAAAATGTTAATTTTTTAGACCAGTCATTGGCAAAATGAAAAGGATCTCCGAATAAGAGTGCTTATAAAGCCTGACAGGCTTTGTTGTTCAGTTATGAATATCCACTTACTGTATACACGATATTTTAATGCTTGATGTACATTAAATTTTTGGTTATCTATATACAAGCTTCGCTTGCGGCTTTGGCCGCGTAGACAACAAAATATTTAGTTTTAGTTTAGGAAATTGCTTAAAAGCTATAGGAGGTAATTTCGTGAGTTAACCATAAGAGATAGAGACATGCTCTCGCGTACTTTTTTGTAGTATTTTAGTAATTCTCTAGTACATTATTTTACATTACTTATCAATTTTGAAACATGTTCCATGATTTGGCTAGGTATTTTACGCCGCCTGCCTGACGTGAATTTACCTTAGCCGCCCTTTACGACACCTCGGTAAGAAATGATAGTAGTCTATTCCACTTAGCTAGATATCACACGGCGGATATACACCCAGAGTCAAAACTAAAAAAGCGAATAATTTTTTGAAAATGACCTTCAGAGGTAATCAAATCTGTGACCCGCTCAGATGAAAACAGGGTCACTGCCACCTTCACCAACCGGCTAATCATCGTAAGCATTCCTAATGTAATTTCGAAGGATTGACTTAAAAATGTTATAAAAATTCTGCAATACAAAAATAAAATTTTACGAGTAAACTAAATATTTAAGTCAAAATGAACACGTACATCAAATATTCTAGTTAGCATCTGCCCGCATACTTTGCTGGCCAATTAGTCTGAAAAGCGATCTCGTATCTGCAAAATTCAGCGCTTAATTACTCGAATGAAAAACCGCTTAACGTGCGAAATATTAAAACTTTTAGATTTAATTAAAATACAGTAAATATATCTTTTAAAAGCTTTCATTCAACTTTCAAATTGGAGTAATTTCCCGGTGTCCGATTAAGTTGAAATCCTTCCTACTAATTATTATAAATGCGAAAGTTTTTGAAATTGTTGTTACATTATACGGATGCATATGTGCGTACTCGATGTTCGAACTTACTAAATAATTTAAAAAACAGCATTCATAGTTGACTGTTTCTGACTTGCATATATCCTATCTTAACCTATATTATAAATGCGAAAGTTTTAGTTATGTATGTTTATTAATCTTTCACGGCGAATCCGCTGAACTGGTATCGATGAAATTCAACACAAGTGTTCTTTATACACCGGAATAACATATAGGCTAATCCTGCTATTCTACAGAAATAGCATGGTATTGAAAAGCGCCATCTTATCGACCTATCACACGACAACAGTCTACGCGAACGTCGCGGGTAAAAGCTAGTATTACATACTGCAGTCCCGATGACGATGCATGTTTATGATAAACCTTTATACATTTTTTTTTCTTCTTTCTCTTTTCTAAATATATGTATAAAAAGAAAAATAAATAAATAAACATAACCTGATGCTTGTGCCGACTTAAATAATAATAAATAAATAATAAAATATTTTATTTCATTTCACAATATTTTAAAATACACACGAGTTTGACATCTCCTTTTAAGTATAAAGATACTTGTGTTAGGAGTTCTCGCTCCTCCATGACTACATACTAATTGACAATCATTTTCCTAGGTAAGGTTGTTGACATTAATTTAAAATAAAACTTAATAAAATAGTAAAATAAAAATAAACTAACAAAAATATATAAATATTACATGTTATACTACTACATGTTATCCATGTTACATAATGTATTGCTGTGTATGTGTGTGTGCGCACGCGCGTGCCTATGTGTGTGTGTGTGTGTGTGTGTGTGTGTGTGATTGTGTGTGATAAATATATATAATACTCAACATAAATGAACAAGTACAGTTGAAAGAGCTTTTAAAAAATATTTTAATAAAACTTCATGTCCTTACTGACCATTGAGGGATTCTCACGTCTATAGCTAATCCTGGCAAATCAAATTAAAATATTCTTTATCAAATAAGTTCTTTCAAGCACTTTTGAATCGTCAAGTATCAATATGATTAATGAAGCTACAACTGGTTCGGAATGTTGCTCTTACTGAGAAGTACCAATAAAAACTCGGCGGTCGTCAGCGAATTATAAAGCTAAACATAAAACATAATGAAGACGTGGTTTCCACGTTACCTGTATTGTACGGTACACAAAAAAGGTTTTATTGTCTGCAGCTCAAAGGGAAAGAGCTCACAACAGCTATTCATATTATTCAGACGACAAAAAGTATTTTTTAAAAGCTGTCTGGCGTTTTAATGCGTATGTCCTAGTGTTCAGTGTTAGTTTGTCGAGGCTAGTTTGCAACGTAATTCAGAACTGAGTTTAGAGTCAAAATTATGTAAAAGGCATATATATTTTTTTCGGAATCTCGGAAACAGCTCGAATTTCGAATTTTCCTGAAATTCAGCATGTAGGAAGTTTTGGGGGAGAAAAATCGATCTCGCTAGGTATTAAAAAAAATCATTTTATCCCTGTTTTTGGGCATTAAAAAAAACTAAAATTTATATAATTTATAGAATTAGGCGTTACTTTGCGGAGATCCATAAAACAAAAGTAATAATAAAATTATTTTGCTATAATCCGCGATGAAGTAAAATAGAAAATATATATAATGCTAAATGTAGAGTGGACAATCGGTTATCATACCTGATACATGCAGGAGTCGTAAAAAACACATGCACAAACCTCTACCACCGCCACTATGATACACAAGCACTATATACGTTCACTATCACAAACTGAACAATTGTTTCGCCCCGCAACCGAAGCATCATCAGGAGATAGACTCCACGACCAAAATCGCAAAGCCATTTGAATTTTTGTCATTAACTTTCAAGTCAGCGTAGCTTATTCGGTGAACGGGTGGTCGCGAGAAACGAAAATACCTAGGATCGCGCCCCACCTACCCTATTAGTTTTTTTTTTGAAGTTTCTTTTTTTTATTTTGTTAAAAATTACCGAGTAAGCTCGGTCACCCAGATATATTATACTAATATATAAAGCTGAAGAGTTTGTTTGCTTGAGTGTTTGAAAGCGCTAATCTCATAAACTAATGAACCAGTTTGAAAAATTATTTCAGGGTAAGATAGTCCATTTATCGAGGGAGGCTATAAACTATAAAACATCAGGCTAAGATGAATAGGAGAGGAGCAGGAATAATAGTGTTGCGTCGCCGCGGACTCGTTCATTGAAACCTTCTTTTTTAAGGTAGAGATTCAACCTCCTTGGGCCAGCTGGAGGATGTATAGGTGTATCGTTATGATTAAAAAGGCATATTATGATACAGGTGTCCATACAAAACCAGTATCTAATAAAACTTTTTTTTTAATTTTATTATTCTGCACTGTACGTAATGTTCGTCATATGAATTTTGGTTTCAGTTTTATAATCTTTGTATTATAGTATCAGAGTAGATAAAAAATATTACCTAAACGGAAATATTTAAAGCTTTCCTTGAGAGAGCTGAGTAAACGGAGAAAGTTTTTTAAAGTCTCTAATAATTAACTCGCGATAACTATTTTTATGTTCAACATTTCAATTCGGGGAATATTGACACGTTGATTTTGTTGATTGCTGGCACAGCTTGTATATTAATCATCATCTTCCTGCCCTTATCCCACTCTAAGTGGGGTCGGCACAACGTATTATAAACATGCTGTCACATAAAGTGGCTGCATTTTTACGACCGGCCGCCTGCCTGACGTCAACTTACCTCTGTCGTATTTTACGACACCTCGGTCTATTCTACTAAACCGGATACCACACGGCGGGTCGACTTACCTTAGTCGCCTTTTACGACACCTCGGTAAGAAATGAGGGTGGTAATATTGTATTCAGCCGGATACCATACGGCGTAGCTAGTATATTAATAAAGGTAGAAAATAAATTGACTCATCAAGATTTATTCGGAACAAAAACTTTATAGTCCTGATAGGGTAGCGCTGTCGTAAAATTTAATGGCATTCTGGGGTGGATTTTCCCATAATGTTGAAAAAACTATAGCATGAGAGGGGAAGCTGTCTACTTCACGCCGATGTTTTATGTCTCGCTATTTACAAATTCCACCTTCAACGATAAATGGACTATCTTACACTCAAAGAAATTTTAAATCTGTCCAGTAATTCCTGAGATTAGCACGTTCAAACAAACTCTTCAGCTTTATTATATTAGTACAGAAGTATTGATTTATTGAGAGTTGTTAAAATCTTATGACACCAGAGTTTTTAATTCATTAGATATCTTCAGATAAAAACGATAATGATTCAAATACACGAGTAAATAATTTTTTAATGTACTTTCTCAAGAAGTTCAAATTCAAATTCAAAATTTTCTCTATTCATTAAACTTGTACTGCAGTGCTTTTGAATCGTCAACTCTACTGCTGGTTCGGAAAGCTGTTCCTACAGAGAAGAGTGAACAAGAAAAGCCAATAAAAAACAGAGAGAAGCTTATGCCATATCTTTCATTATATGTCCATACATCTTAATCTTGCACTTCCCATTGTGTGGTATCCGGCTGGGCTAAATAGACTACCCTCATTTTTACCAAGGTGTCGTAAAAGGTGACTAAGGTAAGTTGGCTCGCCATGTGGTACCCAGCTGAGTAGGGGGTGCCAAAGTGGTCGGCCTCCTCGTGGCGCACCCTGGGCAAGCTTAGTCTTGGCGAACGGACCACTGTGGGGTGGCCAATCCAGTTGTCCCTCTGATTAGCAGAGGGCAATCTGGAGGGGCCGGGGACTCCGGGGGGTAGGGGTGGAGTCCCAAGCCCGGAAGCCCAGCAATGGGAAAGGGAACCTTCGGGTTGCGAGGAAGAAAACCTCTATAAAAAATTACCCGGTGAGGGCGGAAACGTCTACCACGGCGTAGGGATCAGAGCTGTCGGCGGGATGGGGGCAATATGTACAATGATACCCTGTCCTTGCCATCGGCAGCGTGGCGGAGCACACAGGTCGTTTTAGTCGGTGCGAGTCCGACATAACCGCCGCCTATCTCCGTTGGGCGGCGGTACCCATAAGGGGTTTTTTCCTGTACAAAAAAAAAAACCCAGCTGAGTAGAACACACCATCCTATTTCTTACCGAGGTGTCGTTAAAGGTGACTAAGGTAAGTAGGCTCGCCATGTGGTATCCGGCTGAGTAGAATACACCACCCTCTTTTTTTACTGAGGTGTCGTAAAAGGTGACTACAGTAAGTTGGCCCACCGTGTGGTATCCGGCTGAGTAGAATACACCACCCAATTTCTTACTGAGGTGTCGAAAAGGGGAACTAAGGCGAGTTGACGTAGGGCAGGCATCATCATTCTCCTGTCCTTATGCTACTATAAGTGGAGTCGGCACGACACGTTTTAAACATGTTATAAAATGATTTGGCTAGTTATTTTAAGACCGGCTGCCTGTCTGACGTTAAATTACCTTAGTCTCATTTTACGACACCTCGGTAAATAATGAGGATATATTCCACTTAGCCGGATAAAACCTGCAAGTATTATAAAAGTTTAAAGAATTTAAAAGATAGACTATATTTTACGATTTCCAAAATTACAACAAATAGAGTTCAGAAGTTACAATACAATTATTTTACTATACTCCGCGTTTGTTAAGAGAATCTATGTAATGCTAAGTGTCACAAGTAAGTGTAGAAGCAGGCAAAATTCACATAACTTGGACATGTCACCACGCGTATCACAAGACGCCACCAACACCAACACTCCACACAAGCACTACACACACTCACTACCACAACTTCTGAAATCGTTTCGGCCCGAAAACCGAAGCATTATCAGGATATCGTATTTGTTATATCGTATAAGTTGTGCCCATTACCGAAAAGATGAGAAGTGCAAGACTAAGTTGGTATGGTCATGTAATGAGGAGGGATGAAAATCATGTGACCAAAAGAGTTTGAAATATAAACGTGGATGGATGTACGGCTAGGGGGAGGCCGAAAAAAAATGGATGGATTGTGTGAGAAATGATATGCATGTTAAAGAAGTGGCACCAGAGTTGACGAATGATAGAGGAGAATGGAAGAAAGACATTGTGCCGACCCCACTTAGAGTGGGATAAGGGTAAGAGAATGATATCAAGACATCGTATAGGCTACGATTTTGCTGTTGATTTTGGATTAAAGCAAAGTAATTCCATTGTAACTTCTGTACTATGGTCTGCAAAGTAACGCCTGTTTCTATAACTCATACAAATAGAGTTCATGTTTCACAAATATTAAATGACGACCCTGACACCGCCCTTCCTAGCCCCATTAGCACAACCTAATTAACTCTATGACTAATTGTATAAAGTTATATTTATCGATGAACTTATTGGGTGAGGTCGACGCCCCATAGGGATGTTCACGAATAATCTAGATAAATTTATTTACCTAATTGAAAATGGGTTTAATCGCTGTCCCCAAAAACCGAAGTTAGCTAACGGAATAAAAGGTTAAACTGGTCAAGAGTATTTCATTAATTTTATTGTAACAATTGTGAAATAAATTGTCAAAGGCAACTGATACACTTTCATGTCATTTTGAGCCCAAGATGTAAAACATGAAAATGGAGTTTTAATAAGTTAACTATTACTCAAAATTTGGCTGACTTTGTCAATCTAATAGCAAAGTTATAAAAGATCTAGTAAATGTATGATTATGAGATTTTTGATTTCAAGTATGACCTATTTTTAGCATAAACACAACATTCCGAAAAAAAAAATTAAAATATATATGTATATATATATACATACATACAAGATTAACTGATTTAAATATTAAAGATTATTAAGATTCCGTACATTTTATCCATACATTTATTGTGAGTTATAAAATCAAAGTGAGTTTTGTATCTGAATGCCAAAAGAGATTAATGCGTTCTACAAATAGTTTTTTTATCCAACCTTAAGTTATACGTTTTATATAGTTTGCCAGCAATTTCATTATAACAAAGAACTTGTTTCTGTATAATCCTATAGAACAACGAACATAATTAACCTATTGTTAACGCAAACCGCATTCCTTTGTTTAACTAGGTAAGTAGGCGTCAAAGTGTACCTAAGTATCCTATAACAGTACAAACTAGGGAAAGCTGGAAGGGACCGAAGCCCTATAGGGGCAAAGTCAAGGACATAACAATTATGTGCTTTGTTCAACTAGCATTAAGCTCAGTAAGTAAGTAGCGGCCTATTACTATCCCACTGCTGGGAATAGGCCTCTTTTCTCCGTTTTTGAGAAGGTTTGGAGCTAATCTACCACGCTGCTCCAATGCGGATTTGTAGGTTACACATATCTCCAGAATTCTCTAGAGATATGCAGGTTTCCTCATGATGTTTTCTTTCACCAAAAAGCGTTTGATATATTGCAATTATCAATTAGACACATAAGTTTTAATAGGAAAACACACTGGTGTCTTTTTTTTAATGTTTAATAGGCGCGCGCTTGACTGCAATCATGCCTAATGGTAACCGATGATAAATTAATAATCCAGAATTCTCTAGAGATATGCAGGTTTCCTCATAATGTTTTCCTTAAATCAAAAGCGTGTGATAAATTGCAATTACAAATTAGGCACATAAGTTTTAACAGAAAAACTCACTGGTGTCTGCGCGGGTTTAAACCCGTGGCTTTTTCGAAAGAGTCGTACGGTGTTAACGCTGGGCTACCACAGCTTTTAAAAAGCTAAAGCACATTACAAAAGGTATAATAGAATTATGTTGCAACAATCCGCGCTTCCAATCAAATCAAATCAAAATAATGTTCAATAAAAATTCAAATAAGCTCTTTCAATTTTGATTCGTCAAGATTCAATATAATTAATGAAGCTACAACTGGTTCAGAATGTTGCTCTTTTTTTGTTTAGAAAAACTATGTAATGCTGTGTAGGAAGTGAAGTCGTTCTCATACCTTAAACATGCAGGCTTAGTTACAACACGTGTCACCACACCACCACCAACAGCACACTACACAAGCACTAAACACATAAACCGAAACCTTCCCCAAGAACTGCATGTTTTAGTAACAGCCGTACAAAAACCTGTTTACTATATTTTTAGAAAAACAGATCACATATATCGACAGACAGCTTTTGGGGACTTTGCTTTATAATACGTATATATAGATAGATAAATATGCGTAAAAGTAATTATTGTTAATTTACCATAAGAGATAGAGACATGTCGTCGCAGACTTTTCGTAGGTCTACAATTCTGTAGGCTGTGTAATATCCGGCTGAGTACAATACACCACTCTCATTTCTTACCGAGATGTCGTAAAAGGCGATCAAGGTAAGTTGATCCACCGTGTGGTATCCGTTGAGCAGAATAGACCATCCTCTTTCATATCGAGGTGTCGTAAAGGGCGACTAAGGTAAGTTGACGTCAGGTAGGCGGCCGGTCGTAAAATATGTAGCGAAATCATGTGACATGTTTATAACATTTTGTGCTGACTCCACTTGGAGTGGGATAAGGGCAGGAGAATCATGATTACTTCAGTCTATCTCTGTTAGTTTACGCGGCGAACGCTCCCAGGCAAGTTTTTTTTACAATTGCCCAACCTCTTAAAGTTATATATAAAACTGTAGATGGCGCATGTTAATGTAACCCTATTCCCGTAGAATTAACAGGATTTCTATAGCCTATATGTTACCCCGGTATATGAAGAATAACATTGCTAAATTTCATCGATAATGGTTCAGCGGATTCCGTGAAAGTGTAACAAAAATACATCCATACTTACTAACATTCGCATTTATAATGTACCTTAGTGACCGAGCCTTGGTCGCTAATTTTTAAGATGTAAAATAATAAAATAAAAAAAAATAAAAAACGCGGGGTGAATTGTGAATCGATACCAGGTTTTGAACATTTACCATTAGGCTGTCCCAGCTTTGCATTTGACAGCTCAAATATCTATTGCTTTCTGTTTCTATTGTAGTAGTTTTTTAGTGGCCAAAAACAGGGTAAAAACGAGGTTTTTTTTATATAAAACCTAGCTAGATCAATTTTTCTCTCCCAAAACCCTCTGAATGCTGAATTTTCGAGATTCCAAAAATATCTTAAATATATCTTTAATTTAATATTTAAATGAGTTAATCTTGTATGTATATATAGGAATCTCCACCGTGTGGTATCCGGTTTAGTAGAATAGACCACACTCTTTTCTTACCGAGGTGTCGTAAAAGGTGACTAAGGTAAGTCGACCCGCCGTTTGGTATCCGGCTGAGTAGAATAGACCAACCTCATTTCTTACCGAGGTGTCGCAAAAGGCGACTAAGGTAAGTTAACCCACCGTGTGGTATCCGGTTTAGTAGAATAGACCACCCTCATTCTTACCGAGGTGTCGTAAAATACGACAGAGGTAAGTTGACGTCAGGCAGGCGGCCGGTCGTAAAAACGCAGCCAAATCATGTAACAGCGTGTTTATAACATGTTGTGCCGACCCCACTTAGAGTGGGATAAGGGCAGGAGGATGATGTATATATATAGGAATCTCGGAAACGGCTCCAACGTTTTCCCTGAAATTCAGCATGTAGGGGGTTTTTGGGGAGAGAAATCGATCTAGATAAGTTTTTATATTAATTATTTTTTTGAAATTTACGTCGAATGCTGTTACAATTTTTCGCTGTTAAAGTCATGGTGGTTCACTTGGGGAACGGACGGTCTAGAGAGGTGAGAATACCTAGGATCGAGCCCCACCTGCCCTATTATTTTTAAATTTTTCTTTTCAATTTTTTTTACATCATTTTAAAAAATACCGAGCAAGGCTAGGTCACCTGGGTACAAACCCCTGGGTTAATGTAAATAGTATTAAGAATTATATTTTTAAAAGAGCAACCGCCGAGTTTCTTGCTGGCTCTTCTCGGTAGGAACAGCTTTCCGAACCAGCAGTAGAGTTGACGATTCAAAAGCACTTGTTTACAAGTTTATTTGAATAAAGAATATTTTGAATTTTGAACTATTTATATAATATATACAAGATTGACTCATTTAAATATTAATGATTAGTAGGATAGTTACAACTATTATTAGTTATTATTAGTAGTAATAAGTAAATTATATAAATAAACATTACAATAACATTCGCAGCTAGTGACTTGTTAATTAGATCAGTGCGGGAGGCGCTGGCAGATCCGTTTAGTATCCAGATCACTAATGGGATTACCGCTTCCCCAGACATTCACGGATAACAATAGAAATGTAGTTTATCGCGGTATATCCCCTACTTGTATTGATGATTACTCATCCTCTTGCCCTTATCCCACTCTAAGTGGGGTCGGCACAACATGTACAAACATGTTGTCATATGATTTGGCTACGTATTTTAGGACCGGCCGCCCGCCTGACGTTAACTTACCTTAGTCGTATTTTACGTCTCCTCGGTAAGAAAAAGGGTGGTCTATTTTACTCAACCGGATACCACACGGTGGATCAACTTACCTTAGTCGCCTTTTAAGACACCTCGGTAAGAAACGAGGATGGTCTTTTCTACTCAGCCGGATACCACACGGCGGGTCGACTTACCTTAGTCGCCTCTTACGACACCTCGATAAGAAATGAGGGTGGTACTATTCTATGCAGCCGGATACCACACGGCGTGTATCGATGATTACTATCAGGGTGATAAAAAAATGCAATAATAAATAATAAAGAAAGAAAAAAGCGCCGTGTGACATGCGGGAATAAAATTTTTTGGTCCATCCGTTACTATTAGGCTATCACAGCCTTGCTTTCGACAGCTCAAATATCATTTATTTTCTATTCCTATTTTAGCAGCTGTTTTAGTGCCCAAAAACAGGAATTAAACGATTTTTTTTAATGAAACCTAGCTAGACCGATTTTTTCCCTCATCATCCTCCTGTCCTTATCCCACTCTAAGTGGGGTCGGCACAACATGTACAAAAATGTTGTCATATGATTTGGTTATGTATTTTACGACCGGCCGCCGGCCTGACATAAACTTACCTTAGTCACCTTTTACGACACCTCGGTAAGAAATAAAGGTTGTACTCATACCACAAGACGACTATGGTAAGTCACCATAGTCGTCTTTTACGACACCTCGGTAAGAAAGGTGGTCTATTCTACGCAGCCGGATACCACACGGGGGAATACAATAAAATAATATGAAATATTTAAAAAATAACAATTACGTTTAAAAGTGTAAATTACGCTTTTGAATTTTAAAAGTGAAAAATTACTAAATTTTCTTTCAAAACTTTTATTCATGAAATAAAAGCTTTTATTATATTTTACTTATTTCTGATATATTTGAATAACTCTATATTATTGCAACCCTATTATTTTTTTTTCCCAACCGAATGAAATATGAGCTTCATTAATTTGTATTAACAGATTTTGTTTTCCGCACTGAAAAAAGAAGAACTTAATATTAAGTAAAAACTACAAATACTTACCATCTTACCTATTTCAAATATTAATCAAAGGAAATTTTCATATTAAAATTTCCACAACGAAGAACAAAGGCTTGTGTGAAATTATTTCAACTACAGAAAGTCTTTTTAATGTTTGTTCAGAAATCACACCTTGATCTTGAAATAACAGAGTAAAAAATATTATATAAGACATACCTAAGCCTTCGTCCTTGATATGAGCCCTGTTGCGGCAAAATTACCCGGAGGTTTTTTTACATACCTGAGTCGGCGTCGCCGTTTCCGTAGTCATGACTCGTGTCTATTCCTCTTCCTTTGTCGCTGACATGAACAAGCTTCACCAGCTCCGAAACACCCTTACTAGCCTCCGAACTTAAATATACTACAGCCGGGTCGACATCGCGGACGAGTTATCGATTTTCACGTGTCCTTGCACTAGCAAACCGACGCGAACTACGTACAGAAAATCCTCACAAGCAGAACCCGATAAAAGACCTTTTAAAAAAAGAACTATCGAACGTGATTTAAATTATAATGGAACGCGAATGTTCCGCCATTTTTTATTTGTATATCAATCTTTTTTAACACTAAGAAATTAATTCTAATGTAGAAAAAACACTAAGCAACAATTAAAGCTGAAGCGATACACGGACACGTAATTAAGGACATTTTTAATATATTTTCTATAGAAATTTAATATTTTTCGAACTAGTTGTTGCGTTTAGGACGTCACCGCGGGGGTGTATAAGAATTTTGCCGGCTTTAACCGGCAAGTTAGCTGGGTGGGGTGGAAGTATTGCGCGTGCGCGGAATTTTCTTTGGTGTGAGTATTTTGCGTGTATGCTATTAGAAGGGCCAGTATAAGCTGATCTTCCCGCGTCCCTCTGTCCCCTAAATTTTTATGTGATCCGGGGTCGACTTACTAGGTACAGGAGGTCGGGATGTATTGGTTTTATTCGTAAATACAATCGATAATGCAGAGAGAGGAAATATCAGACACGGTGACGGGCTAACAAAGCGGCTAGATTCGCGAGGCGTCGAACAATTATTATTTATATCGTCTAAATAAAAACAGCGAATTTGTACATTTCCTAATTCATTCGCTACAGCTTCAACTTTAGTAATGCTACCTTTACTTTACCTTACCTAATGAAATCCTTTGTAGGTTTCGTTACCTATATGTCTATTTATAGATTTAAAATATAGTATGTTTTATTAATTTTTAACTTAACTTTAGCTTTACTTGGTTCTGGTAATGAAGTCGAACAGCTTTTGCAATCTATAGTTAGTGCTTTAACTTTTAACAGAAAACAATATAACCGTTAAAGCTCAACGGTAACACCGTATGTCTCTTTCGAGGAGGTCACTGGTTCAAACCGCGGGCAGGCACCAATCAGTTTTTCTATTAAAAAGTTAAATGCCTGATAATTGCAATTTGCCACACGCTTTCCATTGAAGTTGAAGAACAATACATTGTGAGGAAACCTGCATATCTCTAGAGAATTCTGTTGATATGTGTAACCTACCAATCCGCATTGGAGCAGCGTGGTAGGTCTTAGCTCCAATCCTTCTCTCCCAAAACGGAGAGAGGAGGCATATGCCTAATAGTGGGATAGTATAGGCTGTTATTTAACTTTTTTTTACGTTTAACTTTTGGGTCATTTAAACGTTGAATTTCTAATATTTTCCTTACTAGCATCTAACAAAAGTACCGACCCACACACTCAAATGGCTGGACATAGACCTCTGTTCCTTTTGGAGATAAGCCTGGGATTTGAAATCGTCATCCACCGCAGCTTTCCATATATCGACATATCACCCTATCCGAAGAATAAAGTTACATATCCCATGTGGAAGCATAGGAAATGTGACATGATTCTTTGGATATTGCGCTATATCCCATCCTATGACTGGCTCGTTGGAGCAGTGGGTAGTGATCCTGCCTTCGGCTCCACGGGTCGCGGGTTCGATTCCCGCCGAGGACCAACATTTTCTTTAAAATGAATTTGTTGGCCTTTGAGCCTGGGTGTATATTTGTATTTAAGTATGTATTTACAAAATAAATATATAAGAATATATTCACCAGTTGTCTGTCACCCGTAACACAAGTATTAAGTTACTTACTTTGGGGACGGACGACCATGTGTGTAAGTGTCCCATATATTTATTTATTAATTATTTATTTATAATACTAATACTATAAATACGAAAGTTTGTGAGTATGGATGTATGTTTGTTACTCTTTCAAAGCGAATCCGCTGAACTAATATCGATGAAATTTGGCACAATTATTCCTTATACACCTGAGTAACATAAAGGCTATAGAAATCCTGTTAATTATACAGGAATAGGATGACATTGGAATGCGCTATCTATTATCAACATATGCGACAATAGTCCGCGCGAACGAAGTTGCGGATAAAAGCTAGTCGATATATTTGAATTCATTGAGGTCGTACATAATTCGGCAAATGCCACGTTTGACTTTAAATCAATTTCCAGACCAAACGACATTTTGCGAACAGAACGCCCACGTTGTTCTAAAGGTCAGACTTTACTGAAACTATTAAATATCTGACATTGAAAATTGAGCTTTAGGATTATTGGATAGAGTCAATTTTTTTTTGAAAGGAATTAATTTGTTCCTTATTTAGCTTTGGTATATTAGATAGGATTGGAATAAAAGTCGTTTCGCAAACAAAGAAGTTCATACTAATGTTATAAAAAATGAAAGTCTGTTTGTCACTCGCACAAAATAAAAAAAAAAAATAGAGTTTGAAAAACTAAAAAAATAATTATATAGCACTTCAAACCAAACAGTTAAAAATGGTTTTTAGCCGTGTGGTATCTGTCTGAGTAGAATAGACCACCCTCATTGCTCATCGCAGTGTCATAAAAGGCGACTAAGGTAAATTAACACGTGTCGTATGGTATCCGGTTGAGTAAAATAGACAACCCTCTTTCTTACCGAGGCCTAAAAGGCGACTAAGGTAAATCGACCCGCTGTATAGTATCCAGCTGATTCGAATAGATCATCCTCATTTCTTACCGAAGTGTTGTAAAATACGACTAAGGTAAGTTGACCTCAGGCAGGCCGGTCGTAAAATACCCAGCCAAATCATGTGACAACATGATTATAACATGTTGTGACAACACCACTTAGAATGGGATAAGCGCATGAGGATGATGATTATCTATATTTATTTTATTTAAATTAGACTCAATTCAATACCTGAAGTGGAAAACTTCTCTCTTCGACTCTTAAGTGGCGTACGGCCGCCTGCCTAACGTCAACTTACCTTAGTCGCCTTTTCCGACACCACGCTACAAAATAGAGGGTCTATTTTACTTAGGCGGAAAACTATTGGAAGTTGTAAAATCTTATTTAGCCATAGAGTTTTGTGAAAATACCTCCAGCACAATATCAAATTCCCATTGAAAGGCATATTGCAAAGAAAAGCTACTTGGAAATGAGCTTTTTCTTAGAAAAACTTGTTGGCTTTTGTTCCTCTGAAGCAGCACTTAACTCTACGTTACCCTTACCCTAGCTTCGGTAATTGTTTGCTTTGCAAGCTTTTTCTTTTCTTTTTTGCAATAGTATCTCTATATTTTTAAAGACAACTTCTAAATAATAAATTTAAATTAAATTTATGCGTAAACATCTTTATTCATCATCCTCCTGCCCTTATCCCACTCTAAGTGGGGTCGGCACAACATGTTACAAACATGTTGTCATATGATTTGGCTACGTTTTTTACGACCGGCCGCCTGCCTGACGTCAACTTACCTTAGTCGTATTTTACGAATCCTCGGTAAGAAAGAGGGTGGTCTATTTTACTCAACCGGATACCACACGGTGGGTCAACTTACCTTAGTCGCCTTTTACGACACCTCGGTAAGAAATGAGGTTGGTCTATTCTACTCAGCCGGATACCACACGGCGGGTCGACTTACCTTAGTCGCCTTTTACGACACCTCGGTAAGAAATGAGGTTGGTACTATTCTATTCAGCCGGATACTACACGGCGTGCGTAAACATCATTATTCTGAGTCGTATTATAAAAAAGAATATAAGATTTGATATATATAAAAAATTGCTGAACATATTTGGATGACATTTGGAATACGAATTAGGTAATAAACTAGATGAAAGTTGACGAAAGAATTTAATGCTAATAAATTAGGCACAACCCGCCGTGTGGCGGGTTGTGCCTAATCCGGCTGAATAGAATAGTACCACCCTCATTTCTTACCGAGGTGTCGTAATAGGCGACTAAGGTAAGTCGACCCGCCGTGTGGTATCCAGCTGAGTAGAATAGACCAACCTCATTTCTTACCGAGGTGTCGTAAAATGTGACTAAGGTAAGTTGACCCACCGTGTGGTATCCGGTTTAGTAGAATAGACTACCCTTTTTCTTACCGAGGTTTCGTAAAATACGACTAAGGTAAGTTGACGTCGCAGGCGGCCTGTCATAAAAACGCAACCAAATCATGTTACAGCACGTTTATAACATGCTGACCCAACCCCATTTACAGTGGCATAAGGGCAGGAGGATATATATTAATAGATGGCAACAGGTAATTACAAATTTATTTTTTATTAGCTACACTAAACTAAACGATTATTATTTAAAATTTCATACAAAACGGTCAACTACTAGTACATGGTCAATTACTAGTGCACTTATTTTAAACGCTTACATATTTTTACATGAACATTTGACCCCGATATATTCCGGAATTACAGCATGCCGTTATAACATACAACAGATCGTAGAAACATTTATCTAAATCAGTACATGGACTCATTAAGAACCGAAATACTTTCATTAATTGAACACTTAGCTTATAAGATACTTATATGAAATAGAGATAGATTTTATTGTCAATTTAATCTCTTCTACTTTATTTCTTACTCCACATTCTACGTTGTTCATAAAGAGCATACGGGCTATCAAAGAGTATAAGTCCTTTCGCGAAAAGTTTAAAGAAATAGGCGTACTTACTGTAGCATCACAATATACATATAGTAATATTCTATTCGTTCGGAAAAATATATAATGTCATCATCCTCCTGCCCTTATCCCACTCTAAGTGGGGTCGGCACAACATGTTATAAACATGTTGTCATATGATTTGGCTGCGTTTTTACGACCGGCCGCTTGCCTGACATCAACTTACCTTAGTCGTATTTTACGACACCTCGGTAAGAGAGGGTGGTCTATTCTACTAAACCGGATACCACACGGTGGGTCAACTTACCTTAGTCGCCTTTTACGACACCTCGGTAAGAAATGAGGTTGGTCTATTCTACTCAGCCGGATACCACACGGCGGGTCGTCTTACCTTAGTCGCCTTTTACGAAATCTCGGTAAGAAAAGAGGGTGGTACTATTCTATTCAGCCGGATACCACACGGCGTGGAAAAATATATAATGTATAAGACGAAATTTGTCGCGTCTCAGTACAGTTAGCAAATCGCAAACCTTGCGATTTTGTCGTGGAGTCCTGCATGTATCAGGTATGAAAACGCATTGTCAACTCTACATTAGAATTATATATATTTCTTTATGTTACCTCATCACGATTTAAAGCAAAATAATTTTAATATTACTTTTGTATTATGAATCTCCCTAAAGCAACGCCTAATTCTATAAATTAATTCAACAAAAAATATTTATGATTATAAAAAAAAAAAAATTTTTTTTTAATATATCTTTATCTCTATAATAATATATTATCACTCCAGGAATAATTAAAGTAGATATTATATGAGTTAAGTATGAAATCTTCCTTTTTTCCGTTACCTACTATTTTTCAATTGGTGAGCTTCTGGTTTTACTATCTTGGGGTTAGTAAATATTGTATAGTTTTTTAAACACATGTTAAATTCAAATTCAAATTCAAATTCAAAATATTCTTTATTCAAATAAACTTGTAAACAAATGCTTTTGAATCGTCAACTCTACTGCTGGTTCGAAAAGCTGTTCCTACCGAGAAGAGCCAGCAAGAAACTCGGCGGTTGCTCTTTTAAAAATATAATTCTTAATACTATTTACATTAAATCGTTACTGTCTTGTACAGGTTCAAAGAGAGCTATATCCACACATTCTTATCTTCCAAATAATCTTCAAGAGTATAGTAGGCTTTCTGTATCAGTCTCTTTTTAACAGTGTTTTTAAACTGATGTAATGGCAAAGCTGAAATTGATTGCGTAATTTTATTATAGAATCTTATACCAAAACCCACAAACGAATTACGTACTTTTGCAAGGCGCAAAGCAGGAGCCGCAAGCTTATGTCGGTTCCTGCTTTGTCTATTGTATACATCACTTATCGTTTTATAATTCTTTACTTAAAGTAGATATTTTATGAGTTAAGTATGAAATCTTCCTTTTTTTCCGTTACCTACTATTTTTCAATTGTTGAGTTTCTGTTTTTTACTTTCTTGGGGTCAGTAAATATTGTATAGTTTTTTAAACACATGTTAATTAAACAATAGTTCCTTGTAAACGTTCATAACAGCTGGTAATTCATTCTTTGCGTGTAATATGAATTAACCGTCGCTGTAATTGTGTCTGTTATTTAGATCACACTGTCGACGCGGCGTCTGCTATTTATTGATTGATGGTTCAAACGAAATTGTATGGAATTCTTGTGTAGTATATATAGTTGTGTAGGATATATAACTATCAAGATATAAGGTATATCCAGTAATTATATATTCTAGACCATTTTACTATATACATATATATTTTTTTTAATTTAAATGAGTTGTTCTTGTAAATCCGAAAATATATATTTTCGGAATCTCAAAAACGGCTCCAACGATTTACCTGAAATTCAGCATGCAGGAGGTTTTTGGGGGGTTAAAGTGTCTTACCATCCCTGTTTTTGGAAAAATGCTAAAATTTACGTTGGACTCAAAAGTACAATTTTCACTGTCAAATGTAAGGTCACGATAGCTCGTTTAGGGAAAGGGTGGTCTAGGGAAGTGAAAATACCTAGGTTCGAGCCCCACCTACCGACCTTTTTTCATTTTTTTTTATATCTTAAAAAATTACCGAGCAAGATTCGGTTACCCAGGTACTTTAATTTTAAATGAATGTGTAACAGGAGTGAAAATACCCGGAATCAAATTCCAGATATAATTAACCCTTTCTTTTTTTTTAGTTAATGTATAGAACCGGCTATACTCACGTCTTATTCTATCGGGTTAGCCCGACTAGTTTCGAACCCATCCGGGGCTCTTATTCATGAGCTCTTTACACGACGTTATCGCGGCGGAAACTTTTAAATTCTTTTTTTTTCTTTTTTTTTAAAGTTTATTTTATATATCTTTCAATAAAATCACCGAGCAAGGCTCGTTCACCCAGGTATTTGAACTTATGCAACAACCTACGATTTCGATATTTGTGATGTGAATGAGTTTATCACAATAATTAAGTCACGTTTAGAATTTTTTTTTGTTTAACATATAATATTATCAACGACAAACAAACATACCTGTGTTATTTTAATATAGTTGGCAGATCATGCTAACAAAGCGAGTCAATCGATTTTGATGAGTCATATGTCTGATAGAGTTGCCAAAAAATGTTTGAGAATGAAGAAATATCTGTAGCTATTACTCGTTAACTACTGCTATATGTGCTTTAGCTTCTGACCGTGACCTAGGCCGCGTAAAGTGCAATGCAGTGAAGTGTAGTGCAGCATACTGCAATGTAGTAAAGTGCAGTGAAGTGAAGAGAATTGAAGGAAAGTGCAGTGCAATAAAGTGTAGTGTGGTGCAGTGCAGTGATATGCAGTGCAAGGCAGTGCAATATACTGCAGTACTGTGCAGTGAAATGCAATGCAATGCACTGCAATATACTGCAGTACAGTATAGTGAAATGCAATGAAATATACTGAAGTACTGTGCAGTGAAATGCAATGCAATACACTGCAATATACTGCAGTACTGTGCAGTGAAATGTAATGAAATGCACTGCAATATACTGCAATACTGTACAGTGAAATGCAATAAAATGCACTGCAATATTCTGCAGTACTGTGCAGTGAAATGAAATGCACTGCAATATACTGCAGTATTGTGCAGTGAAATGCAGTGCAATATACTCCAGTACTGTGCAGTGAAATTCAATGCAATGCACTGCAATATACTGCAGTACAGTGCAGTGAAATGCAGTGCAATATACTGCAGTACAGTGCAGTGAAATGCAGTGCAATGTACTGCATTACAGTGCAGTGAAATGCAGTGCAATGCAATATAATGCATAACAGCACAGTACATTTTCATTCCGCCTCTGGTTCTCCTATATTTTTCTTATTTCTTATTTGAATACAAAGGATTCAAACATTGTAGACAATATTCACTATAATAGTAATTTTGCTAAAGACCACAAATTTAAGACCTCTACCTTGTAAATTAAAGACGTGTGTTCACCAACTTAGAAGCTTTCGATTACAGACATCGTAAAAATCGTAATCGTAAAATTCAATTTATACAGTCTATCATGAATCGTGCTTTAATTGATTCATAAATAAAATATTAATGTCTTGCGCAGTGCGGCAGAGCTTTGGAATTACACTTGTTTGGAGTTTTTTTTTTTTTAAACACGTCGTTGATTTTTATTAATTTAATTCGACTGGCAACCCTGTTAAAACAGGCTAAAATTAACTGCGTTGATCTGAAGTGTGCTTCAGATCAACATAATTAATTTTAGCCCGTTTAAAATCAAGATATCATAAATAATATATCGGTACCCATCTAAGCGATAAATCGAAATAAATTATAAAAAAAAAAACATATTTCCCCGATAAAAAACTTTTTTTTTTTTATGCATTTGTCAATATTTTGAAGTTATTTTTCCAATTTGGACTAATTCCTGCGAGTTGGTCCTAACTGTTAAACGTCTCAGTTTTATTTATTACAAGGTTTTACTTAACTTGCCCTATGTAAAGGAATGTAAAGGAATCTTGCAAGTTAAATTTTACCTAATTTTACCAAAGTTCTCGGTGTCTGATTGAGCTGTAATTTTACATACTGGTCCATTCCCGATGACAATGCATGTTTATGATAAACATGATTTCTGATGCTGCTGCCAGGATTGGGTCTAAACTAGGGAACTCCTCAACGGTTTACAGTAAGTTCATGAAATTTTGATAAAAAAGCTTTTATTTATATCAAGCTTTTTATTACGTTCAATCTATTATAACTAATATCGAATGGTACGTATTAAACTAAGGTGGAGTTTATTTTACTTCAGGCACTACTTCAGGCAGATTTTAACGAAAACTAGCGTTTCAATTATCGGTTAAAGTTTAAAAGATTAAAATATACTTTTTATGAAAATTAAGGCAAAGGAAAGCGCATACACAGACATTACACAGCGCATACTAATTAATAAAATACCTGGGTGACCGAGTCTTGCTCAGTAATTTTTTTTAAAGATCTCCACCACGCTGCCGATGCAAAGACAGGGTATCGTTGTACACATTGACCCTGCCGATAGCAGTTCTGATCCCAGAGAGCATCTCCTCCTTCTCCCCCTCCACTAGCCAGCGCATAGGGAGCACTAGATGCACCGACCGACTCGGGGATGTAAGCGAGACGTCCGATAAACCCCGTTCGAAGCGTCCGAAGGTCCCCTAACAGGGCGGCAGACGATAGGCTTGTGCCAGTCGCTAACACTTGGACTCGCCAGCAGCAGATTGGATCCAGAACAAAAGCTCCTGGAACCGCTCCACCGTCCCCCCTCCGCAGAGCAGAAGGAGGCCACTGCTGCCCGCGATCGTTCCCTGACCCCCCCCCCCCGAAGTCCCTGGCGCATCTAGATTGCCCTTTGCTAATCAGAGGGACAACTGGATTTGCCACCCCACAGTGGTTAGTTCGCCAATACTAAGGAATTAGAGTATTCCAAAGGCATGCCCAGGGTGCGCCGCGATGAGGCCGACCACTTTGGCACCCCAACGTTACGTTTGGTTTGACGTTACGTTTACGTTTGATCTTAAATTGTCTTTTGAATTCAACATAAATTTTAGAATTGTCCCGAAAACAGTGATAAAAAGAGATTTTTTTAAATAAAACTTAGCTAGATCGATTTTTCTCCCCCAAAACCCACTAAACGCTGAATTTCAGGATCGTCGTTGGAGATTCTACAATATTAACTCATTTAAATATTAAAGATAAACCACAAGCGCATCGAATTTTAAATATCGGTCAATCGCTGCCAACCCTGCATGCAGTCGATCAACATTGTTAATTTTAGCCAGTCTAAATCGCGATGTCAAAGATACCGTACCCGTTCCAGACGTGCCGTTTTCCAACAGTGCCTGTGTCAATTTTATAAGTGAAAATCGTGCTATCAATTCTCCGTGTGCCGACACTGTGGTTTTTGCGGTTGTTTCGAAAGCTACCATGCTTTCATAGTGGCTTATAAACAGTTCTATTTGATGATTCGTTTCAGTGTTTGATTGTTGTTACTTTGTGATTTCTTCTGGATTACGGCGGTGTTGATTTCCATAATAAAGGTAATTTAGTTGATAGTTAATAATAATAATTTAGTTAAAATTAATATTAATTTTTAATTAATAATTATCTATTATTCAATTAATCATCAGTACCTGGATGAAAGGCTCGGTTGTTTGCAATGAAACAATTTAAGAAGATTTTATCTGGAATCGATCCTAGTATTCAGAATTTGTGACCGCCCGTTACCCAATCAAGCTATCATGACTTTGCAATTAACGGCGGAATTATCCTTTGCTGTCTTATAAAATTATAGCAGTTTTTTAGCGCCTGAAAACAGGGATGAAACGAAATTTTTCTTAAATGAAACCTAGTTCGATTTATGTCTCCAAAACCCTCTACATACTAAGTTTCATTAAAATAGTTGGAGCGGTTTCTGAAGTTCAGAATATATACAGATATATATACAAGATTAACTTATTGGAATATTAAAGATCAGCAATCGCTAGCACTTCCGCACGCGTGATCACATGCGGGATTCGCAAAAACACACGCACAAACCTCCACCACCGCCACCACAATACACAAGCATTACAAACGTTCACTATCACAAACTTAACAATCGTTTCGCCCCGCAAGCGAAGCATCATCAGAAGATAGACTCCACGACAAAATCGCAAAGTTTTGCGATTTTCTCGTGACATGTATCAGGTATAAAACGGATTGTCCACTCTATATTTAGCATTATATATATTTTCTATTTTACTTCATGGCGGATTATAGCAAAATAATTTTATTATTACTTTTGTATTATGGATCTCCGCAAAGTAACGCCTAATTCTATAAATTATCATGTAGAGATACTCCGGGCTCTCGCTCCATCGCCCGCTGAGCGACTCCGAGCCATCTTATGAGACCCATAATCGGCGAACAGAGAGCTCTACCTTCGTATAGGGGCCTCTCTGAACAGTGTCCCCTAATCTCTCTCAATGTCTGTCCGCTAATCAATGCGTCGGGAGCACCAGATTCATCGTATGCCTCGGGAATGTATTCGAGGACATTCTTTCTTCTATCCATTGAGTTAACACCGTGACCAGTTGTATGGTAGAAACATGCCTCTACTCACAAGTTACCAATAATATGTCAGGTAGCTTATTCGGAACATATCTGACACATATCTCGGAATTTAGCGTTTCTCAGGTTTCTGATAGGCTTATTCAGTTCTTAAAGTCCCTAATAAGTTAACAGGTAGATCTTGTGGCTGTTATTTTGTTTATCTGCTGGATAGCGTTCACCTATTTACCAAAAGGCCGCGGTTTAATTTTTTTTTTAATTTTTCAGTTTTTAGAGACATTTATCTGTTACTTAGTTTATTTGTCGGTTAACTATCCGACACTTTATCAGTAACTTATGAAACAGGCCCTTAGTATATTTGTCGGTGAACTATGCGACACTTTATCAGTAACTTATGAAACAGGCCCTTAGTTTATTTGTCGGTTAACTATCCGACACTTTATCAGTAACTTGTGAAACAGGCCCTTATTTTCTTACTGACAAAGCGAACTAGTTTTTCAGATAAATTGCTTTTTATACAAAAACCAGATTATGTATTGACCTATTTCTATCTCATCAATACGAATCGTTAAGTATTGTAATGGTAGATCGTAAAAAGGGTGGGAGGTAACTTCTTTCCCCTAATTTCTGGTAAATTCTGGTAAACAAGAGAAAACACTAATCATTGATTAAAATAAAGTCTGCAGAATTTAGCAAAAAATTATTAACGTTTGAAAGTACCTCAATCGGTACTAATATTGTAAATGATAGTCTGTCTGTATGTTATTCTAAAAAGAATAAACTAAACTGAAGTTAAAGTTTAATTATGTTGAATGATGATTGATGATGCCAAAGTCTGTCTATCTGATGCGCTTTCACAGCTAGCGTATCAGATAGACCTTCATACCATCAAAAGTATATAAAACATAAGTATTTATTATTATCATAAGTAGTAATTGCTGTAAATGTTTACATTTTCATCGATTTATCTACCATATATCAAATTATTAAGTCTTAATTCAAGAAGTACGTATGATTTTTGCATGATTAAAACTCTGCTTTCAGCTTTAAAAGCGAGGTCAAAACCAATATATTTCGAACCTTTGCTATAGACTCATAAAGACAGCTGAATAAAGAGCCAAGTCTGGTCAAAAGAATTTTGTTTCTTTTATACCGAGAATAAATTGAGTCCGCAATCTTTTATTTACAAAGTTGTCTGAACAAATGCCGATCTATATAAAGTCCAAGCTCCGCAGTCTAGCAGAATGAATCTTGTTGCGCTACAATCAAATTAAGATCCGGTTTTAATGCTACATATATCCTAAACCTTTAAAGATTAACTCTTGAATATACTGGGTGGTATCGATTATACGACATCATCATCCTCCTGCCCTTACCCACTCTAAGTGCGGTCGGCACAATACGTGGTATGTACAACTTAAGTTCACATAATTCCATGCGAGACCAGTTTAAGGAAATAGGTATTCTTACATTTGCTTCACAGTATATTTTTAGCAATATACGTTGTGCATAAGAATAAAAAATTATGAAAAAAAAATTGGCGATGTATAAAATAGACAAAGTTGCAACCGACATACGCTTGCGGCTCCTGCTTTCCCCCTTACAAAAGTACGAATGCGTTTGTGGGTTTGAGTTTAAGATTCTATTATAAAATACCACAAACAATTTTAGCTTTGCCGTAACAGCAGTTTGAAAAATTATAAAAAGAGGCTGATACAGAAAGCCTCTTGAAGATTTTATATTCCTACAAATATTATAAATGCAAAATTTTGTGAGTATGGATGTACGTTTGTAACCTTTTCACAGCGAATCCACTGACCCAATATCGATGATATTGGGTTCAATTATTCCTTATACACCGGGGTAACATATAAGTTGTAAAAATTCTGTTAATTCTAGAGGAATAGAATGACATTGAAAAGCGCCATCTACTATCAAACTACCAAAGTTTTTTATTCACGATGTGTCAAAGTCAAGTGAAATCTGAACTATAAAGGTTCTATAGCAAGTCATTTGGTTGATTTTTGTGATGAAGATATTTACAAGGTTGGAAAATAACACAAGCTACTGGTTTATTCCAAGATAACAGTCCACGTGAACGAAGTTGCAGTAAAATATTCTTTATTCAAGTGGACTGTTTACAATAGTTTTGAATCGTCAAATATTTTAAAGAAGCTACCACTAATTCGGAAGTTTGCTCCTACCGAGAAGAACCAGCAAGAAACTCGGCGCTAATCTTTTAAAAAAATTATTACAATTTGTTGGTTACAAGATAATCGTTGCAGCTGTATGCGTAGCTGACTGCAGTTAAGATATGCTATCACTCAAATAATCCTCTATAGTATAGTAAGCTTTATGTAGCAACATCGTTTTGAGATAATTTCACAACTTCCGTAAAGGCTAATTAAGGTAAAAAAAATAATAAAAAAGTCTATGTAAAATATTGTTTTCTGTAAAAGCAAACGAGGACAAAGACCCCGAGATAATGGGATGCTGTGTTACGTTGTTGTGCGCGCGTGACATCTTTTATTCATCCTTGCTGACCCTTTTTAATAGTTCACGAACCGAAAGTACAGGTCCTGTACCTATTGTATCAACCAATCTTAAACAGGGTACGGTACACTAAATAGGCAATAAACGACTTTACCTTATAGGTCTTATCAGAATCTATTGTGCGATTGACAATAGTGTCTCTCAAAAATCGCGAAATGAAGGTATACTATAAAAAATTTAAACATATCGGAATTTAGATTCGTAAATAAATTATTATTATTCAAAGCTTTTAATATTTAAATGAGTTGTATGTATATATATAAATACATTGTTCCGAATCTCGGAAACGGTTTAAACGATTTTCCTGAAATTCCGCATGTAGGGGGTTTTGGAGAAGAAAAATCGTTCTAGGTAGGTTTTATTATAAAAAAAAATCGTTTTGCATTCTGTTTTTGGGCATTAAAAAAATAGTGAAGTGTAGAATTGAAATCAAAGCATTATTCTAGTTGTCAAACGCAATGTTGCGATAGCCGATGAGTAACGGGTGGACCGAATATGTTCAATATCTAGAGGTGAAAATACGTGAAGGATTTTCATGAAATTCAGCATGTCAGCGGTTATGTGGGAGAGAAATCGATCTAGATAGGTTTCATAAAGAAAATATCGTTTCATACCTGCTTTTGGGCATCGATCTGGGATCGATTGCCACATGTCTTTCTCTATTCTAAGCCACATCTTTCAAAACATATGAGTTTGTTAGTCACATAAGACTGCGTGGATATAGTTACTGTCCGGCCCTGTACAAGTTAGTAATGACAATGTAACTAGTTATAAGTATTATATTGAAAAGAGCAACCGCCGAGTTTCTTGCTGGCTCTTCTCGGTAGGAACAGCTTTACGAACCAGCAGTAGAATTGACGATTCAAAAGCACCTGTTTGCAAATTTATTTGAATAAAGAAAAACTTGAGTTTGAAATATGTTTTCCGACTGAGATTTCAACATGAGAATGATGACGTTAACTAACGGTAAGACGACCTGCCGTGTGGTATCCGGCTGAATAGAATAGTACCACCCTCTTTTCTTACCGAGGTGTCGTAAAAGGCGACTAAGGTAAGTCGACCCGCCGTTTGGTATCCGGTTGAGTAGAATAGACCAACCTCATTTCTTACCGAGGTGTCGTAAAAGGCGACTAAGGTAAGTTGACCCACCGTGTGGTATCCGGTTTAGTAGAATAGACCACCCTCATTCTTACCGAGGGATCGTAATATACGACAGAGGTAAGCTGACGTCAGGCAGGCGGCCGGTCGTAAAAACGCAGCCAAATCATTTAACAGCGTGTTTATAACATGTTGTGCCGACCCCACTTAGAGTGGGATAAGGGCAGGAGGATGTATGTAATGATGACGTTAACTAGTAAACGTGTCTGAATTAACTAAACTATGTTAGTATAACTAAGGGCTAACATCAAGCGTATTAAATCTCTCAACACATCTGAATGGATACGTTGCAGAGATTCTAATACAATTCTAATATATTAATATCATTAACAGGTTATATATTCTAGTAATTGCTATTTACCTTGATGTATCCCTGAATAAATTGTATTTAATCGCGGATGTTTGGATCTACATTTTTTAAAGGTTGTTACGAAGGTTAAGTGTCTATATAAAGAGTTTTTGGTTCAATATATATTATTTACCTGTGGTTATTATAGATAATATTGGAATTTAATTAAAATTTTATCATTATCATCCTCCCGCCCTTATCGCTCTCTAAGTAAAATCGGTACATGTTATGAACATGTCACATGATTTGGCTATGTATTTTACGACCGGCCGCCTGCCTAACTTCAACTTAGTCGTATTTTACGACACGACTTTAAGAAATCAGGGTGGTCTATTTTACTCAACCGGATACCACACGGCGGGTCGACTTACCATTGTCACCTTTTATAACACCTCGATAAGAAATGAGGGTGGTCTATTCTGCTCAGCCGGATACCACACGGCGGGTCGACTTATCTTAGTCGCCTTTTACATCTCCTCGATAAGAAATGAGGGTAGTCTATTTTACTCAGCCGGATAATTAATAATTGTAATTTTGATTTAGAAAAGTTTATTTAATTAAGCTGTGATGGCCCAGCGGTGCGACCGTCTGAATCTCTAGAGACGATCACGGGTTCGAACCCGGGCAGACACCAATGAGTTTTCTCTTAAAAAACTTATATGTCTAATTGATAATTGCAATTTATCACACGCTTTTCGGTGAAGGAAAACATCGTGAGGAAACCTGCATATCTCTAGAGAATTCTGGAGATATGTGTAACCTACCAATCCGCATTGGAGCAGCGTGGTAGGTGTTAGCTCCAATCCTTCTCTCCCAAAACGGAGAGAAGAGGCCTATTCTCAGCAGTGGGATAGTAACAGGCCGTTACTTACTTACTTACTTATTTAATTAAAACCTTACGAAAAGATGGAAGAAGTATGGGACAATGGCCTTTGTCTAATGCAATAAAACATGATTCGAAAAAAAACCTGTAATTTTTTTTAATACATCAAGATTGATAACACATGCAAATGGCACATCCAGAAAGTCATAAACTGTTTATTTATGTTTGCAATAAAACGAAAAGTGGGTCAGTCGTTGAACTATGAGTGATAAAGGCGCTTAAAATGCGAAGATGACTTTTTATTACAGATTATCTTGTATACGTAGCTAGAGAATAGAATAACAGATAATATTCCAAAAATACAATATGATCTTAACCTACAACAGTTCAGTTACTCTCAGTCATAAATAGTTGGATCCCAAAATAATATTATATTTTCTTAATTGGTAGTGTTAGTAGAACGCCGTGTGGTGGTACCGAGGTGTCGTAAGAGGCGACTAAGGTAAATCGACCCGCCGTGTGGTATCCGGCTGAGTAGAATTGACCAACCTCATTTCTTACCGAGGTGTCGTAAAAGGCGACTAAGGTAAGTCGACCCGCCGTGTGGTATCCGGCTGAGTAGAATAGACCACCCTCTTTCTTACCGAGGTGTCGTAAAGTACGACATTGGTAAGTTGACGTCAGGCAGGCGGCCGGTCGTAAAAACGCAGCCAAATCATGTGACAGCATGTTTGTACATGTTGTGCCGACCCCACTTAAGAGTGGGATAAGGGCAGGAAGATGATGATTTCTTAATTGGTAGTGTTAGTAGACTTTTAACTAGGTGGGTGGACCTTAAAGAGTCGCGCGATCGAAGGAAAACAAGATCGTTTGATGAAGAAATTTAGTGGAAAGTCTATTAGTAATTTCAACCATTTCTTATACTTTAAACCATATACACGCGTATGTAGGTCCTTAGGTAGATCTTTAAGCTAAATTTCGAAAACGACACCAACAATTTTTATAAAATTCAGTATGTAGAGGGTTTTGGAAAGGGATAAATAGATCTAGCAAAAGAATAGAATAGAATACACTTTATTGTACACCATAACAGTATATAAGTAGCGGCCTGTTACTATCCCACTGCTGAGAATAGGCCTCTTCTCTCCGTTTTTGGAGAGAAGGTTTGGAGCTAAGACCTACCACGCTGCTCCAGTGCGGATTGGTAGGTTACACATATCTCCAGAATTCTCTAGAGATATGCAGGTTTCCTCACGATGTTTTCCTTCGCCGAAAAGCGTGTGACAAATTGAAATTATCAATTAGACACATAAGTTTTTAACAGAAAAACTCATTGGTGTCTGCCCGGATTTGAACCCGCGACCTTCTCGAAAGATTCGAACGGTGTTACCGCTGGGCCATCACAGCTTCATAACAGTATATGAAATTAACAAAAAAGTATTAGTACAATAGGCGGCTTAGCGCTAAAAGCGATCAATATTTCATTTAAAAAAATGTCGTTTTATCCCTGTTTTCGAGCACTGAAAAACTGCTATAATATTATTAGAAAACAAAGGTTAATTACGCTGTCACTTGCAAAGTTATAATAGCTCAGTTGGGAACTAGCGGTCTAAAGAAGTGTGAATACGCCTAATCTAGTCCAGATATTACCGAAACTTTTTTCATATTGCATCTGTTTTTATATCTTCTGATATATACCGATTAAAGCTCGGTCATCATATGTGAAGGTCAATCTACTTAATTCAGGGAGCAATCACTGGATTGAGCTTCACGATCCCAAGGTACTGTCAACTGATGCCCACTATTATGCGAGAATGGCGCGTGAAGCCATTGAGATTCGAAAGCATAATACTTTCAACCGAGAAGAGGGCTTCAGATTGTCAACGACTTGGGATCCTGTGATTAATAAATATAACTCGCGGAAAAAATCGTTGAAAGCTATATCGCGTGCAGATTATATCAGTGTGGTGTGCAAGAGACCTTATGTGGATTGTGCGGTTCAAGTGAGGGTAGATGAAGAAAATAATGACTGTAGTACTCGGGAACGAAGACGCCGCGGCGCTCCAGTCAGTTCGTGACCACGGTGGATGCAACTCTGCCGAAACGTTGAACCTTATACAAAGGTAACGGGATTATCGCGATGTGACCCGGTTGTTTATATTTTAAAGTTTTAATTCAACTTGCAATGTATGTAGGTGAAGGTGGAATCTTGCAAGTTAAAGTTGACCCACTTCCCGGTGTCCGATTGGGCTTAAATTTTACATACTGGTCCACTCCCGATGACAATACATGTTCATGATAAGGATGACCTGATGCTGCCAGGATTGGCTCCAGACGAGGGAACTCCTCAACGGTTAACAGTAGGGAGTTTTTTTTAGAGCCTTTTAAGCTTGACTTGTATTAAAATAAAATGACGTGACGTGCTAATTATTACCGATAATTATTGATACCGTAGATTAAAATCAAAATTGTGATGATTTAAATAGCTTTGAACAATGCTTTCATATTATTTTTTTATTATCTACCGTCCGCGTTTGACTCGTTGGAAATATATTGACAAGTAAGGGCGTATCATTGCTATTGACACGAAGCGGGATTGCTTTATTTGCATACTTATATATAGGATACTTATATAAGTTTAACAAACGCGTATTATAGAAAAATAATCCTATCATAACCTAAATACGAATATTCCGCGCTAGTGTAAACCCACCATGGCGCGTGACGTCACAGCGCCATTCAATACAGTTTATAGGCGATTCATAGCATACACGTCGCTCGTTACGAGTTCAATGCCAGTTCAATCATGTTTCAGAAATATTACCCTCAGTTCTCTTTGTACGTGAATGACGTAGCGATTTATCTTACTAGCTTTTACCCACAACTTCGTTCGCGTGAACTGTCTTCGAGTGATAAATCGATAATAGATGGTGCTTTTCAATGTCATCCTATTCCTAGAATTAACAGGATTTCTATAGCCTATATGTTATTCCGGTGTATAAGGAATAACTGTGCCAAATTTCATCGATATTGGTCCAGCGGATTCGCCGTGAAAGAGTAACAAACATACATCCATACTCACAAACTTTCGCATTTATAATATTAGTAGGTTAGGATTAGTAGAATAGAATAGGATATATCGCCCTATCCAAAGAATAAGGTCACATTTCCTATGCTTATTCATGGGAGATGTAACTTTATTTTTCGGATAGAGTAATATAGTTATATCAGTAATCTGTTACAGTTTAGCGATGAGAACGTGAGACTATTTCGAGGATCACGGGTTCGAATCCTGGACTTCATCCCATAAGCCAGCTGTTGATCAGTAGTGTCGGTCCATTTTTAGACGTTAGTAAGAAAAATTATTAGAAATTCAATGTTTACATGGCCCGTTAAGTAAAAAATAAAGTTGTAAATTATGTTATTCCGGAATAAGGAATAACTGTGCTAATGTTCATCGATATTGGTTCAGTGGATTTGCCGTGAAAGAGTGACAAACATACATCCATACACACAAACTTTCGCATTTATAAAATTACAAGAACTAGCTGTACACTGTGTGTGTGTGTGATTAACTTGCGAAATCGTAATTGTTTTTTTTTTTGGTAGAAAGAATATCCGCCTAGTTTCTTCCTGGTTCTTCTTGATAGGAGCAAACTTTCGCTCACTGGTAGCTTCATATTCTTAGTAGTAGGTAAATATTCTTTATTCAAGAGGACTGTTTAAAGTCTACTATTTAAAGAATCCGAAGAAGACGAAGAAGTCCGTTTTCATACCCGATATATGCAGATTCGTAAAGTTGACACGCCGCGTGGTAAGCGGCTAAGTAAAATTAGCCATCCTCTTTCTTACCGAGGTGTCGTAAAAGGCAACTAAAATAAGTTGACGTCAGGCAGGCAGCCGGTGGGAAATACCCAGCCATATCATGTGACAACATGTTTAACATGCCCCACTTAGAGTGGGATAAAGGCAGGAGGATGATGACACGAGGAATAATTCCGCTTTATATTGTTTTGCCAATACGGCTGATTTTGAACATTAAATTTGTCTGGTATTGCAACTTATCTATCTATCGCTTGAATTAAATCCCATTTTTTCCAATAAAGCTATAAAAAATGTTGTCGCCATTGACTTCTGCTTTGTATTTTATAGCAACACAGTCATGAAATAGGGGTATCGCGACCTTTTTAGTGAAGTGGTGGCAACACTGTGCCGTTGTTGTTTCCGGCAAAGTCTTCTTATTGATAAAACGTTTCATGGACATTGGACATTCAGTCTTTGTTCGTCATTCAAGAGAAGTACATCTCGGAATGGAATTGTGGTATTCCTATTATATCGTGTTATTGTATATAGTGTGCGCTAACAAAAATGTTATGTTAAATGAAATACGGAGTAATATATTATAGATTTATCCCGACATTTTATGGTTACGGCGAATTAATATAAAAATGGGCTTATAGAGCGCGGCGCGAGATCAAAGTGGACGATCAAGGTTGAAAACATGTATGGATTTAAATTTTATGTGATACACTACTAAATAACTTTGACAGCCAGTGATATTTAAGAGTTACTGCCTGGGGTTTATACCTGGGTAATAAATAAAAAAAAGTGCAATTAAAAATATAAAAAAGGTTAGCAATTTTTAAATTTAAACTATCGTGAGTAGTATTCATAGTTATTGTATAGAACCGGCTATACTCACGTCTCATTCTATCGGGCTAGCCCGATATCGGGCTAACCCGATAGAAATATATATATATATATATATATATATATATATATATATATATATATATATATATATATATATATATATATATATAGAATATATATATATATATATATAATAGCTAACTTATAGAAAAAACTATAATAGCTATATATATATGTATATATATATATATAGCTATTATAGTTTTTTCAGTGCCCAAAAACAAGGATAAAAAAACCTTTTTTGTAAATAAAACCTAGGTAGCTTATTATTTCTTATATTAGACATCTGCCTTACTTGCTAAATTTGTAATTCTCCTGCCCATATCCCACTATAAGTGGGGTCGGCACAACATGTTATAATGTTTGTAAAATGATTTGGTTGGGTATTTTACAACCAGCCTTACCTGACTTCAACTTACCTTAGTCTCCCTTTACGATACCTCGGTAAGAAATGAGCCAGGTCTATTCTATTCAGCCGGAACCACACGGTGGGTCAACTTACCCTAGTCGCCTTTTACGACACCTCGGTAAGAAAGTGGTCTATTCTACTCAGCCGGATACCACTGTAATCTAGCAAAAATTACATATAATCTTAATATTTTACTTTTGTATAAAAATAAAATGAATTATACAGACAAACAGAATAGTAATATTGATTGAATACACAGATGTAATGTTGTAAAATTCTGCTACGAAGTAGATTCCAATGTCAAGACTTTTAATAACTAAGCACTTTAAAAATTTTCATTCGTATTACACGGAAGTTAAAAGCCAAACAATTTTAAATTTTCAATCACCCAATAGTTTCTTATGTAAGTGCCAGTAATTGTTTATTGTTTTAACAAACTAGACATGCCAATTTTTGATGAAAGAAGGATTTTTAACTCAAAAACATAAATGCAATATACAATAATACTAGACCAGTCTACAGAAAGGTTTAAGCTAAGTATAATAGATGTACTTATACGTAAAGCATATAACAAAATTGAGGATTATCTAGATCATTAAAAAGCCTGGATTTGAAAATCCCTTCAGCTTCATACAGGACTACGGTTTAATAACGTAAAATTGAAAATGTTTAAAAGATTGACCGCCGAGTTTCTTTCTGGTTCTTCTCGGTAAAAGCAACATTCCGAACTAGTTGTAGCTTCATTAATCATATTGATACTTGACGATTCAAAAGTGCTTGAATGAGCTTATTTGAATAAAGATAATTTTGATTTGATTTCAAAGATAAAAAAAAACATCAAATTGACTTCTGAATAATGAACTTGGTTTTAACAATTCATTTATAATTCCAAATGTATCTATTAGGATTTTCTTAAACTTCATTCTCTGATGGTAACCATCAAAGGCAAGATAAATATTTGAGGCAATCACACCAAATTATTAAACTCAAAATTTGTGTCATAGGTGATAAACAACTGGTAAATATATGCATAGTAAGTATCAGCTTGTTACTATCCCACTGCTGAGAATAGGCATCTTCTCTCCGTTTTTGGAGAGAAGGGTTGGAGCTAAGACCTACCAAGCTGCTCCAATGTGGTTTGGTAGGTTACACATATCTCCAGAATTCTCTAGAGATATGCAGGTTTCCTCACGATGTTTTCCTTCACCGAAAAGCGTGTGATAGAATGCAATTATCAATTAGACACATAAGTTTTAACAGAAAAATTCATTGGTGCCCGGATTTGAAGCCGTGACGTCCTCGAAAGAGTCTCACGGTGTTGCCCCTGAGCCACCACAGAAAATAAATGCATATATAACGATAAATGAATACGTTAATGCATATATACACGCAGACTCTAAGAACCTATAAATTGTTTATAGAAAATGCAGCAATCCAATCCAAAGAGTGAAGGATAGCCAAGCATATAATGTTGCGCAGTTGTAATAAAACTCTTCTGCTAGAAGCTTTACTCGCGTGCGCTGCGAAACCTGAACGCTGTAAAAAATGTTCACGTCGTAAAACCTGTACTGTTCGCAATATCAAAGATGACCTATGTACATCATGTAAGAGAAGATAAAACCACAAAATTTATCTTCGTTTATAAATGGCGATGAAATTAGCGCCAAGGCTACCAGATACGATACTATGTTTATTTAATTTCTTAAAACGGTTTCCTGTTTATGATACTAGAAATGAAAATCGCCATCGGTCGAGGGTACGTGTGATATCTTACGAATGCTTCTCAGTGCTAGGGTTGTCTCGAATACATATGTAATAAAAGTAAAGTCAAAAAAGGTCCAGGTAACAAGTAATAAACAACAAAATTCATATTTTGCCAAATATTTGTTACAAATCGGTCATAAAGTTCCTAATGACCATTGTTTTGAAATTCTGCACACCTGTGACAAAAGTCGCCGACTAAACTCCTTGGAACAACTTGAGATCATAAAATATTAACAATGACACCCTCATTAGCAATCAGATGAGTGTTTCTAGTTCAAGCATGTTACACGTGTTCGCAGCAAAATAAAATAAATGGTGAACCGAGTAGTATACAATTAAGTTGTTTAATGCCTTATTTTGCGTATTTGTCATAGAGTATATTTACTGATGATGCTTCGGTTGCGAGGTGAAACGATTGTTGAGTTTGTGATAGTGAACGTGTGTCGTGCTTGTGTATTGTGGTGGCGGTGGTGTAGGTTTGTGCATGTGTTGTTACGAATCCTGCATCGGGTATGAAAACGGATAGTCCACTCTACATTTAGCATTATATATATTTACTATTGACTTTATCACGGATTTTGGCAGTAATTTTATTGTTACTTTTGTAAAGGTAAAGTCGCGTTTTTATGCGCTTCATAAGAAAGCTGAGAATTACTTAACAGGCGCCGGAGAGAGCCATGCTTGGAGTATCTACGTGATCAAATCAGGAATTAGGAGATCTGTAAAAGAACCATAGTTACTGACATAGCTCAGCGTGTCGCGAAGCTGAAGTGGCGATAGGTGAAACATAGTGCACAGAACCGAAACGTTTAAACGAGAACGCTGATGAACATCCTACATGCGTTGTGTTTTTATTTTAAACGACACTAAAATATAGTGGGTTCAATGTCCTCATATTTTAGAATCTTCTCGTATTATTGAGGTGTCACTCTGCGGTGCAAAGTGAGAGTTGTCACGGCTGTGACAGAATTCAGAAAACGTTATTTTAATATCTAAGCTGTGATAGCCCAGCGGTGAAACCGTGCCACTCTTTCGAGAGGTCACGGATTCAAACCCCTGAGGCACCAATGAGTTTTTCTGTTAAAACTTATGTGTCTAATTGATAATTGTAATTTAGCACACGCTTTTCGGTCAAGGAAAACATCGTGAGGAAACCTGCATATCTCTAGAGAAATCTAGGGATGTGTGTAACCTACCAATCCGCATTGGAGCAGCGTGGTATGTCTTAGCTCCAAACCTTCTCTCCAAAAACGGAGAGAGGAGGCCTATTTTCTGCAGTGGGATAGTAACAGGCTGATACTTACTATGCATATATTTACCAGTTGTTTATCACCCATGACACAAATGTTGAGTTTAATAATTTGTTGTGATGGCCTCAAATATTTATCTTGCCTTTGATGGTTACCATCAGAGAATGAAGTTTAAGAAAATCCTAATAGATACATTTAGAATTATAAATGAATTGTTAAAACCAAGTTCATTTTTCAGAAGTCAATTTGATGTTATTTTTTATCTTTGAAATCAAATCAAAATTATCTTTATTCAAATAAGCTCATTCAAGCACTTTTGAATCGTCAAGTATCAATATGATTAATGAAGCTACAACTGGTTCGGAAAGTTGCTCTTACCGAGAAGAACCAGAAAGAAGTGTGTAGTAGTGGGATAATAACAGGTCGTTACTTTACTTTAGTTTTATATTTAAAAAAATGAGAGAATATTACTTGTATAGCGTGTGCACCATACTCTGTCGAGGCGGGAGTATTCAAATTTAACCTTTTCAATTCAACTACCGACAAATTAACGTATCACGTAATCGTTTTATCACTATTTTAGGGCATTAAAAAATACAAAAATTTAGGGGGATATTTAATTGATTTACCTACTTTTACTAAATTAATAGAAAAAATATTTGTTAAATTCAAAGTTCAAAATCTTGTTTGGTTAAAGAAATTTACACTGCAAAATATAAATAACTAAGTAAAGTAACTGAGTAGTTATTTAGTCTACAGAATTAAAACACGCGAAAATGCGCATATTAATTCTTTAAAATACTATACTAAAATTTGAATGTTACAGCCCTAAAATGTAATATCTAAATCAAATGTTTTTACAGCTGACGTTTTATAAAATATTAAAAGGAAACGCGGCCAAACGACGATTGCCAACGTTTTTAATGGGTACAAAATTATTTGACGTTTTATCTGTGGAAACAGTTACAGAGCGATAAACACGCAGTTCAAGTTTCAAATTAACTACTTCTTAAAAAAATAATCATTGAAGCGTTAACAAAGGTCGTGAAAATAATTTAATATATTCTCGCTTAGTACGGCCATATAAAAAAAAATCATTGTTTAGTAAGTAGCGGCCTGTTACTATCCCACTGCTGGGAATAGGCCTCTTCTCTCCGTTTTTGGAGAGAAGGTTTAGAGCTAAGACCTACCACGCTGCTCCAATGCGGATTGGTAGGTAACACATATCTCCAGAATTCTCTAGAAATATGCAGGTTTCCTCACGATGTTTCCTTCACTGAAAAGCGAGTGATAAATTGCAATTATCAATTAGACACATAAGTTTTAACAGAAAAATTCATTGGTGTCAGCCCGGATTTGAACCCGTGACCTTCTCGAAAGAGTCTCACGGTGATACCGCTGGGCTAACACAGTAATTAAATGCATATATAATGATAAATGAATACGTAAATGATATGATAATGATTACTTAGCGAAAGAAAGCTTTCGCCGTTTTCGCAATATTTTTATTACTGCTCCTCTCCTACTCATCATAGCGTGATGTTATATAGTCTATAGCCTTCCTCGATAAATGGACTATCTTACACTTAAAGAATTTTTCAAATCGGTTGGGTAGTGCCTAAGATTATCTCAGACAAACTCACAAAACAAACAAACACTTCAGCTTTGTATGTTTAGTAAAGATGAGTGAGAAAGATGAAACAATTGAGAAATTATTCGAATGCTGCATGTATAAGGAATGAAAACGAATGTAGCATTTTTCATATAGATTTTCTTTCATCACAAGTTAAAGAAATATAACATTATTATCACTTTTGAATAATGATCATCATATTCAAACCAGATAACAAAATAATAAATAATTAAACACGTAAACCTTCCTCATGTATTACATTGTCTATTGTTGAAAACCGTTAAACCGTTAAAAGGTTTAACGGTTTTATAATAGATTATGAATTGTACGTAAAAATTGCTATATATTAAAAGCTTTTCCTCAACTTGTAATGTATGTATTTGAAACTGGAATCTAAAAGTTAAATTTGTTAGTTGATTCAACTCACTTCTCGGTGTTCAATTACGCGGAAATTTTACATACTGGTCCAGTCCCGATGACAATGCATGTTTATGATAAGCATGACCTGATGCTGCTGGATTGGCTCTAGACGAGGGAATTCTACAACGGTTAAAAATAGTGAAAGTTTAAACTTTAAAACTCTGTACCAAACAGCGCAATCTAAAAATAACTAAATGAAATCTATCAAGTTGTAATAATGTCAGCGATGAAAATGAAAATATTTCCTACAATATTTATCGCCCCACATCCCACGAGTTTTTCAAACACTGACAAATTATCCGTAGAGGCCAGAGTGTTCTGTAAATACCTATTGAAATCCAAAATATGTTTAAATAAACAACACAGAATCGCTACTACTTCTACGCCGTGCGTATCCGCCCAATCTATCTTGTTAAGTCCGTTTATATCCTTTGCGACGACGTAAACAGACTGTCTTACATTCAATCTATTTACATGTGTTACTAATCAAAGATTTGTTTAATGTAATAAAAATAGCACATAACTCTAAGAAGCCATTTACACTTGATTTTTACAGCCTCCGTGAACCAAACCATCTCAAGGTTCAGCGAATTGTGTAAAAATAGCAATCTATTCAGCAATTCTGCGACTTGCATGCGTAAAAATGCTCGCTCTTAATAACTGTGCTTAATGCATATACACACACCCTACAACGTCATAAGGACTTGCCACAAAAAACTCTTTAAGTCCAAATTGCACGTCAACTTAAGTTACGCACCAAGCCGAAACTTGCAATCAATTAAATTGTAATTTTTTTAACATTATTCGCCGAGTTTCTTGCTTGTTCCCCTATGTAAGAACAACCTTCCGAATTAGTGGTAGCTTCTTTAAAAACATATGACGAATTAAAAGTACTGAAAACAGTATATTTGAATTAAGAATATTTTGAATTTGAATGAGTCCAGACACACAGGAATCACCCATATCTAAGGTGTTCGTTAATGCTATTAGACTTATAGGAGATAGTTTTGCCAGTGCTTCTTCTGGTTCTGAGACAATCGCTGCTATAAGTCCTATTAGAAAACCCAGTCTCCGTTGTGAGACTGGATTTGTTGAGAGAATGACGAAGCAAGCGATGCTTGGAGTATATTTACATGATGTACATATCGAAACGACGAGTTTCGTAAAAGAATTATGAGGTAAGGATTAGTCCATTATGTGAAGTTGAATTGGGGTGGGGCAGATCATTATAAGGTAAGGTATAAGAAGGGGATTTGGTTTCCAATGTTTTAGAACTAGAGTCCTCGCAGAAAAGGCCATCGCTGCCCACGATCTCTTCCTGTCCACCATGGCACGAACCACGGTTGGCAAGTAGAGGTCCAGCTCCAGCCGCTGAATCATCCAAGCTGGGCAGTCCAAGTGCGTATGCAGCGCCGTGTTAAGCTCGGCGCCGTCCTCGTGACACTCACCGGACGCTTCGCGCCGGGCTATCTTCCACAGATACCTCCCGAATCAACCATGTCCAGAAAGCACCTGTGTCAGGTGGAAGGTGAGGACCCCATGTCGTCTGGCGACCCAGCCCTGTAGAATAGCCTGGATGGCTAAAATCGTCCAGATTTTTACTGGGTGATTCCAGCCACCGCCTCCATTGGCGAAGGAGCTTTTCCTGAGCTGCCCTCTGCCGGTCCACCTCTACCACTGCTGAGACCCCGATAAACGGACTTCAATTCTACGGTGATAGGCCTGAGCATGCACCTTGGTCTCTAGGGCCCATGGAGGAACCCAACCAATGCGCAAACCGCCCCGCCAGAGATAGCCCGGTAGCCCCGCACAAGTCTAACCGCCAGAATCTTCTGCGCCCCCCAGTAAAGGGGTAGGCACTTGGCGGTCAGCAGATATGTTTATATGTTGTGCCGACCTCACTTAAGGTGGGATAAAGTCAGGACGATGATAATCAGATTCCTTTTTTTTAAAACATGGCACATCAACATCACACCTGAACACATTCAATCAACACAAACGTTATTTATTGCACGCTGCATACACGAAGCAGCGAAATTGATTAATTACTCAGTCAAAGCTCACCCTAAAAATAAAAAGCACGATTCACGATCATGGAATGTCTGCTATTTATCAAGGTATTTATAAAATCCGTAGCGATTCTTTAATAATACAATAAATCAAGTTAATTTCAAAAACGTTCGGCTTTATAAGCCGGCCGTGTATTTCTGGTCCGCTCCAACAGGCAGATTATTTGCGGTTTTTACAGCCAATACCAGATCGTTCTCTAGTTAAAACATAAACAAAGGTGATTATAAATAGTGGAGTGTTTGAAAACATTTATTCAGTACATACGTTTTAAGTGCTTTACGTAGTTCTCAGGATGGATTTGTAGAAAGATACGCGTTCAAATGTATATCTGTACTCCGCGTAAGTCAATAAATCAAATACCTCTGTAGATACTGCAACTAGTGCTGGGGTATTGTAAATTATCTCATGCATTCTGACATTTCACGAGTTATATAAGAATAAGCTAATGGTGTATTTATTGTTCAATCATTGGTGTATTTATTGTTCAATTGTGTATCAACAAAAATATCATATACTACACATGAAATTTCTAATAAAATAATGGACAAATAGATAGCCATGAGCTGTTAAGTAGATTAAATATTAAATATCTGGGTGACCGAGCCTTATTTGGTAATTTTTGTAAAAAAAAAACTTGAAAAAAAATGAAAAAAAGGTAATAGAGAATGTCGGGCTCGATCCTTGGTATTTTCATTTTTGGCGACCACCCGTTCCCCGAATAAGCTACGCTGACTTGACAGTTATATTCTATATATATATATATATATATATATATATATATATATATATATATATATATATATATATATATATATATATATATATAGAAATACTATATATATATATATATATATATATATATATATATATATATATATATAGAAATACTATATATATATATATATATATATATATATTTGTATTATGTATATATTTTTTTATATACATATTATTAATATTAAATCGGCCGTGTGGTATCCGGCTGAATGGAATAGTACTACTCTCTTTCTTACCAAGGTGTCGTAAAATATGATATTGGTAAGTTGACGTCAAGCAGGCGGCCGGTCGTAAAAACGCAGCCAAATCATGTGACATGTTTATAACATTAGAGTGGGATAAGGGCAGGAAAATGATGATGATATTATTAATATCAAATCTATTTAATGTATTAACGCTGGCGATTGCTACTTGTTTATAAATAGACGCATATTTATAAAGTCGCTGTAGACAGCTTTAAAAACGTTTTATCCACATTTTTGTAAATGAAAAGTTTTATCTGTTTCAATTTTCAATTACATTGTAACGTTGCCAAGTTATTGCATAACCGGCCATCGTATGTTTGTTTTCTAACCACTTAGCGAAGCAATTACACCTAAAATGACACAGTAAAATGTTTCTTTACGATCCGTAAAACAATTTACGTTTCTTGAGACGACTTCTGTAAAATTAAATTACATTTTCCCGCCTTGCGCTTTGCGGTTACGGAACATCAAAGAGAACTAGTGTAGTATTTTTTGGAGTTTCATTCTTAAGAATCGGTTTTATACAATCGATAATATCATCATTCTCCAGCCCGTATCCCGTTCTAAGTGGGGTCAGCACAACATGTTTAAACATGTCGTCTAAGTCATTACCAGGTATCGACATATTTCATGATCCACTTGTTGTTTTAAAAAACTTATTACCTATTTATTGATAAATTAAACGCCGTGTTTTATATCTTATTAATATGTACTTTGCTTGTATCTTTAGTACTTTATATATTTTAGCTTAAATGATATTAATTTGTAAACGTTACACTTCTTAAAGATATTCATATCTTTGAATTTAAACTAACGTGAGTTGAATTCATAATTAATGTATAGAAACCGGCTATACTCACGTGTTATTTTATCGGATGAGCCCGACTAGTTTCAAGCCCATACGGGGCTCTTATTCATGAGCTCTTTACGCGGCGTTATCGCGGCGGGAACTGTCTACTACTATTCGGGCTCATCCGATAAAATAGCACGTGAGTATAGCCAGTTTCTATACATGAATCATGCTATTCATATCAGTATGTTTTTAAAGTATGTGTGTGTAAATAAAGGTACTTATTAAATCAAAATGAAAAATAAAATAAAAATGTTGTTAGATGATTTGGCGAGTATTTATACGACCGGTCGCAACCTGAGTCCCATTTACCTAAATCGTCTTGTACGACACCTCGGTAAGAAATGAGGGTGGTCTATTCTACTCAGCCAGATATCAGAGGGTGGGTCAACTCACCTTAGTTGCCTTTTACAACACCTCGGTAAGAAATGAGGGTGGTCTATTCTACTTAGTTGGCTACCACACGGCAGATACAAGCGATAATATAACATAGAAATTTTAAATTTTAGCAATTTAGAATAACTATCAAAAGAAGGCTGAAACACAAAGTATACTAAACTATTGAGGATGATATAAATGATGCAAAAACGTGGATTTAGCTACTCTTCTACCACAATCATGCACAAGATAGCAATGACAGAATGTAACTAATTAAAAAAAATATATTTTGAAAAGGGGTACGTCGAGTTTCTTTAGCTCGAATAATATTACGAGGAATTTTTTGAAAAAGCAATAGAATTGACAATTCAAAAGCATTTTACGAAGCAGGTTTGCTTGAATTTGATTTTGAATATAAATTGGAATTCTATACATAACTTTCATAACTTCATATACTCTAAGGCAGTTACATTTTTTTTTACAAATATTATACAAGAAAGCTCTTAATCACCAATTTAGAAGTTAACTCTTACTACATCTTATTCTTTGACTGGCTCGATTATCTTGACTGGCCCCTTGGCGCAGTGGGTAGTGACCCTACCTTCAACTCCGCGGGTCACGGGTTCGATTCCCGCCGAGGGCCAACATCTTCTATAAATAAATTTGTTGGTTCTCGAGCCCGGTTGTACATTTGTATTTAAGTATGTATTCAAAATATGTTTAAGTATATATTCACCAGTTGTCAGTCACCCATAACACAAGTATTAAGTTACTTACTTTGGGGACGGACGACCGTGTGTGTAAGTGTCCCATATATTTATATTAATATTTATTCAATATAAACTCGCAACCGTTTAACAGACAATACAACGGGCATACGCTAGTGTAAGTTCATTGGATAATACGGTTGGCCTAAATTCTCGACAAATCTATTTTAGTCTTGACTCCGGATGGAAACAGTGCGTCGCCACTGCACGCAAAGGGCATAGATGATTGCAGGAATCAGTGTTACCAACTTGATATATTGTTCTTCAGTCATAGAGTAATTATACATAGCCATAGAGAAGCATGTGAGTGCGAGTGTCTAACAATAACATAACATGTTTAATCCTAATACCTGAAACCTATTTTATCAACTCACATATACCACATACCTCGCACACTTATATTTCATAATTTTTTATTTTACTTATTTTAAATATATAGTATATAAAGGAAATGGGCAAAATCTGGCCTGTGCGGACTAAATAATGACGTCCATAATAAAATAATAAATAACGCCAAAATAAATTAACACTATCTTTGTACTACTAGAGAAAACTGGTATTGAATAAAAAAGTTATTTATTTGATCCAGTTCAGTTACATATAATTAGTGAAGTAAAAATAAAGAACTCAAGTCACAATTTCTATCGAATCGGTAAGGAAGTCGATATAGAAATTATATCAATTAAAGAATTTAATATTCTAACTAATTTACTGGCCCGTTGGAGTGACCCTGCCTTCAGCTCCACGGTTCGTGGGTTCGATTCCCGCCGAGGGCCAACATTTTCTATAAATGAATTTGTTGGTCTTTGAGCCTGGGTGTATATTTGTATTTATGTATGTATTTAAAAAATATATAAGTATATATTCACCAGTTGTCTCTCACCCATAACACAAGTATTAAGTTACTTATTTTGGGGACGGACGACCGTGTGTGTAAGTGTCCCATATATTTATTTATTTATTTATAATTTACTGTAAGTTTCATAACTGTTGTTGATAAATTATTTTCAATACCACAAAAAAAATTGATAACTATATTTATGCATAGATTTACATCTGTTGGACATAATTTGTATCTTACCTTGGCCACATTGCGCTTAGACATCAGCATTTTAATGTCGGGCGTTAACCAAGGTGCTCGTAGATGTTTAAGTTTAACAGGTCTTAATGGTGCATGTATATCGAAGAGATCAGTGACTATAGATTTGAAAATGGTAAGCTTTTCATCCATGGATTCTGCAGTACTCATCACTGACCAGTCAAGATTATAAATTATTCTACTATCAATTTTGGACTACGCTGATTCGTGCTATTTGGACTTAACCCAGAAGCTTGGTAATAAATTGGAGCTATTGCAGAATCTATGTATTCGTTTCATATTTGGGCTTAGAAAATATGATCACGTTTCTCAGTACCGCTCGCAATTGAAATGGCTGACAGTTAATCATCGAAGGAACGTGCATGGACTCTCACTACTTTATGGGGTTCTTTACCATCCACACACTCCCGTGTACCTTAAGGAGCGTTTCAGCTTTCTTGGGGATGTAAGTCCTTTTGATCTGCGTTCCAAGAACGATAACAAAATCAAAACGCCGCATAGTCGTACACAATGGTACGGTAACTCGTTCACAGTTAAGTGTGTCAGGCTTTGGAATTCCCTTCCTGCGGATATTCGTCACTCACCTTCGGTGCATATTTTTAAAAGTCGTTTGAAACGCTATTTATTTTTATACTAATATAAGTAAGCAGAATGTATTTATGTATATTTATTTTTATATATTATAAATATATGTATGATATTAAATATATGTTTAATTTTAGTATTTAAAATATATGTAGACTAAAGGTTAAATTTATTTTTATTATGAAGTGTATTTTTTTTTGTAGCAATTCAATTTTGCGCACCAGCCCGTACTTTCACCATGATCTTTACATCAAAGGTTGTCTGGGAGAGATCGCTCTAAGCGATAAGACCGCCTTTGCACGCTACTGTGTATTTATATGTTATGTTAATGTATATTTTCTTTGTGTGTAATAAAGAATAAATAAAAAACACAAATATTAAATTACTTTGCGGACGGACGACCGTGTGTGTGTCCCATATATTTATTTATTTACTTATGATAACGGATAGCCAATGCTATATAAATAATTTAAAAACAATGCTATTTATCCGCTTTGATCATTGCCTAAACCGCCGTGACTCATCACATGGTTGAACCGCGGCCAAAACCCCAGAAACAATCAAATCGGATAACACAATCGCACACGTTCAATAAATAATAATAAACGATCGCGGATACCTATTTATCTTTCGCGGTGCATTCGTTTTGAATCAATAAAGCACTGAAGTGGAAGCAAAGATTTCGTTATGGAAGATTTATTTATTTATTGCCCATTAAATTGTAAGCTCTGTGAGCTAGTGAATTTCTCACTGAAAATATCTTTAAAATTTAAATAAGCTAATCTTTCGGAATCTCGGAAACGACTGCAACAATTTTCCTAAAATGAATTTTAGGCAGCATATCCCCTACATGTTTTAGGAGAGAAAATCGGTCTAGCTAGGTTTATGTAAAAAAAAATCGTTTTATCCCTGTTTTTGGGTATTAAAAAATTTATATTGAATTGGATTTTTGTCATAAACTGTCAAGTCAGCGTAGTTTAATCGGGGAACGGGCAGTCTCGAGAAATGTAAATTACCTAGAATCTATCCCCAACTACCTAATTTTTTTTTTTTTTTTCTTTTAAGTTTCTTTTTTTATTTTGTAAAAAATTATCGAGCGAGGCTCGGTCAACAGGTACTTTATCTTAAAGAAAGCATTATTCTTTTACGGTTAGAATATACGGTTACATTGGTGAAATTTTAACTGATTATTATTCATTATTAACCTACTAGGCTACTGTAAGATTCAAAACTTAAGTATTTGTAACTTAGAAACTTTATATTTTCTTACTCTACTTTATAGCATGTAAAGTTAAGCTGAGTTTTATCAAAGAATTTAAGATTATGGAGAAATAAACCACATAGAAGACGTTTAAAAATTATATATATTGAACGGTTTTATAGTTTGGTTTTATAGGTCGGAATGGTTTTATAGTTTTTCTACTCAATTTTTTTACATTATTAAATTTTACACAAACTCTCTTCCACAACGAATAAACTTATTTACTTTTTATCTGAGAAAATCTGTTATTGGCCTTAGTTAATTGTAATTTATAATATTAGAAATTTCTTGTACAACCTTTGATTATACTGTACTAAAAAAAAAATATTTATACATCCAAAAATTCAAGAAAATTTTAGATAAGAACTGGATGGATTATAATAAAGTGTCGTGTTCAACTTAGTAAAATAGACCACCCTCATTTCTTACCGAAATGTCGTAAAAGGTGACAAAGGTAAGTCGACCCGCCTCGAGGTATCCGGCTGAGCAGAATTGACCACACTCTTTCTTACCGAGTTGTCGCAAAAGCCTATTAAGGTAAGACGTCAGGCAGGAGGCTGGTCTTAAAATAGCTAATCATGTAACATGTTTATAACATGTTATGCTCACCCCACATAGAGTAGGATAAGGGCAGAAGAATGATGATGGATTACAATTAGACCTTATTTTTCATCTAGAGATATAAGAAACTTAAGTCCAATATCAACTGGAATGTTGCCATATTACATTACTAGCTTTTAGCCGCAACTTCGTTTGAGTGGACTGTTGTCGCGTAATGGGTTTATAATAGATACCGCTTTTCAATGTATCCTATTCCTGTAGAATTAACAGGATTTCTATAGTCTATATGTTATCCTGGTGTATAAGGAATACAAATTGTGCCTTGTGCCAAATTTCATCGATATTGGTTCAACGGATTCGCCGTGAAAGAGTAAAAAACATACATACATTCTCGCATTTATATATTAGTAGTATGCTAGTAAAACGCACGAATCATTTGTTGAACGAGAGTAAATAAACGTTATAATATACTGGCTAGAGAAGTCAAATAATTCCTATATTTGAAATGATTAAGTGGTCGCATCTGCGTTTCATAATATACAGTTGTGACTTTGTTTGGATTTATGGTGGATATTACTTAGGGAGGTGAATGAACTATATACTGAAGTAAGTGCATCCGATGAAAATTGTATATTTGAGCGTATTAAACGTTAGTGTACAAGTTTGTTTAATATTCTATTCGTATTGTCCTTACTAATATTATAAATGCGAAAGTCTGTCTGTTACGTTTTCAGGGCGAATCCGCTGGACCAATATCGATGAAATTTAAAACAATTATTCCTCATACACCGGGGTAACATATAGGCTATAGAAATCCTGTTAATTCAACAGGAGTAGGGTGACATTGAAAAACACCATCTATTATCAACCTATGAAAGTTTTTTTTTATTTACTATGTGTCAAAGTCAAGTCAAATCTGTAATTTAAAGAAAGTTCTCTATTGCGCTGTTTGCCTAACGTTCAAAAAGTCATTTAAAAAAATTAATATTATTAGACATAGATTTACAGAAATAGCGAATTCCACACCTTTAACCCTTCGTAGTTTTTGAAAGGAGTGTTTGTGTTTATTTTGACTCAGAATTTGTATTGGAAAATATATAAAAAAGTAGTATTGATTAACATTTAAGTCAAAGCTCTAAAAATGGGTAAAAATCTTGCTAAGTTCGTCACTATATCATAGTTGTACCGTAAAAAGTGTAATTGGCAGACGAACTAAGTACCACTGTCTACGCATCTCCCTACCCCCAATGCCATCACCCCCCTACCCCCCATTCCACTAATTCCCCCTACCCGCCTTTGAATTGCGTCGCACTTGCGCCGACCCAGCATCCGTGTATTGAATGCTTCATCTCAGGGTTTCCTGCCGGATATCCGGTGACGAATGAAATCAATATCCGTTTCTCTCAATAGGAATATTATAGTTACAGAGAAGCGATAACAAAACTTCTGTATGCCTTAATATCTATATTACTTTTTATATTTAATGAGTTAATCTTGTATGTTTATTTATATACACAGCTAGCAGGTAGGTACAGCTTGAACCAGCAGTAGAGTTGACGATTCAAAGGCACTAGTTTACAAGTTTATTTAAATAAAGAATATTTTGAATTTGAATTTGAATATATATTTTCGGAATCTCAGAAACGGATCCTACGATTTTCCTGAAATGATAAAATGCATGCAGGAGGTTTTAGGGGGGGAAATAGATATAGCTAGGTTTTATTTAAAAAAATCGTTTTATCCCTGTTTTTGGGCATTAAAAAAATACAATTGTACATATTAAACACTATTTTTGCCGATTGAGTGAAGATTAAACTCTTTTTTTTTTCGTATTGACAATATGCTGTTAGCCCTAACGGCTTTTACAGCGTCACCGGGCGAGACGGGCGAGCGCAGAAGCATCGCCAAAGTTGCGAAATGCGTAGAGTAGAGCGCAGAAGCTCTACTAGCTATGGGGAACGTCGTCCTAAGGGTGCCTCCTGTGAGGCCGGACCACGGCTTAGGGCGACGTGTAGTGGAGGGCTGATGGTATGACTTTGATTAGTCAATACGACGACGGAAGGGTGGCAAGAAGCCACGACCAACCGATGTCAGAAATCTGGGACCTCGTCTTCGCCGGCGAAGACGCTGTGTGTGTGTATTACGTGTTTTTGTGTTTGCGATCGTTATTTGATCGTCAGGGTCATATAGGACGCTTTTATTAAACTCTTGTACCTGTCACCTGTACGTATTCTTTCCCCCATCCGTCGGGCCACCGTATTACAAAACTAATTTTATGTTCAAAATTTTTTGACAGACTGATTTCAGCTAAGTACTTATATTTTTTTTAATATTAAAACTTTCCATAAATCTATTACTCAATGATTACGGTACTTTTAATGGTAGTGAACAGCGTGATCAAAGAGTATCATAAATTATAATTGCTAAACTGGTTGTAAAATATCGAATATTATGCAAACAACATATTATATTAATAGACCGTGTTTACTTTGCGAAAACGTATTTAGACAGCTGGGCTTGCGTATGATTTTATCGATAACAGCGAAATATTTATAACAGAAAGCCTTATATTCTTCTTTGTCAGCCGATGGACGTCCACTGTTGGATATAGGTCTTTTCATGGGATATCCACACCAAAAATCTTGTGCCGTTAGGACCCAGCGGCTCCGCACGACTTTTTCGAGGTCGTCAGACCACCTCGTAGGGGGTCTACGGAGACTGCGTTTTCTGGTGCGTGGTCGCCATTCCAGCACTTTAAGACCCAAAAGCACGACCAACGATCATCGTAAATAGTAAAGAGCAGGTCAACACCTAAAATTTCCAAAAAGTGTTCAGAATGAAAAAAAAATTGGAGATATATATAAAAGACAAAGTAAAAACCGACATACGCGTTTGCTTTGCCCTATATAAAAGTACATAAGTTGGTTGTTTAAAGAGAACAGAAGTTTTTAGGTTAGAAGAGAAGATTGTTTAAAAAATTCCACAGTCCGGGTTTCTTGTTGGGTTTTCTTGATAGGATCATCTTTCCAGCAGAGATGACAAAAGCACTTGCTTACAAGTTTGATTGATTAATATTTCGAATTTTATAATAATCGCAAAACATGCCAACCAAAACCACTCACCAAGCCAAGCCAAGACAAGGCGCTTGAGGTGAGAAATGCTGACCTCAACTGACCGAGGCTGTTACTTCGTTAGAATATCTCTCAAACACGTCCCTTTAAGCTGAGGCCTAGCTTTATAGAAATAATCTTTAAGGTGACCCTCCCAGGATCGCTTTCCAAATAATAGTCTCGACTTACAAGTCTAATTTTGAAATTTCGAGTTTCGAATTCGAAAATAGAAAACCGTAATAGAAACACGCTGTATACTAGCAAATCTGATGTACACGATAAACATCTGATCCCGATGAAAACCACTTCAATTACCGCCGTGTTTCAGCATCAAACCAATAATCCCAGAACGTTATTGGCCGAAATGTAAACAATAACACGGGTCAAGTCAAAATAGCTATCGAATATTGGGAGCTGGAAATGTCTGTATTTAACACGGAATCAGGTCACCTTATCCGCGTCTTAATTTAGGCTTGTTTGGTAACGATTGGGTGAACTACGTTACCAAGACTAAACAATGTTTAAATAACACAGAACTCTTAATGGGTCCATACCTACTTAGGCTATATACAGCCAATATTAATACACTACAGATTTCTTTCTCACCTCAAGGGTATACCCTACCCTTATAAATACCCTTTATTTATTTTTTTGCTGCATTATTAATAACAGCAGGATAAACCATCAATATCATTATGTAGAGATTGTTTTTTTTTCGAATTGACTGTATGCTGTTAGCCCTTAGACTTGTTAGACTGTATCTGTAAGCTGTGATGGCCCAGCGGTGCGACCGTGTGAATCTCTAGAGACGATCACGGGTTCGAACCCGGGCAGACACCAATGAGTTTTTCTCTTAAAACTTATGTGTCTAATTGATAATTGATAATTGCAATTTATCACACGCTTTTCGGTGAAGGAAAACATTGTGAGGAAACCTGCATATCTCTAGAGAATTCTGGAGGTATGTGTAACCTACCAATCCGCATTGGAGCAGCGTGGTAGGTCTTAGCTCCAATCCTTCTCTCCCAAAACGGATAGAAGAGGCCTATTCTCAGCAGTGGGATAGTAACAGGCCGTTACTTACTTACTTACTGTTAGCCCTAACGGCTTTTACAGCGTGAACATAAAGATAGAGATCATATATACTACTAGCGGCCTGCCCCTGCTTCGCACGGGTATAAAATATATAGCACATGTCACTCAGTGTAAAAAAACGATTTAAATCGATCCAGTAGTTTTGATTTATTCATTACTGCCCGTGGCCCGCAAGCGTTAAATTTGGAGAAAAACAATTTCCTTTCCCTATACCTAGATTTCCTGCTATCTTTGGAATATCTAAATTCATATAGTACATTTTTACTCATTTACTTTTACATTTTCCCTATGTATTTTATTTTTACAATTAATTACAGAATGTCTTTAAACAAACTCTTGAAAGAGGGACATAGCTGCTAAATTAGAAGCGCTATAGGGCGAAGCGCGGCCTCCTCACGGCATTTTAAATCTGTAATATCTCCGAAAGTGTTCATTTAAATTACATGCTGTAAGCGGCCACATTGATCTATTAAATTAACAATTTATTTAAGGTACTTAATTGGATAAGGAACAATGCTGTATTGTATAAAAATTGCTTTCAACATAAGGCATTATTTTTTGCAAAAAGTAAATGACAGAAAATGCTATTGTGGGTTATCCATAAGAGATAGACATATACTATCGCGGACTTTTCTGTATGTATTTGTACACCTTGTCAAGGTGTACAAATACGTAGTACATCATTTTTATATATCTCGTAGGGTTTAGCCTGCGTTTGCAATATAAGCGAAAAAAAATGTAATTATTTACGAAATCTCAAAAATTGCAGCATTTCTCTACTCCGTATTGAATGTTATTATACACATAAACCTTCCTCTTGAAACACTCTATCTATTAAAAAATCAAATTGTTGCGTAGTTTTAAAGATTTAGCATATATAAGGATATATGGACAAACAAAGAATGCGACTTTGTTTTATACTATGTAGTGAAGCATAACTTACTCCATTGACCACTGAGTGGCTTTTAGCTTTCTTATGACACCTGTAGTCACGTAATGGTAATGAAATAAAAATCAAAAACAGAAACGACTTATACACTTTTACTGTATCATAAGACATCCAGCAATGGTTTTGTCCAGCAATTGTCAGAAGCATCCTCTTGGCGGTAAGGAGCGACGATATAGCGGTACTGTCGACGTCACATCCGTTGCATTTTGGCGGTACGGAAGTATTATTAGAGCGCGACTCAATAACACGATTAGACACCTGAGGATTTAATAGCCATATCGAGTCAACGTTTAGAAACGTAAATACGTAAAATTTAACTGTTATACCTACTATTTAAAAAAAAATTAAAATAAAACAAATGACAGTTGACTTTTTCCGTTTCCAACAAGTGTTAAATAGTTATATTTTTCGGAATAGGAAAAAGTCCAATATTTGAAACATATAACACAACTAGCTTTAAAACGCGACTTCGTTCGCGTGGACTGTTGTCGTGCGATATGTCGGTAATAGATGGCGCTTTTTAATGTCCTATTCCTGTAGAATTAACAGGATTTCTATAGCCTATATGTTATTTCGGTGTATATGGAATAATTGTACCAAATTTCATCGATATTGGTTCAATGGATTCACCGTGAAAGAGTAACAAACATACATACTTTCGCATTTATAATATTAGTAGGATTGTTGGTATTTTAGCGTTAAATATGACGCAAATAATGTTGTAAGTACAGCTTGTATAAATAAGTACTTATTAAGTCAAAGTGATCATTAAAAGGAACACTTGAGTTCGTCAATTTTCTTTTATATTGGCTTGTCTTCAATGCTTGACTTAAAAGAGGCCAGTCACTCTGGCCTACTTAAAAAGTTGCTGATGTATCAGACTCATAAATCAAAAGAAAAGCTTGTGTTTAGGAAATTTAACAAATGAAATTATAAAAGTCTCTGACTTAACATTTTAGACCAACTTGAGATCCTTAAACATAACAATGGCACCCTTATTAATGTTTCTATTTCATGCTTGTTACACTTTTTCGGATTTAAAATAAATGGTCGGGGTTGAACCAATTAGTATATAACAATACTTGTTTGGGTGTTGTGTCGCTTTGAGATTTTGTCATGGAGTCTATATCCTGATGCTGAGCTTGTAAAAAACTCACTTGAATAAAGATTACTTTAATTTGTTTTAATTTACAACAACTATTATAAGAGGCTGATACAAAAAGTCTACCACTGTTGAGGATTACATAAATGATAAGAATGCGTAGCTAGTCTTTAATCCTGTACAAGATAATAATGACTATATGTAACTACTTATCAGAATTATATTTTGAAAAGAGCAACTGCAGTTTCTTGCTGGCTCTTCTCAGAATGCACAGCTTTGCTTTAAGCTCCAACCAGCAGTAGAGTTGACGATTCAAAATCACTTATTAACAAGTTTACTTACATAAAGAACAATTTAAATATATTATATAGATAAATCAATTCAGATATAGCCAGCTGTGAAAACGCGTAATAGCTTAATATAGAGACAAAAGTCACTTAATAGAGGGTCGTGGCTTAATACCTCGCATCTATAAGTTTTACTATCAAAGTTACATGCCGAATTCATATTTACAATTTATCACGCATTTTTCGAAACCTTTGAGGAAATTACTTTGTCTATTATATGCATAGCCATTTTTTTGTAATTGTGTATTCTTATACAAAAAAATTAAATTGCTAAAAATATCTATATGTGTTGTTTTATATGGTTTATGTATCCTAAAGTTTTATCATGAAATACAATCTTGATAGCTTTGTTTAAGGTCTTTGTTTTCAGTACAAGAAATACCTACCCTACCTTAATAAATGAAATCTCCACTCTACATTTAGCATTTTATTCTATTTACTTTATCGCGGATTATAGCAAGATAATTTTATTATTGCTGTAAATCTACTATTTTTATTTAAAAACATATCTATACCTCAGTCAATCTCACCTACAACACTTGACACTTTTTTTGGAGTCTTTTCAAACAAATTTATAGAAATAGGCTTTACTTTGCGGAGGTCAATAATACAAAACTAATGATAATATTATTTTGCTATAATCCGCGATAAAAGAAAATATATGTAATGCTAAATGTATAGTGTACTATTCGTTCTCATACCTGATACATGCAGAATTTGTAAAAACTCATACACACAACAACACACAAGCACTACACACATTCACCACCACAATCTCAACAATTGTTTCTCCACGACAAAATCTCGTCGTACAAATTCTCTAGTATTAGGTATGAGAACGATTAGTACACTCTACATTTAGCATTACATATATTTTCTTTAATCGCGGATTATAGCCAAATAATATTCTCATTAGTTTTGTATTATGGACATCCGCAAAGTAACGCCTAATTCTTATAAATTTTTTGAATAGACTCCATAAAAGGGTCAAATGTTGAAGATAGACCTAGGTGCAAATATAAGTTTTTAAACTCTACATTTAGCAAAACATATATTTTCTTTTATCGTGGATTATACTAAAATAACATTCCCATTAGTTAAAGAGTCTTCAACAAACAACAATAAACTTAATAACCTTTTAATCTATTTATCGTTATAAACTGTATTATAAACCAATTCTTGTATTTTCATACTCAACATCAGTTTCTTAGCGGGCCCTAACTTCCTCACATGAGGTATTAGGCTATTAAAGAAACCTATATCTTCATCCTTTGTTGCTTCAGGTACATCATTATTAACACTTTTTGGAATATCATCGTCATCATCGCAGAAATCAGTCTCCATTATAATAGGTTTAGTGTCGAATTCATCAAAATCATCGTCCTTTACACTAACGTCATTCACTTCAGGTGTGGGAGTAGGGTCTACGTAATAGCTGCTGCTTTGATCAGCACTTGTATCAAAGTCTTGACTGTAATGGTCGTCAGCTGTATCCGGTCCTTCGTAGTCGTTGAACTGGTTTGTCAAAAACTGCAACTTTGGTAAATATTCCCAATCGGATTGTGATTTGCGCGCTTCCTTTCTTGCCTGATCTCTTAGATATTTCCATTTGAGTCTCGCTTCGTCGCCTGTAAGTGAAGAGAATTCACAATTATTATATGTAACTTTTATGCGGTATCCGGCTGATAAGAATAGACCACCCTCTTTCTTATCGAAGTGTCGTAAAGATGGCAAAGGTAAATTGACCCGCTGTGTGCTGTCCGGGCTACTCACCCGGATTTGACTACCCTCATTGCTTACTGAGGTATCGTAAAAGGCGACTAAAGCAAGTTATACCGCCGTGTGGTAATCGGTTGAATAGAATAGAACACCCCTTTTTTACCGTGGTGTCCTAAAATACAACTACCTTAATTGTATTTTACGTCAGGTAGGTGGCCAGTCGTAAAATACGTAGCCAAATCAAGTGATAACATGTTGTGCCCACCCCCACTTAGTAAGTTGACGTCAGGCAGGCCAAATCCTATCATCAAGACTACCCATTTTAATATCTGATAAATCTATATATATCTAGATATATCTTCGTAAAAACACATGCACAAAACTCCACCACGGCGACCACAATAGACAAGCACTACACCCGTTCAGTATCACAAATTCAGCAATCGTTTCGCCCTGTAACCGAAGCATCATCAGGAGATAGGCACCACGAACAGACTACGACATAATAGCCAACGCGTGTAGCGCATGTGTATTGTGTGACGGTATAGCCTTTGATAAATGGACTATTTTATACTCAAAGAATTTTTCAAATTAGTCCAGTAGTTCCTGAAATAAGCGCGTTTAAAGAGACAAACTCTTCAGCTTTATATATCAGTTAGTATAGAAGTATTTATTTTACTTACGAGTAACGCCCAACTGCTGAGAAATCTCTTTCCAACTCTCGTCCAATTTGTACCAGTTATGGTGGCCCTTTAACTGTCTGTTCCATATGATCCCTTTCGCTTGGACTAGTTCGATTAGCTTGTTCATATCAACGTCTATCGTTCTTCGCTTGTTCATCAGGAGTTTCTTTCTCATCGTGTACCCTAGTTTCGGACGTTTTATAGATTCATCTAGGCTGTTGAACACTTCATCTGCAGTGTCTTCATCACAATCTTCATCATCAGCCAGGAACTGGTTGTGGATGAATTTCAATTTCTGAAAGTGCGGCCACTCTGAGTCGTGCGGATTTTTCCTCATCTCCTTCCGACATTGGTCTTTTAGATTCTTCCATCTCTTTCGGCAGTTCAAACCTGGAAATTATAAGAAGACATTTAGAGATGTGTAGATTAAGACGGCGTCCCATACTCAAGTTCAAATTTTTCAACAGTATAGTAGGCTTTTTGTATCAGCCTCTCTTTAATAGTGTTTTGAAACTGCTGTAATGGCAAAACTAAAATTGATTGCGGAATTTTATTATAGAACCTTATACCCAAACCCACAAACGAATTTTGTACCTTTGCAAGTCGCAAAGCAAGAGCCGCAAGTTTATGTTCGGTTCCTACTTTGTCTATTATATACATCACCTATCGTTCTATAACTCTTTATATTTTTATGTACAAATTTTTTTTTCATCTGCCGTGTGGTATCTGGCTGAGTAGTATTCTACTCAGCCTATCAGCCTAATGAGGGTGGTCTATTGACCACCCTCATTTCTTACCGAAGTGTCGTAATAGACGACTAAGGGAAGTTGTTCCGCCATGTGGTATCCGGCTGAGTAGAATAGACGACCCTCATTTATTACCATGTTTTCGTAAAAGGCGACTAAGGTAAGTTTACCCGCCGTGTGGTATCCGTTTGAGTAAATTAGACCACTCTCTCTCATTTCTTACCGAGTTGTTGTAAAAGGCGACTAAGGTAAGTTTACCCATCGTGTGGTATCCGATTGAGTAGAATAGACCACCCTCTTTCTTACCGAGGTGTCATAAAATACAACTGAGGTAGGTTGACGTCAGGCAGGCGGCCGGTCGTAAAATACGCAGCCACATCATGTGACAACATGTATATAATATGTTGTGCCCGCTTAAAGTGGGATAAGGGCAGGAGGATATACATATATATATTACGTCCGAGATTTAATCGGAGCCAAAGTTGATACTGGTAATAAAAATTCAATCTTCCCAAGTTCCGGTCTTTCTGAATCCAAGTAGAAGTATATTTATTTTTTATCTTTATTTTCAAGGGTTTTTTCTCTGTTCAGACATCGTACCATAACCTAAATATACCTATATCCGAAGTATATTGTCAGACAAATAATTCAAAAAAATCTCTGACAATATAATTAATGTACAGAAACCGGCTATACTCACGTCTTATCAGATCGGATATAATAATACGTGAGTATAGCCAGTTTCTATACAATAATTATGAATACCACTCACGACAGTTTAAATTCATTAATAATATCCTCTTTTAAATTTATCTCACCTACAAAACATAAAATTTGATCAAAAAACGTTATTCGAATTATATCGCATTACGTCTTTGAATATTAATAAATAATATGCGTCAACCAAAACGTTGCTAGCGTCTGTATAAAGTAAACAAAAAACAATTTTAAATGAGCGATAGCGTACAAGCGGGCCTACGCGGCGCGGTATACGGTATACAACATAAATATAGCCGATAGCGTCTCAAAAATGGCCGCGGGCGTTCACCTCTATATTCGATACTTACTAGTAGTCCCAATTTCCTCGGCAACTTCATTCCAATACCGCTCTAGCTTGAAGCGATTCCTGTGCCCCCTGTAGCTTTTATCCCACAAGCACTCGCGGGCTTGGACGGCCGCTATGAGCCTATCCATGTTCTTCGACCGGGCGCCTTTGGCTTTAACCTTCATAGCGGAGCGGATACGCTAGCGGGAGCGACGCGCGATATCAGAGACGCGTGGCGATGAACTGAGCGGCGTCGGCCCGCTTCCCGCTCCCCGACAGTATCGCTCGCTCGCTTATCACCCCGCTAAAGCGTATCGCTGTCCCGCTCTCCGCGACGCGACACGCCTCGCCGACCTATCCGCTTTAGTACCATACTGCGCGCAGACTTTCACAGTCATCACATTTCGATATACATTGCTGTTTAACTTTAAGCTTTTTTTAATCAGTCTGTAAAAGTGGAGTAATGTATATTGATATCAAAATACTATAGATTTTTTTTGTAGTTTTACACCTTTCCTGGAAACGATTTTGTATTAAGGATACGTCAAATATTTGGCTGCAATAAACTATACAGTATCCAGATAGAAACTTAAATATTATTAGTAATATAGAAGACACAAGTTTAAAATTAAAAAGCTAAGCGATTAGGCGTATATTATTTTCGTATGTATATACGTAGCTATGACAGTGAAAAATCGAGTTTTCTATTTCAAAATTTTATTTTCTTAAAACATTATGGCACACTTTTAATTTGTTTAAAACAACTTCAACGTCGTTTATTAACTATTTATCTCACTGTGAATTATCAATTATATTTTCATCTTTTTGAAAACGCCGTGTGGTATCCTACTGAATAGATTAGTACCTCCCTTATTTCTTACTGAGGTCTCTTAAAAGGCGACTAAGGTAAGTCAACCCGTCGTGTGGTATCCAGCTCGGTAGAATAGACCACCCTCATTTCTTACCGAGGTTTCATAAAAGGCGATTAGTAATTGCTGTCCATTTATCGAAGAATGCTTTAGGTCACATTACATCAAAATTTGAACCTTACCTTGCGTGTGCTGAGTAAACGATAATAGTTATTCAAAAATCATGTTTTACAAAATGTTCCCCTCTAAATGTTCTATATAAAAGTCCGCGACAGCACTTATCTAGCTTTTAAGGTTAACCCAGGTTAACCATTTCTTATGGTTATCAAAAGACTATATTACATACAGTTCTAATCTTTCAACGCGGGCGGTTGCTAGTATAATAAAACAAGTAACTTAGTGTCAAACTTTTATTAAGTAACTTAAATACTTAGAAATATTAATCGCACAATATTTTATCAACTAAATTTATGACCCCTCGTCTAAATATCCTCATTTGTTGTTCGTTGAACGCTTCGAGGTCTGGCAAAAGGCTAAGCAGAAACATTTTTCTAGGATTACATTCGACGCTTTCACAACAAAACATTCGCTTATCAGTTCTTTTATGATCATTTGGTTTTTTAACATCTTTTATTCTATCTACTTCGATATCTTGTTTCTTTTTTACTTCGCAATCATTACTAATATCAATGATTTCATGGTTGTGATTATTTTCATTGCCATTCTTAGTATCTAGAAACGATTGATGATTGTTGTCGTGTTGTTCGTTAATTTTTTGAGTAGATACATCAGGTTTATATACTTTGGTTACCGCAACTTTATTTTCAACTTTAAGACGATGTCTTCCCTTATCAGATGAAATTAAGTTGCTTTGTTTTTTTATATTCTTTTTGAAGGGTGATATAAATTTTAGATAGTTTGCCAAATAATATGGTCTGCTGTAACTTCTTACTCCATTGTGGTAAATTGGTTTTAACGTCCTTACATACGCTATTCGAATTTTCCTCCACTTTTCTTTACACTCTGCAACTAGAACAATATTATTGATTGTTAGAGATTATGTACTTATCATAAAACATAGTCCCAAATGCTTTCTGTCTATATGCGATGAATTTTCGCTAAATTTATTGAACTGATTTTTGTATGGTTTTTATTTAAATATATTGCAATTTTGGAGAAAGGTTTATAGTACATTCTCCGCAACGGCTAAACCGATTTTGATGAGATAGCATATGGGCTTACTCTATATCCTAGAATTTCCAAGGGATCGAGAGTTACGAATGAAAATTTTTGTGACGAAACCGCGAAAACATCTAGTAATTGTATAAGATGTAGTACAAGTAAGATGCAAGAAGAAGTACAACGATCGATTCCCGCCGAGGGCCAACATTTTTCTATAAACAATTTGTGTCTATAAACAAGTTCTTCGAGTCAGGTTATATTTATTTAAGTATGTATTTATTTAATATTATGTGCTCTGTGGAATCCGGCTGAATAGAATAGACCACCCTCATTTCTTACCGAGGTGTTGCAAAAGGCGACTAAGGTAAATAGACGTCAGGCAGGCGGCCGCTCGTCAAATAAGTAGCAAACTTATGTGACAGCATGTTTATAACATGTTGTGCCCACCGCTTAGTGTGAGGTAAGAATTATGAGGATTATTATATGCACATCTTTTATTTTGTAATATACCGATTTAAATATGTATGCCGTTGTAATTAAGCTACATTTAATTAGTTTGTAGAGTATTTTATAGTATTAATAATGTCTAAAAAGTGGTCTTGTTAATAAATATAAAATACATGGGTGACTAAGCCTTGCTCGGTAAAAAATGCTATTAAAAAGGATAATGTTACATCAATTCGATCCTGGTATTCTGAATTTTGAGACCGCCCGTTACCCGAATAAGCTATCAAGACCTCTGGTATCTATCAAGATTCTGGTATAATTGGAGCAGTTTTTTTATTGCCCGAAAACGGGGATAAAACATATATTTTTTTAATAAAACTTAGCTAGATCTAATTCCCCATAAAACCTTTTACGTGCTGAATTACATGAAAATCTTTGGAGCAAAAATTCATAAAAATATATATACCTATACATTAACGTATTTAAATATTTCAATTTCAATTCAAATCGACGTACCGGTAAATATTGAACTAAATGATAGCTTCTTATAGGTAATTTAAAGATGAAATTCGGTGCGAAGTTGTAAAAGTAAACTTAATATAATTTGTATTCGTTATAACTCACCAGTACAGCAAGAATTCTTAGCTATTTGAATCCATATCTTCCTTTTCAAAGCTCGATTCGAGTAATCTTGCGATTTTTGATCGTACAAACACGGATTCTGTTCTATCTCTCTCACAAATTGCACAACAGCTCGACTGTCCGACATTTTGGATAAAATACTGAATATACAAAACCGACAAAGTGAATGCAACTTTGTTGCTGCAACAATATAGTATGTTTTCGTATGTAGATGTGAAGGTTTCTTGAATGTGAAACAGTGTAAAACTCATTAGCAACAAATATGGCCGTCTCTCTCGAGAAACGTTGCGCGACTGGTATTAGATTTGTGTGCTGTGACGCATTTCGTATAAACCGGTCGATTTAAGTTGATCAACAAGTTTCGAAACGAGTCTAAAATACAATAGAAAATGTTATCATTGCTGTGTTAAAGTTTGATGTGCATTTACGTAAATGCTTCGGACAATTTGATATTTAAGTTGTGATACTTTGATATACGAGTGGCCTGATATAAGTGTTTTGAGATATGAGCCGCAGAGCGATATTTTGCTTTAAGATGAGAGTAATATTGATTTGAGATACGAGCTATAGAACACTACAGCGCTGCACACGACCCTAGCATGCGGGGCGCATATTGGCGTCGCGTGTAGCGTCTAATAGCTTCTCCAAACTCAGTCTATGTGCTGGTTTCCCTCGTTGTCGAATTTTTTTTGATAAATTGGGTTCGCGTTTTGCTTTTTGTACATATATCAAAAAGTATCACATCTATTTTTATAACCATGGGTCCGAAGAAAATGATGTCTATTGAATTAAAACGTGAAATAATAGAAAAACATGAGCAAGGTGTGCGAGTAAGTGACTTGGCGAGGATGTACAGGCGTAGCACATCAATGATATGTACCGTCCTTAAACAGAAGGAGTTGATTAAGAGTATAACACCAGCTAAGGGCGTTACAATAATTTCTAAGCTACGCACCGCTCTCCATGAAGAGATGGAGAAGCTACTGATACTGTGGGTAACAGAGAAGCAGCTTCAAGGAGAAATCTTAACACAAAGCGTTATATGTGAGAAGGCAAGAAAGATATACGATGATTTGCTGAAACAGATCCCACACACTTCAACAAACGAGAAATCGGAAGACTCGTTTAAAGCCAGTCGGGGCTGGTTTGACAACTTTAGGAAAAGGAACGGCATTAACTCCGATGTCAGGCATGGTGAGGCAGCGAGTTTGGATGCGAAGGCAGCTGAAGCTTACAAGAAAACATTTTCTCGACTGATAGAAGCCAAAGGATACATCCCCCAGCAAGTCTTCAACTGCAACGAGACAGGGCTTTTCTGGAAAAGGATGCCGAATAGAACTTACAAAACGCCTGAGGAGACGACAATACTCGATGATGATGACGAAGATCCAAAATCTATGAAGGATAGATTAAGTCTAGCACTTTGCGCCAATGCGAGTGGCGACTGCAAGATCAAACCTCTGCTAGTATACCATTCGGAAAATCCTAGAACCTTTAAATCACATAAAATTTTAAAAGAAAAACCGCAAGTTATGTGGAGGGCAAATCCGAAGGCGTGGGTCACCAGGAAATTTTTTATGGAGTGGATACACCTGGTGTTTGGCCCTTCTGTTAAAAAATATCTACAGGAAAACAACCTGCCCATACAAGCCCTTCTCGTCCTTGACAATGCCCCTGTTCATCCACCAAATCTTGAAGAAAATTTACTAGAAGAGTTTAAGTTTATAAAGGTTCTCTACCTACCACTTCACATAACTCCTATCCTGCAGCCCATGGATCAGCAGGTGATTTCTAATTTTAAGAAGTTATACACAAAGCTCGTTTTTGAGCGCTGCTTTGAGATCACAGAGAACAGAAACCTTAATCTTCTAGAGTTCTGGATAGACCACTTTAACATCGAGATGTCCTTAAGAATTATTGACCAGGCCTGGATGAGTGTTACAATGAGGACCTTAACTTCTGCATGGAAGAAGCTGTGGCCTGAGGCTGTAGCTGAACAGGCCTTCGAAGTATGGGAGCCTGAAGTGTCAGTGATAGAAGATATTGTTCCTCTAGGAACATCCATGGATCTGGAGATAGACGAGAGAGATGAGAACGGCCTCGTCGAGGAAGAGTCTCAGGAGCTGACAACCGACCAACACGATGTACAATCGCAGCAGAATACCGTTGTTCAACGAAAAAATAACTTTGAAGAGGAGCCAGAGACGGAGGAAGTTATCTCTACAAGAGATATAAAGGAGATCTTGGGAATGTGGCAGAAAGTTGTAGAGTTTGTGGATAAAATCACCCCGAAAAACTTGCAACTGGCCGTGCATCGGAGCTGTTTGACGAAACTTGTCTAACTCATTTCCGCAATATTCTGAATGGAAGGAAGAAACAGACATCCTTGGACAGTTATTTTAAACGATCCGCAGGTGAAAATGAGTAAAATGTAATGAAAATTAGGCGATTCCGTAAAGACTTCACTTCTCATGTTTTTATAGATTATGTATTTGTTACTTATAAATAAATGTTTCTTCTTTTTTGTTTCACATTTTTCTTATTAGAAAAAACGGTGATTTTTTTATTTTCAATGGAAAAAATTGCTTAGACAAACGAGCAAGGTTACAAGACGAATTGAATTCGTATGTACATATAAAAATTATGTATTATGAAAAGAAAATCTTTATTATCATCATTTTCTTTCCAAATTAATAATAAAATTATAATATTTTGCTGTAATAACCGATGAAGTAAAATAGAAAAAATATATAATGAGAGGACAATCCGTTTTCATACCTGATACATGCAGGATTCGTAAAAACACATGTACAAACCTCCACCATTGGAGGAGCGGAATAGTCCACTCTACATTTAGCATTATATATATTTTCTGTTTTAATTCATCGCGGATTATAGCAAAATATTTTTTTTATTATTTTTGTATTATGGATCTCCTCAAAGTAACGCCTAATTCTATAAATTATTTATTTTCTTTACTTTTACTTTTAAAATGGACGAAATATTGTTTTCATTAAAAACCTTTTTCTTGAAAAGTGTCTATTAAGTTTAAATATAAGTGTTTTTTTATACAAATACATAAAAAAAAAAAACAAAAAAGGTAGGACACTTTTTAACCTAAACCCATCCAACCAAGCTTCTTTTTATTTCACCATTAAACATTCATCACAACATTAAAAAGGATTGTTTAACAATAAAATAAGGCATTTTATCGGCTCAGTAATTGACATATGATATGTAGGCCATCAATATGGAATCGATGAGTAGTTTACACATTGACACGCAATACTAAGCCGATTGCTATAATCAGCGAATGAACACTAACACACAAATTCAAGACTAAGTAATTAATAATACTACAGACGTTTCATCATCATCGTCCTGGCCTTATCCCACTCTAAGTGGGGTTGGCACAACATGTAATAAACATGCTGTCACACGATTTGGCCGCGTTTTTACAACCGGCCGCCTGCCTGACGTCAACTTACCTTTGTTACCTTTTACGACACCTCGGTTAGAAAGAGGGTGGTATATTCTACTAAACTGGATACCACACGATGGGTCAACTTACCTTAGTCGCCTTTTACGACACCTCGGTAAGAAATAAGGTTGGTCTATTCTACTCAGCCGGATACCACACGGCGGGTGGACTTACCTTAGTCGCCTTTTACGAGAAATCGGTAAGAAATGAGGGTGGTACTATTTTATTCAGCCGGATACCACACGGCGTACTTCAGACGTTTGTTCAGCCCATCTTTTATTTTAGTTCACTGACGTCTACTCAAACTAATTTCTATAATTCTAGACCAAATATTTGGTATGGAGTTAATCAAACTTCTGGTTGTTGACCCAATTATCGAATTTACTTTATGAGAAACCGAATTTTATGGTTTTGTTTACTGACAAGTTGACCTTTATTGCCTTCGGTCATTTCTTATTTATATACTCATTCGTTGATCTTTTCTTTTACTGACTTTAGCTCGCGGTTTAACGTAGAAGTATTTACGTTTTTTTTCCTAAAAAACCTTTACAAATTTCCATGCACCTATATTTTTTATTTATTTATATTTATATATATAAACAGTTGTGTTTGATATACAAATAACAAAGATATGTGTTGCTAGATAAAAGCTAACTTGAATTGACTAACATCCAAAAGTACAAAGTATGTATTTGTACTTTTACAATCTACTATAAAAAGAGACGATATTTCTCCTTTATTCTTATTCAATAAATAAAAAGCAGTTTTCCCAGAGTCAACCCATTTACTCTCTCGCTACAACTCAACGAATGACACATAAAAATATGACAGCCACAATGCTTTTTCATATTAATCGCCAACTCTATGAAGGAGGTTGTATTAAAAACATGTTGTAACACTACATTTTTCTAATTAAGTGTAAAAGGTATACCTGAATAACACTATTTTTAAATCATGGTCTCATGGAACACAAAAAAAATACTGAACTATTGTTTATACTGTAATAAAAGGCTAACTCACTTTTTGATATATTAAATAAAACACTTTATTTCATTTTTTAAACTTTTGATCGTATTTATTAAACTAAACTTAAGTATTCCAAAGATGAGCAGGGTCTTCTCGTTTACTCCCCGGTTGGGGGTAAACGGGGTGCGGGCCTCGAGGTATTCCTCACTACCCGGGCATCTCCTCGCGGGCACTTAAGCCCGGTATGTGTTTCGGCCGTAGGCCGAGGTCACCTAGGTGACCTAAAGGTGTCGGTATTTGGGCCATAAGCCCAGGTCACCTAGGTGACCTAATGGATTTCTTGTTCGGTGGGGAGGTCTGGGAATGGTAGCTCCCAGACCTCAAAGTCATCTTCGGGTATGTCTTGGTCTGGTGGTGTCTTGGTCAGTGGTGTTGTCATATCCGGTGTTTCCGCCCTATCACCCATCGCGTCGTCCTCGTCGTCACCGTCGTCATCCGCATCGGGACGCGGAGACGGTGATCGCAGGAGCTCGCGAGGCAGGGAACGTCCATCGGGTGGTCGCGCATGGAGTGGCGCGATCCCATGGAGGTGTACGTGCGCGCTATTGTCCGCTCGCGCGAACATCCGGCGCGCAAGGCGACGGACATACTCCTCCACGGTCGGCGTTCTGGTATCCCGATGCACGACGTCGTTCGGCACATACCTCGGGGCTCCTACGATCAGTCGCAGGCAGCGGTTCTGCTGGACTTGAAGTCTTCGCCTCTGGTACGCCGAACATAGCGCGTACCAGGCGGGTGCCGCATACGTCAAGCGCGAGCGGACGTAGGCACCGTAGACTCGCAGTTTTTTGTTGACAGGTAAATGGGATGTGAACAGCGTGTGAAGCTGGGACCTGGCAGCAGCAGCTTGGCCCACGGCACGATTGACCATGGGGACCATGCGCAGGCTGCGGTCCAACTCACACCCCAAAAACCTCGCTGTGGTCTTCCACTCTACGTCCTGGCCTCGAAGAGTCAGCTGACGTAGCGGCTTGGAGCGGCTGGTGAGCAGAGCGGCCGTCTTCCCGACGTTGACGGCCATCCTCCACTTGTCCAGCCATTCCGGCAACAAGTCCCGCATACGCTGCATGCGGTTGGTGGCGACGATCTGGTGGTAGGACGACACGAAATACGCGCTGTCGTCAGCGAAGAGCGACAACAGCACGTCCTCCTCCCCTTCCCGCAGATGGTGGCGCAGGGTGGGGATGTCATCCGTATACGCCGCATATAAGCGCGGCGATATACAACTGCCCTGGGGTACTCCGGCTTGGATGGTGCGTGGCTGGGATTCGGCACCATCCACTGCCACGTAAAAGCTACGGCCGTGTAGAAATGATGCCAGCACTCGCACATAAGCAGGCGGCATGGTGGTGTCCAAGATCTTGACCAGGAGCCCGGCGTGCCACACACGATCGAAGGCCTTCTCGATGTCGAGAAAGACCCCCACGGTGTAGCGCCCGTTGTTCCGCTCACTGGTCAGGTGGTTGATTACCCTCGCCAGCTGGAGCGTCGTCGAGTGGCCGCTGCGGAATCCAAACTGCTCCTCGCGCAGGGGCAGATAGGGCGTGACTCGACGCAGCAGCAGACGCTCGAACAGCTTGGCTATGTGCGAGAGCAGGGTGATCGGCCGGTAGCTTCCAGGCAGGCGGCGGTCCTTCCCCGGCTTGGGAAGAACGATGATCTTCCCGGTCTTCCACACCTCTGGCAAGTGGCCGGTGCGGAGTACTCCGTTGAACAGTCTCGTGAGCGCTACAAGACCTGTTCGGGGCAGCAGCATCAGCGCGGCGTTGGCGATTCCGTCGGGGCCTGGCGCCTTTCGCTTATCAAGGCGAGCAGCGACCGACCGCAGCTCTGACAGGGAGATGAAGTCCTCTCCCCGGAGCGGCGGTGTAGGGGCCGACAGGAACCTTTCCAGCTTGTCCTGGACAGCCGCGTGATGACGGATGACGTGGAGGTTGGAGGTGTTGGGGGCGTTGGGCGTGAATGTCTTCTCCAGGTGGGCCGCCAGAATCTCAGCACGATCCTTGGCGGCATAGGTGCGTTTACCCGCGGCATCGAGCAGCGGGTAAACGGGGGTGTCATGTCCGGTAAGCTTCTTGCAGAGAGAGTACAGCGCTGTGTCGTGTGTGATCCAAAGATGAAAAACTACGTAACAATACGTTTCTGTAATAATCTTCTAGATGGCGTCGTACTGGTTTCTTATAGTGACCCATTTAATAAACAGTATCTGGGTGACTGACTTTGCTCGGTATTTTTTTGAATAATTTTATATTTACTCTTGTATTAAATTTAAACTTTCATTACTTTTACATTATTAACTAATTAAAACACTTAGAAATATTACTCAAGAGTTATTTCATCGACTAAATCTATCACTCTTCGTTTTAATATCCTCATTTGTTGATTGTTTAATGGTTGAAGATCAGCCAAAAGGCTTAGAAGAAACGTTTTCCTAGAATTATATTCCACGCTTTCACAACAAATTTTACGCTTATCAGTTTTTGTTGTGTGGTCATTTCGATTGTTAACGTCTTTGGTTTTATTTACTTCATTGTGAACAGATTCGTTATTGTCTACTTCAAAGTCACTACTATGTGTTGTATCTATTGTGCCATCCCTTATGTCTATAAATGATTGATTATGAGTATTACCATGTTGTTCATCAGTTTTCTAAGTAGAGACATGTGGTTTATAAATTTTGGTACTTATTGGAACTTTATCTGCAACTCTTTCGTAGTTCTTTCGTTTTCGTCTATCTATATCAGATGAAATTAAATTCCTTTGTTTTGGAATTGTATTTTTTACCGGTGATAAAGATTTTAGATATTGAGCCAAATAATACGGTTTCATATATTTTCTCACTCCATTGATCGAAATTGGTTGCAAAGTTATGTCGTAATCTATCCAAATTTTCCTCCACTTTTCTTTGCACTCTGCAACTAGAACAAATTTTATAATGTAAAAGAAGACATAATCACATCGTAAATATATTAATAAAAATTAAACTATTTTTGATTTTTAGCTTGATTAAAATGGAATAAATAAAATGTCACTTTCCAATTATTTTAGAATAGAATTGCCTGAATAAATCTATCATGATGGAGACTGGCCAACATAATGGTTGCTGTTTTCTGAAATATTAGTGGGTGGATTATTACATCTATACTAATATATAAAGCTGAAGAGTTTGTTTGTTTGTTTAAACGCGCTAATCTCATGAACTACTGGACTGATTTGAAAAATTCTTTGAGTGTAAGATAGTCCATTTATTGAGGAAGGCTATATAAGACTATATAACATCACGCCAAGATGAATAGGAGAGGAGCAGCAATAAAAAATGTTACGAAAAAGGCAAAATTTAAAGCGTGCGCTAAATAAATAGTAAAAGTTATTCAAAATTTATGTATTATCAAATTGTTTTCCTCTAAAAGTCAAAATGGCGATTGCTAGTAATGAATAAATAAATTCAAACGCAGAGCATGATTGAACATGATGAACGCTGACAATAAAAATGATTCACTCGATTTATCACCAAACCATTTTTTTTATCACAGAATATTATTTACAATGCTTTATCAATATCATTAAATCCGGAATAATCTGATTAAAAACACAATTTATTTTCTTCATTATTATCTACCAAAATCTTTCAGAAATATATTAGTATTTCTATATATATACTCAATTTCAATTACAAAGTGATACATCACATCGTGATCGTCATCCTCCTGCCCAACAGGTTGTGCGACACAACATGTTTTCAACATGTTCTTAAATGTTTTGGCTAGTTATTTCTTCGGCCGCCTGCCTAACATCAACTTACCTTAGTCGCCTGTTACGATACCTCGGTAAGAAATGAGAGTGGTCCATTCTATTCAGCCAGACACCACACGGCGGGTCAACTTACCTTAATCGCCTTTTACGACACCTCGGTAAGAAATGAGAGTTCTAATAAGCCGAATACCACACGATGACATCTTAATGGTACATATTGAACGAAATGATAGCTCAATGTCAAAGAGCCAATTAAAGGTAAAATAAATAGTCTGTAAATATTCCAAATACTATTACTTACCAGTCCATCCATAATTCTCAGCTATTTGAATCCAAATATTGCTTTTCAACGCTCGATTCGAGTATTCAGGCGACATAACATCGCACAAACATGGATGTTGCTTTCAATTCCTCACAAATTGCACAATGGCTTCAATGTGCGACATTTTGGAGAAAATACTGAATGGTTCTAAACTTCTGTCATCGAACAAACAAAATAAATGCAACTTATTTTCTGGAATAATGTATTTTGTTATCATATGTAGATAAGGAGGTATGTGAAACGTGAAACAACGCAATCGTTTGCAGCAACAAATGCGTCGTCTCTTTTGAGAAACGTTGCGCGACTGTATAGATTATCTAGTATGTATATATATATATATATATATATATATATATATATATATATATATATATATATATATATATATATAATCTTGGAACGGCTTCAACGATTTTCCTGAAATTCACAAAACACATGCACAAACCTCCACCACCGCCACTACAATACATAAGCACAAGGCAATCGCAAGAGGCTTTCTGATTTTGTGATTTTTTGATGTAGGTTTGTGCATGTGTTTTTACGAACCCTGCATGTATTAGATATAAAAACGGATTGTCCGCTCTACATTTAGCATTATTTCAATTTTACTTAATCGCCGATTATAGCAAAATAATTTTATTATTATATTTGAATTATTTGGATGATAATAATAACTGCATTTGAAAATCATTTCAGCTTCATACATGATTGCCGTTTAATACTGAAAAATTTAAAATGTTTAAAAGATTGACCGCCGAGTTTCTTTCTGGTTCTTTTCGGTAAGAGCAACATTCCGAGCCAGTTGTAGCTTCATTAATCATATTGATCCTTGACAATTCAAAAGTGCTTGAAAGAGCCTATTTGAATAAAAATTATTTTGATTTGATTTATCATACACTAGCAATATCCCGCGGTTTCACCCGCGTACATACCGATCTCATGGCAGTGGAAAGTCTACTAAGCCGGACTATAGATTTATTTTTGTTTAATATATCATCAATATATAAAAGTTTTGCAGCGCATGCGTTGACAGATTTTTACGATTAATTTTTTACACCTTATTACATTTTTATTACGGATCCCTATTTTTTCATCATCCTCTTGCCCTTATCCCACTCAAAGTGGGGTCGGCACAACATGTTATAAAAATGTCAAATGATTTGGCTGCGTTTTTACGACCGGTCGCCTGTCTGACGTCAACTTACCTTAGTCGTATTTTACAACACCTCGGTAAGAAAGAGGGTGGTCTATTCTACTAAACCGGATACCACACGGTGGGTCAACTTACCTTAGTCGCCTTTTACGACACCTCGGTAAGAAATGAGGGTGGTACTACTCTATTCAGCCGGATACCACACGGCGGACGGATCCCTATTTTTTATGTATCATGATATAGCCTATGTTGCTTAGTAGAAATGCAGCTTTCCAATGGTGAAAGAAATTTTAAAATTGGTCCAGTAGCTTTTGTGTGAAAACGCTATTAACATACATACAAATTTTTCCTCTTTATAATATTAGTATTGATATTATCTTCAATTGGGTAATATGGTTTACGCTTTGTTTTGCTTTTTTGCACAAATTCAAATTTAAATTCAAATTCAAAATATTCTTTATTCAAATAAACTTGTAAACAAGTGCTTTTGAATCGTCAACTCTACTGCTGGTTCGGAAAGCTTCAACATTCGTTTCGTCTCGTCACTAAAACATCATCATGAGAAACTCTACAACAAAATTGCAAATAATATAAGTCTATATTCATAATGCATATAATTCAATTAATTATAAGTACCTGGGATTTTAATATGATGTAAAAAAAATTAAAAAATAATAAGGCAGATGGGGCTCGATCCTAGATATTTTCACCTCTCTAGACCGACCGTTGACAACATGAACCAACATGACTGTACATTTGACAGCGAAAAATTGTGATTGTATTCAACGTAAATTTAAAAAAAATTTTAGAGCTCAAAAGTAGGGATAAAGCGACACTTTTTTTAATTAAAACTTATCTAGATCGATTTTTCTCCCCCAAAACCCTCTACGTGCTGAATTTCAGTAAAATCGTTGGAGCCGTTTCCGAGATTCTGAAAATAATATACAAGATTAACTCATTTAAATATTAAAGCTATATTTTAAGTACTAACCTAGGCTAAGCAATTTTGTTACTAGCACTATGGATGCATTGTCCTAAATCAAATAAATAATAAATATCTGGGTGACCGAGCTTCGCTCGGTAATTTAAAAAAAAAAAACTTAAAAAAAAGAAAAAAACAATTATTTAGTTGGGATCGATCCTTGGCACTCACATTTCTCGAGGCTGCCCGCTAACCGAATAAGCTACGTCGACTTGACAGTTAATGGCGACAATTCAATTCAATATAAATGTTAGTGTTTTTTGATGCCCAAAAATAGGGATAAAATGATATTTTTTTTTACATAAAACTTAGCTAGATCAATTTTTCTCCCCCAAAACCTCCGACATGCTGAATTTCAGGAAAATCGTTGGAGCCGTTTCTGAGATTCGGAATATATATATATATATACAAGATTAACTCATTTATACACTGTCCATTATATTAACCATCTTTTGACAGATTGACGATTTACATATTTAGTGATGTCCTAAAGATTCTCGTATGCGATACCATTCCGATTATAGTACCTACTATCATTAATCGAATTACGTACCTAAGTAATTCGATTAATGATAACCTACGTAAACTAATAACAGATATAGAAATCAACACTTTGATTTAATATTGCCTTAGTTTTTTGAAAATAAATGTTAATCCGTGTGTATTTATTATAATCATAAAAAATATATTATACATCAACTGGCAACATCAACAGACCTTCCGCTCGGCCGCCATTTTGACGTGATCTGTCACTCTCAACGAAACGCCCGTGATAGTCACACGCAATTACGTTCGCTGAGTGTTCTCTCGCATCTGTTACACCTTGAGTTAAGTAGCTTTATTCCTCGGAAAAACTTTTGTGAAACTTATATTAATTGATCGTGAAAATGCCGAAAGGACGTGTGTTGAAAGCACAATCGAGACAGTCAGTGTTAAAACTTCATGAGTATTTTGAGCAAGAAAATCAAAATGGCGGACCTCTTATACCTATCACGCAAGTCCGAAACCGTGTTGCAGCCGCGTTGGGGATCAGTCTATCAACTGTGACTAAAATCACTACTGATGCCTACGGCAGGAGCGGCTTGGAGCAAAACAAACCATCTACACCAAAAAGAAAGCGCCGGGCTCATAAGGTGACAGCTGTTGATGACTTTGACGCTGACGCTATTCGTCGTCATGTATATGATTACTACTTGAGAAAAGAAATTCCAACTTTGAGAAAACTTATTGTTTCTTTGAAAAGAAGTGGTCTATTTCATGGTGAAAAATCTTCTTTGGTCAAAGTTTTGAACACAATTGGCTTTTCATATAAAAAGTTAAATAAAAGAAAATTATTAATGGAACGCACAGATATAGCTATAGCACGTTGTGATTTTTTAAGAGAGGCAAAGAAAATACAAGATTGGGCAAATATTGTTTTCACGGATGAAACATGGCTCAACGCTAACCACACACTATCTCGTTTCTGGACTGATGATACTGCTGATTCCACTTCCTCAGTACCAATGGGAAAAGGTGAGCGCCTAATCATTTGCCATGCAGGTACAGCAAAAGGATTTGTACAAGACGCACTGTTGGCATTTAAATCGAAGAAATCAAATGACTACCACGAAGAGATGAATGCAAATGTGTATGAAGAGTGGTTCAAAAAAATACTCATTTCATTGGAAGAACCATCAATAATTTTTATTGATAATGCGCCCTACCACTCCCGTCAAATTGACAAAATGCCAACACAGGCTAATAAAAAGCATGAAATAATTAATTGGCTTCGGGACAATGGAGAAAATGTGGACGACTCAATGTTAAAAGTTGAATTAATAAAAATATTAAAAACCAAAAAGAGAGCAAAACGCTATGTAATCAATGAAATGGCAGCAGAATATGGCCATACTGTTCTTCGGATTCCTCCATACCACTGCCAGTACAACGCAATAGAACTTATATGGGCACAAGTAAAAGGGCATGCTGCGAGATGCAATACAAGCCACCCATTCACAGCGAATAAAATGTTGCAATTGCTAAAAAATGCTTGCACCCACGTAACGGCCGAGAACTGGGCAAGTGTGGTGGAAAGAACTAAAAGAGTAATATTCTCTGATTGGGAACGTGATATTGCGTTTGATAATATATTATCTACACAAGAGCTAATAATAACTGCTACTGAAGACGCCTCATCGGAGGAGTCTAGTGTTGATTATCATTCCGACGACTCGTGCTAATAAAATAAATTAAAATATCCTGATTGTTTTATTTGTATTCATGTATTAACTAAGAAGAAATTAAAACTTTATATAATGTTATTAAATGTCTTTTAATACTCGTAACATCGATTTCTACCGATTATTTTTAATCTGTGGCATAATCGTAGTAACCATTATGTGTGACATCACTAAGTGGGCGGTACCCATCCATAAAGTACAAATATTATTTGTATGATATTTGTACGTAAGCAATACAAAACTTAATGAGCGTGAGCTGTCAAAAGACTGATAATATGATGGACGCAGTATAAATATTAAGATGTAAGTTAATATAAATGTCACTTTAGTTAAATTTATATAACGCATCCGCATTGAAAGTTCCAAGACAATTTCAGAAAGTTTCACTTTCGCAACCAATTAACTTAGTTTCAATAATATACAACGAACGTATATCCCTACTGAAACGTGATGAAATCTATGCAAAACAAAGTTCTTAAGTCGTTAACCATAAAGGCTATAATGTATAGCGTATTTTGCTTTTTTAATTAAGTTAGTCGGCCAGTGCGCATGACTCAAGTCGAGTACAGGTCAAGTGTACTCGCCTAGGCCCCAGTATCAGCACGGACTCGCCCGTGTAATCTAATTACAGCTTGCCCGTAATTATTTTATTACACGAAGATTTATAATATATCACGCATATTTGTGTACGCGCGTAAATAGATAGTGAACCTATAATTACAGTGTATTACAGTGAATCGTTGTTTGAAGTTAAAGATTAAAATTATTTATTAATAATGTAGCCTTATAAACAATTCGTTGAATTCTGTTTAAACAAGTTTGCTATTTAATATTAACAGGTATGTTATTTAAAATCTTCATCATAAAAGTTACTTAGACAATATTGGAGCAATGTTTTTTTGATTTCGTTTTCGAAAGAGGTATTATAAGAATATTTTTCAGCAATGTTTTGATAAGAGGAGTGTTGTAAGGTGATATGTGTGTTTGTCTTTTGCATCGTAGCTCGTTAAGGAATTAACTGATTCGAATGTAGCTTTTATCAAAGTTTTAGGGTGATTTGTAGTAAAGGTTTTGGGTATGAGTAATAATCATCATGTATTTGGAAGTATGGGGAAAAGTCACAACCAATATCATAAAACTGAAATCTTGTCTTCTATGGCTAAAACGTCCTGTGTGTTTATGTGTGTTTTGTGTTTGCGATAGTGATTTGATCGACATCGTCATTTAAGATCGTTTTATATGTCGTGGGTGGTTTTTTTTTCTTTTGCCAGACTAGAATTTTTTATTCACGGCGGGTGTTTTATCTAAGAATATTAATTTTATTGTTAGAGACGATCTTGAAGTCTGTTCGGCAGCTAGATTGTGATCGGCTGTTTTTTTATGTTTTTCGATCAAAAAGACATTAAAAACAAAATTTGTATTGAACTTAAAACTTTACTTTACTTTGTCTTTGTCATTTAATCCTTCATCACACAAAACTCGCGCGAAAATAAAGTCGAGCGCTAATTTATAGAATCAGAGGCACTTCGCAAAGGTCCCTAGAACAAAATATTATTTTACTATAATCCGCGATAAAAAAAATTCGCAATTTTATCGCAAATTATACCAAAATATTATTTTTATTAACTTTTAAGGTGAACGCAGCGCATCAGTCTGACTTGAATAGATCACCTTCATTTCTAACATTCGGGGTCGTAAAAGGCGACTACGGTAAGTTGACCCGCCATGCGGAATCCGGCTGAGTAGAATATACCACCCTCATTTCTAACCGAGGTATCGTAAAATACGTTGGAAGTAATTTGACGTCAGGCAGGCGGCCGGTCGTAAAATACGTAGCCAAATCATGTGCCAACATGTTTATGACGTTTTTTTTATACAGAAAAAACCCCTTATGGGTACTGCCACCCGACGGGGACAGGCGGTGATTATGTCGGACTCGCACCGACTAAAACGACCTGTGTGCTCCACCACGCTGTATATGGCAAGGACAGGGTATCGTTGTACACATTGCCTCCATCCCCGCCGACAGCTCTGATACCAGAGAACACTTTCCTCTGGGTAGGAACTCTCGAAAGAGAAGGCCCCCTCCGCTAACCGACCGCCTGGGGGCCTCGTAAGCCAGACGTCAGATATATCCCGATCGAAACGTCCGAAGGTCCCCTGACAGGGTGGCAGACGATGGGCTTAGGCAAGTCGCTACCACTTGGACTCGCCAAAAGCAGATTGGATCCAGAACAAAAGTTCCCGGAACCGCTCCACCACCCCCTTCCGCATCCCTCCGCAGAGCAAAAGTAGGCAACCACTGCCCGCAATCGCTCCCTGCCCACCGTGTTTGTTATGTAACGGTAGACAGGGAGAGACCGCACCCCAGGTAGGGATCCCTATGCCGTGGTGGGCGTTTCCGCCCCATCGGGTAATTTTTATAGAAGTTTTCTTCCTCGCAACCCGAAGGTCCCCGTTCCCATTGCTGGGCTTCCGGGCTTGACCAAATGTGGCCGTAAGCATGTCCAGCCAGACTTAAAGTAAGGCCAGCTGAACCCGTCGCTCATCAGAGACTCCACCGAGACTCCCCGGCCCGTCCAGATTGCCCTCTGTTAATCAGAGGGACAACTGGATTGGCCACCCGACAGTGGTCCGTTCGCCAAGACTAAGCTTGCCCAGAGTGGGCCACGAGGAGGCCGACCACTTTGGCACCCCTTGTTTATGACATGTGCTAACCTCACTTAGAGTGGGATAAGTATAGGAGGATGATGAATATTTTCATTACATTTGTAAAGTGAATGAAGCACATTTCTAACTTTAGGTATATCGGATCGGTATTATTATAGAAAAAAAGTATTACAACACGAGTAAGCATTCTTACATTCATTACCGAAAGAGGCTGCTTAGGGCGGATCACATTGTTACAGTCACGTTTCTACGATGCGTTATCTTTTCTCTAGAGGAGGCTGTAACAGACACCTATAATTAGGCACGATTTCTGTATACCTTAGTAAAGTACTATAGAATATAAAGATTATTAGAACTAAAGTAATAATAAACAAATATATATATGACTGGCCCGTTGGCGCAGTGGGTAGTGATCCTGCCTTCAGCTCAGCGGGTCGCGGGATCGATTCCCGCTGAGGGCCAACATCACTACATATTATAAAACAAAGTCCATATTTCCCTATGTATGCATAAAACTTTAAAACTACGCAACAGATTTTGATGCGGTTTTTTTTAATAGATAGAGTGATTCCAGAGGAAGGTTTGTACGTATAATATTCAATACGGAGTAGAGAAATACTGTAATTTTTCAGGTTTTCTGTAAATAATTACATTTTTTTCCGCTTACATTGCAAACGCAGGCTAAGCTCTACGAGATTTATCAAAATGATGTACTAAGTATTTGTACACATTGAAAAGGTCTACAGAAAAGTCCGCGATGGTATATATCTATCTCTTATGGATAACCCACAATAGCAGTTTTTTTCATTTACTTTTTACGAAAAATGATGCCTTATGTTCAAAGCAATTTTTATACAATACAGCATTAATCCTTATCCAATTAAGTACCTTAAATAAATAGTTGATTTAATATCGATCAATATGGCCGTTTACAGCATGTAATTTAAGTGAACATTTTCGGAGATATTACAGATTTAAAATGCCGTAAGGAGGCCGCGCTTCGCCCTATAACACTTCGACTTTAGCAGCGATGTCGCTCTTTCAAGAGTTTGTTTAAAGACATTCTGTAATTAATTGTAAAAATAAAATACATAGGGAAAATATAAAAGTAAATAAGTAATAATGTACTATATGAATTTAGATATTCCAAAGATAGCAGGAAATCTTCTTGGTATAGGGAAAGGAAATTGTTTTTCTCCAAATTTAAAGGATGATTCACGCTACACCGTGCCGCGACCGGACCGTGCCCCGTCCGGGGCACGGTCGAACATTATGGTATACTTATGGTATGAAGTGATTCATGCCTAACCGTGCCCCGGCCGTGTCCCGGCCGTGCACGGCCGGGGCACGGCGTTGAAATGTCGGTGGGTATTGTTTCCCGGCTTCGGCACGGTTCGGCCCCGACACGTTGTAACATAAACATATGCGCCCGGGCGCCCGCAGAGCAGTCAACGTCAAATCTTAGTGAGTTTAGCAGCTTAACAGCAAAATGGACAATGCAAGTTGTTTAGAATGTGTGTAATTTGCTTTGTGATTTACGACATGAGCCATCCTAAGTATTTAGATAACAAATAAAATAATTTCCAATACTTCATCATCGATGGCAATTGCAATAGCTGCTAATTCAAATTGTGAAACTGCATATTTATTTAGGCGTCAAGTCTATCGATAGATGAAATCACTTGCTGACAAAAGCTACTTAACATAGATATAAGTCGTGCAAATAATAAACCCAAACAGCCCGGTGTAACATGAATGACTGGCACGGCCGACGCACGGTGGCCGTGCCCCGGCCGTGGCTCGGCCCGGTCGCGACACGGTGTAGCGTGAATCATCCTTAACGCTACGGCCACGGGCAGTAATGAATAAATCAAAACAACTGGATCAATTTTAATCATTTTTTTTACACTGGCTGACATGGGATATATATTTTATACCCGTGCGAAGCAGGGGCAGGCCGCTAGTTTTCTATAAATGAATTTGTTGGTGTTTGAGCCTGGGTGTTTATTTGTATTTAAGTATGTATTTAGAAAATATATAAGTATATATTCACCAGTTGTCTGTCTACCATAACACAAGTACTAAGTTACTTACTTTGGGGACGGACGACCGTGTGTGTAAATGTCCTATATATTTATTTATTTATACATTTGCGATTTTGGTCGTGGAGTCTATCTCCTGACGATGCAACGGTTGCGGGGCGAAACGATTGTTGAGTTTGTGATAGTGAACGTATATAGTGCTTGTGTATCGTGGTGGCGGTGGTGGAGGTTTGTGCATGTGTTTTTTACGACTCCTGCATGTATCAGGTATGATAACCGATTGTCCACTCTTCATTTAGCATTATACGAGGTGTGTTCAAAAAGTATCGCGAATTTTGAATTTTCGCGAGTTACATATATTCCAATTTCGATTTTTTGTGGCGTTATGTTGGTACATATGTCTCTCACTTATGCTGACAAGTTGGGCCATTTTGAATGTTCGGTTAATTGTTGACAGCTGCTTTGCTTGCACGTGTTTTGGTTCGTCTTCGATTTTTAAAAAATGGAACAAGGAACCTGTATCGATTTTAGTGCGAAAAACGAAATTAAGTGCGCGGATGCATTCCGAGTGTGGACTGCGGCATATGGAGAAGCTACTTTGGACAAAAGCAACGTTTATCGGTGGTACAAAATGTTTTTAAAAGGCCGAGAAGATGTGAATGATCGATGATTTTAATCGATAATTTGTGGAAAAACAAAAATTGGCTTTTGCACCTCGATAACGCCCCTGTTCACACATCGCTGCTTGTACGCGACTTCTTGGCCAAAAACAACAGACCAATGATACCGCAGCCACCGTATTCCCCAGATCTGGCCCTCTGTGACTTTTTCTCATTCCCGAAACTGAAGACGCCCATGAAAGGACGACACTACGCCACGATTGACGAGATAAAGACGGCATCGAAGGAGGAGCTGAACAAGATACAAAAAAATGATTTTTTGAAGTGCTTCGAAGATTTTTAAAAACGTTGGCACAAGTGTATAATATCCCAGAAGGATTACTTTGAAGGGGACAAAATAGATATTTACGAATAAATAAATAATTTTTGAAAATACACAAAATTCGCGATACTTTTTGAACACACCTCGTATATATTTTCTATTTTACTTCATCGCGGATTATAGCAAAATAATTTTATTATTACTTTTTTTATTTCTATATCACAAGCATACACATGGTCGCCCGTCAAAGTAACTTAATACTTGTGTTATGGGTGACAGACAACTGGTAAATATAAAAAAAAACTTTTTTTTCATTCACAGAGCTACAAACGTTGAAGCAACGATGGAGACTTCTTTTAAACATTAATATACTTGTGCTAGAAGACTCCGCTCTTCCATCATCTTGTGTATAATGTTACAACATGTTCCTAATACAACCTCCTTCATAGAGTTGGTCATTAATATGAAAAAAACATAGTGGCCGTCATTATGGATTGGATTTATTTGTATTATAAAAAAGTCTGGATTTGAAAATCCTTTGAGCTTCATACAAGACTGCGGTTTAATAATGTAAAATTGAAAATGTTTAAAAGATTGACCGCCGAGTTTCTTTCTGGTTCTTCTCGGTGAGAGCAATATTCCGAACCAGTTGTACCTTCACTAATCATATTAATCCTTGATGATTCAAGAGAGCTTGAATTCAAATCGTTCAAAAGATTATTTTGTTTTGATTTGATTATGTGTCATTGACTGACTGTCATTACTGAGGTGTAAAAGGCGAGTAAGGTAAGTTGAAGTCAGGCAGGCGGCCAGTCGTAAAATACTTAGTCAAATCATTTAGAAACATGATTAATGCATGTTGTGCCGATCCTACTTAAGGATAAGGATGATAATGATGATGATAGCCCAGTATATAAGCTTCAATTGTGTTCAAGCAATTCTGCGTCCTATGATGAAACGGAACGTCAACCCGCCGTTTTTAAATTTCAAATTCGAATCTGACAGATGCCCAATTTTTTTTCGCAATACATTGTATATACGTCCCGCGATACTATTATACAAATACGCAAATTAAACTTTAAACCACTCAAGTACGCCTTTTACTTGAAGAAATTGTTACAGACAGACAGTCTTTCGTATTTATCATATTAGTATGGATATGACATTGAATACCGGGAATATGGCAGGTATTAAAACTTGACCTACTTTTTTTGTAACATGTTCACACGGTTTGAAGAGCTCTTAAAGTATGGTACTCGTTTCTACTCTTCAGATCTATCTGACTATAGAATTCGTTGGGTAACATTTTATTTTATTGATCGGTAATATGGCGTCATATATCTTTGAACATATTTATAAAAAGCGATATTTTTACCTTTATACTTATTCAATAAATAAAAAGCAATTTTCCCAAAGTCAACTCATTTACTCTTTCGTAACTCAATGACGTATAATGACACAATGCTTTTTCATATTAATGACCAACTCTATGAAGGAGGTTGTATTAGAAACATCTTGTAACATACTAATTTCTAAGTTTCTATATGGATGAATAGACAAAGTACGAACCGTATAAGCGACTGCTGCTTTGGGCCTTGCAAAAGCACGTAAGTCGTTTGTGGGATTGGGTATAAGATCCTATGATAAAATTCCGCAATCAATTTTAGCTTCGCCATTATAGCAGTTTAAAAAAGTGTAAAAGGAAGGCTGATAGAGAAAGCCTACTATACTGTTGAGGATTACTTAGATGATAAGAATGCGTAGATATAGCTACTCATCGACCCTGTACAAGATAATAATAACTAAATGTAACGAGTTATATGAATTATATTCTGAAAAGAGTGATCATCGAGTTTCTTGCTGGCTCTTCTCGGTAGGAACAGCTTGCCGGACCAGCAGTAGAGTTGACGATTCAAAAGCAGTCGTTTACAAGTTTATTTGAAGAATTTGAAATTGTCCCATAATTAATATTTCCATGATTGTTTCCAGGTGTTACTCGACGTATGGAGGCAGTGCGGCAACATGTCGGGCATGACGGGAGCGAGCATGCTGCGCACGCGCAGGAAAGATGTCAACGTCAAGCCCAACCGGAAGTATGTGCAATTTGACTAATTATTTTCAATTTAGATTGACTTTAACTATACGATAAAAGAATCATCATTACGCTGTTCCAGAAGAACAATGAGGCAACTGTTAAATCTAATTTTTTTGAAAACACTTGCATTTGAAAAACCCCACAAAAATTTTCAATAGTTCATATATAGCGGGATTTAAATACCGCTATATATGAACCGCTACAAATACCCTATACCGCTATAGATAACCCTATAGATACTTTAAAGTCTCACTTACGCCATCTAGCTTAGATAGGAAATAATTTCATAATTTATACAATTAGGCGTTACTTTGCGGAGATCCAAAATACAAAAGTAAAAATAAAATTATTTCGCTATTGTACGCAGTAAAGTAAAATAGAAAATATATGTAATGCTAAATGTAGAGTGGACAAGTGAACCAGCAGTAGAGTTGACGATTCAAAAGCACTTGTTTACAAGTTTATTTGACTAAAGAATATTTTGAATTGAATTGAATTTGAATCATTTTTCATACCTGATACATACAGAGTTCGTAAAAAGCTCAAGTTTGTTCCACGTGTTCGCAGGCAAAAAAAATAAAATGGTTGGTTGAACCGATTACTATATAACTAAGCTTGTTTGGTAATATTGCTTCGCTTTGCGATTTTGTCGTGGAGTCTATCTCCTGATGATGCTTCGGTTGCGGAGCGAAACTATTGTTGAGTTTGTGATAGTGAACGTATGTAGTGCTTGTGTATTGTGGTGAAGGTTTGAATCCTGCACTTTTCATACCTAATACACAGGTATGAAAACGGATTGTCCACTCTACATTTGTAGAGTGGACAATCTAAATACTAAATAGCATTATATATATTTTTTATTTTACTTCAACGGGGATTATAGCAAAATAATTTTATTATTACTTTTGACATAATTTCATCATAATGTTATATGCTTAGGTTGGACCGGAAGTCGTCACGGGGTATGCTCTACGAGAATGAGGAGTTGCGGCTTCGAACTATCAATATCAATGCAGAAGTTGAAAGAGGTATCATGAATAGATAGAATTTACGTTAAAGTAACTGCCTATTTCTATACCACTGCGGGCATAAGCTACCTCTATCCATTTTTGAAGTAAAGCGCTGGAACTAAGACCGACTTCACTGCTCTAAAGTAGGTAGGTAGGTTACACAGTAAGTAGCGGCCTGTTACTCTCCCACTGCTGAGAATAGGCGTAGCCTAGAGCCACGCTGCTCCAATGCGGTTTGGTAGGTTACACATATATCCAGATATGTGTTGTTAGTTAGTAGATATCTTCACTAGAGATATGCAGGTTTCCTCGCGATGTTGTCCTTCACCGTAAAGCGTGTGATAAATTGTAATTATCAATTACACAGGTTACACATATCCCCAGAATTCTCTAGAGATATGCAGGTTGTCTCGCTTTGTTCCCTTCGCCGAAAAGCATTTGATAAATTATCAAATAGACACAAGTTAACAGAAAACTCATTGGTGCCTGTCCGGATTTTGAACGCACGGTTGCACCGCTGGTATATATAATTAATATTAGCTGATGCAAAAATAGCATTGTTCTATTACTTTTTCAGCATGTATTTATAAAATACATACAAGATTAACTCATTTAAATATTAAAGATAATGGCAAAATATTTATCATTTCATCAGGTCAGTCGGATATAAAGAAGTTGAAACGGGAGAATGAGCAGCTCAAAAGGGAGATATCAGCACTCCGTTACGAATATGACCGCCTAGACAGAATGTTAAGAGAGAGACGCTCTTCGCCGGAACACTCGGACGTACGTTTATATCAATATTAAATCTTTTCAGCCATTGATAATGCCCACGACAAAAGTAATCAATAAAAACCTTCTCAGGTTGGTGCATACCAATTTATTCTAATCTAAATAGTCTGTCTAAATGAGGTAAAAATTAACAATTATAGTCAAAATTGCAAATGACGCTATATTGATTAATAGTAGAAAAAGAAGATAAAAACTATCCCAGAAACTTCTGCGTCTTGTGAAGTTAAAGTAGAAATGGGTGGGCTATATAGTGCAAAGTAACTATGGGTGTTAGAAGGCAGGTTTTGGAATCACGACCTTGTTTTGAAAAACGTTGCGTGGATAAATGATCTCAAAATGATCGTGTGGAGGCGCTGGATCAGCAAAATATTATCCAGTGCGCTATAAAAATCTCGAAACATATCCCGCAGTGAATGTTACAGAAAGAAAAAGATTAAAATATTCAAAGTCACTGAAGCAATTAATATTAACATTTAATATCAAACAAAATTGAAAAACATGATTTGACTACACGTAATCATAGACCACATTACAAAAGTCTCCTTTGGTCATTACATAAGCAATTAAATTTTCCTTAACTAAATTCTACAATGATGAATCATAACACAATTACTTATAATTCTTGATATCAGTCCATAATTTGTAAAGGACTTGGATTAAAAACATCTATAAATGGATTCCATGCGTAATATAGAGTATTTACATCAACAAAAAGGTGGGATAATTCCAGTCTTTGTACCGCATCATAAATACTCGAGAACAATATTGTTGACATCTGAGGTGATGTATCTGCTTCGATGAATAAACTGTAAAGATTCTTACAGTTTTCTAATAAAGGATATATCTTAGCTGGATTAACGTCAATGTAATCAAATTCTCTAACAAAGTCACAAATATGAATATTCTCTAATGTAGAACATTTGCTTAAAGCGTCAAATAAAATTTCATACTCGGTGTACTCTAAAGTCAATTTGATATTCTTTAAACTACTAGTCTGACCCATTGATAACGCCAAAGAACTAATATAAGCAGGAAAATGACTTTTTGGATTATAAACATTTATATCTAAAGTATTTATCCTCTTGCATCTAGCAAAAAGTTGAATGAAGAACTCTTCTCCTACACTTAAATTACTTATTCTGAGAAATGTTATATTTATAATTCTTTCCCATTCATGGAAATTGCTTAGGGTAGCTGATTTTTTAAAGTTATATAATCTGCATAGATTGGTTAAAGTAAGTTTTTCGGGTTCATTTAGGAATATATTTTCAAAATTTTCACATTTATCTAAGCAGTACCAGTTTGTAGAAGCGTTTAAAATGTTAATTTTTTCATTATTGTGCATGCAGATGTATATTGGAAAGTAGTTCTTACAATCTTGACGGATTCTCTCAAGATTTGCTTCTTCAAAATTGTTAGTGCTTTTATTCCAGGCTTTAAATAATACATTTCCTTCCAATATGATATTACGTGGAAGAATTTTTTCAACTTTCACTTTTACAAATGCATTAACCAAAAACAATTGCTCAAATATAGGAGATACATATATCAAAATGTTTTTGGAATACATCAAAAATATATATTCAATGCTCTCAAAATCAATCTTTAATATATTGTTAAAATTACCTATACTTCGGGACACGAACACACAATCACGAAATAAATAACTTAGTCTTGAAAAATTTATATATGTTACTTCTTCACTATGGGCATAACTAAGTCTTGTTTCACAATATTTTTCATTATCCACTATATCTACCTCAAGATCCTCTATTGGAGTGAGTTCATCTACAAACAGCAATGGAAAACGAGAATCGAGAAAATCAAAGACTATGAAATGTACATTTAGAAATTGATGTTCGACAAACACTTGTTTAGCACGATCCCATTTTTCACGAAGCTTGAAACACCCTGTTGCACATTGAAGAAATTTATGCCTATATTTTTTAGTCTCTTCGGGCATATCGTTTGTAAATCAGACAAATAAATATTTGTGAAGGTTACATCCAAGGTAAAAAGATGTTCTAGTCTAGTTACATAAGGAAGGGAAGCTTCTGCTGTAAGATTTGGCACTCCACTTAAATTAAGCTCTAGAATATATTGACCAAAATCTAAAAGCAGAGCTTGATCTAAGTTACCAATACTTCCCATTGTGCTTCTTGACAATATAACTTTTTTTACGTGATTTGGTACGAAGAAATTTCTAATTTTCGTATTTGTTTTGTACAAATTGATTTTAGATTTTGTATCTAAATAATTTATTATTATTATCCATATGTCTAATGGTAAATTCGTTATTTCCATTTTGATAAATTTTCTCCGAAAAAATAAATGATTGATCTTTGTGAATTTTGGTTAATTTTTGACATTGACAAGTACGTAAGTAAGTACATTACGGCTTCCAGTATGTACACTGTAATCCGGCTATTTAATGGCATTTAAATAGTTTTTACTACGAGTATATATCTTAACATATTTTGATCCCATTAGAGTATCTTCACAATATATATATGCGGGAAAGCAATATATCACCAAATATATTAGCATACTTCGATATTTACTTTGCATGTTAAAAAATTTACATATTAGCGTCTGTTTCTCTTAGTTACTACCTTTTTTTTAATTGTACTTTTAGTTCTATTTTATTTAAGATTTCTAATTTTTTTTATATGCATGCGATACTTAGTTTGAAGGCGATGCTAATGAGTTCGAGTACCTTGATGTAAGTAATATACTTATTAAACTATTTATCTTTATAAAGCCGCAAACACAATTATCTAATACGAATAAAAGTTATTTAACAAGAACCATAATATAAGAAGAATACTAATAGTTCTAAAACTGACTCTTCTTTGAGCGAACGAAAAAGTCAAGAAGAATGCATACATTACATTAAAGAAATCTTTTTATTTGATTCAATAGTATTACATATATGTAAGACATGTAAAATAAAAACGATCATTTAGCAATAGTTAAATTTTAACTTTCAACGCTGAACACCATAATATAAGTTGAGCGAGCTCATAAAAGTCAAAAGTAGCCTTAAGTAGTTTTAATTAAATTTTACACTATAGCAGCCGATTAACGTGTTCGATGACGAAGAGGACAGTGTAAGTATTAGTGACTACTATTCAAAAGGTTTTTATGTTTGAGAATTTGTAGGATTGTATTTTAATTAAAGTAATGCACCTTACTTAAATACCCATCGTACGATGCAATTTCATCCCGCGATGGTCTGTCCTGTGTAATTACTTATGACTTTCTATAAGAATACTCAAAAGAGATTTTCATATTTAATATTATCGTGCAATGAAATTGCTTCGAATTATGGCAGATGATGCAGCCATAGTTTAGACTTTCTTGGTATGAGAGTTTTGATAAATCAGCTTGGATTGTTAAGGATACAAGTCAAATTATTAATGTAAATATTCTTGTTGCTTTCTACACCAATCTATTGTATTTACATGTAGGCACTGTAAGTTGCTGCTTCGAGTTGTAAGTCCCTGTTGCAATTAAGCTATTCCCAAATCCCTTAGAATTGACTGCATAATTTTGTTATTTAATTTTTCTTTAATTTTCTAATTATACCTACCTCAGAAATTGGATTAAATTACTTTCTATTTTTAAGGTATAATCTAATTCTTCACTTGGACACATCTGTTGTTGTTCTGACGAATCTAGAAGATGGAGATCGTCTTATAATTAATGATATGGAAGACCCTAGAGCGTGTTGATTTTGAATGAGTGACGTCTACATAGGCCTTATAATATTTTTTTTGTTTTTCTCACTTGACAATAAACTACCTTGATATTAAAGCCTTTACCTTAATATTATTCGTAATTCTCGCTCAGAATATTATGGTTTGCTTTAACTTTGACTTACTAACCATTTCAGACTCGCTGAGTCAGTAGATTTTAATTTTAAAATTAAGTATAAACATTAACTCACTTTTATATAGAAAAACAATAATCCTGATTTAGTGTATATGGGACATACAACTGTTGACTATCTTTTAGATGATTAAGCACAGTTTTGTTTGGCAGGACAGCGCGTCAGTGTGCAGCGCGTGCCCAGAGTGCGCGAGCGCAGACGGCTCTGTTCGCGCTGTTGCCTTTCATGACCTGAGCGTGGTGCCTGAGGAGGGGGAGCAGGAGAATAAGGTAAATCACATCAAACTCTAGAACCTTCTGCGTCATAACGACTTTTAAGTCTGCTCAACTGTTCCGCCTTCACAGCTTATCCGCTGGACCAATGCTGATGAAATTTGGCATCTTATAAACCGAGGTAACACAAATAAATAAAGTAAAGCTACGCCCTCATACTCGATCCGTTTTTGGCCCGATGCAGACTGGTAGGCTACACAAATCTCATGAATTCTCCCGAGGTATGCAGATTCCATCGTGACGCTTTCTCGCTCTAAATAGTTATCGCTATCCAATATTTCAATGTAGTGATACACTTAAAAAACAATAATAAAATAAAGGTTGCACGATAATATAAGATAATAATGGGATGAAACGAAATCAATATTATGAACGGCAACATGGATTTTTCATAATAGACAAATCATATATAAAAATCATATATCAATAAATAGAACGTAATCCAAAACAAATATCCATGTAAATTCAAATCAAATTCTAGTACCACCTAGATGATTAGAGTTCAAAGAAACTAGAGAAGTAACAATTAGCCGAACTCAAAACACTCGCAACAATTGCTGAGGCAAACAATCCGCGCTACCAATGATAGACTGTCTGACGTACTAATACCAGCTTTAGTGGCCATTACGAACCAAAATAGATCCATTAGCGGGACCAAACTACACTAAACTGTTCAAAGACAATAACATATCAATCCCGTATTGAGAGAGACTTGTTTACAACATCGTTTTATCAATTGCTAAATTTCAGAAGATATGGTTAGTATTAGAAATAGTTGGTAAAGTAGGTTTTAGTACGTGTAAAGGAAGTCAAAGTGATAATAATGATCACTCTTCATCACCATTCTTCTACTCTTATCCCACTTAAAAGAATATTTTCTTATCTTCCGTTCTCTTTTGTCATTCGTCAACTCTAGCATCCATCTCCTTCTAGTCACATATCTATCTGCAGTCCTATTTTACACTCTTTTGGTCACATGGTTCTCTTTCCACCTCACTACACGTTCTCACAAATTTAATCTCACACTTCTTTCTCATCTTTTTTATAATGAGGTCAACTTTCAGACTTCCTCTAATGTACTTGTTTCGTGGTTTAAATGAAGCTAAGAAGCCAAAATTACTATAAATTGTTCTGTTTTGTCGGTCAATGGTAAATACTCGTAGATTGGCTAAGTCAGAATCTCTTTCTAAGAGGCTCTATTGGTGAGTTAACAGAACCTAAGCTTTATGCAAATGGCGTGCTTTGCTACTAAGATATCTCAACTGAAGAGACGAAAGGAATGATTAATTACATTTGTATAGATATGTCTATACAAATTCAACTCAAAAGTACTTGTCTTATCAAAAGAAAAGATCCGTTAACCGTCTCCTCAAAATCTTTCCGTTGGTTCGGAAAGCTGTCCTACTGAGAAGAGCCAGCAAGAAAATCGGCAACAGCTGTATTACAAAAAAAATATTCTTATAACGAGTTTCCATTACTTATTATTATTGATATTAGAGTTATCATTGCTATTTCGTATAAGGTCGAAGAGTAGCTACGAATATATTCACGCATTCTTACCATCAATGCTGTCTTTAAAATTATATCATAGGCATTTCGTATCAGTCCCATTTTTATAGTTTTATTAAACTGTCGTAATGGCAAAGCTAAAATATGCTACAATTTTATGTAAAAATTAAATTTTAATGATCCGAGAAACTTTACTGGTAAAATACCAGATACAAACTACAATCAATCAATGCAATTTGATTAAAGAGGGATTTGATTTGATAGTTTTTCCGACTTTTATATATACTACTAATAATACACTTCTTTCTAAAGGGAAAAATATATGTTTCATCATATATGTTAGCCCGGTATAAAAGCTTCAATTGACCAAATTTCCCTTTTTTTAACATGAGGAAACTCTTCATGGGTACTACTAATCGCTGAGGGGCGAAAGCAGTTATGCCGGACTCTTACCGGCTAAAACCTCATGGTGTTCCACCTTGCTGCTTGGTGGCTAGGGCACAGGAATACTGGACGCATCACGTCAACACCCTCGTCAGCAGCCTACCCTTTCTACTCTTTTAGAGCCTAGACTGACTCTTTCACTATAAACCGACGCATTGGGAACACTTAATGCATCTGCCATCTCGACGAACCTCACTCCAGCCAGAGCACCGAATCCCCCTATTCAACGCCCCGAGGTCCTTATCAGGGTGGTAGTAGACGGTCTTGGGCACGCCGTCTTCGTCCCGCTCGTGACCAAATTTCCCTAATACCCGGATTACCTGTGAAAGCGAAACGGAAAGTTATACTGTTGCATTTATATTTCGGATAGACAATAAACATGTATGTATAATGTAATACTTTTGGCCGTCTAAAACAACATAGATTGACCTGAACAAGTAAACAAGGAGCATTGTGTTAGTGAGGTCTTCACAATTATCATAGGACCGCCGAAAATCCGTTTCGGCTGGAGAAATCTGAGTCAAGGGCGGCCATGAGCGTAAGAAAATATTGTGGCACCTAAAGAAATTATAAATAAACTCAGTTGAGTCTCGCGGCCCGTTTGTACCGCACCGTGTAGTGATTATGTCTTCAGCTGTCAAAGGATAATGGTGGTGATTTGATTTTTGGATACAATTTGTGCATGGCCCTTGATGTTTTTGACTTCCTGAACTGTTTGTATTGATTTGTTATTTCGTATTTGATAACTCACGTTATTTTTCATATAACCATGTACATATTTATGTTTCTGTGTTTTGTAAATGGAATTTACAATATCTAACATTTTTATCTTTAAGGATGAACTAAATTCAATATTCGCGTGTCCTACAATTTTGTAATGACTCATTCCTATGATTAAAACTTTTTCATCAATGGAAATGGATAAATTTAATATCTTTTCATACATTTTAATCTCGGAGAGCTTATATATTTGCGTCATCAGCAATTTTAAGTCATTTCTATGATTATGATTTTTCATGAATAGAATATGATAAACTTAATTTTATATACGATAGAGCAATAGATTTAAAGAGCAAAAAATATTCGTTTTAACACTCTATCACACTGAATAGGGCATAGGCCTCCTCTCTCCGTTTTCTGGAGAGAAGGGTTGTAGCTAAGACCTACCACGATGCTCCAATGCGGTGGTAGGTTACACGTATCCCCGGAATTCTCTCGGGACATGCAGGTTTCCCCACTAATTTCCTTCACCGCAAAGTGTGTGATAAATTGCAGTTATCTTTTAGACACATAAGTTTTAAACGAACAACTCAATAGTGCCTGCCCGGGTTTGAACCCATTACCCTCTCGAAAGAATCACACGGTCTCATCGCTGGACTGTCGCAGCTTCTAACTTTTGCAAATGCATATTAAAACATAATTACATTTTCAATTGAATCGAATATAATTAAATCTTCATTTTAAAATATCTTTTTTGGTTTTTTTACTGTTTTAAAGTATATCCAGAACGGAAGTATGTATTTTATTGAAGTTACGATCTAGGCATAAGCCTAATTAGCATCTTTATATTAACCTGAATATCTAAGAACAGGTCCATTAATCTATGTTAATCTTTTTCTTATCTCAGTATCCAACATTTTTGTATAGGACTGCAAATGCAATCATTTTCAGAATTATATTTCTGAAAGTGTTTCGTAAACGATAAGACATGTTCGCGATCTTTTTTCGCATACCTGATTGCCTGAAAACGACGTTTCACGTCGTCACGGCATCCAACAAACATATCCATACTCTGAAAGAATTAATACCTTACTCTCAAATCATTAATAATAAGGCTATAAATTCCTTAAGACTTTAAGGCATTTAGAAGGTAGCAGCTAGCTCTAAAAAGAGCATTTAACTTCTGTAATGGTTTTAGCAAACCTGATATAATTCTAAATTTCAGTTCTATTTAAATTTTTAATTTAATTTTCTCGAATTAAAGTTATTTTAATGTTTTTCCCGCACAACTGTTTATAATTCAATCAATGCCTTGCGGAAATGTGACGCACGCCGCGTGCCCAAATCATAATAACGTGACAAATACGTCTTGGTGCCGATGACGTTAAGCCTAAATCTGACACGAACGACTATTAACTGAACCGCAGTTTTTAGTGTCGGTTAACTGAAAATTACTTTACGAGAAATCATTAAAAAATTTGGTGATGAAAAATAATTCCGCAAGTAAGTCAGAAATGAGTTTAAATTCAAAATTATATAGGCTTTAGGCTTCGCCGTATGGTATCCGGCTGAGTCAAATAGACCACCCTCATTTCCTACCGAGGTGTGATAAAAGGCGTCTAAGGTAAGTTGATGTCAGGGAGACGGCCAATCGTAAAATACATAGACAAATCACGTGATAGCATGTTTAAAACATGTTGTGCCGACTCCACTTAGAGTGGGATACAGGCAGGATGATGATGAGCCCTTATCCTACAAACGTACTATAACTACAAAGAATTAAAGCTATATATTTTAATACAAACAATCCGCAACTAGTAACGTATACTATAGGTCTCTTTACAAATTATTTGCATGTCTTCTTGCTAAGTTGTGAGAAAAGTGGAATCAAGTAACAGGCAAATTTGAACAGAAGTGAAAGTGGAAAGTGGCTATACTTTATATAAAAATAGAAAATAAAATGAAAGCGTTTTATTTCTTACTAACTCACAGTTAAATACAATAATAGCAATTTATAAACTAAAAAGCAAAAACTATGTAAATTTAAGAAGTCGAAGGTTAAGGACTCCTCCAGTGAACTCCAAGTATCGTTTTTACTTGCTGTACTCATCCATTGTTGCCCGGCGATTGTGTTATGTTGTCTCACCATCGTATCTACCCCCTTTTTTTCTGAAATCAGCTGGTGCTTTCCAGGATGTCTATGTATCCATCTATTGTCTGACAGTCTAGCTATATATATATATAGTCGATCCAACGAAACTTTAATACTGCACTTGTAGCAGCTAAAACCTTAGCAAGCATCTCGCTTATGTTGGTAGCGGTACTGCCATACCCACTATCAGCAGCTTCAAAATTATTTAAATCAAAAATTTAAAAAAAAATCAAATATTATTTACGAGAAACCAACCTTCATCAAGGTGTCCGATTTTAGGACACTTTGTAATACTAAAAGGTCCGACACTAGGAGGGTCTACTATAATCCTCACGGACCTTAAACGGCTTTATCAAACGCTACGTTTAAGATTTAAATTTTAATTTTGACTTTTAGCGCAGATTCTTTTAGATATATGGACGCTTGAGAACTCTGTTATAGATTGAAAATCGTAATAACATTATTATAATAATACTGAGTGAATATTATGGACGAAAATGTATTTGGTTTCGTACTTTTGATGTTTTTGAGATAGGCTACTCTTGATATTCTCGCAGACAGACAGTCCTGTGTTTTTTATATCCAGTCTAAATCTGTGTTAGATATAGTTACTATCCATATTGGTGATTTTGTTTTGGTATCTGCCATAAGTATTAGTTAAATATAGCGCAAATATTTAGATCATGGTGACGAATAAGTACCTAAATTTACATTTTGTCCCAAATATGTTGCACTGTACAATAAATTGCACCTTGTATATAAGCGTGACGCTTTCCAAACAACTGAGCATGAATAAAGAATTGCAAAATAACTTAAACGAAATATAAACTGCACGCAACTTTACGATAGCTTCGTATTGCGAGCTTGTAAATACAGTAAACCATAAAAGAATGTTTATCGTTTCAGAGTGGTGCTGATTCGCCGTGTTCTTGTGATGAGTGCCAAAAAGATGATATAAAGATTGAGGAGAACGCTCAAACAAATAGCAAAGAAGCAATAACGATTAAAGACACGATGCAATCAACAAACAATGCGCACTCGCAGCCAAATACGAAGGACAATGGCTCTGATCGAACCGTAGATGTTTTAGTTCATGACGCCCCCAATATGCCACGATTTTTTCAATCCGTGACATCACAGCCCTTTCATGTCGCCGTACCACCTCCACCAGGCTTCGTTATAGGTCCTTACCAACCTCCACGCTTCCATACAGGAGGTAACGTTGAAGATTTGTTAGGAGATGTCCAACCGTCACCATCTACGATACAAACCACGTACATTCAGCAGAACTCAATATTCATGTGTAACACAAAAAATATTGTCCAGAAAAAGTGCTGCTGTCAAAATCGTAACTCAAACCCTAAGACTGAAGTGTGCCAAGAGCAGACGCCGAAATGTTACGTAACAGAAAAAAATATAGAATTAACTTACGACTATCCTAGAACGACACCCATTCCAAGTAGCCCTAGTCCAAAATCTGGAGAGGAAATACAGTCGACTACAACTGAAGTAGCGAGTACAGTTGTGTTCGTAGAAAAGAAGATGCCTACTAAGCCCAAGAAATTCGACTTCTTTTTCCGATCTAGATCTGCCCCAGTTGGTGATAACGAAGAACCAATATACGCAACAGTAAACAAGCTGCCGAAGAAATTAAGGAGAATGGAATTAGCGAATCTTGAAAAGGAGGTAGCGTACAGAAATGGTGAGCAGGACTCCTCATCTCGAACTGAAATCACGCTGAAAACAGATTCAGAATCTCAGGTCCCACCACCCGATGATGACACAAGTCGATCGGAACGAGACAAATCTACTATACCACAAAGACAGGAATCGCCTAAAGCGAAAAAGCGGAAGCGGTTTTCGCTGACGTTTAAAAAACGAGAAAGAAAAAGACGAGAGAAGAAAGCAGAGGTCAAGAACGGTGTCAAGAATGGAGTACCTGTTCAAGTGGAAAGTGATAACGAAAGGCTGATTGAGGAGCAAGATCCCAAGCACAAACACTGCACAAGGCATCGACCGATGCCAAGGAACGCCATGTCATCGTCGACCTATGGCCCGCGCTACAAGCGGGATAGCTATCAGGTACTACTCAAGACCCTTATAGAAAGCCCTGATCTGATGCAGCGACTAATCCTGTTATTTATCCTATAGGGTTTTCACACGCGTTTTACGCCTATACATATTACGTTTTTCATGTAAGTACAGGAGCAGAGGTAAAGAATTTATTACATAACGCTTCACAACCTTCATTTTATGTTTGTAATATATGTTTGTAATGATGTGTATTATATGTAGTTATAACTCACATTGATCTTGTATTATTATAGCCACATCCCTACACCTCAAAGCACCATCATATTTCTTTTATTCTTTTTTTATGACGGGGTGAATTGACGCGTGTGATTGCCCTGTATTTAATAATCGTATCACTAAATTTTAAGTCTGGCCTTTCTTACGATATATTCGCCCATTCAATAAACTCAGCAATAACAACGACACTATTTTGGTCTCTTTACGTTGTTGTCAGAAATATTAAGAATACTTTAGTACTAATATTTTTACTCCATGGGTAAATTTAGAATTATTATATGCAATTTTTTTACCCAATTTTTAGGATTTTATATGTATTTTTAGCAAACGTAGTTGCCTTATTTTGTTTTTGTCCTGTAAATTGGGAAATTTTAGTTGAATTGACTTTATATAGATAATAGTGATTTCAGATTAACTGTGAAATTTCTGTAGATGAATAATTCCTAACTTCATTAGTTAATATGAGATTTAGCCATAGCGAAGAGTTAGTTACTTTTGTAAGTTTCTGCATAAAAATTCTTTTTCCTTCGCCATAACGCGTAATTCAAAGAAAATTACAAACAACAGTAGGTATTTTATAAAAATTGGCCGTTACGGTTTTAATTGTTTAAAATATTTAAGCTGAATCTCTATTTAGTATAAGCTAAGCCTCGTTTAATTGCCAAAGAAAAAAAATGGTTTCAAATGTTTATTAGAATTTGCGGTGCACTCCAAAGCACTAGTGTCCAACAAATAATAAAAGAAAGTAAATAAGAAACCTATTCTTATTTATGTTAAATCACATATAAAAGAGAGATTGGTAGCCTCATTTGCTTTTGTTTTGAAAACTCCTGTAGGCTGAACTCTATGAGATTTAGACGTATAAGTACAAAATAACAACTTCAAATTTCTTTTCAGGAGATGACGACATCACATTCAGAACACGAGCGCACCAACAGTGTGTGTTCTTCTGTGAATTCCCTCGGGTCAGCCTGCACGCACAAGTCCAGGAAACTCTCAGCAGCACCTCAAGATGGATCGATACCCTGGTGCGGATGCTGGGGAGCAGGCTGCGTGTGACCATAAACCGTAGTTTTCATCTCAATGAGCTAAATGGACCTTATATTATGAAATAATTTGTGAAGTTTGAAAAGTTTAGTAAAGTTATGGATTCCTGTAGTGCAGTGGCAACTTGACAATTGACAAGCTGTGGTAGCCCAGCGGTAACACCGTGCAACTCTTTCGAGGAGGTCACGGGTTATGACCCGGGCAGATACCAATGAATTTTTCTGTTATAACTAATTGATAATTGTAATTTATCACACGCTTTTCGGTGAAGGAACATCGTGAGGAAACATGCATATCTGTAGAGAATTCTGGAGATATGTGTAAAGTACCAATCCGCACTGGAGCAGCGTGGTAGGTCTTAGCTCCAATCTTTCTCTCCAAAAACGGTGAGAAGAGGCCTATTCTCAGCAGTGGGTTAGTAACAGGCCGCTACTTACTTAGTGGCAGCTTCTTAGCGTCTACTTTCGCGTTAAACTATCCTGAATCGTGTACTTTATTGGTTTTTGTCTATCGCTAAAGGAAAAATCTGGACTTAAATCCATTCAGACTGCTTACTTTCGCAGTTAACTTCAATTCTAATCCAAAGCCATTCGTTTCGGCTGACATCATGGTACTCAGTAATAATGAAATTACCTAGTTTAAATTCTGTGTAAGTTTTGACTTCAAAATTACATAGTAACTGTAAGTTTTTAATAATTTTGTTATTTTTGAGTCGCGTGGTGATAATCTCTAGACCTAACAAAATTTATATTATAAATGCAACGTTGGTTTGTGTAGTGTTAGTTGAAGTCATACTATTCTTCTTTAGCGCTCGACTTCGTTGATATATCGCACAATTAATATTGAACTGACCTAATTCAAAATCCTTAATATTTAAATTAGTTAATCTTGTATGTATATATATTTTCGTAATCTCGGAAACGGCGCTCAAACGATTTTCCTGAAATTCAGCATGTAGGGAGTTTTAGGGAAGAAAAATCGATCTAGCTCTAGATCTAGGTTTTATGGAAAATAATTGTTTTATCCCGTTTTTGGGCATTTAAAAAATAAAATGTCAAATTGCGTAGCTTATTCGGTGAACGGGTGGTCGCACGAAATGAAAATACCTAGGATCGAGCCCCACCTACCCCTATTTTTTATTTTTTTTTGAAGTTTCTTTTTTTTGTTTTGTAAAAAATTTTCGATTTAATTATTAATTTGGTCAACCAGGTACTTAGACTTAATTTATTTAGATACATTGTAATCCTTATTTCAATGTCATCTATGATATCTCGCTACCAGCTATTTAAACAAATGTATTCTTGCTCGTCCAAGGTATGGGTCTCTTTAGCGCTGATGAGTTTTGTAGGCGTAATAAGGTCACTTTAATATTAAGCGTGCGATATATGTATATATTTATTCTGACCGAAAATACGGCAAGCTAATAAACACAGTTTAACATTTATAATATTAATGTAGATTAATTATTAAGTAACTTTAAATGTAAATATAAGTCCATTAAGTCCGATTTAGTACAAAGTTATTACAATATAATTTTCCTTTGATTAAAAATATCCATTATAGAGTAGAAAATTGTTATTTATCTCTCATAAAACTATACTATGTATATATTTACGAGACATCTAATTTTACCAAGTCATAAATTTAATAATCATAATGCAATAATAGTAGATTATGATACTGTTGCATAATAAGGGTTCTTATAACACGAGTGTTGTAAGACCAAGTTATGTACAGTGCAATACACTACTTTATCTACTCTCATACTATAATACGTAAAACAATATTAATAAAAACCAAACATTTTTACCATAAAAAAGCTTTTTAATGTCAAATGTTAGCGCTAAGGCGCAAACATCGATTGCGCATGCGTGTTGCGTCGCCGCGGACTTGTTCATTGAAACCATTTTTTTTAAGGTAGAGGTTCAAACTCTTTGGTCCAGCTGGAGGTTGTATAGGTGTACCGTTATGATTAAAAAGTTATATTATGATACAGGTTTCAATCAATACAAGACCTGTATTGTAATAAAACTTTTTATTTTTGGCCTGTACGTAATGTTTCTCATCAGAATTTTGGTTTCAGTTTTATAATCTTTGTATTATAGTATCAGAGTAGATAGTATTTCATTATTAACTCGCCCCAACATTTAAGTACCTACATAGAGAGATTTAATAAAATCATTTGTAAAGATCAACGATATTAAATCATTTAAAGTAAAATTTAATAACTCTTAAACTAGTATTTATTAGGTACAAGATTTAATTAGAACCGAATTGAAAAGAAAATTTCCTCTGTACCATCATATCCCAAAAAACCAGGAATTGAGGTTTTCTGATTCTATAGCACATCACCCTTTAATGTTTACTATAAAAGTACATAAAAACTTTATTTGCGTAGCTGAAAGTAAAAATTAGTGTGCCTGTTATGTTTAAACTCAAATTTTATGTATAAATAGTTGTAAATAATGTTATGTGACTGTATGTTTAATTGCACTTATACATAGAAATAAAGTGACTTTCCGTTAAACTGAAAAGCTATTTTAATATCCAGTTATCCAGAATTTCTAAAAGCTTTATCCAGCGAGATTCAGTGCGAGTCATTAGAATTGTCACGGCTTTTAACACCCGGCAATGAGATTTTCTGCTTAAAAGTTGTGTCTAAGTTATAGTAACAGTTATGTAACGCACAGAAGATTTTGTAGCCATGGCGCAACCTATTTTGGACCGCAAATATAAACGCAGTCACCACGCCACAAATCAGCCCATTATTGGACACGTTAAATTAGCTTACGTCCTAGATCATCATTTTCATTATCAAGAAAGAGGGTGGTCTATTTTACTCCACCGGATACCACAAGGTGGGTCGACCTTAGTCGCCTTTTACGACACCTCAGTAAGAAATGAGGGTGGTCTATTCTAGAAAATTATTATTCAATGATTTATGAAATTTAAAAAAAAAACAATTTTGTTACATAGATGGTTATTTATTATAAAATATGACACATTCTTTTGAACTGTCTTTTACAGTTGAGACGCACATAGCAAAATTGTTTGACTGAATCTTCATTGGCTGCTCTAATTCACAAAAGGTACGACTTTTGGTTAGATTTTAAGTGATAACAAAACTTGGCTAAGGATCAACAATCACCCATACAATGATTGTTATATATTAACTAGGGATAAATATATTATATGGGTCACACACACGGTAATCCATCTCCAAAGTAACTTAAAACTTGTGTTATGGATAACAGACAACTGGTAAATATATACCTATACAATATTAAATACATACTTAAATACTCCAAGAATTGAAGAACCAACAAATTGTATTTAGATAATGTTGGCCTTTGGTGGGAATCGGATGGAATAGTCCAGAATAGGAGCTGAACTGTCTTGCACTGCTAGGCATATCCGAGATAAGATTGGCGGGAATCGAACCCGCGATCGCATAGCTGAAGGCAGGGTCACTGCCACCGGCATCAAAAAGACGGCCTGATGAGAGTATTTAGTAGTTCACAGGTATTTAGTAGTGCTTTTCTGATAGCTGATATTTTTCATACTTCAGCGGTGTCTTTTGGACGCTTTGTCGTAAATGTCAACATTTATTCATGGTAAGCTCTGTGGTAAATTAATAAGAAAACATTTGACAACCTACTTATATTCTTTTTCAGATGACAATTACTGATCAATAAAGTTAGCGCTTGATAACAGCCTTAAAGCGCTTACTAACTACATAATATTTAAGTAAGTCTGCGCCAATATACCTTGCATTACGGTTAACGATGATCCAAGCGGCACAAGATCGTGTGGTGTGGAAATTCCGTAAGGCAACCTATGTACAGTAAACATCTTTTGTACGAGGAGGAAAAAGAAGAAATAACAATCACGACGAATAATATCGCTGCGTTACACTTGATCGTTAATGTGAAACCTAACAAATAAATTGTCTTGCTCCGTTAAGGTCAGAAGACGATAAAATTTGGGTCCTTCTTTGATGAAATTATTCCAATCAATAATCTAAAAGCTCACTTCTGATTTGTGATGTAATTATACACTCCATAAATAAAAGAATAGCGATATGCTTAATTAAAGATGCACTCTATTATCCCAATATTATTAGGATTGCCAAGTTCACTTATGTGTTTAATAATGGAGCTATCAAGTTTGTGGATATCCAAATTCATGGGCTTTACTTTAAATTCGTGAAATTTATCAAGATTTTTGTTGTTTTATTTTAGCGTTTCCCATTTAATGATTATCGCATTAGGTACCAAAGTAGAAAACCAAGTTTTTTAATGTTACTGAGCAGCGAATGAAACTTCAGTCATAGAAGCGTACATTGATTCTACTTCAGAACAACCTACAAGAAAGTAATTTGGACGTAAACACAAAGCATCGAAAATACACTTTGTATAGGAATTACCAAATCACCGATACACTTTCAAAATAAAATGGCACATATATTTAAAACAAAGGTTTTGTAATTTAAAAAATGAATATAGAAATTAAAAACACTAAATATCATATTGTATAAAGTAATAACAAATATATGGCTTTCAAAACTTTCACAATTATAAAAATAATAATAATAAATAAATTACGAAAACTCAATCAATGTACAATATTTACATCGAATATTTATAATAATTTATATAAAAATTATATTAAGGCGAATTGTCATACCAGTTATTTGCACTTTATTAATATTTCATAAAATAACGCATATATCTATATATACGCATGGACGTTACAGAAAAACTTCCAATACTTATTTTTTTTTTATTCTAAAAATGCTCTCTGATAAATAAGAAAGTCAAATTATATTTATGATTTTTTTATGGTGTTACATTTAAAAAAAAGTATTTTCTTTAGGTTGGGTGAGTCTAGAACGGAGTTTTAATAGGTAATGAGGATATTCCTTTACTTCTGCAATTCACCAAAATCTTGGTTGTATCTTTTTGACTCAAAAGAATCTTATTATTTGACCTATTTGTGATACGTAAGTAGTTTTCGACCTGATAATTGTTGTCGCCATTGACTTCCGCTTTGTATTTTATAGCAACACAGTCATGAAACAAGAGTATCGCGCCCTTTTTGATTAGAATGGTACCAACACTGTGACGTGTTGTTTCCGGTTGAGTCTTCCTATTGAAAAGACGTTTCAGTTACATTCAGTCTTAGTTCGTCATTCAAGAGAACTGCATCTCGGAATGGGAATAGTGGTATTCCTTATATATCGTGTTATTGTGTATAGTGTGCGCTAACATAATTCCAAAAAAAAATAGTCTTTCTCAGAACAATTATTATGTTACTTGTAATAATGAACTTTTAGTAATGTAACATGAAGCGGTCACATAATTTTGCATAATAACTTCCAAATTCTAACACCTCGTTTAATTTTATCCTCTGTTGAAATAGCCCTATTGTGTATCGGTTGTCATAAGCTATTATCTCTAATCTCTTTATTTCCCTTGTTATATTATAATACAAATCTTAGTTATTATTAGTGTGGTTCAATGCTATAGTGATAAAATAATTGGCAGTCTTAGTTGAATACGAACTATAGGATTGTCATATTTTGACAAAATATCAAACTATCCAATACAGAGAATTTAATTAATGTACTTTAAAGTACGTGAAATCAGAGATGGTACTTTTGCTGATAAAAAAGCGTGTACCAGTAATGTGACAATTCGCCTTAAACAAAACAATGAAAGGTGAAAATCTTGAATGGGAGCGTTGAGAGGAGAAGCGATAATTTTTAGAAAAATTATTTGTGAAACGAAATTAGATTCTATGTCTTTTTCGATTCATAGTAAAATATAAAAAATTCCCTCGCATCATTCCCCTATTGGACACGATCACTTTCGCCGCCATTTCCGCGCGCCCGCAGCGACAAGATGGCGGCGCGCGCGCACGAAACAGAAGCACAATAGACAATATCGTATCGATAAAAACTTACATAAATACACCTTACCTATGCTTAATGGAGACATCTAGTATATTAAATATTACTTATGAATAGTTTACATCGATTTCACATATTGCTGTACGCAAACATAAATATATAGAAATTGCATTTCCTTCTATACGATTTTAAAAGCTTCACAGGATACATTTTTTTTTGTATAATATTGTGGAACAAGCTAAACAATTGCACTGGATACGTGTGTTTTTAGAATTACGAATTAAAACATCTATATTAAATGCATTTAAAATAATATTAACACTTGGCGCACATACATTGTTAAAATTCAGTTGCCAAATATAAAAAGCTTTTTAAATATTGATGAAGTTTTAGTTACTAGTGTTCTTTATATATATATAGACAACGAACCCAAATTTAAAGAATTTGAAGCAAAGAGAATAGTTTCTACAAATAAAATATACTCAACTTATTGAATCGAAAACATTTAAGTATAAAGGTCAATATTGTGGCCAAAGAGGTAAATTTTGCAATAACATGAGAATTAGTGAGCATTCTATCTTTGCGATTATCATTTCCGACTTAGTAAATGCTTACAATCGGAGATAGCCTTTGTACTAAAATAGTACTACTACCCAAATATATTTTATAATTATTTTGGGTTGTTATTAAAAATATAAAAAAGTGGTTAATTTGTAAAAGAATTAAGAGCATGTTACCTTCGTTACCGGACGTTACATTTTTATTTCTTGAATTCGTCAAAAAATTTAAATTGTGAATACGAATCCTTTTAGTCCATACAAATATAGAATTTACACCATCGCCAAATCGCCATTTATTGGATTTTATTATAGCTATAAGCCCTCATCTCAAAGCCTCAAATTGGAAGGCCGTTTATTATAAGATATTTATAAGGACAAATAATCCATAGACAAAATACGCATATTCAAACATAGTAACTAAAACTTCACCGCATAGTAAAATTAACGATGACTAATAATAAATTAAAATAAATAAAATATGATATATAAAAATATCTTTTTTGCATATCCCACGAAAATAAATTTCTAACATCAGTCTATTTATAAAACACTTAAATATACAAAATAGGCCATCCGCTTTATAAACGGATCACTATTAAGATTTCGCCTAAAATATTTCAGATTCGATTCTTAATAAATTAAATATTAAAATGTGATGTTCGCGTAAAATAAATGTGTAAAGGATTTATAAAATATAAAGATTAATAAAATTATATGACCTATTAGATATTTTTTTAAATTAAATCAGCCGTGCCCAAGTCTGAATTGCGTAATTAGGAATTCATTCGGTGCTCAATCGGAAAACATAAACCAAGTCCAACCAGCGTCAAATAAACTCCGTAATTTATATTCATATAATATTTTATAATCAGGACAATCTAACATTAAACAACCCTACATTAAAGTACCTTTATAATTCTTTCTATCTAATTAAAAAAAATAAATTCAAAAAAACCCGAATGAGTTCGAAATTAGCCCTTCGAATGACTGAGCATATTTAATGTATATAAACAGAACTAAAGGTTATGATACCAAATTAACTAGATATACAAGTTGAGTTTAATGTATTCTTCAATAGTTCTATTTGAATAAAATTGAAGTTAAAATAAAGTGCATGTTATCTAAATCTATATATGTTAAAACTCATCTTCTCTCAAGTCGTATAAACCGACAAACTGGATGTAAATTTAGTCCAATGTTTATAGTCCAAAAATTATGAAAATAATGATAAGTTCAGTTGATTCACATTTCCAACTGTGAACGTATCGTTAATAGCTACTTTTATATGTCTTAGTTCTGCCAGTTCGGACTTTTATAAGCGTATCCGCGTTATTTTAATACTGAAATCCCTTTCTATTTAAGCTGCCTCCAATGCCTTTTGGTTTAACTATTAAAGTTATACTAGAACTGTAAACTAATAAATTTTAATTTCTTTTAAATTATAACATCTGTTATAATTTAACAGATTTTATAACTCATCTCAAGCCAGAGCCTAGGCAAGATGCTATCGGCCAAAGTGGCACTTTCAAAACTTTGTGATAAATTAGTAATTTTAGGAATTAATTAGTAATTATTGTCCATCTCCGTGGAATCTAAAATTGCAATTATACAAGACACGACACATCCAGTCCGTCAGAATATAAATATTGAAGAGTTTTCTAACATTGTGGATTATGGGTTAACTTGATGGTTTTGGATTTTGATTATTTCATCTCGCAACGTGTCTCGCATTTAAGCTAAAATATTGAATTTATGCGAGGACTTTATAGTGTTTAGTTAATTTCTTCAACATGCTATTAAAATATGAATTTAGTCTTGCCAATTACCATAAACCGGATTATAATATTTAGACAGAAAATCATAACCGAAATCCTTAAGAATTGTAAACTATAAATTCTCTAATTCAAAGGGACAGTTCATTAAAAGCAAACCCATTTTTTATATCTGACATCATAATCAAGATTTTTTTGTAATATTGAGATCGTGTTTAATCTAAACTTATATAAGCAAAAGAAATACAAATGAAAAAGTTATTTACACCTGAATTCACATCCAAAAAAATACATATGTTCGAGAAGTTTTGGACGTGAAATACATTGCGCGGAACAAAGTAACAAATGACTTTGCAACAGTAAAATTTATAGCATTTGAGTATCGTAAAATCCTGCAAATGTTCACATGTATAAATAAAATATAATAATTTTCAAAATTTTACACATCACTCATTTTAAATTGAGTATTCTAAGATACTTTTTTGTATTAAAACAAAAATGCACAAAAAAAAATACTAATAAGCTGCCTTTGACACGCAAACCAAAGACCTAAATTATAAAATATATAATAATTTATAAGACAACCATTAAAGTAGGAATGGCTAAATAAATGATTCCATTATATAAATATATGATTAAAAGTTTATATATAACTATTTGAAATATCGGCTGAAACCATCTCGTAACAGATTTTCTCGTTACTAAATATAAACTTAATTCGGGGAATCACCGTTAGAAACAAAGTTCCTTTCTCTTTTTGTTAAAATTGCAACGATATTGGTATTTTTTTTGACACATAAGGGAAAAGAGGTATATCCACCTATAGACCATGTAAATATTTTTTTATTTTCCATTAACTTTCATATGCAAAAGTAACATTAGAAATTTATATTAATATTTTAGACAAAATTGTTGACAAAGTTGTTTATTAAAAATTTGATATACCTAAACTAGTAAATCATAAAATATTTCAGAAATATAATTTTATATTTTTTCTACTTCAAACAGAAATAGAGACACAAATTCTTACTTATTTTCATGCATATAAAAGAGAATGTCACATATATACGCTTAACTCGATTTTTGAAAGTTGTCAATTTGCGCGTGATGTTGCCATTTTTAATTAATATAGCCCTCAATTTTATAATACATAGTTGCATAAACTATTTATATAATATACATAATATTATTTATATTGTGTATGATCTTTATAAATAAATAAATAAATAACTCTTTTTCCTTACGTGACAATTTAAAAAGTTATTCCGCAAGCCTAGTGAAAAGTGTAAAGTAAGTATTTTACTAACCCAATTTTTAAATGGCAAGACTTGTACGACCAAAGGTTCGCACAATTTTTTATTAAAAAAAGGTATTATATAGGTAAATTTTTAACATAATTTAATAAAACATTACAGAATAAAAGCGTTACAGGCAAGAGTAATATTGGAATAATGCTAGTCAAATCAAAAACACGATCATTTCTTATTTTATTATACGCACATAGTGTTGCTAGCAGAAAAAAGTAATATATAATAAATATTACGCAAATTGTATTGCAAATAAATTTTAAAAAATCCGCATCCCATATGCATTTTAAATTTTCGCAATTCAAGCACAATGTATATACAACGATCAAAATTTGTATATCATATTTATTTAAACAATTTTTTAATTTGTATGATTGTTAAACGAATTTTTGATACAGAACCTTAGAACTACCCTCAATAAGGAATGTACCCGCGTAAATTTCTCCCCATACAACCTATATAAATATTAAAAATTACCCGCCATTAACCATCGACTGAACGGAATGTTACGCCCTTTAATCGATAATCCAATTAAATATACCAATTACACTTAGGATTAAAAAAAATTTATTTACTCGTTAAATACCATTTGTGCACGAATCTCGACCTTACGCCTAATATAAATGGGATATAATTTGATTAACACCTACCAATTAAAATACTGATCCGATTTTAATCATCCCGATTCAAACGATACGATATATCGACATCGGCTACGTATATTAGCGACAACGTATATGACTAATTATTTTATTTATCACTCCCAAAGTGATTTATGTCGTAAAAGCAAGTAAAATGATATATATTACGTATCCTTTGTCATATTGAGCTTACAAAACCCATAAAAGACTCAGGATATCTTATATTATAAATATTTTAAGATATTAAAAAAAAAATGTCAACTAAAACGAATAAAAATTTTAGGTATCTAGACCCCTCAGCAGCCTACATATAAAAAAATTGCTGAATTTAGTGATTTTAGCCACATTAATTATTTTGTTTTGAAAAAAACGGCCGATTTATAGAGATCAATGACCGTGCACTTACACACCATTCCATAATAATGTGATACGAGACATAACCTTGACCTAAAAACTAAATAAAGTGCGAGGGAGACAAAACAAGAAAGTTATTTGAACATAATTAGTTCAACCTAAGCCGGGCATTATCGCCCTTCCAGGTCAGTGAACAGTTATTAACAAAGCAGTTTCCAATATTATTATATGAAGTTTGCCAAAATATTTTTTTTTAATTATATTTGAGAAGATTACAAATACCAAAGTTATATAGTTAAGATATCAGTGGACCAATTAATATCGTATCGTAGGTACCACTTTGTAAAAAAATATACATTGTCGTTAATATACGTCACCAACAACTTATATAGTCGATCTAACACCCATACAGACGTATAATAAAACAAAAGCGCTTATAACCATAGAGTTATTATACTAGAATAGGGAGCAATATATTTAGCGCCTTGCAAAAGTGCGTAAGCCGTTTGTGGGTTTTGGTATAAGATTCTATAATAAAATTCCGCAATCAATTCCAGCTTTGTCATTACAGCAGTTTAAAAACACTGTTAAAAAGAGGCTGATACAGAAAGCCTACTATACTCTTGAAGATTATTTAGAAGATAAGATTGTGTGGATATAGCTCTCTTTGAACCCGTACAAGACAGTAACGACTTAATGTAAATAGTATTAAGAATTATATTTTTAAAAGAGCAACCGCCGAGTTTCTTGCTTTCCGAACCAGCAGTAGAGTTGACGATTCAAAAGGACTTGCTTACAAGTTTATTTGAACAAAGAATATTTTGAATATGAATTTGAATTTGTCCATCAAAAAGTCAAGCAAATGAGACTACCTATATTTTATTTCGCGATTAGACAAAGATAATTTAGCCGGCTGAATAGAATAGACTATCCTCATTACTTACCGAGGTGTCGTAAAAGACGACTAAGGTAAGTCGACCCGCTGTGTGGTAACCGGCTGAGTAGAATAGACCAACCTCATTTCCTACCGAGGTATCGTAAAAGGCGAATAAGGTGAGTTGACTTACCGTGTGGTATCCGGTTTAGTAGAATAGACCACCCTCTTTCCCTCGTTAAGAAAGAGGGTGGTCTATTCTACTAAACCGGATACCACACGGTGGGTCAACTTACCTTAGTCGCCTTTCACAACGCCTCGGTAAGAAACGAGGTTGGTCTATTCTACTCAGCCGGTTACGACACAGCAGGTCGACTTACCATAGTCGCCTTTTACGACACCTCGGTAAGACATGAGGTTGGTCTATTCTACTCAGCCGGTTACGACACAGCAGGTCGACTTACCATAGTCGCCTTCTACGACACCTCGTTAAGACATGAGGTTGGTCTATTCTACTCAGCCGGTTACCACACAGCGGGTCGACTTACCTTAGTCGCCTTTTACGACGCCTTGGTGAGAATGGTATCCGGCTGAGTAGAATAGACCACGTTGGTCTAGTCTACTCAGCCGGATACCATTCTCACCAACCTGACCGACCAAGACTAGACCAACCTGGTCTATTCTACTCAGTCGGATACCATTCAGGAGCGTGCCTATAGCTCCTGTATATTCGCACTCTATAGCGTCCCTATTCTATACATTATAACTCTATGGTAATTACATATAAAAGCGACGCGGTGTAACTCTAAGCATATGATATGACAACACTTGTAAAAATAATCCGCCGATTTCGATAAAAACCTACATTACAACAACAATAGCTCGCTGGCGAGACGTCGTGTGCGAACTACGGACGTACAAAAAAGTGCCCGCACAACGCGACGTGAACGCCAGGCAAATATAGACACTTATAAGAAACCAATAAAGCCTACAATCGCGTGTCCTTACGCACTATAATAACCTCACTGGAACGGTACACGGCAGTCATATAAAACGTTAATGTCCCCACGTTTGTGACGTCAGACGTCGTCCATCACGAATGCGACATGCATTGTGGGTTCCTGGAATACCAAAAATAATATACACTCATTATCTTCCCGCTCTTATCCCACTCTAAGTGGGGTCGGCACAACATGTTGTCACATGATTTGGCTGCGTTTTTACGACCGGCCGCCTGCCTGACGTCAACTTGCCTTAGTCGTATTTTACAACACCTCGGTTAGAAAGAGGGTGGTCTCTTCTACTTAACTGGATACCACACGGTGGGTCAACCTACCTTAGTCGTCTTTAACAACACCTCGGTAAGAAATGAGGTTGGTTGGGATCGGTACAAAATGTTTATAAGCATGTTTTAATCATGTTGTTATATGTTTTGGCTAGTTATTTTACGATCGGCCGTCTCCCTGACGTCAACATACCTTAGTCGCCTTCTACCACATCTCGTTAAGAAATGAGGGTGGTCTATTCTACTCTACCGGCTACCACACGGTGGGTCAAATTACCTTAGTCGCCTTTTACGACACCGCGGTAAGAAAGAGGGTGGTATATTCTACTTAACCGGATACTACACGGTGGGTCAACCTACCCTAGTCGTCTTTAACAACACCTCGGTAAGAAATGAGGTTGGTTGGGATCGGTACAAAATGTTTATAAGCATGTTTTAATCATGTTGTTATATGTTTTGGCTAGTTATTTTACGATCGGCCGTCTCCCTGACGTCAACTTACCTTAGTCGCCTTCTACCACATCTCGTTAAGAAATGAGGGTGGTCTATTCTACTCTACCGGCTACCACACGGTGGGTCGAATTACCTTAGTCGCCTTTTACGACACCTCGGTAAGAAATGAGGGTGGTCTATTCTACTTAGTCGGATACCACACGGCTAATCTCGGATTATAGTAGCAAAATAATGTTATTATTACTTTTGTATTCTGAACCACTTGTAGCATTTTGCAATCATATTGATCCTTGAGGATTCAGAAGTGGGTCAAAAGGCTTATTTGAATAAAAATAAATTTTGATTTGTTTTGAATTATAATAGGGCACTCACACACGGTCCTCACACCATGACAAACGCCTCCTGGCCGCGGAACAGGAAGGGGTGCTGGTCGATCATGGTCTGCACGATGTCCTCGAGGTAGGGCCGCGTCATCTCGAACCGGCCCATGTCCGAGAAGTGCACGGGCAGCAGGGTCGGCCACCAGCAGATGGCCAGGTTCTTGCTGTCCATCGAGTTCAGCTTCGAGTTGTCCGCCACCCTGGAGATTCATACACAAAACCAATAAACACACTGTGGTGGTGATGGTAGTGGTATATTGAGACTATAATATTAAATATCCTTGCTCGGTAATTTTTTTCAAATAAAAAAAAGAAACTTCAAAAAAAAAAATAATAAGGTGGGGCTCGATCCTAGGTATTTTCATTTCTCGCGACCACCCAAATAAGCTACGCTGACTTGACAGTTAATGACAAAAATACAATTCAATATAAATTTTAGTATTTTTTAATGCCCAAAAACAGGAATAAAATGGTTTTTTTTAATAAATTCTAGCTAGATCGATATTTCTCCCCCAAAACCCCCTACATGCTGAATTCAGGAAAATCGTTGGTGCCGTTTCCGTGATTCCGAATCACGGAAACGGCACCAACATATATATATATATATATATTTTCAATTTCATATAAATTTCATATTCGTTCATATATATATATATATATAAATGGTATGACCGTGTTACTCTTATCAAATTCACATGGTCAATCACCGACGTCAGAAAACTGGTACTTCGAATCTTCTCCAGCGAAGATTCTGTGTATAATATGTCTGTATTTGCGATTGTTATTCGATCATCAGGATCATATAGGAAGATTTTTGAACGCCTATATTTTCGGTCAGTCGACCTAACAGGATGAAAGTGAGAACCACTGTAATAAATAAGTGCTTTCTCAAAGTAAGATTTCGAAAAACGCTTAAAGAGATAAGAGAGAGAGAGCTCAACAGTGAACCACGGATTCTGCAGTCTATGAAGCGCGAACATTTGACTTGAAAACGCGCGCGAACGAAGCTCGTATTCGTCGATTATTGGTCATATTGGTCTTATGCTACTTTTTTGTAAAGTGTCACTTTGTTGTAGTGATATCTTAATTGCATAAAGTCGTCCCATGACATACGCAGCCCTCATCGTTCTACTGCCCTAATTCCACTCTAAGTTAGGTTGGCAAAACATGGTATAAACATGTTGTTACATGATTTAGCTACGTATTTCACGATCGGCTACCTGCCTGACGTCACTTACCTTAGTCGTATTGAATGACACCTCAATAATAAAGATAGTGGTCTATTCTACTCGGCCGTAGACCACACGGCGGGTTGACTTACCTAACAAATGAGGGTGGTCTGTTCTACTAGACCGGATAGACATACGCAGTTCTATTGTAGACTATGCATACGTGCTCGTGGTAGGTCATAGAAGGTTAAAAGCGATATCTACGTATTTAAATTCCTGTTGCCAGCAAATCGGTATATCACAAATGGAAATCTCCGTTGTCTCTGAGATTTCATAAACGTTTAATGATAACGTGCATGGCTGCACATTATCGGGGTATATTTCGACACTAATTATTTTGGTGTTATAGTGGTACTAACATTAGAGTCCGAGGTTGTCTACCGTTAATAAGGTAAAGTTGTTTCACTTCTTTAACATTAAAAAAAAAGAATTGAATAATAATTTAACACGAAGCAGTGGATGCGTGCACGTACCTCGCGAAGTGATTCAGCAGGTAGTCGAGGGTGGCGCGCGCGGGCGGAGTCAGTGCGGAGGCGAGCAAAGCGCGTAGAGCCAACAGCCTCCAACTGCGGTCCTTGAGCTCTACGCCGCCCGCTATGCAGCCACGCATCGCTGCAACAGACCGACCGATAAAATGTAGACGTTACGAATAAGAGTACCTATTACTACTCATCGAACACATAAGTAAAAGCGCAATACCCAAATGAACCAATTAAATATTTCTAAATTGTAACTTGTAAACAAGTACTTTTGAGTCGTCAATTCTACTGCTGGTTCGGAAAGCTGTTCCTACCGAGAAGAGCCAGCAAGAAACTCGGCGGTTGCTCTTTTCAACATAATACTTATAACTAGTTACATTAAGTCATTACTATCTTGTACAGGGTCGGACAGTAGCTATATCCACGCATTCTTATCGTCCAAATAATCCTCAACAGTATAGTAGGCTTTTCGAATCAGCCTCTCTTTAATAGTGTTTTAAACTGCTGTAAGGGCGAACCTAAAATTGATTGCGGAATTTTATTATAGAATCTTATACCCAAACCCACAAACGAATTTCGTACCTTTGCAAGGCGCAAAGCAGGAGCAAAAGATATACGCTTTGATGGTTAACTCGTTGGACCAATAGTAATTAAATTTGCCACCATTAAAGCTTATACACCGGGCTAAAATATAGGATACAAAAATTGTGATTTTCTTTCGAGAACATGCAAAATGCACATTATAATATTAAGGGTCCTAAAACGCTAAAGTTGAAGCAAACAAAGTCAAGTCTCTAATTATAATAAAACAAAGTCTGCGATCTTTTTCCTCAAAATATACTAAACCGATTTTTCACCAGTTTTTACTAAAAGGTAGTGAGTGCGATTCTTCCGAATGGTTAGATTAATGATCCAGTACGGTTTTATGTCAATAGTGTTGATAAGGTAATGCAGTTGTAAAAAACTCTCCTACAGCATGGGAGCTTTGGTCGCAAGCGCCGCGTAAACCAACAGAGATACCCTAAAGTAGTGTACTAGAGGATCAGATCTGATAAATAGATAGAATAGATATAGACCTACAAGAATACTATAAAAAAGGTACGCGACAGCATATCTCTATCTCTTATGGTTAAGTCGCAATGACTACTTTAATGTTGAAAATTTAAATATTGATTTCCACGCGGGTGAAGCCGCAAGCATAGCTAGTTGATAATAAAACAAAATGAATACTAATTCCTTACCCGCAATATCTTCTAACTGCGCCATGCTGGCCTCGTCTAATAGCGGAGGTAGTTTCTTGGAGAAAAAGTCCTTCAAAGCCGTTGCTACAGCGTTCACCGGGATGTCTAGAGCCTCTAAATCTATATTAGGATCTGTTGGGGGTATAAAAATGTTAATCACAAGCTGTAAATTTAAAAATAGAACCCAATTAAATGTTTCTTTTAATGCTCTTTATTTGTATTGTGGGATTCCCCGAAATTGCAGGAAGTGTTAGGTTTACGATATCTAAAGCAGTTTTTTTTTCTCTTTTCTGCGGTATTATACGAAGGTCTTTTTATCGTTTGAAACATTTTTTTAACGTTACTTTAAGAATACATTTTTATAATATAACGAATGATTTGATGCCGTGTGGTATCCGGCTGAGTAGAATAGATCAACCTCATTTCGTACCGGGGTGTCGTAAATGGCGACTAAGGTCAGTTGATCCGCCGTGTGGTATCCGGCTGAGTAGAATAGATCACCCTCATTTATTACCGAGGTGTCACAAAAGGCGACTAAGGTAACTTCTGTAAAATACGAAGCCAAATCATGTTACAACGTGTTTATAACTTACTGTGGCGACCCCACTTACGAGTGTGATAAGGGCAGTAGAATGATTATGGTAATGTTTGATTTTGTGACAAATATGATTTCTAGATTTATCTTGAGTGACAAAAACATGAAAATATAGCTACAAGAAAAATAATACTTTAAAAACTAATATGCAAGTTTTTAGAAGATTAGATACTGACGAACGTCATATTCAAATTAATAATGGTTACATTGATATGCTGTGGTAGCCCACGGGCAGACAAATGAGTTTATCTGTTAAAACTTATGTGTCTAACTGATAATTGCAATTTATCACACGCTTTTCGGTAAAGGAAAACATCGTGAGGAAACCTGCATATCTCTAGAGAATTCTGGAGATATGTGTCACCTACCAATCCACATTAAACCAACGCGGTAGGTCTTAGCTCCAACCCTTCTCTCCAAAAACGGAGAGAAGAGGCCTATTCTCAGCAGTGGGATAGTAACAGGCCGCTACTTATTTACTTTACTTTGATAAGCAATTATGGAAATTAATCTTATGCAAAAGTATGTAACGTTATCGCGGCTAATCTTAGTCATGGCCAAAATGATATATGACACGAGTGATATATTAGTTTACCTTCATAGAATTTACTAAAAAGCATGTCTACGTGCGCCCTATTCCCTGGCACTCGGTAGAGGCCTTCAGACGCCAGCCCTTCTCGCTCGATAAAGTCGACACACTTCTCTACGAAAAGAGGGACGCCGTGTGGACCCTGCCGATAAGAACATGAGGTAAAAAAAAACAAAAATAAAAGAAGCCTTTTCTAAAGAGGGACGCCGTGTGGACCCTGCCAACAAGAACATTAGTTGAAAAAATAAACCCAGAAAAAAATGTAACCTAAACTAAGATATACGAGCATTTGGGCCGTTTTGGACCCTAAAAACCTATATGAGTTTTTAATTAAAATTAAAGACTATGGTATTTGGACCTTGGGGACCAGAAAATAAGTGTTTCAAGTTAAATTAAGGAGATGGACACATTGAAAAGTTCAAGTAAAATTGAAAATATTTAACAAATACGGATTCTGTGTCCACCCTTGCGTCCAGATAAATATTGTATTAGTGTGTATAAAAATATTGTATAGTGTATAAGTGTTAAGTTAAATATAAATTAAATTAAAAATAAGCTTTTTATATACTCAAAACTCAGGGATGAAATTAATAATTACAGACCATCTACAATTATTAAATGGCTAAAAGTTTTCAAAGAATAAAAACTTTAAATCAAAAGTTATACAAACGTAATGATAATATTAAATTGTTATAATCGACCAGAACAAATCAACAAATCTATCTTAGATCTGTAATCGTGGTTTATAATTTATTTTTATTATGGACGTCCGCAAAGTAACAGGTAATTCTATAAATTACTTTAGTAATTGATACAGTACCTGAGGGCCCCAGTTTTGAGCTGCTTGTGCGTTTTGTAAATGTGCCGCGTTCTTTTTATCTTTGCTTTTTGAAATTTCCTGAAAATTAAATGCAAAGATGTTTCAAATATGGATGCGGTATTCGATTGGACTGGATTTCCAAGTCATACGGTATTTTATTACTTGAATCAAACGACTTTCCACGAATTCTGTAAATTCATCTGTTCTCCTTGAAAATGGTAAACCAATCACCAAAAACTAGCACACCATTTTTTACCAACACCACAACCAACAACGCCGATCAATTCTACGTGAACTTTGCAACAATATAAGCTATGTCGATCCCTCTTGTTTCTTTATATATAAAGAATCATCATCTTCCTGCCCTTATCCCACTCTAAGTGGGGTCGGCACAACATGTTATAAACATGCTGTCACAAGATTTGGCTGCGTTTTTACGACCGGCTGCCTGCCTGACATCAACTTACCTCAGTCGTATTTTACGACACCTCGGTAAGAAAGAGGGTGGTCTATTCCACTAAACCGAATACCACGCGGTGGGTCAATTTATCTTAGTCGCCTTTTACGACACCTCGGTAAGAAATGAGATTGGTTTATTCTACTCAGCCGGATACCACACGGCGGGTCGACTTACCTTAGTCACCTTTTACGACACCTTGGTAAGAAATGAGGATGGTACTATTCTATTCAGCCGGATACCAAGCGGCGTTGTTTCTTTATATATCTCGTGTCCGTAATCATTCACCTTGTGAATGTTAGATCACTCACCAAAACGACTACCATTTTTGACCAACACCACAACCAACCCCCTTGGAACACCAGCCCCAAACTTTGCGACAATATAAGCTACGTCGATCCCTCTTATTTCTTTATATATCTCGTGTCCATAATCATCCATTCGCCTTGTGAGTGTTAGACCACTCGCCAAAACCAACTACCATTTTTAGCCAACACCACAACCTACACCTTGGAACTACAGCGTCCATCAATTCTACATCATCTCTGCGACGATATAAGCCTAGTCAAACTCTCTTGTTTTTTTATATATGTTGTGTACGACGATTTCATATTAAAAAGAAACTCAAAAATTAGTCCGATCCACCATCCGCTGAAAATTTTTGAAACTGCTTATAAGACCCACTTATAAGTTTCACACGCACACGAAATAACGTACACACACGCGATTGCGCACGTACCAATGCGTGCATTCTACAAAGCTAAAAAGCTTTATTTATTTAATTCCTCATTGTATGTACATATTGTTAGAAAAGAGAACAAAAATAACACATATACAAAGGCGAACTTATCCCTAATATCGGATCACTTCCAGTCAACCTTTGACTAACAGAAGGAAAAAAGAATAAAAGTCAAATACAGGTAATATAAAAAGAAAGACAAATAAGGAAAAACTATGTATCTAGATAAATATTTGCACTCAAGATATACAATAGTAAATTAAACAATTTAATTTATAATTTTTATTAAAATTTATTACAATTATAAATTATAATTTTTTTAATCAAACAGATCAATAGAGGTATGTTTAACCCATTAACAAAATAGTTTCGTTCAAAACATACCTTATGCCTTCGGTCGTGCTTGCCGAACGCGGTAGGTCTTCTGCGAGAATCGGCCGCACTCGAAGACGAGTTGTCTTGTGCCGATGATGGATATTCACCCGATAATATCTGATACAAGACAGACATATATATATATATATATAATAAATTTTTAATAAATTCTAGCTAGATCGATATTTCTCCCCCAAAACCCCCTACATGCTGAATTCAGGAAAATCGTTGGTGCCGTTTCCGTGATTCCGAATATATATATATATATATATATATATATATATATATATATATATATATATATATTAGAAATATATATATATATATATATATATATATATATATATATATATATATATATATATATATATATATATATATATATATATATATATATATATATATATATATATTTATATTTATATATATTTATATTTATATATATATTTATATATATATATTTATATATATATTTATATATATTTATATATATTTATATATATATTTATATATATTTATATATATATTTATATATATATTTATATATATATTTATATATATATATTTATATATATATATTTATATATATATATTTATATATACCGTGCGCCTCTTTCGAGGAGATCTAGGGTTCGCACCCCGGGCAGGCACCAATGAGTTTTCTAGTAAAACTTATGTGTCTAAATGATAATTGCAATTTATCACACGCTTTTCGGTGAAGGAAAACATCGTGAGGAAACCTGCATATCTCTAGAGAATTCTTGGGATATGTGTAACCTACCAATCCGCATGTGAGCAGCGTGGTAGGTCTTAGCTCCAATCCTTCTCTCCGAAAAAAAAAAAACGGAGAGAAGAGGCCTATGCCCAGCAGTGGGATAGCAACAGGCCGTTACTTACTTTACTTACTTTACTTACTATATATATATATATATATATATATATATATATATATATATATTCTTATTTTTTCATATTAACATAAACTTTATCGCAGATTTAGTCGTGTGATATTCGGCTGCATAGAATAGATTAACCTCATTTCTTACCTTGTTTTGAAGACTAGTTTAATTTACCTTATGCGTGGGTTCGTGGTGCGGAGGCGGGGGCAAAGGCCTGGGCCTTCGCGTCTCACCATCTGAGCTGCCTTCACTTGAATCACTAGCTGCTATATAAATAATTACATTTGAGTATTATATCAAATCAAGAAGTGTTCTCTATAAACATCCAATGTTTTATTCAAATATATCGTAAATAGGATAAGACTAGACGACAAAATTATGTTAGAATAGTAAAATAATAGTTAATAAATTTATTTTATTTCAGTAAAATGCAAAGATAAATTAATATTATTACAACCTTGATAACTTAAGCCTCGATAAGTTAAAATCCTTAGTAACTTTAAAAATAATCTGCCGCCTTCCCATCAGAAACCAAAACCTCTATAGCTTCAAATACAAAATTGGTTTTTAATAACGCACTTGGCCCTTAATAACGCACTCTGTAACTTAAACTATTTGCCAATGTCAGTTATTTCAAATTCTTCGTCTTCTTCAACTGATAGCCGTCCATTGCTGGTCTCTTCATGGGATTTCCACAAACTCAAGATTTTGTGCCGATTGTATCCAGCGGCTCCCCACGACCTTTTTGAGGTCGTCAGTCCATCTCGTAGGGGGTCTGCTGACATTGCGCTTTCAGGTGCGGGGTCGCCATTCCAACACTTTGAGACCCCAACGCCCAACGGTCCTCGGCACTATGTGCCCCATCGCCACTATAGCTTCGCGACACGCTGAACTATATCAGTGACCTCGGTTCTTCTACCGATCTCCGCAATTCTGATTTGATCAAATCATAAATGCGGAGATCATCTTCTTCTAAGAAGAAGATCAGAGAAACTCTTTAGCTCGTTTCATCGCCCGCTGAGCGACTATGACCCTTCTTATGAGGCCCATAATAGCAAACGATAAATCGAATAGAATGCTCAAAATTGAAATCTCGGAATTTATTACTTGCATGTGTTTACCTATTGTTTCTAAGAGATTCCTTAAAACAGTACTTGAAGCGGCGATTATAATAATAAGGCAATTATAATATCTGCATTGTAAAACATCGAAGCTACTTATCATTGATAACTAATATAAGAAATCCTCATTTTAATATAACACGAATATGTATTATTTTCAACTACCTACGCATTCGGGTACAAATAGGACAACTCAAGACCCCCCTCACCCCACCTCTCTAACACAAACCCTTGATAATATATATATCATCCTGCCCTTATCCCACTCTAAGTGGGGTCGGCACAACATGTTATAAACATGCTGTCAAATGATTTGGCTGCGTTTTAACGACCGGCCGCCTGCCTGACGTCAACTTACCTCAGTCGTATTTTACGACACCTCTGTAAGCAAGAGGGTGGTCTATTCTACTAAACCGGATACCACACGGTGGGTCAACTTACCTTAGTCGCCTTTTACGACACCTCGGTAAGAAATGAGGTTGGTCCATTCTACTCAGCCGGATACCACGCGGCGGGTCGACTTACCTTAGACGCCTTTTACGACACCTCGGTAAGGAAAGAGGGTGGTACTATTCTATTCAGCCGGATACCACACGGCGTACCACAAAACACAACACTTTATACTTTGACGAAAGTAGAATGGTATTTTACATCTTGAGTACCGTTTATCTCCCGAAGCTCGATGATCCAAATTTCACAACCTACCATCGTTCTTAACAGTGTTGGGAGCATGCGCTGACAAACTTTCAGTAATTTTATAAAATGACAAAAGGTCTGGGGTTCACGGACTCTCGCTCTATTGGATTTAAAGTTATCAAGGTTCTACTGTATTTACGAAAAATTCAACTGACCCTTATCTTCCTGTGTTCTCGCCCTATACCCAGTCGGTAGTTCGGGTGGGCCCACGAACATGCCCAGCTTGGGGACTCTGGGACTCTGAACGGCAACTAGGTTACCTAACGATCTGAAAAGTATATTATAAGCAAAATTATTGTAAAAAATTTAAATGAATGTCCAATTGCGTTACAAGATAAATCCCTTCAAAAAGAATATATTTATTGAGAAGTTTAAAAGATATTTGCTTAAAACTAATTATATAAACCATATTGTTTGATTGTATTAATTGTATAAATTTTAAGTTAACATACAGGTATACAAGAGTTTTAATAGAAACAGCTGTTTCTATATAAACTCTTGTAAATTTAAGTTTCAATAGCCATTGAAAAGATAAAATTAAAAAACTTATATTATTAAACATACATTTAGAGAAATAATGCGTATTCCACACCTTCATATAAACTCTGCGTGGTTTTCGAAAGGTGTGTTTATATATGTTTATTTTATGTCTTATTGTATTGGATAATAAATTTTAAAAAAGTATTAAATTACTTAAAACTTATGTTACGTAAACCTTATCAAACTTAGAAGTTGACTGATTACTTTAATTTTTTTTTTAAATAATAGTAAATTCTATATGAAAGACTAAAATATTTATTTCTACCAACTCATGACAAGGGTTATGGTGACGCAGGATAATAAAAAGTTTTAAGTAAATGTCCACAACATATAGGACAAATAAAATAATATAATTATATGTTAGCTTAGTGTAATGTTATTTCCAATAAGTAACGGTCTGTTACTATCCCACTACTAGGCATAGGCCTCCTCTTACCGTTTTGGGAGTGACGGATTGGAGCTAACACCTACCATGCTGCTCCAATGCGGATTGGTTTCACATATTCCTAGGATTCTCTAGAGATATGCAGGTTTCCTCACGATGTTTTCCTTCACAGAAAAGCGTGTGATCGAAGTCAATTGATAATTGCAATTTATTGTAACACATAAGTTTTAATAGAAAAACTCATTGGTGTCTACCCGGGTTTAAGCCCATGATCGTCTCTAGAGAATCACACGGTCGAACCGCTGGGCTATCACAGCTTATTACGTCCTATATCCAGTTTTTTTTTTCGGAAACAATAAAAAACAATGAATGACTAAACGCTTAAGTTGGGGCGAAAGAACTTTAGGACACCAGTAGTAAATAAAAAAAAATAAATGATTACCTTTTCTTGTAGTGCCTGGGTGCGTGGTGTGCGTGGTGCGCGTGCCGTCGACGTACGTGCGCGCGCGCTCCGCCCGATGCCTCGCTTGATCCAGAACTGTCGGTCTCCGAGAAAGCTGGCGGAAAAAAAATTAGAAACAGTCAAATATACATATTGATATCTTTAATCTTTAATATTTAAATGAGTTAATCTTGTATAAAATAAAAGTAAGTAGCGGCCTGTTACTATCCCACTGCTGAGAATAGGCCTTTTTTTTTGAGAGAAGGTTTGGAGCTAAGACCTTACACGCTGCTCCAATGCGGATTGGTAGGTTACACATATCTCCAGAATTCTCTAGAGATATGCAAGTTTCCTCGCGATGTTTTCCTTCACCGAAAAGCGTGTGATAAATTGCAATTATTAATTAGACGCATAAGTTAACAGAAAAACTCATTGGTGTCTACCCGGGTTTGAACCCGTGACCTCTTCGAAAGAGTCGCACGGTGTTTACTGCTGGGCTACCACAGCTTAATCAATCAAATCAAATCTTGTATGTATATATAAATATATTTTCTGAATTTCGGAAACTGCTCCAACGACTTTCCTGAAATTCAGCATGTAGGGGTTTTGGGGAAGCAAAATCGATTTAGCTAGGTTTCATGTAAAAAAAAATTGTGTTATCCCTGTTTTTGGGCATTAAAAAAATACTAAAATTTATAATGATTTGAATTTTTGCCATTAACTGTCAAGTCAGCATAGCTTATTCGGGGAACGGGCAGCCTTGAGAAATGTAAATACCTAGGATCGGTCCCCACTAAATAATTATGTTTTTCCTTTATTTTTTTTTTTGTAAAAAATTACTGAGCAAGGCTCGGTCACCCAGATATTTATAATTTAAATGAGTTAATCTTGTATATAAAATATATATGTATATTTTCCGAATTTCGGAAATAGCTCCAACGATTTTCATCAAATTCAGCATGTAGGTTTTATGGAATCGATTGTCACTTAGAATTTAAAGTTAATTCGTAGGAACCTGCGGCCATTCTTTAATTGAAGCACTTGCACTTGTCGAGATTAATTATATACAGGAACCAACTGTCACGTAGAAGCGCAAAGGTACATCCGTCATATTAAAATAAGTAACGATCTGTTACTATCCTACTGCTGAGAATAGGCCTCTACTCTCCGTTTTTTTTTTGGAGAGAAAGATTAGAGCTAAGACCTACCATTGGAGCAGTCCAATGCGGATTGGTAGGTTACACATATCCCCAGAATTCTCTAGAGATATGTAGGTTTCCTCACGATGTTTTCCTTCACCGAAAAGCCTGTGATAAATTGCAATTATCAATTAAACACATAAGTTTTACTGGAAAACTCATTGGTGCCTGCCCGGGGTTTGAACCCTAGACCTACTCGAAAGAGGCTCACGGTGTTACCGCTGGGCTACCACAGCTTCACCGTACCGTAATATTGTCGCGTAATATTTTAAATATTTCTATCTCTTATATATGTCGTGTGGTATCCGGCTGAATAGAATAGTACCACCCTCATTTCTTACCGAGGTGTCGTAAAAGGTGACTAAGGTAAGTTGACCCACCGTGTGGTATCCGGTTAAGTAGAATAGACCACCCTCTTTCTTAACGAGGTGTCGTAAAATACGACTAAGGTGAGTTGATGTCAGGCAGGCGGCCGGTCGTAAAAACTCAGCCAAATCATGTGACAGCGTGTTTATAACATGTTGTGCCGACCCCACTTAGAGTGGGATAAGGGCAGGAGAATATATTTTTATCTCTTATTTATATTTAATATTTTTATCTCCTAAAAAATGACCTACCAAGGCTCGGTCACCCACTACAACCTACAGAGCCCTAAATTCAAAAATTTTCAACTTATCTTACATGGTTGGTGCAATGGCGTCTTGTCGTGCCTTCGATGCCTCCTCAACCTTGTCATTGATGGTGCTTCCATGTACTCGTTAGTTTCCTTTATCTGCAAGAAAATATTAGTTTTTAAGGAGTTGGGACTCAGGACACACCCACCATGCTCCAATGTGGATTTGCAGATTACACATATCCCATTTTTACTATAGAGATATGCAGATTTCCTCATGTTATATTATTAATTAGGTACATAAGTACTGTGGTACATGATTGAGTAGAATAGACGATATTCATTTCTTACAGAGGTTTCGCAAAATACGACTAAGGTAAGTTGACCCGCCGTGTGGTATCTACTTGAGTAAAATAAACCACGCTCTTACTTACCGAGGTGTCGTAAAATACGACTAAGGTAAGTTAAGTCAGGCAGGCGGCCAGTCGTAAAATACGTAGCTTAATCATGTGACAACATGTTTATAACATATGCTGAACCCGTTTAGAGTGGGATGAGGGCGGGAGGATGCTGATTATTATACCTGTGCATATTGCGCGTCCAATTCGGTCTCCGAACTGACGCCGGACGGATGGTGGTGGTGACCACTTTGCTGGCTGCTCGAGTGGGACCAGCCGGAACGTTGCGACTGTAAATTATATACAGTTCAATTATCTAATATAAAGTTCAATTAATATATGGGACACTAACACACACAGTCGTCCGTCCCCAAAGTAAGTAACTTAATACTTGCGTTAATGTAGACAACTGTTGAATATATACTTATATAATTTTTAAATACATACAAATATTTGTATATTTGTATACAAATATACACCCAGAATCAAAGACCAACAAATTTATTTATAGAAAAATTTGACCCTCGACAGGAATCGAACCTGCGACCCACAGAGCCTCTACCCACTACGCCAACGGGCCAGTCAGCAATGAATTATTTATACTGATTATAAAAAAATAAATACAGGGCGGTACCGACCATACGACATTAATTTTAATTTCAGGTACATTAGCCTAAAAAAAAATTCAATTTATTTAGTTAAGATAATTAATCACAGAAATTATTTTACGTTTTGAATAATATAGATACATTATGTAAAAGGGTGAATGACCGTACCCCATTCCATTTCGTATGTAATGCATAACCTTGACAGAGATACAAAGTGTGTTACAACAAGTGGGAAGGAGACAAAACTATAATGTGATTGGGTTTTGAACAAGCGCGCCGTGTTAAGTCAATCAACCATTACTATAGAAACCGCGAACGGCGAACGCGTACTATATATTGGTTTTTAATCCGGTTCCATCTGGTGTTAAATGTGGCATTTTAAATTTAAATTGTGTTGCAACAGAGACCTTATTTAGAGTTACCGCTGTGTTCCCATCTAAAACGCTTTTGAGACTGCTATATATATTATGCGAAATGTTTTAACCATGTTTTATTTAAAATTAATTTTAAAAAAAAGGTGGTAAAACAATTACACGGTAAGTCCATGAAATTGGTTAGCAAAAGAAAAATTATTATAAATAATAGATTACCTTTCTCTCCCTTTGATGCGGAGGTCCTATCGTGATATGCTGAAGAGCATCGCTGACCATCGTGTAGTTGTTCATATCCAATTTACCAGGTTGCTGTTATGAAAAATATTATACTTTTAGTGGAAGACATTTTCCAAAATAATTTCATTAAAAAAAAAAAAAACTTTTTAAATATGTTTATATATGATAAAAAGACTACATGTGGTATACGGCTGAATAAAATGGTACCACCCTTATTTCTTACCGAGGTATCATAAAAGGCGACTAAGGTAAGTCGACCCGCTATGTGGTATCTGGCTGTTTAGAATAGACCACCCTCTTTCTTACTGAGGAGTCGTAAAATACGACAAAGGTAAGTTGACATCAGGCAGGCGGCCGGTCATAAAAACGCAGCCAAATCATGTGACAGCATGTTTATAACATGTTGTGCCGACCCTTCTTAGAGTGGGATAAGGGCAGGAGAATATATATTGGATAATAATTACCTTGAGCGTCTGCGAGTGCCGCAACCGTTGGTGATGTGGTGCAGGCGCGCGCGCACGGCCCGTCGTGAACGCACGCTGCCCGTATCCAGGCGGTTGCCAAAGACCGCCGCCATCTGACCGTACAATTAACTTATTTTGAATATTACACAGATATTTTTGTAATGTGTGTATAGGGTAGCTGCTAAAAAAGAAAATAAACATAAAATCTATACTTATTATATAACAATGCCAAAAGATGTCTGTCTATATGCGAACGATTATCTCAAAAAAATTTTACACTTTTCACTGAAAGATAGTGTAATGCTTTCGGAAGATTTAGGTTAGTAACGGTTTTATGTTAATTATGTTGAAGAGGTCGCGCAGTTGTAAAGAAACTCGTCTTTTGGGGACTTGAGACGTATGCACCGCGTAAACCAACAAGGATACGCTAAAGTAATGTACTAGAGAATTGTAGAGCTACAAAAATACTACATCAAAGTCCGAGACAGCATGTCTCTATTTCTTATAGTTAACTCAAATAGCTTCTTTTTTGTGTCTTTTGTCACAACGGCACACGGGCGAAGCGACAGGTACAGCTAGTATACATTAAAGAAATCCATACTTCATGGAACAAAAGTCGTTAAGGACAAGTTTTGTGGACATATTTAAGTCTAAAAACATAAGCACAGAATAAACTTTGATTTGCTTCTAAGTAAGTAAGTAGCGGCATGTTACTATCCCACTGCTGGGCATAGGCCTCTTCTCTCCGTTATTGGAGAGAAGGATTGGAGCTAAGACCTACCACGCTGCTCCAATGCGGATTGGTAGGTTACACATATCTCCGGAATTCACTAAAGATATGCAGGTTTCCTCACCGAAAAGCGTGTGATAAATTGCAATTATCAATTAGACACATAAGTTTTAATAGAAAAACTCATTGGTGTCTGCCCGGGTTTGAAACCCATGATCGTCTCTAGAGATTCACACGGTCGCACCGCTAGGCCATCACAGCACTTCTTCAGCAGATTAGCTTCTAATACTCTATTAAATCGGTTCCAGATGCAAATTCATTCGTTTTTGAAAACTGCAAAATTAAAAAAAAAAAGTAATTTACGAAAGAAAGAAATTTACTTAAAATACAAACCATTTTTATAACTAAAAAAAGATATTGCACCTAAAAAAAACTATAATCGAATCAGTACGTTTAAAAAAGAACATGCAAATACAAAATTACTACTCAAAATTAATATATAATTATTTTTATCAGCGTAACACTAAAAAAGGCAAACGAAAGTTGATATGTGACGTAAATTAAAAAAAAAATCTAACAACGGCGTAACTATTAATTCTTGTAAGACATTTCTATTCCACATGACACGTAATGGAACAAAAGATAAATATATGATTCATGCAGAAATAAAACCTCAATATAAGGCACTCAATCTATCTCAAAATTACATCTACACACGAAAATAAACCTTCCTACAAAGTGATAGTGTGCATAATCGATAGTCATGCAGTCACCTGACTCGTGCGTGCTCAGCGAGTCCTCCGAACAGTTCAGATCAGCTGCATCACAATAATATAATATAAAAGTAGTCTTCTTCCTGCCCTTATCCCACTCTAAGTGGGGTCCGAACGACATGTTGCTAACATGTCAAATTATTTGGCTACGTATTTTACGACCGGCCGCCTGCCTGACATCAACTTTGTTTAGTCGTATTTACGACACCTCGGTAAAAAAGCGAGTGGTCTATTCTACCTAACCGGATAGCAGGTGATCAACTTACCATAGTCTCCTTTTACGACACCTCGGTAAGAAATGGTAAAAGGGTGGTACTATTCTATTTAGCCGGATATCACACGGCGTACAATGTAAAAGTAATGTAAAGGCCTATAATTGTCCAATTGTTTGAAATTTCATTAAAATTGCTCCAGCAGATTATTCGTTAATAAACAGACAGATTATATACTCATATTTATCTACTCTAATACTATAATACAAAGATTATAAAACTGAAAACAAAATTCTTACGACAAACATTACGTACAGGCCAAAAATAAAATATTAAAAAGTTTTATTATGATACAGGTCTTGTATGGACACATGTATCATAATATAACTTTTTAATCATAACGATACACCTATACAACCTCCAGCTGGCCCAAGGAGGTTGAACCTCTACCTTAAAAAAAAAGGTTTCAATGAACGAGTCCACGGCGACGAAACACGCATGCGCAATTGATATTTGCGCCTTGGTGCTAACATTTGCCATTAAAAAAATCTTTTCAATCTTTAAACAAAGTTTGGTTTTTATTAAAATTGTTTTACGTATAGTATGAGAGTAGATAAAGTAGTGTATGCCACTACATAACTCGGTCTTATAACACTCGTTTGATACTATAAAAAACTCCCCTGCAACTCTTTTTAAAACACACTCTTGTTATGAGAACCCTTATTATGCAACAGTATCATAATCTACTATTATATTACTAGTATGAATATGGATATACATGCACTTCGCACGTACAATCGTTAAGTGGATTAACGAAGCCAAAAAGGATTATTATATTGTATTAGTATATATTGTCACTTACGGGATAGATCCGCATGCATTCTGTGATCGGGAGGAGCGGGCTCGGGCGGCGTGCTTGGTGGCGGGTACACACTAAAACCTGTAAAAAACATTTTATTGGGCCAGTTAGATACACTTTTCTCTATACCCTTCTCCTTTATTCCCGGTCAACCCTTAACAGAAGGAAAGAGTACGCGATATGCTGCGAGGAGATGCAAGCCAATTACGCAATAATTGCTGTGACAAGAATCATCGCACTCGTATATTTTTTGCGCATTAATTTAATCATTACGCATAACTATTATTCAATATATCATTGTGTGAATGCTTTTGACGGAGGATACGAACGAACTAACTGTAGATTGTGTAACTGTAGAAGTGACATTAGTGTGTCCTTTACAAATATAGTCTAGGTTAGTCTTCCTTCATCGCCGTTATACCCGGGGTCCTTTTGTGGAACCCCACTTTATCCCTCCAGTTATCAACTTAATCCTCCATTTAAAAAATACATCTACAGATGGTAAAGTTTAGTGTAAAACTATTCCTAATATACGTGTATGTTTCGTCCAGTACCCGAAAGAAAAACATGATTTTTTTATCCTGTACGTTAGAATACTCTATAAACAATAATTATACCAAATTTTATCAAAATTCCTTTAGCGAATTAGTCTTGAAATCATAACAAAATGATATCGATACCGAAATCAAGTGCAGCTCAAAACTAAAGCGACTACGGGCGGAGCAAACTTTCGAAACACCAATAGACTTTTTTCGTCCAAGAAGTTTTTTGGCAGTCTCAAATTATTTGAATAATAACCTCTACATCAAAAACTCACACAGCAATAATATTTATATAAGCCTTCCCTCCAATCAAGACATCACACCTCAAAGAGTCTTTAGAAAGTTGTGGTCAGTAGAAAGGACATGCTGAATAATGAAACATCGGACAAAAAAAATTATAAATCCAGAATAGAATAAGAAATTTGACTTACCTTTTAAGAAACCTCTGTTCTTAGAGTTATTCAAAGTATCGCTGTATTCAGAGTCGATATCGGCCCTGGAGTCAGGCCCGATGAGCAAGTCCAACGAATTCGTCAATTTGTGGCTATCCATTCTGTGAACAATAAGTAAATATAATCTACTGTCTTATTCTGTGGTATATTGTAAAAAAAGTTATAGTTTACTAGCTTTTACTCGCAACTACATTTGCGTGGACTGTTGTCGTGTGCTGGGTCGCTAATAAATGGCGCTTTTTAATGTCCTATTCCTATAGAATTAACAAGATTTCTATAACCTATATGTTAAGCCGGTGTATAAGAAATAATTGTGCCAAGTTTCATCTACAGGAATAGGATACGGCATCGCGCCACTCCACGCACGACCACCCAAGGGACGTTCCCTGCCTCGCGAGCTCCTGCGATCACCGTCACCGCGGCCCGACGCGGACGACGACGGTGACGATGAGGACGACGCAACAGGCGAAACCATCGGATTTGTCACCACTACCGGATTTGGCACCACCACCTACTTTGACACCACCACCGACGTTGATACCACCACCGGAGATGACACCACCCAATCCCGATCTTGTAGGTCACCTAGGTGACCTGGGCCTACAGCCAGAACACAGTCCAGGCCACAAAGCATGCGAGGCCGGCCCGGGCAAAGAGGTTCGCCTCGAGGTTCGAGCCTAGGGTATGCGAGAAGACCCCTTGCTGACGAAGTAGCGCGTAAAAGCTAATGTAGACTAAAAAAAAACCTTCTAGTTTCTAGTCAGCAACAGAAAAAACACTACACAATTGAAGGTACTAATACAATGTTTACCTCGTAAAACGATGTTGTCTTGTTTAAGTTTGAATTGAAACCTTAGTCTTCCTGGCAATACTCACTTGTGGTCTAAATGGTAGGAATGCAGGCGTGGCGGCGGTGCGGGCCTTCCGGCCGCAACGTCTGGTAAGTTGTGCGGGTTGTGCGCATTGTGCGTGCGCGTGTGCGGCGCCTCCAGACGGAACGCACGCTCGATTTCACCTTTGCGTTCCCATACCTCCTTGAAGAATGGCGTGTAGAAGGCCGCTGCGAATGAAATATCTCGTTGTTTTTAATTGAATTTTAATTTAATAACAGTAAAAATATATTTTTGGTTTTCAATAAATTTTTACAATTTTTCTGACAGCTGTTCTTTTGTTTATTTAACCCATGTCATAGAGATATTTCAAATATATCTTTATATACAAACAGTTGGTTTTATCGTTTTCATTTATTACCTAAGGTACCAATTGATACAATGTGTATTTGAAACTAGTATGTCCAGCCCGCTTCGCCGTGCTTAATTTAAAGATAAATTAATTTCCGGTAAAAAAAATCTCCAATCGCCACCAAACTTAACAGTATTATCCGCTGGGTCATTTTAAATATTAAAATTCAACTTTTTTACGTTATATTTTAAAATCATACATTTAACATTGATAGGTAAACTCCACAATACTACTCAACAATAAGGCAAATCCTGTGCTGTAGATATTGACAATAACTTTATTACAAAAATGTTTTTTTTTGTTTGTGTATTATGGTATGTGTTTAACGCACGCATGTACGTACTCACGCGCTAAAGTTTATGTAATTGTGTATTTGAGGAACATGCGTACTTTATAAAAAATGTCCCAAGAAACAACAGAAGAATGATCTCGTATTTGATTTATGAAAACTCGGTAAGTATGGTTATATATAGTTTAAATTTATGAGATTATGAACTCTTGCTGGTACCAGACAGGGGTACCAGCACATGTTTTACTCTATTTCACCCATTTTCCCATGTTGTTCCAAACGACGACAGTTCATGCTCCATCGAAGTAGTGCCACATATAACTTCAATCTTCCAAGTCATTGATATATGTCGCAAACTCCAATTCATTTGGACCTCTCATGCCATTTGGTACTATCTTTGAAATTAAGTTCGGAGGTCAGCAGGAGAACTTTCCGATTGTGTGCCATCTTATTTATTTCATAGTATCAAAGTCCCGTCCATTCTCACTCGCTCACTTGTCACTCACGCGTCACTATGGACCTTTACAATTCTGATTTGGATCAGATTGTATAAGTAAGTAGCGGCCTGTTACTATGCCACTGCTGAGAATAGGCCTTTTCTATCCGTTTAGGTTTGGAGCTAAGACCTACCACGCTGCTCCAGTGCGGATTGGTAGGTTACACATATCTCCAGAATTCTCTAGAGATATGCAGGTTTCCTCACGATGTTTTCCTTCACCGAAAAGTGTGATAAATTGCAATTATCAATTATATACGTAAGTTTTAACAGAAAAACTCATTGGTGTCTGCCCAATGCGCTGGGCTACCACAGCTATTTCAGGTTGTATACTCACATTTATTCTCGGCGCTGGAAGTGTAGGTAGTGAAATGAGCTCCCAATCTGTCGGCCGTAGCGTTTCCTTCCGTTATAAGGGCGTGGCCTAGGTCAGTACCAAAGAACGCGTTCGCAGCGGACCCACCGCCATCAGTAACGGCGACCATTTGTATGGGCAAATTCGGGATGTTCATTGAAAAGGCGCTAGAAAAATGCATATGCCAGTTTGATAAACAATATATACTGACTGATAATACGGCGGACTTATCCCACAAAGAGCCCTTTATGGGATAAGTCAGTCTTTGTGCTCTTTTTTATAAGCTAGTAATATTGTTTTTTACTTTTTACTTTGTAACATTTGCAACATACTACTATTTTTAGTTTTGTGAAAGATAAATGGGAGACGTGTGAGCCTAACAGAACCCAAAAACAGACGAATTTTTGTATAGTTTTTACTAAAAGATTGCAAGAAAGTGGAAATCTAACGGAAGGTAATATATTACGGGTTTATGTAAATTGAGATAGGAAAACTTAGTGACACGCTGATTTCCACGAATTGGACGGGCACAACTAGTATTTTCTAAATTAACGTATAAAAGTATCATAAAAATTTGCGCCAAAAGAAACGGAGAAAAGGCTCAAGCCCAAGCTCCCGCTATGTAATACTCCAGACTGAGAAACCTCCTCACATTACGTGCTGTCTCAAGAAATACTGCCTTATTTTGCACTTGATCCAAATATTAAGCGAAAGACGCTTGCAATATTCGTCGAGACTCTCCGGTAGTAGACCGTTTACCGATACAACAATAGGAACAATTGACGAATCAATATTCCAAATGGTACTATTATTACTAAAGACAACACGGTAAAACAATTTATAGAAACTTACTTTAGTGTTGCCAAACTAGCTTTCCTTTTAGCTGAGTAAATCAATATGAATCCATGTATAAGTTCTTCCCTGAATTGACTAGCGCCGTGAAAACTTGATATAATCACCTATAATAAATTATTAATCTCAGGTACATTGAAAATTCATATTTTTATTTACTCTGATACTATAATACAAAGATTATAAACTGAAACCAAAATTCTTATGACAAACATTACGTACAGGTCAAAAATTAAAAATTAAAAAGTTTTATTACGATACAGGTCTTGTATGGACACCTGTATCATAATATAACTTTTTAATCATAACGATACACCTATACAACCTCCAGCTGGCCCAAGGAGGTTGAATCTCTACCTTAAAAAAAAAGGTTTCAATGAACGAGTCCGCGGCGACGCGACATGCATGCGCAATCGATGTTTGCGCCTTGGTGCTTACATTTGCCATTTAAAAAATATTTTCAATATATATTAACAAACTTTGGTTTTTATTAATATTGTTTTACGTTGATACTATAAAAAAAAACTCGCCTGCGGCTCGTTTTTTTAAAACACACTCGTGCTATGAGAACCGTTATTATGCAACAGTATCGTAATCTACTATATTGCTAACACTAAAGCAAGATGAATAATAGGAATACAATAAATTCCTATCGATTAAAAGTTAATGACCTCGAACCTGGAAAAAACTGGTAAAATCAAGTAGCAAAAACTTGTAAAGTTTGAACAGGCAGTCTATGTCATAGGCCTTTTATCTCAGTATAGAATTCATCGCAATAAGTTTGCGGACAAGTAGCTAGTACTTAAAGGACGGGGCAAAAAGATAAATAACATTAAGTCGCGAAAGCTTATTTTTTTTAATGTTTCCTACAATTATTTTTTTGGAAAATAGTGTTCACTGCTTCTCTTTTTAAAAATGAACTAACAGATCTAATAGTTCATCCAATATCTGACTTACACTTGATAATCCAAAACGACTGCTATGAATTCTATTTAAAATAATTGCAAATCGGATTTTATTACCACAAACAGTAAAATTGTAGTTACAGCTGAACTTAATAAATTAATCGATGCATCTTATTAATAAATAAAAATAAAATTACGAAACAGAGAAATAATTTATTTATTTAGCCATTTATTGTCCCATCTATTTATTTTAAATTAAGCCATATTCATTACCTCGACTTTCCTCTTTGAGTCTCCTAGAAAGGTCTCGATAAGTATCGATCGGTCTCCCGTGAGAAAACAAGCACGATGCAGAAGTAAAGGGCTCAGGACCCTCTCTGGAGAGTAAGGGTCGTCGCAGAACATGCACACCATTATACTGGAAATAACAATAAACTATTATTAAATTTTAGGAATTTTAGAAAAAATTTTAGGAGCTGTGGTAGCCCAGCGGTAACACCGTGCGACTATTTCGAGGAGGTCACAGGTTCGAACCCGGGCAGACACCAATGACTTTTTCTGTTAAAAACTTATGTGTCTAATTGACAATTGCAATTTATCACACGCTTTTCGGTGAAGGAAAACATCGTGAGGAAACCTGCATATTTCCAGAGAATTCTGGAGATATGTGTAACCTACCAATCCACACTGGAGCAGCGTGGTAGGTCTTAGCTCCAACCCTTCTCTCCAAAAAACGAGAGGAGAGGCCTATTCCCAGCAGTGGGAGAGTAATAGGCCGCTACTTTACTTTTTTTTTATTATTAAATTTTATTTATTTATTATTATTAAAATTCATATCACGGCGTATGCTGTAAAAAGGGGAAGTCTTAAAGTGGCGCCATTATTGAAAAAACGAGAAGTGAAAGTTAAAGATTATAATATCACTCTATCCAAAGAATAAAATTACGTGTCCAATGTATAAGCATAAGAAATGCGACTTTGTTCTTCAAATGATGAACATGTATGGACATGTAATGAAGGATAAAAATCATGTGACCAAATAAGTGTTGAATATGAATGCGGATGGATTTGTACTAGAGGGAGAAAAGAGATTGTGTGACGTATGACATGGTATATGAAAAGTAGCGCTAGATTTGACGAATGATAGGAGAGAATAGAAGCTAAGAACATGTTATGCCGACCCCACTTAGAGTGGAATAAGAGCAAGAGAATGATGATGATTGCGATGATGCTGTAAAAAAATTTCTCTAGCTCAAGTAGTATTGTCCCAGTCAGTAACAATTTCCTGATTAGTTTATAAAATATTTCTAAAATAAAAAAAAATGATTTAATAAGTTTTAGTCAATAGTGTACTTAATTTCGTATCAAGTACAATAACAATAAGTTAAAATACCCTCAATTATGTATTATATTGCCCTATTTCTGGATGACAACTGGTTTTAGATTAAGTTTCAATTCTATTTCAATAAAATTGGTCCAGTGAATTAGTCATGTACGTTGACTGGCCCGTTGTTGCAGTTGGTAGTGACCCTGCCTTCATCTCCGCGGGTCGCGGGTTCTATTCCCGACGTGGGCCTAAATTTTCTAAAAACATCTGTCGTTTGTTGGTCTTTGAGATTAGATTAGGTGTATTTTTGTATTTAACATTCTATATTTACCAGTGGTCTGTCACTCATAGCACAAGTATTAAATTGCTAAGTTTGGGGACAGACGACTGTCTGTGTAAACTTCCCATATATTTATTTATTTATGTTAACATCTTCCACCTCAAGCTTACTTTTTTTTTTAATCTTATATCACACGGAAAGTTGTATTTTTAGGTTCTATATGTTATGTATAAGCTGTAATTGTATAGACATTTATTAATATCGCTTAGCGGCTTAACATTTATAAGTAGCATCATCCTCCTACCCTTATCCCACTATAAGTGGGGTCGGCACAACATGTTACAAACATGTTGTCATATGATTTGGCTATGTATTTTACGACCGGCCGCCTGCCTGACGTCAACTTACCTTAGTCATATTTTACGACTCCTCGGTAAGAAAGAGGGTGGTCTATTTTACTCAACCGGATACCACACGGTGGGTCAACTTACCTTAGTCACCTTTTACGACACCTCGGTAAGAAATGAGGTTGGTCTATTCTACTCAGCCGGATACCACACGGCGGGTCGACTTACCTTAGTCGCCTTTTACGACACCTCGGTAAGAAATGAGGGTGGTACTATTCTATTCAGCCGATACCACACGGCTTAACCTTTATAAGTAGAATTTATAATATTAGAACAGATAATGGCTTACACAAATTTGTTACGTACCGAATATCCGCATCAAAGCACACTATCAAATCCCTATACAAGTGAGCGTAGCTGGCTTTCTCCCTGTTGGCACGTATCAACTCCTGTATCGCGTCCGCGGTCAGGGCTTCAGTTCCCAGTTCGCTCACAGACGCTTCCAAATACGAACAATGCAGACTGAAAACATATACACTTATATCTCATCTAAAATATTTATTTATTTAAATATTGTGGAAACAGTATATGTATATAAACTAAACTTGTTTATATACATATAAATATTATATAAAAAATTTTATATAAGATTTATATGTTTATGTATATATAAATTTTCACTTTTTACCTAAGTAAAATACATTAAAAAAAATAACTTAACCATTAACAGTTTCCTACGAGTAAAACTACGCCAATTAAGGCAGAATCAAACAATCAGCACTTAGACAAACAAAACTCAAAGGCCTAACAGAGGCAGTCAATGTTCCACTACATTTAACACTAGTTAAGCTTTTGCGTCCTGGAGTCTAAAATATACAGCGATAGTCTATACTCTTCTAGAAGTTGAAAAAAGTTGTCAGAGCTTAGATGAAAAAGGGCTAATTTAGGCAAATGATATTCTTGTCTCTCCGGACGGTATAAAATGTTAATGAGTTAACGGCATAACAAAAATTGTTAAGGCAACATAGATATCAAATGTTATACTTGTCTGCCAGATTCTGTCCCTCTTCCTGCAGCCTGGCTAGTTCCTTCTTATCCATACCTTCATCTTGGACAAACATCACTACTAATGGCAAGCCCTGAGGATAAAAGTATTTGATGAGGTCTCCTAACTAAAAAAATACTCCTAAAACTCACCTAAAGCCGTCTGGCTGTATGTGATCGTATTTTTTTTCTAAATCTACTTAACGGATTTTTGTACGGTTTATAACAAAAGATAGTGTGATTCTTGAGGAAGGTAGATAGATAGATAGTAAACTTTATTTTATAATTAATGTATAGAAACCGGCTATACTCACATCTTATTTTATCGGATGAGCCCGACTAGTGAATAGTGGTGAAAGAATTTTTGAAATCGGTCCAGTACTTTTTGTGTGAAAACATTTACAAACATACATACAAATTTTTCCTCTTTATAATATTAGTATAGATAACTGAAGGTGAAGTTCTAGAAGGTGTAAGTTAATAGTACGTTACAGAAAAATTTCTGCGGGATAGGGATTTACGCGGGAAAATCTTCGTGACACACTGATTTTACGGGTGTGAACGACACATAATCTCTAAAAAATAATGTCTCCACACTGCGTAAATCTCGGCAAGAGCTTTTTGAACTAGTGGTAACTCCATAAATCATATCGATACTTGACGATTTAAAATGCTAGAAACAAATATTATTTTGATTTGTTCGTAATAATCAATCTTAAAGTCACAGATTATAATTACATTAAAAAAACCACTGTTTAATTAAGCTTTTTTAAATGGTTAACGTACCTGAAATGGTAGTTTATCCTCTTGCTCCAGACTAGATAACAGTGTTTTCTCCGCACACCCTCTGATGTATTCAAACGATTCTTGATCTTGGTATACACAAAAGTATCCTGAAAAGAAATTATCGTTTGAAAAAGCGTTTTAATTTGTTTAAGCTACTTTAGCAAATATATATTTATATACCGTTGGGTGCGAAGTCCCGAGGCGGTTCGGCAGCGAAATCGTCCGTCCGTAGACGTTGCTCTACCCGCCACGAGTGTCCGTTAACGGTAATACGTCTCTCACTATCGCACCCCGCTATAAGACGCTTGCCGAATTCCCCGGCTATACCTTCCACCTAAATTCACAGATCAAACATCACTACTTATTCTTAAACAAAGGACCATGTCGCCTCTATTTGTTCGCTATAAACTCAATAATTACTTTTGCGATTCATACTAATTATTATATAAACAAACGGGTCACATCGCGATAACGTGGTCAACACGGTGGATGCAACTCTGCCGAAACTTCGAACCTTATACAAAGGTAACTCCAGGTTATCGCAATGTGACCCGTTTGTTTATATAATAATCAATAATTACTCTACGGTTTTTAAACAGTTTTCTCAAATAAACACAATGACTTATAAGAAAGGAAGAAAAAGTTTAGTCAACGTACATCATTTAGATACAAAAGACAAAAATCAATGCAATGATTGGAAGTAAGAATGGACATTGGGATCCCAAGGTATAGAACGACGCCTAGAGAGCTATAATGGCGCCCTTACACCAGAAATAAATTGTTTATAGATTATTATTATTCCTATTAGGTGCAAGGACAAACTCAAATAATCACAGAAAACCGGTGGATTAAGGCACATTTCATGGCTTGGAAGTCCTTTGGGGAGACGTAATGAAATGGTTACATTCGTTACGGTTAAACATGGGTACCTAAAAACAATATAACTTACTTGAAGATGGAGAGGGATACCTTATAAATCAAGTCACTTACCCCTAATATAATGAGGTTGATCTGATTAGTATCGGTAGTGAGTGCCCAGGGCGCAGCCGGAGGGCCCGCGTGGCACTGAGACTCACTGGACGATGTCAGGGAGCTGAAATTAAATCACACTTTTATTGGCAATAACTAATAACCAACTATTTTTAAACAATTGTAATGTTTCAAGACTAAACAATTAAGTGAATAATGAGTAATTGTTATTTGAAGTTTGAAGAAGTTTACGTTCTACACGGTCAGGATCAACCGCATGTTCTTAGTCGGGGTCATGAAAAAATGGACAGTTTAAAGTTCTGTATATCCGACGATATTTGGTTGATTCCAACGGCCGTGGTCGCGAGCGCATTCCTCGAGATAGGATACGGTCTGTGGTCACTTTCTTATTTTCTTTTTGGTTTTCTTCTTCACACAAGCATAAACAAGTTATTGCCTCAACGACCTTCTATTGCTTTGAAAGCCAAGGAGCCTTTACACTTAGAAATACAAAAATAGATTGACCGGACCAAAGACCCGAGAGTCGGCGGTCGATCCCAACGGTGGAGAAAGCCTTTAACACTTTTACTTACCCAACTCTCGTATTAAGAATAACAGGCAGTGTTGCGTCCAGACAGTTGGCGGCGGCAGGACAATGTTCCCTCATTGGACAGTGGACGAATCCGAGATGTTGAAACAGCATCAATTTCCGATCTTGCTCCATTCGATCCAGCATTTTGTATCTGTAGAATAAATGCCGTTTTGAAATCCGGCTGAGTAAAAATAGTCCACCCTCATTTCTTACAGATTTGTAGTAAAAGGTAAATTGACCAGCCGATTGGTATCCAGCTGAGTAAAATAGTCCAGCCTCATTTCTTATAGAGGTGTCGTAAAGGCGACTAAGGTAAGTTGACCTGCCGTGTGATATCCGGCTGAGTAGAATAGACTAACCTCATTTCTTACCGAGGTGTCGTTAAAGGTGACTAAGGTAAGTGACTCCACTTAGAATGGGATAAGCACAGGAGTATTGTACGAATAAGTCATAAGTAATATTAGAATAAGTATTTAGTTCGGGAATAACGTTCGCGATATTTCATTTACAGAAAACTCTTCACGAACAATTTCTATAGATCAAAAACTTTAACTTTTAGAAGTTTTTCGGGAGTCAAATGGCTAACAGTAAAAACACGTTAACAATGCCAAAAAAAGGAGACACTTAAGTAATAAAGATTTTACTGCAATCACCAGCACTTGTGTAGATGAACTACGATAACATAAAGCACCTCACCCCAAAATTCAAAACGTTTGAAAGTATTTAGAAAATGTCACAAGATTCGCAACGAATGTGTGCGTACCAAGAAATATTGATGATTTACGCACGCATAATTTAATCCATACCAATATTACAAATGCGAAAGCCTGTGTGCGTCTGTCTGTTCCGATTTCACAGAAAATCCGCTGGAGAAATATGAATGAAATATTGAACGATTAAATATTATACACTGGGTAACATATTGAATACAAGAATTACCGTTTTTCGTTAGGGAACAGGGGCGCATAGCAACTTTCGATTCCACTAGGGATTGATTCGAGGGGGGCAACTTTCTATTACCACTAGTGATTGATAATATATCGCAAAATTAGTATTAAAGCGACCTAATTCAAAATTTGGCTCAATCTACATATTATATTGTAATCCTCATTTCAATGCTATCTATGAGACCACGCTACGAACTATTATAAAGCTAGTATTTGCTTTCTCTTTCAAGTTATCGGTCTATATAACACTTACGAGACTTGTAGGCGCTAGATTTTGCCATACTTAAACTTTTTTGACATACTACAACTTTTTTGAATTCGGTCACTTTAATGCTAAGCGTCAAGTCAAAAACGACAGATTAACGGAATTTTACGAAAAGTACAGAATCACAAAGATTTACCTGAAATCATCTTGGAGAACGTCAGTAATCTCTTTTATGTCCTCTTGAGTGATGGTACCAGTGGGTGATATCCTCTTAAAATGGTAGAACAAATCCGCGTGCTCCAACAACAATTCCTGAGATAAAAATAATAAAAATAATGAAAGAAACTAAAAAATAAGCACGCTTTCGAACTAAAAACTGAGAACTAGCGAATAATATTATAGGCTAACCGTTTAACTCGGACTTCGCCCGCAAGGCACAAGGATACAGAAGTAGGACGAGAACGTACAAACAAGAGAAAACACAATTAAAAAAAACTCAAAATACGATTTGCAACTAAAAAGTAAAAAACAAGGAAAAATATGTAAAGTTAGTTGTTTTTTTTAAATAGATAGAGTTTAACTCTACCTATTTAAAAAAAAAGTTTTATTTTTCTTTTTAAATTCCGTAAATACTCGTATATCTTTTCATATGAAAATTCCAAAGATGTCTAAATTAAAAGAATCTTAAAATAATATTCCTTGCAATGATAATTAGTTACGAATAATAATTTTTTTTAATAATTTTATTTCTAATTAGAAATATTTCAAAATGTAAGAAGTTAGGTAGGTTTAAGAAAAATAAATGAATAAAAATAAAAAATAGTTTATTGCATAAAATAAAATAGAAAAATATAATAATAAATAAATATATGGGACACTTACGCACACGGTCGTCCGTCCCCAAAGTAAGTAACTTAATGCTTGTGTTATGGTAGACAGACAACTGGTGAATATATATTTTTTAAATATATATTTATACGTATATATTTTTTAAATACATACTTAAATACAAATATACACCCAGGCTCAAAGATCAACAAATTTATTTAACGAAAATGTTGGCCCTCGGCAGGAATCGAGCCCGCGACCCGTGGAGCCGAAGGCAGGGTCACTACCTAGTACGCCAACGAGCCAGTCAAACTACAGAAAATAATATAAAAATATAGAAAAATCTTAATAATATTAAGATTTTTCTATATTTCGGCCTTATTACTAATAGTATTACACTAGTAAATTGTTAGTGTTTTTTTCTTATTGTCTTAATTGTAAGTGCGGTAATTTGATTAAAGTTTCAAAATATGGACACATCGTTGGGCAAAGACGTCCTTCATATTCCTCTATTTATTACTAGTATGTCCAGCCCGCTTCGCCGTGCTTAATTTATACATATATTAATAGCAGTTATATAAAAAAAAACCACCAATATTTGAAGTGAATAAATAAATAAATAAATAAATAAATAAAGTATCATACGCTCGGTGATTTTAAAAATTTCATTAAAATAGGTCTATCATGTGACCAAACGTGTGTTAAACCATCAAATCATGTGACCAAACGTGTGTTAAATTTGAATGTGGATGTATATGTGCCTAGAGGGAGGCCTAAAAAGAGATGGTTGGATTGTGTGAAGTATGATATGCATATAAAGGAGTGGCGCCAGAGTTGACGAAAGATAGGACAGAATGGAAGAGGAAAACATGTTGTGCCGACCCCACTTAGAGTGGGAAAAGGACAGGATGATATATATTAAAATAGGTCTAGCCTTTTCGGAGTCTGTAAAGGAAGTCCTCTAAAAGGAGTAGCGAAATACGAAAAAAATGCAAGTACCAGTATCATAGTATACGACCGTTCAACTTAAAATTGACACATCTTTTTTATTTGCTGACCGATTCAAATAAAACATATACTATATCTTAAGCGAGGTATTTAACTACATATTACTGAAATCAGCGTCAAAATCGGATTAGCGGTTTCCAAGATTAGCGGGAACAAACACACAGAGATTTGACATCTCAACGATTTTATTATATGTATAATAATATATAATATATATATAGATTACCTGCAAATTATGTTTCGCCCTCCTCTGTAACTCCCTCTGGTGTTCGTCGTACACCCTCTGCTGCTGCTCCTCTGTAAGGGCCTCGTAACATTCCCTACCCATAAGCAACACCCTAACTTCTGACAATTGCTTCCCGGGCGTGACGTAGCCGGTTTCTTCTAGAAGACGCTTAAACTGTTGACACCATCTAAAATATTTAAACATCACTTCACAATTCATATATCATCGTCCTGCCCTTATTCCACTCTAAGTGGGGTCGGAACATATAATAAACATGATTTGGCTACATATTTAACGACTTGACGTCAACTGAACTTGGTCGTATTTTACAACACCTCGGTAAGAAAGAGGGTGTTCTATTCTACTCAACCGGATACCTTTCGGTGGGTAAACTTACCTTAGTCGCCTTTTACGACACCTCGGTAAGAAATGAAGTGGTCTATTCTACTCAGCCGGATATCACACGGTGGATCGAATAACTTTAGTCGCTTTTTACGACACCTCGGTTAGAAAGAGGGTGGTCTATTCTACTTGATGGGATAGCACAAGGTAGATCAACTTTCCTTTGTCGCCTTTTACGACAACTCAGTAAGAAATGAGGTGGTCTATTCTACTCAGCCGGATATCACACGGCGGATCGACTTACCTTAGTCGCCTTTTACGACAACTCAGTAAGAAATGAGGTGGTCTTTCTACTCAGCCGGATATCACACGGCGGATCGACTAACCTTAGTCGCCTTTTACGACACCTCGGTAAGAAATGGGGTTGGTCTATTCCATTCAGCCGGTAACATTTATTTTTTATAATGTACACTAAAAATTCAATAAAAAAATTATATGACAAAACAACGTTTCCTCGATCAGCTAGTCTCGTTAAATTTTCGTGTCACTCTATTAGTTGTCTTACTCCAAAACGGCTTGACCGATTTTTATGAAATTTTATATGCATATTTATTAGATCTGAGAATTTGCTACTGTCTATTTATCCCCTAAGTTTTAAGGGTTGTCCTTCCCTAACATTTTTTTTGGTCATTTTTTTTTTATTTTTTCATAACGTAACCTAGAAATTCCCTAGAAATAATTAAAATCGCAAAACAATGTTTGCCAGGTCCGCTAGTGGTAAAAAATGCAATTAAAAAAAGAAATAGAGCGCCGGGTGACATGTGGGAATCGATCCCAGGTTTTGACTTTTTTGGTCCACCCGCTACCATTAAGCTATCACAGCACTGCATTTGACAGCTCAAATATCATTTGCATTCAATTCTACATTTTAGCATTTTTAATGCCCAAAATCATGTATAAAACGACATTTTTAGATGAAACCTAGCTAGATCGATATTCCGACAAAATCCCACTAAATTCTGAAGTTCATGAAAATCGTTGGAGCCGTTTCCGAGATTAAGAAAATATTTAAGGGCACTAATAATTAACCATGCACTAGTAGTTGACCGTTTTGTATGAAATTTTAAATAATAAGCGTTTCGTTTGTTGTAGCTAATAAAAAATAAATTTGTAAAACCTCAGAACCGTAGCCCAATGTTTAATATTTAAAATTATTAATTAATATTTATTAATTATGTCACAGTAGCGGCCCGCTCCGGCTTCGCAAGGGTATAAAATATATAGCATGTCACTCAGTGAAAAAAATAATTAATATCTTTCCAGTAGTTTTGATTTATTCATTATCCTGGCCAGCACGCATTAAATTTGGAGTAAAACAATTCCCCTTTCTTGAAAATAAGGCATTATTTTTCTTAAAAAGAAAATACCAAAAAAATGCTATTGTTTGTTATCCATAAGAGATAGACATATACCATCGCGGACTTTTCTGTAGACCTTTTCAAGGTGTACAAATACTTAGCACATTATTTTGATAAATCGCGTAGGGAAACGCCAACGTTTGCAATGTAAGCGGAAAAATGTAATTATTTATGACATTAGAAACCTCAAAAATTACAGTATTTCTCTACTCCATATTGAATGTTATTATACATATAAACGATCCTCTTGAATCACTCTATCTATAAAAAAAACCGAATCAAAATCTGTTGCGTAGTTTTAAAGATTTAAGCAAACATAGGGACATAGGGACAGATAGAGAAAGCGACTTTGTTTTATACTATGTAGTGATGGTCAATTACTAGTGTCCTTACCTTAATATTAAAGATTTTTAGGTGTGTCGTACAATTTTAAAACTTTACTCACTCGTAGTTTCTCTGTTTCTCTTGCGCTTCGTGTAGGTAGGTCTTAAATATCGCGGCAGCTTCATTGGTCTCTAGTATATCGTATGGAATTTTTTGTGACTGACCTAATGTCTGAAAATGTGATTGAAACATAGTATTACAACCCTGTAAGGTGAAAAGGATACATTAAATATCTTCACAAGACCAAAATGTATATCATAGATATACGAGAGTTCACAAAAAGTGATATCTGTGTCGCGACTCAGCAGAGTTAGCAACTCATTCGATGGTCTCAGTATTCGCCTCTACAATAAAATTCGGCCATCCATACTAGACCAGTCTACAGAAAGGTAAGAGATGTACTTATACGTAAAGCATATTACAAAATTGATGATTATTTGGATGATAAAAAAGCCTGGATTTGAAAATCCTTTCAGTTTGATACAGGACTACGGATAATAATGAAGAATTGAAAATGTTTAAAAAATGATTCTTTTCTTGAGTTCTTTATAATTTCGAAATCAAAGATCAAAGATCAAACCCGGGCAGACACCAATGAGTTTTTCTGTTAAAACTTATGTCTATGTTGTCGCCATTGACTTCCGCTTTGTATTTTATAGCAACACAGTCATGAAACAAGAGTATCGCGCCCTTTTTGATTAAAATGGTACCAACACTGTGACGTGTTGTTTCCGGTTGAGTCTTCCTATTGATAAAACGCTTCAGTGACATTCAGTCTTTGTTCGTCATTCAAGAGAAGTGTATCTCCGAACGGGAATTGTGGTATTTCTATTATATCGTGTTATTGTATATAGTGTGCGTTAACATCTAATTGATAATTGCAATTTATCACACGCTTTTCGGTGAAGGAAAACATCGTGAGGAAAACATCAACCTGCATATCTCTAGAGAATTCGGAGGATATGTGTAACCTACAAATCCGCATTGGAGCAGCGTGGTAGGTCTTAGCTCCAAACCTTCTCTCCAAAAAACGGAGAGAAGCCTATTTCTGTAAGCAGTGAGATAGTGGAGTATCAGGCGTAACAGGCCCATACTTTACATTTTACTTTACTTTATATAATTATACACGCTACTTCATTCGCGTCAACTTCAGTGTTATTATGAGCTTAATTCAAAAGTAATAATAAAATTATTTTGCTATAATCCGCGATGAAGTAAAATAGAAAATATATATAATGCTAAATGTAGAGTGGACAATCGGTTATCATACCTGATACATGCAGGAGTCGTAAAAAACACATGCACAAACCTCCACCACCGCCACCATGATACACAAGCACTATATACGTTCACTATCACAAACTCAACAATCGTTTCGCCCCGCAACCGAAGCATCATCAGGAGATAGACTCCACGACCAAAATCGCAAAGCAGCTTTGCGATTTTGGTCGTTACGACTTACGACTCCTGCATGTATCAGGTATGATAACCGATTGTCCACTCTACATTAAGCATTATATATATTTTCTATTTTACTTCATCGCGGATTATAGCAAAATAATTTTATTATTACTTTTGTATTATGGATCTCCGCAAAGTAACGCCTAATTCTATAAATTATGAGCTTAATTCTTCTCAATTCCTAAAGGAAAAACGGATTTTTTCCTCTGTAATATCCCGGTTCATAATTCTCCTGCCCATATCTCACTCTAAGTGGGGACGGCACAACATGTTTTACGTTACTTTACAAAGATCATGGACTACACCTCGTGCGTGATACTCAACTCTTACCTGATATCTCGCTCTCTCTCCTACTCTCAAGGTGGTATCGGCGTTGAGGGGACTATCGGGCTCCGTACCAGACCCAGAGCCCCCAGAATGTGCTCGACCCTCGCTGAAGTATACAGAGAAGTCTCTATGCGACCTCAGCTGTCGCAACACGACACCCCAATCACTAGAATAAGATAAAACTCATTTTAACCTTAATATCAGACCGATTAGCTGAAGCGGCACAAGCTTAAAGTCGCTTAGCGGGCTATGGAAAGAGCTATACTTGGCGTTTCTCTGAGGGATCGTATTCGCAACGAAGTAATCCGTCAGAGAAATAGGGTCACCGACATAGATCAGCGCATAAGCTGAAGTGGCAATGGACCGGCCATATCTGCCGCAGAACCGATGACCGTTGGGGTAGACTTGTTCTGGAATGGAGACCGCGAATCGGGAAACGTAGTGTAGGACACCCTGAGACTCGATGGAGTGACGATATACGTCGGACAGCGGGCAGTGGTTGAAAGCAGAAAGCCCAGGAACGGGCTAAGTGGCGAATAATTTGAGAGACCTATGTCCAGCAGTGGACTAAAGTGGGCTGATGATGGCATGAGCTAAAGCGGCAATTTTCGTATCGCCTTTGAACATCTTTATTTATTCATATTTATATTATAGTTAGAACAGAGAAAGAAAAAGTAAGAAAAGCGCATGTATTAAGGTGGACTTATCCCTAAAAGGGATCTCTTCCAGTAGACTTTTGAACAACAGAAGGAAAGGGCATATTGAAGAAGAAAGAGAATACAAGTAATATAGAGAAAAATAAAAAGTTCATCTAAATTTAACTATTTAATCTTATAATTAATTTTGGTAAAATAAATAGTTCAAAAGATGCTAATATATAATTACTAGTCATCTTTAGTTTTCATCAACGTTTAATTTGTTTGGAAAAATTAAGTTTGTTTTTTCTTTACTTTACGTTAATAGATAAAAATATAAGAAAATCTTTACTTACTATGAAATAAACAACAGAAAACATCATAAAATGAAAATTAAGTGAAATTTTACAATGTATATAGTAATATACATAAGTTGAGCGCTTACAACCTCCCATACAATTTACTATACATTTTATACCATACATTATTTACATTTTACATAGCTTTTAGAGTCTTGAGCTGACCTCAACTACTTTGGTAATGGTCTTTATTACAGAAGTGTCAATAAAACAAATCTAGAGAACTATAAAGTGAGAGATTAAACAATTATTTACGTACTTACAAGGGTGATTAAAAAAAAACTCACTTTTCTTGTAAGTCATCCGTAGGCAGTTGCATCCGTGCTAAAACTTGAGGTAATTTCGCCAATTGCTTGCGTAGTTTCTTGGCCGAGCGTTCCTCTTTTAACCTTCTTATATGGCGACGGAAGACAACCTGTAACAAAATATTACGAAAAGATTTAACAGTACCGTGCGATTGACTTGTTTTATTTTTTTATTTTTTATTTTAAAGATATACCAACAGCAATCATAACAATAAATTAATAATTTAGATAAACAATTGAACAGGGACCGTTACAATCACTTATTACAGGTATACACAGCATTAAAAATAGGTCTCTATAAATGTAAAAAGATTAATAATACAGTTATTACAAGGTAACAATATAATTTTAAACGTTACTAAACTCAAACCCACTGTTTCACACAAGGAATAGCTAACAAATAAAAAAAAACAATTTAATTTCAAGTATGCAAAAGAAGTTGTTGGAGAAAATATCAAACAGTAAATTAATTAAAATTAAGGAAGTAAAAGTTTGAAAAAAAAAGAAAACAATACAAATTATATAGAAATATTTTTGAATACTTGCCAAAAAAAACAAAAAAAAAAAGAAATTGTGGATGTACATATTAAAAAATAATAATAATCGGAAGAACAAACATCTGGTTCGAAGGACCATTAATTTTTTCAGATGCCTTTTTTCAAACTGAGAAGTTATCTTGATACCTACATATAATTTAATAAGTTATCCAAAGGTAAGTTATCTAATGTTAGATATAATATCATCATCCTCTTGCCCTTATCCCACTATAAGTGGGGTCGGCACAACATGTTATAAACATGCGGTCACATAATTTGGCTGCGTTTTTACGACCGGCCGCCTGCCTGACGTCAACTTACCTCTGTCGTACGAGTACGACTGAATATGTCGATTTCAAATAACATCTTAATAATAAATTGTAGAACTACATACCTGGGTCCCATCATTGCCAAACTGCTGGACGAATTTGATCCACTCGGGATAGTGGCACAACCTTTTGCTGACAGCTGACCACATTTCTCTGTAAAAATTTGGCCACAATAATAGCAAAAAAAATAAAATAAAAATAAATAACATGATTTTTTTTTAATAAAACCTAGCAAGGTCGATTTTTCTCCCCCAAAACCCCCTACATGTTGAGTTTCACGAAAATCGTTGGAGCTGTTTTCGAGATTCCGAAAATATATATCCTTACTAATATTATAAATGCGAAAGTCTGTATGTCTGTCAATTACGTTTTCACTGCCAATCCGCTAAACCAATATCGATAAAATTTGGTACAAATATTCCTTACACACCGGGGTAACATATAGGCTACAGAAATCCTGTTAACTCAACAAGAATTAAATTCAGGAGGAATTAACTAGGATGAGATGACATTCACCATCTATAATAAACCTATGGAACTAATATTTATTCACGATGTGTCAAAATAAAGTCAAATCTGTTTGTGTGTATTTAGTTTCCAAGTTTTTCGTCTTACGTCAAAAGAGGTACCTTTACCATTTTGTATATGTATGTTTGTAACAGGCCGTTTTGGCCGTCTCCTTTAACTGTGTTATTTTAACATATATTTCATGTAAGTCATACGGGTTATTTATAAAACTACGGTCTTGATGAAACGATAAATCACTCTGGGTCTTCCTGGATCGATTTCATTTTTTGAGGGAGATATTTGCAGGGTTTTCAGAGTGAAAAAAGCTACTGATAATATCAAGACTACAGTTCATGCGAACTAAGTTGCGGGTAAAAAGCTAGTCATGCAGGACAGGATACATGCAGGATTCTTTAAAAAAAACACATGCACAAACCTGCACCACCGCCACCACAGTACACAAGCATACATACTAAATACGTTCACTATCACAAACTCAACAATCGTTTCGCCCCGCAACCGAAGCATCATCAGGAGATAGACTCCACGACCAATATCGCAAAGCGAAGCAATACCCAAGTAAACTTAGTTATATACTAATCGGTTCAACCCGATTCAACCCGGGGTTGAACCGATTGTTGAGTTTGTGATATTGAACGTATATAGTGCTTGTGTATTGTGGTGGCGGTGGTGGAGGTTTGTGCATGTGTTTTTACGATTCCTGCATGTATCAGGTATGATAAGCGATTGTCCACTTACATTTAGCATTATATATATTTTCTATTTTACGTCATCGAGGATTATGGCAAAATGATTTTATTATTACTATTGGAATATTCGAATTGTTATACTGTAATGAAGCTCCCACTGGTTTGGAATTTTGCTCTTGCCGAGAAGAACAAAATATGCGATATTTTGTGCTATTATTTCGCTTATTATATCACAATCAATTCATCTGAAATATACTCACTTGTGATCTTGGACGTGTATCCTGATAAGTTGTGTGAACGCTTCAGTCACGAAGTCTAACGTTTCTCGCCTTATTCTCAACGCCTCCGCATAGTTGGCCACCTTATAACAAAACAGTAGATGTTTTATGTGGTTCTTTAGCCTCACCAAAAGCTAATTTTGTAAATGCTTGCGTAACTCGTAAGTAATTTAAAAGAGTAATTTAATTTAACTATATTTACTAATGCTTGCATGTTGTGTTCATTTCCAGTAGGTTATAATTTGGTGTATTTGTTACTATTTTTGCTTTATAACCAGTTTAATGAACAAAATGAAAAAATATATTTTAGTGTAATTTCTTTCCGTTACGCAGGCCTACAAAGAGATATACTTCGATATCCTAAGATAACCAGTATAGGTTATTTATACATACAAATCCCCAAAGCTATCTGTATGTATGTGATCTTTTTTCTCAAAATCTACCGAACGGATTCACATCGGCGCACTAGCCGTATTTTCTCAAGGCAAAAAAAGCCTAAATCTACAAGAGGCAGTAATAGTAATAATAATAATAATAACTAAATATAATAACTAATGAACTAAATATTTAGACCTTTCTTATGAGATAACGGCCATGTGGAATGTTGACTCAACAATAATTGTTCCTATTGTTGTGTCGGTTAACGGTCTGATTGCGAAGAGCCTCGACCAACATCTTCAGAGGCTTTCGCTTAACAGTTGGATCAAGTGTCGGATACAAAAGGCAGTATTGCTTGAAACGGCGCGCATTGTAAGGAAGTTCCTCTCTCTGGACCCCTAACCACCGGCAACTCGGGATAATTCCCCGTTCCCGGCGCACGTCAATTTTTTATATTTTTAAATGTTTTTTATTATATATTTTTTTTAATTAGAAATATTAAAAAATGTAAAAAGTTAGGTTTAAGAAAAATAAATAAATAATAATAATAATTTTATTCACTTAAAAACTACAGTTTTACACTTAAAATATAATATAACAATAATATCGTGAAAAGGTCGTGGGACTCAGCTTAAAGCTGCTTTTCAGCCCACGCCTTGTACCAATGCTGCCAACATTGTGTTTTTTAAATTTAATTAAACCAAATAAAATTAAGATTTAATATACGTAAAATCCTAATAGTGCATGAGCTGTTCAAACGTTTTATTATCTCCTGCAAACCACAAACCAGCGCGTACCCACTCTGAATATTAGTCAAATTAATAGTAATTAAATAAGAAATGAAATTGTAAATATTTGATATGCTGCGAAAAAATTTATCATATAAATAAAGTAAAGCTAACTTACCTTGATTCTAGCCTTGGATTTGTCCACCATTTGGGCCAATAAAAAGAATGCTTGGTCCACGTTGACATTATCGTGACTTGACGTCTCCACAATGGGTATGGAGCCCTTGAACTCCTTTCTTTGGACCAATCTCTCAGCCTCTCTAACTCCTTGCTCACACGCCTCGTCGTTCTTGGATGTAACCAGCACTACAGGTTTCTTCAGTTTAAGAATGTTCTGGAGTATCGCTGCTAGTATTTCATTCTGGGAATAATAATCAATTACTACATTAATTATACATTCAAATTCAAATTATTCTTTATTGAAGCTCTTTAGAATTGTCAAATTATGATGCTCTTAACGAAAAGAACCAGTAAGAGACAGGGAGGTCACTCTTTTGATAAAATATTATCGAAATAATATCTTACTTAATATTATCATCCTCCTGCTCTTATCCCACTCTAAGTGGGGTCGGCACAACATGTTATAAACATCTTGTCATATAATTTAGCTACGTATTTTATGACCGAATTATATATTTATGAAAATATATATTTTATAATATATAATAATATGTAATAATATACAGGGTGAACGATATGAAGTGTTACTAACTTCACATTGGTCATATCTGTCAAAGTTTTGATCACGGCAAGGTCACAGTTGCTTTTTTGATAATTCATTGTCTTATTCACAAGCTGCCGAAAGCATTTGCATCCCTTGTTAGTAGAACGACAAATATCCGAAATGGAATACAATCGTAGTAGTGTAATTGCGTTATATTTGTTTGAAAAATCACAATGAGCTATCGTGCGTGAGCTCAGTCACCTCAAAGTGAATAAAATATTTGTATATCACACCATAAAACGTTATAATGATACTGGCAGCATTGCTAAATGCTATAGTGGTGGACCGAAAAAGACAGCAACGTCACGTGCCATGGTTCGGAAAGTGAAGATGCGGCTCGAGCGGAATCCGCGTCGAAGTGGAGTGCAAATGGCTAAAGAATTGAAAATGCACTAAGAAAGTATTTGCCGCATACTTAAAAATGAGCTAAAAGTCAAGTCTTTCAAGTTCCACAAAGCATGCGATATTACACAGAAGCAAAAAAAAGTTTGCCTCGAAAGAGCTAAACAGTTGCTGCTCTTGCACGAGGATGATCGATTTCCAGACATTGTGTTCTGTGATGAGAATTTTTTTCCAATTGAGCAATTTATCAACACTCAAAACGATTGCGTTTACTTGACCAAACGTACAAACGAGAATTTACGCCTTCGAATGACCACCCAAAGTAATTTTCCATCACAAGTCATGGTGTGGGCTGCAGTGACCGCTGATAGACGCTCTCCAGTCGTTTTCATTCGGTCTGGTGTCAAATTAAATGCTGCCTATTATCGAAAAGATGTTTTGGGAGCTGTATTCGACCCGTGGGCATGCAAACACTTCGGTATTAGGCCGTGGACATTTCAACAAGATTCGGCCCCGGCTCACAAAGCTCGCGTGATCCAAGAATGGCTGGAAAGTCAAGTTCCACATTTCATTTCATCCACACAATTGGCTTTCGAATTTCCCAGACGCGAATCATATGGACTTTTCCATATGGTCCATTTTGGAGAGCAAAACGAGGACTAAAGAATATGCCAGTATGGATGCACTAAAGAAAGAAATCGTACGTGAATGGCACAAGATACCTCAGGATCACTTTCGTGCAGCGTGCAACTCATTTTCTGACCGGCTGAAGGCTATAGTCAGGGCAAAACGTGGTCATATCGAGTTAAAGTGAATTGTTTTGAAAATTTTGCTAATTTTCTCGCATTATTTCCCTTGGTGTAATAAAAGATTTGTTATAACTAAAAAATCGTAGTCTTTTGAAAAGGTAACACTTCATATCGTTCACCCTGTATAATATATATAATATATAAATTAAAAATAAATATATTTTATGAAAATACGACTGACCGGCCGCCGCCTGCCTGACGTCAGGCAGGCGGCCGGTCAGTCGTATTTTACGACACCTAGAAGAAGAACAGGTCCAATGACTTATCCTAGTCTTTCTTACTATAAGAGACACTTCGTTCTTGTGTTCTTTTTTAGTAGCTACTACATTAAACTAACTCAAAAGGCTTTGTCCTTTTCAGTCTTCTCACTAGTCCCTTATAAAGAGAAGAGAAGAGAGACGATAAAATATTATCGAAATATTATCTTACATAATATTTTAAATACAAAAGTTTGTGAGTATGGATGTATGTTTGTTACTCTTTCCTTGAATCCGTTAAAACAATATCGATAAAATTAAGTGAAGTTATTCCTTATACAACGAAATAACATATAGGCATAGAAATCCTGTTAATTCTAAAGGAATAGGATAACACTAAAAAGCGCCATCTATTATCAACCACGCGTTAACAGTTTACGCGAACCAAGTCGCGGGTAAAACCTAGTAATATATATTCAAAAGAATTTTTTTTTAATGATTTTTAATATTCTATCCAAGATTATATTTCGCAACGTGAGCACTTGTCAATTCGGCTCTAATAGATTTCGGTACCAAATTTAACGAAAACAGCCTCAGAATTTATGGGGGTATGTATCTTGGGGTATGGCACAAAAGGCACTGATCTGAAATATGTTTTGGATATGGAATCTTATACCAAAGTTTATCTTTAACATTTAAATGAGTTAATATTGTATGTGTATATGTATATATATGTTTTCGGAAACTCAAAAACGGCTCCAACGATTTGCCTGAAATTCAGCATGTAGATGTGCATTTTGGGGGAGAAAAATCGATCTAGCTAGGTTTTATTTAAAAAAAAAACATTTTATCCCTGTTTTTGGCCATTAAAAAATACTAAAATTTATATTGAATTGAATTTTTTCCCGTTAACTGTCAAGCGTAGCTTATTAGGGGAACAGGTGGTCGCGAGAAATGAAAATACCTATGATCGAGCCCGCCCCACTTTTTTTTTTTGAGTTTCTTTATTTATTTTGTTATAAATTACCGAGCAAGGTTCAGTCACCCAGATATTATCTATTTAATACCCAAGCAAGACCATTGTAACCAGTACGTAAGTAACCTCCTTACCTGCTTCTCCCAACTTCTCCCAGGCACCAAACTGACATCGTATACGCACAGGAACCCGTCGACGCTGAACTTTCCATCAGGCATAAGTTTCTGCTCGTACTCCTTTTCTATACCGAGCTGGTTCTTGCACACGTACATCAACTTCTCAGCGGACTGCAACTTTGTCGCGACGCATCGCTTCACGTATGTCTCCGTTTTGCCCACTGCTGTAATAATAAAAAGCTTATGTTAAAACAAATACATCATTATCATTCTCCTACCATTATCCCACTCTAAGTGGGGCCGGCACAATATGTCTTCTTCTTCCATTCTCCTCTATCATTCGTCAATTCTGGTACCACTCCTTTAACATGCATATCATTTTTGACACAATCCATCCATCTTTTTTCGGCCTCCCCCTAGCCATACATCCATCCACATTCATATTTCAAACTCTTTTGGTCAAATAATTTTCGTCCCTCCTCGCACTTCTAATCTTTTCTGTAATGGGCGCAACTTTCAGACTTTCCCTAATATACTCAATGTGTATTCTATCAAGTTTTGTCACACCACATATCCACATTTTCATTCTCATCTCATTAGTATGCACATTTCTTTCATCCTTTTCTTTTATTGCCCAACATTCTATTCTGATCCATACATCACGACAGGTCTAATGACCGTTTTATAAATTTTCCGCTTAAGTTTATGTTTATGTTAAAATAAATACATTAGAAATAAAAGATATTCTCTCTAGACTTAATATAATTCCACCAAGTGTAGTGTTAATTTACCCGTAGAATGTGAATGTGAGAAGTGTTAAAAATATAGTGTTAGTGGGACGCAACATGCGTTGATTCGTTAGCCTCGTATCATATCAGGGAAACAGCGTCAGAGTAAAATAAATAGTTGAAAAGATGCTACTTATATATATTTACTTAAGACAAATATTTTCTAGTCTTTAACTTAAATACCGAAAGGGAAAAAGATTTTCGGATTGATACTGGTAAATCATTCCACAGCTTAACACCTTAAAAGGTAAATGATCCCGAGTAAGTCAGTGAGGAGCATTTAGGGAAGGCACGATCTAAGGTATTTATAAATCTTAGCCGGCCACATCCTACATCCGACAAGAAGTTGAAACGCTCTTTAAGATATATTGAGATTCAAGGATTAAAGAGAACTTTATAAAGAAGTGATAGAATATTTAAATTTCTTCTGGATCGGATAGGAAGCCAATTTAACTTGTGACGGAACTCAATGATGCCAAACTAACGAAGTCCAAAATTAAACTGGACCAACCTTTAAACGGTTGGAAGCAAGCGTCGTCCACGAACTCCGTCTGCTCGACCACTTCGAAACGGTACTCTTGCTCATCCTGTTCTTTTTGGACGCCGCCCCAGTACAGAAAATGGTCGTTATTGACCACACGACCGCTGAAGTCGGACTGGAAATATAAAAAAAGTGAAAACAAATCTTTATTTCAGACCAGTGGCGTAGCTAGTACATTTGGGGCCCGGGGCCAATTGTCACCTTTGAATAAGAGTCTTATTCAACTTTTTCTGAAATGATTTCATTATTCATCAAAAAAAAAAATATTATCAAGTTTGGTGCCCTCCTTGCCTGTGGTGCCCTGGGGCGACCGCCCCTCTCGCCCCTAGCTACGCCACTGTTTCAGACTAGTAGGGCCCATTTCGTTAGTTATACAACAATTTGAAAAACTATGCCGTTTGGTATTGGGCTGAGGGGAATAGACCACCACCCTTATTCGTAAGTCGTAAAGGCGACTAAAGGTAAGTGGACTTCAGGCAGGCGGCCTGCCAGAACATGTTATAAACATGATGCCAATAATTTTACGACCGAATTGCAATTTATCATTTTTTATTGATCAATTGATGATTGCAAGACATAAGTTTTAACAGAAAACTCATTACTACTTAAGAGTCGCACAGTCTAACCGCTAGGATATACAGCTCTTGTCCCATAAATTTATTATTTACTAGTATGTCCGGCCCGCTTTGCCGTGCTTTGTTTAAAGAGGGATTTTTTTTAATTTCAATTTTTACATATATTAAGAAAACAAAGTATCCCAGCAGTGGAATTGTTAGCTTTACGAACGATATTATAACTTGTTTGGACGAAATCCTCTTATAAGAATGGCGAAAAACGAAAAAAAAATAAAGTACCAGTATCGTAGTATACGACCTATCAACTTAATATTTTCATATCTTTTTTATTTGCTGATCGATTGAAATAAAACATACCCTTTATGTTAAGTGAGGCTTTCTACTACATATTAGTAAAAACAGCGTCCAAATCGGATCAGCGGTTTTTGAGATTAGCGGGAACAAACGCACAGAGATTTAACATCTCAACGATTTTATTATATGTATAGAATACGAGGTGTGTTCAAAAAGTATCGCGAATTTTGAATTTTCTCGGGTTACGTATATTCGAATTTCGTTTTTTTTTTTTGTGGCGTTATGTTGGTACATTTGTCCCTCACTTATGCTGACAAGTTTGGCCATTTCGAATTTTCAGTTAATTGTTGACAGCTGCTTTGCTTGCACGTGTTTTGGTTCGTCTTCGATTTTTACTTATTCAAAAAAATGGATCACGATAACGCCCCTGCTCACACATCGCTGCTTGTACGCGACTTCTTGGCCAAAAACAACACACTAATGATACCGCAGCCACCTTATTCCCCAGATCTGGCTGCCTGTGACTTTTTCTTGTTCCCGAAACTGAAAAGGCCCATGAAAGGACGACGCTACGCCACGACTGACGAGATAAAGACGGCATCGAAGGAGGAGCTGAACAAGATACAAAATAATGATTTTTTTAAGTACTTCGAAGATTGGAAAAACCGTTGGCACAAGTTTATAATATCCCTGGGGGACTACTTTGAAGGGGACAAAATAAATATTCACGAATAAATAAATAGTTTTTGAAAATACACAAAATTCGCGATACTTTTTGAACACACCTCGTAGATATAGATACAGAATAGATATAGATATAGATATAGATAGATATAGATAGATAGATTCAAGGTTAATACTTACTTGACTGAGCACAGATATATGGTCAATATTGTAGTCGTCGGCGTCCGTGCGAACGAATCTGTTGCACAAACACGATTTCCCAACACCTAGCTGCCCTTTCTCTTTCTCAGTGCCTGAAAAGACGAAAAACATAATCGTATTTCTAAATCGTTTTTAATTAAATTCCAATTGGAATAAATCGCTCTAAACTTAACAAAAATATATAAATCTCTGTTCTGGAAATTGTAAATTTACACAACACATATTATAAAACAAAATCCCCATAAGCTGTTTGTATGTATGTGATCGATTTTCTCAAAATCTACTCAACTGATTTTTCTACGTTTTTTACTAAAAGATAGTGCAATACTCGAGGAAAGTTTAAGTTAGTAATTAAATTTAATAATTAAAACAGTTAAACTGATTTTGATGAGAATATCACTGGCGGGTTATTGAGTAAAATATATGAAGTAACATACATAAATCGCTCGTTAAATGCAAAAGGTGCGGCTCTTTTGCAAAATGCAAAAGAGCCGCAGCAAATCAGCAAAACAGTTTTATTACAAAAACGTGATCTGAACACACGATATTTTAATTTTTTTTTAAATAAATACCTAATACGTTTTTTTGCTGTTTATTTTAATAAGGGGGTCCGTGAAAACTGTGCTTGATTTCCTAAGGGTCCGTGGACTAAAAAAGGCAGGGAAACGCTGAACTATACAACTGACTACTTTATACATCATCTTCCTGCCCTTATCTTATTCTAAGAGGGGTCGGCACAACATGTTATAAACATGTTTTCACATGATTTGGCTGCGTTTTTACGACTGGCCGCCTGCCTGACGTCAACTTACCTCTGCCATATTTTACGACACCTCGGCAAGAAAGAGGGTGGTCTATTCTACTAAACCGGATACCACATGGTGGGTCAACTTACCTTAGTCGCATTTTACGACACCTCGGTAAGAAATGATGGAGGTCTATTCTACTCAGCCGGATACTATAAGGTGGGTCAACTTACCTTAGTCGCCTTTTACGACACCCCGGTAAGAAATGAGGGTGGTACTATTCTATTCAGCCGGATACAACACGGCGGGTCGACTTACCTTAGTCGCATTTTACGACACCCCGGTAAGAAATGAGGGTGGTACTATTCTATTCAGCCGGATACCACACGGCGTCACTTATCTTGTTAGTTTATTGATAAGTAAATCATGTAAAGCGCAACGCCGGAAACAGAAGTCAAGATGTGATAACAGTACAATAGAGAAGCTAAACAATTGATATTTAAGTGAAGGACCATTTGTTTATTTAAATTCCTCAATCATAGGGGCTGAATCCGCTGTGTGGTATCCGGCTGAATAGAATGCACCACCCTCATTTCTTACCGAGATGTATTAGGCGACTAAGGTAGGTTGACCCACCGTGTAATATTCGGTTGAGCAAAATAGACCACCCTCTTTCTTACCGAGGTGTCGTAAAATACGACTATGGTAAGTTGATGTCAGGCAGGCGACCAGTCGTAAAAACGCAGCCAAATAATGTGACAGCATGTTTATAACATGTTGTGCCGACCCCACTTAGAGTGGGATAAGGGCAGGAAGATGATGATTATGTCATCATATTATCCCTTTTGAGGAATAAACAATTTTCATTTTATTTCATTTTCATTTCATTATTTGAAGAGACCCAACCAACAGTGAAAATCCCTTATTTGAAAAGGTGTGTCCAAAAATATTCATTACATAGAAATACATATATATTAATAATGATACTTTGCAATTTGTTGTTACATAATAAAGTTGATTGCAGTTAATAACGTACCATCAATATTATGATACAAACATTGTTTGTAATAAAAACATTTAATAAGCATAACAACAAAATTACATATTATTGTTATGATTATAAAATGGTATCCAGCTGAATAGAATAGTACCCTCATTTCTTACAGAGGTTTCGTAAAAGGCGACTAAGGTAAGTGGACCCACCGTGTGGTATCAGGCTGAGTAAAATAGACCACCACCCTTACCGAGGTGTCCTAAAATACGACTAAGGTATGTTGACGTCAGGCAGTCAACATGTTTGTAACATGTTGTGCCGACCCCACTTAGAGTGGGATTAGGGCAGGAAGATGATGAGATGATGATAATGTTATGATTATAAAACGCTAGCTATCGCCAGCGGCTTCACCCGCGTAGAAAGATTAAAACCGTAATAGTATTTTGATAACCACAAAAATGGTTAAAGTGGGTTACCTTAAAAGCTAGACATGTCTCGTCGCAGACTTTTATTTATAACTTTTAGAGAGGAAAAATTTAGTAATAAGTTATTTTTGAATAATACCAGATACCACACAGCAGGTTAACTTACCTTAGTCACCTTTTACAACACATCGGTAAGAAATGAGGGTAGTCTATTCTACTCAAACGGATACCACACGGTGGGTTAAAAGTAATGAACTATACATGTATATATATTTATGTTTTCAAATTTATTCATCATTCACTAAATTTAAAATAAGAAACAACATTAATAGTAAACAACAATAATTAGTACAATAATTAGTCTATGCTTTTAAAGTTGATTAAAACCTAAAGCTATTCATTTAAACTTTGCCCAATTATACATTGTATGTTGTATGTTAAAGATTATAAATCTTATCACCAATGTAACCTTGAAGAACAATGTGTTAACAGGTGCACAAATATAGCATCATAATAACATAATAAGCTAATACAAATATGTTTATGTCCTTTGAAATTCTTCTTTTTACATATATTTAGAATTTGATAAAGAAGTTACTTCAAATAATAATAATTTATAGAATTAGGCTTTACGGGCATTACTTGCAGAGGTCCATAATAAAAAATTAATGAGAATATTACTTAGCTGTAATCTGCGATAAAAGAAAATATATGTTAAATGCTAAATGTAGAGTGTACTATTCGTTCTCATAACTGATACATGCAGGATTTGTAAGAACTCATGCACTACCCGACAATGATAAACAACAATACACAAGCACTGCACTGTGCAAGACTGCACACATTCACCACAATCTCAACAATTGTTTCGCTCTGTAACCGAAGCATCCTCAGGAGATAAGACTTCACAACAAAATCGCAAATCTTTGCGGTGTCAGCTAGTGCATGAGTTCTTACAAATTCTGTATGTATCAGGTATGAGAACGAATAGTACACACTTTTATTTAGCATTACATATATTTTCTTTTATCATGGATTATAGCGAAATAATATTCTCATTAGTTTTGTTCAAATAACGCCATGTGGTATCTGGCAATATATAGAACTGTACCACCCTAATTTCTTACCAAGGTGTCGTAAAAGGCGAATAAGGTAAGTCGACCCGCTGTGTGGTATCCGACTGAGTAGATTAGACCAACCTCATTTCTTACCGAGGTGTCGTAAAAGGCGACTAAGGTAAGTCGTCTCACCATGTGGTATCCGGTTAAGTAGAATAGACCACCCTCTTTTTTATCGAAGTATCGTAAAATACTACTGAGATAAGTTAACGTCAGGCAGGCGGCCGGTCGTAAAATACGTAGCCAAATCATGTGACAACATATTTATAACATGTTGTGCAGACCCCACTTAAGAGTGGGATAAGGGCAGGAGGCTGATGACTTTTTTTTTATATCAGGAATACTGTATATAACTTACCAGACAGCCCCACAACTGAAACAGTCACCAATTTTCCACCAGTATTGTCAGACTTCTTGGCCATTTTTATCACTCCAATGGGATATTAAAACACGGTAAAGTAAAAACACTGAATAAACACATCACAACACGAGATCCACTGCAAATTAGACAAACAACACCGATAAATATGTATATAAATTTAAAGTAAATAAAATAAATCAGTAAAGTTCATTTATATCTCTGTAATATCAATAGTCTTGATATCCCGCAATAATATAGATGTTTCACATATTTACAGAGCATTACATATATCAAAAAGGCGAGTGAAAATAGTATTCCGATCAAATAAGAAATCGGATAGAAAACGTAACGAGTGAATGTAACCACTAACAGATGTATGGATATTTAACAACATAGATGAAAATTAAATAGTAAACAAGCCTCATGGATTTAATATATTCTATTTTATCTATAAATAGATCTGTGATAATGAAATATCCAACGAAATAAGCATCGCAGTGATAATTTATTGTGTTCTAGTCAGACCCGCAATTTGACACATAAAAGACATACTGAAAATCTCTTTGGAAATGAAAAGAAATATTATATTAATTTCAATTTATTCTATTACATACATATTTAACTGATTCTAAAACGTATAAATCACATTGTTCACTAAATTAATAATAATTCTCTTTACGAAAAACGCAATATTCCCTGACTGACACAACTCGCGTTGCTTTGTACAAATAAGTGTTGCCAAGATAAAACTCTTTAGTCTATATTAACTTTTACAAAATAAAGTTAATATATTAGAAGCAAAGACTAATAATTGCGTTGATTAATCTATAAGCTTATATTTATAACGCCATACTTAATATTATGAATGCGAATTTTTTTTATCGGTTTTCTTTTCTTAGTAAACGGAGCAATAGATTAATGTGATTTTTGGTACTGGGATGTCTGAACTAATATATCTTTTTATCGCGCGGACGATGCTACGGATATAAGCAAGTACAATTGTTATAAACGCAACAAATTACACATAGAATAAGCGTCAGATAAAAACAATACTATAACAGAATGTATGAAATATAGTAACATGGCTTTACCGTTATGTTTGCAAAATAGATAGTTTATGTGCTCAAATCGATTTACGATAAACAGCAGTTAATTATCATTACGTACCCTTTGTTGTGTCGTGATAGCTAGCTGTAAGATCTTTTGATCACGTGGCCTCAGGGTGCAATTCAAATTCAAAATATTCTGTATTAGTATTGTATTATGTATGTTTTTAAAGAAGCTTTCAATGATAGCAAGAAACTCGGTGGATAATCTTTTCAACAAAAAATAATTACAATTTTATTGATGGTTACAAGATATAATATGCTAATTACCTCGGATAGGCACTAATATTTATTTATAAAAAAATATGTGCCTGAGTGATATTTACACTTTACCACGTGTCTTTCAGTGATGGAAAGTATAATGTGGAACACTAATTATTTCTAAAGAAAACGTAGTAATGTGTAATCTACGAATCCACATTTGTACCAACTCGTTTTAAGCTCTATGCAATCTCTCCGAAATATGAATGAGGATAGTTATGCCCATTGCCCAGCAGTGATATAGCGATAATGTTTAATATGGCCAAAATATTCAGTAATTTACGAAAACAATTTATGATGCCGAAAATACTCTAAGTCAATATTCGGATATTTAATATTTGGTAGTTTAATGACGATGAAATTTTATATTTACTTTCACGTAAATTATAGTTCAGAACTCAACAAAAATAATGTTCTCTTATTACACACTTGGTACTGAAATACCTAATTACATCATATACAAATTAGTTTGTCAACATTACTTTGACACAACAACAACAAAATATTAATTTGTATTTACTTAAAACAAAAACGTTACCTATTGTAATAATTTTCTTTAAAGACACAAACAAATTAAATTAACCTAAATTAATGAATTAAGAGAAAACGTTATTTTATAATTACTTGTGATTAGGACTTACGGTAAGTAACGGCCTGTTACTATCCCACTGCTGAGAATAGGCCTCTTCTCTCCGTTTTTGGGAGAGAAGGATTGGAGCTAAGACCTACCACGCTGCTCCAATGCGGATTGGTAGGTTACACATACCTCCAGAATTCTCTAGAGATATGCAGGTTTCCTCACGATGTTTTCCTTCACCGAAAAGCGTGTGATAAATTGCAATTATCAATTAGACACATAAGTTTTAAGAGAAAAACTCATTGGTGTCTGCCCGGGTTCGAACCCGTGATCGTCTCTAGAGATTCACACGGTCGCACCGCTGGGCCATCACAGCTTTACTTTACTTTACTTACTAGGACTTACGGAGCAACGAATAAGCAGCAGATGCAATATTTGGCAACACTACACACAATTTGACAGCACCATTACGAAAACACAAGCGCATAAATGTCTCTCCGGGTTAATTTTTTGTGAAATGAATTCCACAAATGATGGAAGAGACGTGAAAAGTAATCAAACAAGTGGCCACAAAGCCAAGTCATATTATATTGAGACTTACAAGGTAAGTTTTATTCTTGTATTTGTGGACTTAATAAGATATAATGTGACGCCGTTGTGGCCGTAAAGTTCACTTTGCGTCCGCCATATTTGTCTCCTATGGAGCCTTGTTTTCCAAAATATTCACAGATTTCTTGAATTTGTTACCCTAAATATGTTGTGAAAATGTGAAACAATTTATTATATACTATTATAACTTTATATTGAATACTTCCGCATCGTATTTTAAGCTGGATGTAATAAATATTAGGACATGAAAGAGAACATAAAATTGCTGAATTGTTATTAATATATCGAGATATAATCGTGGAAATATGTAGATACTTTAACACTGATGCATAAATACAATTTTTAAGAATATTTTATCTGAACATAATATCTTATAACAATGTTTGTTATATTAATAAATGGGCATGATTATTGCTTGACAGTTTTCAGCCATATATAAAGTCACGTACTCCATATCTTTACATACCTACAAAATTATGTACCATACGCCATACAAATTTACTGTGATGATATCATTGTCAACAGCTATTTCTAGTGTGCTTTAGAAATTGCACATTGTATTATTTATATAACAAGATAAACTGGGTTTTCAGTGGTGGTGTTTATATTTAAAAATATGTGATTTGTTATGAATATATTTCAAATTTTTTGTATTAAAGTGAATAATTATTTCTACATATTAAAGTAAGCATTTAATAAAAAAAAAGTTTTGTTTATGGATATAATTTTGTTAGAACTGTGAGAAAATATTAAAAATTAAATATTTATTTATTGGCTTTATACAAATTTTCATGTTAACAGGGAATAATTTTTGAAATATTTAATTGGTCTTACAATTCCATAGCACAAAAGTTGTGATAGAATTATTTTGCTAAAGTCTTCTTTGTAATTTTTATGTTAAACCTTTTGAATGACTAGGGGATAATAAACAAATTTTTTGACATTTATTATTAGATTGTGTTATTTACTATATAATAATTATGCCTATGATTTGTATACTATTTTCTTTGTTATAAAATTCCCCATTGAATGCAATAAATAATTTTAAAATAATTACTTACATTTATCATTAGTGAGGAAAACATTTAGATTTTTCCATAATTGAAATATGATATTTCAAATTTGTTATCAAACTCACTTGAAGAAACACAATATTTTATTTATGACATATCCATGCAACTATAGGAATTATCTATGCCAGGGCTTCTTAAACTTTTTTATATAGTGACCCCCTTCAAGAGTAGGAAATTTTAAACGACCCCCTCCTCCATATAATGAAATATATATTAACTGTAGATGTAGATGTAATATCGCACTATTTTACAATGTAAATAACAGTTTTGCATTGCCATTTTTTAAAAAAAATAGTTATAATAAAACTACAATAGTATTTTGTATGATTTTATTTATATTTGTATGTAGTGTGTATACGAATTTTAAAATTTTATTTATAATTGTTGTAAACTAACCAATCATAAATTTAATAAAATCTATTTAATTAAATTTAATGAAAAGGGGTAATGAAGGAACTTGGAGGAGAAATATCAATAAATCTTTGTTAGAATAGTTCTTTAAAGGACAGCTGCAGCCATGTAGTTGTATCAATAACGATTGAAAAGTATCAGATCTTTGCTTTGCTTTCAGTAGTCTCGCCAGGTGGGTCACCTGGGGGTCGCTAAAATCTATTTAATTAAATTTAATGAAAAGGGGTAATGAAGGAACTTGGAGGAGAAATATCAATAAATCTTTGTTAGAATAGTTCTTTAAAGGATAGCTGTAGCCATGTAGTTGTATCAATAACGATTGAAAAGTATCAGATCTTTGCTTTGCTTTCAGTAGTCTCGCCAGGTGGGTCACCTGGGGGTCGCAACCCACAGTTTAAGAAGCCCTGATCTATGCTATTTTTTATTACCGAACACATAACAGTGCAAACTTTATATAACAACCCTTAAGGGACTGCACATATTTTGATGTTGTAGAGAGTTGTTGTCAAATGGAGAGAAGAAAAATCTATAGAGACACTATAGAGCGACAAAGCGTCTGCCAACATCATCTTCTCTCCTGCCTCTATCAGTCAGTATCAGTAAAACTTTTTCTCGATACATAGAGATTTTCTCTTACTTGCCATTTCTTTTACTATTTTCGGCAACTAATTTTGCATTTTCTTGATTTTCTTTTACTAATTTTGGCAACTTAAAAAGTACTTAATATTATTAAAGTCATTATTTAGAGTAGGTGTATATTGAGTGTATCATTGTATAGGAAACAACCGCCGTGTGGTATCCGGCTGAATAGAATAGTGCCACCCTCATTTCTTACCGAGGTGTCGTAAAAGGCGACTAAGGTAAGTCGACCTGCCGTGTGGTATCCGGCTGAGTAGAATAGACCAACCTCATTTCTTACCGAGGTGTCGTAAAAGGCGACTAAGGTAAGTTGACCCACCGTGTGGTATCCGGTTTAGTAGAATAGACCACCCTCTCCCTTACCGAGGTGTCGTAAAATACGACTGCGATAAGTTGACGTATGGCAGGCGGCCGGTCGTAAAAACGCAGCCAAATCATGTGACAGCATGTTTATAACATGTTGTGCCGACCCCACTTAGAGTGGGACAAGGGCAGGAAGATGATGATGATTGTATAGGAAACAACCTAAACCAATCAAAGCCAAGTGATATCTCTTTAGGGAGTTATTTGTTATATGGAGTTTACACTGTATATGTCCGGTGAGCACCATATGCATATAAAAACAAGCACCAAAGGTAAATGTTCAGCTTCATACAATAGTACGGTTTAAAAATGTAAAATTGAAAATGTTTAGAAGATTGACCGCTGAGTTTCTTTCTGGTTCTTCTCGGTAAGAGAAACATTCTGAACCAGTTGTAGCTTCATTAATCATATTGATCCTTGACGAATCAAAAGTGCTTGAAAGAGCTTATTTGAATAAAGATTATTTTGGTTTGATTTATTCAACTATAATTGAATATATTCAATGGTGAATTTTATAACAAAGAAAATGGTATTCTAATCATAGGTATAGTTATTATATATAACAAAAATATTACCCAATTACTTAAAAAATTAAAAAATTATTGAAGATATGTCTTTAAATTGTACTTAAAATCTTAAATAAATTAAACTTAAAACAAATATGTCTAGCCTTTATATTGTTTGCTCACATTATCTGTGGTGAAAACTAAAAACATCATCTTATCTGGTTGATATTATGACTTTTGTAATTGATATGTAATTGTTTTTTGTTAAATTTATATTATTTAAAAATATAACAGATGCTAAAGATTTAAAGTAAATTTTTAAAAATATTTGCAAGGTACTGTGATCATCATCTTCCTGCCCTTATTCCACTCTAAGTAGGGTTGGCACATCATGTTATGAACATATTGTCACATGATTTGGATTCGTATTTTACGACCGGCCGCCTGCCTAACATCCACTTACCTTAGTCGTATGTTACGACACTTCGGTAAGAAAGAGGGTGGTCTATTTTACTTAACCGGATACCACACAGTGGGTCAACTTACCTTAGTCGCCTTTTGCGACACCTTGGCAAGAAATGAGGTTGGACTATCTACTCAGCTAGATACCACACAACGGGTCGGCTTACCTTAGTCGCCTTTTACGTCACCTCGGTAACAAATGAGGGTGGTACTATTCTATTCAGCCATATACCACACGGCGGATGCTAAAGATTTAAAGTAAATTTAAAAATATTTGCAAGGTATTAATAAAAATTGACAATAACCTATGATGAACAGTAAGTTTTACTCAAACACACCAAAGCAAAACAAAGCATCAGGTAGTTTAGTGCAGGTGACACTGGGGACAGCAGAGAAACCCTGTGTAACCCAGGAAAATTGTAAAATGTAAATATGTAGTATATGAATTTAGCTATTAGATATAGCAGGACATCTTCTTGGTATAGGGAGAGGGGAATTGTTATTCTCCAAATTTAACGCGTGCGTGCCATGGGCAGTAATGTATAAATCAAAACTACTGGATAGATTTTAATAATTTTTTTCACTGAGTGACACTTTTTTCACTGCCCGTAGCCCGCAAGCGTTAAATTTGGAGAAAAACAATTCCCCTCTCCATATACCAAGAAGATTTCTTGCTATATTCAAATTCAAATTCAAATTCAAAATATTCTTTATTCAAATAAACTTGTAAACAAGTGCTTTTGAATCGTCAACTTTACTGCCGGTTCGGAAAGCTGTTCCTACCGAGAAGAGCCAGCAAGAAACTCGGCGGTTGCTCTTTTAAAAATATAATTCTTAATACTATTTACATTATGTCGTTACTGTCTTGTACAGGTTCAAAGAGAGCTATATCCACACATTCTTATCTTCTAAAAAATCATCAAGAGTATAGTAGGCTTTCTGTATCAGCCTCTTTTTAACAGTGTTTTTAAACTGCTGTAATGACAGTGCTGAAATTGATTGCGGAATTTTATTATAAAATCTTATACCAAAACCCACAAACGAGTTACGCACTTTTGCAAGGCGCAAAGCAGGAACCGCAAGCTTATGTCGGTTCCTGCTTTGTCTATTGTACACATCACCTATCGTTTTATAATTCTTTATATTTTTATGGACATAAATTAAATTGCTTAAAATATTCTGTGAAGCAAATGTAATAATACCTGTTTCCTTAAATTTCTCTCGCAGGGAATCACGCGGTCTTAAATTATAAATGCCACGTATGGCTCTCTTTTGTAAAACAAAAATTTTTTCAGTATCCGTGCATTTACCCCATAGCAATATTCCATAGGACATAATGCTATGGAAGTAGGCAAAATAAACAAGTTTTGCTGTTTCAACATCTGTGAATTGTCTTATCTTTCGAACAGCGTAGGCCGCTGAACTCAGTTTCCCTGCAAGAGTTGTTATGTGTGTGCTCCATTGGAGTTTTGTATCCAAGGATACTCCCAAAAATACCGTTGAATTATCTGTTTTTAGTGGCACATTATTTAAAGAGAGCCTATTTGCTGTTTTTGCATCATTAGGCAATACAAATTCTATACATTTAGTTTTATTTGAGTTCAGTACCAAATTATTTAGCCTGAACCAATGAGCTACTTGCGATAAACCCCTGTTTACTTCGTCAAAATTATCGTCTTTTCTATTAACTTCAAAAATTAATGATGTATCATCTGCAAACAGTACAATATCGCAAATATTATGAATAAAATATGGCAAATCATTTATATAAACTAAAAACAGAAACGGACCAAGGATTGATCCTTGAGGCACACCCATAACTAAGGCCGTTCCGGATGACTGCACATCATTAATGCACACTCTTTGAATCCGGCTGTGAAGATACGATGCAACGAGACGAAGTGCATTGTCTTTAATGCCATAATAGCCAAGCTTTAGCAATAAAATTTCGTGTTGAACGCAATCAAATGCTTTGGACAAGTCACAAAATACCCCTATGGCATTTTGTGAGTTCTCCCACGCATCGTAGACATGCTTTAACAACTTCACACCCGCATCCGTTGTAGACCGACCCTTAGTAAACCCATACTGCTCAGGATGAAGTAAATTATTTAAATTAAAATGCTGGAGCAGCTGCTTTAAAATGATTTTCTCAAAAATCTTGCTTAGAGTTGGCAAGACCGAAATGGGTCTATAGTTCTGAGGGTCGCTCTTATCACCGGACTTAAAAAGGGGGATCAATTTACTATGTTTCATTAAATTGGGAAATATCCCTGTGTCTACAGATTTGTTAAAGATCTTGGCCATAATCGGGGCTATAATATCAATAATATTATTAATTAATTTTACGGACATTCCCCACAGATCAGTTGTGTTTTTAATATTTAATGTTTTAAAAGTTTTGACGATATCGTATGGGGAAATGTGTTCAAATTTAAAATTAACACTGCACTTCGTGACGCTGTCCTTCAAAACATTAAAAGCTTCCATTGGGGATGAGTTTATTGAGCTAGTGATAGAAATAGGTATGTTCTGAAAGAAATGCTCAAATGCACTAGCTACTGCTGTATCAGAATTAATAAGTTCATTCCCAATTTTAAGCTCTATGGAAGAATTATATTCAACATCTTTATATTCAACATTCATAGCTTTCTTACCATTAGACAATACAAACATGTTTTCTTTAGAGGTACTCTTGAAAGAGCGACATATAGTTGCGCATCCGATCGCCGCTAAATTCACATAGGCTATATATTTTATGCCCGTGCGAAGCAGGGGCAGGCCGCTAGTAAATAAATATTTATTTAATTTAGTCCCTGGAGGCGCGGCTGGGTGAGGCGTGCTCTAGCGCTGAACGCACGCTCCTCGTGTGCGAGGCGTGGCGCTACGTGTACCTCCTCTGCCAGCACTCCGCGCCCTCCACACACCAGCACCTCTTATCTTGGTTGCAGCGGCACACTTCACATACTATATTACAGGTATACTATATACATATATACTATATTACAGGTGAGACTCCATTCAATAAGTAATAATGCACATAACAACCTAACTTAATGTAGATTTATCTATACCAGTGATTCTAAACCTTATTTGTTGTTGCGGCACATATTTAACTAATATATACTACAATAATAACTAAACGTTAAGGGATTAAGGGATTAATTTACGTTATTAAGGGAATTAATTACAAGCTAATAATAAAAATATTTTTCTTTTTAAATAATATAATTTATTAATATTAACGTTATTATATATTTGCAAAATTTGGCGGCACACAAAAGTGCCGATACATAGTGGTTGAGAATCACTGCTCTATACTAATATATAAAGCTAAAAAAAATTTGTTTGTTTGATTGATTGATTGTTTGTTTGTTTGTTTGAACGCGCTAATATCAGGAACTACTGGACCGATTTAAAAAATTCTTTAAGTGTAAGATAGTCCATTTATCGAGGAACGTCATATGATATAAAATCACGCTTAGATGCTAGCCCTAGCACAGGCCTAGGTCTATTTCAGCTGCATATTGCTATACACCAAGAACAAATGAAGCTAGTCTTGTGTTTTGTTATCTAGTTTAAGTGTAAAATATACTTGCATAACTGTTCAAATAAAATAAATAAATAGGTAGTAAAAGTAATAGAGGACATACCAAGTTGAAGTTGGGTATAAGACTCTATAATAAAATTCCACAATCAATTTTAACTTTGCCATTACAGCAGTTTAAAAACACTATTAAGGAGAGGCTGATACAGAAAGCCTACTATACTGTTGAGGATTATTTAGACGATAAAAATGCGTGGATATAAATATTGTTCGACCCTGTACAAGATAGAAACATTAAATGTAACTAGCATTAAGAATTGTATTTTTTTAAAAGAGCAACCGCCGAGTTTCTTGCTGGCTCTTCTCGGTAGGAACAGCTTTCCGAACCAGCAGTAGAGTTGACGATTCAAAAGCACTTGTTTACAAGTTTATTTGAATAAAGAATATTTTGAATTTGAATTTGAAGCTCCGATCCTGGCAGTATTAACATCAGTGAGGCAACCGAACACCCTAACGTTTAAATACCTTGGCTCTGTATTGCATGAACCGGGTGGAATAGACCATGCCGTGAGAGCACGTATCAGCGCAGCTTGGGCAAAACGGTGGGACCTAACTGGTGTTCTATCTGATCGGAGGATGCCTCTTAAGCTCAAGGGGCTCATCTGGGGATAATGCTCTAGAGCATTATCCGTTAAAAAGTACTTTCGTATGGCAGTGAAACATGGCCAGCCCTAGCATGGTATGTGCAGGAACTCCTAGTTACGGAGATGGAAATGGTGGATGTGCAGTGTCACAAAAAGCACAAAAGCTCATGTTCGTGACATCAGAGATTCATTGGGGTTAAGCGGTACACGTTGCTTAAAAAAAATTTCATCTTAAAATCTCAATTTTAAGATGAAACTTTAAGCTTTATAATGCTTTTCTTTTCATTCCAGTACCAAATAAATAGGTTCCCTTTATTCCCTTCCCTTAATTTTTATCCCTCAATTTTCATCTTCCATTTAGCCATGTGGTATCCGGCTGAGCCGAATAGACCACCCTCATTTCTTACCGAGGTGTCGTAAAAGGCGACTAAGGTAAGTCGACCCGCCGTGTGGTATCCGGCTGAGCAGAATAGACCACCCTCATTTCTTACCGAGGTGTCGTAAAAGGCGACTAAGGTAAGTCGACCCGCCGTGTGGTATCCGGCTGAGCAGAATAGACCACCCTCATTTCTTACCGAGGTGTCGTAAAAGGCGACTAAGGTAAGTTGACCCACCGTGTGGTATCCGGTTTAGTAGAATAGACCACCCTCTTTCTCATCGAAGTGTCGTAAAAATACGACTGAGAAAAGTTGACGTCAGGCAGGCGGCCGGTCTTAAGAACGCGGCCACATCATGTGACAGCATGTTTATAACATATTGTGCCGACCCCACTTATAGTGGGATAAGGGCAGGAGGATGATGAATTTTCATCTTCCATTCTCCTTTTTCATTCGTCAATTCGGCGCTACTCCTTTTAAATGCATATCATTATTCACACAATCCATCCTTTTTTCGGCCTCTAGTCATATATCCATCCAAATTCATATTTAAAACCACTACACATGATTTTTTAAACCATTTAATTAAAAGCTTTTATTACATTTAACTTATGAATAGTCCAGTTATTTAAGTTAAATGATAAAACAGTTATACAACAAAGTCGCATTCCCTGTCTATTCCCTATATTTTATTTAGAATTTTGTATTCTACAATATTGATCATAAATACAAATAGCAAAAAACCCATAAGAACAGAGATTTTTACAAAAAGCTCAAAAAATATATTTTTGTTACCTTTGAAATTTAATAGTTGCGTAGGGTTGTATGTAGGTTTTGAGACAACTTTTAGGGTGTCAATATTTTAGAGTTTCTCCAATTCCGAGATTCTTACCTAATTTAAGCTTAAATGACTGGACTATTAATAAGTTGAACGTAATAAAAGCTTTTAATTAAAAGCTTTTAAAAAATCATGTCTAGTAGTTTTCAATATGAATGTGTGATGGTGAACTTTCTATAATATGGTACTATAATTGTCATATGCTTAAGTTTTTATGTAAATTTTTTTTATGTACATTTTTATGTTTCTATTTTTATTATATGTAAATTTTTTTATGTACATTTTTATGTTTCTATTTTTATTATATGTAAATTTTTTTATGTAATAATAAATAAATAAACAAATAATGATTGGACTCAGTGGCGTAGCTAGGGGGTGGCGAGAGGGGCGGTCGCCCCAGGGCATCACAGGCAAGGGGGGCACCGAACTTGATAATAATTTTTTTTTTAATGAATAATGAAATCATTTAAGAAAAAGTTAAATAAGACAATTATTCAACTATTTGCACATTGATTTTGTATGATTATATTGTACAATATGATTATATCACTACATATTATAAAACAAAGTCTATATTTCCGTATGTACGCATAAAACTTTAAAACTACGCAACCGATTTTGATGCGGTTTTTTTTAATAGATAGAGTGATTCCAGAGGAAGGTTTGTACGTATAATAACATTCAATACGAAGTAGAGAAATACTGTAATTTTTGGGGTTTCTGTAAATAATTACATTTTTTTCCGCTTACATTGCAAACGCAGGCTAAACCCTACGAGATTTATCAAAATGATGTACTAAGTATTTGTACACCTTAAAAAGGTCTACAGAAAAGTCCGCGATGGTATATATCTATCTCTTATGGATAATCCACAATAGCAGTTTTTTTCATTTACTTTTTACGAAAAATGATGCCTTATGTTCAAAGCAATTTTTATACAATACAGCATTAATCCTTATCCAATTGAGTACCTTAAATAAATTGTTGATTTAATATAGATCAATATGGCCGTTTACAGCATGCAATTTAAGTGAACATTTTCGGAGATATTACAGATTTAAAATGCCGTGAGGACGCCGCGCTTCACCCTATAGCACTTCGAATCTTTTAGAGTTTGTTTAAAGACATTCTGTAATTGATTGTAAAAATAAAATACATAGGTAAAATGTAGAAGTAAATAAGTAAAAATGTACTATATGAGTTTGGATATTCCAAAGATAGCAGGAAATCGTCTTGGGAGAGGAAATTGTTTTTCTCCAAATTTAACGCTTGCGGGCCACGGGCAGTAATGAATAAATCAAAACTACTGGATCGATTTTAATCATTTTTTTTACACTGACTAACATAGGATATATATTTTATACCCGTGCGAAGCAAGGGCAGGCCGCTAGTTGTACAATAAACACGAAAAAGTTTCGATGAAGAAACTGCGGACTTTGCCACTCAAAAAGCGAGGAAAGTTTGATTTTAAATTTTCTAAATAAATTTTATCATAATTTAATGTTATTTTATATATAGCTATTATAATTTTGAACCAATTAAAATTTATATATTGTCATTGCGTTCTGAAATCTAAAATTATTAAGACTCTTTAGAAGGGGTGGGGGGGCACCAGGTGACTATTGACCCCGGGCCCCAAATATACTAGCTACGCCACTGACTGGACTATAACTATTGGTTTCTTTATTTTTCAGACAGAATGGCAGTCACCGAAAGATAAAGAACAACACGCATGGTTGGATAGCGCCATTGAATTCACCATCACACAATGCCGATGGGCGATCTCGGATAGGAATGGAGTCAGCCTCTCCTGGGAGAACCTACTCTGCAACAGAGCCGCTTGGTTCCGGGCCGTGCTCCCGAACCCATGGGGGCATTCTGTGCTGAAGTCCTTACTGGACTCTAGAGGGCCGCAGCCGAATGACAAAGAAGGTATAATAAGAATTATTTATTTAAACCTAGGTTAATTGCCTCTTCAGGTGACAAGAGGGCTGGCTCGTTTTTCGCACAAAGAATCAGTTTAGCGATTCAGCGCGGAAACGCTGCCAGCATTCTTGAGATCATTCCACGTGGGCATGATTTGTATAGTCCTAGCGTGTAAGTAATTTAAGATATAACTTGTACATTTTTCCTGTAAATAAAGTATATACCTGTATTTATTTATTCAAATTTTAAATTTTAAAATATTCTTTACTAGCAGCCTGCCCCTACAGGTATAAAATAACCCCTGTCAGTTAGTGTAAAAAAAATGATTAAAATCGATCGAGTAGTTTTGATTTATTCATTACTGCCCGTGGCCCGCAAGCGTTAAATTTGGAGAAAAAAATTTCCTTTCCCTATACCAAGAAGATTTCCTGCTATCTTTGGAATATCTAAATTCGTATAGTACATTTTTAATTATTTACTTTTACATTTTCCCTATGTATTTTATTTTTACAATTAATTACAGAATGTATTTAAACAAACTCTTGAAAGAGCGACTTAGCTGCTAAAGTCGAAGTGTTATAAGGCGAAGCGCGGCGTTCTCACGGCAATAATATCTCCGAAAATGTTCACTTAAATTACATGCTGTTAACGGCCATATTGATCTATATTAAATCAATTTAAGGTACTTAATTGGATAAGGATTAATGCTGTATTGTATAAAAATTGCTTTAAAAATAAGGCATAATTTTCTTAAATTAGTAAAAGTAAATGACAAAAAATGCTATAGTGGGTTATCCATAAGAGATAGACATATACCATCGCGAACTTTTCTGTAGACTTTTTCAAGATTTACAAATACTTAGTACATTATTTTGATAAATCTCGTAGGGTTTAGCCTGCGTTTGCAATGTAAGCGGAAAAAATGTAATTATTTACAGAAACCTCGAAAATTACTGTATTTCTCTACTCCGTATTGAATGTTATTATACGTACAAACCTTCCTCTGGAATCACTCTATCTATTTAAAAAAACCGCATCAAAATCTTTTGCGTAGTTTTAAAGTTTTATGCGTACATAGGGATATAGGGACTTTGTTTTATAATATGTAGTGATTCAAATAAACTTGTAAGTAAATGCTTTTGAATCGTCAATTCTACTGCTGGTTCGGAAAGCTGTTCCTACCGAGAAGAGCCAGCAAGAAACTCGGCGGTTGCTCTTTTATATTTATATTATTTCCATCCTCCTGCCCCCATCCCACTCTAGTAGTACATACTGGAAGAGGTACATACGTCTATTGAGGCCAAATTTTTTTTTTTTTTTAATTGTATGAGCTAGTTGCCCATCTCCTTTAATTATATAACCTGTTGCCGTTCCCCTAGTTCTAGAATGGCTGAAGGAGGAGCGGGGTGTGATGTTCGTGGCGCGTCTCCGTCAGCTGGCCGCCTCGAAATGCGACGACTTAGCACTGCTTCTGGTCAAGGCAGTCATGGACCGCGTGAGGTGCGACACCGTTGTTATATCGGACGTCCAGCAGGCGGAGGAGCCCAAAGGTATATATAACATAAAATATGCTTGGAATAGGAGCTACAGTAATGAATTTTCAGCTGAGATGGTGTGGCCATGTCTACCGTATGGAAAACTATAGGCTACCAAAAACTGTTTTCTACTCAGAACTTGCAAGTGGAAAACGCAGTACCTACGGTACAAAGATGTATTCGAGCGACATCTAAAAGCTTGCAAACTACCTGTTGAGGGTTGGGAAAATTTTGCAAAACTTAAGTCAGACTGGCGTTTTCGTGTCAAGGAGGGTATTAAATGTTTTGAGGAGACGCGACTGCTCGACCTTGCGTGGCGCCAACTGCGTAAAACTCGAAAATTACATATAATTATACATATAACAGTGCTGGTCAACCCTACTGCCCAACCTGCGACCGCACCTTCAATCACAAGTTTGGATTTGCCAGTCACATCCGTGCTCACGCAAGGAATGCATAGGGTCGCCGTTGTCGGATACGACAAGGAGCAATATATATACTATTAGCCCGTTGGCACAGTCGACCGGCCGCCAATCTGACGTTAACTTACCTAAATCGCTTTTTACGAGACTTCAGTAAGAAATAAAAAAAAAATATTAACAACAATTACATGATTAACAAGTACATGTACTAATTACCGGCCAACTGTAGGTTTTCATAAGCTGTGGTAGCCCAGCGGTATCACAGTGCGCCTCTTTCGAGAAGGTCTAGGGTTCAAACCCGGGGCAGGCACCAATGAGTTTTCTAGTAAAACTTATGTGTCTAATTGATAATTGCAATTTATTACACGCTTTTCGGTGAAGGAAAACATCGTGAGGAAACCTGCATATCTCTACAGAATTCTGGGGATATGTGTAACCTACCAATCCGCATGCTCCAATGCGGATTGGTAGGTTAGCTTTCCTCCCGTGCGCTAAGTAAACGGTGAAAGTTATTAAAAATCATGTGTTACAAAACTGTTCCCCTCTAAAAGTTCTGAATTAAAGTCCGCGACAGCATATGTCTAGACATATGCTTTTAAGGTTAACCCACTATTTTCATGGTTATCAATGGTATCTATCCACGCGGGCGGAGCCGCTTGCGATTGCCCAACACAAGATGGGTCAACTTAGCTTAGTCGACTTTTAGGACATCTCGGTAAGAAATGAGGGTGGCCTATTCTACTCACTCGTATACCACACGGCGGGTCAACTTACCTTAGTCGCCTTTTACGATACCTTGGTAAGAAATGAGGGTGGTCTATTCTATTCAGCCGGATACCACACAGCATGGACTTCGATACGTTACAGATACATTAAATTTAATTAAAATTTAATTTTTTACGTTTAAACAGCACCTCGGTGTCTAATACGTGATTTCAAAACCTTTGTACGTCTTTTAAAAAATATATTACGTAGGAGGGATAAACAAGTTATTTTTATTTTATTTATATAAGGGAAAAAGACCTAATCTTCTTCTTCTTCTCGTGCCATCTCCTGTCGGAGGTTGGCAACCATCATGGCAATTTTTATTTTTGAAGTCGCTGCCCGAAATAGCGAGCGGGCACTCCTGCTGTACCATTGCCTTAAATTTTTAAGCCAGGATATTCTTCTGCCGGGTTTTCTTCTCCCCTGAATCTTTCCTTGAATAATGAGTTGCAGGATCTCATACTTATTGCTGCGCATTATGTGACCGATATATTGGAGCTTACCAGTTTTAACTGTTCTTAAAATCTCTGTGCTTTTGTCTAGTCTCTGAAGTATAGTGGTGTTTCGCACTTTCTGTGTCCAAGATATTTGAGCATTCGTCGTTACAACCACATTTCAAACGTTTCGGATTACGTAATTACTTATACGTAGGCTGATGCTTAGCTTCCTATCACAGATAATCTTTTGCATTCTACGGTATAATAAATTATAAAAATTAAGTTGCAAAAAAATAATTCAAAAACCAGCAAAGTTTCCACAAATTACTTAACACTATTAAGAGTAGATTAGTTAGTTAATCATTTATATATAATACAAAACTTAAAACAGAAATGAAAAAAATAACAAATAACATATGGTGTATCACTTAACATATCCCTATTAAAGTTTTACAATTTTTCCCGAATAAATTTTTTAAATATCTTAAGATAACAATTAGTAAAATCAATATCAATAAAATTCTTATTGTAACTACAAGCTGGAAATAAATAAATATATGGAACACTTACACACACGGTCGTCCGTCCCCAAAGTAATACTTGATACTTGTGTTATGGGGGACAGACTACTGGTGAATGTATACTTATAAATTTCTAAATACATACTTAAATATACACCCAGGCTCAAAGACCAACAAATTCATTTATAGAACATGTTGGCCCTCGGCGGGAATCGAACCCGCGACCCGCGGCGTTGAAAGTAGGGTCACTACCCACTACGCCAACGGGCCAGTCAAGAAAGAAATAAGAAAGTATTCCTCGTATAATTAGCTTACTAACAGGCACTTGAAACATAGCTTTGTTACGTGTATTTATCCTAGGACATCTAAAATATAATATCTGGGTGACAACAATTATTTAGTTAGGGATCGATCCTTGGCATTCACATTTCTCGAGGCTGCCCGTTACTCGAATAAGCTACGTCGACTTGACAGTTAATGGCGAAAATTCAATTCAATATAAATGTTAGTGTTTTTTAATGCCCAAAAATAGGGATTAAACAATATTTTTTTACATAAAACCTAGCTAGATCAATTTTTCTCCCCCAAAACCTCCTACATGCTGAATTTCAGGAAAATCGTTGGAGCCGTTTCCACGATTCGGAAAATATATATATATACAAGATTAACTCATTTAAATATTAAGATGATATTACTTAGAAGAAATGTTATATTAAAACTTTAAAAATTCTATTTAACCAACAGATAAGCCGGAAGTAATCGGTCTGGAGACATCCTTCCGGAACATTCTGCGGAAGGAGGCCGGCTTCACGATGGACGTGTGGGAGTTGATAGTGGACATTGAATTTGTTTTGCTGTACAAAGGCGAGTCGCGGACCCGGTGTATTGAGCTGGTGAGTATGTCTATACTAATATGAACACTTGAAGTAAATAAGGCACTAAGTACCTAAAAATTAAAATTCTAACTTAATATGCAATTTAGTTTTAAAAGTCTTTTAGAAACAAATTGCATAATTAGTTCGAATTTTAATTTTTAGGTACTTAGTGCCTTATTTACTTCAAGGAAGCTGTGATGGCCCAGCGGTCTCGAGATTCACACGGTCGCACCGTGTGAATCTCTAGAGACGATCACGGGTTCGAACCCGGGCAGACACCAATGAGTTTTTCTCTTAAAACTTATGTGTCTAATTGATAATTGCAATTTATCACACGCTTTTCGGTGAAGGAAAACATCGTGAGGAAACCTGCATATCTCTAGAGAATTCTGGAGGTATGTGTAACCTACCAATCCGCATTGGAGCAGCGTGGTAGGTCTTAGCTCCAATCCTTCTCTCCCAAAACGGAGAGAAGAGGCCTATTCTCTAAATACTACTGGACCGATTTCAAAAATTCTTTCACTATTGTAAAGCGGCATCTTTACTGAGCGACATAGGCTATATTACATTAAAAAATAGGGATCCGTAATAAAAATGTAATAAGGTGTAAAAAATTACTCATAAAAATCTGTCATCGCATGCGCTGCGGAAACTATTGATGATATATTTAACAAAAATAAATCTATAATCCGACTTATTAGACTTTCTACTGCCATGAGATCGGCATGTACGCGGGTGAAACCGCGGGATATTACTAGTTTTAAATATTTTTATATCTCACCCATTACGGTACTATTTTCCCACCAGGCCAAACAAACACCGCTTCGGAATGGCTACCAGATTGTAGAGCGGTTACATAACCGCCTCGTGAACTTGCCGCATGAGAAGAAGTTATGGAAAAACGCTAAAGAGGTGGCCACATTGATTGCACAGGTGAGTAAATATGTTCAATTTCCAAAAAATATATATTATTATTTTGCTGTAATTCACGATTAAATAAGCTTTATGTAATGTTAAAAGTAGAGTGCACTATCCATGATCATATCACATATTGTATTGCCAACACAAAGACATACTCGTTAGGAGATAGAATCCCGACCATACGTTGACTCCAGGCAGAAACTCTGTCAAGATTGTAGTAGTTGATGTGTGCAGTGCTAGTGTGCTGTCATTGGTGATAGCGATGATTTTTAGTGGGTCTAATTGATATTGACAAATAACACGCTTTTCGGTGACGGAAATTATCGAATTTTTCTGGAGAATTCAGGGTATTCAGGGGGTATATGTGACCTACCAATCCACAATCCACAAGTGGGGAGGTCTAAGCTCCAAGCCCTATCTCCATTAGTACTATGCCCAGCAATAGGATAGCAAAAAGTGGCCTCTGCAGAATGAAAAGAGGCTGGCCTATATGCTTGTTCAGATTGTAGTAGTTGATTTGAACAGTGCTAGTGTATCTCTATGGGTAATGGGGGGGGCGGAGGGAGGCGGTGGAACGGTTCCAGGAACTTTGTTCTGGATCCAATCTACTGCTGGCGAGTCCTGGTGATAGCGACTTGCCTAAGCCCATCGTCTGCCGCCCTGTTAGGGGACCTTCGGACGTTCCGAACGGGGTATATCGGACGTCTGGCTTACAGGTCCCCGAGGCGGTGGGTGCATCTGGTGCTCCCGATGCACCGGTTCGCGGAGGGGGGCTTCTCTTTCGAGGGGCCCCTACCCGGAGGTGTTTATTCTCTGGGATCAGAGCTGTCGGCGGGATGGGGGCGATATGTACAATGATACCCTGTCCTTGCCATCGGCAGCGTGGTGGAGCACACAGGTCGTTTTAGTCGGTGCGAGTCCGACATAACCGCCGCCTGTCCCCGTCGGGCGGCGGTACCCATAAGGGGTTTTTTCCTGTATAAAAAAAAAAAAAGTGTATCTCTTTGAAAGAAAATATCTCTAGTATTCGTGGGATATATCTAACAAAAGTAATAATAAAATTATTTTGCTATAATCCGCGAAGAAGTTAAATAGAAAATATATATAATGCTAAATGTAGAGTGGACAATCGGTTATCATACCTGATACATGCAGGATATATCTAACTTACCAATCTGCATTGGAGCGGCATGCTAGGTCGAAGCCCCGTCTCTTCTCCCCAGAAAGCCTGTAACTAGAAGTAGGATAGTAATATCATGTTATATATGTCCCTGTTTGACAATAACAGCCAGTTACATTAATATACAGGTGGTGATAGCTCGGTGCATGGTAGTGCCGAGCTGTGTGGGAGTCGCCCGTGCTGCTCTGTACGGTTGCATGTACTCGCTGGTGCAGCTGCTGCCCGTTGAGAAGCTGCCGACCGCAGCAGCAGCACTCGCAGCACCGGCTGCGACGTCGCGGCACCTGCACACGCTAGCTGTCGCTGTGCACGCACAGGTCTGTACTGCATTCTAGAAAGGTCCATTGTGACGTCATAGCTCTAGTTTTGAAACGTAACGGACTCGTTGCGATACGATCGCTTGTGGAGGTGGTGCATTTAGACCAACATCGTACCCTTATTTAAACATACTAGCTTTTACCTGCGACTTCGTTCGCGTGAACTATCGTCGCATGATATCCTATTCCTGTAAAATTAACAGGATTTCTGTAGCCTATATGTTATTCCGGTAAATAAGGAATAATTTGCCATATTCAAATAAACTTGTAAACAAGTGCTTTTGAATTGTCAACACTAGTGCTGATTCTTATATCTGTTCCTACCGAGAAGAGCCAGCGAGAAACTTGGCGGTTGCTCTTTACAAAAATATAATTCTTATTACTAGTTTTCTATTAGTTATTACTGTCTTGTACAGGGCCGAAGAGTAGCTACATCCACAAAAATCTCTGGTGTCTGCCCGGGTTTGAACTCGAAAGAGTCGCACGGTGTTACCGCTGGGCTATCACAGCTCTAATATTTTAAACAATTACATAAATATAATTTGTCTATTTCCTATGCATTTATATATTTACAGTGTAAAGACACGAGGAAGGCGTTCGTGTGCACTTTGTACGTACGAGCGATCACAGCCGGAATGAACGAATTGGAGAACCTAAAACTGAACACTGAAAAGGTAAATATGATCTCAAATATATATATATGTGTGTGTGTGTGTGTGTGTGTGTGTGTGTGTGTGTGTGTGTGTGTGTGTGTGTGTGTGTGCGTGCGTGCGTGCGTGCGTGCGTGCGTGCGTGCGTGCGTGCGTGCGTGCGTGCGTGCGTGCGTGCGTGCGTGCGTGTGTGTGTGTATATGTGTGTAAGCTGTGATGGCCTAGCGGTGCGACCATGTGAATCTCTAGAGACAATCATGGGTTCAAACCCGGGCAGACACCAATGAGATTTTCTATTAAAACTTATGTGTCTAATTGATAATTGCAATTTATCACACGCTTTTCGGTGAAGGAAAACATCGTGAGGAAACCTGCATATCTCTAGAGAATACTAGGGATATGTATAACCTACCAATCCGCATTGGAGCAGCGTGGTAGGTCTTAGCTCCAACCCTTCTCTCCAAAAAAGGAGAGAGGAGGCCTATTCCCAGCAGTGGGATATTAACAGGCCGTTACTTACTTTTTTTATATATATATATATATATATATATATATATCCTCCTGCCCTTATCTAAGTGGGGTCCGCACCAAATGTTATAAACATCCTGTGCCAGTGCATGCCAGTGTGCAGTTAACCTCGGTTCCTAACCACCTAATGGCGTAAATGAAACCAGGGTTTCGTGCAGCATTAATTTATTAAGGATTATGACAAAAGTTTTTGCCCGGCCCACAAATTTAGGAAAGGAGTCGTGGTATGGTGCCAATCCGTTTTGACCTTTACCGCAGCCTCCTGGCAAGTAGTAAGTAGTCTCCTGGCGGGTCCGTGTACGGTGGTGGCTCGCACCGTTCAGGTCGCGACTTCTTGGTTGGGTGTGGCTCTTCGGTAGTAACTCCGGTTAAACCCTGGGTATTCGGTATTAGCTTCGAGTGCTGGCTCTGGTTGGTAATTAGTTAAGATAATATAATCCCGGCATTGACATGATTTGGTTGCGTTTTTATGACCGGCCGCCTACCTGACGTCAACTTAATTTAGTCGCCTTTTACGATACCTCGGTAAGAAATGAGGTTGGGAAGGGCAACAACTAGAAAATGGTTAATGACTAGTGCCCTTACGTTAATTATGTTTCAAAGGAATCTGAAGCCCGTTCTATGGAGCAGACGCTAGCTTCGTGGTTCATCCAGCTTGGCGTGCTACTAGCGGCCAGCTCTAGGTTAAGCTGCGAGTGCATTCTCACAGCTTTCTCTGTTCACCCCTCGGCTGCCATGTACGAGAGGGTGAAGAGGGCGCCACCGCTTGCACCTTTGGTTAAGGTTAGTTTTACTATTGTAAAGTTGAGTAAACTAATAGTAAAGTAAATAGTAAAATCCTACTGGGTTGTTTTTCTGGGTAAAATATCGGAGCATTCTCATGGATTGGAGTATAGATACATAAATCTGCTTCAATTATAACTAGTATTTAAATTTATAGTGCCTGGGTAACCGAGTATTGCTTGATAATTTTATTAAAATATATTAAAAAATCGCCCCGAAATCCCCCAATTTACTAGCTTTCATGAAACAAAACCATTCCCAAAATATAGACATAGACCTGAATTGAGTTTTGTGTTTTTTATTTATTATGTTATATTAAATAGACGTGTAGACGTCTATCTTTATCATCATCCTCCTGCCCTTATCCCACTCTAAGTGGGGTCGGCACAACATGTTACAAACATGTTGTCATATGATTTGGCTACGTATTTTACGACCGGCCGCCTGCCTGACGTCAACATATCTCTGTCGTATTTCACGACACCTCGGTAAGAAAGAGGGTGGTCTATTCTACTAAACCGGATACCACACGGTGGGTCATCTTACCTTAGTCGCCTTTTACGACACCTCGGTAAGAAATGAGGTTGGTCTATTCTACTCAGCCGGATACCACACGGCGGGTCGACTTATCTTAGTCGTCTTTTACGACACCTCGGTAAGAAAAGAGGGTGGTACTATTCTACTCGGCCGGATACCACACGGCTACTTTATATGTGTGTTATATTGTATATATTATAAATATAATTGTATATTGCTTTAGTCATCCTCCTTATCCCACTAAGTGGGGTGGGCACGTTCGGCCGCCTGTCGTACGTCAACTTACCCTAGTCGTATTTTACTACAACTCGGTTAGAAAGAGGGTGACCACCCTCTTTCTAAACTGTTTTAGTGGTTTATTTACTCAACCGGATACCAAACGTTGGGTCAACTTACCTTAGTCGAGTTTTACGACATTTCGGTAATAAATGAGAGTGGTTTATTCTATTCAACCGGATACCACACGGTAGGCCGACCTTCCTTAGTCGCCTTTTACGATACCTTGGTAAAAGCGCTTTTTCTAAGAAAATACTTTCAGAAATACTATAAGGAACTCGTACGACCCTACAAGCGTGACACGCGACGTGGACAATTACTGGTCCCTATATATAATATGGAAATAGCCAGAAATGGACCATATTTTAGATCAGTTTAAATATATAACAGATTGCCGAATATAATAAAAGACGAAAGCAATATTAAGACTTTTAAAACAAAATTAAAAGAATGGCTGGCACAAAATAGGTTTTTATAATTTATCGGAATTTAAAAAAAATTAAATATAATACATAGATAATAAGAAATATAAATAAAAAAATGGACATATAATAATAATAATTTCAATTTGACATATTTAAAATTACGACATTATTAATATAATTAAATACTATTTAAACACTATTTTCCTTACTAAATTGAAATTCATCATCATCCTCCTGCCCTTATCCCACTCTAAGTGGGGTCGGCGCAACATGTTACAAACATGTTATCATATGATTTGGCTACGTATTTTACGACCGGCCGCCTGCCTGACGTCAACATACCTTAGTCGTATTTTGCGACTCCTCGGTAAGAAAGAGGGTGGTCTATTTTACTCAACCGGATACCACACGGTGGGTCAACTTACCTTAGTCGCCTTTTACGAAACCTCGGTAAGAAATGAGGGTGGTCTATTCTACTCAGCCGGATACCACACGGCGGGTCGACTTACCTTAGTCGCCTTTTACGACACCTCGGTAAGAAATGAGGGTGGTACTATTCACTAAATTGAAATTATTGATTATTTAAATATTGACATTTATTTGCATTCAAATATGTTACATATTTGAATGCAAATAAATGAATAAATGAAAAAACAGGGTGGTCTATTCTACTCAGCCGGATACCACACGGCATATAACTGGTATTTGGTGTATTAATAAATTTTGATATTGTTAATTGCAGCCCGATATTCAAGAGCAAGAGCCCACGACGAGTTCAGAGTTCGGTAGCTGGGCGACCGACAGCAGGACGCAGACCAACTTGGTGAAGACATCAGAAACGTTGAACCTGAAGCAGACTAAGAAGCAGGCGAACGTTCTCTCCACTGCTATATTCACTGAGGGCGAAAGGCTGGGCCTTGAAGCAGACTTGTGCCAAGATCTTGCAGTATTGCTCTCCGGGCCCAGAGTGAAGACTCTGTACTGGGATTTGGATAAGTAAATATTGTTTTCAAGTTTAGACTATTGTTTATCCTCTGGCCGTTATTCTGCTCTAAATGGGGACACAACATGTTATAAACGACTGTTATAAATGACTGGCCCCTTGGAACAGTGGGTAGTGACCCTGCCTTCAGCTCCGCGGGTTGTGTGTTCGATTCCCGCCGAGGGCTAACATTTTCTATAAATGAATTTGTTGGCCTTTGAGCCTGGGTGTATATTTGTATTTAAGTATGTATTTAAAAATATATAAGTATATATTCACCAGTTGTCTGTCACCCATAACACAAGTATTAAGTTACTTACTTTGGGGACGGACGACCGTGTGTGTAAGTGTCCCATATATTTATTTATTTAAACCTTTCTGTAGACTGGTCTAGTATAGATATTAATAAACAACGGATCACCGATGACGAGATCCGTGACCGATTTTTATTTATTTATTGGGATAGCCAACAAGCCTTACATTATTAATACTATAAAATACTCTACAAACTATTAAATTAAATGTAGTCTTAATTATAGGTTAACAACGCATGTAATAGGGACGCGTACATTATTTAAATATATCTTAATATTTAAATGAGTTAATCTTGTATATATATATATTTTCCGAATCTCGGAAACGGCTCCAACGATTTTCCTGAAATTCAGCATGTAGGAGGTTTTGGGGGAGAAAAATTGATCTAGCTAGGTTTTATGTAAAAAAATATTGTTTTATCCCTATTTTTGGACATTAAAAAACACTAACATTTATATTGAATTGAATTTTCGCCATTAACTGTCAAGTCGACGTAGCTTATTCGGTTAGCGGGCAGCCACGAGAAATGTGAGTGCCAAGGATCGATCCCAACTAAATAATTGTTTTTTTCTTTTTTTAAAGTTTTTTTTTGTAAAAAATTACCGAGCGAAGCTCGGTCACCCAGATATTTATCTAAATAAAATTATAAAATACAAACTTTAACAATATTGTAAACTTATTTCATTTAAATTTAAACCGATAGAGAGAGATATCTGACTGTTTTACTACCGCTGGATGATTACTTATAATAATTAATTATGAATAATAAAATAAAAGTATTTAAGTAGTTTTGATAAATAAAAAATTTCTTTCTTTATATCAAGTATGTATATCAAATGATACAGAAAGATACAGAAGATACTGATACAGAAAGCCTACTATACTGTTGAGGATTATTTAGATGATAAAAATGCGTGGATATAAATATTGTTCGACCCTGTACAAGATAGAAACATTGAATGTAACTAGCATTAAGAATTGTATTTTTTAAAAAGAGCAACCGCCGAGTTTCTTGCTGGCTCTTCTCGGTAGGAAGAGCTTTCCGAACCAGCAGTAGAGTTGACGATTCAAAAGCACTTGTTTACAAGTTTATTTGAATAAAGAATATTTTGAATTTTAATTTGAATTGAATGATTATAGGGAGGTGTTGTTGGAGAATTGTCGGACGTATATTGAGAAAACTCACGGAGGCACTAGAGCTGTCACCACTGAGCTGAAGTACCTCAACCTAGATCCAACCTCCTTTCAACATTTACCTGAAGAGGAGGATGACGAAAATGACATTTATTATGGCATCGAAAAAGGTAAGTGGCCCACTTTCCAACTTTGTAGAATATTAGGTTTAGTTAGCGAATTGAAATTTTTTTATTCAAATAAATTTGTAAACAAGTGCTTTTGAATCGTCGACTCTACTGCTGGTTCGGAAAGCTGTTCCTACCGAGAAGAGCCAGCAGGAAACTCAACATAATACTTATAACTAGTAACATCAAGTCATTACTATCTTGTGATGTTATTATATACCAGCCTTGTGGTTAAAAAAAATCTGCAGGGTTATATATTACATATAAATCTATACTAATATATAAATCTGAAGAGTTTTGTTTGATTGTTTGAACGCGCTATTCTCAGTAACTAGTGGACCTATTTGAAAAATTATGAGCGTAAGATAGTCCATTTATCAAGGAACACTATAGGCTATATAACATCACGCTAAGATGAATAGGAGAGGAGCTACAATAAAAAATATTACGAAAACGGCAAAACTTAAAGCTTTCGTTGCGTACGCTAAGTAAACGGTGACAGTTATTCAAAAATCATGTATTAGGTGTAGTAAAAAGTAATCCATTATTTTTGCACGATATTGACGGCTTCATCTAGTTTAGTTAAACATATCCGATTTAGTTCAAATATGCAACGTTTTGTTCGATAACTTGTTGCCATTTTTAAGGTAATTTTATTTTGCCATTTTCACAGAAATCTTCTTTGTTATTGGCAAAAAATTGGGACAGTCGATTTTCACAAGCTTCTCTTGAGATTAATTTTTCACCAACAAAAACATTTGCCAGTGACAAGAACAGTTGGTAATCACTTGGAACTAGGTTAGGACTATAAGATGGACGCATAAAAATTTTCCCAACGAAGCTCTAGGAACTTCTGGCGAGGCACTATTGAAGTGTGTGGATTAGCGTTGTCCTGATAAAACATAATGCCTTTCCTATTGGCCAAACCTGGCCGCTCTGAGCGATTGCTTTCTTCAGATGGTCCAATTATTGATAGTACAGATCCAAATTAAGAGTTTGGCCTTAGTAGAACAGCTCATATTAGAGCAAATCCCACCAAACACACAGAAGAACTCTATTGGCCATTACTCCTGGCTTAACCACCGATTGCGCCTGCTCACCGCAGTTCGACCACGACCATTTTTGTAAGTGATCCCCTTTTCATCTCCAGTTAACATCCACTGAAGAAATGGGTTTACTTTGTTTCGATTCAGCAGTGATTCGTAGATGGAAATTAGTTCCATGTGGTTTTTCTGCGAAAATTTATGTGGCTCCCATACAAAGAGCATTTTTTATATCCAGCCTATTAAAGTGGTTCTAAAAAAGTTTTTGTGCAATCTTCAGCTCCTGAGCAATCGAAAAAGTGCTTGCATGACGGACTTGACGATTTTCATTATTTTATTGACATTCTCGACGACTAGTCCTACGGAACGTCGTGCGTCTTTAACATCAAAATTACCGGATCTGAATCGACAGACCCAAAATTACACATGATTAGCTAATGCAGTATCAGGACCATAGACATTATTAAAATTTTCAACCGCCTGGCTTGCATTTTAGTTTTAATCGAAGAAAAACTGAAAAAAAGGAAAATTTATCTTTTTGGTGCCCATCTTTGGCACGTGCAAAAAATATTCAATCAAGCAATCACAAAAATGTCTGTCTGTTTGATTTTAGTACGAAAACATACGCTTCTGACACCGTTTAGTGTAAATCGATAGCACTTATCACGGTGAGTTATCGATTACTAACGACATGATCTAAAAATAATGGATTATTTTTTACTAGACCTATTATTACAAAATTGTTCCCCTCTAAATAAAAGTCCGAGACAGCATATGTCTAGCTTTTAAGGTTTACCCACTTTAACACTTTAACTTTAATTAATTATTATGGTTATCAAAATGCTATATTGCCACTTTAATCTTTCCACACGGGTGGAGCCGCTGGTAATTGCTGGTAATATTAGGTCAATAAAAAACAATCATAAGACCTGTTGTGCTTTATGGATAAGAATGTTATTCGATGAAAATGACGAACGAAAGAAGAGAGCATGCAAATGAGATAAGAATATTAAGGTGAATGTATGATGTGACAAGACTATAAAATACGAAATGACTGTTTAAGGGAAAGTGAAGTATGGTGGATTTGATCGATTTGGTAACTGTAAAAGTAATTAAGTTAAATTCTGTGTTTAAATATTTATTAAAGTATTTTATTACAGAAAAGTTAGTTATTATGTACTTTTTGTATGGCAAAGAATTTAGTTCTGCCATAATATATTATTTGTGATTAACTCATACAAATAACATCTTAATTTACTGTTTGTTACAACTCTTACTTAATTATCATGTATGTTCAATATCTGTACAGTTATTTAACATCCTAAATCTCTTGTTAAAACAGGCTATGAACACTTAGTAGAGTTTGAAGAACCACTAGATGATTATGAAGATATTTTGTCAGATGACTCCATAAGCACTGACACTGCTCCCAGTCTTGTGGAGTTACCCATCGCTATCCCGAAACGTAAGAAAAATAAGTCCAAACAGTTACAATTGTCATCTGAGGAAGAAATTGATCCTCTTAGCTTTACTCCTTCAGATATTTTAAAAAAAGATAAAAAAGAAAGAACTCATAACAAGGAAAGAAGTAAAGATAAAAGTAAAGACAGAGATAAAAACAAAGTCAAGCTGAAAGTGGATGGTGAAATAGAATATAATTTAAATAATGGAACAGTTGCAGATAAAAATAAAGATTTACAGAGAAAAGAAAAGAAAAAAGAAAGAAAAGAGCGTAAAAAGAGAGAAAAGTTGGAAATGTTAAATAAATTTGAACTGGAACGTTTACAGACCTGCAGTAATTTATCCGGAGTTGTTGCTACGAATATTACTAGCGTATCAAATACCTGTGAGAAAATAGAAACGCAGTATAATACCAACTTAAATGTTGATAAAAATATATGCACTGATAGCGATTATGATAGTCAAGGGAAATCATCAATAACATCTGTTAATTCTGAATCGAATGTAAATGCTCTATTCGATGGTTTACGCACTATGGATATCGTGAAATCTTCCCCTACAGATAATAAACAGAAAACGGATATTCCTTTAATTGTTAATGCACATCAAAACGTCAGTTTTGTTAAAGAGGAAGTTAAAAAAGGTATACAAAGACTTATTGAATATAGGCGACATAAAGTACCAAATGAAAGTTCGAAATACCTAAATGCATCTATCAATCCTAGCTTTAGTAATTTTAAACATTTGCCAAATATATTATATTCTTCCGTAACTACTCCCAGCAGTGTAATTGTACCACAAATCTCCAAAATATCTAATACACAAGAAATAACATTTCCAGTCAAAAAACATGAACCAAACATTTTTATGGACAGTAAGAATGAAAAGTCTCATCTCAAAAATGAAAATAATCCCACAAAGCATGTCAAAGTCGTCCAAACACAATTAAATGACAATTCATTAAAAAGAGAACTAGATAAAGCTTCGAATCGAAATCAGTTATCTAAACATTCGCCTTCAATCACAAAGCAAAGAGGAAAGATGGTTACATTTTTGCAGAGAAAACAAGGTAATGTTCCAGAAAAAAGTAATTCAAAAGAATTTGTAGATAAACATCCTAATTTGCAAACTGTAAAGCAGATTGTGCCATCTTTGAGAAACATAAGTAAATCACCTAGCCAAAATATACCCCAAGACCTTTCAGGGCAAATGTCGAATGTAACGCCAAGTCAAAAACAATTTCATCATTTTTTAAAAGAATTACAAGAGACTATAAATGCTGGTGCCATTGTTGACAAATCTATACCTGATAAGACACCATGCTTTAAAAAAACAGTGCAGCCAAAGAAAACTGATAATGCGCCTAATACTTTTGCAAGATTGAGCTACATGCATAAGAATAAACAATTTGATCATAAACCCAAACTCACAATTAATCCAACAGTAAAACAAAATAAATCTATGCAAAATATGACTGTAGGGCAACTTCAGCATCTTAAAGACATTGACCAGAAAGTATCTCACTTGCAGTCTAAAGGTGAAATAGTGATATCAAGAGTTGATAAAAGAAAAAACAAAAGTTTAAATGATAACTCTAAAGTTCTGGTGCAGAAAATTGAAAATATAAATGGTTCCTCAACTTCAATAAATAACACAATGCCAATAAATAATAACAAAAAATACCCGGTGATGACAAATATGTTATCATCAGATAAACGGACAAGTGATTGTACGATATCAAATAAAATTGAACTCAATGGTGACAAACAATGTAATATTCCAACAAATCAACATTCTACAACAACTTTTCTATCGGAGAAGGACCAATTTGATCTGGTATTATTACTAAGGCAACAATCTAAAATGAACCCGCCTATCGCACCAGTAAAACTGCAGTTTCAGAAAAAAAATGTTAGTGGTATTACTATTGCTACAGCCAATGATACATCCCAGTACCCAAAATCTGAAAAACCAAGCATAAGTAGCCGAAATACCCCATCAAAATTACTGGAAGGATCCCGTTCACAGTCTCATCCTGTATCAGTAATCAAGGCTACTAATAAATCAATAAATAATGTATCAGAACCTAAGAAGAATCGTTATTGTAAAGTATTAAGCAAAAAGTCTATTTCAAAACAGAAAATAAAAAATAATGATACTCAACAATCTGATTGGAAAAGCGTGATGGACGATCTTTTAGCCCACAAAACTCCAAGTAGAGGTCCGAATGCTCTCGATGTTTTACTAAAAAAGGATTCATTTGAAAAAAGGTCTTCAGACAGCTCAGGCATCAAGAACCAAGGAACAGCTGATACCAATTGTAAAAATTTGAGTGAAGTAAGTGGAAACAATAATATTCCTATACAGCCAATTGGTGAATTAAATACGAGTTCTACAAACAGTAGCATATTATTGATATCCAAATCATCATTGTTACTATCAGATAAACAAAAACAAGAAAAACCTAAAATAAACTATTGCACGGATATAATAAAGAAGAATTCAACAAATATCCACGAAAAACATTTTCCTAGTGTTATTCAGAATAGTAATGACCCATTTATATCTGGCATACCAAATTCTGACTATGACTTATTGGAAGAGTTGATGGATGACGATCTACGACAGGAAATTGGAGAATTATCATCTGATGAAGACGCATATCGTTCTGCCACCCTAAGTAATTCTAAAACTAAGAATAACCTTTTTACGAAGGAATCAGGAATCCACTTTAACAACCTAAATGATGTAGCAGCTGACAATTCTCATAATAATAATAGCGCTAATTATTCTGCAATAACTAAAAACTTCTCTGTAAAGAATCTTACGAAAACTGCAATTCAAAGAACTTCTGCCAATGATATAAATTTCAAGCCACATATGTTTTTTAAAGACTCAATTACTAAACCAGTATGCGCTAAAAATTCAGTTATATATGAAAAGGCATGTACAAAAGTTTCTGATACAACTCAGCAACAAATTATGTCCCCCGATGCAAACATTTCTACCGAAACTACTTTTCACGGTAAACATAATCCTTATATCACACCAAAATCTAAAAATCCAAACAATTTACCGAAAATACTGGAAAATCCTGAAAACCATACAAGTAATAATGATGTTCATGAAACTTGTCAAGTTCCAATAATATTAGATTCTGCACAAGTATTGCTTGCTGTACCTCAGAGGAAGACTGCATCGAATGTTGTGCTTATTGGCAGTGATTTAATTTATGATCCATTTTCTACACTACAAAAGGATTCATTAAAAATATCTGGAAATTTGTCCGATTTAAATAAAAGTGCTATTAACCAATCTCCAACGAATTTAACTCTATTAAATGTCACACCATTACATGGTCCAGTTTCAACTCCAGTCACTTTTGAAAGTTCTAGTGTACCAGTCATTCAGAAAATACCAACTAAAGATTTCCAACATGAAAAACCTAAATCAATGTTTAGAGAAATCCAACAAATAACGTTAAATGAAGAACTTCAAGAATTAAATCAGTCAACTATCAATAGTAGTACTCCACTTGATTTAAATTTTTTGACGTCAACAGATATTGCTTCGAATATTAATTTATCAGATCCACTTCTATCTAATTATGTTAGTGGTGATTTAGGCACGAATTCATTACAGACTCATACAAAGTCAAGAGCCACACCAAGGCTGCCCGAATCGATAAAAAATTTGGACTTACACAGAAACACTAAAAGAAAAATATGTGCAAAACTTCAAAATGAAAAAATACTCGCCACTAATGAAAATAATACAACTGATCACGTAAATAAAAGAAAACCGTTCGTAAAGAATCACAGTGAGTCAGAAGATAAAGAAAAGATGCAGAAGAAAAATTCGTTACATTTAAAGAGAAACTTACGTGTACGTTCTTGTTATGACAAATCAACAGCTCTTGTTTGTGATGAAACTGTGCAGTCAGAAAAAAAATTGGGAAAACAAGAAAGCATAATAGAAAATATTCCTGAAATTAAAAATAAATTTGAAGCAATTACAAGACAAAATATTCCAATAAAAACAGTCATTAACCAAGATATACAATTAAATGACCATGAGAGTAATATTGATATCATTAAAGCAAATAACAATGACAAGGATAATAAACAAACTGTACAAGACATTAACTACGTCAACAAAGATATTAAAGTTCCTGTTGCATGTTTAAGCAGTCAGAATAATGAAAAAGAAAAACATGAGACAAATGTAAAATTAATTGGTGATAAAAAAGTTAAACAAAATTCGGAAAGATATTCTCAGAATGTCATAGTAGCAAAAGATAAGATTTATGATGTCAATTCTGAAGAAAATTTAGTTGGGATTAGAAAAGAAATGCATCAAGATGAAATGAAATGTTTATCTCCAATTCTTAACTATCCCGATGTCAATTCTAGTAAAATACCACTTAAGACTGCAGCCTTCACACACAAAATAACAATGAATAAAGATAATAAGAGGTCAAAAGCAAGGATCAATAGTCAAAAAGAAATAGATAAGCATATGGAGACAGAGGTTCCTCCTCATAATACTGATATATCAATGCATGTACCATCAGCCTTACCTAAAAGTACAATTCAAAAGCCGGTTAACATTTGTCATGGCAATAATATTGGGATCTTTGGAAAAAACGATAATATGGATCTCCAAAAACAATCACCAGTTATTTCCCATTGTGTGAATACGACAAAAGAGTGTGAATTAAATAATGAATTAAGAGTTGAACATCATAGAGATGTTAATCACAGTGAAAGTCCAACAGAACGTACCCTAGACACTAACCAGTGTATAGGTCCATTAGACACAGGAGTAAATCCAGGCACAATAAGAGGACAAGCTGGCACAACAAAAAATATTAATGATCTTCAATCAAAAAAGATGAACAGCGATGACATTTCTAAAGATATACATACCAATATCTCTGTAAACAAAAAAAATCAGGATAAGCCAAATAACATTACCTTGTCAGGACACAAAATTGTATTTGACGAATTGCCGAATTGTAATAGTAGTCCTTTAAAAAGATGCGTTCGAATTAAGCTAGCAAATGGTAATTCATTTAAAGTAACAATTTCTGGAAAATTAAATGTTAAAATTGATTCTTTATTTGAAGATCCAACGGTGAAATCTTTATTGTTGAAAAATATATATAATAATTCAAAATGCACATTAAACATACAACAGCTTTCCATACAAAATAAAAATGAAACTCCAATTCTAAAAACTGAAGTCAAGAAAATAACTTACCAAAATCCAGTTATTGATTCAGAAACTATCAATTTAATCAGTGACGATGAGGACAGCGATTCTCAAAGCTTTAAGACCGAATATGGAAACTTTATTGTTTCATCGATGGATCAAAGTATTCATAAAAAACATCAAAAAAAGTTATCTCTAAAATCGATGGTTTTATTAGAGAGGTGTAAGGTTTTGCAGTCATTATTGCAAGCTAATAATAGGTCAAGTGAGCCCGTAATAAATAATATCCATAAAGAGAACCAGCCATCGGCTCCAAAACAAACTATTACTGATTATATTGAAATAGATGATTCTTCAGATGAGTGTGAAGATGAACTAAATCCCTTTAATAAGAATATTAATGTCCATAATAATAAAGAATCTATTGATAAGGTAAATAATCTTAAAAATTTATTAATTCAGGATTTAGATGTGGAACAAAACATCGGCGATAATAATACACATGATGTAAATACAAATATAAATGAAATGAATAAAAATAAAGAAATGACACTAATTCAAAATGATGAAAATAAATTAAAAATATGTCTTTTAAAATTAGAGAAATGCGACCAACTAGTTGAAAAATTAAGGATTAAAAATCAAAAATGTTTTGTAAGTTTAGTTAGATGCGATCAGGCTATAAAAGATTCAGACAAAAATGTCTTTAATATAGAGAATAAGACGTTGAATCCTGATGAGACTACAAAAACAACATTAAAACGAAGTAATTCTGAATCGATTCTAAATAAATTATTGTTAAATAATTCTAACGATTGGTCGCAATCTACTAAAGAACTACAATTGCGCGTATCGCCATCATTGGTTAATAACTTTGAAATTCCGACAAATTTAAATATGCCTACCGCCGTTGACATAATTCATTTGTCCGATATTAAGTGTGACGCTGATTGGCTTACGACAAAAACCTTTTTACATAAAAGTTGTAATGTCATACATCACTCATCTTTACCAACGTTAAACTTAGTCAAGGAACATATTAAGTATGACGATTATTCAACGGATTGTGATAGTGACCTAGATTCCATTTTGTCCACCAGTAATGACACATGTATAGAGCACAAAATAGTGGTGCCTAGTTTGGTCAAACTTCTCGTTAACTTTTTTGCATGTAGATCCGACTTAATAGATAGAATTATTAATATGAGGTTACCATTGGAGAACGTAACACAATATTCAGCCTTAAAAAGGAAAGCTACTGATGATGTATATTTAAGACAAAATAAAATTAGTAAAACAAAAGACGATTTTATGTCAGAAACTATCTGTTGCACAAGAGTAATAAAGCAAAAACTCAGTGATAAAAACGCGTCAAAATCTATAACCGAATTAAAATTCTTACCTAGTGATTCAGTAAAAGTAGAGAAAATAGTAGTAAAAGCAGCTGAAGATCACGTATTGAGTGAAAACTGTAAACATTTTGATGATAGTAACAAAACATCTGATCCTATGTTCACATCAGGGCAAAACACAATTGTATCAGAAGATAAAGCAATTTTAAATTCAGAATACTTGGCTACTGACGCGTGTCATAGATTGAATAGGTCTTCAAATAAATTTGATAATGTTGCAGCGATTAACATTAAAGTCAAAGAAAACCCAACTGCAACTAAATCTTCTGTTAATGAACGCTCCTCAGAATTTTCAAATCGGGGAAAAATAGTAGCAAATGCAATTTGTGAGTTAGATAAATCGAAAGATGTAATCGTAGGTGAACTGAACACTGGTCATTTTAAAAATAAATTCAAAGAACTTGATGTGATCACCTGTAAAACAAACTGCCTAGAACTGGAAAATACTTTTTCACTTCAAACGAACGTGGAAGAAGAATCTATTAAAATTTTAAACAACAAATTTGAAAATAAGTTAGTAGTAGCAACGGACGTTGACAAGTTTGGCAAGACTTGTTTTATAGAAGATGTTAAATTAAAACAAAGAAACGAAGAAGTATATGGTGATGATGAAAAAGAAAAAAAATCATACACTTGTGGAAATACTTCAAAAGTTATTTCAACTCCAGAAACGGAGGAACCTTTACACTCCAAATTTGATTCAGCGATATGTCCACAAAATAAAAGCGTAACTTCTCCCTTGGAGGGTGCAGAAAATAATGATATATATGCTTTGGTTGATAAACAAAACAGAAATTCTCATGCAGTATTTAAAGAAAATGTGTCAGAACACACTGTCAATGTGTCCGTGGATATAATAAATGAAAATACAGACTATATCCTTCAAGCAAATAATATGAGCCATAACATTATACATGAAATTGAAACGAAAGAAAAGAAAACGCATTCACTGACAAATGCTTCATGTTCAGAAACTTCAGATAATTCAAAATTGTTTAAGTCGAAATTTGATACACAGTTGAAAGCACAAATTAAGAACACTTTCAAAATTTGTGAGAATTCTACGTGTTCCTTAAAAGATTCAAATTTACTGGAAATCGATGTCAAAAAAGGTCTTTTCGAGGCTGGAACATATAAATCTCTAAAACATACATCACAGTGTGATTCTGAACCTAGTTTAGATGACCATGACGAAAATTCTATGCATAAAAATAATATTGTCGCTGATACCGAGAGAATGAGAAAAGAAAAGCCAATAACAATGATTGATAAAAAATACCCTGAAGTGACTTTGCCAATTAACAAATCTGATAATGAGGAGTTACATACGAAAGAAAGCAGCCAATTAATTTCAAATGACGAAAATAATAAGTTACAAATAACGCATAACTTACAAACAGATAAATTTGCAGAAAAACTGTCAGATGAAAGAAGTAATTGTAATGATGAGGAAATTAATAATGCAAATAATTATAGATTATCTGTGTTGAAAACTAAATCAAGAACAAATTCAATTTTAGATAATGTGCTTTCAAACGATCCTAATATCCCGTCAAAAGAAACTCCATTAACGCCTATTGCTAAAAATGAAGTTCAACACAGTTCCTTATTTAACACAACATTCACACATGTAGGACAAGAATTTGGGAATGATCATAAGTCAGAGACTATTGATGGCGAAACATCTTCACTAGAACTTCAACGAAAATTAAACCTACAAGTCAATTCGTCAGGAAAAAATGAAATCATCAATGATCCGCTAAAAGAATCAACAGCTAATATTATGTATCAAACGAATGGATATGACTCATTAAATGTACCAGAAAGCAGGTTTAATACTGATCCTAACAGAGAAAAAGAAATCACAACAATTACGGAAACTTTGGAATTGACAGAATTAGAGCAACAACGTGGCCATTTGCAAGAAACCAAAAGTGTTGTATGTAAAAATAACGTTAACATTTCTTTAAATGAGTCACAAGTCCTGATAAAAAAATCTGAAATAAATGTAAACAAAACATGTATTTCAAGTCAAAAGCATACATTACAAACAAAACATTGTGTCATTGATTCAGTCATATTAGACAAGAATAATGCCAATGAATTTATGTTAGACACGCTAGACGAAAACAATTTTAAAACATTACCGAAACTAGATGCAACAGACAACCATGTTGATGCAAAAGTGAAACGAAAAACTGATATAATCGACGGTACTAATATTGCACAAACTGAACACAAAGTTTCTTGCTGTTCGAATGTAGTCACAGTTCAGAAAAAAGAAGAAGATATAGTTCTAGGTTTATTTAAGAAAAAGCATATGACTTATGTAGAAGATCTTAAACCAAATGCCATTTTAACGGAAAACACACAATTAGTTCATACAAAATACGATTTACAAGTTGATGTAGAAATTGAAAATATATTATCATGTGAAAGTAATATTAAACATCAAGACAATACATGTATGGATAATGATTACAATTTAACTTCTAAATGCGACTTCCCTAAAACAAAATCAGATTCATTGGATGGATTGGATTCAGATAATTTGGATGAATATACACATCGTTACCATAAAATAACCCCTAAATATGTTAATAATGACAGTGGTGAGGAATGTTTATCAAACCTTAATGATAATAAGAATTTGCCATCCTCTAATACTCGGGAGGAAAAAAGCAATATTGGACTTAGTAATATTAAGGTTACAGATGTTACTGAATCTAACAGTACTTTGGAACGGAAATGTGATATTATAACTAATAACGATAACTTAATGACTTGTAATATACCTAAAAAAAATGTCGACAAAATTTCAGATATATATAACTCTCATAACGCTGATTCATCACTAATAGTAAGCAGCTCTAATTTTAGCAATTTAGATAAACGTGCTCCAGGCTATCCCGATGATAATACTTATAGCAATGTTACGTCTACTTCTCTTCAAGTCCCAAATACCAAAGCACATTGTCTCGATCATGATATAAATAATTTAGTTATCAAACAAAGTACACCCTTAATCCAGGATGCAATAAATTTTCGTACCGATTATTATTCTGTACAAAATATTAATATCAAAGGTAATCAAAATAATGCAATTAAAACTGATAAGGTACCTGATAAAACTATTTCTAGAAATACGGATACGAATTTCTTTAGTTCCACATCTTCCGTTGAGTCCAATGTGACTTGTCAGCTAGATAGTGATGTTAGTATTAACACCGAGCGATCTAACGTGAAAAAGCAAAAGTCTATTTTGGAAGTTTTGACCAAGCAATATAAAGAAAAAGAGATTGTTGAAAAAACAGACGTATCTACTTCTTATGATAATAAGTTGCAAAAAAATGTAACACTTGTATATAAGGGCGACTCCAGTTATATACTAAAAGGGTCAATATACGAAGATCCAGTAGTTGGGACTTGTTATCTTTTTCCTATAGCAAACAGAGCTTCAAAGATCCAAGAGCCAAATTGCATCAATATAAGTGACAATAAAACTCTTAATGTAATTGAAAATTTAAAAAGTAAAGTTTTAGAAGATTACCAAAGCATTGGAAGCTTTAAAGTAGTACCCCCTAAAATAACATACTCAAGAAAAAGATTAAAAAATGACGATGATATAGTCAAAATGAAAAACAAAAAAATTCGAAATAACTTGAAACGTAAACTTGTTCATCAGGATAGCCAGCTGAGTGCCAAACGATACAGAAAAGGCAAAAATATTGATTATCCAAAATTAACTGTTACAACGATGCTTGAGTCTGCTTACAGCAAGGAATATAAGCGTCTTTTAGATTATTGCAGTTCTATAAAATTTTCGTTTTCCCGATCATTTCATAAAGAATATATTGATGTACCTGCTATGTTAAAATATCGACCTATCAAAGAAATTGATGTTAAGGTTGTGACTGATAAAAGTGATATTGAAAATGTCCTTTTCTCTGAATATGACAAGGAAGTTTCATTCGATCCCTTGGAACAAACGCTAGTTGATGAAATATCAGCTAAACATGAACGTTTTTACACTAGTGACCATATTAGCGAAACCAATTTTAATATGGGTTTTGGTGATGGGTCCGACAGAGTCATAACAACATCTGATAGAAATAATAATATTTCAATAGTTTCGGCTGCGACTCTGTCGGACGTAAAACAATCTCAGCCGTTTATAACGTCCGAGGATAACGCAGATAATGCTTATAAACAAAAGTTGTGGATGCCAAATAAAAGTCAGTTAGAAATTCTTAAACGTTCAATCTCCTACATTCAACTAAGGGATAAAGTTCGTTCTTTTTTTAAAAAATCAGCAGCTGAATTACATAACAACTGGGACATGGACAATATGAAACATAAAAATACATTTCAGAATAAACATGTTAAAAGTAAGTTTCCGTATAGTTTGCTAACTTCGGAGTTTATTGAACCTGCTCCAATTGAAACGGTTGTACAAGTTGTGCAGGTTGGTCAATTGCCATATAGTGCTGCCGCACAAAATCCAGTGACATGTGATCCACGAGTAACCCAAGTTACAGACGCTAGCCCACAATGTTCAATGGAAAATAGCCCACACGGTGAATCCCAATCGCCTATAAAGACTGAATACACTGAATTAACAACTGCTGATTTAAGTTTACCTTTAGTACAAGAGTATGAGCGACATATTATGGAGTCTCAGGAATCATCCAAAATGTTAAACAGTCACCATGAAGACATACCAGTTGAAACAGAAATGACGTCAATAGTAAAAACTGAAATTACGGTAGAATTATCTCCATTGAAGGAGGAGCCTATTGACTACGAGAATGATAGTGATGATTTGCAGACTCTAGTGAATAAACACATCAATAATGTAGAGTATACATATGATTCGAATGATAATACCATATTAGAAACCCAAACGAGTTCAAAAATCACTTATGATTCCTTTGAAAAAGAAGACAACGATTTCTCTGAGCAACAAGAGGAACAGAACGGTATAGGTGAGAAAACAGATCAAATTGCTCATGCCATGAACGCTGCCGGTATAACGACTACTCCAGAAACACTTATAAATAAAAGAGCGCATGATTTAGTCAATGCAATGTCTCAAAAAATTTGTCAAGAGGTCCCTACAAGTACCTCTCTTTCACCCAATAATTATTCAAAATCGCCCAATGCAATGACATTACAACAAACACTGTCACAAATATTGCCACCACCGTTGAATGAAGCGAATATTCATGAAAATAATCAAATTACTACAAATTCTTCGGTGCCCTCACAAGTTTTACATATTGTTCAAGGAAAAAATACGAATGGTAACCAAATAACATTAGTAGATAATACACAAAATTCTGTAATTAGTAATACTACTGCACCTGTTTTACATATAGTACAAAATAAGGGATTAAATAATGGTTCCCCACCGAATTCGACTTCAGGACAGCATACAAATTCTTATAGTGGTTTGTCCTTAGTCGACACAGGAATCCAGCAAGGAAACAATCAGCTTCTTCACATCGTTAATACTAATAATCAGAAGAATAATAGCACAGGGCAAATTCTAAAAAGAGTAAATCTTTTGACTAATCTTACTAATGTTCAAGGGTCTAATGAACAAAAGATGGTACAATTTGTTTGTAAATCTGCAGATGGAAAAGCTATTCATTTGAATGCCCCACATCAAAGAAGTATGGTTTTAAGATTACAACCAATTGAATCGCCTGCTATTCAAACTACCCCTAAAGAAACAGACTGTCAAGACAGTTCTAACCCTTCATCTAACACTAATATTATCGCAAATAAAGAATCGTCAGCATTGCAACATGAAATAAAATCTCGTTCTATGTATGAAGAAAATTATGCAAAGTTTATACAGAGCTCTTCTAATAAATCCCTTGAAAAAGCAACTAGTTTACCAAAATTTAACCAAGCCTTTGGCAAACAGATATATCAAGATAACAATCAAAAGGGAAATGATCTAACCACTAACACCAGTAATATGACATGCGTAAATACTAATAATGATAATTCTGAATGTCAGCCCAACGAGAATTCAGTAAACTTAGATCATATTGGAGAAATGAATAGCCCACCATTATTACTAAGGAAAAATACAACACACTCAGCTCAGACGCAACCATCGGCAGCAAATTTAGTCCAACAAATTAAACAAACCATGACTCCAATGAATATACAAACCATGCACGGAGGTGTTATATATACACGACAAATACCAGTTAACATCGGAGGAGGACAAACTATTAATTTAATAACAGTTCCGACTACGGAGTTGATAGACGACGCCAATCAAAAACAAAAAGGTGATATTAAGTTCATTAATCAAAATGACTTAGACTCTCCCATTATTAAAATTGTGCCCCAGAGTCAAAACACAGAATGCACGCCTGACGAAAGCACTAATCACTTGGGGTTAAACAGTGAAAACTCTCAAAATGCACCAACCCAACATCAACCTGTGTTAACACAAATGCGAATAAAATTGCCAATGCTTAGTAAAACACATCAAATGGTATCTGGAGCCAGAGTTGTACGACCGTCTTTTTTTCAAATACAACGCAATGTTATTGGAGGTGCTAATCAACATGTTTACCAGCAACTAGTCTTTACTGCTACTCCGCCACTTGGTCAACACACAATACGCCTCCCGCAAAATCAAGCATGCAGGCAAGTAAAGATAGCTTCAGATGGTCAGTCCTCGTCAGAGCCTCAAATGAGCTCTTCAACACTTGAACAGCTGCGAGAATTTGATATGGTTCTCGAGCAAGTGAAAGAAAGAAGTACCGTTCAACCTACTGCAAATCCAAATAATACATTTACCAAATTACCTGCGCCGTCATGTGACACAACAGATAGCACTTCAGTTACTTCAACGGTGACTGAGTCCACTCAACAAGTTCTATATTCTATCGGATCAAATCAATCATTAAATATAGCATATGTAAACAGAAAATCAATTGCAGCTACACCAACAACTTCGACATTTATTCGATCGCCTGACTCGTCTGGCATAACAGAATCACCTTCTTCAACAAATGTACAAGTACCAAACACTGTTACTAGTGGATCGACAATAAATGAAGTCACAGTTCAGCCAAACCAACAGAAGCCAGCGAAAGTTGGATCTAAGTCTAAATCGAGACCGAAATCTTCAAATCCGTCAAATTCTTTGAAAATAAATACTGTTCCTCCAAAAAGTTCGACTCAAAAACCTTTAGAAGACGAACAGACTACTCAGCGAATTCTATATATATTGGCGGAATATAAAGAACAAGTAGAAAATTCTCCGGATAAAGATAAACCTGCGCCACGGAGGAGATCAAATCCCCCCACGAATCCCTCGGGATCTTCAAAACGTAAGAAGAGCTCCAGTGGATCTCGACGGCCTGGCATTCGCGAAGTGAGTCCGGTGCACGGAGACGAAACTTGCCGCACAATGGGTTCCGAGGATAGCAGTTGTGGTACCTCTCTAGGAGATTGCAATGAAAATTGCCTGGAAAATCATTCTCCTCAAAATAGCCCAACCAAGGTCAATAGAAAACTATCTTTTGATGGCGTAACTACAGCTGTTACCCAATCCCCAAGACCCCAAACTCAGCGCAACGTTATAGTCGCCGATGGTCAAACTATAACTGTAGCGAGAGGACCTCCCGGCAAGCCCGCCACTGCAGTTTTGATGCCGACAAATTACATTTTACCTGTTTCAATGGTTAAAGGTGGTCAGCAAATAGCTATAGTTACAAACCGTGGACCGAAATTACTGACAGTCGGTGGCGGTGAAGGAGGGGCTACTAATGCGCTTTTATTGCAACGTCTTATCGGCCCTGCGGGTCTTAAGCCTGTTCTGGCACGACCTGGAGTTCGACACGTGCGCTTACCAACAGCGGCATTGCACAATCTTCATGCTTTCAATTTATCGACGGCGACAAACGTTCAACCTCCAGACAGCACTGTCTCCCCAGCTTTAGCACCTACGCCGCCTGACCTAGTAGAAACGAGGCCTAACAGTTCACCATGGACAGATCGTGAAGGTCAGGATGTAAAGCCAGAGCGAGAAACGAGCCCTGAGGGATCCGAGCCTTGGAATTTACCGACATCTGCTGAGACTCATGACTACACATACGAAGATCGAATTCGGACGGAGAACATGGACAGAACTGTGCTTGTGAGTATTTTTTTGAGAATATTATTCGTAAAATATTGTTGACTACTTCTTGCATAAATAATAATATTAAGGCCCGAACAGTTCAGTTTAAACTTGCAAAATTAGTAGACGAGACATTTTTGACGCACATTTTGAAACTTCAGGAGGCACTCCCAGATCGATACAGTCCCGATATGGAGGCGCAAAGGATATTTGATAAGATGTTCGACGTAGACTCGAAAAAATCATACATCGTCGATTCGCACGACGATTCATCTCGTTGCGCATACGATATTGACGCGTCAGATTGCGACGATAAGGTGTACCACCAGGTGATATCGTAGTCCTGACGCCGACCCTTCCGATTAGAAAGCCTCAGTAGATATGCACGCCTCGATTTCTTTTGACCGCTTTTCCATCGTTCAGTGTTAGATTGCCGGAAAATATATATGCGACATTATTGCTTGCTGTCATCTGTTACGAAAAACGTAACTTAATGGCGGAAATTTTGAAATTAAGAGTTATGCGACACGATGCTTATCGCTTGCTTAAAGATAACAGCGGTTATATGTAATTTCAAGTTAAAGTCGCAAGAATTTAATAATCTAATATTGTCGCTTATATATTTTTTCATATGGCATCTTGCACAGGTAACGAGGAAAACCATTCAGTCTCATAAAGTCTTCCCGATCATTTAATAATCTTTGTATTTTTTAATTTTTGTCTTTTATATCTATGTTCTGAGAAGAATCTTTAACAACATTCTTTCAAACGCTTATTTTCCGAATTCTTCCGTCGTACATTATAGATTTGACAGTGGTTACAAAAATCTTTAATTTTTGCATGTGGCAATGATTCCTCGGTATTTTCAATAGTCAAGTACGGTCTGTATCATCGTGCATGTTATTATTCATCTTCATTAAGTGAACATCATATTATTTTCAGTAATTTAAACTCTCCAATGTGTTCTCCCTCTGAATGTTTCTCGCCTTCATTTGTTAGGTGTTTATTTTGTTCTACATCGTGTTAGGAAAATCGTATTTTATATATCATGCTGTAATTAATGTTTAGTGTTTCAATGTTATTTAAAGAATAATAGCTAATAAACTTAAATATTAAAATTAAATATTTCATATGCTTATGTGGTTATTAATAAACTAAATAATAAATATTTGTTCAATCAAAAACCCTAAAAGCCTGGTAACAATTGCTGTAGCAAATATAAGTTCTATTCTGAATATACATGGCTTAGTGCTTATTCTGTGACGTGACATTTGTGTATTTTAAGTCTTTCGCTAATATATCTATGATCAATTTGGGTAGGTGGTTCACAAAAAGGACGGTAGCTCCCAACGTCATCACAGACTTACCCACGTGTCTGCAGCGGCCTTGAGACACAAATACGCTATACTGGAACATGAACTACGATTACAGGTATGCTTTTGTTATTATTAAATTACCTGGTTGACCGACCTTGCTCGATAATTTGTTATATTAAAAAAAAGAAACTTAAAAAATAAAATTACGTAGTTAGGGATTGATCCTAAGTATTTACATTTCTTGAGACTGCCCGTTCCTGGAATAATCAACGCTGACTTGATAGTTTATGGCAAAAATAGTATATTCAATATAAATTTTAGTATTTTTTAATGCTCAAAAACTAGGATAAAAGGATTTTTTTTTCCATAAAACCTAGCTAGATCGATTTTTCTCCCCCAAAATCCCCTACAGGCTGAATTTCAGGAAAATCGTTGAAGCCGTTTCCGAGATTCCGAAAATATATACATACAAGATCAACTCATTTAAATATTAAAGATTGTATTTCACCACAGACTTTTTTCAAATATAAGGTAAACCTCTTATGGGTACTTTGCTCTGTACCCTGGAATGGAGTTTGCAGTTTTAAGAATTTCTTTATATTAGTTGAACTTAACTACTTTTTGTACTTAAATAACAAAGTGCCTGAAGAAAGAATTCTTTGAACAGAGAGTGTTGCTAGTGATGACATACGGATCCGTGGTCGCCGTTTGTGTCACATAAGAAAGCTCCAGCACCACTCAACGAGTGATGAAACGAGCTATGCTTGGAGTATCTCTACATCGCGAAGCTGATATGGCAGTGATTCTCAACCTTGTTTTGTTGCGGCACATATTTAACGATATCAAAATTTGGCGGCACACAAAGAAAAAGATAAAAATTATTTACTTACTACAACACACTGCATAAATAGTTTATGACAAAAAATTTTAAATGTACCAAATAAACTAATATATACTACAATAATAACTAAACGTTTATCAAGGGATTGATTACAGGCTAATAATAAAAATATTTTTCTTTTTAAATGATATAATATTATATTAACATTATTATATATTTGCAAAATTTGGCGGCACACAAAAGTGCCGTGGCACAATGGTTGAGAATCACTGTGATATGGCGATGGGCGGGGTACATAGTGGGAAAGATGGTGGGTGTTTGGGTTTTAAGTTGGACTATACTGCGTCCATCATATTATCAGTCTTTTGACAGCTCACGCTCATTAAGTTTTGTATTGCTTACGTACAAATATCATACAAATAATATTTGTACTTTATGGATGGGTACCGCCCACTTAGTGATGTCACACATAATGGTTACTACGATTATGCCACAGATTAAAAATAATCGGTAGAAATCGATGTTACGAGTATTAAAAGACATTTAATAACATTATATAAAGTTTTACTTTCTTCTTAGTTAATACATGAATACAAATAAAACAATCAGGATATTTTAATTTATTTTATTAGCACGAGTCGTCGGAATGATAATCAACACTAGACTCCTCCGATGAGGAGTCTTCAGTAGCAGTTATTATTAGCTCTTGTGTAGATAATATATTATCAAACGCAATATCACGTTCCCAATCAGAGAATATTACTCTTTTAGTTCTTTCCACCACACTTGCCCAGTTCTCGGCCGTTACGTGGGTGCAAGCATTTTTTAGCAATTGCAACATTTTATTCGCTGTGAATGGGGGGCTTGTATTGCATCTCGCAGCATGGACTTGCGTGATAGGTATAAGAGGTCCGCCATTTTGATTTTCTTGCTCAAAATACTCATGAAGTTTTAACACTAACTGTCTCGATTGTGCTTTCAACACACGTCCTTTCGGCATTTTCACGATCAATTAATATAAGTTTCACAAAAGTTTTTCCGAGGAATAAAGCTACTTAACTCAAGGTGTAACAGATGCGAGAGAACACTCAGCGAACGTAAATGCGTGTGACTATCACGGGCGTTTCGTTGAGAGTGACAGATCACGTCAAAATGGCGGCCGAGCGGAAGGTCTGTTGATGTTGCCAGTTGATGTATAATATATTTTTTATGATTATAATAAACTAGCGGCCTGCCCTTGCTTCGCACGGGTATAAAATATATATCCCATGTCAGTCACTGTAAATTCATTACTGCCCGTGGCCCGCAAGCGTTAAATTTGGAGAAAAACAATTTCTTCTCCCTATACCAAGACGATTTCCTGCTATCTTTGGAATATGTATTTTATTTTTACAATTAATTACAGAATGTCTTTAAACAAACTCTAAAAGATTCGAAGTGCTATAAAGTGCGGGTGAAGCGCGGCGTCCTCACGGCATTTTAAATCTGTAATATCTCCGAAAATGTTCACTTAAATTGCATGCTGTAAACGGCCATATTGATCTATATTAAATCAACAATTTATTTAAGGTACTCAATTGGATAAGGATTAATGCTGTATTGTATAAAATTGCTTTAAACATAAGGCATCATTTTTCGTAAAAAGTAAATGAAAAAAACTGCTATTGTGGGTTATCCATAAGAGATAGATATATACCATCGCGGACTTTTCTGTAGACCTTTTTAAGGTGTACAAATACTTAGTACATCATTTTGATAACTCTCGTAGGGTTTAGCCTGCGTTTGCAATGTAAGCGGAAAAAAATGTAATTATTTACAGAAACCTCAAAAATTACAGTATTTCTCTACTTCGTATTGAATGTTATTATACGTACAAACTTTCCTCTGGAATCACTCTATCTATTAAAAAAAACCGCATCAAATCTGTTGCGTAGTTTTAAAGTTTTATGCGTACATACGGAAATATGGACTTTGTTTTATAATATGTAGTGATACACACGGATTAACATTTATTTTCAAAAAACTAAGGCAATATTAAATCAAAATGTTGATTTCTATATCTGTTATTAGTTTACGTAGGTTATCATTAATCGAATTACTTAGGTACGTAATTCGATTAATGATAGTAGGTACTATAATCGGAATGGTATCGCACACGAGAATCTTTAGGACATCACTAAATATGTAAATCGTCAATCTGTCAAAAGATGGTTAATATAATGGACAGTGTATAGGCACCTGAAAATGCACCTTCCGTAGACCTCTTAAGAGAGAATGACGACCTCAACAAGGTCTAGGGCAGGGTGTTGTAAGGATATACCGTTATGTTATGTCCATGAGTGGACGTGAATCGGTTGACAAAGAACTACTTTTTAAGTACATATTTTCTGTACCTATATGAATTCAAATTCAAAATATTATTTATTCAAATAAACTTGTAAACAAGTGCTTTTGAATAGAAAACTCATGTTGTTCTTGTTGTCTGTTCCTACCAAGAAGAGACAGCGAGAAACTCGGCGGTTGCTCTTTTAAAAATATAATTCTTAATACTATTAACATTTCGTCGTTACTGTCTTGTACAGGTTCAAAGAGAGCTATATCCACACATTCCTATCTTCTAAGTAATCTTCAAGAGTATAGTAGGTTTTCTGTATCAGCCACTTTTTAAGTGTTTTTAAACTGCTATAATGGCAAAGCTGAGATTGATTGTGGAATGAAACTGATTAATAAAAAAAGAAATTTAAGTGAAGACCTTGGCCTCAGGGTTGTACCTTTTTTCAGAAATCTTTATCCGAAGAGTGCGAAGATCTCGGAGTGGATTCTCCATCGGCGTCTGAACTGTTTCCAGAAGCTGAATTGCTGTTTTCATCTTCACCAGCGCACGAAGCAACACAGCATCCGCACACGCGTAAGTCTTGATGTCTTAATATTGTACAGAAAAGTTGTAAGGCTATTAAAAGACCCATATTTAAAGCGAAACAAAGTAGTCCATGCTTAACCGTTTACATATTAAATGAATATGCAGCCTGGAACTAAATAAATTAAAATTTACCATAGTCCAGAATAATATTGGATCCGATGAATCGGATTTCATTGGGATAAAATTCCAACACTACACGAAGATCTTCAAATAGCTAATACTAATAAACAAGGTTACTAATGACCTAATTACTAAAGAACTGTTCCTAACCGCTTATGAACATGTATATAATATAGTTTAGCTGTTTCAAAGCAAGTTTGAATATTGTACATTGTTAATTCGTTGATTATTAAAGTGTTTCTAATAATCTAATTTCAGAGAACAGATGGGGAATCATGTGTATAGTTAGTCTTAATAAGCTTTATGGGGAATTATATTTCATTTCCATTAATTTACCATACGAAGTCCAGTAAATTTAATACTTACACAGTAAACTTAGGCTAGGTTATGTGGCGACAAACTCAGTTTAAAACCTCCGACCTTAAATATTATCGGTACAACCGATGGTCAAACAAGTTTTGTCTAGAAAACGCAGCTCTTAAAGACTCCCTAACTAAGTAGATAGAAAACACCACAAAGTTCTTAAGGAGTCCCCGTATAGGGGAGAAGGACATGAGATGGAATGTGATCATCCATCGATTGAAGGAGAAAAAGAAGATATAGATAACATTTCAATATCGTTTCAGCTCAACCAACTATTATCAACCAAAGCGGTATGCCACAACCGGATATAGACGATCAGATAGCTACAGACGAACTCCTCCAACGGGACGTTCACAATGGACAGCAGGAGTTGGACGTAAGGACTCTAGGGCTTGATGAAGGGATAGTGACAGTAAGCGAAGACGGTCTGCAAGCCACTATCGCATTAGATCAGGAAGAATTTGCAAGGTCACATCCTAATACGACGTTCCATAGCGAGCCTACAGACGAAGGAGAGGTTAGTATAGATGTTTTTAAATTTACAACAAAACAATTTACAGCAAAAAGAGCGTACTTAAATTAGATAAGCATAGTACATTTTCATATTGTAGATCAAATGATTGTCACAGGTTAAGATAATGTAAAACCTAAGGAAAAGAAGTAGTAGACATGTATTGTTATAGCACCTAGTTAAGGACTATCAGTCAGACAGTTTCACTCAATTAAAAGTTTCAGATAGGACGAATTTCTATATTTTTAGATAATTTAAGTCATATTACACTTCGATAATGTGGAGAATTATAAAAGAAATATATTAATTTTTAATTATTTCTCAAATTTACTTATTCATTATTCAGTTCTTTATATATTTGGCTTTGTGAGTAAATAATTTGTGTCACTTCGTAGGTTATCCAGCAGAAATCTTTGTCAAAGGGATAAGTTGACCATTGTTCGGTTTTTTAATGTTGTTTTTGACACGTTTTTTATGGTAAATAAATAAAATTTGCTGAATACTATAGCTGGATAACTAACTAGTGTGTGACAAAACAAAATGCAGAAAATGAATAAATTTTGTCATACCCAATATCAATATAAATTGCACCCATAGTGAATATTATTTTTAATCATATTTCATAGACTCATTTGCTAGTAGAGAATCGAGTAATAGTATCATATAATTTGTCTTATTTCAGGTTCAGCCATATACAATGTCAGGCCTAAAGGGACGTCACATCACATCCACGATATTTCATGCAGGCAGAGCGCCCGCCACAGTGCTTGTAACAGCACCGCAAACCAGCGTGATATCGCAAGCGACGACGGAAAACATAATGCACAACAACCTGAAATACGCTAACATGGACCATATTATCAACTCCTCGCAGGGAACGCACGAAAACCTTAACCTCTCCTCAGCGTTGGTTAAAAACGATAGAACCACGAAGTTTGACAATGTACTGACAGATACGAGGGAGCTACATCTATCTAACACGGCTTCAGCAATCGTCCATGCCACGGGCAACGCTACGCAAGTGATAAGACGAGTCTGCTATGATGATGACAAAAGGGACACAAGATTTTTAATGGACGAACCGGAAGGCCTTATAGCCGGTGATGATGCAAAAATGATAGCCGAAGACAACTCTAGAGACAACAGCTTCGAATCGATCGCTGGAGACGTTGACGATGATAACTCGTATCCGGAGCGTCATACGGAATTATTCTGGGAGTCGAATTCCGCTTCCGAACGATCTGAAGGCAGACGGCCCTTAGATTTCAGCAGTGATAGCGATAAATGTTGCAAAAGTCCTTCCTATGATGAGACTAATTCAACAGACTCGAGCGGAGTCGGAACTCAAATGAGACTTGATTCCGTGATAAAGGACGCCAGAGGGATTGATAGAAGCGGCACGGACGGTTCCTCTGCAGATGACATGCATCCGCCTTTGCGGACGTATCCAGCCAAACGGGTTTACCATCCCCTTGATGGTGAAATGGAAAGGAGCATTTCCGGGAAAACGAGAGCAGGGGAAAGGTCTCCAGATATTTCTGAAGTTCGACGGAGGGCTTCCGGACGGGGAGTGGTCAAACGTGGGTGCCATTGCTGCACGGGATCCCCGGCCCCCCCACGACCCAAGAAGTCTAGACAGAGGAAACCTAACATGGACTTTAATAATTAAAGACTTATAGTGATTGACTTATCGCGCTGTGGCGTTGACTCGTTCTATGGCTGCGGCAGACTGATTACGATCTCTCTGATGAGGTTTCTATAGTGTTTAAGTGATAAATTGTTGAAATCTTTTTTGTATATAACAATAAAACATTCAGAGGTAATTTTTTTTGTTGAATTTTAGTGTAAGTTTAACTATTTTGACGTGTTATTAGTTTCATAACTGTCACCGATCAGTTCAAATTTAATCGCGTTTAATTTCCTATTTTGACCAATTTTATTGCGAGTAAAATTGTGTTCTGTTACGTGTAATATATCCATATACATACTGTATTATTATATTAAATGTAAATTAAACTTGTATTTCGTAGGTTATATTCACGCAGAAGCGTTCCCGTTTAGATGATATATAGGCCATACTTAAATGTGAATTTATCTTAGATTTATAGATGTGTGGCTAAATATGTAGCTCCTCTTAAAGTTAGACTGATAGTGAATTTTTTTTATTGCTGTTGTCGACTCCGATGTTTTATACTTTGATTTTCTATACTGTACTATATTAGAATATAATTAAAGGCAACTTCCATGGGAACTGCACAAATCGTCCGTCGTTACGGCGGTGAGCTTTAAAACTTGGCGGTTTATTTTTCGAGATTAGTTTTTGAGAAACAAAAACGGTGCCAACGCGCCGCTTTCCGGTCTTCTTGCGTTCACAATGCGTTTATCGCCGTAAATTAAATAGGTTTAATAAGTTAGTATGAATTTAGTGTCCGTTTAAAGTGTACATAACTTTGTTCCCAATGTACGGGGACCGTCTAGTCACTAAAATACCGTTATAGAATATCATATAAATTGCGGTATCGGGACTTCCCCGCTCTTGGCTGAAAGCCATAAATACAGTATTCGACCGCTTTTGTATATAAACTTATGCGTGGGGTGTGTACTACCCCCATTTTTTTGACGCGATTTTTGGTACCACGCGTACCAAATGTGTATATAAATGTGAGGAGTTAGTTAATTTAGTGAGCTCGATCGTTCTTGTGACGTATTATAGGAAATTGTAACAATATGTTCGTGGGCTCGTAATCGAGTCCAATTTAACCATAGTTCAGGATGTTCTAGTAGTGTTAAGATAGTGTTGTTAGTTAAAGTCACAATGTACACATGCCTTTAGTCGGGACTTCCCGCGGTTTAAAAGTAACTACCCCGCAAAAAATAATGGTGTGTAGTTATAATTTGATAATGAAAAAAATCAGTATAAAGTGAACCAAAATTGTTGTCAAATATTTTAAAATCTATTGTTGAGTGTTTTGATTATAATCGTTGTTTTCCATATAACATGTACTCATATTAAACTTAATATAAAACTGATTTTTAGATTCGTTGTATATAGGTTTTGGAGTCCCGATTAATGGCATTAGATGTTTAAATATTGGTACTCAGTAAGTCTTTTTTTTTTTCAAATTTATTATCTATGTTTTTCTAATAAGAAAGATTATAGTTTTATGCCAGTTCTATAGTATTCGATTTTTTTAATATAATACATTACGTTGTTATTGCTATATTCAGCGGTTTACGTGCGATATTAATAGCAGACTGCAGTTTTTGTTATTTTTCACTTAGAAGTTAATTTTTTTTAAGCTGTATATGAATAATGTTTAGGTTTCATTAATTTTCATATTCACCCGAATGTGTTTTTGTGATTAATGATTATTATGTAAACATTATTTCTAAAAGTGCTACATAAAGAAAATGATCATTAAATACTTATCTATTAATATTTTTCTTTTATTTCTCATGTATCGAGAGTTGTGGGTTCAAATCCGTCTTCTGTTAAAACTTGTGTTTGATTGATAATAGCAATTTATCACATGCTTAGGAAAACCAGCCCTAAATGTGTATTATTACAATAAAGAGAAATATCTCAACCTTAGACGCATAAAGTCCGATGTGTTTGGATGACGAGAGCGAAAAGAAAATTTGTAAACTAATCGGGATAGTATTTTCGTTTTTATGGATAATTCTAAATGAAATATTGCTAATATTTTAGCGAAAGCTTATATCATTCGATTCCTAACACTATTAATCTAAAATATACCTGATAAGGTTAAAAGAAATGTCATTTTTTTAGAAACTGAAGACATTATTCGCCTTTGGTCTTGTGTCGACATTCGACTTTATGCGTCTGATGTCGAGTTAAAGAGAAAGCAAATGAGAATGATCTATCCGTCTCTCTTTCGTTAAGGCTTTTTTTTCCAATCCAAATTCTGTGACATAAACACACCTTTTGACAACCAGAGTAAATTTAACCTTATATATGAAGGTGGAATCTTGCAAGTTAATCTTGACTTACTTCCCGGTGTCCGATTAAGCTGCAATTTTACATACTGGTCCAGTCTCAACTCACGTTTATGAAAAGCATAACATGCTGCCGGGATTGACTCCAGACGAGGGAACTCTTCAAAAGTAACAGTAAGCTAACAGTAGGGACTTAAAATTTTGTTTAAAGCTTTTTTAATTTATCTTTATCTAATCACATATAAAAAGAGAGACAGGTAGTCTCATTTGCTTTTTTTACAGATATTCTAACTTAGCTTCCCCACTCTAGTAAGTACTCATATGCCGTGTGGTGTCCGGCTTAGTATAATAGACCACCCTCATTTCTTACCAAGGTTTCGTAAAAGGCGACTAAAGTAAGTCAACCCGCCGTGTGGTATCCGGTTGAGTAGAAGAGACCACCCTAATTTCTTACCGAGTTGTCGTAAAAGGCGACTAAGGTAAGTTGAACCACCGTGTGATACCTGTTGAGTTGGATAAACCAACCTCTTTCTTACCGAGGTGTCGTAAAATAAGACCAAGGTAAGCAGGCGGCCGGTCTTAAAAAAACCAAAACGTGGCCAAATCATGTGACAACATGTCGTGTCGACCCCACTTAGAGTGGAATAAGGGCAGAAGGATGATAGCGTGTAGGTAAGTAATTTAAGATAGATACAACGTGTACATTTTTGTTGTAAATAAAAAAAAAACCTGTATAAAATAGATTTAAAAGTAATATAAACTATAAAAAGAGATGCAAATTTACATTTATAACATTACAATCGATTATTCTTATTACATCAGTCCAGCTTATTTAATAGTTAATTCACCAATTTCTCTTTTCCTTTATTTTCTTCATAACAGGACTTCAATACGAAATTCTTATCGTTCGTCTTCAGAATATTTGACTACAGACGGTAGAAGCGAAGCAAAGAACGCTTCATCTTCATTCATAACTCATGGATCATTATATTCCTCTATTTCAGTGAAATCTGTATCAGTTTCTTCATATTTATCATATTCTATACTTCTATTAGGAATTATAGACAAATCGCTCGGTACATCGCTGGCTATATCGTTGTATTCACATTTCTTAGTTCGCTTTCTGGTATTAATAGAGCTTGTGGTTGGTACGTTTTGGAGACTTCCACGTTCTGTTTTCATAGTCACTGAGGTATCTTCCGTGTTAAATTCTACGTTGAAATCATCTTCATTGTTTGTTACTACTAGTGCATGTATTTATTGACTTGTTATGTGTGATTAGACAAATATGAAGTGTACGAATGTCATCTTCCCTTTCCTTATTTAATGTGTCACCATCACTTCCATGCCTAAGGCTATACTATTCTAATATTAATATCTCTAACATACATTTAAAACTAATATAAATAAAAAAGAGATGCAAATAGATTATTGCGTTTATATCATAACACAAGAATCGATTATTTTCATTACATAAGTCCAGATTTAATAGTTAATTCACCAGTTTCTCTTTTCCTTTATTTTCTTCATAACAGCTAGCACTTCAATACGAAATTCTAATCTTTCGTCTTCAGAATATTTGACTACAGACGGTAGAAGCGAAGCAAAGAACGCTTCATCTTCATTCATAACTCTTGGATCATTATATTCCTCTATTTCAGTGAAATCTGTATCAGTTCTTTCGTATTTATCATATTCTATGCTTCTATTAGGAATTATAGGCAAATCGCTCGGTACATCGCTGGCTATATCGCTGTATTCACATTTCTTACTTCGCTTTCTAGTATTGATAGTGCTTGTAGATGGTACGTTTTGAGGACTTTCACGTTCTGTTTTCATATACACTGTTGTATCGTCCGTGTTGAATTCTACGTTAAAATCATCTTCATTGTTAGTTACTTTGATAAGGAATTTCAGGTGGTCGTATAGAAGATATTTTCTTCTCGGCCTGCCCATTTTTGTTTTGAGTGTCTTTACGAATGTGTCTCGCACGTTAGTCCATTTGTTTAATATCTGTTCACCTGTTAAAAAAATCTATATTAATTTCAAAGTATTGGTACAAATAAGTTTTGCCATATAAAGGGGTAATGCTGTAGTATTTTAGGAACTTTACCCCATTGCAATGGAATCGATGATTACGATTTAGTGTAAATATATATATATTTTTTTTTAGTAAGTATTTAAGTACCTGGGTGCCTTACTCGATAATTTTTTGAAGATATAAAAAAAATAAAAAAAGAAAGAAGGTGCCAGAATATATTCAGTCCGCCCGTTACCCATCCGCTATCGCAACATTACAGTTGACAGCTAAAAAAATCCTTTGCTTTCAATTCTACATTACCGTATTTTTAATGCCCAAAAACAGGGATTATGCCGTTTTCGCATTATTTTTTATTGCTGCTCCTCTCCTATTCATCTTAGCGTGATGTTATATAGCCTTCCTCTATAAATGGACTATTTTACACTGAAAATTTTTTCAAATCAGTCCAGTAGTTCCTGGATTAGCGCGTTCAAACAAACAAACTCTTCAGCTTCATATATTAGTATAGATATAGCATATATGATAAAGTCATGATAGCTGAATTGGGTAACGCGCGGTCTCGTATTCTGAACATTAGGATCGATCGATTTTTAATATTTCTAAATGGATTTTTTTACTGAACAAAATTACCGCGCAAGAATTGGTCACTCAGTATAATTTTTATTATGCGAATATATTCCTTCCTTGTTTTACTCCAAGCCGACTATGCTTTGACAATAACAATTGTTCAAATGCATAATAGGAGTGGGTGCGATCGACGATTGACAACTGCGTTATAAACGTTAAAAAGGATTTATTAATTCAATTTAGTGTATTTGTAACATATCGGAGTCCATGCTGTGTGGTATCCGGCTGAATAGAATAGACCACCTTCATTTCTTACCGAGGTGTCGTAAAAGGCGACTAAGTAAGTCGACCCATCCGGTATGGAATCCGATCAACTAGAATAGAATGCCCTCTTTATTACCGAGGTGTCTTAAATATGACTAAGGTAAGTTGACGTCAGGCAGGCAGCCGGTCGTAAAATAGGCAGCCAAAAAAAACCTTTTTGTGTAGTTTTTTATTGCTATCCACTTTATAACAACTTTAATTATGTCAACTATTCCGTGCGCATAATGTGATTATTTTATTTTATTTTTATTAGGCCATTAAAGCCGTATGGTATCCGAATGAGCAGTATAGACCACCTTACATTATACCTATATACATGATACCTACATTGAAAAAAATTACTAAATGCTATATTAATTAAAGATCGCAACACATGGATATTTGTAATATTTATAAAAATAAATTTATTTGTGCCAACACACTACACAAGTATAATAAACACATAATAATATATTAATTAACAAAAAAGAACGCAATACTTAAATGTTAAAATGTAACTTGCAAAAAGTAATACAAAGTTTTTTAATATAAAACAAACAACCTGTTATCCTTTTCTGTTCGGACGTCATTTCGTCGTACGTATCTTCCAATAAACCAAACACTTCTTCCCACGCCGAACGTCTTTCAGCACGGTCTTTATAAACTTCCAATGTTCTATCCCAAAGACACGGTCGATCTCTTACAGCTTGGATTAAATGTACCACGTCATATTTAAATTCCCTCATAATTGAATTATTAAGCTTGTAATGCAATATTTATTATTATTATCTTACTTTATGGCCTGTACAGCGCAATCGGGCGCAAATCACTCTGCCAGTGTCACGTAAAACGGCAAACACACGAGTAATGGAATTTAGGATTTAACTCTCTAAGATAATGCACCAAATAAACTACCTAAAATAATATAAAATATATATGATTGAATGATATAAAATTAAATGCAATATTTTATATGAATTAACAATCTAAAACTGTCAACAACACTCTGTCTGATACGTCACTGTGCGGCGTCAAAATGTCGGATCGGATCTGGTTCGTCTATCTCTATCTAACGCTATTTGAAAGAGAGAGATAGGTTTATGTTGGCGAGGTCACCGACTTTGCATTATGTTTCGCCCGTCAATGTTTCGATGATAACCATTTTGTGTTGAACTTTCACCGCGTAGTGTGATGTTTGATCAATGAGGTCTTCTACGAATTGATTATATTACCGGACCGATATGTGTATTGTTATAGCAAAATAATATGATAATTTATAGAATTAGGCGTTACTTTGCGAAGATTCATAATACAGAAGTAATAATGAAATTTTTTTCCTATAATCCGCGATGAAGTAAAATAGAAAATATATATAATGCTAAATGTAGAGTGGGCAATCCGTTTTCATATTTGTTACATAGGTACAGAATTCGTTAAAACACACCATCACCAACCAACCACACCACCGTCACCAACCAACCACACCACCGTCACCATAATACACAAGCACTACATACGGTCACTATCACAAACTCAACAATCGTTTCGCCCCGCAACCGAAGCATCATTAGAAAATTCCACGACAAATCGCAAAGCTTTACAATATTTTCTTGCTGCATGTATCAGGTATGAAAACGGATTGTTCACTCTACATTTAGCATTACCTGACTTTAATTATAAAGTTTATATGCATTAACAAGTAGTTTTTAATTAATTAATAAGTATTTTATTAGTGTACAACAAGTAATTAATTAGTGTATTTAATTGAAATTTAACCATAAGATATAAAGTTTTACCATAAGTTAACCATAAGAAACAGAAACATGCTATCGTAAACTTTTTCGTACCTAGTATTTTTGTACGGTGGGTCAACTTACCTTAGTCGCCTTTTACGACACCTCGGTAAGAAAGAGCCTGGTCTATTCTACTCAACCGGATACCACACGGTGGGTCAACTTACCTTAGTCGCCTTTTACGACACCTCGGTAAGAAAGAGCCTGGTCTATTCTACTCAACCGGATACCACACGGTGGGTCAACTTACCTTAGTCGCCTTTTACGACACCTCGGTAAGAAAGAGCCTGGTCTATTCTACTCAACCGGATACCACACGGTGGGTCAACTTACCTTAGTCGCCTTTTACGACACCTCGGTAAGAAAGAGCCTGGTCTATTCTACTCAACCGGATACCACACGGTGGGTCAACTTACCTTAGTCGCCTTTTACGACACCTCGGTAAGAAAGAGCCTGGTCTATTCTACTCAACCGGATACCACACGGTGGGTCAACTTACCTTAGTCGCCTTTTACGACACCTCGGTAAGAAAGAGCCTGGTCTATTCTACTCAACCGGATACCACACAGTGGGTCAACTTACCTTAGTCGCCTTTAACGACACCTCGGTAAGAAATGGAGGTGGTCTATTCTACTCAGCCGGATACCACACGGCGGGTCGACTTACATTAGTCGCCTTTTTCGACATCTCGGTAAATCAATACTTAAATACATAAATACACGCACTAAAAAAACCAAGTAAATCTTTACAGAAATTGTTGACCTTCAGCGGGAATCAAACTTGAACAGTAAATTTTGAAAATTGTACTGAATCCTTAAAAGTGATGCATTTGCCGAATGCATCAAGCACATTGGAGTCCAACCATGGTGCTAACCAATTCTCTAAATCAAGTCGATTAAACTATTGCGTATTGTTTAATATTAAGTTAACTACTGAATTCAAATTCAAAATATTCTTTATTCAAATAAACTTGTAAACAAGTCCATTCGAATCGTCAACTCTACTGCTGTTTCGGAAAGCTGTTCCTACCGAGAAGAGCCAACAAGAAACTCGGCAGTCGCTCTTTTAAAAGTAATTCTTATTACTAGTTACATTTAGTCATTACTGTCTTGTACAGGGTCGAAGAGTAATTATATCCACATATTCTTATCATCTAAGTAATCCTCAACAGTATAGAAAGTAGGCTTTTTGTATCAGCCTCTTTTTAAGTGTTTTTAAACTGCTGTTATGACAAAGCCAAATTTGATTGCGGAATTTTATTATATAATCTTATACCCAGACCCACAAACGATTTACTTACTTTTGCAAGGCGCAAAGCATGAGCCGCAAGATTATGTCGGTTCCTACTTTGTCTTTTATATACATCACCTATCGTTTTATAATTCTTTATATCCTTATATACAAAAATTAAATTGCTTAAAATATACTGTGAAGCAAATGTAAGAATACCTTTTTCCTTAAACTTCTCTCGCAGTGAGACAAATGAATGAATACCCCAAATTATGGAACCAGAAAAAAACCACCAAGTCACTAAATCTTCGCAAAAGTAGAACATAGTTGTTCAGTCCCTAGCTATAAGTACGTCGAGGAAGATCATCTAATAACAAAATCGTCCGCCATGCCTCTCCCAATGAGTTCAAAAACTGCTGAATGATTTTTCTCTACCTATGAAATTTGGATTCTAAAAGAATTTTGGTTGGCTTTTGGCTAGAGTGTTGTAACTAAGTTTATCTTTAATCTTTAATGTTTTATATTAAGTTAACTATTGAATTGAATGAATACCCCTAATTATAGCACCAGAAACACCACCAAGTCATTAAATCTTCGCAAAAGTAGAACATAGTTGTTCAAGCCCTCACTGTAAGTCAATAAACTCGAAAACTACTGAATGATTTTATCTCTACCTATTAAATTTGGATTCCTAAAGGTTTGTTCTTGGCTCTTAGCTAAAGTGTTGTAACTTAGTGTATTTTTAATTTTGTATTTTTGGAATCTCGGAAACGGCTCCAACTATTTTCCTAAAATTCAGCATGCAGGAACGAGGATTTGGTGGAGAAAAATCGATCTAGATCTATAAATAAACCTATTATATTAAAAAAAAATCGCGTTATCCCAGTTTTTGGGCATTAAAAAATACTAACATTTGTATATAATACGCTATTTTTGCCGTAAACCGTCAAGTCAGCGTAGCTTATTCGGGGCACGGGCGGTCTCGAGAAATGTAAATACCTAGAATCGAACCCACCTTCCCAAGTATTTTGATTTTCAAAAAATTACCGAGCAAGGCTCGTTCAACCAGGTACTTTAATATGGTTGGAAAATCAGTTAAGTCACAGAACGCGTACAGAAAACATTACAGCTCCATACATACAGTCTGGAATGCTAACACCGGTCACAAACGTATCGCATATCGATTAGAATGCGCGCGCATTGAATAAAATGTCACAATTTTGTCAGTGAAAATTCGCCACCGCTTCCACGAGGGTTTTCTTTTACTAAATTTTATTTAAAAACCGTTAAAATTATTGTTTATTGTGTAATAGTTCACGAGTTGATATGTTTTATTTTGTGTACTAACCGAATTGGTAAGTCTTATAAAAAATGTTTGCACAAGTATTGCTATTTTGTACATATCAGTCTGAATCAGTTCACTAAATGTATTATTCGTATTGTAAAATGAATATAGCTGATGCGTGATTAATATTCAGAAACCAGCAAAACACTTAGTGTCTCATTGGAGTCTGGACGAATTTAGACATAGGTAGCAGTGATTTGAAGATGTTCAGCGTCAGCCAAATATCTCATATGTTATTAGGGTCCAGAAGATTTAAGGGGTAGATACAAATATGAGACAATTTTACCGATAGGCAGGGGACCCCATGTTTCCTTAGCATAGAAGATAATTGGGTAATATCTGGTATCTCATTAGAGTAAACAAGATTTAAGGCGTGGATGAGAATGGTATGGATAATGGTAATTGAGCCGATGGACATAGGATTCAGTCGTGCCTCATTAAAATCTAGAAGATTATAGGAATGGATGTAGTGGTATGGGCAAATTATGTTCCACTGGAGAATATAGTCCAAAAGGCTTTAGACTTAAATAAGAATAATACGTTAAATTCACCATTCGGTTAAAGGTGACATGGGGCAATTGTATGTCATTAGAGAGCTGAGTCCAAACTTTGGGCGTGTAAAGGGCGTAATGTGCTAATTCAACCTCAAGACTTCGAGTATTAATAAACCAGAATATTATACGTATAGATAGTAGTGATATGGGTAAATCAAACAGTTGAGCTAAAATCTCGTGTTTAATAGAGTCCAGAAGACTTTAGGCGTATATACTTATGATATGGAGCAATTTTACCTATTGGCAGATGGCCCTGTATCTTATTACACTGTAGAAGACTAAATAGATAGTAGAATATGGAACAACTGATTTGAGATTTGAATGTTCTATATGTGGATACATGGGAAAGTTAAGTTAAAGCGTCGGCTTAGTATTTAATTAGAGCTCAGAAAATTCTAGACACGGAACGGAGTTATATGAGCCAATTTGACATTAGGGAAAATACCTCGTGTGTATTTATTCTTTATTGATCACACCCTTTCAATTATCAAGCACTTTCAGGTAAAGGATCCTATCCTATTTTTAGACACTTAGTGAATTCTTTGGGTAGGTGAAACCTACCAGCCGCATTGTGGTAGGTTTAACTCCAACCCTTAAGAACGCTATTGCTCGCGCCTCTCTCTTGCCCCTACAGTAAAATACTATCTTATATATATAATCGTCTCTCGCCACGCATTCACCAGCTTACTCTACAAGTCAAAAGTTCTTAAGAAAGTATTGATTCAAACTGCGTTTCAGTTATAAGGCGTAAAAACCACCAGACGCGCCATGTGGACGGTTTGCGTCCCCGGATGGGGTGCCATGATGGTGGCCGGAACCCTAGTGCTGTATGGAACCCTGGACGTGGCCTACTTCGCCAGGATGATGTACACGGTAGCTAAAGCGCGCTACTTCAGGAAAAAGAGCTGCATTCTAGACATTACTGAAGTACAATGTAAGATATTTGAACGTTGCGATTTTGTTTTGCGACTTTTTGTTTGTGATTTTATCGTGGAGTCTATCTCCTGATGATGTTTTGGTTACGGGGTGATTGTTGAGATTCTGTGCTAGTAAATGTGTGTAGTGAGGTGGAGATTTTGTTTGTTTTGTGTTTAACATTTTAAATAATCCCCTATCAGTCAACTGCACCTGCAAGTACTATGCCCATATAACGAATGATGATAAGAATTTCTTTTTAGCGTGGTGCCTGCTCAATGACATAGACACGCTATTGTATCATATGAACAACGCTCGCTATCTTCGGGAGCTGGATTTCGCCAGAGCTGACTACTACGAGAGGACCGGCCTTTACGCAAACATCAAAGCAGCAGGAGGCTCGGTCCTTCAAGCAGCTACCACTATCCGATACAGGAGATACCTGAAGCCCTTTACCACGTTCACAATCACTTCGAAGGTAAGATCATCATCATCTTTATGCCCTTATCCCACTCTAAGTGGGGTCAGCACAACATGTTATAAACATGCTGTCACATGATTTGTCTGCGTTTTTACGACCGGCCGTCTGCCTGACGTCAATTTACCTTAGTCGCCTTTTACGACACCTCGGTAAGAAAGAGGGTGGTCTATTCTGCTAAATCGGATACCACACGGTGGGTCAACTTACCTAAGTCGCCTTTTACGATACCTCGGTAAGAAATGAGGTTGGTCTATTCTACTCAGCCGGATACCACACGGCTGGTCGACTTACCTTAGTCGCCTTTTACGACACCTCGGTAAGAAATGAGGGTTGTACTATTCTATTTAGCCTAATTTTATATATTGGTCCAGTCCCGATGACAATGCATGTTTATGATAAGCATGACCTGATACTGCTGTTAGGATTCACTCCAGGCGAGGAAACTGATCAACGGTTAACAGTAGGAGCATGAAATTTTGTTAAAAACTTTTTCAAAAGCATTTTTAATTTGACTTGTTTCTTTATTAGTAGAAGGTTTATAGACGGTTAAAAAAATTTGTAAGTATTTAACGGTCTATTACTATCCCACTTCTAGGCATATTCAAATTTCAAATTCAAATATTCTTTATTCAAGTAAACTTGTAAACAAGTTGTTTTGAATCGTCATATCTACTGCTGGTTCGGATAGCAGTTCTTACCGAGAAGAGCCAGCAAGAAACTGGGCTAAAAGGAAAGGCTGAAGGTAGCCGTGGAATCTATCGCCTAAAGTCTCTATTTCCTTATTTTTTTATTTTAATTAAAGTATCTATTGTCTAATTCTATAAATTAAACACTTTCAGGCCATCTACTGGGACGAGAAGACGTTCTTCATGGAGCATGAGTTCATCGGTCCTGGTGGATTTGTTCACGCCGTGGCGCTGTGTAGACAGCGTATTATAGACACCTCCGTGGCAGCTATTGCTGGGCTGTTGGTCCAGTTGCACTGTTCTGGCACTTGCAGGCCAGCACCAGAAAAAATGCCATCCGAGGTACTACTCCTACTTTATTCTATTACTAGTTTTTACTCGCGACTATTGTTGTATGTCGATACTAGATGCAGCTTTTAAATTTCATCCTATTCCTGTGGAATTGACAGGATTTCTATAGCCTATATGTTGTGGTGTATAAGGTATAATTGTGCCAAATTTCAGCGATATTGCTTCAGCGGATTCGCCGTGAAAGAGTAACAAACATACATGCTCACAAACTTTCGCATTTATAATATTAGTTGGAATGTGATATTCTAATTTAAAATATTAGTATAGACCACACTTATTTCTTAAATTCTAAATTCTTAATTCCAAAACGCGACTAAGCTACCGACTTTCCGGCTGAGTAGAATAGACCACCCTCATTGCTTACCGAGGTGTCGTAAAAGGCGACTAAGGTAAGTTGACCCGCTGTGTGGTACTCGGCTGAGTAGAATAGAGCACTGACATTCTCTATTGCTTTAACTTCCTATGGTAAAACGAGTTTTTCCCAAATTTTGGGTGCTTGAAAGGGGAATTCGAAATCAGACTGAGTCACGGTAACGCGTGGCCAAAAGCTTGCTATACATAAAACCAACTAATCTTGAATGTAACTTTTGTAACAGTCGCAAAAAGTCACATTATAAACTTAATAAACGTGTTCAAATGTATTTCTAATAGTTGAAACACCTTAGTAAGTTATTGCTATTTCAATTATAAAGGCGCGGAATTTTCTTCAATAATTATTTATTTATTATTTTTAATTATTAGTTTTTAAATATATCATTCGTCTCTGCTTGCACAGGTATAGGGTATAGCTTGATATATTTGGTATAATATAATATCTTTCTCTTAACGCCGTGTGGTATCCGGCTGAGAAGAAAAGACCACCCTCATTTTTTTACCGAGGTCTCGTAAAAGATTACTAGTGTCTAATTGATAATTGAAATTTATCATACGCTTTTCGGTAAAGGAAAACTTCGCGAGGAAGCCTGCATATTTCTAGAGAAATTTAGGGATATGTGTAACCTACCAATCTGCATTGGAGCAGCGTGGTAGGACAAAGCTCCATTCCTTCTCTCTAAAAATGGAGAGAGAGGCCTATATCTATCAGTGGGATAGTATCAGGCATTTTCTACTTTTATATGCGAAAAACCCGACCAGGACAAATGGCAAAATTACTGGTGAATGGACTAGCGAATATCAAATAAATACCAAACAAAATAATCTGTATTCAAATAAGCTCTTTCAAACACTTTTGAATCGTCAAGGAGCAATATAATTAATGAAGCTACAACTGGCTCGGAATGTTGCTCTTACCGAGAAGAACCAAAAAGAAAATCGGCGGTCAATCGTTTAAACATTTTCAATTTTACATTATTAAAGCGCAGTCTTGTATGACGATGTAAGAATTTTCATATCCAGGCATTTTTATCATCCAAGTAATTTTTAAATTTATATTTGTTCTTGTATTATATTTAAGGTCAGTGACAAAGTGAGCACTATTATTTATAAATATGAATAACAAGTTCAAAGACTAACGAGTGCTAAATATATAGTTGATACATGATAACAGCCTGTATTAATTATGCAACATTACGTTACGTTAATACGAAATTTTGCAATAGCATAAACAAGGTCGTTTTTTAAATTTTTTTATATATATCTATCTTTATTTTATACATATATTTAGAAAAGAGAAAAAAAGAACACATGTATAAAGGCGAACTTATCCCTAACCAACCAACCTTTGAGTAATAGAAGGAAAAGAACAAGACATCTTTAATATTTAAATGAGTTAATTTTGTATATATATATATATTTTTGGAATCTCGGAAAGGCCTCCAACGATTTTCCTGAAATTCAGCATGTATGGAGTTTTGGGGGAGAAAAATCGATTTAGCTAGTAGTTTTTGGGCATTATAAAATACTATAACTTATATTGAATTGAATTTTCGCCATAAAATGTCAAGTCAGCAAAGCTTAACTGGGGAACGGGCAGTCTCTAGATATGTAAATACCTAGGATCAATCCCAACTACATAATTTATTTTTCTTTTTTTTAAGTTTTTTTTTTTTTGCAAAAAATTACCGAGCAAGACTCGATCAACCAGGTACTATATATTTTTTATCTTCCTGCCCTTATCACACTCTAAGTGGGGTCGGCACAACATGTTATAAACATGCTGCCACATGATTTGGCTGCGTTTTTACACAGGCCGTCTGCCTAACGTCAACTTACCTCTGTTGTATTTTAAGACACCTCGGTAAGAAAGAGGCTGGTCTCTTCTACTAAACCGGATACCAAACGGCGTGTCAACTTACCTTAGTCGCCTTTTACGACACCTCGGTAAGAAAGAGGGTGGTCTCTTCTACTCAGCCGGACACCACACGGCGGGTCGACTTACCTTAGTCGCCTTTTACGACACCTCGATAAGAAATGAGGGTGGTACTATTTTATTCAGCCGGATACCACACGGCGTGCAGGTACTATATATTATAAAACAAAAAGCTATCTGTCTGCATGTGATCGATTTTCTCCAAAACTACTGAACGGTTTTTACTAAAAGATTTTTTAGGACGCCTCGGTAAGAAATGAGTGTCGTCTATTCAATTCAGCCGTACACCACACGGGTCCAGGGAGATATATTTCAAATTATTTAAATATAATAATTAAATGCAGTACATTTGAGACTATACTATATCAGATCTTTTGGGTAAAATTCCTGCCGTCTACGGTCATTTACACAAGTCACTGTTATTGCTAAACAAATTGCATCATATTTTGTTATATACTTTGAGATTAACTGTTATCTCAAGGACTTTTGTCGTACAAGAGATATAGGTAACCAGGTTCAGTTTTAACGTCGATTTCGTTATTATAATAGTATACTAGGTATGCCAACAGCTCCGCCCACGTGAAAATCGGAGTATCATAATTTCCGAATTAACATTTTGAACACAAAAGTAGTTATAGTAGGTTAACCATAAAAGATAGAGACATTCTCTTGCGGACTTAGTTGTATTTGGTAGATCTGCAATTCTCTATTACATTACTTTAGTGTATCTTTGCTAGATTACGTGGCGCATGTTTGTAAAGCTCCCAGCAGGCAAGTTTTCCGAATAGACATTTTGAACATAAAATTCGTTATTGTAAGTAAACTATAAAAGATAGAGACATTCTCTCTCGGACTTATTTGTAGTATTTTGGTAGATCTGCAATTCTCTATTACGTTACTTTAGTGTATCTCTGCTAGTTTACGTGGTCCACGCGAAGAAAGCTCCCAGCAGGCAAGTTTTATAACCGCACGACCTCTTCATAACAATTTACATAAAAGGGTCAAGTTGTACCGTAAACCTTCCGGACACTACCTTTAAGTAAAAACCCCACAAAAATCTGTTTAGTAGATTTTGAGAAAATCGATCACATACAGAAAGACAGCTTTTGAGGACTTTGTTTTATAATAAGTAGTACCCGGTTGAGCGAGCTTTGCTCGGTAATTTTTTTACAAAATTTAAAAAATTTTAAAGATAAAAAAAAAATATGTAGTTGTGATCGATCCTAGGTAGTTACATTTCTCGAGACTGCCCGTTCCCCGAATAAGTTACGGTGACTTGACAGTTTATAGCAAAAATTCAATTCAATATAAATTTTAGTATTTTTAATGCCCAAAAACAGGGATAAAACGATTTTTTACATAAAAACTAGCTAGCTAGATCGATTTTGCTCCCTCGAAACTGCCTACATGCTGAATTTCAGGAAAATCGTTGGAGCCGTATCCGAGTTTCGGAATATATATATATATATATATATATACATATATATATATATATATATATATATATATATATATATATATATATATATATATATATATATATATATATATATATATATATATATATATATATATATATATATATATATATATATATATATATATATATATATATATATATATATATATATATAATATCTGAGTGACCGAGCTTCGCTCGGTAATTTTTTAGCAGAAAAAAAAAGAAAAACAATTATTTAGTTGGGGATCGATCCTTGGTATTCACATTTCTCGAGACTGCCCGTTATCCGAATAAGCTACGTCGACTTGACAATATAAATGTTAGTGTTTTTTAATGCCGAAAAACAGGGATAAAACAATATTTTTTTCACATAAAACCTAGCTAGATCAATTTTTCTCCACCAAAACCTCCTACATGCTGAATTTCGGGAAATTCGTTGAAGCCGTTTCCGAGATTCAAAAAATATATATATATACAAGATTAACTAATTTAAATATAAAGATATATATATACACACACACATACAAGCTTAACTCATTTCAATATTAAAGATTTTGTTCTTCTTCGTGTATCACTAAATCATATATTAACAATTGCAGCTGGAGCTCTGGGTGCAAAGCAACGAGTTGAGTTCAGCCAAGCTGCGCCCGATGTCTGCCAACCTGCCTTCGTTAGAAACTCCCCATTCAGGCTGCGGCGAAATGATCCCCAAAATGGCCGAATGAAGCCAACTCAACCCGAACGAAACCTTGCGCATTCGGAAGGATCTGTAGGAATACATCGTTTTCGTTCGGGATATTGGATAGATGTCACTGTCAAAATGACAAACGATATTGGCAGTTAGATTCACAGAGTTATTATTCTAGAATAGGGGAGCTAGTGTAAATGTTTGCATCAAAAAAAGACAAACGCCCCAATCCCTTGAGCTATCTGTAACTCACCTATCTGTTTTTTAGTTGTTTTATACCTGACATGAAAACAAGCTAAGAAAAAGAACTTTATGAGTATTTTTGGACTGGCTCGTTGGCGCAGTATGTAGTGACCCTGCCTTCGGCTCCACGGTATCGATTCCCGCCAACATTTTCTTTAAATGAATTTGTTAGTCTATGCGCCTGGCTATATATTTGTATTTAATTTTTGAATATCTACTAATTTCTTCGCGTAATTTCTAAACTATACTTTCCACGTAGTTGGGATTCTGTATATTTTACGGTAAGAGTTTGCCTTTCTTAACTCCCTAAAACCCTAAGAATCATAGTTCCTTCGTGATTTTGCATCAAGTAAAATCACATATTACGTGTTTCGTTTGAGGCAAAGGACTCTATAAAGCAGCAAGCATGAAAATAGTTAATAAAAAAGAACAAATAAATACAAATAACATTTAGTGAGTTGGACAATTCTGGACCGTTCTCCCGCTATTTAGTCTACCATTGGGTGGAAATCCGCAGGGACTCAAGCGGCTTATATATCTGTATAGTGTGTACCTATATCTCTCTTTTTTGTTTCTGATTAGATAAACATAAGCATATCTCTCATTTTCCCTCTCTTATTATTTCTTGGACTATTGCACTCAAGAGCCTGCTTATTGCTCCCCTACTCTATGTCTAATAACTGTATGGTTAGATTACGCAACTTTGATGTAATCATTGCAATCGTTTAGTGTCTTTAATTAAATCATTGTTATCCGATTTTTTTCCACGGAAAACCCCCTTATAACCCTTATTAACCCCCGCTGCCTGACATATGCGTATATGACATATGTGCCTATATGACATATGCGGCGGGTATATCGAACTAGAGTTCGATATACCCGCCGCTCGTCCCTGTCGGTTAGAGCCGACTAAAAGCCTGACAGTGCCCCACCACGCTGCTGGTGGCGGGGACAGGGTACCGTTGTACACATTGCCACCGTCCCCGTCATCAGCAACTCTGAAACCCAGAGTGCGGCACCTCTGGGTGGGGGCTTCTCTAAAAGTAGCCCCTTTCTCCACTGGACGATGCATCGAGAGCATCAGATGTATCAACCTCGGGGACCTTATCAGGTGGGCGTCCGATTGCAATGCATTTATTAAAAGTTATGTAATCTAATGGATTTGTAGTATTTTCAACTGCAGTTATAAATTACTCGGCTGAAGCTTTCAAAGTTTTTTGTAACAACGATAGGTGCTTTTAGGTAGCAATTTATTGTGAAATCTTGTAAGATCATGATTTTATGTAAAAAATACCTCAGGAGTTTCACCTTAACGTTTTCTAGAATTATTTTCTTTATTCTAGTCAGAGAATTTTTGCGTATTTTAGAAAATTCTCAAGATATGAATTTGTATTCCAAAGAAATAAATTGCTTTAAGTTTATTGATGTCATATTTCTTAAGTGTTAGGGAATGTGTATGACGAATGTTACATACGCACGAAATCGAAAAAAAAAATAGAATAAAAAATGAATGAATGGGTATAAAATTAAGATCTAGAATCCGTAATGGTTATATTGTGTAAATCTCTCCATGCTTGCAGACGAATTCACCACCAAATTGCTAGATGCCAGAGTTGATTTACGTATTTGAAATATAATTAGTGACGTAATATGCTTAGAGTATCATCGAACGATGTTCCGAGTTATAATTGACTGTTTTTGATACGTCAACTCAAAATGAAAGAGTATATACCAATTAAAATTGCTGATATAACTAGTAGTATCGCAAAAAATTAAATTTTAGCACATTTAACGAAGAACCGATGGTTGTTGATCCTAAGATGTTGAATTTGCGACCTCACATCATATTTTCTTCCTACTAGATACAATGTAACGGCCTTTTACTATCCCACTACTAGGCATAGGCCTCCTCACACTGCCCCAATGCAGATTGGTAGCTGAGACATATCCCTAGAATTCTCTACAGATATGCAGAAATTCTGACGATGTTTTCCTCCACTGAAAAGCGAGTGATAAATTGCAATTATTAATTAGACACATAAATTTTAACTCATTGGTGCCTTGGGTTTGGAACCGTAACCCTTCGAAAGAGTCCCACGGTTTAACCGCTTTCCCACTAGATACCCTTCAAAAATTGAGCTCAAAACAAATAGTATTCCTAAATAAAATACTGCTGCTTGCTGTTATAGAGTTTTATATTGCAGAGTTGAAATAGCTTGGAACCATCGCTTCTTCATTAAATGTGTGATATTCTTGGGATTTCTGGAATAAGATTAATCGGAAAATGTGGCTTTGAGAGAACCTCCCATTACCAAGGCATTTGCCTCCAAAAAAATCTCAAGGAGCTGCTGAATTTGTTCAGCACAATATAAGCCAAGAAATAAGTAGAAAAAAAGGTCGAATTGGACTAAAATTTCTTGAATAGACCTAAAAAAAAATCATCTTGCACATTCAATCATGAAATATAATTTATTCTATCATTTGTCTAAGATTATTATTATACTATATACTTAGTATTTTTTGTTGTCTATGCTTATTTTTTAAATTATGAATATTGATTTATCCATTTGGAATTGAGTTTTATGAATTTCAAAATATGTAATTGAAAATTAGTTATGATTTACTCATCACGGAATCTCAGGATTATATATATTTTTGTAGGAAAGCTGTATATAGTTTTGTAGATAAAAATAATTCTGGAAAGATTAGTTTAAAAAGATTGGTTTAATTATTTATTGCTTGGAATAGTTCGCACAAGATACTACCTTTCACTATGTTTGAATGGGCGTGGATGTATTATATGATTTAATTTTAAATCATATAAATTGCTAAATTGTAATTTGAAACGAAAAATCTATGTGATTTTTAAAAATGTACACATTGTGATGTCAGAATAGGGCGATCGTTATTAAAAGCAAATGAGTGTTTTAGCGTTTTGTTTTTGGAATATTCTTACTAATGTTGTAAATGTCTGTCTATCACAGCATATCTGCTGGAGAAATTTTGATGAAATTTGATATAATTCAAATTCTAAATATTCTTTATAAGTAAACTTGTATACAAGTGCTTTTAAATCGTCAACTCTACTGCTGGTTCGGAAAGGTGTTCCTACCGAAAATATCCAGCAAGAAACTTGTCGATTGCTGTTTTTTAAAATATAATTCTTACTACTAGTTTAGCCATAACTAAAGAGTAGCTTTATCCAAGTATTCTTATCATCTTAGCGTGCCCGACGTCAACTTACCTTAGTCGCCTTTTACGACACCTCGGTAAGAAATGAGGGTGGTTTGTTCTACTCAGCCGATTACCACACGGAGGACGTAGCAAGTCTATATGAGTTATAAAAAATAGTACCCAGTTTAATATCGGAAATGTGAAAATTTTGTATTTTGGTTATCAAGCAAATTGTTTGAAAAAAATTGTGAATTTAGCTAAACGGCAACAAATTTCCTAAAAGGTTTATATAATCGTTTATTGTATATAATTTGTCGATGTATCTAAATATAAATGAAAATTGAAAATCGATGTTTTATTAACCTACCATTCAAAATCACTTATAGAGTGAGAATTTCATAGAGTTCTTATACAAAGAGTGTGGGGGCTATAGACAGGGTTGTGAGTGAGAGTGTCCAACAAGTAATAAAAGAGGGTTGAGAAAGCCATATTTATCTTTGTCTAAGTACACATAAATAAGAGAGAGATATGTAGCCTCATTTGCCTTCAATTTTTTTTCAATGCATTTTACCTGGCAAAGTTAATCTTGTACATAAATAGAATCTGAATTTCGGAAACGGATCCAACGATTTTCAAGAAACGATTTTTAACGACCAGATAAATGTTTCTAGTTCAAGTTTGTTACACGAGTTCGCTGGCAAAATAAAATAAATAGTGGGGTTGAACCGATTACTATATAACTAAGCTTGTTTGGGTATTGCTTCGCTTTGCGATTTTGGTCGTGGAGTCTATCTCCTGATGATGCTTCGGTTGCAGGGCGAAACGATTGTTGAGTTTGTGACAGCGAACGTATATAGTGCTTGTGTATTGTGGTGGCGGTGGTGGAGGTTTGTGCATGTGTTTTTACGAATCTTGCATGTATCAGGTTTGATAACCGTTTGTCCACTCTACATTTAGCATTATATATATTTTCTATTTGATTTCGCCGCGGATTATAGCAAAATAATTTTATTATTACTTTTGTATTATGGATCTCCAAAGTAACGCCTAATTCTATGAATTTTAAATGATTTGATTGATTCATTGAAATTACCTATATCGAATTGCCTACATTTATTATAGCGTTATTTTTTTCTGTTAAGAAGCAATTTCATTGGACTTGACACTCATTTAAATTGACAAAGAGGAGTATTGCTAAAATCGCAAAATGTAGTGCAATATTGATTGTAGTGCGCTCGTAATGTAACGAGACGTGCAAATCGCCGACTATTCTGCGTGTGCAATACTGTTTGACAAAGATATTAGCCATTTTTTGCTCGATTAAATAGCGATAACACCGTGTTTTACAATTCACTGCTATAACTAAGCGAAAACACTCGGCGCAAAAACGCACGGTTGCTTCAGTCGGTGATAAATCATTGTTTCATAATACGAGGTATTTAGACATAGGAGAATCTTGATTAATTTTCACTATTTTATTAAGGGGTAGTTCATAAATACGCCCCCTCTCTCCTTCTGTCATGCTTCGTCACCCCCCTTAAAATATTACGTTACAAAAACTCCCTCTCCAACTGAATATGATAAATTTCAATTAATCGTGCACCAATTTTGAGAATTGAAATTATATTTGACTAGCAATTGCCAGCGGCTCCACTCGCGTTGAAAGATAAAAACCGTAATATAGTCTTTTGATTATAATAAAATTGGTTTAAGTGGGTCAACCTTAAAAGCTAGACATATGCTATCGCGGACTTTTATTTTGAATAACATACATGATTTTTGAATAACTATTACCGTTTACTCAGCGCACGCAAGGAAAGCTTTAAGTTTTGCCGTTTTCGTACTAATTTTTATTGCTGCTCCTATCCTATTCATTTTGGCGTTTTATAGCCTATAGCCTTCCTCAATAAATGGACTATCTTACATTGAAGATTTTTTCAAATCAGTGCAGTAGTTCCTGAGATTAGCGCGTACAAACAATCAAACAAACAAACAAATTCGTCAGCTTGTGAACCGTTGTGGATGTGCCTAGTCCAGTTGTCCCTCTGATTAGCAGAAGCCAATCTGGATCTGGTGATGGATTTCAGTCGGGCTTACTTCAAGTCTGGCTGGATATGGTTTCGGCCACCGTCGGTCAAGCCCGTAAGCCCAGCAATGGGAACGGAGACCATTAATATAATAGAATTTCCCTTTAATATACTAATTATAGATCTAATATAATAATAATATATATTTAGATACTATCCGAAAAAAAATGGATGGATTGTGTGAAAAATGATACGCATGTTAAAGGAGTGGTACCAGAGTTGACGAATGATAGAGGAGAATGAAAGAAGAAGACATTGTGCCGACCCCACTTAGAGTGGGATAAGGTTAAGAAAATAATGATGATGATGCAGGTTTCCTCACGTGTTCCTTCACTGAAAAGCGTATGATTAAATTGCTATTACCAATTAAACATATATTTTTACAGAAAAATTCATTGCTCCGTGCCCGGGGTTTGAACCCGTGACCCTCTCATACTCGTACGGTCAAACCGCTGGTCTTAGTTTGTATATGCTAAATAGCGAATTTACCATAAACAACCAATATATATGAAGGTGCGGCATATAATAAATACCCCGATAACGTTATGTTGTAACGTAACCTGTTAACCGGGTCTGGTTAACACCTGGTGGACCTGAAATAAGTTTAACCCCACTCTAGCTTAAACTCAAAATATTTTTACAAGTAATCTTTTAAACAAGTGCTTTTGAATCGTCAACTCTACTTCTGGTTCGGTAAGTTGCTACTACCGAGAAGAGCCAGCAAGAAACCCGGCACTTGCTCTTTTAAAAATATAATTCTTATTATTCTTATTACATTTAGTTATTACTGTCTCGTACAGGGTCGAAGAGCAGCTGTATCTACGCAATTTTATCATCTAAGTAATCCTTAACAGTATAGTAGGCTTTCTATATCAGCTTGTTTATATGTGTTTTAAACTGCTGTAATGGCAAAGCTAAAATTGATTTCGGAATTTTATTATAGAATCTTATACCAAAGCCCACAAATGACTTTTTACTTTTGCAATACGCAAAGCAGGAGCCGCAAGCTTATATTGGTTCCTACTTTGTCTATTATTGTTATATACGTCATTCTTTTTCAATTATGAATATTCTTCATCATCATCATCATCAACCTGTGTCTGTCCACTGTTGGACATAGGTCTCTGAATATTCTTATACAAAGTAATTGTAGTAAATTTAACTAATTATATTAGTTAAATTTTGTAATTATTATATTGTACAAGGTCGAAGAGTAGCATTCACGCATTCTTATCACCCCGACCCCGACGCTAGTAGAGCTTCTGCGCTCTACTCTACGCAATTCACAACCTCGACGATGCTTCTGCAGTCGCCCGGTGACGCTGTAAAAGCCGTTAGGGCTAACAGCGTACAGTCAATTTGAAAAAAAATCACCTATATAATCGTCAAGAGTAGAATAGGTCTTTTAGATGTTTCTACCCTGAACAGAGAGTAACAAACTCGGCGGTTGCTCTTTTCAAAATATAATTCTTATTATTAGTTAAAACAAGTCACTGTTATATTGTACATGCATATAAAAGGAGTGGCGCCAGAGTTGACGAATGATAGGACAGAATGGATGAGAAAAACATGTCGTGCCGACATGGGGTTTGCCATGTGCCGACCCCAATTAGAGTGGGATAAGGACAGGAAGATATACTGTTATATTGTACAGGGTCGAAGAGTAGCTGCACGCATTCTTATCACCTTTATAATCCTCAACAGTAAAGTAGGCTTTCTTTAGCTGTTCTTACCCTGAAGAGTGAGCAAGAAACTCAGCGGTTACTCTTTTCGAAATATACTTATTATAATTAGTTAAATTTAGTCACTTTTATCTTGTACAGGGTCGGATAGTAGCTATATTCATATATTCTTATCACCCATGTAATCCTAAACAGTATAGTAGGCTTTCTGTAGCTGTTGATATCGAGAGGAACCAGCAAGAAACCCGGCGGTTGCTCATTACAAAATATAATTCTTATAATTCGTTACATTTAATAGCCATCTTTTGCAAGGTTGAATACATTTTTTATGATGTTACATACATACATCCTAAAAGTATAGTTTAGGCTTTCTGTATCAGCTGTCTTTCTCTCTTTTAATGATTATCTTCCACTGCTGTAATGGCAAAGCTAAAATTGATTGCGGAATTTGACTATAGAATCTTATACCAAAATCAACAAAGGACTTAAGTAAGGCACTTAGCTGCCGTAGTATTTCTGTATAAGCCTCCTTTTGTTAGTTATTTTAAATTGCTATAATGTAATAATGATTTAACAACCACCGTTGCACCCTCTTAACGTCAAAGAAATCCCATATGTACCAAAAACAGTTTTTCTCATTATTTTAGTTGATACTATTACTAACTTGTTCATTCAACTTGTTAAATTGATATTTGCAATTTATAGCACGTTTTTCGCTATTTAAAAATATAGTGAGGAAACCTGCATATTTCTAGAGAATTCTGGGGATATGTCTAACCTACCAAACGCCATTGGATCAGCGTGGTAGGTCTTAGCTCTAAACTTGTTCTATTACGCTAATTTATCTATCTAATGATTATTTGACTACTCCTGCCATTTGGTATCCGGCTGAGTAAAATAGATCACCCTCTTTCTTACCGTGGTGCGTTAAAATACGACTAAGGTAAGTTGACGTCAGGAAGTGGCCGCTCAAAAAATACGTAGTCAAATCATGTGAAATGTTTATAACATGTTGTGCCGACCCCACTTTGAGTGGAATAACGGTAGGAGGATGATGAAAGGTTGTGGTTGGAATAAAATTCATTGTTTTAATTGTAATGTACACAATTTATTTATATCGTATAGTGTTTCTTATACAAAGATAATAAATTGTAAAATCCTCTTTCACGGTCCGAATAAATAAATACTTAACTCCTTCCAGTCCCTATCACGTGCCCTTTGGGCAATAGGAGTATACTTGTAACTTACAATAATTCCGAACAAGCCTTCATAGGATTTGATACAAGCCCCTAACCATGCGTCAAACACGAAAAAGGAACGCGAGGGCAAAAGAAAAATTAGCGAAACGCCTGGCGTATTAGTTTCTTAAACCATTTTATCGCTCAATTTCAAGCGAGTATAACGCGAGTTAGACACATGGTAAGGGACAACTTACGGTATAGAAGATTTAAATAGCTGTTTTTTTAAGAAATGTATAAAAATATTACTTTTAAAGGTAGCTATTTTAGGTATGTATTGTTGAAGGCACTGGTATCCTTATTTTCTGATTATACGCTGACATTTAAGTGGGAATTATCTTATGATTATTTTGCGATTTCCTGACAGCTAGAGGATCGATCTCAATTTTTTTTTGGTTTGGAATAAAACGGGCATTCCGAATGAGAACTATACATTAATAATTATAAATAAACATCTAAGTTGGACTTAAATTACACATAGATCTTAATACTAAGCTTACAAGAGAAATAGTCTTTAGCCATCGATTTTCCTCTACCGAGTCTTCGAAGAGATGAAACAGATCTACTGCATTTACTTATAACATAACATATACATATATAGCTCACCACTAAAAATGCATCATTTTTTTAAATCTATCACTGAGTAGATAAGTTTTCTCTGCTCGAAAAGTCCGCAAACCGAATAAGTCTCATACAGAAAGGTCCACGAGCGCGTCGACTACGACAGCGACTATCTCTACCCTACGAGAACAATACACCGATACATCTACTAGGAAGGATTACGATTAGGCGATGCGACTTAGCCGCGTACAGCTGCACGATATCATACAAATATATATTTTCATCTCTTTACAACGTGGTAACTTCGACTACACAGGAGGGGTGAGACAGTTTGTACGAACAAGATCGACACGCGGTCGCGAAACGAGTCGCCGACTGGGCGCGGGCTGCGCGGTCCACGCGCAGCGCGAGGCGGGTCCGGGGCGCGGCCCGGCGGCTCAGTGCTCCAGGGCGCGCGCCTTGTTCTGGTGCATCATGTTCTTCAGGGTCGCCACCTCGGTAGCGAGCCGCGCGAGCTCGGCCTTCAGGTGGGCGTCCTCCTCCTCCGCCATCCGCTCGTCAGACCGCGGCGGCCTGAACTCCGCGCCCAGCGAGATCCCCGAGTCCCTCTCGTCGCTCGAGCCCTCCCCGTCCCAGGAAGGCGAGGAACGGGGGCCGGGCTCCTGCTTGATGTGCTGCAGGGAGAGGAGGGCGCTGGCGACGTCCTTGTCGCCGAGGTGTGATTTGTGGCGCAGTTTGAGCGGGAGGCAGTTGTTCTCCGGGGCGTACTGCTCAGCCGTCTCGTCGCCGGAGCCGGAGAGCGACGACAGCTCGTACGGTGAGGGAGCGCGGCGAGATCGGGACAGATTGAGAACTGAACCGGGAGGCTCGTAGTGTGCGGGGTGAGGGTAGTACGCCTCGGGGGCCGGGAGCCTCTCCTGGTATGGCTCAGGAGCGCGTTGGGGCGGCGGCGACGGGGGCGACGCTGGAGGTATCGGGGGAGGTGGTGGCGGCGCCGGGGGAAACAGAGCGCTGCCGGAAAGCTTACTTCTCTTAGTTACACAGAGAACTTGGTCACATGTTGGCAACGTGGCTAGAACCTGATCGATGCTGATGAGCGTCTCACCGCAGATTCCATACTTCTCCTTAATGGCGTCCAGTTGCGCTTTCAATACGTGATTTTCCTTGGAGAGTTCGACGACGCGCTGCTCGAGCACCATGTCGTTGAAGCGGCGTTTTTCACGGGAACGCTTGGCGGCCTCGTTGTTTCGCCGCCTGCGGTCCCAGTATCCGTCATCTTTTTTGCTATCGGGAATGAACTCCCTCTGCTTGCGTTGCCCGAAGAAATCCTTCCTCTTATTGAAGTCGTAGGAGTTGCCGTAGTCGTTGGGGTCTCCGGCGCTGCCGTTGGACGGAGGGGCCTGGTCTAGAGGAAAGTGGGGGGAGACGGAGAGGCGGGAGCGTGGCGGGGGAGGAATGCGAGGGGGTGTCTGCGACGGGCCCAGGGCCGGGCCCCCGCCCGCGCCCATCAGCTGCTGCTGGCTCAGTATGAATTCGGCGACCATGTTTCTGCGGACGACGCCTTGTCCGCACGGATCTTCACTGTGGTTCTGTAACAAACGAAACATTACGTTAGTATAGAGTTGCGATTTTATAAAGGTCTTTACAAAATAACTTGCAAAAATTCTGTCGCAAGGTCCTGCGCAACAGCACGTGGAGCTCCTTTGTGTAACCACGTTGCTACATTCGATTTTGTTTTATTAGTAACAAAAATGTAGCGTAAATAAATATTTCTAACCTCACGCTCTGTTACGTCAGTCATTTCAGGGCCCACAGATTATGACACAGAAAATTTAACTTTCATTTGAACTTGAAGTAACGTGTTATTTGAAATTCAGTTAAAGGATCACGCGAACATCTGTAAGATTTGGTTTCATCTATTTTATTCGTCTTTATAAACTAGCTAAATTTCGCAAAAGGATTTCGCCTCAGATATTAATTTTGTACGTAGGTATATACATTTTTAGTCACTATCTGTGTCAATAACCTGTACTCTATGAAAACAGTCTTAAAATTTGGACAGAAACATTTTTTGTTGACCGTATCGAGCGGTGTCAATGACCTTTCTGAGTGCTAATTTTATACGTCCCTACGGATCAGTCAATTATTAATAAAGAGCAATGTGTTAATTAGTGACCTTCCCGAAGAAGGCTTGGATTAAAAATAAAACCCAAAAGAAGTAGTATAGAAATAAAATAGAAAAAAGAGCTTATAAACATGTATAATTTTAGTATAAATTTATGAGAATAAGGCAATTTAGTATTTATATATAATATCAGATAAAACTATCTTTGAACCCACCTATCCAATATAATGTTACCAAAATGATTTTACAAATGACCTTAGTTATAGCTATTGTCACTCGAATAAGTTAAAGTCAGCATGGGTCATTCACTCTAATTTGGATTTCGCATAAACAACACCGAAACAACAACCGGCGGAAGTAAAATAAAATTCAAACTGTTATCAATTCTGTATAACAATGCAAGAATCAAACTGCTATTGTTTTAAGGCTATAAACGAACTTTTTTCCAATCTTAAACACTAAGTGGTCACGTTATTAAACATGTGTTGAACTTCCCAACAACGTGAGAGTTCTTTCTAAATCTGATATTATTCGTTTCGCTCGAAATTAGCATGTAATTTTAACTATGCCTGAGTTGAACACACGTGCTCCCGTCCATTTATACGCGATCATTGACAATTTGACTCCATATGAAATTCCAAAAAGGTCATTAGGATGCCGCTAGAGTATATTAAGATGTTTTTGACCGTATCTCATTATATTCTGAAAGCTTTATGTAATCATTTCCTATTCAAATAACTTTCAAGTTTATTCACTTCAGACGTCAAAGAATAAAGATTATTCTGTAGGCAAAATTGTACGGGTTTTTAATTTTATATTGCTATTTATGTTTTAACATTTCGTATATTGGATTTTTTTAATAAATAAAAATATAGCTGGAATAGAGGTTAAAAATCATGTTTTGAGATGAAATGGGTTTGAAGTTTTCATTGCTAAGGAAAATACATGAACAATACTTCAGTTTGCTTAAACGAACGGTTTTAACATTTAGATCTGTCTCTAGTATAAAACATGTGTTTTTGTGTTGTACTGCTGTACTATAGTCAAAGAGCGAAGTATAATACATGTTTATTTTATGTTATACACGTCAGAAAGTTTTTCTATAGCACTATTACGTTACTTCGCTTTTTTACCAAAAAAGAAATGTTAATTTCTCTAATATATCTCTGCCATTGAAAAATTATATGTTTGTTACTCCATTGACAATAATTAAATTAATACTCTGGGATTATCCAAATATATATTGAGCAGTTGAAAACTCAGCTAACTATACGTACAAATTCACCTTTCTCCTGAATATACAAGAGAATATTAATTCAATGTTTCAAGATTGCTATTTAGCTCAATTTACCGTTGATTTATCGAATTAACAGCAACATAACCGCAAAGTAAATGTAATGATACGCAATAACTGTTATGTCGACATCTTATTGTAATAAGCAATAGCGCAATCTAAAATCAGCATAATCATTAATGGCGGTCGTGTTCATAGGATTTAATTCAATTAATACTGAGATCATTTTTTTTGTCCCGTCTTTTAAAGGAGTATAATAATTTATTTATTATTACAGGAATTACTCATGTTTTTAAATTTTATATTTATTTTAATGGCTGCTTTATTTTGTTCGAAAGAGACTTAATCAATCATAAAATTGTATTAATTAAATTTTAAACCTATGACTGAAGATTTTTAATGAATATAAAAATGAAAAAGTTATGTAGTAAAATTATGTCATAGAAATTTTCTCAGCTGTAAAAAGTGTAAATAAACCCAATATACTTATATAACAATATGTTTATGAAAATATTTCGAAATGTCTATAGAATAATGTTCACATTTTTTTAATTAATTTTTTTATATTATATTTTTTATATAAAATTGAAAGTAATATATATATTTTTTTTTAATAATTTTCATTAACGAAACTATGGCTGTTTACAGATAAATAATGACGTTGAACAGATAAAATATATGCGTAACTACTCTGCGCATATAAAATAATACCCAGCAACAGAGCACTATTGTATTGCACAGATATCGAAAGATACAGGTTACTTGCGGATGGTTTGTTCGATGTCAGTAGGCCGCCCTAGATGCGCGGGCGCGCCCGTTACGGCTAACTGTTCGATTAAAGCCAACTCTAATTGGTCGAAATGTCAGTGACGCTGTTACTTTGCACGTAACCTCGAAGTAATATATAATAAGACTATAGTAGTATTTACAACTGGTAATTAAAATTTTGAAATTGCTTTTCGTTTGTGGAATAGAAAATTTTAATATACAATTTTTATAGCCTCTTATTATTATTTTTTTAAATTTGTTAATGATTATCACAGTTTTTTATTAGAAACTTTTGCATTAAACTCAATATACTTATAACAAATGCTATTAAAAATATTTTGAGATGTCTATGGAATAATGTTTGTGTTTTAAGTCTGTATTTTTTTTAATATTAAAAGTATATATATTTTTAAAGGTTTCATTTAGAATAATATTTAAAAAAACCGCGAATGCATTTTTAATTTCGTGTTCCACGTTTAAAATATTTATTCAATTATGGAGTGTTTATTAAAAAAATTGATTCATCATTTTTAAGGGAATAATCGTCAAGGTTTTTTATTCTTGCGTTCTATATTCAAAATGTTAATTAAAATAAAACTAATACTTCAAAAGAGTATTTTTTTTAATTTATCGTTTAGTACAGTTAAATTTAATAAGTATTTTTTACTGTCATGACCGTTTGATGATGAATGTTAATTTTTGTTATAAATATATTAGCACAACCTCTTCGGTGTAGCGCAAAAAAATTCAGGTTTACTTATTTCTTTTAAGCAAATATTTAAAAAAAACCAGTTCAATAGGTAATCACAGTGTGAATGTATTAGTTTTGTATTCAAAACACTTATGCATATTAAGAATGTTACTTTGATAGTCTAGACATATAAGAAGCATAATTAATATGACATTAAAACAAGGTGACCCATTTGTTATTAAAGTACTTGCAATAATTAGCATTATAAAATTAGTGAAATAAAGTCATTTTTATACAAAAAGATTTTACATATAATCATATATTTGTAGGTATACAAGGCTTTGGCTTCCAGTTTTTTTTTTATCGAGAGTCAAGAGTCCAGAGATGTTAAGCCGATTAAAAAAATATCAATTTAGAAATTACGTTTTAATATGTAAAATATTTAATATTATTATTTTCATAGTTCTCAATGAAAAATAAACTTTTATCAGTTCAGAAACAAACGATGTTTAGTTTAAAATTACTTTCTACGTACTTTTAGTTCAGTGTTGTAATTTAAAAATATTTTTTAAATATGAAAATTGATTATTTTTTTAACTTGTAACTTTTATGAATGTTTGTAATTTCATAGATCTCACAGTACAAATTATTAGGATTAGGTACTATAAAAATATGGTAAATAAAAATTGAATGCGAAAAATCACTATAAACTCCCAAAACTCCCAAAAGTTAGAGGATTTTTTTTTCAGATTATTTCTCTATATTGCAGTACAAATTTATTACTTTTCTTTCAACAATGCAACTAACTAGCCATCACGAAAGTGTAAAAACTCCGTTACTTTATGGTTGGCCGCACAAACGGTTAAACACTGGCTATTAACTATATATAAACGGTTATAAGAATATTGACGTCTGTGGCCGTGTGGTACCATAGAGTAGAGGAGCCTATGAGTAAACAATGAGAGGGAATGAAACTCGTATACTTCATCTTTTTCTAAACATAAAAAAGAGAAAGATCATCATCATTCTCTTACCCTTATCCCACTCTCAGTGGGGTCGGCACAATATGTCTTCTTTCATTCTCTTCTATCATTCGTCAATTCTGGTGCCACTCCTTTAACATGCATATCATTTTTCACACAATCCATCCATCTTTTTTTCGGCCTCCCCCTAACCATACATCCACATTCATATTTAAAACTCTTTTGGTCACATGATTTTCATCCCTCATTACATGACCATACCAACTTAGTCTACAAAAAAGAGACAGATACAAATAGTAATAATAATTATTTTTAGGTTGTACGGCGATAAAGCGTTGCGTCTAAAAAATGTCGATAGGTCACGTCAATGGCCATAGATTATAGAAGTATTTTTAAACGTCAAATAAGAATGACACATTTAGAACAATAATTGCCCAATCCAACCTTGGCGATGACGACACAGCAGTTTCATAACGTGTTTGTAGCAGATGAGTGTAAAAAGCGTGGTACCGTACGAAGCCAGTTTTTGGCTAACGGTTCGCCGAGAAAGTACATGATTAGCTATAACTGTCTTCAAATGTCGATTGTTATTCAAGAATATCACCGTTAGATTCTGAACGGTATCAAAATTATCAAATGATATTTGATAAACCTCGTATAGTTTCGTAATGCAGAAATATTTTATTTAACTGAATTGCTATTTTGAATACTTAACTCGATGATTTAGTTATCAAATTTAAATATTTATTTTTCATTATATACCATATAGATATAAGATGCTGACTTAGGAACGCTATGGTATCCGGTTGAGTAGAAGACCACCCTCTTTCTTACCGAGGTGTCGTAAATTACTACTAAGGTGGTGTGGTTATAAAAGTAGAAAAATCATGCGACAACATGTTGTGCCAACCCCACTTAGAGTGGGATAAGAGCAGAAGAATAATGATGTTTAAAAATAACAAACCTTTTTAATCTATGCCCATTGTCGTGACTTATCGTTTTTTTATATAAAGGCAAAGGTTTATAGTCGTAAAATCGAATCATAATTATTATTCTCATTTTTTTTTAAATTTTATATTAAAAAATTTATTTCATGATTTAGATATCAAATTTACAATATTTAATAGAGTTTTCGTTCTTTATCTAACCGTTAAGCCGTAGCCATCGTAGATTCAAATTCAAAATTCTAATGCAGAAATTATTTTTTTTTAAAAGTTAGATATACTACAGATAGCTGGCTTTGGAACGTTTATTTCCAATTTTATTGTACTTAACAAAAATTATGAAATTGTGATATATTAAGGTAGTTAAATTGATTATGACCAGTACGTTAAACTCTTAGCAATTTTAATTAAAATAACAAAGACTCTGTATCGGGTAATTATATTACATAACTGTTTTGATTTTTTTCGTAATTATAATCACCAATTGAAGTCGATGTTTCAAAAAGCTCGAGTAACGACCCCAAACGAGAAAACAGCGTTCGTAGGTATTCCCCAATTAGGCAGATAAGCGGCTTAAAATCAAGAATGTTGCAAAAATAATCGGATCCAAAAGTTTCGATTGGGTGGAAATCTTTTGACGAAAGAGGAAGGCCAAAGATTTCCACCCGATCGTGAAGGGGAAAATGAAATATTTATTAAATATCGTACGCTTAGTATTAAAATGACCGCATTCGATTTTTTTTTATGTCAAATTGCACTAAGCTCGTTAGTTTTAAAAAGACCAATAACTTAAGAGCAAGAAAACACTAGTATTTTAAATAGTTCGTAGCGTGATGTTATAGAATTGAAATAAAGTTTACAATCTACCAACAAATAGGTCTAATTTTGAATTCGGTCATTTTAATACTAAGCGTGCTATATGTAGATGAAATTTTATGCTTTGGCGTCAAACAGGTTTATTTGCTATATAACCTTTGATAATAACCAGTATCAGTGACCTTTGAGATAACGGTCGATATGCGATTCCAAGTATTAGGTACCTGGTGATAATTTGCAAATATTATATTTGCAATTCTAATAGAATTCTAACGATTTTGTACTGTTATTTTTACTGACGTAATCTTGTATATATACATATATATCCTCCTGCCCTTATCCCACTCTAAGTGCAGTCGGCACAACATGTTGTAACATGATTTGGCTGCGTGTCTACGACCGGCCGCCTGCCTGACGTCAACTTACCTTAGTCGTATCTTACGACACCTCGGTAGGAAAGAGGGTGGTGTATTCTACTAAACTGGATACCACACGGTGGGTCAACTTACCCTAGTCGCCTTTTACGACACCTCGGTAAGAAATGAGGGTGTTCTATTCTACTCAGCTGGACACCATTTTTGCGTAAATAAAACAACAGTCACAAATTATTTCGTTGAATGAATAGATATACGAGTTTTAAAATTGTTAGATTTATTTTTATGCTTAATTTTGATAATGTATTCCGAAATATTCATTCCAAGTCAAATATAAAAATCTGAAGTTCGCAGACCATAGACACGGAATAGAATAAAAAGATCTAGAAACATCTTTAGCTAAATTATAATCGCAATGAACTACAAATTAGATAACCACGAGTACTGTTTACGTTAATTGGCCAGCTGGGGGAGGGTCACGTGCCTAAGGGGGGCGCACGTGCCCTTCTATTTCGCCGGTCCTTACCACCCCCTTTTTTGCACGTTTCCTTCGTAACAGCCTCATTATTAAGGGTATTTTTACTTACGTCACGAACACGAAGCAATTAATTTACTTTGTCGCTGCCTATATTTAACGGACGCTCCATAATGTTTCAGTAAATAGTTTAATTGACCACCCTCATTTCTTACCAATGTGTCTTAATATTCGACTAAGGTAAGTTGACGCCAGCCATGCCAGGCAGGCAAATCGTAAAATAAACTACCCTCATTTCTTATCGAGGCGTTGTAAAAAACTACTAAGTTAATGTCAGGCAGGCGGCCGGTCGTAAAATACGTCTCCAAATCATGTGACAACATGTTTATAAAATGTATGTCTGATACTGATTAAAATATAGTTATTAATTAATTGTAAACCTTACGCAATACTGAATGCACCTTATGACCTCTCTGTCCATTTATTTACTCTTTGATATTACATAAAAGCACCGCGTCATAGATAAACCGTATTCCAGGGTTATTCTTGAATAAAACTACGATACCAATATAGCGTCGAGTTATTTTCGAAGTCGTTTAATATGAATGGTGTTACCAAATATATATATATATAATTCGGAACGAATAACGGATTGTTTTTTTCTTAATATTGTGTCGATACGTAACTGAAAAAAATGATCAATCCTATCCTATTAACCCTACTTACATTGTAAATGCAAAAGTTTGTGAGAATTAATTTATGCTTGTTATTCTTTCACGGCGATTGGCTGAACTAATATAGCAATGAAATTTGGCACAAATATTCCTTATACACCGGGGTAACATATAGGCAATAGAATTCCTGTTAATTCTACAAGATTATGATCACATTGAAAAGCGCCATCTATTATTAATCTATCACGCGAACGAAGTTGAGGGTGAAAGCTAGTATATTATAATTAAAGTGTCTTTAAATGCAGGGTAACATAACCTACTAATTAAAAATAAAATGACCTCACTGTAAAGAAAATTAGCGAATTGAGTGTGTCATATAGTCACAAACAATCATGAACTGTTTTTCGGTTTTGACAGGTGACCTCACCTCTCATAAACGCAATCACCGTGTATTTTAGAAAATACAAACAGAAATAGTTCGAAGAATGAGCTTTTAATTGAGCATTTTAACTAATAGAAAATATATTTTTTTAAACTTGAAATTTCCAGAAATCATTAAAAAAATAAAAAATAAAAAATAGCCTTTTTAATCAGAAGATTCAAGGAAGAAATTTGTATAAATTAAAAATTAGCATTCGTATAATATAGTGCTATGTCTGTAAGCCTATTAAAGAACCTAATTCTTCGAAAAAAAAGTGTCTATGAAAATCAGGTACTTCGAATTTCAAATATCATCTTCGTTTTAAAATGGTTCACGATCTATACGATGTCCGTGACATTGTGTATCGGAAAATCGCGGCACTTAGGGATTCGTTGATATTCCAAATGAATTCCATTTCCGTACGGTTAATTCGCATGGATCGGAATTAAATTCCAGAATGGAAATAACCTTAGCATGATTGTCCTGCACGTGTTATTGTGCCGGTCACGCGGCGTTCGACACGTGAACTTGAACTCACGTTGCTTGCGTAACACCGCACGTTCTTCTCGACCGTTATATAAACCCAACGTGATCCGGCAAAACTAATTAGACGCACTGATTACGTCCTTGGTCGTATAAATTTGCAGATAGAATATTCCCCATTATTCCCCACGCGGACTCCACGCCGTAGCAGAGGGACGCGTCTTTAACTCTTTTGTCATTTAATACATTGTTAGATTTCGGTGCCAAATTTATCCTAAAACCTGTCATTTGAGTTTCTTAAGTTAATTTCAATTTTTTAATATTAAAATTTATGTTTTTCACGTAGGGGACAAAATAATATTTAAACTGCGGCATAGCACAAAAAAAGTTTAGGAAATACTGATATAAGCTATCCTAATTTGAAACAATGAAATTCAGACGTCATCGACATTTCTATTACTGAAGAATATATTTAAGAAACTTTAGTTTCATTTTATTCAATAGTATATTTATTTAATTCATCTAACTAAGGCGGTGTATGGAATAAGGTCCCATGGTTAGAGTTGATTCTATAGCTACCTATTATATTGGTGGAACAGAATAAAAACCTACTAAATCAAATATTTGGCAAAATACTCGTATATAAGGAAAAGAATTAAAAACCCCAATCACATCTAAAGCGCTCTTGACCCACCACAGACTATTAATATAAACGTTCATAGACAATATCAGCCATCTTGGAAAAAGTAGAGAAAGTAGTACAGCAAAACTTTCCACACGCTCGCCACTAGCGCGCGGGAAAAGTAGGCCGGCCGCCATCTTCCACGTTATTTTATTGTCGCTTATCTTGGACCGATTTAATCTCAAAAAATCTTATTTTTTAATATGTACATAAACATTATAAAGTCAATTGAAATCATTTGTTACTACGATAGTTGAGGTACGATTAAAATATGCATTTTTACAATTGTCACCCTGGAGTTGTTTACCACAGATTAATGATTAAAAAAGTAATGTGCCCTCTGGACTCTTACATCACATATCACTTATTCTTTCAGTATTGAAACATAGATAATAAAATATTGATACTTAGTTACCTTGTTATATAACTATAGGTCTTAGGCGCCAATATTATTGATGTAGAACGCATACATTGTACGAAACAGATGCAATGTTATGAAAACAATTACCATTATCTTGTAGACTGCTCAGTAAAATCCTTGCGGTTGTATTCTAGTATTTTTTTAAATTCGTGTAGGATCAACAAAGGTCACACCTTTGGATGCGTTTCAAGCATTTTTCTGCTAAAAACTCGTGTATACTTGACCGATTTTCGCATTCGTATTTAGCGAAGGCTCAATTAAAGAGTACGCTATTTTGGGGTCGGCCTTAGTCTCCCGATAATAGTTTGGTGTCAAGGTCCCGTTTCGTAACTCCGAGCGATAAACCACCGGCGATATGTGTCAAGGCCGTTTTATACTTTTCCGGTGGATTCGCCTATCAGATAAAGTTATCCTTAAATAAATACGCAATGTTTTGAGACAACTACTCCGTACCGACCTTGCTCTACACTGTTAATTGCTACATATTAAGAAACACTTAACCTATTTTACATGAGCTAGATTCTTTGAATTCAGACATCCACCTTGTTTCTTGCGCAATATGCATATTGTTTCTAGGAAGTATGATAAACAAAGCCAAGATTTAAATGAGTTCAAGTATCCCTTATTACTCATGTGTTGTTCAGTTTAATTTAGGTAATTTAATGTTTGGCGTTTAGATTGGTGAAGTATTGTTAAGGTGACTCAGCAAGAATTCCTGTTAGTTTGTGGCGCAATCCCAAAATAGAGAATTTTAGGAGGAAAGAAATTAAACAACCTAAAATTTAAGAAGTGGTTAATCTTTATTTTCACCGATGAAATTGATTCGACACTCATTTCTTGTCGAGGTGTCGTCAAAGACGGCTAAGGTAAGTTGACACGCTTGGTATCTGGTTGAGTAGACAAGACCACCCTCTTTCTTACCATAGGTGTCGTAAAAAATGCCTAAGGTAAGCTAACACGCTTGGTATCTGGTTGAGTAGACTAGACCACCTTCTTTCTTATCGAGGTGTCGTCAAAAACGATTGTCTTTATCACCTCTGACATCAGAGACTTGATTTTTCCTTCTGATTATTTTCTACTTATTTAAATTATTATTTGTTTTGTGTCAAATTTACTTGTCTTTAGTTTCTTTGTTATATGTATTTATGTAGCTTAATCAATTAGATTCATCATACACATTTCTCTTATCCTTCATCAAAATTGTATTTTCTATTTTAGTCCTAAACGACGGGTAAGTTCACGTCAGGCAGGCGGCCAAATCATGTGACAACATGTTTATAGAGTGGGATAAGAGCAGGAGAATGATGATGATATTCAAATTCAAATTTATATCTTCTTTATTCAAATAACAACAACTGCTTTTGAATCGTCAACTCTACTGCTTAATTGGTTCGTTATTAGTCCATGTGGTTCGTTAGATATTAAGGCGTTGTCGCGCTTTGTCGTGGACACTCACGTGCGCAAAGTAGGTTATACTTACGTAAGCGACAAGATAAAAAAAAAATAGGTCAAGTTATCTTCGTTTGTCCTCGTACCGATGAAATTATCGTCTGCGTTCTTATTGCGCGTGAAAAAAAATTATAACTTACGCAACACGCATTCATTACATATCACGAGAAGATATGTATAGTTGTGATATATGATGGACGCGATAAAAACTAAATGAAATATCGCCTTGAATAATGAGGACAATCTCATTGTGTAAGTCATTGTTGAATTGATACATGAAATTGGCAAATCGTATGCGAATTAAGTTTGTATATTGCATAGTTCGTGTGTACTACAGTTGATGATTTCATCGCATCGTATACTTATGTACGGCCGTAAACGGTAAATTAGTGATGTGACATGGAGTGGAAAAATCGATTATTTAGTTATCGATTTTTCCTCTCAAAATAAAAAGCTTTGTGAAAAATTTATTAATTGGGATCTATAAAATCGATTTTTAATAATGGACAATGTTTGACTTTTTGAAAAGTTGCTATCTTAATATTAATAATTAAGTACCTGCGTGACCAAGCCTTGCTCGTTAATTGATAAAAGATATTAAAAGATGCAATGGTATGGAACCTTTTTTTGTCCGCCCGTTACAATTAGGCTATCACAGCATTACGTTTGACAGCCAAAAATATTATTTGCAATCAATTCTACGTTTTAGCATTTTTTCAATGTCCGAAAACAGGGATAAAACGTTTTTTTTTTAAATGAAACCTAACTAGATCGATTTACGAGTAGTATTCATAGTTAATGTATAGAAATCGGCTATACTCACGTCTAATAAGACGTGACTTATAATTGATTGAATAGGCTAATTGAAGTGATTAATACGACGTGAGTATAGCCGGTTTCTATACATTAATTAAAGTAAATAATATAATCGATTTTGAAAAAAAATCGATTATTTTGAAAATCGATTTTCTCACATCCATACGGTAAATACGGCTGTTCACATATAATGGGAATTAAAATTCATAGCTCGAGAGTCATGATGCACGATTAACTAAATGCATACGGGTACGGCCTTACGGTCTTTAATAATACCTTCCGGACGACCTTGCTTTTAACTTCCTATATTACATCACTTGTACCGATAATGCATTTTATGCTTGAACGTTACACTTCTTTGTCTACTATTATTAGAGTGCGGAACTGTGTTGAACGAGTTAGCATTGCGTTTTCTTGTTTTACTGTTGTCTATGTTATCTGTGGTCCGTGCAATGTCACTTTGTATGTGTGGGTGACTGTAGATTGCGCAATGCCGCCCTAGGGACGTTGCGTCATATAGATAGCGAACTGACCTTTACACGATCGATTATTGTCTCTGGGCTGTTTCAACGAAATAGATATTTCAGGAGTGGATATGGAAAATTACGAATTAATAAACATATTCATAAATTACGACTAACTCGTAAATAAATTTTCATGATACTTAGTATGTAGGGTCGATATAGCTAAGGTTTATTTGAAAAAAAAAAAAGTTTTACGCCTATTTTTAGGCCCTGAAAAACAGCTACTATTATTAGAAAACAAAATTTAATTACACTGTCATTGTAGTGAAAATACCTAGAATCAAGTCCAGATATCAGCAGTTCTTTTTTTTCATATTGCAACTTTTTTATATCTTCTAAAAAAAACTTTTATGTTGTGCTTATTTTTCTATCAAGTACCTGTAAGTTTTATTTCATAGACTGACAAAGTTATTAGAATATGATGACAAGAGGTTTTATAAGTTCATATTTAAGTCACTCAAACAGATATTTTAGCACAGATTATAAACGAGATGGTAATTACATATCAAGAACACTAGTTCCGTACATCCGCAGGCGAACGCACGCTGGATTGGAACCTTGAACCAGTTGTGTAAGCGTTTACAATAGCTTACGACAGAGCCGTCGTGCCAGGCGGAGTTTGCGACACTACTTACTAATAACAATAGTAATCCCATAATTACCTATTTAAATTGTATATTTTTCTATACAATATATTATAGAACACCTAAAATTAAATTTCGAAATTACTGCAATGGAAATGTTTAAATAAAGAATCGATAAGTCACAGAACACAAATGAACTAATGATTTTAGTTAAATTGATAAAATTAAAATAAGAACGAAAAAATGTCGTAAATTTTATTCGACATTTAAAAATAGGATTTTATTAATTTTAATAAAATAATAACTAAATAAATTTATGTCGTCTAAATTCCAATAAGAAACTATATTAATTGATACGTTTAAAACAAAGATACGCTTTGTTTTATAACAAAGGAAATAAGATATATGATAGTGAAAAATAAAGATATAAACGCTAGTACTGGTGTAAACAAAGATATCTAAAACATGGATGAGGAAGTAGATATGCAAACAAAGATACAACGAGGGTCACGGGGAAGCGATGTACGCACATGTGAGAAATTCTTCGTACATGATTTAATGCTAAAATCTTTTGGCACGAGGTGTAGCGGGCGTGAGTAAACAAATTTTAAGCGATGTCAATGACATTATCCAAACATTTCTATGAACCTCTGATGAGTTGACTGAACAATTTTATTTGTGAATCATTTAAGTGTATTTCTATTTTTATAACGCAATACTAAAATTGCGCACAATTTTTGTAATTTTAATAACAATTTTACGTCTAAATATTTTCGTTGATTATAAATTTTTATTTTTAAATATTCTTTTACATTTAAATGATATTTTATGTAATTTATAATAAATATTTTTAGTATAAATTTTTATACGATTATTATATTGATTCTCAATATGTACTTAATGAAAATACAGAATTATTTTATCTCGCTTAACTTGGATAAATAATTTAAAATAGATTGAAATAAAATTAATATTCGATATTTAAAGTGTTTTTTTTAATAAAATAAAAATATGTAAAATTACAAAAAAAGGCTTTAAAATTAATTTAATAATAAAACAATACTTACGAAAATATTTGCGGCAATATTGCACTCCTTATCGGGAATTATCCAAATATTGAGAACAATGTCATAATTTCACATAAACAGCAATTCACAAAACCGTCTTCTGCGTAGTTTTTTGGTGCCTTTATAAAATGTAGAATAAATGTTATGCACCCACTTTACACGTCCTGTATTTTGTCACTATCACAATGTTGTTATGACGAAATATCCAACGCGGTGGCGTAGTACTCTAGTCACTTGTACACGTCTCTTCGCTGCGAAGTCTAGAGTGCGACTAAAATTTGTAGTGGGGTCGACCGACTCACGGTCTGCAGAACGCACACAACTAAAGCTACATACTAGTGTGTGTTGTCGCGTGAGTGTGTGCGATATTTCGCTAGTGTGAGGTATTTACGTAACCTGGCTGTGTGTAATCACTTTAGTCGGCGCTATTGAGTCAATGTAGTGTCCAATTTTTTTTAGCTAATTCGCTATTGAGTCATGTATTTATGGCGTTTTTGTTGTTCTACGAAATCTGTAATCGATTGATAAGCGTTAGTTTTTGGCAATTGGCAGTGGCGTAATTAATTTAAGTGTGAGGCAAATTTTTAACTACTGCTTCACCCTGGTCAATTTTTCGCTTATTTGTAATAGCGGCTGACGTAAATCCTATAGCAATGTTAGGCTTAGACTTGTGGTGTCATAGCATTTTTTTCCCGCCGTTTCTTTCATGGAACTATTTGTCCGTGACAGATTTTGTAAGTAATGGATGTTCTAAGAGTAAAATGTAACGTAGCAAAAAAATATAATTATAAAGATATATTAAATCTATAGCAAATTTTCTAGTGTGAATTACGTGTCACTAATAAGACAGTCGCCTATAAAATAACGCGGAAAATAACTTAGTACAAGATTGATTGTAATCTAGCTTAAGATTTATTAATTTTTGCATCTATTATTACGTTCGTTGCATAATTACTTGTTGTTATATAATATAGGTATTTATCCTAATGTAATTTTTACTCGACTATTTTGGAATTATAAAATAATAAAAAAATTATAATTTAAATTTAAAAAAAACAGTAACTTAATTGTTTGTGCGTAAACGGCATTGTTATTTTTTGTTTAATGAAACGAAATATACAAGTTGTAATTCTTTAGTACGATCATATTTTATTAAAAATATTTTAAAAAATATACCACTGCTGTGTCAGAGTGTTAATATATTTAATTAATATTTGTATTAATGAGATTAATTGTTATTATACCTACACGTAAACCATTACGCAAATTACTTCTTACCTTCATTATCATAAATGCAATAATTAACGTTTTTAAAAAAACTTAATAACAAAGTTATTATAATTCAATGGGTGACAGATAACTGATAAATATAATATATTTTTAAATACATAAATACACCCACAATCGACCAACATATAGAAAATGTTGGCACTCGGCAGGAATCAAATCCGCGACATGTGGAACTAAAGAGAGGATTTCAAGTATTTATTAATGCCCAAAAACAGGGCTAAAATGTTATTTTTAAAATAAAAACTGGCTAGATCAATTTTTCTCTCCCAAAACCCCCTACATGCTGAATTTCAGGAAAATTGGAGCCGTTTCCGAGATTCCGAAAATTTCCGAAAAAAATTGGTAGCTGGCTGAGTAGAATAGACCATCCTCATTTCTTACCAAGGTGTCGTCAAAGGCGACTACGGTAAGTTGACCTACCGTGTGGTATCCGAGTGAGTCGAATAGACCAGACGTCAGGCAGGCGGCCGGTCGTAAAATACGTAGCCAATTATAATATTTACCGTATTAAAGTCTTTAAAACGAATTATAACGAGCCGTATGAAAGGCCTAAACGCAAGAATGAAATTGACAACAGATGGCGTTAGTGTTATTTAATACAATCGATTACAATCTTGTTTTGTAATCGGAAAGGAATTCAATGAGTTAGTTTTTATCGTGATCTTTTATTTTGTAAGCTTTAATTAAAATTAATAGTTAATCAGTTTTTTGTTGTTACTTGTGGTTTATTAATTTAGTTTTTTTGGAGATAGAAAATTATATCTTACGCTGTTACTATATTTTAAATTAAGATGATGAATTTTTGAATAATTAACAGTTTTATTTTTAGTATTTTAATATTAATTTCTCATTTTTTTAAATAGTATATATTTAATTATTAGGTATTAATGTTTTAAAATATTTTATTTAAATTTATAAGTACTTATGATAGTAATTTTTTTATGAATGGCAATATTTTGAATGAAAATTTTAAAAGTGAATTTCATCCAAGGACCTCTATATTTCTCTGAAACTCTATCTTTTTCGTTAGACAATTTTTATCCAGTATATTTTTTAATAATATAATTTTACCATTGTGTCTTTCTTCTTTACACATTGTTTATTAATATAGCCCTCTAATTTGACTAGCTCGCAGCCATTTTAAATATTTTATTTAATATAGAAGTTTGTGAGTGTGGATGTATGTTTATTACTCTTTCAAGGCGAATCCGCTTAACCTATATTGATGAAATTTCGTATAATTATTCCTTATACATTGAGGTAGCATATAGAAATCCTGTTAATTCAACAGGAATAGGATGACATTGGAAAGCGCCATCTTATCAACCTATTACGCGACAACAGTCCATACGAACGAAGTTGCGGGTAAAAGCTAGTATTATATAAATGAGAATGACATGGTTTTAAATCGCATTCAACCAGGCATATCAAAAGGAATTTGGAAATCCCCAAATGTCATTATCATAATACTGTTATCATTAATATATTATGTAAAAACCTAATACACGAGTTAAATCCCATACAATAAGCGGTTGAAAATGTTTAAAAGATTGACCGCTGAGTTCCTTTCTAGTTCTTCTCGGTATGAGCAACATTCCGAACCAGTTGTAGCTTCATTTTGACTGGCTCGTTGGCGTAGTTGGTAGTGACGCTGCCTTCAGCTCCGCGGGTTGTGGGTTCGATTCCCACCGAGCACCAACATTTTCTATGAAAAGAATTTGTTGGTCCTTCGAGCCTGGGTGTGTATTTATATTTAAGTATGTATTTAAAATTATATAAGTATATATTCACCAGTTGTCTGTCTACCATAACACAAGTATTAAGTTACTTACTTTGGGGACGGACGATCGTGTTTGTAAGTGTCCCATATATATTTATTATAATTATTAATCATATTAATACTTGGCCATCCAAAAGTGCTTGAAAGAGCTTATTTGAATAAAGATTATTTTGATTTTATTTGATTTGATTTGATATGTGATACAGTTTATAATTTCCCAAGTTATCATTTGGTGGGACACAGGTTCGATCAAGGTTAGTGAAAGGCAGGCAAAGACGTATTGGGGTGCCAAAATGGTTGACCACTACGTGGCTGGCATCCTGGGCTTTGGAATACTCTGATATGTATTCCTTAGTACAAAAGTAATAAATAAATAAATAAATATATGGGACACTCACACACACGGTCGTCCGTCCCCAAAGTAAGTAACTTAATACTTGTGTTATGGGTGACAGACAACTGGTGAATATATACTTATATATTTTTTAAATACATACTTAAATACAAATATACACACAGGCTCAAAGACCAACAAATTCATTTACAGCAATGTTGACCCTCGGCGGGAATCGAACCCGCGACACGTGGAGCTGAAGGCAGTGTCACTACCCACTGCGCCAACGGGCCAGTCTAATAACAAAATTATTTTGATATAATCCGCGATGAATTGAAATAGAATATATAATGCTAAATGTAGAGTGGACAATCCGTTAGCATGATACATGCAGGATTCGTAAAAACACATGCACAAATCTTCACCACCGCCATCACAATACACAACAATTACACACATTCACTATCACAAACTCAACAATCGTTTCGTCTCGCATCCGAAACATCATCAGGAGATTGACTCCACGAGAAAATCGCAAAGTCGTTGACGTCGAAAGGACGACGGAGAAAATTTTGAAAATGTTTGACTTATTTTGCATACTGCAATCTTAAAGTTTCTGACAACAATATAAGGAAACTTGTAAACTGACCTTACACAGTAATTTGATGATTGATTAAATAGTCGATAAATTAACATGCAATCGGGGAAGGAGAAAGGGGGAGGAAATTCTTAACATGTTTTCCATTCTAAAGCAATACCATGCAATATTAAAGCTTCTGACAAGAATATTAATAAAATTATAAACATAGGCGATAAAATTAGGATGCATTTGGGGAACGAGAAAATTTTGAAAATGTCTGACATATTTTGCATACTGCAGTCTCAAAGCTTCCATTAGTAAACTGGAGAACTGACCTTACACAATTGATGATAACATACACGATAAAAACCTTGAATTTTAATTATAACCAGCTGCGCACTACATTGCAATCTATATTAATATATAAAGCTAAAGAATTTTGTTTGTTTGTTTTAACTCGCTACTACATACTACAGGAACTACTAAATTTCATCGATATTGGTTCAGCGTATAATTTGAATTCGCTGTAAAAGACTAACAAACATACATCCATACTCGTAAAATTTGGCATTTATAATATTAATAATTCTCAATAATCGTTTCGCCCCGAAACCGAAGCATCGTCAGGAGATGGACTCAACGATTTTGATTACATATATTTTCTTTTATTGTTATTTTGTTATTTATTTATTAGGTCAACAGAATATATATTTAATATTTAAATGAGTTAATCTTGTATGTATATATATATATATATATATATATATATATATATATATATATATATATATATATATATATATATATATATATATATATATATATATCGAAATCTCGGTTTAGTAGAATAGATCAACCTCATTTCTTACCGAGGTGTCGTAAAAGGCGACTAAGGTAAGATGATCCACCGTGGGGTATCCGGTTTAGTAGAATAGACCACCCTCTTTCTTACCGAGGTGTCGTGAAATACGACAGAGGTAAGTTGACGTCAGGCAGGCGGCCGGTCGTAAAAACGCAGCCAAATCATGTGACAGCATGTTTATAACATGTTGTGCCGACCCCACTTAGAGTGGGATAAGGGCAGACGATGATGATCGAAATCTCGGAAACGGCTCCAACGATTTCCCTAAAATTCAGCATGTAGGGGGTTTTGGGGGAGCAAAATCGATCTAGCTAGAGTTTATGAGAAAAAATCGTTTTATCCCTGTTTTAGCTTACTCGGGGAACGGGCAGTCTCGAGAAATGTAAATACCTAGATCGATCCCTAAATATTTTATTCTCTCTTTTTTTAAAGTTTCTTTTTTTATTTTGTAAAAAATTACCAACCAAGGCTCGGTCACCTAGATATTATTATTTATCAACTTAATTATTAATATTAAAAGTCTAATGCTACCTTATTTATAAGTGGACACAACATCATCCTCCTGCCCTTATCCCACTCTAAGTGGGGTCGGCACAACATGCTATAAACATGTCATATGATTTGGCTGCGTTTTTACGACCGGCCGCCCGCCTGACATCAACTTACCTTAGTCGTATTTTACGACACCTCGGTAAGAGAGGGTGGTCTATTCTACTAAACCGGATACCACACGGTGGGTCAACTTACCTTAGTCGCCTTTTACGACTCCTCGGTAAGAAAAGAGGGTGGTACTATTCTATACAGCCGGATACCACACGGCGTTTATAAGTGGACACGACATGCTCAAAAATACAGTAGGTACATTATGGTCATTAAAATATTATAAACATATAAAAAATTGATCGCGGATTATAGCAAAATAATATTTACATTACTTTTGCACTGTGTTACATAATCGTAGATCACGAGAGGAGAGAGAGGCCGTATAAATATTTACGATTAAAAGTTAAATTATCATATGCGGAATTAAAAGCAATGAATGTTTACTAGAAATTCATTTTCCTCGAGCGAATGTCACGGCCAGACATACCTACATCACGTGTGCATACCTAAATCCAAGGTCGGAATAACTATAGTTGTTATGGCGTGTTATTATGGAATAATTCAATTGTTTTTTCGAGGACACGGCTTGCGTTATTACGTAATGTTTCGCGGATTCAAAATCTAGAATATGAATGCTGATGTCTTTTTTTAATGTTTTTTATTCCACAAGTCCGGAGTCTTGGGTTGGAGATTTTTTTATTGGCATCCTAAGTTAAGGAAATGGTGATTTGTGATATCCAATATCTGTACTTATTATAAAATAAAGTCCTGAAAGGCTGTCTGTCTGTATGTGTTCGATTCTCAAAATCTACTGAATGGAATTTATGCACTGTTTTTACTAAATGATAGTGCAATACTTACCCGCCGTGTGATATCCGGCTGAATAGAATAGTACCACCCCCTTTTCTTACCGAGGTGTCGTAAAAGGCGAATAAGGTAAGTCGACCCGCCGTGTGGTATCCGGCTGAGTAGAATAAGACCACCCTTATTTCTTACTGAGGTGTCGTAAAAGGCGACTAAGGTAAGTGACTCACCGTGTGGTATCCGGTTACAATACAATAGAGTAATGTACTAGAGAATTGTAGATCTACAAAAATACTACAATAAAGTTCGCGACAGCATATCTCTCATGGTTAACACAATAACTAATTTCAAAATTTCAGTTAAATACCTTGATTTCCACACGAAGCCATCACACATAGCTGGCACGTCTTTAAAATTATTTATTATTAAATTTGACAAAAGTAATTATAACAAACCAAAAACCAAAGACCAAAATCGCAAAGCTTTGCGATTTTGGTGGTGGAGTCTATGTCCTGACGATGCTTCGGTTGCGGGGCGAAACGATTGTTGAGTTTGTGATAGTGAACGTATGTAGTGCTTGTGTATTGTGGTGGCGGTGGTGGAGGTTTGTGCATGTGTTTTTACGAATCCTGCATGTATCAGGTATGATAACCGATTGTCCACTCTGCATTTAGCATATTTTCTATTTTACTTCATCGCCGATTATAGCAAAATAATTTTATTATTACTTTTGTATTATGGATCTCCGCAAAGTAACGCCTAATTCTATAAATTATTACATTTGACAAAAGTAATTATAAAATTATTTTGCTAAATGCAGGATATTACATTTGACTATCGTAACTATTGTTTATATCATTTATTTGCAACACATGTTTGGAGGGCAGATCATTAGTGGGGGTTAAATTAATATAAGACTGCTTGCAAGGGCGGTGTAATGCATTTAGTGATGATTCGGTTTCGCAGCAAACGATCGTAGAAGTTGTGGTAGTGGAAGTGGAATTCAACAGTTTTTGTTCCAATTGTTGTATCGGATGGTCTTATCGGGAAGAGCTTCGACCAACGTCTCAAGAGGCCTTCGTATAGTTGCTTGATCAAGGGCAGGATAAAGAAGGCCGTATTCCTTGAGACGACACATATTGTGAGGCAGTTCCTCACTCAGTATTCCTAACTATTTAAATGTTTTTCTTTAATATTTAAAAATGTTTTAAAATCTGTAAATAAATAAATAAGTGAATATAATTTGGCTTAATCCGCGATAGAGCAAAAAATATATATATCGCACGATTAGTATTGTTTTGTGGCAAATTGCAGCATAGCGTAGCGCCTACAAAACTCGTGAGTTACGTACTCAAAGAAAAGAGACCGACTTTCCCCACTCTAAATAAAATTACCATTTGGTATTACCGATACAAGACGAGCAACTTTTCAGACAAATGGCAACATTTCCCTCAATGTTTTCGCCCTCGATTTTTTTTAATCCATTTTGCCGTGTGGTATTCGGTTGAGTATAATAGGTCTTTGAGGCGGATAGCACACAGCGAGTCAACTTACCTCAGTTACCTTTTAGAACACCTCGGTAAGAAATTAGGGAAGTCTATTCTAGTCAGCCAGATACCGCACGGCTAAAATATCAATTAAATAACTAATGTTTTTAATTTAAATGGTTCAAAAATCACAAAAATAGTAAGAATCACTCGTTTTTATTACGCGATAATTTCGATTTATCCCGAAGTGCGCCTTAAAAGAACCACAATACCACATAACTTACTTTAGTAAAAAATGAATTTAGACTTTATAATATGTTCAAAGCAGCTGTAACCATGCCGGTATATATTTTTCCACTTTCAATTCTTTTGCGCGGATTATCGTTTTTTTTATTACAAAAAAAACAAGTTACGTAAAGATCATGTCGTGAATAAGTCATTTTTTTATATAAAAAATTATATTTTTCCGGGAAACAAATGGAGGTGTCGTTTTTTTCTCGTTTCTGGAATATTTCGTAACCTTGACTTTACTTGCACGTACTACATAATATTTTGGTTACGTAACTAAAGTCGAATGCACATGTGATAATACTTCGGAGGCAAAACAAATGTTGGAGGTTGAACTAATAACTATATAACTGCTTGCTTGGATGATACGTTACTTTGCGATTTTGTCGTTAAGTATATCGTCCGATGATGTTTCGATTACGAATCGATTATTGAGATCATGTAGTGTAGTGTAGTAAGTCGGGATGTGACTTGGTAGAAAAAAACATTTTTCTCTCTTCAAAAATCGATTTTCAAAAAATCTAATAATTCGTACAACAATATTCGATTAATACCTAATAATCGTTTTTTTCTGACTTTTTCAAAAGTTGCTTTTTAAAATATTAGTAATTAATTTGAATAAAAGCTAATTAAAGTAAAGTACCAATAAATAATAACAGATGCGCTGTTTGAAATTCGATTAAAATGTTTAGTTTGCCTACATTGGTTTCCAACAATGCATATCTAATCTTAAAAACAAGAAAAAAAGAGAAAATGAAATAGAGGATATTGATTTTTTTTAGCACCGCCATTTGCAGTTGAGACCCCAGGGCCATGGAGTCAAAGTGCAAATTTTTTTTTATCCGTTTTAACACCTCGGTTAATTGCCTATTCAGGTGACAAGAGAGCTGGCTCCTTTTTCGCAGAAAGAATCAGCTTAGCGATTCAGCGCGGAAACGCTGCCAGCATTCTTGGGACCATTCCACGTGGGCATGATTTGTATAGTCCTAGCGTGTAAGTAATTTAAGATAGATATAAATTGTACATTTTTCATTATATCTTTAAAAAAAAGATTTAAAAAAATCTATTTTTATTGTAAAAAAATCGATTCGTTTTTCACTTCCCTAGTGTCAAGTGCTGTGTAGTGCTGTGCTAGTGTAGTGCTGTGGAGGTTTGTAGTGCATCAGTCATTGTACATATTGCATTCTAAAGACTTTCTCTAATCATGGATACATATAAATAGGTCTGATATATACATAACCAATTTTACTAAAAACATAGTTTGGATCTCGCCTGATTTTAAGCTAGTGGACTGCGTTTGCACATAAAGTATCAATTGATACTATTTTTTAAAGAGTTCTAAATTATTTTTTTTTTTCTTTAAGTTGTAAAATTAAGTTGTCATTAGTTAGGCGAGTAAATGATTTGATATTATGTGTATCTAACAGTACCTTGTATTATTTCAATTCTCGTAATTTCAACTGACGTTGTAGACTAACATTCTCAAAGGAATTTGAGAATGATGGGCTATGATTTTTTGGTGTATTTAGAAATGAAAATGTAATTTCAAACAACGTTTAATACAGTAAGATTAAACTAAACTAAAAATTCACGAGTTCATGTGTTCCAACCTTTCGTTTTTAGGTTATATGAAAATTACCATGAAAACTTACGTAAAATGTAATATATTTACCCTCTGACAGAATTGAATATGTGATACGACACAAAAAAAACTACTCAAAACAAATAAAAAATATGTTCCACGTGTTAACCTGGTTATATATTACCAGTATATATGTTGTAGTGATGTAATCGATGTTATTTGATGTGTGCAGAACAATCTAACTTAGATCGTGTATTAATAAAAAGAATCCTACAATCCTATCCTATTAATATTATAAATGCGAAAGTTTGTAAGTATGGATGTATGTTTGTTGCCCTTTCACAGCGAATCCGCTGAACCAATATCGATGAAATTTGGCACAATTATTACTTACACACCGGAATAACATATAGGCTATAGAAATTCTGTTAATTCTACAGGAATAAGATGACATTGAAAAACCCCATCTATTACAATCTATGACGCGACAACAGTCCACGCGAACGAAGTTGGGGGTAAAAGCTATAGTATTATAAATGCGAACGTTTTTGAGTATGGGTGTATGTTTCTCACTCTTTTACGGCGAATCCGCTGAACCAATGTCGATGAAATTTGGCACAATTATTCCTTATACAACGGGATAACATATAGACTACAGAAATCCTGTTAATTCTACAGGAATAGGATGACATTGTAAAGCGTCTATTATCAATCTATCTTGCGACAACAGTCCAAACGAAGTTGCGGGATAAAAGCTAGTATTTCAATAAGCCTCTTGATAGACATAAATGCTGTTCAGTGATGAACTGCTGGACTGATCTCAAATGTATGAACAGATGAAATAGAGAAAAAAAGGAATTAGAGAAAGGGAGAAAAAATGCGGGCAGTGTAAAACATCGAACGGTTTCAGTTTCTTACGGGGAAAGCAAGTTACTAATCAATTTTAGTTTTGCCATTTTAGGAGCTATATAAAAGTTGCGCGTCCACGTGGAAACTGGTGAACGTAATTGAAATTGTAAGAATAAAAGTAGTTATTGTGAGTTAACTATCAAAGATAGAGACATGCTGGTCAGGACTTTTTGGTAGTATTTTTGTAGATCTACAATTCTGTTATACATCTCTTTAGGTATCTCTGCTGGTTTATCCGGCGCACGCGACTAATGCTACCAACAGGCGATATTTCTACATCTGCGCGATTGAACACAAGTTACAAAAAACCGTAATATATTAAGCTTAAATATTTTGGAAGAATTGCAATACCTTCTAGTAAAAACCGTACAAAAACCTGTTTAGTAGATTTTGAGAAAATCGTTCACATAAGATTCGGTTTTTTGGGGACTTTGTTTTATAATAATAAATTTGGTGGTCATATAATAAATATGGTCATTTATAAATAAATATGGTCGGTCTATAATAATTTAACGACTCTTCTCTATATTAAAAGCTTTTATTCAACTTTTGATGTATGCATGTGAAGGTGGAATCTTGCAAGTTAAATTTGACCCACTTCCCGGTGTCCAATTTAGCTGAAATTTCACATACTGCTCCAGGTCCGATGACAATGCATGTTTATGAAGCATGACCTTATGCTGCCACCAGGATTGACTCCAGACGAGGGAACTCCTGAACGGTTAACAGTAGGGACATAATTTAAAGAAAAAGCCTTTTTAACTTGATTTTTTTGATACTAATGTGTGGTTTCACAAAATTTATTATAACATTTTGTTTATTTAATGCAATATCTAATATTTATCAATAAATTTATCTTATGCAGTGTACCACACGAGTATATATGAATTTATATAACAAAATATGAATAAAACATTTTATTTTAAATCTAAGTTTCGTTGGGTAGAATTCCATGAATTTCAATTTGAAAAAAAAACTTGCCACTTTACATACGGCCTACATTGAAATGTTTTGTTTTGACGGTAACTGATTTCATTACACGTTAACCAAGTTAGAAAAAAGGAAACCTATGTGTGCTGAGGCATTTTTAAAAGCTTTTACTCAACGTGCCGTGTGAAGATGAAGTTGGAATCTTGAAAGTTAAATTTGACAAACTTCCCGGTGTCCGATTGAAAAGAATGATGAGATTCCTCTAATTGGTACTACATAATTAATTTGTGACTATATAGGTGTTCTCTGAGATCAGAGCTGTCGGCGGGGATGGGGGCAATGTGTAAAACGATACCCTGTCCTTGCCATCGGCAGCGTGGTGGAGCACACAGGTCGTTAGTCGGTGCGAGTCCAACATAACCGCCGCCTGTCCCTGTCGGGCGGCGGTACCCATAAGGGGTTTTTTCTTGTATAAAAAAACTTCGGTCGTTTTTTACGACAACTTGGTAAGAAATGAGGGTGATCTTTTCCGCTTATGCGGATACCACACGGTGATCCATCTTAAAAGTATCTCGATTAATAATTTTATTTTTGCGAATTTTCACGTTTTTTTCACTGAAAGGCTCTAAGTTTTTGATACTGGCAGTATGAGTATCTAGGTTTTTTATTCACGACAAGTCTGTAAGTTAAAGAAGTAGGTTTTATATAACGGTACGCGATATACATATATATAAGGTTCTTATGAAAGAACTAAACATTGTTAGAGGAAATTTAAGAAAACTATCTGCATATATGTAGTTTAAAAATATTTAAGTTTAAAATGATAAAAAAAGTTGTAAACGGAACGTAGTATTGAGTGAGAGAGACAAAAGAGGAAGTGAGGGATAATAAGGAAGATGGCGTAAGTGTAAGATGATTGTAAAAGACGTGTTAACAATAAAAGTGATTAATTCAAGTTCTTTTATTAATTAAGAAGCAACAAGCCAACAATCCATCCCCCGAGCCACCTCTACAGATTTATTTCTTTTATTTATTGTTAAATTACGAAATTATTGTTAAGGTTCATAATGTATGATATTTGCGTACCAACTTTTTCTTCACTATAAATTGTCTCACTTCGTCGGTTAGCTGGCAGAGATTTCTGTCATAGGGATAAGTTGACCTTTGTACACTTTTTTTACCAATATACCAACATTTTTAATGGTACATAAATAAAATAAATTAATAAATAAAACTATAACCAATAGTTAAGACACGTCTCTCGGGTCGGTTAGTAGATATTAATAATAGATTTTATAACATACAATTATGAAAACCTAGTCAGACAACTACAATTAACGAGTCTAGCTATACTTGTTAATAAACGTGACTGTTATGGGATTAACGATGCGCAATCGTTAAGGCACGTGACGGAATACGTAACTAAATACGTAAGGGCTCTCTATATATCTTGGATTTTTACCCTTAATAATAAGGGTTATATGTTAAGGGTTAAAGGTATTTATAATGAAACATTTTTAGCTTCATAATAAGCGTTAAAAGTTCAAAGCAGTATGGTATAGGGTTGAGCAGAATATACCACTGTCATTTCTTGCCGAGGTTTTGTAAAAGGCGACTAAGTTGACCCGCCGTGTGATATCCGGCTGAGAAGATTAAACCAAAAGGCGACCAAGGTAGCAACCTGTGTGCTCCACCACGCTGCCGATGGCAAGGACAGGGTATCAATGTACATATTGCCCCCATCCCGCCGACAGGTCTGATCCCAGAGAACAAACACCTCCGGGTAGGGGCCCCTCGAAAGAGAAACCCCCCTCCGCTAACCGGTACATCGGGAGCACCAGATGCACCGACCGCCTCGGGGACCTGTAAGCCAGATGTCCGATATACCCCGTTCGGAACGTCCGAAGGTCCCCTGACAGGGCGACAGACGATGGGCTTAGGCAAGTCGCTATCACCTGGACTCGCCAGCAGTAGATTGGATCCAGAACAAAGTTCCCGGAACCGCTCCACCACCTCCCTCCGCCCCCCTCCGCAGAGCAGAAGGAGGCCACCGCTGCCCGCGGTCGCACCCTGCCCACCGTGTTTGCTATTTCACGGTCGACAGGGAGAGACCGCGCCCCAAGTAGGGACCCCTACGCCGTGGTGGGTGTTTCCACCCTCACCGGGTAATTTTTTATAGAGGTTTTCTTCCTCGCAAACCGAAGGTTCCCGTTCCCATTGCTGGGCTTCCGGGCTTGGGACTCCACGCCAACCCCCCCGGAGTCCCCGGCCCGTCCAGATTGCCCTCTGCTAATCAGAGGGACAACTGGATTGGCCACCCCACAGTGGTCCGTTCGCCAAGACTAAGCTTGCCCAGGGTGCGCCACGAGGAGGCCGACCACTTTAGCACCCCAAACACAGGCCGTGTGGTATCCGTCTGAGGAGAATTGACCACCCTTTTTCTTATTGAGGTGTAGTAAAATACGACTAAGGTAACTTGATGTCAGGCAGGCGGCCGGTCATCATCACAATCATGTGATATGTTAATAACATGTAGCAAAATCATGTGACAGAGTTAGAGTGGGATAAGGACAGGAGAATGATGTTTTGGCTCTATGCCCTGCAGTGAGAAAGTAAAAGGCCGTTACTTGACGTGTCACTATGATAGATAAAATAACCATAGACAAGAACTAAAATATTAATTTAAAAAAATAAAAAATAATAAAATACTGCTAACATCGGAACAAACACCTAACATTTTAAGATTATATTGTTTTCATAATACTTACCTCCAATGGCACATTTATTATTTTATCTAAGAAAATGCGGTCAAGAACAACAGATAATTTTTTATTGTAGCAAAATAATATTTACTTAGTTTTTTTAATGACATACAGATATGAAAAATTTATGTGTTTAGAGATTTATTTTTCATATAAAACAATAATGTTGTTTCGCTTTTATCTCAGGGAAATGTACTATTTATTAACCATTTATGCGTTATAGACTGTCTGGCCGTAAATAACTCCTATTTAGAAAAAAAAGATAGAATAAAATTTATAAGTGATTTATGTGATTTATCTGTAATATTGAAATGAGTTAATCTTGTATGTATATGTATATTTTTGAATTTCGGAAACGGCTCCAACGATTTTCATGAAATTCAGCATGTAGGGGGTTTGAGGGGGGAAGGAGGGGGGATAGCTATAGATAGGTTTCATAAAAAAAAATGACCGTGTTTTAGGGCACTGAAAAAAATAGGTAAAATTTACATTGAATAAAAAAATTTTTTTTTGTGTATTTTTTTATCTTGTAAAAAAAGCTGTCTCTATGTGATCAATTTCCTCAACTTCTACCAAACGGATGTTTGTACGGTTTTTACTAATAGATAGTGCTATTATTGAGGAAGGTTTAAGTTAATAGAACATTACGTTTAAATTCCCGTTGAGTCGGCATTTACCCGGAAAAACTTAATGACATTAATTTTCACGGACAGCGCAGCTAGTAAATTGATAATATTGTTTGTACGAATTTTTAAATAAATAAATATATGGGACACTTACACATACGGTCATCCCGTCCCCAAAGTAACTTAATATTTGTGTTATGGTAGATAAACAACTGGTGAATATATACTTATATAATTTTTAAATACATACTTAAATACAAATATACACCCAGACTCGAAGACCAACAAATTCATTTATAGAGAATGTTGGCCTTTGTGGCAATCGAACCAGCGACCCTCGGAGCTGAAGGCAGGGTCGCTACCCACTGCGCCAACGGGCCAGTCTAAGTAATAGGAGAGAAGCAGCCATAAAAACTATTGCGAAACCGACAAATTTTAACACTTTCCTTGTGAGCTAAGTAATCGTAAGTTATTCAAAAATCTCTTATAATTAACTCACGATAACTGCTTTTATGTTCAAAATTTCAAATCGGGAATAAAATTGTGGCATTGATTTGCATGTGGGCAAATCTGCTAGCATGGCTAGTAAAAAATAAAACGTAAAAATAATGTCAAAAATGAAAAAATATTATACTAATTTTTAGTTTAGGAGGTTTAGGACTTATACAATACTAGCGACCCCTCCGGCTTCGCACGGGCTTAAAATATATAGCCTATGTCACTCAGTATGAAAATTAAAAAAATCGATCCAGTAGTTTTGATTTATTCATTACTGTCCGTGGCTCGCACGCGTTAAATTTGGAGATAAACAAAAACCGCTATGCCCCTGCATTTTAAATATGTAATATATTCTAAAATGTTCATTTAAATTACATGCCGTAAACCGCCATATTGATCTATATTAAATTAACAATATATTTAAGGTTCTTAATTGAATAATGATTAATGCTGTATTGTTTAAAAATGCTTCGAAAATAAGGAATTATTTTTCGTAAAAAGTAAATGACGAAAAATGCTATTATGGGTTATCCATAAGAGATAGTCATAGACCATCGCGGAGTTTTCTGTAAACCATTTCAAGGTGTACCAATACTTAGTACATTATTTTGATAGATCTCTTAAGGTTCAGCCTGCGTTCGCAATGTAAGCGGAAAAAAATGTAATTATTTACAGAAACCTCAAAAATTACAGTATTTCTCTACTCCGTATTGAATGTTATTGTACATACAAACCTTCCTCTTGAATCACTCTATCTATTAAACGCATCAAATGCGTAGTTTTAAAGATTTAAGCATACATAGGGATATAAACATAAGGACAGAGGGACATAGGGACAGCGACTTTGTTTTATACTATGTAGTGAAGATCTAAACCTCTAGTAATGCGAGAGAGAAACAAACAAACGTGTTTATGAACGGGTCAACAGTTGAATAGACAAAGAGAAATGTTTTTAGTAAATAGCCGCAAATGTATCGGTGTTTTAGTAAATAGTAACAAATGTATACATTGTTTGAATACCGCCTGATTGTTCGCTCGTAATTGTTCCTGACTGTCTTATTCAATACTACAAAAGTAATAATATTTTCTCTGTTATCTTTAATATTTAAAATAAAATTATCCGTTTTAACACCTCGGTTGATTGCCTCTTCAGGTGACAAGAGGGCTGGCTCCTTTTTCGCACAAAGAATCAGCTTAGCGATTCAGCGCGGAAACGCTGCCAACATTCTTGGGGCCATTCCACGTGGGCATGATTTGTATAGTCCTAGCGTGTAAGTAATTTAAGATAGATATAACTTGTACATTTTTGCTGTAAATAAATCTTGTTTTCCATATTTAAATCTTGTATATCGGCTCCAACGATTTTCCTGAAATTCAGCATGTAGGGGGGTTTTGGGGAAGAAAAATCGATCTAGCTAGGTTTTATATAAAAAAAACTCCTTTTATCCCTGTTTATGGGCGTAAAAAATGTTAACATTTAAATTTAATATAAAACACTATTTTTTCCGCAAATTGTCAAGTCAGCTTAGCTTATTCGGGGCGGGTGGTCTCGAGAAATGAATATACCTAGGATCGTAGCCCCACCTACCCACAATGGCACAATATGTTTTAAACATGTTGTCACATGATTTGGGTATGTATTTTATAACGAGCCGCCTGCCTGATATCAACTTACCTTAGTCGTATTTTACGACACCTCGGTAATAAGAGGGTGGTCTATTCTGTTTAACCGGATAACACACGGCGGGTCGACTTACATTAGTCGCCTTTTACGACACCTCGGTAAGAAATGAGGGTGGTACATTCTACTTAACCAGATAGCACACAGTGGGTCGACTTTCCTAAGTCGCCTTTTTCGACACCTCGGTAAGAAATGAGGGTGGTACTATTCTTTTCAGCCGGATACCACACGGCAGTAGTATATGATGCAATTGTTATTTATATAAGGAATTCACCTGCAATAATTAACTATAATAATAAAAACGTGACCAGCGAAACGTTCGTAACTTGTGATTCAATGGTTTTGTTTATATTTTACCTAAAAATATGTTTCAATGTAATTTATAGAATTATGCGTTACCCAATACTACGTATCAAACCAATTACCTATTAAATAGCCGTGTGGTATCCGGCTGAGTAGAATAGTACCACCCTCTTTTCTTACCGAGGTGTCGTAAAAGGCGACTAAGGTAAGTCGACCCGCCGTGTGGTATCCGGCTGAGTAGAATAGACCAACCTCATTTCTTACCGAGGTGTCGTAAAAGGCGACTAAGGTAAGATGACCCACCGTGTGGTATCCGGTTTAGTAGAATAGACCACCCTCTTTCTTACCGAGGTCTCGTGAAATAGGACAGAGGTAAGTTGACGTCAGGCAGGCGGCCGGTCGTAAAAACGCAGCCAAATCATGTTACAGCATGTTTATAACATGTTGTGCCGACCCCACTTAGAGTGGGATAAGGGCAGGAAGATGATGAACCCAAGTACCTATTAAAATATCCTCAGTTATGTACTATGTTTACTATATATATAGCTCTCTTAAAACCTGTACAAGACAGTAATGACTAAATGTAATTAGTATTAAGAATTATATTTTAAACTAGTAATAGCCCGCGGTTTCACCCGCGTACATACCGATCTCATGGCAGTGGAAAGTCTACTAAGTTGGACTGATGATTTATTTTTGTTAAATATATCATCAATAGTTTCCGCAGCGCATGCGATGACAGATTTTTATGGCTAAATAACCTTATTACATTTTTATTAAGGATTCCTATTTTTTAATGTAATATAGTCTATGTGGCTCAGTAAAGATGCAGCTTTCAAATGGTGAAAGACTTTTTGAAATAGAAGAGCAACCATCGAGTTTCTTGCTGGCTCTTCTCAGTAGGAACAGCTTCCGAACCAGCAGTAGAGTTGACGATTCAGAAGCACTTGTTTACAAGTTTATTTAAATAAATAATATATACTAGATTAAACCATTTAAATATTAAAGTTAAGACAGTTCCTTATCTCTACTGAAGTCTTACAGACAAAGTCGCAGACACCAACTACTTAAAATAAACCTAACTAGATAAACGAATTCAAAAGTATTTTGTAACGCGGCGCGATAAACGCGTAATATATGAGTCATGCTTCACTTATTTTTTTTACTCGCTGATAATACAATTACCCAGATAACAATATCAATGAAAAACCTTTACCCATTTCAATGATGCAATAATCCTTTGTTTTATGTTAATGATGAGTCAACAAGAAGGTGAGTCCTTGTTTTGTTTTTGAATGACAAATTTGAATTAGGTTGAGCATTTTTCATTATAAAAGTGAAATATTGCTTAGCCGCTTGCGCCGTTTAAACGTACAGAGATACACTAAAGTAATGTAATAAAGAATCGTAGATCTATAAAACTACTAATAATACTAAAAAAGTATTTGACAGCTTGTCTCTATCTCTTATGTTTAACTCAGAATAAAAACACAATTATTCACTTATACACCGGGCTAACATATAGGCTATAGAAATCCTGTTAATTGTACAGGAATAGGATGACATTGAAAAGCGCCATCTATTATCATTCTATCACGCGATAATAATTCACGCAAACGAAGTTACGCGTTAAAGTTAGTACTCGTATAAATGAGAATTTCTGCCTGACAAGCTTTCACCGCTAACCCGCTGGATCGATAAGGATGAAACTTGCATTAAAGCTGATTCACCGGGCTATCGTAATAATTTCGGCTAAAAAAAGATTGCTTTAGAAATAGCGAAGAAACAAAATTTGCGTAATTTAGAAAATTAAGAACGCTTATTTGAAGTCAGAGTCACTGATATAGCTTAACTTGTCGCAAAGCTGAAGTGGCCATGGGCGGGGCACATAGTGCGAAGAACAGATGGACGTTGGGATAAGGCTACTCAGAATTGAAAAACGTAGCGTCGGTTGACCCCTTACGAGGTAGAATGACAACCTTAAGAAGGTAGCAGGGGGCGGCATTATCTGGTCATGGATCGTGTGGTGTGAAGATCCGGTGAAAAGACTAGGGGTGTTCTTTAACCAACAAAGTCTGAGGTGGTGATCCTGAATAAAATGTTCACTTGTTAGTATTTAATAACCATATGAAATTACTAACAAAAAGATCTGGACATGCTATCAATCATATCGATCTCATGAGTGTCTTCGCGACTATCTCATACGAGTTTCGTCCTCAACGATAAGCTACGTGTACCTTATTGGGGTAATCGCCAAATATAAGACATAGTCAGCTTCTTCGCTGATCTGATGAGTACCGTAAAGTACGAAACGTTCATATAGGTTTTCTGAACCTTTTTGATCGTAATTTCATATATTTACTGTCGTACGGACACTTCCGTACCTGAAGAGACGAACCGAAGTCGAAACAATTCAAGTGAGCATTCACTCAAGATCAGCCGATTTGTCGCTGGTTACATCGCAATTGGAGCGCAAAACTAACGAAGAAACAATTTCCTCAACACCTTCAACATCCGTGAAGCAAGCATATTATCAGCATGAGCTTAGAGTAAAGCTATTATGAGCTAGAAGTAAACAGATATAAGGTAAGGGCACTTTTTGATTGACCATGTACTAGTAGTTGACCATTTTGTATGAAATTTTAAATAATAAGCGTTTTGTTTGTTGTAGCTAATAAAAATAAATGTGTCATTACCTGTTGCCATCTATTAAAAACTGCCCAAAACCTCAGAACTGTAGCCCAGTGTTTAATATTTAAAATTAAATATTATTAATTAATATTTTTTACAAGCTTTCAACAAACAAAAGGGTCAAGTACTAGTGCCCTTATCTTAGTATCAGCACTAGCTTAACGCGAGACTCAACGTGGAAGCTATCCAATAGGATTTCTTCAACGGTACAACTTCTACGTTACTCATCAGGTCAGCGTAGAAGCTGATTACGTCGTATATTTAATAATCGTTAAAAGACGTTGAAGAAGCGATCGACTTAAAGGGAAGTAACTACTAATACGTTAAACGGGAAAATACCTTGAGCCTGAATACTAAGAACACTGGTTTGGGAAGAACGCAATATTATGTAATGAGGCAGGTTTGATTGCTGGATAATCACTGACTCACTAAAGTGTTTACTCAATTGTACGATAATAGGACGATAAGTACTTGCGATTGTTTGTCACTACTTATTTTTAGCGTGGCAAAATAAATTATGTCATTTATTGACTTGTTTAGTCAAATAGAAAACCTATGTATTGGCGGAATAGAAAGAATATTCCTTTTACGTAGCTATGTAAACTATAATATAATAGTAAAAGGAATAATAGCCGAACAGTCTGGCCCTCTGGAGGGGTTTATAGGTTCAAATCCTAGGTAGGAACTATCGACTTTTTTATTTAAAAGGTTATGTACTCGTTTTTAATGAAAGAGGTTAGGTTAGTTAGTCTGAACTCTCTTATAAGTTAAGCAGATGTCTTCTGAGCAGATATTTATAGATTAATAATATTTACATCAAGTTTGTCTTGTCCGTGAATCTGTGATAGCCTAGCGGTGAGACCGTGCGACTTTTTCGAGGGGTCACGAGTTTAAACCCCGTACAAGTACTAATAAGTTGCTCTATTAAAACTTATGTTTAATTGATAATTGTAATTTATATCACGCTTTTCGTCAACTGCATATCTCTAAAAATTTCTGGGGATATATGTAACCTACCAATCCGCATTGAAGCAGCTTGGTAGGTCTTAGCTCCAACCCTTCTCTCCAAAAACGGAGAAAGGACGCCAATGCCCAGTGGTGGCATACAGTAATAATAACATACTACAATATAATAATAACATACTGCTACTATGGATCATCATCTTCCTGCCCTTATCCCACTCTAAGTGGGGTCGGCACAACATGTTATAAACATGCTGTAACATGATTTGGCTGCGTTTTTACGACCGGCCGCCTGCCTGACGTCAACTTACCTCTGTCGTATTTCACGACACCTCGGTAAGAAAGAGGGTGGTCTATTCTACTAAACCGGATACCACACGGTGGGTCATCTTACCTTAGTCACCTTTTACGACACCTCGGTAAGAAATGAGGGTGGTACTATTCTACTCAGCCGGATACCACACGGCGGGTCGACTTACCTTAGTCGCCTTTTACGACACCTCGGTAAGAAAAGAGGGTGGTACTATTCTACTCAGCCGGATACCACACAGCTAATACTGCTACTATGGATGTGAAACTATAATTTATTTGCATAGATAATAATCTACTATTTTATTATTGTAATTGAATTTTTAAGCATTATAAATAGATTATTTAAAATCGATTATATTATTTACGCCGTCTTTTATTATCCTTTTTCTTGTTTTTTAAAAAGATATACGCGTTGTTACCTTATACCAATGTACCCAAAGTACACATTTAAATCAAATTTGAAAAACGTATCTAAATTATGCTATAATCGATTATTAATAATCAATTTTTTGAATATGAATTAATCGATTTACAATTCGACTTATTTTGAAGGAAGGTATTAATTACCAGTAATATCTGTTGTTCTAATTGGTGAATGACAGTTTTAAACACATCAGATTTTCTTTGTCTTTGTATTAATCAAAATAATTCCAACCTTTATGAAATGCATTTATCGGCAACTATAATATAATATTATCTCTATATTTACATTAACACAATTTACTTATCGTTTTTTTTAGATCGCGATAAGCGGTTCTTAAAACTTAGAAGTACTAAATTATTGTTTTTTAGTTAAAACATGTTATTTCTAGATATAGTTAGTTTTAACTGTAACTGTTTGTTCAATTATATTATCAATTTTGAAGGTTATATTATACTAGTGGTGATGTTACTACGTTCAGGCCAACTTGAACGTTTAAGTACCCTCAGCAACGTAATATGTGAGTTTTAAAAAAAAACAGGGATAAGCGGTTTTTAAAACTTGGAATTACTGAGTTATTGTTTTGTAGTTAAAATATGTTATTTCTAGATATAGTCAGTTTTAACTGTAACTATTTGTAAAATTCTACGCCGTGTGGTATCCGGCTGAATAGAATAGTACCACCCTCATTTCTTACCGAGGTGTCGTAAAAGGCGACTAAGGTAAGTCGACCCGCCGTGTGGTATCCGGCTGAGTAGAATAGTACCACCCTCATTCCTTACCGAGGTGTCGTAAAAGGCGACTAAGGTAAGTTGACCCACCGTGTGGTATCCGGTTTAGTAGAATAGACCACCCTCCTTCTTACCGAGGTGTCGTAAAATACGACTGAGGTGAGTTGACGTCAGGCAGGCGGCCGGTTGTAAAAACGCAGCCAAATCATGTTACAGCATGTTTATAACATGTTGTGCCGACCCCACTTAGAGTGGGATAAGGGCAGGAGGATAATGTATTTGTAAAATTCTATCAATAACTTGAAAGTTATATTATACTAGTGGTGTTGTTACTACTTTCGGGTCAACTTGAGCGTTAAACTACCTTCTGTAATGTAATATGTGATTTTATTAAAAAAAACAAGGATTTTTTCTATATGCTGTATCAGGTATGAGAACGAATTGTACACTCTACATTTAGCATTACAAATATTTTCTTATATCGCGGATTATAGCAAAATAATTTTCTCATTACTTTTGTCTTTCTCTTTTCTAAATATATGTATAAAAATAAATAAATATTTTTAGATTTTATAAAATCAAATAATAAATTTATTCTCGGAATGGTATATTTTTATTTAGGCTATCACATCACGTTTTATGTTAAGGAAATCAAGTGGTAGTACCTTTTAAGCCATAAAAATATATTTATAATGCAATTAGTGTGAATATGGCTTTGTTTGCCGAAGTATTATTTATATTGACGCATTTTATCATAACAAGTTATTTCTGCGAACACGTTTCGTATCACTATGATGTAATAGCATAATCATTTAAATCGCTGCGGAAATGCCGAGAGTTATGTTTGTATGTACGCTAGTGTAGAGTAATTACTACTGTAATATGAAGGTAATAAGAATGATTTTCGTTTGTATTTGTCTTATATTCTTAGTATTAGATGTAACCATGGTTGAATGATGCTGTTATCAGCAGACGTCTGACAGAAAGCAATGAAATGCTATAATTCAACTCATTATGAAAACAACGATAATTTTTATCGATTAATACGTAATGCTAAAACTTTTGTATTCACGCCGTGTGGTATCGGCTGAATAGAATAGTACCACCCTCATTTCTTACCGAGGTGTCGTAAAAGGCGACTAAGGTAAATCGACCCGCCGTGTGGTATCCGGCTGAGTAGAATAGACCAACCTCATTTCTTACCGAGGTGTCGTAAAAGGCGACTAAGGTAAGTTGACCCACCGTGTGGTATCTGGTTGAGTAAAATAGACCACCCTCTTTCTTACCGAGGAGTCGTAAAATATGACTAAGGTAAGTTGACGTCAGGCAGGCGGCCGGTCGTAAAATACATAGCCAAATCATATGACAACACATTTGTAACATGTTGTGCCGACCCCACTTATAGTGGGATAAAGGCAGGAGGATGATGCTAAAATTTTTTATTCATGATGAAAATTGCGATAATTTTTTCATTTGAATCTAACCTAATACTAGCTTTTAGTAGGGTTTGCTTGGACTGTTGTCGCGTGATAGGTTGATAGTAGACGGCGCTTTTTAATGTCATCCTATTCCTGTAGAATTAACAGGATTTCTATACAGTATATGTTACCCAGGTCTGTAAGGCGTAATTGTGCCAAATTTTATCGATATTGGTTCAGCGGATTCGCCCTGAAAGAGTAAGAAACATACATTCACAAACTTTCGCATTTATAATATTAGAAGAATTTTACAATGCACATTTTAGTATATTTATCAAACTCTTATCAAATTATTCCGTATTGTTATTCCGGTAAAAAAGCTGTGATGGCCCAGCGGTAACACCGTTCGACTCTTTCGAGGAGGTCGCGGGTTCAAATCCGGGCAGACACCAATGAGTTTTTCTGTTAAAAACTTATGTGTCTAATTGATAATTTCAATTTATCACACGCTTTTCGGTGAAGGAAAACATCGTGAGGAAACCTGCATATCTCTAGAGAATTCTGGAGATATGTGTAACCTACCAATCCGCACTGGAGCAGCGTGGTAGGTCTTAGCTCCAAACCTTCTCTCCAAAAACGGAGAGAAGAGGCCTATTCTCAGCAGTGGAATAGTAACAGGCCGCTACTTACTTTATTCCGGTGTTTGAAAAATAATTGTGTCGTTTATGAAAATTATGATAATTTATATCGATTAATACGTAATGCTAAAACTTTGTATTTATTAACAAAATCGCGATAAATTTGTCATTTGAATCTATACTAATATTAGCTTTTACCCGCAACTTTGTTTGGACTGTTGTCGCGTAATAGGTTGATAATAGATGGCGCTTTTCAATGTCATCCTATTCCTGTAGAATTAACAGGATTTCTATAGCCTATATGTTATTCCGGTGTATAAGGAATAATTTTGTCATTTATGAAAAGAATGATAATTTATATTCATTAATACGTAATGCTAAAACTTTGTATTTATTATCAAAATCGCGATAAATTTGTCATTTGAATCTATACTAATATTAGCATTAACCCGCAACTTTCAATTCACTTTTCAATGTCATCCTATTCCTGTCCAATTAACAGGATTTCTGGTGTATAAGAAATAATTGTGTCATATTTCATCGATATTGGTTCAGCGGATTCGCCGTGAAAGACTAATAAAAATAATTTATAGAATTAGGCGTTACTTTGCGGAGATCCATAATACAAAAGTAATAATAAAATTATTTTGCTATTTCTTCTGCTTGCTATTTCTTCGTGGATTATAGCAAAATAATTTTATTATTACTTTTCTAATAAAAATACATAAGTTATAAAATTTCGTATTTATATTATTACTAGAAAAAGTAGGATATAAAGCCGAAGAGTTTGTTTGATTGTTTGAATGCGAATCTCAGGCATTACGGGATTAATTTGGAAAATTCTTTAAGTGTAAGATAGTCCATTTATTGAGGAAGGCCATATATAGGAAGGACTATATAACACCACGCTAAGATGAATAGGAGAAGAGTAGCAATTAAAAAAATTGCGAAAACGGCAAAATTTAAAGCTTTCCTTGCGTGCGCTAAGTAAACGGTGAAAGTTATTCAAAAATCACTTATAAATAACGCATGATAACTTTTATGTTCAAAATTTCAATTCGGGAAATTTCCGCCTGCCTGACGTCAATTTACCTTAGTCGTATTTTACGACACCTCGGTAAGAAATGAGGTTGGTCTATTCTACTCATCCCGATACCACACGACTATTCTACACAGACTAATAAATATTCATCATCTTCCTGCCCTTATCCCACTCTAAGTGGGGTCGGCACAACTTGTTATAAACATGTTGTCATATGATTTGGCTACGTATTTTACGGCACCTCGGTAAGAAACGAGGGTGGTCTATTCTACTCAGCCGGATACCACACGGCGGGTCGTCTAACCTTAGTCGCCTTTTACGACACCTCGGTAAGAAAAGAGGTATTCTATTCAGCTGGATTCTATTCAGACTAATAAATATGTTTTCTAATATTAGCAGGATTATTTCACGTATGATCGATTTATTGGCAGTTTTTTGCAATTTGATTAACAGATCTTAATGTTGTTTTATGTCAATCTTTTATACCTTAATCAACTTTATCATTAGGTAGATTGTGTATTAATATATTGTATTGATGTCGCCTGATATGTCTGTAATTAGGTAAATAATGACTTGATAATGTTATCACTCATAATACTGTTAGACGGTTTACATATCCTTGCCAGTGACTTCGGGTGCAATTGGGAGTGATCAAAAAGCACAAACACTTTTGAATCGTCAATATGATTAATGAAGCTACAACTAGTTCGGAATGTTGCTCCTACCGAGAAGAACCAGAAACTTGAACATCTTGACATAAACCTTTCTCTGTTTTCGAAAAGAAGGTTTAAAATGGTAAGTCGTGCCAGTACTTTGGTTTATCCACTGTCGCTCTTTCGATTATTTAATTTGATTACAAAATTCTTTTTTTATCATTTTAATTTCTATTACTTTTTTTTTAATTTTCTATTGTTTTAACTATAACTGTAATGTGTGTAGAAAAGAAATTCTATTCTATTCTATTCTATTCTAAATGCGAAAGTATGCTTATCTGTTAAACTTTCGCCGCTAATTCCCTAGAGCAATATGAATGAAATTTGACATTTTATTCAGTAGTAACCTTTGAATATAATTCTAGTAATAAATAGTCTTTACCTAAAAATCGCAGAGCATATGTGACGTCAGGTCAATTTGGCGCCAAGACGTATGAGTCAGATTATACCGCGAAACGGAAGCGACATAATGTGAATCAAATGTTTCAAATTTCTATGCATAATCTGTATTCATTGTGGTATCTTTAGTTTTAATTTTTAATCGCAATCCAGCATTTGATTTTGGGCAAAATAATTCTACCATAATATTCATTATAAGTCATCTTCTACCTGCCCTTATCCCACTCTAAGAGGGGCCGGCACAACATGTTATAAACATGCTGTCACATGATTTGGCTGCGTTTTTACGACCGGCGGCCTGCCTGACGTCAACTTACCTCAGTCGTATTTTACGACACCTCGGTAAGAAGTAGGGTGGTCTATTCTACTAAACCGGATGCCACACGGTGGGTCAACTTACCTTAGTCGCCTTTTACGACACCTCGGTAAGAAATGAGGTTGGTCTATTCTACTCAGCCGGATACCACACGACGTCATCATAATCATTATAAGTAACGCCTATAAATTAAAAATATTTTAATACAAAAGTAGGTAATAATAAAATTATTTTGCTATAATCCGCGATGGAGTAAAATAGAAAATATATATAAAGCAAGGCTTTGCGATTTTGTCGTGGAGTCTATCTCCTGATGATGCTTCGGTTGCGGGGCGAAACGATTGTTGAGTTTGTGATAGTGAACTTATTAGTAGATAATGTAATCGAGAAGCTATATATATAAGCTGTGATGGCCTAGCGGTGCGACTGTGTGAATCTCTAGAGACGATAATGGGTTCAAACCCGGGCAGACACCAATGAGTTTTTCTAATAAAACTTATGTGTCTAATTGATAATTGCAATTTATCACACGCTTTTCGGTGAAGGAAAACATCGTGAGGAAACCTGCATATCTCTAGAGAATCCTAGGGATATGTGTAAGCTACCAATCCGCATTGGAGCAGCGTGGTAGGTCTTAGCTCCAACCCCTTCTCTCCAAAAAATGGAGAGAGGAGGCCTATGCCCAGCAGTTGGTTTAGTAACAGGCCGTTACTAGTAGTAGTAATCGAGAACTTCCTAGTTAATAATTATTTCAGTATCAGAATAGTCAGCCATCTATAACTGTACAAGCTACAGGTTCATTGACTCGATATATAAAAGTCGTCTGTCTGCCCTCTGTATCTATAATAGGTATTGAAGATCGTGAAAGTGTGATATGACATATCGCAGTGATAAGAGAAATATTTCATAACATATTATTGCGAATTTCGCTTTGTTCTAACAGGATGTTCGGAAATACATATCAGTGATAACCGTGTAAAAACAGAATTAAGTACAAAACAATGTTATTATTGTTTCACAATAAACCTACTTATCTATACTTATTATAAAAGTCAAGCTTTCTATATGTATGTTATCGTTTTTCTCAAAATCTACTAAAAAGATATTTGTACGGTTTTTAATAAAACTTAGTGCGTTTCGTCCGAAACGTTTGGCTTTATAGCAAAATAATATTTTATTTAGTTTTGTGTACTTTTATTTTCAAAATTTCAATTATAAATTATTTTCAATGGTTTACAGGATATATATGCAGGATTCGTTACACATGCGCAAACCTCCACCACCGCCACCACAATACACACACAACACCAAGTGTACACCACACGGCACCATTACCAACAACACCACTTACAACAACGCCACTTACAACAACGCCACCAACACAACACAAGTATTACACACGTTCACTATCACAAATTCACAAACGTTACGCCCCACAACCGAAGCATCATTAGGAGATTGGACTCACGACAAAATCGCAAATCATTTGAGATTTTGTCTACATTTGGCATATATAAATTCTGTTTACTTAATCGCGGATTATAGGAAAGAAAAATTACTAAAGTAATAAAAGAATTATGTTGCTATAATCCGCGAAGAATTTTCGAATGAATTCATAGCGGATTATAGCAAAATAATTTTAATATTACTTTTGTATTATGGATGGCAAAGTAACGCCCTAATTCTATAAATTATTAGAAAAAAAATTATTACCAACTTTTGTTTTTTTTTTTATGAAGTCGTGTCCAATTTCCAGTATAAATAAATAAGTCAATAACAATAATGATTCCTGGAAGAGATTTTAAAGATAAAGCTATTGAACAATGTTTGCGAAATATTTTTATGTTAACAAATATGTGATAAGCATAAAATAGCAGATTGTCTATATTCCTTATCACTATATAAATATATCTTCCAGACAACCTTGAGGTGTAGATATGTACGCAAAACTTTAGTATATAATCCTTAGAATATATATTGGCTCAGTGCTGGAATGTGTATTCTACAAAGTCCCAGCTTCAGCTTCCGACTGCTTCGATTTCTTATATAATATTATTGCTTGTGAGGGTTCCTTCCATATTTTTGAAAGAACAAAAGCATATAAATTAAATAATTTATATAATTAGGCGTTACTTTGCGGAGTACCATAATACAAAAGTAATAATGAAATTATTTTCTTGAACACAACAAAAAAAATAACAAATCAAAAACTTTGCGATTTTGTCGTGGAGTCTATCTCCTGATGATGCTTTGGTTGCGGGGAGACACGATTGTTGAGTTTGTGATAGTGAATGTGTGTAGTGCTTGTGTATTGTAGTGGCAGTGGTGAATGTGTTTTTAAGGATCTTGCATGTGTTAGGTATGAAAACGGATAGGCCCAGTCTACATTTAGCATTATATATATTTTGGCCAGATATTATACGACCGACCGCCAGCCTAACGTCAACTTACCTTAATCGCCTTTTGCGACACTTCAGTAAAAAATGAGTGTTGTCTATTCTATTCAGTCGGATTCTAGGCAGTTTAACTTACTTTAGTCGTTTTATTACGATACCTCGGTGAGAAATAAGGGTGGTCTATCCTAGTCAGCCGAATACCATACAGCAGGTCGACTTACCTTTGTCGCCTAATACAACACCTCGGTAAGAAATGACGGTGTTCTATTCAATCGGATACCACACGGTATAAAAGATTATATATAATTAAATCATGTCAATGCCGCATTTGTTACGAAAACATTTTTTTCAAATGTCACCGTGACATTCAAAATGGCGTTACATCATAGCTAGTATTGATACGCGGTTACTGAATCACTAGTTTTATGTTGCAATAGTTCGTTGTATTACAAGGACGCTGATATAAATTTAAATACACATCCAAATTACTTTCATGTACATAAAAACAATTAAATATTAAGGTAAATAACAATAAAGGTTGTAACAAAATTTAAAGATAATTTAAATAATTTATAGAATTAGGCGTTACTTTGCGGAGATCCATAATACAAAAGAAATAATAAAATAATTTTGCTATAATCCGCGATAAAGTAAAATAGAAAATATATATAATGCTAAATGTAGAGTGGACAATCGGTTATCATACCTGATATATGCAGGATTCGTAAAAACACATGCACAATCTTCCACCACCGCCACCACAATGTATGACTATATATAAAGCTAACTATTTCTTGCATTTACTAAGTTCTATTATAAGTCTGTCTGTCACGGTTTTAAGGTTAATCCGCTGGACCGACAAAGATGAAATTTTCAAGTAAGCTTTTATCGAATCTATCAAATAAGCTTTTTACAAGCACTTATGAATAGTCAAAGATCAATTATATTTAATGAAGCTACAACGTGTTTCGCTGTGTGGTATCCGGCTGAGTAGAATAGACCACCCTCATTTATTACAGAGGTGTCGTGAAAGGCAACTAAGGTGAGATGACCCGGCCCGTGTTATCCGGCTGAGTAGAATAGACCGCCCTCATTCATTACAGAGGTGTCATAAAAGGCGACTAAGGTAAACTTAACCGCCGTGTGGTATCTGGCTGAGCAGAATAGACCACCCTCGTTTATTGCCGACTCGTCGTAAAAAGGTGACTAATGTAAGTCGACCTGCCGTGTGGTATCCGGCTGAGTAGAATAGACCACCCTCATTTCTTACCGAGGTGTTCTAAAAGGCGATTAATGTAAGTCGACCCGCCGTGTGATCAACATTTAAGACCTAACGTTATATATAATCCGTGACCCTTCCAAAAGAGTTGCACGGTCTCACCACTGAGCTATTAGAGTTTTAGGCATATTATGCACACCAGGCATATTATCATTATTTTGAAATATGCGATGAGTAAAATATTTTACAGCGCACTATTGAAAGATATTTTTACAGATAATGCAATAAACTACGTAATTTTACCGAGAAACACTGATAAACCTGTTTACAAACAAGCGTGTTATTCGGTTTTTAATACGCGTCAGTTTTTCGTGTATTTCCTTTTGACAAAAATATATCTATAAATACACTATTGGTCGATGTTGTTTACATTGAAAGCATTATTATATTTTACTGTCGATTCGATACTCTTTTATACGGAAATTTTTAGCAAAAACTAGAAGAAATAGCAATTTTTGTTTTCCCTTACAAACTTTTCGCACCTGTCAAAAAGGGTACGTTCGGTATATATATATATATATATACCGAACCATACATAACCATATAGTACCACCCTCATTTCTTACCGAGGTGTCGTAAAAGGCGACTAAGGTAAGTCGACCCGCCGTGTGGTATCCGGCTGAGTAGAATAGACCAACCTCCTTTCTTACTGAGGTGTCGTAAAAGGCGACTAAAGTAAGTTGACCCACCGTGTGTTATCCGGTTTAGTAAAATATACCACCCTCTTTCTTACCGAGGTGTCGTAAAATACGACTGAGGTAAGTTGACGTCAGGCAGGCGGCCGGTCGTAAAAACGCAGCCAAATCATGTGACAGCATGTTTAGAACATGTTGTGCCGACCTCACTTAGAGTGGGATAAGGGCAGGAAGATGATGAGAGAGGAACAATTTTGTAATACATGATTTTTGAATAACTTTCGCCGTTTACTCTGCACCCGCAAGGAAACCTTTAATTTAGCGTGATGTTTTGTATAGCCTTCCTCGATAAATGGTGTATCTTACAAATCAGTCCAGTAGTTCCTGAGATTAGCGCGTTCACACAATCAAACAAACAAACACTTCACCTTTATATATTAGTATAGGTACGTCTTCATTCAACATTAATTATTGACAGGAAAAAAGAGTATTTTTAACATAGACAAATATTATATGTGGGTAAGTTCAAAGCCGTATGGTATCCGGCTGAGTAGAATAGACCACCCTCCTTACCAAAGTTGACGTCAGGCGACTGGTTGTAAAATACGTAGTCAAATAATGTGACAGTTTGTTTATAACATGTGTCGACCCCACTTAGAGGGGGATAAGGGCAGGAGGATATATACCTAAATAATATATTAAATGATGCGTATGTTCACTTTCCATTACATATCTTTCTATCACGCCCAAATCCACAAAAACAAAATTATATTTCTTGTAACAATCAACAAAGTAGCTTAAAAGGATTAGCGATATTATTAATAGCACAATAAATGAATAAAAACAAAATTATAACATGATTACAGTTAAAACTGTTACGTTTATCTGTTAGTAAGCGTTACAAAGAAAATGTACGAAAACAAGTCCAGATAACGCGGTGAGTCAAGGTGTTTTTTAAAGTTCTACGCAGAATAAAATTCAATCTAGATTTAACAGGATGAACATTTTAGGTACAGTAAGTGAGAATATTATTTTGCTATAATCCGCGATAAAAGAAGATATATGTAACGCTAAATGTAGAGTTTACTATTCGTTCTCATACCTGATACATGCAGAATTTGTAACAACTCATGCACTACCCGACAACGATTTTTTTATTTTTTTATTTTTTTTATTTTTTTATTTTATTTTTTTTTTTTTAACAGGAAAAAACCCCTTATGGGTACCGCCACCCGACGGGGGCAGGCGACGGTTATGTCGGACTCGCACCGACTAAAATAACCTGTGTGCTCCACGCTGCTGGTGACGGGTATAGGGTACCTATGAAGACATTACCCCCATCCCCGCCAGCAGCAACTCTGTACCCCAGAGTGCGCCACCTCTGGGTCGGGGCCTCTCTAACAGTGGCCCCTCCCTCCGCTGGACGATGCATCGGGAGCACCAGATGCATCGACCGCCGCGGGGACATTTTCGATGGGCGTCCGATAAAACCCCGTTCGCAACGCCCAGAGGTCCCCGTTAGGGCGGCAACCCGACAACGATGACACAACAATACACAAGCACCTCACACATTCACCACCACAATATCAACAATTGTTTCGCGTCCCGCAACCGAAGCATCGTCAGGAGATAGACTCCACGACAAAATCGCAAAGCTTTGCGATTTTGTGGTAGTGCATGAGTTCTTACAAATTCTGCATGTATCAAGTATGAGAACGAATAGTACACTCTACATTTAGCATCATTCTCCCGCCCTTATCCCAGTCTTAGTGGGGTCGGCGCAACATATTATAAACATGCTATCATATGATTTGGCTGCGTTTTTACGACTGGCCGGCCTGCCTGACGTGAACTTATCTCAGTCGTAGTTTACGACACATCGGTAAGAAAGAGGGTGGTCTATTCTACTAAAGTGGATACCACACGGTGGGTCAACTTACCTTAGTCACCTTTAACGACACCTCGGTAAGAAATGAGGTTGGTCTATGCTACTCAGGTGAATACCACACGGCGGTGACCGATACATGGTCGGTATTTTTTTTAAAGATATAAAAATGCAAATAAAATGAAGGACTTGTGATTATTTTAACTATTATTTTTTTAACTTAATACTTGTGTTATGGGTGAAAGATAACTGGTGAAAATATACATATATGATTTTTAAATATATACTTAAATACAAATATACACCCGGGCTCGAAGAACAACAAATTGATTTATAGAAATTGTTGACTCTCGGCGGGAATCGAACCCGCGACCCGCGGTGCCAACGGGCTAGTTATATGGCCACAACTGGTTGAAAATGGTTTTTTTTCTATTTTATGGAAATTTTAGCAGTCTTTCTATACCTAAAAATAGGGATAAAACGAATTTTTTTTAATAATAATTATATGACATTAAATTATATATAGTTGAGCCACCGTTTGGTATCCGGTTGAGTAAAATAGACCACCCTCTTTCTTACCAGGTGTCGTAAAAGGCGACTAAGGTAAGTTGACCCACCGTATGGTAATCGGTTGAGGAAAATAGACCATTTACTTTCTTACCGAGGTGTTATAAAAGACGACTGAGGTAAGTTGACCCGCCGTGTGGTATGCGTCTGTATAGAATATACCACCCTCTTTAATAACGAGGTGTCGTAAAATACGACTAAGATAAGTTGACGTCAACCGGTAGCCAAATCATGTGACATGTTTATAAAATGTTGTGCCGACCCCACTTAGAGTGGGATAACATAGGATGATGATTATATTATATATTCAGTATTTCATAATGTTAAGCAATGGCGTAATACACCCAATGCAAAGTAAATTACACTTTATTTCAAGTGAATAAGAAACAGATTGGTTGTTATTTATTGAATGTACGCAATAGCATGCAACAAAACACTGCTAAAAATAAAGTCCACGTGTTCGTTCTAGGGTTCTTGATAAAGGAATTTCTAGATCGTTCGATGTGTGACGCGGCGAGGTGCACTTGTAAACATATTAAACAATTTGACAATGGCTATCTAAGAACCGAGGCTTTCCAGCATATGCATACGGAGGATTTTTGAGTTCTTTGGGCACATTGCTCGCAAGCCGGGAGACGACCCCCAGAAACTTATTGTCACAGGCAAGGTCGATGGCAAGAGATCCAGAGGACGTAGCCCTATGCGGTGGTCAGACCAGATCCGCACACTCAAACCGACAGTCTCCGAGGCCATCCACGTGGCTGAAAGCAGGAAAAGCTGGAAGACCATCGTTAATACGAAGGCTTGAATGGTGGAGTCACGACCCCCATTATTGGGGACGATGCAAGGAGGAGGAGAAGGATCTAAGATCCAGTGCCATCATATTCTGTAATATATACTAATATATAAAGCTGAAAAGAAAAGTCAAATCAAATCAAAATAAACTTTATTCAAATAAGCTCTTACAAACACTTTTGAATCAAGGATCAATATGATTAATGAAGCTACAACTGGTTCGGAATGTTGCCCTTACCGAGAAGAACCAGAAAGAAACTCGGCGGTCAATCTTTTAAACATTTTCAATTTTACATAATCAAACCGCAGTCCTGTATGAAGCTGAAAGGATTTTCAAATCCAGGCTTTGTTATCATCTAATTGTTTGATTGAATATTAGGAACTACTGGACCGATTGAAAAATTCTTTGACTGTCCATAAAAGATAATCCATTTATCGAGGAAGTCTACCAGCTATATAAAATCACGCTAAGATAAATAGGAGAGGAGCAGCAATAAAAAATAGTACGAAAACGGGAAAATTTAAAGCTTTCCTTGCGTGCGTTGAGTTAACGGTGATAGTTATTCAAAAATCATGTATTTTAAAATTGTTCGCCTATAAAAGTTCTAAATAAAAGTCCGGGACAGCATATGTCTAGCAATTAAGGTTAACCAACTATTTATAACCATTTCTTATGGTTATCTAAAAACTATTACTAGAATAAATTAGACTTTATTATAAAACAGCGACGATATTTCTCCTTTGTACTTATTCAATAAATAAAAAACAGTTTTCCCAGAGTCCCATTTACTCTTTTGCAATAACTCGATGAATGACACACAAAAATATGACAGCAACAATGCTTCTTCATATTAATGACCAACTCTATGAAGTGCAAGCTGTGGTAGCCCAGCGGTAACACCGTGCGACTCTTTCCAGGAGGTCACGGGTTCAAACGAGTGGGATACGGGCAGGAGAGATGACATTAGAGTTTCTATACGTGTATGGGTAAATGATTTAAAGATTATTTACAGAATTAGGCGTTACTTTGCGGAGATCCATAATACAAAAGCAATAATAAAATTATTTTGCTATAATCCGCAATGAAGTAAAATAGAAAATATATATAATGCTAAATGTAGAGTTGACAATCGGTTATCATACCTGATACATGCTGGATCGTAAAAACACGTGCACAAACCTCCACCACCGCCACCACAATATACAAGCATTACACACGTTTAAATTGAACATATGTAGTACTTTTGTATTATGTATCAGGTATGAATGATTTTTCCACTCTACATTTAGCATTATATTATCATTCTCCTTCCCTTATCCCAATCTAAGTGGGGTCGGCACAGCATGTTATAACATGCTGTCACATGATTTGGCTGCGTTTTTACGACCGGCCGCCTGCCTGACGTCAACTTACCTTAGTCGTATTTTACGACACCTCGGTAAGAGAGAGGGTGGTCTATTCTACTAAACCGGATGCCACACGGTGGGTCAACTTACCTTAGTCGCCTTTTACGACACCTCGGTAAGAAATGAGGGTGGTCTATTCTATTCAGCCGGATACCACACGGCGGGACATTTAGCATTATATATATTTTCTATTTTACTTCATCGCGGATTACAGCACAGTAATTTTATAATTGTGCTTTTAATTTTATACTTTTGTTTCAAAGATTGTAAAAGATGATTGAATTTTTGATTTTCAGTACTAACTGACGAAAAATTTTTAAAATGCAACATCATTACACGTTTCGTTTTAACAGATAAAATTAGATACTGGCAAATAGCCAATTGTAACGATGACCGGACATATTTTTGTCGTTACATAGCCAATATCTATCTAACTATATATAAAAGAAAAAGTATGTATTTATGTTTTTATATACTTGATAGAACGGCAGAAAACGGCGGATAAAGAAAATTCTTCCTACTGCCCTTATCCCACTCTAAGTAGAGACTGCCTAACGTTCAATTACCTTAGACATATTTTACAGCAACTCGGTAAGAAATAAGCATGGTCTATTTTGCTTAACCAGATAGCACTCGGCGGGTCGCCTTACTTTAGTCGCTTTTTACGCCACCCTGGTAAGAAAGTGGGTGATCTATTCTATTCAACCGGATACCACACGGCGGGTCGCCCTACCTTAGTCGCCTTTTACGACACTGCGGTAAGAAATGTGGGTGGTCTATTCTACTCAGACGGATACCACACGGCGGGTCGCCCTACCTTAGTCGCCTTTTACGACACCTCGGTAAGAAATGTGAGTGGTCTATTCTACTCAGACGGATGCCACTCGGCGGGTCGCCCTACCTTAGTCGCCTTTTACGACATCTCGGTAAGAAATGTGGGTGGTCTATTCTACTCAGCCGAATACCACACGACAGGTCGGCTTAACTTAGTCGCCTTTTACGACACCTCAGTAAGAAATGAAGGTGGTCTATTCTACTCAACCGGATACCACACGGCGAGTCGCCCTACCTTAGTCGCCTTTTACGACACCTTGGTAAGAAATATGGGTGGTCTATTCTACTCAGCCGGATACCACACGGTTAGGCGGACAAAGGAACGCCTTCGAAAGAATCTACAGTTTTTAACTTAAAAGTTACAAATGATACCCGCGATTTCGTTCATAATTCATAAAACACTTAACTGTTCAAATAATCTCAATGCTTTTTCCCGTTCCCGAAGGAAAAGTCAGCACTGCAATCACCAACCCGAATGCCTAGCGTGGTGATTATTAGCAAAACCACAAACAAAGCTTTAGGAAAGAGAGGAAAAGACATGATTGTCTATTTGTTAAAGAGAGAGAGAATGTATTTGGGGATCTCAAGTGAATATGTGAGTGTTTTTAAATAATTTGATTTTGTATATAAAAATATAAAGAATTATAAAACAATAGGTGATGTATATAATACAAAAAGTAGGAACCGACATAAGCTTGCGGCCCCTGCTTTGCGCCTTGAAAAAGTACGTAAGTCGTTTTTGGGTTTGGGTATAAGATTTTATAAAAAAAATCCACAATCAATTTTAGCTTTGCCATTACAGCAGTTAAAAACACTGTTAAGGAGAGGCTGATACAGAAAGCCTACTTGTTGAGGATTTTTTAGACGATAAGAATGCGTGGATATAATTATTGTTCAACCCTGTACAAGATAGAAACGATTAAATGTAACTAGTATTAAGAATTATATTTTTAAAAGAGCAACCGCTGAGTTTCTTGCTGGCTCTTCTCGGTAGGAACAGCTTTCCGAACCAGCAGTAGAGTTGACGATTCAAAAGCACTTGTGTACAAGTTTATTTCATTAAAGAATATTTTGAATTTGAATTAGAATATGTGCTATTCCATCGACCATAGAACAGACTACAGATAATAGAACGTTTATTGACGCATGTTAATATCTAGATAGTCGCTGAAGGCTAACGGAATGTTTTGACCTTGGCGGTAATCTGTTATGTAACAGATGGACGAACAAGTTTTTAGTGCCTACTAGTAGTTGACCGTTTTGTATGAAATTTTAAATATATATTTTTTGTTGTAGCTATTATTAATTAAGAGTTATTATTAATGTATTATTAATTAATAATTATAAATTAAACAATGGGCTACAGTTCTGAGGTTTCGGCAGTTGTTGATGGTTTGTTGTTTTGCCACTCCGTGTTGTTGTTTTGCCACTCACGATCGCCACGCCGTGTCGAACACGTAACAGACAGACAGACTTCGGTGTTTAAAGTAAAAGTAGCGGCCTGTTACTATCCCACTGCTGAGAATAGGCCTCTTCTCTCCATTTTTGGAGAAAAGGTTGAGAGCTAAGACCTACCACGCTGCTCCAATGCGGATTGGTAGGTTATACCTACATTTCTCCAGAATTCTCCAGAGATATGCAGGTTTCCTCAGGATCTTTTCCTTCACCGAAAAGCGTGTGATAAATTGCAATTATAAATTAGACACATAAGTTTTAATAGGAAAACTCATTGGTGTCTGCCCGAGTTTGAACCCTTAACCTGCTCGAAAAATCAGCACGGTGTTACCGCTGGGATAACAAACCTTTACGTTTATAATATAAGAATGGATGGATTGCTAATTTCAATGAAGTATAAAAGAAGTTGGAGTCTAATCTTTTAAAAAAAGAACATTCATCATATAATATTCCCTAGGCCGTCAATAATTACAAATAACCGGAAATTATTACAAACATATTCCAAACACTCATACGAGATCATTTCTGATTACAACTTCCAAATGGGTTTTGACCTTTCAACGGAATTAATGATGACGTATACGACGATTGATGACGTCAGACAACTCGTCATAAGTTCGGTAACCGGTCGAGACCTCAGCATCTTATGTCCGGGAAAATAATATGACGCGGTATTAACGTGTGAGGTGATTATAAAATATGTAACGTATTAGATGACTAATATATCAATTCTAATATCTGTTGAGGATTACTTAGAAGATACAAAGAATTAGTACCTGGGTAACCGAGCCTTGATCGGTAATTTATAAAATGATGTAAAAAAATAAATAAAAAAAATTGAAAAGAAAAATGAACAATAATAGGGCAGGTGGCGCTCGATCCTATTTCCACCTCTCTAGACCGCCCGTTCCCCAAATGAACTACCATGACTTTACGTTTGACAGCGAAAAATTGTGATTGTATTCAAGGTAAATTTCAAAAAAATTTTAGAGCCTGAAAACAGGGATAAAACTAAATTATTTTTAAATAAAACTTATCTAGAACGATTTTTCTTCCCCAAAACCCCCTAACATGCTGAATTTCAGGAAAATCGTTGGAGCCGTTTTCGAGATTCCGAAAATATATAAATACAAGATTAACTCATTTAAATTAGTTAGGTGATGTATATAATAGACAAAGTATGAATCGAAATAAGCCTGCGGCTCCTGCTTTGCGCGTTACAAAAGTACGTACATCGTTTGTAGGTCTGGGTACACTATTTTATAAAATAATTCCGCAATCAATTTTAACTTTGCCATTACAGCAGTTTAAGAACACTGCTAAAAAGAAGTTGATTCAGAAGCCTACTATACTGTTGTGGATTACTTAGAAGATAAGTATATGTGGATATAGCTCGCTTAGACCCTGTACAAGACAGTGACTACTAAATGTAACTAGTAATAAGAATTATATTTTTAAGAAGAGCAATAGCCGAGTTTTTTTGCCAGCTCTTCACAGTATAGTTGACGATTTAAAAGCACTTGTTTACAAGTTTATTTGGACATAGAATATTTTGAATTATAATATACTCGCTCGTTGACAAAGGTGGTAGTGATTCTGACTTCAGCTCCACGGGTTGCGGGTTCGATTTCTGTCAATTGCCAAAATTTACTATACACAATAGAATTCGCAGTTGAAATTTAATTTGTTTTTTTAAAATAAAACCAAGTAGCGTTAGGCAGTTATTTATAAATAATTATCGAGCGTAATTTGATAGTTTTATTTTTTTCGTAATTTGATCTCTATTTTTGCACGACGACATATATGTTTCCTTGACTCCCCCCCCTTGCGTATGCGCACGTGAAACATGTTATATAACCTCTCAAGGTTAGGTTGCGCAACTACAATGTTGTTTTGATTAATAGTTTATGGCTATGATAGCCTATTTTAAATATAACGGTAATAAAAATTGTTGCCATTGTTCAAATTCAAATTATTCTTTATTCAAATAAATTTCTTTATTCACTTGTAAACAAGTGCTTTTGAATCGTCAACTCTCTGCTGGTTCGGAAAGCTGTTCCTACTGAGAAGAGCCAGCAAGAAACTCGGCGGTTGCTCTTTTAAAAATATAATTCTTATTACTAGTTACATTTAGTTATTACTGTCTTGTACAGGGTCTAAGCGAGCTATATCCACATATTCTTATCTTCTAAGTAATCCTCAAGAGTATAGTAGGCTTTCTAAATCAACTTTTTTAAACAAAACTTTTTAACAGTGTTTTTAATCTGCTGCAATGACAAAGCTAAAATTTATTGCGGTATTTTTTTATAGAATCTTATCATCATCATCATCATCATCATCATCATCAACCTGTGTCTGTCCACTGTTGGACATAGGTCTCTCCATTTGCATGCCACTGAGCTCGGTCTTCAGCTCTGTTTCCAGCCAATACCAGCCACTCTGCGGATGTCGTCGCTCCACCTAGCCGGAGGACGTACACTACGTTTGCCAAGGCGCGGTCTCCACTCCAGAACACGTCTACCCCAGCGGTTGTCGGTTCTGCGACAAATGTGACCAGCCCACTGCCACTTAAGCTTACTAATCCTTTGGGCTACGTCGATTACTTTGGTTCTCTGTCGGATCACTTCGTTCCGGATACGATCCTTCAGAACTCCGAGCATAGCCCTTTCCATAGCTCGCTGAGCGACCTTAAATTGGTGGACCAGTCGCATTGTCAGTGTCCACGTCTCGGCTCCGTATGTCATCACAGGTAGGACGCACTCGTTAAAGACTTTTGTCTTAAGGCTTTGTGGTATGGGCGACGAAAAGGCTCGATGAAGTTTCCTATATGCCGACCAGCCAAGCTGTATTCTCCTGCGAGCCTCCGAGAATCTTATACCCAAGATCTTATCTTATCTTACCCTTCGGATGTTATATCGATGAAATTTGGCACAATTATTCATAATACATTGAGGTAACATATAGGCTATAAAACCCTGTCAATTTTAGAGGAATAGTTACATTGAATAATGTCATCTATTATCAACCCATCGAGTTATAACCAAGCGAACGAAGTTGCGGGAAAAAGCTAGTTATTTATAAAGTTTCCTTTGAACCCAGTCAACTATTGAATAATATGTTGATAACGAGTTAATCATTGGTTATTTTAATATGCACTATTTATATGCTGGGAACTTGATAAGGCAAATATGATTTCGTAACATAATATGCAGCTGGGTGTTTTTAAAGGATATAAAAAGATTCAAATAAAGAAATTTTAAAGGAAAAAAATGGTTGATGATATCTGGGGTTGATCCCGCGTATTTTACTTCTATAGACTACCCGTTCGCTATTACATTTTTATAAATGTACTAAACTTTTCAAAAATGGCCTATTCTATTCAATGAAAATTTTAGCAATTATTCAATGCCTGTAAACAGGCGATAAAACGACTTTTTTTGAATAAAACTTACATTGATTTTTCCCTCCCAAAACCCCCTACATGCAGAATAACATAAAAATCGTTGGAGCCGTTTCCGAAATTCGAATAAAAATTATATACAAGATTAACTCATTTAAATATTAAATATTGGTGATTTTCTCAATCTAATAGCAGAGTTATAAACGACTAGTTTTTACCCGCAACTTCGTTTGGACTGTTGTCGCGTGGTTGATAGTAGATGGCGCTTTTCAATGTCATCCTATTCCTGTAGAATTAACAGGATTTCTATAGCCTATATTTTATTCCGGTGTATAAGGAGTAACTGTGCCAAATTTCATCGATATTAGTTCAACGGATTCGCCGTGAAAGAGTAACAAACATACATCCATACTCACAAACTTTAGCATTTATAATATTAGTAGGATTTAGTAAGAGTGAGGTTATAAACTTCTTATGTGTTAAAATGCTGATTTTTGAAGTATGACATATTAATTAATTATTATCTTTAATTTAAATGATTTAATCTTGTATGTATATATTTTCTGAATCTCGAAAACGGCTCCAACGTTTTTCCTGATATACAGAAGGGGGTTTTGGGGGAGAAAATCGATCTGGCTAGGTATTTACTTAAATAAATAAATAAATATATGGGACACTTACACACACGGTCGTCAGTCCCCAAAGTAACTTAATACTTGTGTTATTATTGACAGACAACTGGTGAATATATACTTATATATTTTTTAAATACATATATACACCCAGGCTCAAAGACCAACAAATTCATTTATAGACAATGTTGGTCCTCGGCGGGAATCGAACCCGCGACCCGCGGAGCTGAAGGCAGGGTCACTACCCACTGGACCAACGGGCCAGTCATTTAAAAAAAGATACTTTTTAGACCTATTGCATGTATGTTTCGATGGCTTAGTATTTAACTGGTACTAATAGTTATTCCAAGCAGATAAAATTTTCTCGGTTGACCAACGTAAATTCAAATTCAAATTCAAATTCAAAATATTCTTTATTCAAATAAACTTGTAAACAAGTGCTTTTGAATCGTCAACTCTACTGCTGGTTCGGAAAGCTGTTCCTACCGAGAAGAGCCAGCAAGAAACTCGGTGGTTGCTCTTTTAAAAATATAATTCTTAATACTATTTACATTATGTCGTTACTGTCTTGTACAGGTTCAAAGAGAGCTATATCCACACATTCTTATCTTCTAAATAATCTTCAAGAGTGTAGTAGGCTTTCTGTATCAGCCTCTTTTTAACAGTTAAAGGTACTGCTAGAAATTAAAAAGAAAACTGGAAGAAGTTTTCCCCTGTAATTAAAGTTTAAATAAACTTGTACAAGTTGTTATAAACAGTGAAACCTTACAAATGAACTTTCCAGAAAGTTTTCCGAAAACAATCAACAAAAAATCTCGACAGTTAAACGGTATCAGTTTCGAAATCGTTTAAATCAGATTTTCTTTCGTTTGTAAATAAAAACAAGTGAAGTTCAAGCACAAAAGTAAGTAACGAACAAAGGTTAGAGGAGGCCACGTGACGTAGTTACCTACCCGTTTGTTTTACAGTTAAAGTTTACAAAAAAAAAGTAACAGTAGCTACACAAATAATTGAACAAATGGTATTGTAAACTTTCAATGGATCTTACCATTAGGGATGTGGCGCATTCGGGAATTTTACCCATAATTATTTATCTTTACTTAATTATGGGATTTTTATACAATACTAGCTGTTCAGCCATGCATTGCTGTGGTCAGTCGGGTTTCGAATTCACTTCGAAACAGAACTCAACAGTTAAAAAAATGCTCCGACCAAATTTTACAGGATCATCCGTCGGAATCCGGCTGAATAGAATAGTAACACTCTCACTTCTTACCGAGGTGTCGTAAAAAGCGCCTTAGGTAAGTTGACCCGCCGTTTGGTATCTGGCTAAGTAGAATAGACCACCCTTATTTCTTACCGAGGTGTCGTAAAAGGCGACTAAGGTAAGTTGACCCAACGTGTTTTATCAGGCTAAGTAGAATAGACCACCCTATTTCTTACCTAGGCGTCAAATACGACTGAGGTAATTTGATGTAAGGCCGGCGGCCGTAAAATAGGTAGCCAAATCATGTGACATGTTTATAACGTGTTGTACTGACCCCACTTTGTGTGGGATAAGAGCTTGAAGATGATGATGATGAAAGAGTAATATAGGCTGATTGTTTTCTCAGCACTGAAATTTGTACAGATGGAGCCAGTAACTAGTCATCAACAAAAAATCTCTAAGTGGTTAAGTCATCTACTTTTGTTAGACAGAAAAATATGGGTGACTTAGTTATTATCTAGTTTGTTTAACCTAGAATTACATCATGTGTTGTAGATAGTGTTTACTGATAAGATTCATAGCCTGTTACGAATATCGGCCGCGGTTACACAATAGTGATACGTGGGAAAACGAATTTATCATATTTTTAAATTAAAAGTATTCATCCTGCCCTTATCCCACTCTAAGTGGGGCATAACATGTTATAAACATGTGATAAAATGATTTGGTTTTTATTACCTGCCGCCTGCCTGACTTCAATTTACCTCAGTTGTATTTTACGACAACTCGGTAAGAAAGAGACTATTCTACTAAATCAGATACCACACGGCGGATCGACTTACCTTAGTAGTATTTTACGACACCTCGGTAAGAAGGAGGGTGGTCTATTCTACTTAGCCGGATACCACACAGCGGATCGACTTACGTTAGTTGTATTTTACGAAACCATACTAAAAAAGAGGGTGGTCTATTCTACTAAATCGGATACCACACGGTGGGTTAACTTATCTTAGTCGCCTTTCACGAAAACTCGGTAAGAAATGAGGGAGGTCTATTCTACCCAGCCGGATACTACACGACAGGTAGATGTCAGGAAAACCCATTATGGGTCGTCACCGCCCGACGGGGACGAGCAGCGGGTATGTCGGACTCTCACCTACTATAAACCTGACAGTGCTCCACCACGCTGCTGGTGGCGGGGACAGGGTACCGTTGTACACATTACCCCCATCCCCGCCAGCAGCAACTCTGAACCCCAGAGTGCACCACCTCTGGGTCGGGGCCTCTCTAGACTAGGCCCTCACTCCGCTAGACGATGCATCGGAAGCACCAGATGCATCGAACGCCTCGGGGAACTAACTCAAGCGAGCGTCCGATGAACCCCGTTCGACTCGACTTCCCGGATCCGCTCCGCCGCCTCCTTCCGCGACATAACGTCCTCGCAGAAGAAGGCCATCGCTGCCCACGATTCCCCCCTGTCCACCATGGCACGAACCACGGTGGGCAGGGAGAGATCGTGCCCCACCTGTGCCACAAGTTCCGCTCGCTGAACCACCCAAGCTGGGCAGTCTGCGAGCGTGTGCAACGCCGTATCAAACTCGGCGCCGCACTCGTGGCACTCACCGGTCGCTTCGCGCCGGGCCACCTTCCACAGATACCTCCCGAAACAGCCATGTCCGGAAAGGATCTGAGTCAGGCGGTAGGTGAGGACCCCATGCCTCCTGGCGACCCAGCCCTGGAGAATAGGCTGGATGGCTGAAATCGTCCAGAATCCCGCACTGGGCCATTCCAGCCGCCGCCTCCATTGGCGGAGGAGCTCTATCTGAGCTACTCTCCGCCAATCCACATCTACCGCCGCAGAGTTTGTCCCCGATGAACGGGTTTCAACTCTGCGGTGGTAGGCCTGAGCAAGCACCTTGGCCTCTAGATCCCACGGAAGGGACCCAGCCAAGGCGCAGGCCACCTCGCCGGAGATAGTCCGGTAGCCCCGTACTTGCCTGACCGCCACAATCTTCTGCGCCCCGCGCAACAGGGCCGCTCCGCCCATATGGGAGCGCCGTACAGGGCCATTGACCGAACCACTCCGGCGTAAAGGCGCCGGCAGCCTGCATTTGGCCCCCCCACATTCGGGAGGAGCCTGCTCAGGGCTCCAGCAGTCGCCTTTAATTTTGGGGCGAGCCGCCGGAAGTGGGCCTCGAACGTCCATCGGCTGTCGAGAATTAGTCCCAGGTACTGTAAAGTACCTGAGATTCCAACGGACGTCCCGCCCACCATCAACCGGGAACCCGCTGGGGGCGCCATCCGAGACTTGTGGAAACAAATAGCCTCGGATTTCTCCAACGCCACCCCCAGACCTAACCGACGAATCCGAGCCACGACATGAGCCGTGGCCGCGGTCGCCAGTATACGGACTTCCCGGTGGGTGCTTGCGCGGGCAGTCACGAGAGTATCGTCTGCGTAACAGAACAGACGCACTCCCGGGAGCATTTGACCACGCAGCACCCAGTCGTAGCCGATGTTCCACAGGAGGGGGCCTAAGACCGACCCCTGTGGAACACCGCACGACATTCTCCGCTCCTTCCACCTACCCCCAGCCGTCGGGTACCTGACAACGCGGTCAGCCAAATAGTTGCCGACAACGCGCTGCAGGTACAAAGGGATACGATGGAAGCGTAGGGCCTCCCTGATCACGTTCCAAGGCAAGGTGTTAAACGCATTGGAAATGTCTAACGACACCGCCAACACCACCTCGCGCTTGGCTGCCGCCTCCTCCGCCAGGACTCTCACACCCTCAATGCAATCGAGGGTGGACTTGCCCCGCCGGAATCCGCACTGGAGATGGCTGAGATCAGGCCCCACCTCATGGAGGTGCTGGACAATGCGGGAAGCCACGATACGCTCAAGTAGCTTTCCCGCCTCGTCCAGCAAAACAATCGGCCGATACGCGGAGGGTGTATCGGTCGGTTTTCCCTCCTTCCTGAGCAGGACCAGTCTCCCCGCCTTCCACCTACGGGGAAACAGTCCCTGCTCGAGGACGACAGGTAGACTTACCTTAGTCGCCTTTTACGACACCTCGGTAGAAATGAGGGTGGTCTACTCTACTCATTCTATTAGCTACAACAAACAAAACGCCTTATTATTTAAAATTTCATATAAAACAGTCAACTACTAATACATTGTCAATTAGATATAGCTCTCTTTGAACCTGTACAAGACAGTAACGACGTAATGTAAATAGTATTAAGAATTATATTTTTAAAAGAGCAACCGCCGAGTTTCTTGCTGGCTCTTCTCGGTAGGAACAGCTTTCCGAACCAGCAGTAGAGTTGACGATTCAAAAGCACTTTATTTAACTTAAGCATTATTTAACACTTAAGCAAGTTTATTTGAATGAAGAATATTTTGAATTTGAATTTGAAAATTAATACTGCCCTTACCTTATTTATGCATAATATTAACTTTAATAAAATGCTTATATCTATCCTTTAATCCCGTTATCTGCAAAATGTTGACAACGATGGGTTTATAAAAATATCTCGTTAAAAAGATACAATAGTAATATGTTACATGTAGTATAGTAGAAAAGGCCGTGTGGTATCCGGCTGAATAGAATAGTACCACTCTCAATTCTTACTGAGGTGTCGTAAAAGGCGACTAAGGTAAGTTGAGCCGCCGTGTGGTATTCGGTTTAATAGAATAGACCAACCTCATTTCTTACCGAGGTGTCGTAAAAGGCGACTAAGGTAAGTTGACCCATCGTGTGGTATCCGGTTTAGTAGAATAGACCACCCTCTTTTTTAGTATGGTGTCGTAAAAAACGACTTAGATAAGTTGACGTCAGGCAGGCGGCCGGTCGTAAAAATGCAGCCAAATCATGTGACAGCATGTTTATAACATGTTGTGCTGACCCCACTTAGAGTAGGATAAGGGCAGGAGGATGATGATGATATGTAGTATAGTAGAAATTCGATAAGTTAAAATCCAATGGAAGGGAAGCTTAAGTTATAGTTTTTAACTTATCAAGGATATATAAAAAGAGTGGGGGGCTATGAATTAATGTTTTTGAAGGTTTTTAACTTCTCGACATTTTAGTTATCGAGGTTCTACTGTATTGGATGACCAAGCCATGCTCGTTATTTTTTTTTATTATAATCAAATGCAAAAAAAAGAAAAATTGCTTGTGATATCTGAAATTTGATTCCGGGTATTTCGATTTCTCTACTCGCCCGTTCTCCACTGATCTATCACAGCTTTACAGATGATGGTTCAAATATAATTTGCATTCAATTCTACATTTTAACATTTTTTTCAGTGCCCGAAAACAGGGATAAAACGTCATTTTTTTTAATGAAACCTGTAGCTGAAAATTATGAAAATCGTTGGAGCCGTTTCCAAAATTCACAAAATGTGCTATCTAAATATATTTATACAACATTAACTGATTTAAATATTAAAGATAATAGTAATTGAATATATTACATATATAAAATATTGTATTGAATAAAATAGTAGATCTATTTATATATAGCATCCTGCCCTTATCCCACTCTAAGTGGGGTCGGCACAACATGTTATAAACATGCTGTTAAATGATTTAGCTGCGTTTTTACGACCGGCCGCCTGCCTGACGTCAACTTACCTCAGTCGTATTTTACGACACCTCGGTAAGCAAGAGGGTGATCTATTCTACTAAACCGGATACCACACGGTGGGTCAACTTACCTTAGTCGCCTTTTACGACACCTCGGTAAGAAATGAGGTTGGTCTATTCTACTCAGCCGGATACCACACGGCGGGTCGACTTACCTTAGTCGCCTTTTACGACACCTCGGTAAGAAAAGAGGGTGGTACTATTCTATTCAGCCGGATACCACACGACGTAAAATAGTAGATTTATTTATGCAAGTAAAAATTTCCCTTTTACATATTCTTTAGTTTGAGGACGTCACACAGCATATAATTAAGAATTTCCCATCCTGATTTCTATCCTTAAAAATAATCGCGTGAATTTGAAATGATACTTTCCTTCTTTATATCTGTATGTGGGTTTTTTTTAGTAAATATTCCTTATATAAATAGCATTTTAAAATTAGGTACAAACCTACAAAAACGAATAATCAATTACTTAATACTTTTAATCATCATCATGCTCCAGCCCTTATCCCACTCTCCGTGGGTTCAGCACAACATGTTATAACCATGATGTCAGATGATTTGCCTGCGTATGTTACGACTGGCCTGACGAAAACTTACCTTAGTCGAATTTTACATCTTGGTAAGAAAGAGGTCGGTCCATTCTACTCAACCGGATACCATACAGTGGGTAAACTTACCTTAGTCGCCTTTTACGACACTTCGCGTACGTTATATAAGTACGTATTTAATATTAAAGATTTAACACTTCAGAATTATTACAATTCAATCCAATTCCCCCAAGCCCCCACCTAAACGAAACTAATTTTACCAATTTCGATCAGATGATTAATATTTTTTACCCATCACAAAAAGTGCACAGCGCCACTAAAGAAGTTTTCACGTCAAAAAATTCCATATTATTTCCTTCTGGAACAGTTAAAAACAATACAGTAATATTGAACGCAACGAGTATATTAGGCGAAGTCTGAAAGTTGCGCCCATTACAGAAAAGATGAGAAGTGCGAGACTAAGTTGGCATGGTCATGTAATGAGGGATGAAAATCATGTGACCAAAAGAGTTTTAAATATGAATGAGGATGGATGTATAACTAGGGGGAGGCCGAAAGATTATTGGATTGTGTGAAAAATGATATGCATATTAAAGAAGTGGCACCAGAGTTGACGAATGATAGAGGAGAATGGAAGAAGACATATTGTAGCGACCCCACTTAGAGTGGGATAAGGGTAAGAGAATGATGGTGATAGTACATAACTGTTACATTCCTATAACCGACGCGAACAAAATCGTTCCCACTAATAGGTTATTCAAGGAAGAAAACTATAGGGAATATTGCTTATATTAAAATCATAAAAGTGTTAGGGAAAATACAGGAAGGAAAATCCAATATTAAATTGTATATGACTGATAAGACTTTGATTACCAGTGGGAGGGCTAGTTATCTATGTTAAATGAATATAGTACTAATAAATAAAATAATGTAGGTTGCTTTTTATTTATTTGTATAATATCTAAAAAGGAGACCAAAAGAGTTTTAAATATGAATGTGGACATATGGCTAGAGGAAGGCCGAAAAAAAGATGGATGGATTGTGTAAAAATGATATGCATGTTAGGGGACTGGCACCAGAGTTGACGAATGATAGAGGAGAATGGAAAAAGAATATATATTGTGCCGACCCCACTTAGAGTGGGATAAGGGTAGGAGAATGAATGGATGAATATCTAAAAAAAGCTCTGTTTTAGATTTCTTTGCATACGTCAGCTTATTATAAAAAGTGTGCAAAACCAAATAACAACCATTCTGCTCCTTTCTAAAAGGAATCTAAATGTAAGTAATTTATAGTATTAGGCGTTACGGTGCGGAGATCCATAATATTATACAAATCTAAAAATTGAATTGTTTACCTATAATCCGCTATAAAGTAAATAGAAAAAATATATAATTCTAAATGTAGAGTGGACTATTCGTTTTCATACCTTTTACATGCAGGATTCTTATAAACACATGCACAAACCTCCACCACCGCCGCCATAAATACAAGCAGTACACACGTTCACTATCTCAAACTCAACAATCTTTTCGTCCCGCAACTGAAGCATCATCAGGAGATAGATTCCATGAATATTACATTTTGTAAATCAAAATTAATTATTCTTGCAAAATTTCGATCTTTATAGACTTTTTTCCCTTTGGCAAAGCCAACTTTTTTGTAGACCTACAAAAGAGTATTAACTCGTTCTATAAATTCCCGTATTCCCGTTACAGATTCCCGTAGGCCATCCCTAGATGTTAGGTAAGTACAATAAACGCCTCCCCTCACGTTCCCATCCGCCACGTGACAGTCGGTCACGTTGGGTTATTTCCCAATCTTCCAGATACTGTGGGCAACTTTTTCGGACTTTGAAACTTTTTTTGTTTGGCCGCAGTACATACCTTAACAATCGTTAGCTTGGTTGGTTGAGCAATAATTTCGTTTAAAAACACCCTGTGCTTGCGAAGTAATTTTTAATATTTAAATGTGTTAATCTTTTATATATGTAGGTATATATTTTTCTGAATTTTGGAAACGGCTCAAATGATTTTCATGAAATTGTAGGAGGAGGATTTTTTGAGGAAATCGATCTATATATCTATTTAAAAAAAAAAAATGTTTTATTCTTGTTTTTGGGTAGTATTAAGTCACTTAAATATTAAAGATATTAACTCTGCTTGCTTTGGAAATGCTTCGCTTTGCGATTTTGTTGGCAGTCTACTCCTGACGATGCTTCGGTTAAAGGGCGTAAAGATTTATTGCTATTTTATTAGTCATAAAACAATTTCTTCCCTATTTACTAAGTAATACAACACTTAATACCTATCAGAGGCGTATAGTTGAATGTTTTACCAACAAAGCGGTTAGTATTTTTCCGTAGGTCATTTATGACGTGAATTCATTTAAGTAAACTTAAGGCTTCCATTACGTCATTGCGAGCTCAAGAAATAGCTTCTGATTGTATAAAGATGCTTTTAAACTCGTGTGGTATCCAGCTGAGTAACATAGACCACCCTCATTTCTTACCGAGGTGTCGTAAAAGGTGATTTAGGTAAGTCAATCCACCGTGTGGTATCCGGCTGAGTAGAATATACCGATCATTTAAAACCGAGGTGGTTGCTTAGGTTCAGAGTTTCCTCTAACCGTTGAGAAGTCATCAGTACAATTCGTAGTGGGTCTACCATCGCTGCGTTATACGTTGCAGGGTTGCCATGGTTCTATGGTGTTAGACAACGTAAGACACTCTTTGGTTCTTTTTATATCCTAATCCTTACTAATATTATAAAATGCGAAAGTCTGTCTGTAATAGAATTTTGCCATTAACTGTCAAGTCAGCGTAGTTTATTCGGGGAACGGATGGTTGCGAGAAATTAAATACCTTGGAGCCCCACACACCCTATTATTTTTTCTTGAAGTTTTTTTTTTTATTTCGAGAATCACCCAGATATTTTAACTTAAGTAAATAAAATGTATGTGTTGGTTCTCCATTGAATAAATAAATAAAAGTAAAGTATGGTCCGTTACTGTCCTGCCCACATATGCTTCTTTTCTTCGTTTTTTGCAGAGAAAAGTTGGTACTTAGACCTACCACGCTGTTCCAATGCGGATTGGTAGGTCACACATATCCCCAGAATTTTTAGAGACATGCAGAATTTCCCCACGATTATTTTCTTTATTGAAAAGCGTGTGATAAATTGCAAGTATCAATTAGGCACATAAGTTTTAACTTAAAAAATCATCGGCGGCCAGAATTTCAGCCCGTGACCCTTTTGAAAGAATCACACAGTCTCATTACTAGGCTATACAGCTCTTGTTGTGAATTATTATAATTGCCGCTATTTCAATAATTAATAATTAGGTGTTACTTTGCGGAGATCCATAATACAAAAAGAATAAAAATTTATTTTGCTATAATCCGCGATATGCGGATCTTATTGCGGACTATAGCAAAATTATTATTACTTTTGTACCGTTAATTAATACTTTATAGAATTTATAGAAGCAGGCGTTACTTTGCTGAATTCCATAGCACAGAAGTTACAATAGATTTTTTTTTCTTTTTTTTTACAAAATACAAATATACACCCAGGCTCAAAGACCAACAAATTCATTTATAGAAATTGTTGGCCCTCGGCGGGAATCGAACCAGCGACCCGCGGAGCTGAAGGTAGGGTCGCTACCCACTGCTGCAACGGGCCAGTCAGTCTTTTACGATTATATTACGATTTTGTCGTGGAGCCTATCCTCCTGATGATGCTTCGGTTTCTGGGCATTGTTGAACATTGTTGTAATGAGTATGCGTAGTGCTTGTGTGACGTGTGTAGATGTTGTCAGCATTTTGTGATACGTGTGGTGACTATACTGGTATCACATATACACTTAGCAAGCGCGGATTACAGCAAAATAATTCTATTGCACCTTCTGTTAATGCCTCTTTCATTATGCAACATTTAGCGTTGTACTATTTGATATCTATTTTCTATATCATTTCTGTGCGCTTTCTTACATAAGTACGTGATAATATGATTGTAATTCGATACGCGTTATGTCACGGAACAATTGGTTGATAAGATCAGAATGTTATCGGAGAATCAGGGCTATTATGTGGTGAACAAGGTGGATTGAGTGATTGAGAAAATCTCGGGGCGATAGGGTGTATATCACCTTCATCAATCTCCGGCCCTTATCCCATTCTAAATGGGGTGGGCACACCATATTCATTTTACTACCGGTCGCTGTCCTGACGTAAAATTACATTAATCGCCTTTTAAGATATCAGTAAGCAATGAGAGTGATCTATTTTACTTAGTCGGATACCACACGACGGGTCAACTTACATTAGTCGTCTATTATGACACCTCGGTTAGAAATGAGGGTGGTTTATTGTAGTCAGCCGGATACCAATATGGTCAACTTACCTTAGTTATCTTCTACAACGTCGGTATGAAATGGGGGTAGTCTATTCTACTCAACCGCTTACACACAATGTGTTAACTTACTTAACCTTCTTCTACGACATCGATAAGAAATGAGGGTAGTCTATTCTACTCAGCCGGATACCACACGGCAGGTCAATTTATCTTAGTCGCCTCCTACGACATCGATAAGAAATGAAGGTGGTGTATTCTGCTCAGCCGGATACCACACGGTCGGTTAACTTACCTTAGTCGCCATTTACGAAACCTCGGTAAGAACGAGAATAATCGCATACCACATAATGGGTCAACTTATCTTAGTCGCATTTTACGACACCTCGATAAGAAAGAGGGTAATCTATTCTACTCAGCTGGATATGACATTATGACACCTCAGTAAGACATGAAAGTGATATATTCTCCAAAAGATTGGAGCTAGCACCTACCACGCTGCTCCAATACAGATTGGTAGGTAACACAAATCCCCAGAATTCTCTTAAGATATACACGTTTCCTCAAGATGTTTTCTTTCAATCTGAATCTACAAGCATATTATTTTATTTACAGATTTTCAAGATGTAGCGAGGACGTTAAAGTAACATTATTCAAGGCATATTGTCAGTCCTTCTACACGTGCAGTCTGTAGTGCAGCTACACACGTGCATCGCTGAATGCTCTGCGAGTCCAATATAATAATAGATTTAAAATGCTGTTGGGACTGCCACGTTTCTGCAGTGCCTTGTATATTTGCAATAGCTCGTATCACCGAGTTTTATTGCATCATCCTCATCGAGAAGAATTGCTAGTTTGTTGGAGGGAACGCCTCTTTAGGCCCTTAGGACGACGTTCCACCGACGCTAGTAGAGCTTCTGCGCTCTGCTCTCCGCATTTCGCAACTTCTGCGCTCGCCCGTCCCACCCGGTGACGCTGTAAAAGCCGTTAGGGCTAACAGCAATTAATCAATTCGAATTCGAAAAAAATTAAATAAATAAAAAAATAAAAAAAAATGGAGAGAACGCGGAATGGTGCCAACATTATTCTACAAGTATTGTCGGACAAAATGGACACCAAATTGTTTCCTCATTTTGTTCGAACAATTATTAGGTTAGAGTATTAGGTAATTATAAGTTAAATTTACATTGTATTTACTAACACTTAGGCTTAAGGTGCTTTACTAACAACTGGACTGAGTGTGCAGTCTTAAATAAAGATTATTATTATTATTTGCTCAATGGCCTGTAACTTCTGACTGGCATTTTGAAATAAGGTGTCGCAACCAGGTCACAGCTGGCAAGGTCTGCCGATAATGTATCAAACGGTAAAAAGCGTCAAAATATCACATTTCATAATACTGTGTGCGTATCGTTATGCGAGTACAATAATGACTTGAATTTTTTAATAATAGCCTACTTTAATTACTTAAATGTAGGGACTCCATGTACTAAATTATATGAGGACTAAAAAAAAATTCGCCCTATCCGAAAACATAGTCACATGTCCCATATATTATAGTATAGGAATGTATCGTATGTGTGGCCACTCAAGCGAATGTTGTCGCGACTTTGATGTTTGGTGTTGCCCTTTGATGTGCGCCAATTTACCGGCTGTGCCCCGATGCTACATCGTCTGCGCCCGAACACAACGCGTTGCGACGATGTACCCGGCCACACACATCGCCGTAGCCCGAATATTCGCCGTACCCCGCTAATGTAGCCAAAACGTTAAACTACTTTAAAATATTGCTACTTCTAAGTCCGTATAACACAATTTTAACAGGCCTAAACAACATTTTATGCAATTACGAGAAAATAGTGGCTATCTTCATATTTAGATATAAATATTGAAGGAAAACGAATACATTTTACAATATACAATAATTATGTTAAAGATAAACTTGAACATATTAATGTAATTGTCAAAAAAGATTTCATTGTAAAAATGTATGCTGTGTTGAGTAGTAGCTTGCTGCTGATTGTTTATAGATAATTAGGCTTATTTGCCATTACAGCAGTTTAAAACACTGTTAAAAAGAGGCTGATACAGAAATCCTATTATACTCTTGAAGATTACTTAGAAGATAAGAATGTGTGGATATAGCTCTCTTTGAACCAGTACAAGACAGTAACGAATTAATGTAAATAGTATTAAGAATTATATTTTTAAAGGAGCAACCGCTGAGTTTCTTGCTGGCTCTTCTCGAATTCTTTAAATTTGAATTTGAATTTGAGATATAGTAAGGAATAAAGCATGCCAATTATTATTCCTTTATGTAGTGATGTGCCATCATATCACTGACTCTGATATATATATCAGAGTCAGTGATTTAATAGGTGGAAAGCTAATAAGAGCTTTCCACCTATTAAACTTAATATTTATTTATGTATCCTCACAACAATTAAATGCTGTTTTAGATTAGTACTTATATCAACCTCATTTATATAACAATATGAACGATTATATAGTGTCAACAATACTATATATCACAACGAAAATAATCACTTTTTATATATTTTATAGGGGATAAAACAACAATATAAACTTGCGTATACAATTGGGAACAGTCCGGAAAAACTCGTACGCATGCGTGCCCTAGTGATACGTGACACTTCCTTTTTAATTGTCTGACCTAATTATGTATGTAGATAGCACACGTGCGTAAATTTTTCTTATTCCGGGAAATTGTAAAGTTAGGCAACGCAGCGTTAGAAATAGTCAATGATTACAATAAAATTTTCATTCTTTGTATGGCGATGTAATCCATTGTTTTAAACTGTTCTTTTTATATCCGCTGCAAGCGAGCTAATATTTTTTATGAAATAATTGTCCATTTGGCGCAGTGGGTAGTGATCCTGCCTTCAGCTCCGCGGGTCGCGGGTTCGATTCCCGCCGAGGGCCAACATTTTTTATAAAAGGATTTGTTGGTCCTTCGAGCCTGGGTGTGTATTTGTATTTAAATATGTAGTCAAAAATTATATATGTATATATTCACCAGTTGCCTCAACCATAAATCAAGTGTTAAATTACTTACTTTGGGGACGAACGACCGTGTCTTTGTTCCATATAAAAAAAAAATATTTTTTTTCACATTTTAAAGTTGACTGGCCCGTTGAAGCAGTGGGTAGTGATCCTGCCTTCAGCTCCACGGGTCACGTGTTCGATTCAAATTTAAAATTCAAAATATTCTTTATTGCAATAAACTTGTAAACAAGTGCTTTTGTCTCATCAACTCTACTTCTGGTAGAGTTGACGATTGATAATCACGTTTTTTATTATGGCGATTTAAAAGCAAGCTGGTGACGTCGAGGGCTTTCTATAAAAAAATGTTGGTTCTTCGAGCCTTGGTGTATATTTGTATATAAGTATGTATTTAAAAATTATATAAGTATATATTCACCAGTTGTCTGTCACCCATAACACAAGTATTAAGTTACTAACTTTGGGGACTGACGATCGTGTGTGTCCCATATATTTAATATTTATTTATTTAATTAAAAGAAAATAAATAAAATACATACATAACAATGTATATTGTATAGAATGTTCTATTCTATTCTATTCTAAAAGATCGGAAGTCGATAAAAGAATAACATCGCGATGTTATTTACATATTTTAGGACCATTTTCCTGTTAAATTGACGAAGCTGTGTTGGAGTATTGTGGTAGGTCTAAAGCTCTAATTCTTTGCTTCAGTAATATTTTTTCCCAGCAGTGTTGCTTGAGGTGAGACGAGTCAAGATGCTGGATCGGCGACCTCTAACCTGAAAAGGTACTGCTCCGTAATTTGACCTCTCTTAGGTTAACCTCAAACTACAGGCTACATCCAAAAGAGGAGCTGCTGTCAGGAAATAGATGACCATGGGTTAAAGAGTAACTCCACTAAGAGTGGAATAAATGATGATGAAATGAAATAAATTTAAATTAAATTTGTTATACAAATAAGATATATAAATAGATAAATCGAGAAGCAGCGCTAAATAATAAAATAACCTTGGAATTTTCTTGTTTAAAGTAAAGCAAGATTTTGCATACAAATTCGTTGAAACTCAAAGTCAAGGTCGTTATATTACGTAACTACAACAATTATAACAAAACTGATGTATACGAAAACGTGACTAAACACGTGATAATAGCCTGCCATTTGGCGAAAAAGGTTGGCAAAGCTTTTTAGGTTTCCAGGATTCTTGAGGAATCAATATTTATTTATCCCTACTTGCCATAAAAATTAAACCTTAAGCGATTTAAAACCGGTTAGGTTTCTTCTTTTAATAAACATGTCATGCACACACAAACACACTCATACAAACACAAAAATATACAACTCGTTTATTCTATATTGTAATCTATTATTAAGGTATGGAAGAGCGGGACTTTCTAACACGAGTATGCTTGACTTACTCAAGAGAATTTCTACCTTTTTACAGTAATAAATAATTTTGTTAGCAAATAAACGAACATAAGAAAAAGATAATGAATTTGAATTTGAATTGAAAAAGCGCTAATTTTACAACTATCAAGAATTTCTACATAATAAGTTTATATGCCACCTTGATCCAGCGGTTTCCTATAATATCTTTGAATTTGTCTGTCAATGCAACCTATTTGTGTTTCTATGTCCGTCTAGTGAGTAATTTACCAATGCTGCGTTACCCAATGCGTGGACAAACTCTTTTAATTTTAACTCTTTAAGACTCATATAATAACAGAGGTCTGTTGATCGTAAAGAATCTTTAGGGCTCTCGGTTTTTCTATATTCTAGATTTAGCAGAACATGAAATTCTTATTTACTGAAGAATGTATGAAAATAATTTCGAATTAATATTAACTAGTATAAATTAATAATTGATATAAGGTGCATTTGTGTTGTACAAGATAACATAAAGAATTTATAGAATTAGACCTTACTTAACCTACCAATGCGCATCGGAGCAGCGTGCTCGGTTTAAGCTCTAATCCTTCTTTCCAAAAACAGAGAGAGGAAACTTGTGCCCCAGCAGTGGGATAGTAACAGGCCGTTACATGTTGGAGATCGAAAATACAAAATTAAGAATGAAATAATATTGCAGTAATCCGCGATTAATTAAGTTAAACCAATAACCAAAATAACTTAATTATTATGGTTATATCATAAAGATGCAACTTTCAGAAGATTAACAAGCAATTATCCTATGTATTTTGTATTTAAAAGTTAATTTTTGGTAAATAATATATAGTGAGAGTAATATTTGGTGTCCAAGGATTGCTTTCCAAGAGATGTACCGTAACGTTTTATTAAATATAGAGCCAATTTTCTAAATTAACTTTTTAGCATACTCTATTAGAAGTTATGATGTTTGATATATGGAAATATTTTTCCTGGCCGGTTGGCGCAGGTGGCAGGATACCTATTTTCAGATCCGCAGGTCGCATGTTTGATTACCTCTATACGGCAGAAGCTACAATAAACAATTCATTTGCATTAGAATAAAACTAAAGAATGTTCGGAGAAATCAATTTTTAGAGATACCCCACTTGACATTGGGTTATGTAAGATTGCCAAACTTTTTATAGAAATTACAAAGAAACTTGTTTCAATATGGGCCAATTTACAAATTAAATAAACCTGTTTAAATTAATATATGATTGTATAAAAACAAATAAATTTATTTGGTTGGTAATATTATGTTTCTTAATGCTATATTTTCTTATTGTAATAATGAAGTTATTACACTGCTACTCGTGATGAGAAGGGAGCGTTACTTTGCGGTATTCCATAGTAAGGAAGTTATGATAGAATTATTTTGCTATAATCCGTATTTGTTAAAATAATCTATATCATGCTAAGTGTAGGAAGCAGAGAACGTGCACATACCTTATACATGCAGGACCAGTCACAACACGTATCACAAAACGTCATTATTGTCTAGTACAGGGTCAAAATGAGCTGTGGTAGCCCAGCGGTAACACCGTGCGACTTTTTCGAGGAGGTCATGGGTTCAAACCCGGGCAGACACCAATGAGTTTATGTGTTAAAACTTATGTGTCTAATTGATAATTGCAATTTACCACACGCTTTTCGGTGAAGGAAAACCTCGCGAGGAAACCTGCATATCGCTAAAGAATTCTTGAGATATGTGTAACCTACCAATCCACATTGGAGCAGCGTGGTAGGACTAAGCTCCAAACCATCTCTCCAAAAACGGAGAGAAGAGGCCTATTCTCAGCAGTGTGATAGTAACAGGCCGCTACTTACTTTTGACAGGGTCAAAGAGCCACGTTTTTTATCTTCTAAGTAATCCTCAATAGTAGGTATAGTAGGATTTATGTGTTATCCTTTTTTTACTAGTGTTTTAAACTGCTGTAATGGCAAAGCTAAAATTGATTGCGGAATGTTGTTATAGAATCTTATACCCAAACCCATAAACGACTTACGTACTTTTCCAAGGTGGAAAGCAGGAACCGCAATCTTATGTCGGTTCCTACTACGTCTATTCAATCAAATCAAATCAAAATAATCTTTATTCAAATAAGCTCTTACGAGCACTTTTGAATCGTCAAGGATCAATATGATTAATGAAGCTACAACTGGTTCGGAATGTTGCTCGTAACGAGAAGAACCAGAAAGAAACTCGGCGGTCAATCTTTTAAACAATTTCAATTTTACATAATTAAACCGCAGTCCTGTATGAGCTGTAAAGATTTTCAAATCCAGGTTTTTTTATCATCCAATATTATATACATCGCCAATCTTTTTGTCGTTTAGCAGAATATAACCACTAGATTTTGAAGCAAAAAAGAGCATATCTTTCCTTCGAATAAAACCAAAACTCGCACGTGTCAAAACGTAAACAATGTTTTATGTGTAAGTGTACAAAACATTGCGAAACTAGTATGTATACAGGTGTATTTTTAGAATTTTCCGTAATGGGTTGTAAATATGACATTGCATTGGCAATTTGCCTAAAAATTGGCTTACATGTTACTGTTTATTACAAAATGACAAATGTTTGCCAAACATTTGGCAAGGAATTCAATGACTACTTTTACGGTTATTTTTTTTATATTTTCTATTTTACTAACCGTGTGGTATCCAGCTGAGAAGAATAGACCACCCTCATTTCTTACTGAGGTGTCGTAAAATGCGACTAAGGTAAGTTGAACCACCATTTGGTATGCGGTTGAGTAGAATATATCACCCTCATTTCTTACCGAGGTATTGTAAAATGCGAATAAGTTAAGTCGACCCGCCATGTAGTATACGGTTGAGTAGAATAGACCATCCTCTTTCTTACCGAGGTGTCGTAAAAGGCGACTAAAGTAAGTTGACGTCAGGCAGGCGGCCGATCATAAAAAACGTAGCGAAATCATATTTATAACATGTTGTGCCGACCTAACTGGGATAAAGGGGATAAGGGTAGGAGGATGATGTAGACGTGCTATATTAGGATATGGAAATAATAACAATAGTAGAAAATACAATATATCACAAGCTGAGTATTAAAGTGACCTTACCCGAACCCCGAACCCGCGACCCGTAAGCTGTAGGCAGAATTACTGCCAACTGCGCTAACGGGCCAGTCAATAGAATTTATTTAAATAGTCAATATTTTCATAATAACGTTTCTCTGAGCTTTCCTTGAAAGTTAAGTATATACAAGAAAATTTTCAGAGTAATATATTCTACATACCAATATTTGACACCAACATTGGCCGAATATTCAACGCCAATTCAATAACAAATTGAAACGCAACAAAACTGGCAGGAAAAGAGAAAATAGTTTATGGCAAACTTTGTGAACGGGTACGTGGAAAATCGCATTTTCCTCCGCGTGACTGTATGGGCGTTTCATAATTTTCATATTACGTAAGCTCGCGCTATAAAATTATTGTTTATTTATGGTTTATATAGCACTGGTTATTTTTTTAAATATAGAGAAAATATATACATAAAAACACTTTACTTTACAAAAACTTATGAAAAAGCTTTTAGCTAAATTTATGTCCATAAATAACCTTTGAGGAGTTCCGTTGTCTGGAGCCAATCCTTTTTTTTAATATCAGGAAAACTCATTATGGGTCATCACCACCCGACGGGGACGGGTGGTGGTTAAGTCGGACTCGCATCGACTAAAAAACCTGTGTGCTCCACCACGCTGCTGATGGCAAGGACGGGCTGTACACTTTGCCCCCATCCCCGCCGAAAGCCGATCTGATCTCAAAGACACACTTTCCGATTAGGGACCTCTCAAAAGAGAAGTCCCCCTCCACTACCCGATGCATCGGGAGCACTAGATGCACCGACTGTCTCGGGGACCTGTAAGCCAGGTGTCCGATTTACCCTGTTTGGAACACCCGAAGGTCCCCAGTTAGGGCGGCAGACGATGGGCTTTGGCAAGTCGCTAACACCTGGACTCACCAGCAGCAGATTGGATCTAGGAAAAAAGTTCGTGGAACCGCTCCACCCCCTTCCGCAGAAGGAAGCCATCGCTGTCCACGATCGCTTCATGCTTACCGTGTTTGTTACGTCGCCGTTTACCGGGAGGGACCGCGTCCGAAGTAGGGGGCTCCAGTGCCTTGGTGGGCGCCCCCATCGGGTAATTTTTTATAGAGGTTTTCTTCCTCGCAACCCGAAGGTCTCCGTTACCATTGCTGGGCTTCCGGGCTTCGTTGACGGTGGCTGAAAACCATGTCCAGCCAGACTTAAGCAAGCCCAACTGAACCCGTCGCTCATTAGGGACTCCAACCCAACCTCCCGGAGTCGCCGGCCCATCCAGATTGTCCTCTGCTAATCAGAGGGACAACTGGATTGGCCACCCCACAGTCCGTTCGCCAGGCCTAAGTAATACATACTGGTGTTCCAAAGACTTGCCCAGGGTGCGCCACGAGGAGGCCGACTACTTTGGCACCCCATTTCTTATTCTAACCTAACCCGTGATCTCCGAGAAAGATTTGTACCGTTTGTCTAATACAGTTTTATCAGTATGCATATATTACCGATGCGCTAAGATCATCAGATCGTGTCTAATTGGCAATAACCGCACAGCATTATCTGCGCACGCGCACGCTGCAAGCAACGTGCCACGTGCAGCCGCCTGTGGTACCGATCAATTGTTACTATTTCGTAATAAGTATTTTAAATGAAAATATAATTTATTTATCTATACTAATATAAAAAATAAATGGGACACTTACACACACGGTCGTCCGTCCCCAAAGTAAGTAACTTAATACTAATGTTATGGTAGACAGAGAATTGGGAAATATATACTTATAAATTTTTTAAATACATACTTAAATACAACCAAAAAATTGATTTATAGAAAATGATAGCCCTCGGCGGGAATCGAACCCGCCACTCGTGAAGCTCAAGGCAAGGTCACTTCTTACTACGCTAACGGGCCAGTCAATATAGAAAGCTGAAGAGCTTTTTGTTTGTTTGTACAAGCTAATCCCAGGAACTTCTGGACCGATTTGAAAAATTCTTTTAGTGTAAGATAGTTCATTTATCGAGAAAGGCTATGAACTATATAACATCACGATAAGATGAATAGCAGAGGAGCAGTATAAACATATTGCCATAACAGCAAAATTGACAGCTTTCCTCGCGTGCGCTAAGTAAACGGTGAAGTTATTCAAAAACCTTTTATAATTAACTCACGATATCTACTTTTATGTTAAAAATTTCAATCCGGGACAAAATCCAGGGTATCCGATCCGGTGTGCCCGGAGTTTCTTTTCACCTTTGTTGAGCACACCGAAGACCAGAGGAGATTCAAAACGTAAAAAGTAAAACCTAACTAGATCGATCTTTCTTTCACAAGATTAATTCGTTTAAATATTAAAATAAATATTTACCGACATTTTACAAATTATAATGACGTAATGTAAATTATGTTTTGAATATTAGTTAACAAAAGATAAAGGAATAATGCATTAATTTCAATTTAATTAACGACTATGTAAGCTAAGATTTATTTAACGAAAACTGAAGATTTACATTTAGATTATGTTACACAGAAACTAAATTAAACAACGTAGTTTTTGGTGGTCAGAAAAACAAAATCACTTTAACACAGGGTAAAATTACTTCGAATTTCACCTCAATAACACCTCACACTTAGACATAGGTCCCTTCAAGGGATTCTACGCTAAACAGTCTTGTGTCCCTAAAAATCTAGCATCCCTCTGGGATAATAATCATCATAACCTGTCCTTATAACATTGTAAATGGGGTAGGGACAACATATTAGAACATGTTATCACATGATGTGGCTACGTATTTTACGACCGGCCGCCTGCTTGACATCAATATTTCATACTTATATATTTTTTAAATACATACTTAAATACAAATATACATCCGTGTGGTATCCGGTTGAGTAAAATAGACCACCCTCTTTCTTACCGAGGAGTCGTAAAATACGACTACGGTAAGTTGACGTAAGGCAGGCGGCCGGTCGTAAAATACGTAGCCAAATCATATGACAACATGTTTGTAACATGTTGTGCCGCCCCCACTTAGAGCGGGATAAGGGCAGGAAGATGATATATAATATAGTACGGGTGGAAGCCCTAGTCTAGACTCACGTCTTATTCTATCGGGTTTTCCCGACTAGTTTCGAACCCATCCGGGGCACTTATTCATGAGCTCTTTACACGACGTTATCGCAGCGAAAGCGGCGGGTGAGTATAGCCGGTTCTTTACATTAGCTTATCTAACAATTTATTTTGCGCTTTTATGCCTATAAATAGTGATCACAACTTACGTACAGACAGGAAGTAAATATAGCATTATTATGCAAGCGAGCACAACAATAACCTTGGGGGCGGTCATGCATTTTCCTCTTACATTGGTTTCTGTTATTCTTGAGTACTTATGATTTTACCTTGTTGATGCTTTTAGGTATGATTATGTTATAAATGTGAAAGTATGTTTGTTTGTCCTTTTCTAACTGTCCGAACGGAGGAATGTATGAATGTATTTTGGATGGAGTCGCCTGTCCCCGTCGGGCGGCTGAGCGGCTTTTTTTTCTAAATAATTTATATAAATAGGCGTTACTTGAGATCCATAATACAAAAGTAATAATAAAATTAATTTGCTATAATTCGCGATGAAGTAGAATAGAAAATATATATAATGGTAAATGTAGAGTGGACAATAGGTTTTAATACATCATATATGCCGGACTCGTAAAAACACATGCACAATCTTTCACCACCGCTACCACAATTCCAAAGCACTACATACGTTTACTATCACAAAATCAAAAACCGTTCCGCCCCGCAACCGAAGCATCATCAGGAGATAGACTCCACGACTAAATCACAAAAGGTTTTTTCTGTATAAAAAAAGAGTGTTTCAATGAATGTTCAGAAACATTTTCATACAAAAATAAAAGGCAATGTAAAAATTTAATTCCTACACGTTTTCTTCTCTACTTTTCTAAATTTAAACAAATGAAAGCGGAATTGTTATATGCCTAGATAAAATTTATATTTGTATTGATTTGTCAGCCGTGTGGTATCCGGCTGAGTAGAATAGACCACCCTCATTTCTTACCGAGGTATCGTAAAAGGTGACTAAGGTACCTAACTTAGTCACCTTTTACGACCGGCCGTGTGGTAGCCGGCTGAGTAGTGTAGACCACCATCTTTTCTTACCGAGGAGTCGTAAAAGGTGACTAAGGTAAGTTAACTCACCGTGTAATATACGTCTAAATAGAATAGTCCACCCTCATTTCTTACGCGAGGGGTTTTAAATGGCGACTATGGTAGGTTGGCCCGCCGTGTGGTATCCGGCTGAGTAGAAGGGACTACCCTCATTTCTTACCGAAGGGTCGCAAAAGGCGACTAAGGTAAGTTAACTCACCGTGTAGTATACGTCTAAATAGAATAGTCCACCCTCATTTCTTACGTGAGGGGCTGTAAAAGGCGACTATGGTAGGTTGACCCGCCATGTGGTATACGGCTGAGTAAAATGGACTACCCTCATTTCTTACCGAGGTGTCATTAAAGCGACTAAGATGAGTTGATGTCACCCAGGCGGCTTGTCGTAAAAAACCTAGCCAAATCATTTAAAAACATGTTTTGAAGACCCCCACTTAGCGTGATATAAGGGCAGGAGAATTAATGATTTGTATTGATTTGTAATCCACGAAATAGGAAATAGCTAATGGTGTTTTGTATTCACAAGAGATATAGGAAGTCATTGGAGGGCATTAGAACCTTGGTGGGAATTATATGTTTTGTGTTCTAATACTATAAATATACCATAAAAAAATCTAAATAATCTTTATTCAAGTAAAGCACTTTGCTTCTCCCAAGCACTTTTGAATTGTCAAGGATCAATATGATTAATGAAGCTACACCTGGTTTGGAATGTTGCTCTTACCGAGGAGAACCAGCAAGAAATTCGGTGGACAATCTTTTAAACATTTTAAATTAAATAATAGACTAAGGTAAGTCAACCCGCTGTTAGATATCCGGCTGTGTAGAATAGACAACCTCATTTCTTACCGAGGTATCGTAAAAACGACTACAATATATTGATCCACCATGTGGTATCACTTGTAGAATAGACCACCCTTTTTTACAGAGGTGTCATTAAATATGATTAAAATACGTAGAAGAATCTTGTGACAACATGTTTTTAACATGCTGTGCTGAATCTACTTAGAGTGGGATAAGGGCAGGAAGATATATAGTATAACTAGCGAAATTTTTTAACACTGTGCGACTTCTTCAATACAATTTACATAAAACTATCATCTTTCTGCCCTTATCCTAGTCTAAGTCAAGTCAGCAATTGTTATAAACATGTTGTCATATGATTCGGCTGCCTTTTTACGATCGACCGTCTGCCTGACGTCTACTTACCTTTGTCGTATTTTACGACACCTCGGTAAAAAATGAGGATGGTACTATTCTATTCAGCCGGATACCACACGGCTAAAAATTCACATAAAACCGTAACGTATTAATGTAAACCTTCCAGAAGAATTGCACTACAGATAGACGGGTTTTAGGGACTTTGTGTTATAGTAACTATAGATATTCAATTGTGTTTGTTTTACGAATAAGCTAAAATTTCAGCTAAATTTTGTGCAAACCTTTGTGTAGACATGTCTAATCCGTTTTGAGTTATTTTATTATTTAAGCAAATTCTCCTCGCCCACGAATTCGCTAACTCAAGTTACGTTACATAACCACTTTTTGCCGTACAGTTCGGTTCGCCCGCCCAACGTGACTCCGTTCACGTAACAACACGTGAACGTCAGATGGCCGCTTCACGTGAACATCGCCTTATCTAAATTTATATCAAAATTTACTTGTGCTTGTTTATCTTTAAGTTATATTCATACTTTAATATTTAAATGAGTTAATCTTGTATGTATATATATTTTCCGAATCTCAGGAATAGCTCTAACGATTTTCCTGAAATTCAGCATGTTGGGGGAGAAAAATTGATCTTGCTAGGTTTAATATAAAAAATCGTTTTAGCCCTGTTTTTGGGCATTAAAAAATACTAAAATTTATATTAAATTGTACATTTGCCATTAACTGTCAAGTCAGCGTAGCTTATTCGGGAACAGGTCGCGGGAAATGAAAATACCTAGGATCGAGCGCCACCTACCCTATCTATTAACGTTTCTTTTTTTTTAGTTTTTTTTATATAAAAAAAAATTACCGAACATGGCTCGGTCACCCAGATATTTCATTATTTAATATAAATGAAAAATATCCATATTTATTCATTTATTTATTTTATTAGGTCCGCCAACAGAGTATACATTTTATATTAGCTTAATTCAAATGTAATCCATATGTATAAGACGAAATTTGATATATATCATAGATATACGAGAGGTCACAAAACGCTTGTGATAGTTGTGTCGCGACTCAGCAGAGTTAGCAACTCATTCAATGGTCTCAGTATTCGCCTCTAGAATAAAAATTACGCAATCGACACTACACCAGTCAACATAGAAGTTTAAATTGAGTTTAAGAAATATACTTATACGTAAAGCATATTACAAAATTGAAGATTATTTGGATGATAAAAAAGCCTTAATTTGAAAATCCTTTCAGCTTCATCCAAGACTGCGATTTAATGTAATTGAACATGTTTGAAAGATTGTCCGCCGAGTTTCTTTCTAGTTCTTCTCAGTAAGAGCAACATTCCGAACCAGTTGTAGCTTCATTAATTATTGATCCTTGACGATTTAAAAGTGCTTGGAAGAGCTTATTTGAATAAAGATTATTGTGATTTGATTTGACCAGTGTCACGTAACTAACAGGCCGTGTAAAGAGTTCATAAGTAAAGAACAGTATAGTGAAATGAGACAATGTCGTCAGATTATATATTAAAAATAATGGTTTTCCTGTCCTTATGTAACTGCACGTGAGTGTACATGTGACTGCTGATTATATCGTAAATAACTCGTTACATTTGTAACGTACCTACTCGTAGAATTTATTACCAATGCCTATTAGAATTATATTTTAATATTAAAGCTAGCTCAGAGCATTATTCTCGCTAGACTACAAAATCATCATTCAAATTCAAAATATTCTTTATTCAAATAAACTAAAAAATAAAGGAAATATAACCATGTTTCTCTAGTTACACATGGAGTTCTATGGAACAAATAAATAAACTGTTGATGGCCGCAAGCCTTTACAAAAATAAACATCATTTTTATATTATAACCTTCGACTAAATTTATCAAATCAAATCGAATCATTCTTTATTCAAATAAAGTTGTAAACAAGTGCTTTTGAATCGTCAACTCTACTGCTGGTTCGGAAAGCTGTTCCTACCGAGAAGAGCCAGCGAGAAACTCGGCGGTTGCTCTTTTAAAAATATAATTATTAATACTAGTTATATTTCACTAGTGACTGGCCCTTTGGCGCAATGGGTAGAGACCCTGCATTCAGCTACGCGGGTCGCGGGTTCGATTCCCGCCGAAGGCTAACATTTTCTATAAATGAATTTGTTGGTCTTCGAGTCTGGGAGTGTATTTTTATTTAAAAAATATATACGTATATATTTAAAAATTATCTGTCTACCATAACACGAGTATTAAGTTACTTACTTTGGGGACGGACGCCCGTGTGTGTAAGTGTTCCATATATTCGTTTATTTATTGATTTCGTCATCACTGTCTTGTACAGGTTCAAAGAGAGCTATATCCACACATTCTTATTATCTAAGTAATCCTCTACAATATCACTATATTGTTTCTTTCTTTCTGTATCAGCCTATTTTAACAGTGTTTTTAAACTGCTGTAATGGCAAAGCTAAAATTGATTGCAGAATTTTGCTATAGAATCTTATACCAAACTCACAAACAACTTATGTACTTTTGCAAGGCGCAAAGCAGGAGCCGCAAGCCTTATGTTGGCTACTTTGTCACCAATTACACCAATCTTTACATCACCAATTGTTTTATAATTCTTTATATTTTTATGTACATAAACTAAATTGCCTAAAATATACTGTGAACCTATGTAAGAATATCTGTTTCATTAAACTTCTCTCGCAAAGAATCACGCGATCTTAAAGTTTAAATTCCACGTATAGCTCTATCTTCTGCACTTATCTCACTCTAAGGCCCGGTCAGAATAATTAAGACTGTGTATGTATTTTTGGCTTAATAAATTCTATTATTATCCGCCGTGTGGTATCCGGCTGAGTAGACCACCCTCATTTCTTAACGAGGTGCCATAAAACGCAACTAAGGTAGGTTGACCCACCGTGTGGTATCCGGTTAAGTAGAATAGACCACCCTCATTCTTATCGAGGTGTCGTAAAATACGACTAAGGGAAGTTGATGTCAGGCAGGCGGCCGGTCGTAAAATACGTAGCACAATCATGTAACTACATGTTTGTTGCACGTTGTGCCGACCCCACTTCGAGTGGGATAAGGGCAGGAAGATGATATGAAATCTTATTATTATCTGTACATATTATAAAACAGTCTCAAAAAGCTTATGGTCTGTACGTGATTGATTTTCTAAAAATCTACTGAATGGATTTTTGTAAGATTTTTACAAAAAGATAGCGCAAATGAGGAGGAAGGTATAGGTTAATAGCACATTCAGATAAAATTTTGGAATTTACGCGGGTAATATTTTGGGAGACACTGATTTTCACGCAGACGAAACTACGCGCTTAGATTGTTTATTATGTAGAGACCTAAAAAAGTAGATACAGAAGTAAAATTATTGCATGACTTATCATTTTAGCTAGCATTTTAAGCTTAATTCCACAATATTTAGTAGTACGAAAAACAATGTGTAAAAACAATTCAAGATTAAATTAGGAAATCTTGAAATAAGATCTAATAAAAACTAATCTATATTAATATATAATATTATCTTTAATATTTGAATGAGTTAACCTTGTATGTATATATATTCGGAATCTCGGAAACGACTCCGATAATTTTCCTAAAATTCAGCATGTTCAGCAGGGGGTTTCGGGGGATAAAAATCGGTCTAACAAGGTTTTATTTAAAAAAGAATCGTTTTATCCCTGATTGTGGGCATTAAAAAATACTAAAATTTACATCACTACATATTATAAAACAAAGTCCATATTTCCGTATGTACGCATAAAACTTTAAAACTACGCAACCGATTTTGATGCGGTTTTTTTTAATAGATAGAGTGATTCCAGAGGAAGGTTTGTACGTATAATAACATTCAATACGAAGTAGAGAAATAATGTAATTTTTGTGGTTTCTGTAAATAATTAAATTTTTTTCCGCTTACATTGCAAACGCAGGCTAAACCCTACGAGATTTATCAAAATGATGTACTAAGTATTTGTACACCTTAAAAAGGTCTACAGAAAAGTCCGCGATGGTATATATCTATCTCTTATGGATAACCCACAATAGCAGTTTTTTTCATTTACTTTTTACGAAAAATGATGCCTTATGTTCAAAGCAATTTTTATACAATACAGCATTAATCCTTATCCAATTGAGTACCTTAAATAAATCGTTGATTTAATATAGATCAATATGGTTGTTTACAGCATGCAATTTAAGTGAACATTTTCTGAGATATTACAGATTTAAAATCTCGCGAGGAGGCCGCGCTTAGACCTACTAGCACTTTGAATTTAGCAGCGACCGGAGGCGCAATTAAATGTCCTTCTTTCAAGTTTATATTGTCTAATGATAAGAAAGCTATATGTTGTATGTAAAGACATTGTCTAATCAATTGTAAAAATAAATAATATCACTACATAGTATAAAACAAAGTCGCATTTTCTGTCTGTCCCTATGTCCGTATATCCCTATGTATGCTTCAATCTTTAAAACTATGCAACTGATTTTGATGTGGTTTTTTTTTTAATAGATAGAGTGATTTTAGAGGAAGGTTTACATGTCTAATAACATTCAATATGGAGTAGAGAAATACTGTAATTTTTGAGCTTTCTAATGTGATGTAAATAATTACATTTTTTTCCGCTTACATTGCAAACGCAGGCTAAACCCTACGAGATTTATCAAAATGATGTACTAAGTATTTGTACACCATGAAAAGGTCTACAGAAAAGTCCGCGATAAAATATGTCTATCTCTTATGGATAACCCACAATAGCAGTTTTTGTCACTTACTTTTTACGAAAAATGATGCCTTATGTTCAAAGCAATTTTTATACAATACAGCATTAATCCTTATCCAATTAAGAACCTTAAATATATTGTTTATTTAATATTGATCAATATGACCCTTTACAGCATGTAATTTAAATGAACATTTTCGGAGATATTACAGATTTAAAATTCCGTGAGGAGGCCGCGCTTTGCCCTATTACACTTCGACTTTAGCAGCAATGTCGCTCTTTCAAGAGTTTGTTTTAAGACATTCTGTAATTAATTGTAAAAATAAAATAAATAGGGAAAATATAAAAGTAAATAAGTAATAATGTACTTTATGAATTTAGATATTCCAAAGATAGCAGGAAACCTTCTTGGTATAGGGAAAGGAAATTGTTTTTCTCCAAATTTAACGCTACGGCCACAGGCAGTAATGAATAAATCAAAACAACTGGATCAATTTTAATCATTTTTTTTACACTGACTGACATGGGATATATATATTTTAGACCCGTGCGAAGCAGGGGCAGGCCGCTAGTTGAATATATAAAACAATATTTTTGCCGTAAACTGTCAAGTAAACGTAGCTTATTCGGAGAACAGGTGGTCGCGAGAAATGAAAACACCTAGGATCGAGCCCCACCTACCCTATTTTTTATTTTTTTTCAAGTTTCTTTTTTTATTTTGTAAAAAAATACCAAGCAAGACTCGTTCAACCATGTACTAATATAAATGCAACTAACCATACAAACATTATTGTGGATATTTAAACATGTGTACATATGTTCTAACATAATATTAGATGTTGGTAACTACCCACGTTCTGTAGAAGCACGAAACGTAGTATGTAGGGTGTTTCGGGGGCCATCAATCGATATACCCAGGTTTAAAAAAAAACCCTTTTATCCCTGTTTTCAACCACTAAAAGACTGTTACAATATTATTAGAAAAGAAAGGTTAATTACGTTGTCACTGGCAAAGTTATTACCTCAGTTGGAAACGTGGTCTGGTAAAGGGAAAATACCCCAGATCGAGTCGAGATACCAGTGCAATTTTTCTTTTTCAAATTCATCTTTTTATATTTTCTAAATATATTCTAACTTCGGTCACCCAGGAAATATTAATATAGTCTTGTTAATTTCCGCTCCTACCAGTGGAATAAGCCCAACATAATCCTGGTTTGCGTAATTATATAATTTCGCACGTGGCTTTGCTCACGTGTTGTTTACGTCACGTTGGGGGTTCGACGTGTTTACCAAGGTTATGTCTGCATAGGGCATCTACAGACGTTTCAACGTTTATCTCCCAGCTAGTTGCGCCCTACGAATTCATCCGTGTTTATAAGTTGACATTACATTAAGACTTTCTTTTTTTTCTATGTTATATGTGCAGGGAGACTATTACTTTTTTATAGAGGAAAAATCTACTTATCGGTACCGCCAAATGACGGGCATATGTGGTTATGTCGGTCTCGCACCGACTAAAACGGCCTGTGTGCTCCACCACGGTGCCGGTGGCAAGGACAGGGTACCGTTGGACACATTGCCCCCATTCCCGCCAGCAGTCTCTCTAAAAGTGGCCCCTCCTTTTGCCACCAGATGAATTGACCACCTAGAGGATCTTATCAGGTGGGCGTCCGATAGACCCCGATCGGAACACCTGATTGTCCTCGTTAAGGCATGCGATGTTCTTCCGTCGCCTGCCGCCAGGCTCGTCCGTGGATAATCGGATGCAAGGACTCAACTTCCCGTCCCAATGCTTCCTTTCGTGAGTTTATGTGCTCGCAGAAGGAAGCTATCATTGCCCACGATTTTTCTATGTCCACCATGGCGTGATCGTGCCACAAGTCTGCAACGGGCTCAGCCTGCTGAACCGCCCTAGCTGGACATTTCGCGAGCGTGTAGGAATACTGCTACACTAACGGTTGTACGGTATGAGTCTGGACAAATAGTTGTCGGGAGTAAATTTCAGTTTTTTTCTGTACATATAGCACACAGGTTATTTTAGTCGGTGTGAGTCCGACATAACCGTCGCCTGTCCCCGTCGGGCGGCGGTACCCATAAGGGGTTGTTTCCTATCTAAAAAAAATATATTCGTAATTCAAAGTGACATCTTTCAGTAATAATGTGATCTTTTTCTTATCCTTTTAAACGAGTCATTCTTGTATATATGTTATTTGAATTTCCGAAACGGCTACAACGTTTTTTATGAAATTTAGTATATAGAGCAGGTTCTTGCGTCTGTCAATCGATCTAGCTAAGTTTCATTTAAAAAAATATTGTTTCATTCCTGTTTTTAAGCACTGAAAAACTACTACAATATTATTACAATTACGATGTCACTTGTAAACCCATAATAGCTCAGTTGGAATAAAGCGATCTTAAATTAAAACTACCCGGATCGCGTCCAGAAAACACCAGTACGATTTTCCTTTTTTTCAAGTTGCATCTTATTTAGACCTTCAAAAAGTACCGAGCAAAGCTCGGTCACCCAGGTACGATATTATAGGTTATGGTCACCCAAGTATATGTATACAAAGTGGTACCGACGTTACGAAATGAAACAAATTCACTAATCACTTAAACGTATAAGATAACTTTGGCATAATTCATTCTTATTAAATATCGATTAAAAAACGTGTTTTAGAACATAATAAATATTATTCAATTGAGATCTGCCTTCCTTATTAATGACCTGCCGAGGCGCGCTTATTCAAGAAACAGGAGAAAATAACATTATAGTTTTGTGTACTTCGCACTTGTCCACACACTTAAGTCTCTTGGTCAAGAGCAAGCATTACATACGAAATGAAATAGAATGCGGTACGGTCATTCACCCTTCTATATCATGAATCGTAAAATAATTGAAAACGTAAAATAATTCTTTTGGGTATATTAATTAACTAAATAAACAGAAATTAACGAGACGGGCGTAGACATCTGAAGCGCAGTTTCTACTTTTGCAGTGGTTTCGTTGCCATCGTTTAAGTGCATTTGTATTTTATTTTATTTTGTATAATCTACTGCTTACATAAAATATATACTAAAAAAAATTTAATCTATTAATAAGGCCAAACTGATTATATAATTTTTTATAAAATAAATTTTGTAAAGAATGAACGAAAGCTGCAATAACGACATTATGTGCGTGTTTGTGTATTGTGTGTGTATGCGAGCGAGAGTGCGTGCGTGCGTGCATGCGTGCGAGTGTGTCTAAGTGTGTTGTGTTAAATTTCTCCTATAATTTCTCCAACCTGTATATGCTTTAAAGAGGAGATCCGTAAAAGGACCTCAGCTAAATATAGCTATCAAAACATTTGGCACAGTCAGACAAATTTGGCACAGTCCGACAATAGTCCTCCCCAGCGCGTCGCTTTAAGCCGAGGTTCAGCCTCACGGGAGGCACCCTTAAGGCGACGCTCCCAGGATGCTGCGGGCCTCTTTCGAGACCCGCTCTCCTAGCACTTCACCTCCGGCGATGCTTCTGCGCTCGCCCACTCTCCCGGTGACGCTGTAAAGCCTTCATGGCTAACAGCCTTAGTTAGTGTCCGAAAAAAAAAAAAAACTAACAAAGGTTAGGATCTGAATTCAGCCTTATGCATACTCGGAAGCGTGTTATTATGTAAAAGCATTTCATGAATGAATGCAACATTCGCCATTATACAGAGGCGAGTAAACACGTTTGACCTATTATTTTCAGTGAACTAACAATAAATCAGAATGCGTTACGTAAGACTTTTTCGTCTAAAATCCTTCAGTGTTTTATTACCACTAATTTATTTAATTTACAATTAATTTCTTATAAACAAATAACTCAGTTGAATTTATAATTAAAAAGTCATATTTAAGAAAATTAAACAAAATGCATAAAATCCAAAATATTATAAATACGAAAGTTTGTGAGTATGGATGTATTTTTGTTACTTTTTCACGTAACTAGTATTAAGAATTGTATTTTTAAAAGAGCAACCGCCGAGTTTCTTGCTGGCTCTTCTCGGTAGGAACAGCTTTCCGAACCAGCAGTAGAGTTGACGATTCAAAAGCACTTTTTTACAAGTATATTTGAATAAAGAATATTATGAATTTGAATTATTACTTATACACCGAAATAACATATAGGCTATAGAAATCCTGTTAATTCTACAGGAATAGAATCGCATACAAAAGCGCCATATATTATTACGACAACAGTCCACGCAAACGAAGTTGCGGGTAAAAGCTAGTTTTCTAAAAACTACAAGAAATATCAATCATCACATACCTTATACATGCAGGACACCACACGTATCACAAAACGCCGCCAACACCAACACTCCACACAACCACTACACACACTCACTACCACAATTTCTACGATCGTTTCGCCCCGAAACTGAAGCACTATACTATCAGTAGGATAGGCTCCACGAACAAAATTTTTGTGATACATCGATTTCGTAGAGATTGTAGTAGGGAGCGTGTGTAGTGCTTGTATGTTGTGTTGATGTTAGCGGCGTTTTGTGATACGTGTGGTGACTTGTCCTGCAAATTGAAATTCAAAATATTCTTTATTCAAGTAGATTGTTTACAGTAGTTTTGAATAGTCAAATGTTTTAAAGAAGCTACCACTGATTTGGAAGTTTACTCCTACTGAGAAGAACCAGCAAGAAACTCAGTGGATAATCTTTTCAACTAATCACAAAAATAATCACAATTTGATGGTTACAAGTTAATCTTGCAGCTAAGCGCGTTAAGATATGCTACTATCACTCAAATAATCCTCGATTGTATAGTATGCTTGTATAAGTTATGTGATTGTTGCCTGCTTCATACACTTAGCATTACATAATTTATAGAATTAGGCGCTACTTTGCGGAGGTCCATAATTCGCATCGCAAAGGGCTTTGCGATTTTCTCGTGGTGTCTATCTCCTGACGATGCTTCGGTTTCGGGGCGAAACAATTGTTGAGATTGTGGTTGTGAATGTGTGCTGTGCTTGTGTATTGTATTATCGGTGTCGGGTAGTGCATGAGTTCTTACAAATTCTGCATGTACCAGTTATAAGAACAAATAGTACACTCTACATTTAGCATTACATATATTTTCTTTAATCGCGGATTATAGCAAAATAATATTCTCATTACTTTTTTTTTGACTTAGCATTACATATATTCTCTTAACAAACGCAGATAAATAATTTAATTGTTACTTTTGTGAAAAAAAAATATCCAGTGCTTAACCCATAATGTATTTACATCACTCGGCGACTTAATTCCAAATAAGGTCATTGTGTTTTCTAAATTTATGTACACGTGATATTTATTAAGTAAGAATTTAAAGTGATTTTTTTTATAAACACAAGTTAACTCGTCTGTCACAAAGATTGCTTACATTAAAACGGATCACGTGTTTTTATAATTCTTGGCCGCCATTTTGAATACACGTGATCATAAGTTGTTTTTACATAATCGTGAACCGTGAAATTTTATAATCGTGTTGTTTAAAATGAGGTGTATAATACTAAAATATCCATAAAGGAATATAGATACATTCAATTCCATTTTTTTTTCTTTTTATACATATACTAGCGGCCTACCCCTGCTTCGCACGGGTATAAAATATATATCCCATGTCAGTCAGTGTAAAAAAAATGATTAAAATCGATCCAGTAGTTTTAATTTATTTATTACTGCCCGTGGCCCGCAAGCGTTAAATTTGGAGAAAAACAATTTCCTTTCCCTAAACCAAGAAGATTTCCTGCTATCTATGGAATATCTAAATTCATATAGTAGTACATTTTTACTTATTTACTTTTACATTTTCTATGTATTTTATTTTTACAATTAATTACAGAATGTCTTGATAGAGCGACATCGCTGTTAAAGTCGAAGTGCTATAGGGCGAAGCGCGACGTGCTCACGGCATTTTAAATCTGTAATATCTCCGAAAATGTTCACTTGAATTACATGCTGTAAACGGCCATATTGATCTATATTAAAACAACTATTTATTTAAGGTACTTAATTGGATAAGGATTAATGCTGCATTGTATAAAAATTGCTTTGAACATGAGGCATTATTTTTCGTAAAAAGTAAATGACAAAAAATGCTATTGTGGGTTATCCATAAGAGATAGACATATACCATCGCGGACTTTTCTGTAGACCTTTTCAAGGTGTATAAATAATTTCATCACCTCGGTAAGAAAGAGGGTAGTCTATTCTACTCAACCGGATAGCATAGAGTGGGTCAACTTACCTTAGTCGCCTTTTACGACATCTCGGTTAGAAATGAGGACGGTCTATCCTATTCAGCAGGTCAACTTACCTTAGCCGCCTTTTACGACATCTCGGTTACAAATGAGGACGGTCTATCCTATTCAGCCGGATACCACACAGCGGGTCAACTTACCTAAGTCGCCTTTTACGACACCTCTCTAGGTAAAAAATGAGCGTGGTCTATTCTACTCAGCCGGATACTACACAGCAGTTCAACTTACCCTCGTCGCCTTTTACAACACCTCCCTAGGTAAGAAATGATTGTGGTCTGCTGAACACAGCCGGATACCACACAGCGGTTCAACATGCCTTAATCGCTACGACATCTTGGTCGGTCTCGGACAGAAATGAGGGTGGTCTATTTTATATATTTTTTGCGGGTTTCCCTTATAAATTATATAATACAATTATGTTACACGTTATCGCAGTATTATGCGATAACCAACTTCAAATTCTGGGATATTCAGTTGATAAACAGATAAATTATTAAAATTCTTACGAAATCGTCCACTTATCACAACAGGTGTCTTGTTTGCGAACGAAAATGGCAAAATTATAATAAGTAGGTATTATTAAGTTATTACGTATTTCATGGTTTTTAATATTTTATTTTTATTTCATTTTATTAGGCCATGAACAATCATCATCTTCCTCCCCTTATCACATTCTAAGTGGGGTTGGCACAACATGTCATAAACATGTTGTCACGTGATTTGGCCGCTTGCCTGACGTCAACTTATCTTAGTCGTATTTTATGACACCTCGATAAGAAAGAGGTTGGTCGATTCTACTTAAACGGATACCACACGGTGAGTCAACTTACCTTAGACGCCTTTTACGACACCTCGGTAAGACATGAGGTTGGTCTATTCTACTCAGCCGGATACCACACGGGCCATCAACAATATATACATTTAAATACGTGTTCAAAAGATACATGATATTTAAAAATAGAAACTAAATGCTATATTAATTAAAGATGGCTACAAAATTTACAATAATAACAAACATCCATATTAAGATAGAAAAAGCAAAAGAAGAATTTAGATAACAAAAAGCAAAAACTGGTGACAATAACACAAATTATGTAAACTAGGTCTCAGTTAAAAGTTTTAGAAGGGATTTTCTAAACATTGTTTCGGAATCGTACACTATATCTAACATATTATCGTTAGATAACTTATTATTTGACGTATAAGTCTATATCTTAATATTTAAATGAGTTAATCTTGTATATATATATATTTTCCGAATCTCGGAAACGGCTCCAACGATTTTCCTGAAATTCAGCATGTAGGAGGTTTTGGGGGAGAAAAATTGATCTAGCTAGGTTCTATGTAAAAAAAAATTGTTTTATCCCTATTTTTGGGCATTAAAAAACACTAACATTTATATTGAATTGAATTTTCGCCATTAACTGTTAAGTCGACGTAGCTTATTCGGTTAGCGGGCAGCCTCGAGAAATGTGAGTGCCAAGGATCGATCCCAACTAAATAATTGTTTTTTCTTTTTTTAAAGTTTTTGTTTGTAAAAAATTACCGAGCGAAGCTCGGTCACCCAGATATTTATATTATAATAATGGATAAGGACAGGAAGATAGAATCTGCAACGACTTTTAAATGTGTTGAGTCGGTAGAAGCTTAATAAAGTAAAGTAGCGGCCTGTTACTATCCAACTGCTGGAAATAGGTCTCTTCTCTCTGTTTTTGGAGAGAAGGATTGGAGTTTAGATCTACCACGTTGCTCCAATGCAGATTAGTAGATTAAACATATCTCCAGAATTCCCTAGAGATATGCAGGTTTCCTCACGATGTTTTCCTTCACCGAAAAACGTGTGAAAAATTGCAATTATCAATTAGACACAAGTTTTAACAGGAAAAGTCATTGGTGTCTGTCCGGGTATGAACCCGTGACCTCATCGAAAGGGTCGCACGGTGTTACCACTGGGCTACCACATCTTATGCATGTCCTGCCCTTATCCCACTTTAAGTGGGGTCGGCATAACATGTTGTCTAATGATTTGGCTAGGTATTCTACGACCGACCGCCTGCCTGACGTCAACTTACGCTAGTCACTTTTTGCGTCACCTCGGTAAGAAAGAGGTATTTTACTAAACCGGATACCAGACGGTAGATCGGCTTACTTACTTATTTACTAGTTCGCCTTTTACGACACCTCGGTAAGAAGGAGGGTGGTCTATTCTACTTAACCAGGTACCACACGGCATAGTATCAACAGTTCTAAATATAAAAAACTATGTAAACCGCCATTAACCGATTTGCCAATAGATCACAATTATGGCAACAATCGAACGCGAAACATAAAAGAAACGTGTGTTTGGGTAACATTTTGCAAATCCATTGGCCAATTGCGCCGGCAATTGCACTGGTGTTACATCACACCGCCTTAACACGTTTTACTTTGCTAATTTTATTGTTGTTAAGTAATTACTGATAAGGGGTTTATAGTTCAAGTGTTTGGCGGCCATTTTTGAATTGAGTCAGGTCACATTTTTAAAATAGCCGCCAAATACTATATCTATTCAAAGTTATTATATTCGGTCACCTATATATTTATTTAGGAACCGACTAAGCTTGCGGCTCCTGCTTTACGCCTTGCAAAATAACGTAAGTCTTTTATGGGTTTGGGTATAAGATTCTATAATAAAATTCCGCACTCAATTTCAGCTTTGCCATTACAGCAGTTTACAAACACTGTTAAGATGAGGCTGATACAGAAAGCCTACTAAACTGTTGAGGATTACTTAGAAGATGAGAATGTGTGGATATAGCTCCTGACGGATTAGACCCTGTACAAGATAGAAATGACTAAATGTAACTAGTTATACTCGTAATTATTATTTAGAAAAAAGCAACCGCCGAGTTTCTTACTGGCTCTTCTATTTTCTAAATGTTTTAAACATGTTTTAAACATTGTCGCATGATTTGGCTACGTATTTTACGACTAGCCGCCTGCCTGTCGTCAACCATAGCCGCCTTTTACGACACCTCGGTAAGAAATGAGGTTCATTTATTCTACTCAGCCGGATATCACACGGCGGGTCGACTTATCTTATTCGCCTATTAAACTCCTTCGGTAAGAAATGAGGTTGATCTATTCTACTCAGCCGAATACCACACGGTGAGTAGACTTACCTAATTCGCCTTTTTAAACCCTTCGGTAAGAAATGAGGTTGATCTATTCTACTTAGCCGGATATCACACGGCGGGTCGACTTACCTAATTCGCCTTTTAAACTCCTTGGGTAAGAAATGAGGCTGGTCTATTCTACTCAGCCGGATACCACACGGTGGGTTGACATACCTTATTCGCCTATTAAAATCCTTCAGTAAGAAATGAGGCTGGTCTAATCTTCTCAGCCGGATACCACACGGCGGGTCGACATACCTTAGTCGCCTTTACGACAGCTCCGTAAGAATTGAGGGTTGTCTTTTCTACTAAGCGGATACCACACGGCGTGTCGATTTACCTTAGTCGCCTTTTACGGCACCTCGGTAACAAAGAGGGTGGTCTATGATATTTAACCGGATACCACACGGTGGGTCAACTTATCTTAGGCGCTTTTTACGGCAAATGGGAGTGGTAAATTCTATTCAGCCGGATATTGGATCTTTTTTATATTTTATAAAAAAATACCAAGTTAGGTCACCCAGATATTATATATAAAATAAATAAATAAATAAATATATGGGACATTTACACACACGGTCGTCCGTCCCCAAAGTAAGTAACTTATTACTTGTGTTATGGGTGACAGACAACTGGTGAATATATACTTATATATTTTTTAAATACATACTTAAATACAAATATACACCCAGGCTCAAAGACCAACAAATTCATTTATAGAAAATGTTGGCCCTTGGCGGGAATCGAACCCGCGACCCACGGAGCTGAAGGCAGGGTACTACCCACTACTCCAACGGGCCAGTCAAATGCCAATATGGCATCCAATTCCAGTAAAACAACCTCTATATTGATCTCTTTAAATTAAATATTACAACCTTGTCATGATTTAACGGTGATAACTTTACAGTGGCTGTCATAATGGCCGTCTTGGCGTAATTAATCGCATCTTCTGGAACAATTACTGAATCGATTACAAACATTCGATAGTTTGACCGAACATTTCGACAGTTTGTTACAAAAATTATAGACATCCTAACTAGATACGAAACTGTTGCAGCATAGAATTTATGTATTTAAAATATATAAAGCACTTTTACATTAGACAGTTGGGTCGCAAATCTTTTTTTTATTATATTTATGTAAAGGAAACAAAGAGTATAATAAGTCATAAATATTAAATCAAAAGATAATAAAAAAACTATCAAAATTTCCACAAATTACTAAATACAATCAATCCACAAATATAATAATTAATATTTAACTTAAGTAGATTATATATTAGAAGCATTTTTATTCATCTCTTTATTAAACTAAAATTAATTAATAGATTGAATAGTTAAATTTATACCAACTTTTTTTCTATATAACCCGTATTTCACTTCTTCTCCTTTTCCTTCTATTTCTTTAAAGTTGACTGGAAGAGATCCCTTTTAGGAATAAGTCCGCCTTTATACATGTACTTATTTTACCTTTTCTTTCTCTTTTCTAACTATATGTATAAAAGGAAATAAAAAAATAAACACTATTGAGTGTAGACTAGTCAATCATTTAAGTATAATGCAAAACTTAAATAAGAAATGTGATAAAAAATACAAATACCATATGGTGTATTACTTAAGATATCCCTATTTCTATTTTCGTTATTCCATTACATTCGTGTAAATTCCTAAGAGAACTTTAAGGTTTACACGGTAAAGGATTTTGACTCTTTGGATGACTATATTTTCGATCTGTTCATTTAGTGTTTATGTGAATTCTTATCGTATATTTGGCTGGCAGTAATCCTGCCTTCCCACCGATGATTCCCACCGTAAGCCAAGATTTTTTTTAAACAATTTGTTGGTTCCTTAAGTCTGGATGTATATATTTATTTAAGTATTTATTTAAATTGTATATGTTTATTTACCAGTTATCTGTAACTTATAACAAGTAATAAGTTACTTTGGAGACGGGCGACTGTGTCTGTAAGTGTCCCGTATATTTATTTTTTTATTATATATGTTTATTTACTATTTGTCTGTAATCTATAACATAAGTATAAAGTTATTCACTTTACGGATGGACGACCGTGTTTATTATCGTACATATATAACCTATATATTTTATATTATATTCATAAATATTATTTTATATCAATCACTATCCTAAGTCGCCAAAATACCTTAGAACCTCAACGCTAATTATTTTTTTCAAGCCATAGGCAATTTATACTGTATGTATTAATAACAGCATCAGATGATGTTTTACGCCATTTAATTGAATGTAACATGACTTTTCGAATAAATGAATTTCCATTACAAAAAGTCTTCAATTACTTTTTCTAACTTCAGCATTGTACTACGATAACAATACGTAATCTTTTTAATACTAATTTATAGTATTGAACAATGAATTAAAGTTTAATATTTATTTTTGCATCATTCAGTTAAGAAATTTTAAGTAACTACCGGCAAATTGATTTCATTTAGTAATTAAAGCGACTTAACGGAAAGACGACATCGCTATCTAAAAAAGATCTAAAACTAATTTCTAAGAATTCATTTATTCATTTTTTTAATTGAGAGTATTTCGTTCATTCATTTTGTCCAACAAAGTATGTATATGCTCCTTTATTGAAATTAATTTCTCCGCTTACAACAATTCCATTCAATATATTTATTCTATTGAATTCCTTTATAATGATAACGAATAATGATGTACCATCATTAATACTATATAATAATACTAGCTTTTACCCGCGACGTCGTTCGTGTGGACTGTTGTTGAGTGATAGGTCGATAATAGATGACGCGTTTCAATGTCATCCTATTTCTGTAGAATTAACAGGATTTCTGTAGCCTATATGTTACCTGTATACTTGCATATTCTAAGAGATTACTTACGAAATGGATAATCTGTTTGTGTATCAATGTACTCTACATTTTTTTCACAGTACATCAAGTTTGCTACTTTATTATATTACTCTTATAAATATTTTATAAATATAACAGTTTTTATCATCCATCAACAAGAATTACATGTAAGTTATATAATAAAATTTCACCCAAAAGACTAATTAACCGATATATTGTTTCTATTTCTATTTATAATAACTAAACAATAAATGTAACAATTAAATTGTTATCTACATAAGCAATTGCGGCTTATACCACAATAAATCATTATGTTTTTGTATAGTGAATCTCCGTAAACTAACGCCTAATTCTATAAACTATTTATACAAATTTACACGTGAAGATTTAATCGCGTACGCCTGTTTAAACACATTACGCACGAAGGAGTGTGAGATTTGGTATAATTAAAATTTATCTAAAGAAGATCATTAAATTTATGTACATGTGCTATAAAAAATATAATTATAAAAAATATTTATTGATGATTTTTGTCCTGCAAATTTCAGAAACAAAATAGTTTGTTATTTGTTTCGTACTAAAGCCGATAATGCCTTTACATTAAATATTGAGGCATAGGGCTTGAATAAGGAATATGAATTTCGAAATTGTATATGTATTGAGTATATTAAATTTCATTTAAAAAAAGTTTTAAATCTAGAATTGCGCTAAATGAGTCCATTTCCTACATATTTAATCATTTTACGAGCACTGGGCGATAGCTATTAATTATAAAACAATAATAGAATACGCTATTTTCATTTAAAATCAATTACCCGAGGTCTGATGGTATAGCTTTATTTTAAAACAGATAGCGTCATATATTACTACTACAGAATGACAAGCAGAAAGGTTTTATTTCCGCGTAAGGTTCGATGACACAAACTTAATACGCGTACAAATCGATGACGATATACACGATAGTATACGATGGAGGTCACGGGTTCAAACCCCGGCAAACAACAATGAGTTTTTCTGTTAAAACTTATGTGTCTAATTGATAATTGCAATTTATCACACACTATGTGGTGAAGGAAAACATCATGAGGAAACCTGTATATCTTTACAGAATTCTGGAGATATGTGTAACCTACAAATCTGCATTGGAGCAGCGTGTTAGGTCTTAGCTCCAATCCTTCTCTCCAAAAACGGAGAGAAGAGGCCTTTTCTCAGTATAGGGGATAGTAAAAGGGCGCTACTTAATTTTACTATTTTTATGCACATTAGTATAATATCAAGATAATTGTCCTCAAACAATCAAATTTCTTAATGAATCAAAGCTTATTTCTAAGAATTAAACGATCAATGACTCATTCATTGCTCATTCAACATTTTCAATTCATTCATGTTATGTACAACCTCCTTAACACTGAATCGATTTCGTACACCGATCGAGTCGGCATTTTACTCGATTTACGATACAGATGTCGCAACGACCGGAAAGTGAGTTCCAAGGACAATATTAATGGCTTTAAAAGTATAGCGTAACAGTGTGCAATACAAATACCACGGTTGAATACCCCCCCATTACGAAAGTTTGCTCGTAATCGTGAAGGCCGATTGCAGTTATAATTACGAACTTCGTAAACTTATAAGCGTATGTGTCAAAATGGTTACATGCAAGTGTTACGTTGGAGTGTAACCAACATAGATCGGCAAGGTTTTAATTGAAAGTTTTGGTACACGTGCGAGGGAAGGCCCTTTATATTTTTTTTTTATTTAACAAAAGTAAGAATAAAATTATTAGTATCATCCGCGATAAAGTAAAATAGAAAATATATATAATGCTAAATGTAGAGCCTACATTTACTCACTCTACTACACTTCTACTCTACATTTAGCATTATATATATTTTCTATTTTACTTCATTTCGGGTTATAGTAATTTAATTTTATTATTACTTTCTTAATCATGGATCTCCGCAACGTAACGTCTACTTCTATTAATTACTAAAATTTACATTGAATATATATAATACTATTTTTGTCGTTAATTGTCAAATCAGCATGCTTATTTGGGGAACAGTTGGTTGCGAGAAATGAAAATATCCAGGATCGAGCCCAACCTACTCAATTTTTTAAGTTTCTTTTTTTATTTTGTAAAAACTTACCGCGCAAGGCTCTGTCAAGCAGGTACTAGATAATAACGCATCCGAACAAATGTTGGTAGTCAAACGCAAAAGATGTTACACTCGCAGCAAAACCCCCTTAAAGTGGCCGCGTCGAACTATAAGGTGTTCAGGCACCCCAACAAGATTCACAGGCGCCCGAAGAGCGTCTTTAACGACCCCGACGATGCTATCACAGCATCCAACAAGATACACACATTAAATTCACACAAACAGCGTCTTCGCCGGCGAAGACGAGGCCCCCGCTTGTTTGTGTCAAGCGGCGTGACGCAGACTTCTTCCAAGTCAATTATTAGATGCAGCCCTCCAAAAACGCGCCGCCTTAAGCTGAGGTTCGGTCTCACAGGAGACACCCTTAACGCGACGCCCCCTGTAGGGCGGGTGTGAATAATGCACTCGCTTGTACCATTCATTTCTCCCCGGCGATGCTTCTGCGCTCGCCCGTCTTATCGGTGACGCTGTCAAAGCCATTAGGGCTAACAGTATTAGTCAAATTCGAAAAAAAAACTCGCAGCAATAAAGTCCATGTCGCTACACTTACCTGATAATGGGGACATAAATGCACGAAATATTCGCAACTTGTATAATAGTGACGAAATAGTTCCGCAGATATGTCAACACGGCGTTACCTCATGCTTGCTAAATATACTTATAAATGGTATTGTACGTACGACCCGTTTCGATGAGGCCTCATGTACAAAAGTTACGATAGGATAAAAAGTAAAAATAAGTAGCGGCCTGATACTATCCCACTGCTGAGAATAGGCCTCTTCTCTCCGTTTTTGGAGAGAAGGATTGGAGCTAAGACCTATCACGCTGCTCCAGTAGGTTCTCTAGAGATATGCAGGTTTCCTCACGATGTTTTCCTTCACCGCAAAGCGTCTGATATTGCAATTATCAGTTAGTAGTAGCAAGTTAGTAAGTTTTAACAGAAAAACTCATTGGTCTGCCCGGGTTTGAACCCGTGACCTCCTCGAAAGAGTCGCACGGTGTAACCGCTGGGCTACGACCGCTTCTTATATATGATGATAGGATAATTTTGATATAATGCCATGTAGTATCCGATTTACGTACTTTTGCAAGGCGCAAAGCTGGAACCGCAAGCTTATGTCGGTTCCTACTTTGTCTGTTATATACATCACTTACCGTTTTATAATTCTTTATATTTTACAACATTTCAATGTTCGACAAATGAAAAATTGATAGACCACCCTCATTTCTTACCGAGGTGTCGTAAACGGCGACAAAGGTAAGTTTACTCACGACGTAGTATCCGGATGAGTAGAATAGACATCCATCTTCCTTACTGAGGTGTAGCAAAAGGCGACTAAGCTAAGACGTCAGTCAGGCCGGTCGTAAAATATCTAGCCGTATCATGTGACAACATGTTTATAACGTGTTTGGTGATCCCATTTAGAGTAGGATAAGGGCAGGAGGATAATGATTTCGTTTTATTTAAGTTAGCTATTTATTTTAGTTTAGATTTGTACATACATTTCTTTTCTGCACTTTTTTTGTATGTTACACTGCTGAGATATCTAAACATTTATTTTGTATGTTAAATTTATCCAAATGTCACATTTCTTCTTACTTGGGAATTGCTTAAAAATATGATCAATTTTTTTTTCTTATAATAAATAGATAATAAGCTGTGATGGCCCAGCGGTGCGACCGTGTGAATCTTTAGAGACGATCACGGGTTCGAACCCGGGCAGACACCAATGAGTTTTTCTCTTAAGAACTTATGTGTCTAATTGATAATTGCAATTTATCACACGCTTTTCGGTGAAGGAAAACATCGTGAGGAAACCTGCATATCTCTAGAGAATTCTGGAGGTATGTGTAACCTACCAATCCGCATTGGAGCAGCGTGGTAGGTCTTAGCTCCAATCCTTCTCTCCCAAAACGGAGAGAAGAGGCCTATTCTCAGCAGTGGGATAGTAACAGGCCGTTACTTACTTTTTTTTTTAAATAGATAATAATAGAAAAATCACACCTTTATTCCGCGAACGGGCTGTAGACCTTCTGAGATATTTCGCCACAGAGTTAGTTGACCTGTTGCAATTCGCACTGTAGGCTGTAGGCGTTGTACATTAGACGAGTTTAATTCGCGGTTATTATACAATTATTATTATACAAATATTTTGACCGGCAAATGTTATAAACCTTACAAAAGAGCGTTAACAATTGAAAACTTGAAGTAAATAAGGTAGTAAGAACCTAAAAAATAAAATTTGAACTAAGTATGCAATTTGGTTCTTAAAGGCTTTTAGAACCAATTTGCATACTTAATTCGAATTTTAGTTTTGCATATAGTAAACTGTGGTAGCCCAGCGGTAACGTGCGACTCTTTCGAGGAGATCACGGGTTCTAACCCGGGCAGACACCAATAAGTTTTTCTGTTAAAAAAACGGTCAAGGAAAACATCGTGAGGAAACCTGCATATCTCTAGAGAATTCTGGAGATATGTGTAACCTACCAATCCGCATTGTAGCAGCGTGGTAGGTCTTAGCTCGATTCCTTCTCTCCAAAAATTAAAGACAAAGGGCGTATTCTCAGCAGTGGGATAGTAACAGGTTTTACTTACTTACTTAGTTTTGTATAACTGACTAGCTGTGCCAGCAGTACCGTATGGAACTCAGTGTGACACAATATTTTCCCGAAATGAAATTTTGAACATAAAATTAGTTATCGTAACTTAATTATAAGATGCTAGTTATATCCCGCGGTTTCACACCCGAACATACCAATCTCTTGGCAGTGGAAAGTCTGTTAAGTTGGACTATAGATTTTTTTAAAATATATTATAATATAATAATAATTTTTGAATATATCATCAACATATAAATTTATAAAAGTTTCTGCAGCGCGTGCGATAACGGATTTTTATGACTATTTTTTTACACCTTATTACATTTTTATTACGGATCCCTATTAAAGGATGATTCACGCTACACCGTGCCGCGACCGGGCCGTGCCCCGTCCGGGGCACGGTCGAACATTATGGTATACTTTTGGTATGAAGTGATTCATGCCTAACCGTGCCCCGGCCGTGTCCCGGCCGTGCACGGCCGGGGCACGGCGTTGAAATGTCGGTGGGTATTGTTTCCCGGCTCCGGCACGGTTCGGCCCCGACACGTTGTAACATAAACATATGCGCCCGGGCGCCCGCAGAGCAGTCAACGTCAAATCTTAGTGAGTTTAGCAGCTTAACAGCAAAATGGACAATGCAAATTGTTAAGAATGTGTGTAATTTGCTCTGTGATTTACGACATGAGCCATCCTAAGTATTTAGATAACAAATAAAATAATTTCCAATACTTCATCATCGATGGCAATTGCAATAGCTGCTAATTCAAATTGTGAAACTGCATATTTATTAAGGCGTCAAGTCTATCGATAGATGAAATCACTTGCTGACAAAAGCTACTTAACATAGACATAAGTCGTGCAAATAATAAACCCAAACAGCCCGGTGTAACATGAATGACTGGCACGGCCGGCGCACGGTGGCCGTGCCCCGGCCGTGGCACGGCCCGGTCGCGACACGGTGTAGCGTGAATCATCCTTTAGCCTATATTGCTTAAAGATGCAGCTTTCCCATTGGAAAGCTAATCTATAATATATATAGCTAATAAAATCGGTCCAGTAGTTTATGTGAAAACATTACAAAAAAATACAAATTTTTCCTCTTTATAATATTAGTATAGATTGTTGAATAACTTTCACCGTTTACTTAGCGCACGCAAGGAAAGCTTTAAATTTTGCCGTTTCCGCAATAATTTTTATGCTCCTCCCCTATTCATCTTAGCGTGATGTTATATAACCTATAGCCTTCCTCGATAAATGGACCTTCCTCGATATATCTTATATTCAAAGAATTTTTCAAATCGGTCCAGTAGTTCTTAAGATCTAACAAATAAAAAAAACAAACTCTTCGGCTCCATTAATTAGTAGATGGGGAAAAATACGAGATTCACAACATGATGCAAAACTAAATATGCAAGGTTAAAGAAGTGTTTGTATAATTTTTATACGTGCCAGTACTGTCTCAGTACATACCTTCTTGCGACACCTACTTTGATAAGGCGTGCTAAGGTACTTGAAGGTCTGCAAGATAATTTTGTATATCCACAAAAAAATTGATGATGGCATTGTATAAATATGTTCAATTACATTGAAGTTTTCAAAATTATCATTTTTGTTAATTTTTCTATATACTACTTGTGGTATCCGGTTGAGTAGAATAGACCATCCTCATTCCTTAACGAGGTGTTGTAAAATAGCTAACCGATCGCTGTTTTCAGACACTGAAAAACTGCTATAATATTCTTAGGAAACAATTGTTAATTATGCTGTCACTTGCAAAATTATAATAACTCAGTTGGGAACTGATAAACTCAATCCCAATCAACTCGAATCCTAGATATAGCAATTCATTTTTTTCAAATATGAAAAGTTAAAACTTATGTGTCTAATTGATAATTGCAATATATCAAACGCTTTTCGGTGAAGGAAAACCTCGCGAGGAAACCTGCATATCGCTAAAAAATCTGGAGCTCCAATCCCCTTCTCTCCAAAAACGGAGAGAAGAGGCCTATTCCCAGCAATGGGAGAGTAACAGGCCGCTACTTTACTTTACCTCAGGCTGAATAGTTTAAAAGTTATCACGATGTGGTTGACGTGAATGGAGTGCCATAGAGCGACATATAGGCGTAATGCGCGGTGCGGTGGCGAAGGGGTAATAATACAACGTATTACTATTAAATTAAAAAAAATATTTTAAATGAAATGATCTGTCACACCGTGTGGTATCCGGCTGAATAGAATAGTACCACCCTCATTTCTTACCGAGGTGTCGTAAAAGGCGACTAAGGTAAGTTGACCCATCGTGTGGTATCCGGTTGAGTAAAATAGACCACCATCTTTCTTACCGAGGAGTCGTTAAATACGACTAAGGTAAGTTGACGTCAGGCAGGCGGCCGGTCGTAAAATACGTAGCCAAATCATAACACATGTTTGTGACACGTTTTGCCGACCCCACTTAGAGTGGGATAAGGGCAGGAGGATGATGATGATTTAAGATGATCTGTCATGTAACTTAATGTGGCAGACAAAAACCGCGGGCAGCTACTACCTAATTCAATAAAAAACACATTTCTCTAACCGCAACGAGCATCGGAACCTTGGCACACATTCGCGTTACATCACCAGACGGACTGACAGATAATACCGTTGATTAGTGTTGCGTTACACCACTCCAAGTTGCGAAAAGGTAAACAATACTATTTTTTTTGAGTGGCGTGTGATAATTTTTCAAGGGCGATTTTGAAGCAACACTTTTATCTATGCGTAGGGTTGGCAATCAGGTTTATCGGACGCCTGCTGGATTTAGGTCCCCAAGACTGTTAATGCATCTGGTGCTCCTCATACATCGATTAGCGGAAAGAGGGGGCATGTTTAGAGAAGCCCCTCCCTGGAGGTGGCGCTCTCCGGGGAATCGGGCGGGATGGGGGCTATGGGGGGACGCTGATTTTTTTTTCGAATTGCCTGTATGCTGTTAGCCCTAACGGCTGTTACAGCGTCACCGGGTGGGACAGACGAGCGAAGAAGCATCGTCGAGATTGCGAAATACGGAGAGTAGAGCGCAGAAGCTCTACTGGCGTCGGGGAACGACGTCCTAAAGGTGCCTCCTGTGAGGCCGGACCACAGCTTAGCGCGATGTGTAGTGGAGGGCTGATGGTATGACTTTCATCAGTCATTACGACGTCGGATGGGTGGCAAGAAGCCACGACTAACCGACGTCAGTAATCTGAGACCTCGTCTTAGCCGGCGAAGACGCTGTGTGTGTGTATGACGTGTTTCTGTGTTTGCGATTGTTATTTGATTGTCAGGGTCAAATAGGACGTTTTTGGAGAGGACGCTGAAAAAGAGATGGTTTGTTTCTGTGAATCCCCCAAACCTCCCGAATTGAAATTTTAAACATAAAAGTAGTTATTACGAGTTAACCATAAGAGATAGAGACATGCTCTTGCAGACTTTTATTAGTATTTTGGTAGATTTACAGTTCTCTAGTACATTACTTTAATGCATCTCTGCTAGTTTAAAGCGCACATGAGTAAAGCTGCCGATAGCCAAGTTTTTTTTTACAACTGATTTCTTCAATATAATTAACATAAAATGGTAATGTACTATTAACTTAAACCTTTCGGAAGAATTGCACTCTTTGCGGAATAATTGTGCCAAATTTCATCGATATTGGTCCAGCGGATTCGCCGTGAAAGAGTAACAAACATACATTCATACTCACAATTTATAGTATTAGTAGGATAAGATAGGATTAACAGGTGTCTGTTTAATAGGCAGTGCCCAGCAGTAATTTAATAGCTTGTGCTTTAATAAATTGATCGTTTCGACTAGACCTTCGCACAGTGCATAAAAAACAATTTGTATAATCGATCTTTATCTCGTACACCTCTCACAATTGCAAAAGATGTCAAAAGCGTTGTGTCATGTCACCTTGACACGTTACATCACCCACAAGGTGAAGAGCGGTAACTGGTCTGGTTATGTAACCACTTTGTAACAGTTAATGATCGGTTACGAAACCTTGCACTTAAAATTGATTGTTGCGTAATCTGTATAGCAACGTGAAGAAAAGCGCATTGCGTGAAAAAGGCATAGAGTTTATTATAAAAAAATAGGGAAGCAAACCTAAGACTATAACTTTTTTTTTACACAGAATAAACTCCTTATAGGTACCGCCGCCTGTCCCCGTCGGTTATATCGGACTCGCACCGACTAAAACAACCTGTGTGCTCCACCACGCTGCCGATGGCAAGGACAGGGTATCATTGTACATATTGTCCCCATGCCCCCCGACAGCTTTGATCCCAGAGAACAAACACCTTCTACGGGTAGAGACCTCTCAAAAAATGAAGCCCCCTCCGCTAACCGATGCATCGGGAGCACTAGATGCACCGAACGCCTTGGGGACCTGTAAGCTAGACGTCCGATATACCCCGTTCGGAGCGTCTGAAGAGCGTCTGAGCGTCCCTGAGCGGCAGTGATAGGCTTAGAGAAGTCACTAAATCCACGACTCACCAGCAGCAGATTGTATCCAGAACAAGAGTTCCCGGAACCGCTCCGCCGCCTCCCTCCGCAGAGCAGAAGAAGGCCATTGCTGCCCACGATCGCTCCCTACCTACCGTGTAACCTAAGACTGTATCTAACTTTCTCTTTTTCAGTGTGATTAGCCATAGGCAGATCTACAATTGAGACGGTCACAATCTATACTAATATATAAAGCTGAAGAGTTTGTTTGTTTGTTTGAACGAGCTAATCTCAGATCTCAGAAACTACTGAACCGATTTGAAAAATTCTTTGAATGTAAGATAGTTCATTTATTGAGGATTCTATATAAAATCACGCTAAGATGAATAGGAGAGAAGCAGCAATTAAAATTATTACGAAAATGGCAATATTTAATAATAAGTGCAAGACTTACTTAAAAGAGCTCATAAATAAGTGCCCCGGATGGTTTCGAAACTAGTCAGGCTAACCCCATAGAATAAGACGTGAGTAAAGCCGATTTCTATACATTCAAAAAAATCAATTAGACACAAGTTTTATTAGAAAAAATTATTGGTGCCGCTATTTGAAACTGTGACACTCTCAGAAGAGTCGCACGTTCACCACTGGGCTATCACAGTTATTTGTAAATACATATCATTAAATAAGTTATGAAAAAAAGTTGACCTGTACCAGAAACCTTGGCTTACATGCACAACTGGACCGATTATGATGCAACCCATTGCGTCACTCTTTCTTACGGCTTAATCAAAAGATCTGTGACCCAGATTTTGTTGGCGGTTTGTGCGTGGCGTAAACTTGAATTAAGTAAGAATTAGTTCAGACTGTGATATTCTTAGTGCGGATTAGATAGACTAGCTTTTTCGTACTATTTTGCCTGCGTGATGAAATCAAGAGGCCTATCTTATATATTATAAAATACGAAAAATATCTTCCTACGCCGTGTGGTATCCGGCTGAATAGAATAGTACCACCCTCATTTCTTATCGAGGTATCTTAAAAGGCGACTAAGGTAAGTTGACCCGTCGTGTGGTATCCGGTTGAGTAAAATAGACCACCCTCTTCTTACCGAGGTGTCGTAAAATACGACTAAGGTAAGTTGACGTCAGGCAGGCGGCCGGTCGTAAAATACGTAGCCAAATCATGAGACAACATGTTTGTAACATGTTGTGCCGATCCCATTTAGAGTGGGATGAGGGTAGGAGGATTATGACAAACATCATCTTCCTAGTCGCTTTTTACGATACCTCGGTAAAAAATGAGGGTGGTAATTTGCCGGATACCACACTGCGTATGAAATATTAAATTATGCTTAAATTTATTTACCTATAAAAAGTAATAAATGAAAACATTTAAGAATAATTTAAATAATTCTATTTTCAAATTTATCAAACGTAACATTCTTTTTCACCGTAATAGCAACAGTGTTGCCAATAAAAGAAATAAATTCCTAAGCTAAAATTTCTAATTGAACCTTGTTCGTACAATAATTATGCGCTTGTAACAGATGTTGCGATACATTGCATCAATAGTGCCGTTTACCTATAAATTCATACATTCATACCACACATACATATAAATACATTATAATACACTCAAAGTCCGTTGTAAACGGCGTTTGACTAACCTAATTCGATACAACTGTAATATGCTCAAGAGAATGTTAATTGTAATAATATTATGTTAAGGTTGAAATTCGAATGCAGATTGGATCCTGGTTTTAGTTTACTGTTACGTAAGACAATTTAAGGTCACTACAGTTGCATAATCTGTACATTACTGTGAGAGCGGCCAGAATATCTTGAGCCGTCAACTCGGGTTCAATTACTCCGCTGTGACCTTTGGATCTAATCTAGAGAGGGGGGTGGGGGTCATTCTAACCTGGTAGGTGTAGGATTTGCGTCGGTTAATTTTAGAATGTCAGTTTTGAAATGCTAAAGTATGTTGTTATGATTTATGGGCGGATCACGTTTTCATGTAATTTAGACTATTGTTTGAAATAACCGTTGTTTATGGATGATGGGTGAAATATGGATTTTTGGATTGAGTTAATATACGCCGTGTGGTAATCGGCTGAATAGAATAGATCACCCTCATTTCTTACCGAGATGTCGTAAAAGGCGACTAAGTTAAGTCGACCCGCCGCGTGCTATACGGCTGAGTAGAATAGACCACCCTCATTTCTTACCGAAGTGTCGTAAAAGGCGACTAAGGTAAGTCGACCCTCCATGTGCTATCCGGCTGAATAGAATAGACCACCTTTATTTCTTACCGAGGTGTCGTAAAAGGCGAATAAAGTAAGTTGACCCACTGTGTGCTATCGGCTTCGTAGAATATACCTCCCTCATTTCTTACCGAGGTGTCGTAAAAGGCGACTAAGGTAAGTTGACCCACCGTGTGCTATCCGACTTAGTAGAATATACTACCCTCATTTCTTACCGAGCTGTCGTAAAACAAGACTAAAGTAAGTTGACCCGCCGTGTGCTATCCGGCTGATTAGAATAGACCATACTATTTCTCACCGAAGTATCGTATAATACGACAAAGGTAAGTTGATGTCAGACAAGCGGCCGGTCGTAAAATACGTAGCCAAATCATGAGACAACTTGTTATAACATGTTGTTAACGAGTAAGTTACGATATATAAACTATGTGGTATTAAATTTATATGAACATACTTTAATACCAATATTTTACGGTAATAAGATTTGTTTAATGTTCTAAAAGAAATACGTATAGGTCAGTTATTAGTCGTCCAATGTTCTTAGGGGAAGAGCTCCATGCGTTTTGAAGAGGTGAGAATAGAGCATAGAAACACTTTAGGTTAATAGCATTTTACGATTAGTATGTAAGTTGTGTTTGAAAAAAAAACCTCGCCTACTGAGAGCTTAAGTTGCGCGACCAACGGAGATACACTAAAGTAATGTACTACTGAATTGTAGATCTACAAAAATACTACAAAAAAATCCATGACAACATGTCTCTATCTCTTATAGTTAACTCACAATAACTACTTTTATGTTCAAATATTTAAATGAAAAATATTATGGCATTTTCTCGACAGTTTTCTTCTGTTCAGTAACAATAATTATCTAAATATATGCGTTCGCCAATTAATATAAATCAAAATTGCTCATAACATCATATGAATGAAATAAGTATTTCAGAAGATACGACGTAGTCAGCTTCTTCGCTGACCTGATGAGTACCATAAAGTCCGAAACGTGGTTAGGTGGATTTTCTGAACCTAGCTACTGTAAGGAACAATTGAAGAAATCCTATTGGATATCATCCACGCTGTCTCGTGTTAAGCTCGTGCTGATATTATACATGTTTGTCATAGGTCATGCTGGCACGCCTAGCGAAACAATTTCCTCAACACCTTCAACATCCGTGACGCAAACAGTTATACTATCAGCATGAGCTTAGAGCAAATAAATACACGCCATGCGTGCCAGCATGAGCTAGAAGCAAACAGGTATAGTATCAGCACGAGCTTAACACGAAACTCAGCGTGGAAGCTATCCAACACGATTTCTTCAATTGTTCCTTACGGTACGGTTTAGACAATCCACCTATATGAACGTTTCGAACTTTGTAGTACTCATCCAGTCAGCGAAGAAGCTGACTACGTGGTATCTTCTGAAATACTTATTTCATTCATATGATGTTATGGACAATTTTGATTTATATTAATTGGCGAACGCATATTTTTAGATAAGTATTGTTACTGAACAGAAGAAAACGGTCGAGAAAATCTCATAATGTTTTTCATTTAAATATTTGAACATAAAAGTAGTTATTGTGAGTTAACTATAAGAGATAGAGACATGTTGTCATAGTTTTTTTTGTAGTATTTTTGTAGATCTACAATTCAGTAGTACATTACTTTAGTGTATCTCCGTTGGTCGCGCGACTTAAGCTCTCAGTAGGCGAGGTTTTTTTAATTCGATTTCTTCAGTTGTTCCATACAGTAGGTAGGTTTAGAAAATCTTATATCCTACCTATATGAACTTCGTACTTTACGGTACTCATCAGGTCGTATATTGGGCGATTTCCCCGCTATTGTACACGTAGCTTATAACTCGTATGAGATAGTCGTGAATACACTCATGAGATCTATGCCTCGTAGATAGTAATTTCATATATTTCAGAAGATATTAGATTTACACGCGGGCGGATCCGCAGGCACACTTAGTGTTGAACAAAATTGGAATATTACTTATGGACTTATAAAATAGCTAATTAAAAAAAGACTGTAAATTTAATTAACAAGTATTTCTAGGCATCTAGTCAGTGTCAAGGTCTTAATAACAACACTACAATTCCAGTTCTCAGACTAGTGATCATCCGTGTCAAAGCTAGGATGACTATGGTAGAGGGAAGTGAGGGATCAGTCCCTAATAATTCTAACATAACACATGTATATGTAAGAAAAGCATTGCTTCAATTACTGAATGCTGGATTACTGGATATGTTTCGAATCAGTAAAAGTCATAACTCTGTTTGACTTTATTTCATCACTTTTACAATTGATTTAAAAGTTAAAAAAGTAAAGTAACGGCCTGTTACTATCCGACTGCTTGGCATTGGCTTCCTTCGTTTTGTGGATAGGATTGGAGCTTAGACTTACCACGCTGCTCCAATACGGATTGGTAGGTTACACATATCCCTAGAATTCTCTAGAGATATGCAGGTTTCCTCACGGTGTTTTCCTTCACCGAAAAGTGTGTGATAAATTGAAATGATCAATTAAACACATCATCATCCTCCTGCCCTTATCCCACTCTAAGTGGGATCGGCACAACATGTTACAAACATGTTGTCACATGATTTGTGGCCGCCTGCCTGACTTATCTTAGTCGCATTTTACGACACCTCGCTAAGTCTTTCTTAGCGAGTGTTCTTAGGGTGGTCTATTTTATGCAACCAGATACCACACAGTGAAATGAGGGTGGTACTATTCTATTCAGCCGGATACCACACGGCGGAAAATATCAATTAAACACATACTTATGTGTTTAATAAAAAGTTATTGGTGCCCGATGTTTGAACCTGTGACCCTCTCGAAAGAGTCGCACGGTTTCACCGCTGTCATATCCCGACATATCCCAATATTTTCAGATTGATGGCTACCCATCTCGGCACACAATGTCCGATAGTCCCACAGCACGATATAGAAATGAGTATGGCCTTAGTGAGACTGTTACACGCGTTACACTGCGCTGACATAATCCGCTTACCTAGTAACAAACGGATATGACGCAGGGCTGCCACAAGTTAAATATTTTTTTTTATGGACACTTACACACGGTCGTCCGTCCCCAAATTAAGTAACTTAATACTTGTGTTATGGGTGACTGACAACTGGTGAATATATAATTTTTAAATTCATCATTAATCATTATTAACAGCCCACTATAGTCCACTGCTGGACATAGGCCACTCCAATTATTCGCCACTGCGCTCGATCTAATTTAAATACATACTTATATACAAATATACACCCAGGTTCGAATAACCAACAAATTCTTTTTATAGAAAATGTTGGCCGTCGGCGGGAATCGAACCCGTAACCCGCGGAGCTGAAGGCAGGATCATTACTCGCTGCGCCAACGGGCCGGTAAATTTTTTTTCAAATTTTTTCGTTGTTGTCATATTCGCCGTGTATGGTATCCGGCTGAATGCATTAGACGACCCTCTTTCTTACCGAGATGTCGTAAAGCGGCTTAGGTAAGTTGAGCTTCCGTGTGTTATCCAGCTTGTAGAATAGATCACCCTCATTTCTTACTGAGGCGTTGTAAAAGGCGGCTAAGCTTAGATGACTTGTCGTGTGGTGTCGGACTGAGTAAAATAGACCACCGTCTGTCTTACTGAGGTATCGACGACTAAGGTAAGTTGACATCAGGCAGGCGGCCGGTCGTAAAACACCTAGCCGACTCATTTGACAACATGTTGTCCCAACCCCACCTAGTGTGGGGATATGGACAGGAGATTGATTATTATTGTCATGCATGCACGCACACACACAAAATCACATTAGTTAAAGACACAAATTTCCACACAATATTACACAATTTTATGCCACACTATGCGCTTTTCTTTTAAGGTCCATCTGGTTGAAGATGTGATATCCGACTGAGTAGAATAGAACATCCTCATTTCTTACCGAGGTGTCGTAAAAGGCGACTAAGGTAAGTTGACCCGCCGTGTGGTATCCGGCTGAGTAGAATAGACCACCTTCATTTCTTACCGAGGTGTCGTAAAAGTCGACTAAGGTAAATTGCCGTCAGGCTGTCAGCCAGTCGTAAAATAACTACCCAAGACTTGTGACGACATGTTTAAAACATGTGCCGACACTCAAAGTGGAATAAGGACAGGAGAATGATAATATATTATCTCGTATTCCCAAATCAGATAGGCAACTGATTCCGTAAATTAAATAATTTGATTGTATATCATGGTACAAAACTAATGAGAATATTATTTTGCTATAATCCGCGATAAAAGAAAATATACGTAATGCTAAATGTACGTGATACATCAGGTATGAGATGCAAGCATTTGCGATTGGCATTCGCTTTGCGATTTTGTCGTGGAGTCTATCTGCTGACGATGCTTCCGTTACGGGGCGAAACAATTGTTGAGTTTGTAGTGGTGAAAGAGTACAGTGCTTGTGTATATGCGGTGACGGTGGTGGAGGTGTTGTGTTATCGGTGTCGGGTAGTGCATGAGTTCCTACAAATTCTGCATGTATCGGATTATAGCAAAATAATATTCTCATTAGTTTTGTATTACGGACCTCCGCAAAGTAACGCCTTATTCTATAAATTATTGTATATCATGAATTTTGTCAACCCTAGTGAATCATAGGGATGTCAAGCGGATGCTAACCTACTGCTGCGTAACGGGATACTGACAGCTAAGTATGGATACAGCTTAAAAATTAAAAAGTTAAAATTATAATATTATAATTTAATTAAAATAATAGTATATTATTATTAATTTAATAATTAATTTAAATATATAATATTTTATTATATATTAATTAAATATATAATATTTTATTATATATTTAATTATTGTTTATTTGATTGATTAAATATATAATATATTATTTTAATTGAATTATTCGAAAGCTATTTTGTTTAATGAATTTAAGTTTACCACCGTTTCGACACACTGACGGCCGTGATGTCCGAACAGTTAGAGTGCGAATTATACAAGCATTCTAAATTTATCATAACAGAGTGAAATGATTTTTTTTTAATCCGGGAGACGCTTAATTAGTAAAATATTTGCTTTGCTAAAATTTATTCTATTTTATTATCCTTTAGAAAAGACAAAACGCAAAATAATATTACCATAATATTCTTAAGGAATTACTAAACAAGGGTTTGAAGTTCACTTTCTGAAACTTAATTTCACTCCAGAGTGTAACTAAACTGCCTATATCAATTAACGATTTATGTGTTTTAAATCTATACTTATATATAAAGCTGAAGAGTTAGTTTATTTGATTGATTTTTGAACGCGCTAATCTCAAGCACTACTGAACCGATTTGAAAAATTCTTTGAGTGTAAGATAGTCCATTTATATAGGAAGGCTATGGACTGTATAACATCACGATAAGATGAATAGGAGAGAAACAGCAATAAAAAATATTGCGAAAACGGCAAAAATTTGAAGCTGCCCTTGCGTGCGCTAACTAAACGGTAAAAGTTATTCAAAAATCTCTTATAATTAACTTACGATAACTAATTTTAAGTTCAAAATTTCAATTTGGGAAAATAATTGTGACGCACATGATTGTGTTATCCATGCGGGCAAAGCTGCTGGCACAGCTAGTAATATATATCGTCATAAACTAATACAGTTGTCACATAAATAAAGGATGACTTAATGTTGCTTGGATTACGTTAATGGTTTATTACGTATGCATTCGAAACGTATAAAAAAAATATTGGCGTAAAGTATGAGCAACGAGTTTTTAATAATTATGACTTATTTCTATAAAACTCATAGGTTTTTGTCAAGGTTTTAAATTTTGACCACAGACTGACGGTTTTCTATATTTTATAGAGAATACATTTTATATTATGATCAATATGAACGGATTTCCATTGTCATTGATGTCATCACTAATCAAATGGCAAAATGGACAAGTTTACAAAAAGATTTATTTTACAAAAATACGCTTTAAAATGTAACTTTAAACAAGATAATTTATAGAATTAAGCGTTACTTTGAGGGGTCCATCATACAAAACTAATGAAAACATTATTAGCTTATTATTTATTTGCGGATTATAGCAAAATAGGTTTTATAAAAATAAGTTTTGTTTAAACAAGATCCTACTCCATACTAATTTTCTTCTCAGGGCTGTTCTGTTGGCACACTAGTCGACATTTCTATCGATAACACTAAGGTTATTTGGTTCAGATTTTCTGATTGACACATAACTAGCATATTATAAAAATAAATTTACAGAAACATTATTATTCTTTTCAAAGATTTAATCGTAAATATTTTTTTATTTAAGAACATTTTTTGTTCTTGGAACGTGCGTTTTTAAATTTATATGTTCGAATTTTAAAGTTTTATTTCCTTACAAAAAAAATTAAACGCAATAAAATTTTTCAAATAAAATAATTCAAATTTTGCTTTATTTTCATCAACATAAATTTTATAAAATTATACTTTTATTTTACTTAAGTTGATTTCAAATTTCAATTACATTATTTATTAAAATCATAAATATGGTTTATTTAAATTTCAACTGTAACACATTTCTATACGATTTATTAATATATAATAATAACCATCTGTTTTTCATATTTGTATGAGTCTGCTTTTGTAATTTTAAACCATAAATCAATATTGTTAAGGTTGTTTATCGTGTACATCATTTTACGCCTGATATTTTTAATAAAATTATACAGATAAAAATTTCGTAGAAATACAATCTGCACTTTGTCACACGGATTGTGAAGTTGCTTCGCCAATTGTTTCTTATTATTACTTATTTCATTTCTAATTTCTTATAATCTTTATTACTTATTGCATATTTATTACATACTATATTTCTGTTATTTAACAATATTCGGAGCTTGCAATCGGTGTTTTTAATGTTAACATAATCTGGCTACCATGTAACTGTTAAATTAGGTCACCAAATAAGTGTTAATTGGGTAATTCATTATCTTTATAATTTGTAACAAAATTAGAACGTGCCAAAATTTCACAAACCACAATTATATTCGGGTATTATTTGTTAAACAATTACAAAAATAAACTTTTATTTGATAAGCATTTATATATAAGACCTGGTTTAAAATTACAATCGAAGATTATAAGTCTTAAAATTTAAATTTACACAAAATAATATTTACTTTTTGCATATTAATTTTGGAATATGGGAAATATTTCGATATTGTTATTACTTATAACAGAAGTGAGTAAAGGTTTTTTCTTTTAAAACCGATATCATTTTCTATTAGGTCTCCGTGCGATGTCAATAGTAAGAATCCTTGCTGTGTCGTTTTTGAGTTCGTCTGTCCACAAAGTGGAGTGGGATATTTGACCTGATAATGGGGAAAGGGATCTATCAACGCAGCGTTTCCTGATGCGTTGTCTCAAATTCAGTACAGCCCTGGGATTTCTACCCTCACTTGGTTCTTCGCATTTTGTACCCAGTATGTATCACGTCAGCTTAGCGATGACAGGACTTGTAGTTCAACACGTTGTTATAGAGCAGAGGTGACCAACAATTTTTAACAACGGGCCAATTTTACTTTTAAAAAATTTTTGGCGGGTCGCATTGGGAGAAGTAATAATTATATTTATAAATCTTTTAATAAATTTATAAATCTTCAGTTTAGTATATTTCTTAAATATTTTTTCTTATTTTTTAAAATTGATTTTTAATAATGAGAGAAACTTATAAAATATCTTAGTCATGCTTGGCGGGCCGTATAATAATGTTTAAAGGGCTGCAAGTGACCACATGTTGCTCATCTCTGAAATAGAGTAATCATCTTAAAGTCGTAAAATTGTCAATTTCTATTATATTACTACTACTATTACTGTATATTTACTGATATGTATTTTTTTCAGGCACTATTAACAAGCGCATGCTTGAAATCCAAAACGAAATGTCAAAAGGCTGATTGCGACGCTTTCATTGTAATCGTTCCGGATACTGAATGGAAATGTGACCAAAAAGTTCCGAAAGATACACCAAAACAAAATGAGAATGAATGTGTATGTTATAGAAAAACAATGAAGAATATTGCATCAGAAAGTTCCTGTGAAATATACTCGGGAACTTTTAATTGTGGATCTAATTGTATATACAATAAACCGTATAATAATATTGCATCACAAACTTCCTGCGAAGCATACGATCTGGGAACTTTTAACCGTGGAACATATCCGATATTCAATATACAATCAAATAATATACCGTCACAAAGTTCCTGCGAATCGTACGATCCGGAATTTGAATATGGAACTAATTCTATATACGATATACCATCGAATGATATTGCGTTACAAAATTGCTGCGAATTAGATTTAGGAAGTTTTAATATTAGAATATCTCCGATATATTCCGATGTTTATATTCCGAATTTCGATGGAACTAATTCTATCGATATTAGGGATGTTAATGGGCAAACTGTTACTGATAGTTTGAATCGAAATACGAAATATAGCCGGGATATGTATAATGTTTAAAGTACAGTAAAGTAACATCAGTATGTTAGTAATTGGCAAAGGTGTCGCTTCTAGAGTAAATACGAATACTAATTGGAATACAATAAATTTTGTTTAAATCTTATGAAATGAAAATAGCCTGGAGGTGGTCATGTGTCTCTTTAAAGGGGATCACGAGCTCGTACCCCAAGCAGGTACCAACGAGTTTTGCTATTAAAACTTCTGTGCCTAATCGATAATTGCAATCTATCACGCTTTTCGGTGAAGAAAACATCGTGAGGAAACCTGCAAACCTCTAGAGAATTTTAGGGGCAATGTCTAACCAGCCAATCCGAATTTATGCTTTGCCATTACAGCAGTTTAAAAACACTTAATAAGAGGCTGATACAGAAAGCCTACTATAATGTTGAGGATTATTTAGATGATAAGAATGCGTAGATATAGCTACTGTCTGACCCTTGTACAATATAGTAATGACCTAATATAACTAGTTATAAGACTTATTTATTGAAAAGAGCAACCGCCGAGTTTCTTGCTTGCTCTTCTCGGTAGGCACAGCTTTATGAACTAGCAGTAGAGTTGAAGATTCAAAAGCACTTGTTTACAAGTTTACTTGACTAAAGAATATTTTGAATTTGAATTTGAATGATGTATAGTATAGATGTGTAAGTAAGTGGGTAAGTAGCGGCTTGTAACTATCCCACTGCTGAGAATAGGCCTTTTCTCCCCGTCTTTGGAGAGAAGGTTTGGAGCTAAGAACTACCACGCTGCTCCAATGCAGATTGCTAGGTTACACATATTTCCAGAATTCTCTCTGACGTACTTTTAAAAAGTACTTTTGAGTAAAAGTACTTGTTTACAAGTTTATTTGAATAAAGAAAATTTTGAATTAGAACTTGAATTTACTTTACTTTTAATTAGCTATACTTTTTTAAAACAAAGTCGCGAAAGCTGTCTATATATATGAAATCGATTTTTTCAAAATCTGCTGAACGGATTTTTGTACAATTTTTTATAGTATTGTAGTTTTGTAGTTTTAATGAAATCGTAGTTTTGTACAATTTATTATAGTATCCTATACCCAAAACCACAAACGACTTACGTACTTTTGCAAGGCGCAAAGCAGGAGGCACAAACTTATGTCGGTTCCTACTTTGTCGATTATATACAACACCTATAGTTTTATAATTCATTATACTTACTTTGTTTTTACTTAGTTTTAACAAAACATTATGTAATTTAGCATTGTCAACAATAAAGTTTTCATAAATAAATAAATAAAATAAATATAATATATTAATGAGATTTTTATTTATGATATTTTTATTTACCTCTCATTCAGACATACGTATTATGTACGGCTATTTTCATAATAGTAACTTGCGTATTTGCAAGTTATTTCACAAACAAAGTTTTCGTTATCCACGACGAATCGACGTTGACGCAAAGTTGCATTTCGATTAACGATTATTGCTATTTTAAATTTCAATCGTTGCGCCAATTTGCTTTTTGTTTGAATGAAGTAAAGATAAACTATTAGGGAGTATTGAACGTTTTTTCTGTCCACTAAATATACCATGACTTTCAATTTTGAGGAGACTTTCCATATTTCTCTTTTCTGGGAGTAAAAAACTGGAGTTTAGATCATGCCCCTGCAATGCATGTTGATATTCTCCATGCTATGCAATGCAAAGCTTTTTTCCCTATTTTCCCTAAATTTTGTTAGACTTCATATTTTTTCTTAACCCTAAGGTCTTCTAAATGAAATCGCTACTAAGCGATAACCGCTTTTTGTACCTTACAATTTTGCATTTCTTATTTTTATTGCTGATTTTTTTTCTATTATTTTTCTTTGCACTGAACAATAATAAAGTAATTAATAAATATGGTACTAAAATACCAACTAAATGCTTACTTTCAATTTATTTTGAATGAGGGCTTCCCAGTTTTGCGTTAAATTTGGTCGCCCTAATTATTAGTAATTAATTCGTTTGCTGTCTGTATCTGTATTACTTTATAGGACGAAATTTGAGGTCAACAACCTGTAATATTTCGTTTGTAAGTTACCGAAGTTAATATTACCGATTTATGTTTATTTTGAATAGAAAAGTTAATTGTAATGTTTAATGAAGCTTAGTTTTTCTAATGACTATGTTATAACTGTTCAAATTAAAATTTAGTTTTTTCATATTTTTCTATTTTATTCAAGTGTTATTGAATAGTATTGGCAACACTGTAGTTTATTCTTTTTATATTTAAATAGCCTGCGACTTCGCCTGCTTGGAAATTAATATCTCACACAGTTGTTCCCGAATTGAAATTTTGAACATAAAAGTAGCTATTGTAAGTTGCTTATAAAAGATAGAGACATGATATCACAGACTTTTTTTACGACACCTCAGCAAGAATGAGGGTAGTCTATTCTACCACGGTGTGTCTACTTACCTTAGTCGCCTTTTACGACACCTCGGTAAGAAATGAGGTTGGACTATTCTATTCAGCCGAATACCAAACGGCGGGTTGACTTGCCTTAGTCGCCTTTTACGACAACTCGGTAAGAAATGGGGGTGGACTGTTCTATTCAGGCGGATACCCGGCACACGGTGTAATATGAATAGAACATAACCTAGTTAAATTTTTACTTTTACTCTAATCTAGTTATCCGGTGCAAAGCTCATTAATTCTATTCGCAATTAAGCAAAAAAGTTTTATAAAACATTCTTACGTAATCTAAGTAAAACCCAAAAATTTAAAAGTGTCATAAAATTCAAATTCAAAATTATCTTTATTCAAATAAACTTGTAAACAAGTACTTTTGAATCGTCAATTCTACTGCTGGTTCGGAAAGCTGGTCCTACCGAGAAGAGCCAGCAAGAAACTCGGCGGTTGCTGTTTGCAACATAATACTTATAACTAGTTACATTAAGTCATTACTATCTAACTATAATCTAAATAAAACAACTGAAATATTTAAAAGTGTCATTAAATTCAAATTCAAAATTATCTTTATTCAAATAAACTTGTAAACAAGTACTTTTCAATCGTCAATTCTACTGCTGGCTCGGAAAGCTGTTCCTACCGAGAAGAGCCAGCAAGAAACTCGGCGGTTGCTGTTTGCAACATAATACTTATAACTAGTTACATTAAGTCATTACTATCTAACTATAATCTAAATAAAACAACTGAAATATTTATAAGTGTCATTAAATTCAAAATTATCTTTATTCAAATAAACTTGTAAACAAGTACTTTTCAATCGTCAATTCTACTGCTGGCTCGGAAAGCTGTTCCTACCGAGAAAAGCTAGGAAGAAACTCGATGGTCGCTCTTTTAAAATATAACTCTTATTACTAGTTACATAAAGTCATTACTGTCTTGTACATGTTTAAAGAGAGCTATATCCATACATTCTTATCTTCTAACTAATCTTCAAGAGTATAGTAGACTTTCAGCAACAGTGTTTTTAAACTACTGTAATGGCAAAGCTGAAATTGATTGCGGAATTTTATTATAGAATCTTATACCCAAATCCACAAACGACTTACGTACTTTAGCAAGGCGCAAAGCAGGAGCCCAGAAGAGCCAGCAAGAAACTCGGCGGTTGCTCCTTTCAACATAATACTTATAAAGAGTTAAGTAACAGCCTGTTACTATCCCACTGCTGGGCATAGGCCTCCACTCTCCATTTTTGGAGAGAAGGGTTGGAGCTAAGACCTACCACGCTGCTCCAATGCGGGTTGGTAGGTTACACATATCCCTAGGATTCTCTAGAGACATGCAGGTTTCCTCACGATGTTTTCCTTCACCGAAAAGCGTGTGATAAATTGCAATTATCAATTAGACACATAAGTTTTAATAGAAAAACTCTTTGGTGTCTGCCCGGGTTTGAACCCATGATCGTCTCTAGAGATTCACACGGTCGCACCGCTAGGCCATCACAGCATGATAAAGCATTATAAAGAGTTACATTAAGTTATTACTATCTTGTAAAGGGTCGGACAGTAGCTATATCCACGCATTCTTATCGTCCAAATAATCCTCAACAGTATAGTTGGCTTTTTGTATCAACCTCTCTTTAACAGTGATAAAGATAAATGAATATATCCGACGCACAATTCCGACTTCCGTTGCAAGCGCCATCTAGCCCGCTCAATGAGGTAATAGGTTACGCAAACCTCAAGGATAGACGCCGGTTGCAACACCACAAATGTCTTAGGAAAGGAGCGGCGTGTCAAGGCGGCGTTTCCTTTCGTTCTTGGGTAATGGGAACCGGGCAAATGCCATTTTGTACTCGGTAGCTTTTTGTGCACCTATGTTTGGGTACCCTTTTTGCATTGAACGTTAGGCACTCAATTAAATTGGGACAAATAAATAAGATAGACATACTGACAGATATTCTCATCACTACATAGTATAAAACAAAGTCACTTTCAAATTCAAAATATTCTTTATTCAAATAAACTTGTAAACAAGTGTTTTTGAATCGTCAACTCTACTGCTGGTTCGGAAAGCTGTTCCTACCGAAAAGAGCCAGCAAGAAACTCGGCGGTTGCTCTTTTAAAAAATATAATTCTTAATACTAGTATGTATGCTTAAATCTTTAAAACTTCGCAACAGATTTTGATGCGGTTTTTTTTAATAGATAGAAGAGGAAGTTTTATATGTATACTAAAATTCAATATCGAGTAGAGAAATACTGTAATTTTTGAAGTTTCTAATGTGATGTCGTAAATAATTAAATTTTTTTCCGCTTACATTGCAAACACAGGTTGCACCCTAGGAGATCTATCATGATAATGTGTTAAGTATTTGTACACCTTGAAAAGGTCTACAGAAAACTCCGCGATGGTATATGTCTATCTCTTATGGATAACCCTTAATAGCATTTTTTGTCATTTACTTTTTACGAAAATAATTCCTTATTTTCGAAGCATTTTTTAACAATACAACATATTATTGCAATAATCCTTATTCAATTAAGTACTTTAAATATATTGTTAATTCAATATAGATCAATATGGCCGTTTACAGCGTGGAATTTAAATTTACATTTTAGTACAAGATATTACAGATTGAAAATACAGGGACATAGCGGTTTTGTTTTACTCCAAATTTAACGTGTGCGGGCCACGGGCAGTAATGAATAAATAAAAACTACTGGATCGATTTTAATCATTTTTTCACGGAGTAACATAGGCTATATATTTTATACCTGTGCGAAGCCGGAGCGGTTCGCTAGTTTATAATATAACATCATCGCCTGTAACACCTAATTCTGTAGATTTAGCATTATATGTATTTTTTTATTTTACTTTATCGTGGATTATACCTAAATAGTTTTATTATAACTTTTGTATTATGGATCTCCGCAAAGTAACGCCTAATTCTATAGATTTAGCATTATATGTTTTCTCTATTTTCATTCTACATTTAGCATCATCTTTCTGCCCTTATTCCACTCTAAGTGGGGTCGGCACAACATGTTATAAACATGCTGTCACTTGATTTGGTCGCCAGCCTGACGTCAACTTATCTTAGTCGTATTTTACTCTACTTTAGGCATTATATTTATTTTCTATTTTACTTTATCGCGGATTACAGCAAAATAATTTTGTTAATACTTTTATATCTGTTATCTGTAGAGAGGTCATCCTCAATATAGTAAGCCTCCATACATGATTAACAAGCTATCACTCTCAAGATAGTCATATATAGGCACTGACTATAATATCTCATGACATCTTACATAACCTCATCCTAAGGCTATGTAGCAGGAAGTACGGAAACGAACACTGGACCTCGAGTTCGCCTTCACCTCAGATAGATCGACTAACAATGACATTACGTGTTCAAATCGATTGTAATTGAACGTTTGTTTTTATAAGTAACTAGCAATCGTGTACTGGAAACGCAATCTTTTTATTGATTACTTTATCGCACGATGGGTATAAATTAGCTAGGAATAGCCAGCGGTTCTAATTATTCACAGGAATAAAGAAAACAATTTTTTTTACAATTTTATCTACATCAAAAATGTACAAATTATATCTTGTTTTTTGCTTTATAAGATTCATCTGGGTCCAGTCATAGGATTATGAGCAAATTTGTTGAATGTCATTGTTTTGTGTCGGTCGATCCACGTTAGGATTCGACACTATATGTTGCCGCCTAGACTCATTTGCCTAGATCGAGGATAGAAATTTTGTTTAAGCCTCCTGTGAAATTTCTCTTCCAGGAGCCAGTTGGCCAAGTTATTGGGGTGATTGAGAAGAGGGTTTTTATATTTAAGTGACAATCCTCACACCTTTCCCCTAATTGTGGTAATATTTAGATTATGATGTATTTCTTGATTTGAGACGTACCACGGTAAGTTAGATATAGAGCGCAAGATAATATTTTGAACTCTTTGTACGCTAGCTGTACTGGAGTTGCACGCGCTACCCCATAGTTGAGCGTCATAAGCCCACGTTGGCTTTAAAATAGACTTGTATATTAGCAGTTTATTGTCTACTGAGAGCTTGGAATTTCTGCCCAACAACCAGTTGTAGTATAATGTATAGAAACCGGCTATATTCACGTGTTATTTTATCGGATGAGCCCGACTAGTTTCAAGCCCATACGGGGCTCTCATTCATGAGCTCTTTACGCGGCGTAATCGCGGCGGGAACTGCGGGCTTGAAACTAGTCGGGCTCATCCGATAAAATAACACGTGAGTATAGCCGGTTTCTATACATTAATTATGAATTCCACTCACGATAGTTTAAATTCAAAACCAGTTGTAGTGTTGTATTTAATATTAATTTCTTCTCTCTTAGCTTTGATGTGTTTTTTCCAGGTTAATCTACGGTCAAGGTGTCAATTTTATTTACATCAAAAATGTACAAGTTATATCTATCTTAAATTACTTACACGCTAGGACTATACAAATCATGCCCACGTGGAATGGTCCCAAGAATGCTGGCAGCGTTTCCGCGCTGAATCGCTAAGCTGATTCTTTGTGAGAAAAAGGAGCCAGCCCTCTTGTCACCTGAAGAGGCAAATAACCGGGGGGTATAAAACGGATAATTTTTTTCGTGACTTTGACTCAATGGCCTACTAGGGTCTCAACTGCAAACAGCACAAATATATAACTCTCAATGAGAGATGCATACTTCCGCCGCAGCTCCAGGTCTTGACGCTGTTTCTCTGATACGTACCCAAATCATGTGACAACATGTTTATAACGTTGTGCCGACGCCACTTGAAGGGCAGGAGAATGAATGAATGAATCTTATCATCCTCTGAATAGCAATTAAATTTGCGTTTCAGCTTTTGCACAATTTCTTACCGAGGTGTCGAAAAGGCGACTAAGGTAAGCTGACCCACCGTGTGGTATCCGGTTTAGTAGAATAGACCAGGGCTTCTTAAACTTTTTTATATAACGACCCCCTTCAAGCTTAGGAAATTTTAAACGACCCCCTCCTTCATATAATGAAATATATATTAACCGTAGATGTAGATGTAATATCGCACTATTTTACAATGTAAATAACAGTTTTGCATTGCCACTATTTCAAAAAATAGTTATAATAAAACGACAATAGTATTTTGTATGATTTTTATTTGTATTTACATTTGTACGTTAGTGTGTATACTAATTTTAAAATTTTATTTATAATTGTTGTAAACTAACCAATCATAAATTTAATAAAATCTATTTAATTAAATTTAATGAAAAGGGGTAATGAAGGAACTTAGGAAAAGAAATATCAATAAATCTTTGTTAGAAAAGTTCTTTAAAGGACAGCTGCAGCCATGTAGTTGTATCAATAATGATTGAAAAGTATCAGATCTTTGCGACGCCTTTTGCTTTCAGTAGTCTCGCGACCCACAGTTTAAGAATCCCTGGAATAGACCACCCTCCTTTTTACCGAGGTGTCGTAAAATATGACTAAGGTATGTTGACGTCAGGCAGGCGGCCGATCGTAAAAACGCAGCCAAATCATGTCACAGCATGTTTATAACATTTTGTGCCGACTCCACTTAGCGTGCGATAAGGGCAGGAGGATATATATATTACGCTTTTGCACAATTCGCATTTGTGCTCTTAACGAAGCTTGTACTCTCGCCAAACTTATCTGGTCATGCTGTAAAGGTACTTAAGTATAACCAGAATATTAACAAATTAAATAACCATAACTTTTGTATATGAAATAAAATAAAACAACAATGTAACAAACATTAAACGGCTTGTAATAGTTATATCTGCTTTGATAATGTTATTGCAAAGTTTATACAGTCGTTAAGATATTCGCAATGAAAGCATTATTTAGTTCAGTATTGAAAAGATCAATAAATTGTCGTTATCTATTGTTGTAACCGCCCTTGGTACTATGTTGTTATTATGAGGAAAGAGAATATTACGGTAATTTATAGATGTAGGCGTTACTTTGCGGAGATCCATAATACAAAAGTAATAATAGAATTATTTTGCTATAATCCGCGATGAAGTAAAAAAGAAAATATATATAACTAGCGGCCTGCCCCTGCTTCGCACGGGTATAAAATATATATCCCATGTCAGTCAGTGTAAAAAAATGATTAAAATCGATCCAGTAGTTTTGATTTATTCATTACTGCCCGTGGCCCGCACGCGTTAAATTTGGAGAAAAACAATTTCCTTTCCCTATGCCAAGAAGAATTCCTGCTATCTTTGGAATATCTAAATTCATATAGTACATTTTTACTTATTTACTTTAACATTTTCCGTATGTATTTTATTTTTACAATTAATTACAGAATGTCTTTAAACAAACTCTTGAGAGAGCTGCTAAAGTCGAAGTGTCATAGGGCGAAGCGCGTCGTCGTCACGGAATTTTAAATCTGTAATATCTCCAAAAATGTTCACTTAATTTACATGCTGTAAACGGCCATATTGATCTATATTAAATCAACTATTTATTTAAGGTACTTAATTGGATAAGGATTAATGCTGTATTGTATAAAAATTGCTTCAAAAATATGGCATTATTTTTCGTAAAAGTAAATGATAAAAAATGCTATAATGGGTTATCCATAAGAGATAGACATATATCATCGCGGACTTTTCTGTAGACCTTTTAAAGGTGTACAAATACTTAGTACATTATTTTGATAAATCTCGTAGGGTTTAGCCTGCGTTTGCAATGTGAGCGGAAAAAATGTAATTATTTACAGAAACCTCAAAAATTACAGTATTTCTCTACCTCGTATTGAATGAATTATACGTACAAACCTTCCTCTGGAATTACTCTATCTATTAAAAAAACCGCATCAAAATCTGTTGCGTAGTTTTAAAGTTTTATGCGTACATAGGGATATAGGGACTTTGTTTTATAATATGTAGTGATTCTAAATGTAGAGTGGACTATCCGTTTGCATACCTGATACATTCAGGATTCGTAAAAACACATACGCAAACCTCCACCACCGCCACCACAATACACAAGCACTACACACGTTCACTATCACAAACTCAACAATCGTTTCACCCCGCAACCGAAGCTTCAATAGGAGATAGACTTAAAGACAAAATCGCAAGGCTTTGCGATTCTTTGGTTTCATCACATCAGACGATTCAATCTGTCGATTTAACCGTGTCCTATCTCGAATGTTAGAATAGGCTCACATCCTTTGCATTTCACAACCGACTCGTCAATTGCAGAGTTGCATCACAAATTGTCGATCTGCGCGTTTTGACATACATACTCGTTATGTTAAGGTCGACGTGTATGTGCGAATATGCAAATAGGTAGATCGGCTGAGAAAATGTTAGTTTTTTACTATAAAAGTCTCTTTTAAGTTTTTGAAGCTTTTAAGTTAGCTTTTTTGTAGTACTTGTAGATGATATTACTAGTATGTGGTAGCCCAACGGTGAGATCGTGTGATTCTTTCTAAGGGATCATGGGTTCAAATACCCAACACATCAATAAGTTTTTTTGTTAAAACTTATCTCTTTTGATAATTGCAATTTATCACACGGTTTTCGGTGATAGCTCAACGGTGTGACCGTGTGAATCTATAGAAAGGATCATGGGTTCAAACCCGGGCAGACACCAATGACTTTTTCTATTAAAAACTTATGTCTAATTGATAATTGCAATTTATCACACGCTTTTCGGTGAAGGTAAACATCGTTAGGAAACCTACATATCTCTAGAGAATCCTAGGGATATGTGAAATCTACCTAACCGCATCGGAGCAGCGTGGTAGGTCTTAGCTCCAATCCTTCTCTCCAAAAACGGAGAGAGGAGACCTATGCACAGCAGTAGGATATTAACAGGCCGTTACTTTACTTTACTTTTTCGGTGAAGGAAAACATCGTGAGAAAACCTGCATAGCTCTAGAGAATTCTGGGAATATCTGTAACCTACCAATCTACGTCCTAGTGAGTCTAAGCTCAAACACTGCTCTCCAAAAACAAAAAAATTATGAAAAATTCGAAGAACTACTGAATATCGATATCAAATTTCATAAAAATTGGTCAATCCGTTTACGAGGAGTATGGTAACTATCATAAAACGAGATTTTATATACCTATAAGAAATGTTTTAAATTAATACCTTAATACATAAGTAACGAAGAAGAATCAACAAATTGTTTTTAGAAAATGTTGGCCTTTGTCGAAAATCAAACACACGACCCACGGAGATGAAGACAATTACTGTCACATTTTGCAAAAATAAAATTTTTAGACCAGCTAAATAGTTAAATTTTGAGTTTGAACAGGTCGTTAATAATATCAAAGGCCATCTAATCTTTATAATGACATATTTCGTTTCAACGCTTCACAACATATTTCTTCACATTGCTATATGTCTTATCTCTTTCTTTAATCTTTAAATGAATTAATCTATACTAATATATAAAGCTGAAGAGTTTGTTTGTTTGAACGCGCTCATCTCAAGAACTGATTAAGAAATTATTTAAGTGTAAGATAGTTCATCGAGGAAGGCCTATATTGAAGGCTATAGACTATATAACATCACGCTAAGATGAATAGGAGAGGAGCAGCAATAAAAAAATATTACAAAAACGGCAAAATATAAAGCTTTCGTTGCGTGCGCTAAGTAAACGGTGAAAGTTATTCAAAAATCATGTATTACAAATTGTTACCCTTTAAAAGTTCTAAATTATAGTCCACGGTAGCATTTCTCTAGCTTTTAAGGATAACCCACTTTAACCATTTTTATGATTATCAAAATACTTTATTACGGTTTTAAAGTTTCCACGCGGACGGAGCCGCTGGCAATTGCTAGTCTTGTATATATGTAATCTGAATTTTGGAAACGGCTCCAACGATTTTCATGAAATTTAGTAAGTAGGGGACGATCTGGGAACAATAAATCGATCTAGCTTGGTTTTATTTAAAAAAAATGTCGTTTTATACTGTTTTAAGGCATTTATATACTGCTATAATATTATTAGAAAACAATAGTTAAATACGCTGTCACTTACAAAGTTATTATAGCGTTGAGACGGGCGGAGTAAGGAAGGGAAAATACCCCGGCTCGAGTAATTACCAGAGCTTTTTTTTATTTTAATATTGCATCTTTTTTATCCGTGTGGTATCCGGCTGAATAGAATAGTACCACTCTCATTTCTTACCGAGGTGTCGTAAAAGGCGACTAAGGTAAGTTGACCCGCCGTTTGGTATCTGGTTGAGTAAAATAGACCACCCTCTTTCTTACCCAGGTGTCGTAAAAGGCGACTAAGGTAAGTCGACTCGCCGCGTGGTATCCGGTTGAGTAGACCACCCTCATTTCTTACCGAGGTGTCGTAAAATACGACACTAGTACGAAGCTAAGTTGACGTCAGGCAGGCGGTCGGTCGTAAACTACGTAGCCAAATCATATGACAACATGTTTGTAACATGTTGTGCCGACTCCACTTATAGTGGGATAAGGGCAGGAGGGTTGCATCTTTTTTATATCTACTGAAAAAATATACAGCAAAGCTCGTTCATCCAGAAATTTGTAATCTAAACTGCTATAATGCATTCATTAAACTATGTAGCATTATTTAGTTAATGAGTAAATTCTGTTTTATCTTTAACTAAGATAAAATTGAAGAAATATAGTTTACATAATTAATATTGTTCTTTGTGTCGAGACACTTTGTTATATGTTGAAAGATGCTAATAAAGGCTTTATTATTCATTAATTATTATTCATAAATTCAAATTCAAATATTCTTTATTCAAATAAACTTGTAAACAAGTGCTTTTGAATCGTCAACTCTACTGCTGGTTCGGAAAGCTGTCCTACCGAGAAGAGCCAGCAAGAAACTCGGCGGTTGCTCTTTTAAAAATATAATTCTTAATATTATTTACATTAAGTCGGTACTGTCTTGTACATAAATTATTTAAGGCTAATTGTTCTTGTTAAAACTTTCAATACCTCGAAATCAATAACTAAGTTTGGTCAAAATAGTCCATTTAACCGGCTAATGAACACTTATAACACTTAATTCCCATGATATAGACATCATCCACGACCCTCTACTCAAATATAAATAAACTCCCCTGCTTTAAGTTATGTAATAGTTTTTATCAAAATTTCCTGTAAGTGTAAGTTAATTTGTTTCATTTTAGTAATATAAATAATGCACCTAACTACCTACGATAACGCTGTACTCGCTTTAAAAAGTGTTTTATTTAGAACTTGCTTTATGAAAAAGTGTATTAATAAGTATGTGTAAAATGTTATTGGCTTGTCATAATACATATATAAATAAATATTATATACCGAACTAGATTTGCCGGCGGCTTCGCCCGCGTGAAAATCATTGTATCACAAGTGGCAGGATTGCGTGGAAATCAGTGTATCACAAGTGGCATGATTGCTTGGAAATCAGTGTATCACAAGTGGCATGATTGCGTGGAAATCAGTGTATCACAAGTGGCATGATTGCGTGGAAATCAGTGTATCACAAGTGGCATGATTGCGTGAAAATCAGTTTATCACAAGACGCATGATTGTGTCAAACTTAGTGTATTACAAATGGCATGATTGCGTGGAAATCAGTGTATCACAAGTTGCATGAGTGCGTAGAAATTAGTGTACCATAAGCGGCATGATTGCGTGGAAATCAGTGTATCACAAGTGTCATGTTTGCTTGGAAATCAGTGTATCACAAGTGGCATGATTGCGTGGAAATCAGTGTATCACAAGTGGCATGATTGCGTGGAAATTAGTGTATTACACGTGGCATGATTGCGTTAAGGTCAGTGTATCACAAGTGTCATGATTGCTATCAAAAATTTTAAAAACTTTACAAAAAATTAATTATTTAACATTAAAGATTATTTTTACATATACAGTTTTATTTCAATTTTTTAATTTGTGAATAATATTATTGCAATAATATGTTTGGCACACCAGAGTCATAAGGTTTTGTTTTGTTAACATTTAGTTAATTACCTAAAGGTAACAAATAATTAAACGATTAAAAAAAATAATGCCTAATATTTATCAAATACTGATATCAACAAAACAATTATAACATATTCATTACTCCATATATATTGTGTACTGTATTGTGACCTTGGCAGGGCTCTGAGGTCAACCGGAAGTTATAAGGTCAGTATTATGTATGCGGCACAAATCGGAAGTACACACCTATTCCTACTATACAAGGTGCATACGTTTACAACGTGATGTAATACAAGGTGATGTTGTAGGAAAAAGGCATTTAGTTACTAACTGTTACCTGCAACTTGGTTCTCCACTATTAGAAATTCCTTCTATTTTCTATTTTAATCGATAGATACCAGCCGTGTGGTATCCGGATGAGTAGTATAGACCACCCTCATGTCTTAGCATCGTCCTCCTTCCCTTATCCCACTCTAAGTGGGGTCGGTACAATATGTTCCAAAAATGTTGTCACATGATTTGGTTACTATTTTACTTTAGCCGCAGTTTACAGCACCTCGTTAAGAAAGAGGGTGGTCTATTTTACTCAATACTTGGTCGCCGTGTGATATCCGGCGTCGTAAAAGGCGACTAAGGTAAGTTAAGCCGCCGTGTGGTATCCGGTTGAGTAAAATAGACCATCCTCATTTCTTAGCGAGGTGTCGTAAAAGGCGACTAAGGTAAGTTAAGCCGCCGTGTGGTATCCGGCGGAGTAGAATAGACCACGCTCATTTCTTAGCGAGGTGTCGTAAAAAGCGACTAAGGTAAGTTAACCCGCCGTGTGGTATTTGGCCAAATCCCGCCCGGTGACGCTGTAAAAGCCGTTAGGGCTAACAGCATATAGTCAAATCGAAAAAAAACCCGGCTAAATAGAAAAGACCACCCCCATTTCTTAACGAGGCTTCGTAAAAAGCGGGTAAGGTAAGTTGCCCGCCGTGTGGTATCCGGCATTGTAGAATAGACCTCTCTCATTTCGTAACGAGGTGTCGTAAAAGGCGACTAATGTAAGTTGAACTATCTGTTTTAAGCCATGTGTGGTACCCAATGTGCTATTTAGAAACACATGCGAATTTTACGAATCCTGCATGTATCAGGTATGATAACCGATTGTCCACTCTACATTTAGCATTATATATATTTTCTATTTCACTTCATCGCGGATTATAGTAAAATAATTTTATTATTACATTTGTTTTATGGATTTCCGAAAAGTAACGCCTAATTCTATAAATTATTAATTAGTAGAGTCTTAAAATACGCGAATTATATAAAAATAATTCTGCCTTATCTTATGTACTATGTGAATACCGCAAAGTAATGCCTACTTATACATTATTTGAAAACAATTATTTTACGCAATTTCCGATCAGAATGGATCGACGTATACGTTGTTATTGCTGGAATATATAATGTAATATAAACACTCATCATCTTCCTGCCTTTATTCCACTCTAAGTGGGGTCGGCACAACATGTTATAAACATGTTGTCACATGATTTGGCTACGTATTTTACGATCGGCCGCCTGCCTGACATCAACTTACAATAGTCGAATTTCACGACACCTCAGTGATAAAGAGGGTGGTCTATTCTATTTAACCGGATGCCACACGGTGGGTCAACTTACCTTAGTCGCCTTTTACGACACCTCGGTATGAAATTAGGGTGGTACTATTCTACTTAGCCGGATACAACACGGCTAATATATTTTTATTTAAGTATGTATTTAAAAATATATAAGTATATATTCACCAGTTGTCTGTCACCCATAACACAAGTATTAAGTTACTTTGGGGACGGACGACCATGTGTGTAAGTGTCCCATATATTTATATTTGTTTATTTAATTCTATCTTAACTTTGGTACTATGGAATACTGGATATTGACGCCTACTTTTACATTATTTGAAAACAATTATTTAACGCAATTTCCAATCAGAACGGATCGACATATTCGTTGTTATTACTGGAATAAATAATGTAATATAAACACTATGTGTTCACAATTACCCAAACGTACAAACAATAGTATATTGAAATAGTTCACCGGTTATGCAAGGGTGCCGCAACTGGGCTCAGATACGGCTAACTGGGGCATGGGAGGGCTTGCTACGGCGATTTTGAGCTCGGCTCGCGAACACATTAATCCAAATTAATGTTATGTATATAAAATTCAATCTGTATATATGTCTGCCTCTTTTTGAAGGGCTATTTCAGTGTTCTAATATTGAAATTTGGCACAATATTTTTTTACTTTTTACTTTATATTCCTCTCTATCAATAATCCCGATCACATTTTTGTGAGGGAGATATTTGTAGAGTTGGAGAGTGATAGAAGCTAGTATATGTAAAAATAACAAAGATTTACTTACAACTTCTTATATGTGTCATAACAAATGTATTACCTGTCTAGATTATCAAGTATATAAAAATAGTTCCATAATTTATAGAATTGTGCGATCCATTGCGGAGATATAATAAATAATAAATAATAAAGCATATAAATAATAAAGCATATAAAGAACGAATCTACAAGAATATCCAGCTGTTTAAAACAATTCAATTCCAATTCGAATTCCTATTCGAACAAACCAGTAAATATTTTTTTTCGGTTTTAAACTAATATCATTCTACTTCGTATTTTATTCTATTACTGGTACAGAAAATTCATCTCCAAAAAACCAGCAAGAAACTCAGCTGTTTTACAATATTTAAACCCATAAAAAATTGTAGCATTTATTTTGCTTGGTAAGTACTTGCCATAGAGCTGTGTGATATCCGGCTGAGTATATTAGACTACCCTCATAACTTACCGAGATGTCGTAAAAGGCGAATAAGGTAAGTTGAACCGACGGTGGTATCCAGCTGAATAGAATAGACTACTTTCATTTCTTACTGAGGTGTCGTAAAAAACGACTAAGGCAAGTTGACATTAGTGAGTAGCCAAAGCACGTGACAACAAGTTTAATACATATTGTACTTGACTGGCTCGTTGGAGCAGTGGGTAGTGACCCTGCCTTCAGCTCCGCGGGTCGCGGGTTCGATTCCCGCCGAGGGCCAACATTTTCTATAAATGAATTTGTTGGTCTTTGAGCCTGGGTGTATATTTGTATTTAAGTATGTATTTAACAATTATATATGTATATATTCACCAGTTGTCTGTCACCCATAACACAAGTATTAAGTTACTTACTTTGGGGACCGACGACCGTGTGTGTAAGAGTCCCATATATTTATTTATTTAAGTATTTATTTATTATTTACTGACCCCACAGAATGGGACATCAGAATGAACTTACACGCCATCAGCCCCCACACATTGGCTCAGCACATAATTATTATGACCAATAAAGCTTCTATTATTTCTATTATCTATGCCCGATTCTCGGTTTAGTGAGCAGGAGTGTGGTGACAAGGCGAAGGTTGATTGATCGGAGAGTAATTAAACAGCAAGTTGCAAGCCTTATCAATGCATGCTCTCCACCGTTCTGGAGAGATAAACCTCGCCTATGGTTTATTAGCTTCGAAGCCGCCACATCTGAACTTAAGAGAAGCCAGGAACAATTAGCCCAGATGGTCTAGGTAAAGTATTTGTAGCTCCGTCAGGCAGCTACACTCGGCAATAGCTCTCTGTCAATCTGCACTGTTTTTTAAATATTTTCCCCCAACTCCACACCAAATTTATTCTGGGTTTTGTATCCTAATTACAAATTGTAAAATATTACTTTGATATGAAGGCATATACTTACGTTATAGTAGTCTATGAATTACCACATCTACATGATTAAGACAAGGTGTACACAGTGTAGTACTAAATATTCATAATCCTACATGAGTGCGGGTTTGCTACGTCGATTTAAAAATTAATTATGCGACCGATAAAAAAATTAGTTAAACACTGCCTAACCGTTCCATTACACACATACCCTCCGCTTGTCCCTGCCCCTGTTTAGTAGAATAGGCCACCCTTTTTCTTACCGAGGTATCTTAAAATTCGGCTAAAGTAAGTTGACTTCAGGCAGGGGGCCGGTTGCAAAACGCAGCCAAATCATGTGACAGCATGTTATAAAATGTGTTTAATAATATGTCACCCCCACTTAGAGTGGGGGTGACATATTATTAAATTTTAATATTTGTAAAGGAACGGGAAAATTTAAGTCAAAGCCACGTTAGTTAAGCCCGGGTTTACTTTGTTCTCCAGGGTTTAAGACCACGTTACATTGTAGCTTGCTTGGGAATCATCAATCGAATATAATATAGGTCGTCTGTGTACACATAGTGTTACGAAATATCTCGGTTACCGAATCGATTCTGTCCGCTTATTTGGTAACGTGACCTAATTTACGAGTGTAAGCTGATAATGCGATAAAGGGCCGTGATGTTACGTCATGTTAATAATAGAAACATGTTATATGATAGCGTTATAGGACACAGTTAGTATTTTATAATTTTGCAAAGTAAAAGTAAAGTAACGGCCTGTTACTATCCCACCTTTTTTCCAATGCGGATTGGTAGGTTACACATATCCCCAGAATTATTTAGAGATATGAAGGTTTCCTCATGATCTTTTCAATCAACGAAAAGCGTGTGATAAAGTGCAAATATCAATTAAACATGTAAGTTTTAACAGAAAAAGTCATTGGTTCCTGTCCGGGGTCTGAACCCGTGAGCGATGACCCCGTGGAGCGGTTCCGGGAACTTTTGTTCTGGATCCAATCTGCTCCTGGCGAGTCCAGGTGCTAGCGACTTGCCTAAGTCTATCGTCGGCCGCCCTGTCAGGGGACCTTCGGACGTTCCGAACGGGGTATATCGGACGTCTGGCTTACAGGACCCCGAGGCGGTCGGTGCATCTGGTGCTCCCGTTGCACCGGTTAGCGGAGGGGAAGTTCTCTTTCGAGGGGCCCCTACCCGGAGAAGGTGTTTGTTCTCTGGTATCAGAGCTGTCGGCGGGGACGGGCGCAATATGTGCAACGATACTCTGCCTTGCCATCGGCAGCGTGTTGGAGCACACAGGTCGTTTTAGTTGGTGCGAGTCCGACATAACGGTACCCTTAAGGGGATTTTCCTGTATAAAAAAGGGCTTCTTAAACTTTTGTCATTCACGGCACCATTTATGATTGCGAGTTTCTTGATGACCCCATACAAATATAGAAGAAAAATAAATTAATATGTTTGATGATTTATTTATTAGGTAACAATATACATATACATATGAAAATAGTTTAATAAATAATATTTAAATATTAAATATTATATCACTACATATTATAAAACAAAGTCCATATTTCCGTATGTACGCATAAAACTTTAAAACTACGCAACCGATTTTGATGCGGTTTTTTTCATAGATAGAGTGATTCCAGAGGAAGGTTTGTACGTATAATAACATTCAATACGAAGTACGATCAATCAATCGATCAACCAATCGACCAACCAATCGACCAATCAATCGACCAACCCATCGACCAACCCGTCGACCAACCCGTCGACCAACCCGTCGACCAGCCCGTCGACCAGCCCGTCGACCAGCCCGTCGACCAGCCCGTCGACCAACCCGTCGACCAACCGGTCGACCAACCGGTCGACCAACCCGTCGTTCGTACTTCGTTAGTTAGTAACATAACAAGAACTGAAATACATCGTTATTCGGCTGAGTAGAATAGACCACCCTCATTTCTTACCCAAGTGCCGTAAAATATGACTAAGGTAAGTTGACGTCAGGGAGGCGGCCGGTCGTAAATACCTAGCCAAATCACGTGGCATGTTTAAAACATACCGTTGCCGTTGCCGTCGCCGTTATCCCCACTTAGAGTGGGAACAGGGCAGGAGGATGATGAGTTAGTTCTTAGAAGTAAAATCTTTAGAACCTTTCGACTTGAATCAGTGACTTGAAAAAAAAAGGCATTGTCTAAATATCACTACATATTATAAAACAAAGTCCATATTTCCGTATGTACGCATAAAACTTTAAAACTACGCAACCGATTTTGATGCGGTTTTTTTTCATAGATAGAGTGATTCTAGAGGAAGGTTTGTACGTATAATAACATTCAATACGGAGTACGATCAATCAATCGATCAACCAATCGACCAACCAATCGACCAATCAATCGACCAACCCATCGACCAACCCGTCGATCAACCCGTCGACCAACCCGTCGACCAACCCGTCGACCAACCCGTCGACCAGCCCGTCGACCAGCCCGTCGACCAGCCCGTCGACCAGCCCGTCGACCAGCCCGTCGACCAGCCCGTCGACCAACCCGTCGACCAACCCGTCGACCAGCCCGTCGACCAGCCCGTCGACCAGCCCGTAGACCAACCCGTCGACCAACCCGTCGACCAACCGGTCGACCAACCGGTCGACCAACCCGTCGACCAACCCGTCGAGCAACCCGTCGAGCAACCCATCGAGCAACCCGTCGACCAACCCGTCGTTCGTACTTCGTTAGTTAGTAACATAACAAGAACTGAAATACATCGTTATTCGGCTGAGTAGAATAGACCACCCTCATTTCTTACCCAAGTGCCGTAAAATATGACTAAGGTAAGTTGACGTCAGGGAGGCGGCCGGTCGTAAATACCTAGCCAAATCACGTGGCATGTTTAAAACATACCGTTGCCGTTGCCGTCGCCGTTATCCCCACTTAGAGTGGGAACAGGGCAGGAGGATGATGAGTTAGTTCTTAGAAGTAAAATCTTTAGAACCTATCGACTTGAATCAGTGACTTGAAAAAAAAGGCATTGTCTAAATATCACTACATATTATAAAACAAAGTCCATATTTCCGTATGTACGCATAAAACTTTAAAACTACGCAACCGATTTTGATGCGGTTTTTTTCATAGATAGAGTGATTCCAGAGGAAGGTTTGTACGTATAATAACATTCAATACGAAGTACGATCAATCAATCGATCAACCAATCGACCAACCAATCGACCAATCAATCGACCAACCCATCGACCAACCCGTCGACCAACCCGTCGACCAACCCGTCGACCAACCCGTCGACCAACCCGTCGACCAGCCCGTCGACCAACCCGTCGACCAACCCGTCGACCAACCCGTCGACCAGCCCGTCGACCAGCCCGTCGACCAGCCCGTCGACCAGCCCGTCGACCAACCCGTCGACCAACCGGTCGACCAACCGGTCGACCAACCGGTCGACCAACCGGTCGACCAACCCGTCGACCAACCCGTCGTTCGTACTTCGTTAGTTAGTAACATAACAAGAACTGAAATACATCGTTATTCGGCTGAGTAGAATAGACCACCCTCATTTCTTACCCAAGTGCCGTAAAGTATGACTAAGGTAAGTTGACGTCAGGGAGGCGGCCGGTCGTAAATACCTAGCCAAATCACGTGGCATGTTTAAAACATACCGTTGCCGTTGCCGTCGCCGTTATCCCCACTTAGAGTGGGAACAGGGCAGGAGGATGATGAGTTAGTTCTTAGAAGTAAAATCTTTAGAACCTATCGACTTGAATCAGTGACTTGAAAAAAAAAGGCATTGTCTAAATATCACTACATATTATAAAACAAAGTACATATTTCCGTATGTACGCATAAAACTTTAAAACTACGCAACCGATTTTGATGCGGTTTTTTTCATAGATAAGAGTGATTCCAGAGGAAGGTTTGTACGTATAATAACATTCAATACGAAGTACGACCAACCCGTCGACCAACCCGTCGACCAGCCCGTCGACCAGCCCGTCGACCAACCGGTCGACCAACCGGTCGACCAACCGGTCGACCAACCGGTCGACCAACTCGTCGGTCAACCCGTCGGCCAACCCGTCGGCCAACCCGTCGGCCAACCCGTCGACCAGCCCGTCGACCAGCCCGTCGACCAGCCCGTCGACCAGCCCGTCGAACAGCCCGTCGACCAGCCCGTCGACCAGCCCGTCGACCAGCCCGTCGACCAGCCCCTCGACCAGCCCGTCGACCAGCCCGTCGACCAGCCCGTCGGCCAACCGGTCGACCAACTCGTCGGCCAACCCGTCGGCCAACCCGTCGGCCAACCCGTCGGCCAACCCGTCGGCCAACCAGTCGACCAACCCGTCGACCAACCCGTCGACCAACCCGTCGACCAACCCGTCGACCAACCCGTCGACCAACCCGTCGACCAACCCGTCGACCAACCCGTCGACCAACCCGTCGACCAACCCGTCGACCAACCCGTCGACCAACCCGTCGACCAACCCGTCGACCAACCCGTCGACCAACCCGTCGACCAACCCGTCGACCAACCCGTCGACCAACGCGTCGACCAACGCGTCGACCAACGCGTCGACCAACGCGTCGACCAACGCGTCGACCAACGCGTCGACCAACCCGTCGACCAACCCGTCGACCAACCCGTCGACCAACCCGTCGACCAAAGCGTCGACCAACGCGTCGACCAACGCGTCGACCAGCCCGTCGACCAGCCCGTCGACCAGCCCCTCGACCAGCCCGTCGGCCAGCCCGTGGACCAGCCCGTCGGCCAACCGGTCGACCAACTCGTCGGCCAACCCGTCGGCCAACCCGTCGGCCAACCCGTCGGCCAACCCGTCGGCCAACCCGTCGGCCAACCCGTCGGCCAACCAGTCGACCAACCCGTCGACCAACCCGTCGACCAACCCGTAGACCAACCCGTCGACCAACCAGTCGATCAACCCGTCGACCAACCCGTCGACCAACCCGTCGACCAACCCGTCGACCAACCCGTCGACCAACCCGTCGACCAACCCGTCGACCAACCCGTCGACCAACCCGTCGACCAACCCGTCGACCAACCCGTCGACCAACCCGTCGACCAACCCGTCGACCAACGCGTCGACCAACGCGTCGACCAACCCGTCGAGCAACCCGTCGAGCAACCCATCGAGCAACCCGTCGACCAACCCGTCGTTCGTACTTCGTTAGTTAGTAACATAACAAGAACTGAAATACATCGTTATTCGGCTGAGTAGAATAGACCACCCTCATTTCTTACCCAAGTGCCGTAAAATATGACTAAGGTAAGTTGACGTCAGGGAGGCGGCCGGTCGTAAATACCTAGCCAAATCACGTGGCATGTTTAAAACATACCGTTGCCGTTGCCGTCGCCGTTATCCCCACTTAGAGTGGGAACAGGGCAGGAGGATGATGAGTTAGTTCTTAGAAGTAAAATCTTTAGAACCTATCGACTTGAATCAGTGACTTGAAAAAAAAGGCATTGTCTAAATATCACTACATATTATAAAACAAAGTCCATATTTCCGTATGTACGCATAAAACTTTAAAACTACGCAACCGATTTTGATGCGGTTTTTTTTCATAGATAGAGTGATTCCAGAGGAAGGTTTGTACGTATAATAACATTCAATACGGAGTACGATCAATCAATCGATCAACCAATCGACCAACTAATCGACCAATCAATCGACCAACCCATCGACCAACCCGTCGATCAACCCGTCGACCAACCCGTCGACCAACCCGTCGACCAACCCGTCGACCAGCCCGTCGACCAGCCCGTCGACCAGCCCGTCGACCAGCCCGTCGACCAGCCCGTCGACCAGCCCGTCGACCAACCCGTCGACCAACCCGTCGACCAACCCGTCGACCAACCCGTCGACCAGCCCGTCGACCAGCCCGTCGACCAGCCCGTCGACCAGCCCGTCGACCAGCCCGTCGACCAACCCGTCGACCAACCCGTCGACCAACCGGTCGACCAACCGGTCGACCAACCCGTCGACCAACCCGTCGAGCAACCCGTCGACCAACCCGTCGTTCGTACTTCGTTAGTTAGTAACATAACAAGAACTGAAATACATCGTTATTCGGCTGAGTAGAATAGACCACCCTCATTTCTTACCCAAGTGCCGTAAAATATGACTAAGGTAAGTTGACGTCAGGGAGGCGGCCGGTCGTAAATACCTAGCCAAATCACGTGGCATGTTTAAAACATACCGTTGCCGTTGCCGTCGCCGTTATCCCCACTTAGAGTGGGAACAGGCAGGGCAGGAGGATGATGAGTTAGTTCTTAGAAGTAAAATCTTTAGAACCTATCGACTTGAATCAGTGACTTGAAAAAAAAAAAGGTATTGTCTTAATATCACTACATATTATAAAACAAAGTCCATATTTCCGTATGTACGCATAAAACTTTAAAACTACGCAACCGATTTTGATGCGGTTTTTTTCATAGATAAGAGTGATTCCAGAGAAAGGTTTGTACGTATAATAACATTCAATACGAAGTACGACCAACCCGTCGACCAACCCGTCGACCAGCCCGTCGACCAGCCCGTCGACCAGCCCGTCGGCCAACCGGTCGACCAACTCGTCGGCCAACCCGTCGGCCAACCCGTCGGCCAACCCGTCGGCCAACCCGTCGGCCAACCCGTCGGCCAACCCGTCGGCCAACCAGTCGACCAACCCGTCGACCAACCCGTCGACCAACCCGTCAACCAACCCGTCGACCAACCCGTCGACCAACCCGTCGACCAGCCCGTCGACCAACCCGTCGACCAACCCGTCGACCAACCCGTCGACCAACCCGTCGACCAACCCGTCGACCAACCCGTCGACCAACCCGTCGACCAATCCGTCGACCAACCCGTCGACCAACCCGTCGACCAACCCGTCGACCAACCCGTCGACCAACCCGTCGACCAACCCGTCGACCAACGCGTCGACCAACGCGTCGACCAACGCGTCGACCAGCCCGTCGACCAGCCCGTCGACCAGCCCCTCGACCAGCCCGTCGACCAGCCCGTCGACCAGCCCGTCGGCCAACCGGTCGACCAACTCGTCGGCCAACCCGTCGGCCAACCCGTCGGCCAACCCGTCGGCCAACCCGTCGGCCAACCCGTCGGCCAACCCGTCGGCCAACCAGTCGACCAACCCGTCGACCAACCCGTCGACCAACCCGTCGACCAACCCGTCGACCAACCCGTCGACCAACCCGTCGACCAACCCGTCGACCAGCCCGTCGACCAACCCGTCGACCAACCCGTCGACCAACCCGTCGACCAACCCGTCGACCAATCCGTCGACCAACCCGTCGACCAACCCGTCGACCAACCCGTCGACCATCCCGTCGACCAACCCGTCGACCAACCCGTCGACCAACGCGTCGACCAACGCGTCGACCAACGCGTCGACCAACGCGTCGACCAACGCGTCGACCAACGCGTCGATCAACCCGTCGACCAACCCGTCGACCAACCCGTCGACCAACGCGTCGACCAACGCGTCGACCAGCCCGTCGACCAGCCCGTCGACCAGCCCGTCGACCAGCCCGTCGACCAGCCCGTCGACCAGCCCGTCGACCAGCCCGTCGACCAGCCCGTCGACCAACCCGTCGACCAACCCGTCGTTTGTACTTCGTTAGTTAGTAACATAACAAGAACTGAATTACATCGTTATTCGGCTGAGTAGAATAGACCACCCTCATTTCTTACCCAAGTGCCGTAAAATATGACTAAGGTAAGTTGACGTCAGGGAGGCGGCCGGTCGTAAATACCTAGCCAAATCACGTGGCATGTTTAAAACATACCGTTGCCGTTGCCGTCGCCGTTATCCCCACTTAGAGTGGGAACAGGGCAGGAGGATGATGAGTTAGTTCTTAGAAGTAAAACAAACAAAGTCGCATTCTCTGTCTGTCCCTATGTCCGTATATCCCTATGTATGCTTCAATCTTTAAAACTTTGCAACAGATTTTGATGCGGATTTTTTTAAATAGATAGAGTGATTTTAGAGGAAGGTTTACATGTCTAATAACATTCAATATGGATTAGAGAAATACTGTAATTTTTGAGGTTTCTAATGTGATGTCGTAAATAATTACATTTTTTTCCGCTTGCATTGCAAACGCAGGCTAAACCCTACGAGATTTATCAAAATGATGTACTAAGTATTTGTACACCATGAAAAGGTCTACAGAAAAGTCCGTGATAGTATATGGATATCTCGTATGGATAACCCACAATAGCAGTTTTTATCATTTACTTTTTACGAAAAATGATGCCTTATGTTCAAAGCAATTTTTATACAATACAGCATTAATCCTTATCCAATTAAGAACCTTAAATATATTGTTTATTTAATATTGATCAATATGATCCATTTACAGCATGTCATTTAAATAAACAGTTTCGAAGATATTACAGATTTAAAATGCAGGGGCCGCGCCGCGAGCCTATAAATAGCGCGTCGGAGGTCGCGGTTCGCCTCTCGGCGATGCTTCCGCGCTCGGCCGTCTTATCGGTGACGCTGTCAAAGCCAGTAGGGCTAACAGCATTAGTCAAATTCGAAAAAAAAAACGTGGTTCGCCCTTTAACCATTTGAATTTAGCAGCGATCGGACGCATTTATGATCGGAGCTCTCTAGCGAGGAAAATAACAATCATCACTACATATTATAAAACAAAGTCCATATTTCCATATGTATGCATAAAACTTTAAAATTATGCAACAGATTTTGATGCGGTTTTTTTTAATAGATAGAGTGATTCCAGAGGAAGGTTTGTACGTATAATAACATTCAATACGGAGTAGAGAAATACTGTAATTTTTGAGGTTTCTGTAAATAATTAAACTGTAAACCCTACGAGATTTATCAAAATAATGTACTAAGTATTGGTACATCTTGAAAAGGTCTACAGAAAAGTCCGCGATGGTATATGTCTAATTTTTATGGATAACCCACTAAAGCATTTTTTGTCGTTCACTTTTTACGAAAAATAATGCCTTATTTTTGAAGCGATTCTTATACAATACAGCATTAATCCTTATCCAATTGAGTACCTTAAATAAATTGTTGATTTAATATAGATCAATATAGCCGTTTACAGAATGTAATTTAAGTGAACATTTTCGGAGATATTACAGATTTAAATGGCGTGAGGAGGCCGCGCTTCGCCCTATAACACTTCGACTTTAGCAGCGATGTCGCTCTTTCAAGAGTTTGTTTAAAGACATTCTGTAATTAATTGTAAAAATAAAATACAAAGGTAAAATAAAAAAGTAAATAAGTAATAATGTACTAAATGAATTTAGATATTCCAAAGATAGCAGGAAATCTTCTTGGTATAGGGAAAGGAAATTGTTTTTCACCAAATTTAACGCTACGGCCACGGGCAGTAATAAATAAATCAAAACAACTGGATCGATTTTAATCATTTTTTTTACACTGACTGACATGGGATATATATTTTATACCCGTGCGAAGCAGGGGCAGGCCGCTAGTTATTTAATAAAATAGTTTTAGAATTCAATTTGAAACATACAAAAATCTAAAAATTAAGAATTGCACCAAAATCAAAATCAGCATAGATTCTCTCGCGATCGCAGAATTTTGCTACGCGACTCCATTTGGGGTTCAGGCTTGATTTTATCCTCGATTGAATCACATGTTTCCACTGGCTTTTAGCGGCCTATCTAATTAAGCATTAATGTAATCTATACAAATTAGTCACAAATTCGCTATCTATTGATGATTCATAAGCAATTTTTTGATAACCGTAATATTACAAGTGTTTAGTTTTACTAGCGCGATATTTGAATGACACGCTGATTATGTTATCGGACTGAACATATAACAGCGACGTGATAATATCATAGATATAAACTAGACCAGGCTAGACAATTGATAATTTGTAAACTGACTGTAAGTAGCGGCCTGTTAGTATCCCACTGCTGAAAATAGGCCTCTTCTCTCCGTTTTTGGAGAGAAGGATTGGAGCTAAGACCTACCACGCTGCTCCAATGCGGATTGGTAGGTTACACATATCTCCAGAATTCTCTAGAGATATGCAGGTTTCCTCACGATGTTTTCCTTCACCGAAAAGCGTGTGATAAATTGCAATTATCAATTAGACACATAAGTTTTTAACAAAGAAACTCATTGATGTCTGCCCGGGTTTGAACCCATGACCTCTTCGAAAGAGTCGCACGGTGTTACCGCTGGGCTACCACAGCTTTACCCATAATCGGATTTTTGCACGGTTTTCGCTAAAATATTTCTTTCGAAAGGATTAGCTTAATACTACTGTAAAGTACCTGGATGAACGAAAAAAAAAATCTATTCTGGAGACCACCCGTTCCCGTTCGGCAATAATAGTAGTTTAAAATAATAAAATAATAATAATTTTATTCAAAGCTACAAAGGCTCACAATTGTTAGTAACAATAAGAAAACTTATAAATTATGTTAGTAATAAAATATACAAACCCTTATCCAAAAAAAAATTAACATTATATACATATATATGTCTTATTGTCGCACTAGCAACTCCATAAATCGGGTATATATGGGTGACTCCATTTTACACACTAACGTACTTAGGATACTGTTTGAGCTTGAGCGAAGTCTTGCTAGCAAGCATGCGGTCTTTTTCCTTAATACCGCGTAAAAATCATTAGTTCGCGCTTCAGCATGTTTGCTGAAGCGCGCACAACAGTATCCTAAATCTTATATCTTATATATGTAAAATTTAGAATTTTTTGTAATGCCCAAAAACAGGGATAAAACCATTTGTTTAAAATAAAACCAAGCTAGATCGATTTTCCGAGATTCATATTGTAATCCAGAGCATCTACATTGTTCAACAATGTATGGCAAAACAAACAAGTCTGCGGAATTAATGATAATCCTAAACACAAGCTTCTTAGTTAGGAGTCAAATTTTCCCCAGTTCAACGGCCAAATTATTACTTTCTTTTTAATAAAAAGATGGTATTAAAAAGAAAAAAAGTAAAAGTAGAGGTAAAAGTTTGTTACGCTATATTATTGTAATACCTACGAAATCAATAAATAAATGCATGTCATTAACAAAATCTAACCATCTCGTTTTGCCCCTCTAGTCACATAAAGGCTAAAGGGGCGAATAATTGGAGACGTCTATGTCCAGCAGTGGACTAATGTGGGCTTATATTGATGATACTTTTAGCATAACAAAGATTCTCTCAAATTGATTATAGCAGAATAATATTATCATTATATTTAATTATATGTAGTTATACAAAGCTCTCATCGGAACAAAGAGTATTGCATAACGCTGTGACTCACCGTGTCATTGTCATACCCCCAGCCAAAGGGGGGAGCGTCGCGACGTGTGACTCACGCTTCCAGTTATACGCGTCCTTTCGACTCCGTGTTAGCGGTAGTTTATACATTTAAACATTTCCAGATTATACTAAACAGATCGATGAAATGAAAGTAAACATAAAATAAACTTTTATTTTTATTTACAGGAAAAATGTTCAAGTTATATCAATCTTAAATTACTTACACGCTAGGACTCTACAAATAATGCCCACATGGAATGGTCCCAAGAATGCTGGCAGCGTTTCCGCGCTGAATCGGTAAGCTGATTCTTTGTGCGAAAAAGGAGCTAACCCTCTTGTCACCTGAAGAGGCAATTAACCGAAGTTATAAATAAAAGTCCGCGACAGCATATGTCTAGCTCTTAAGATTAACCCACTTCACATTTTTATGGCTATAAAAACACTATAATATTTCTTTATAAGCGCGAAATACAAATGTACTGTTGAATTGAGTTGTAGAGATTGTGTAGAAGGCAGTCAGTTTCTGACCGTGGATCTATTACTATTAATAAGGCTGAAACTTTAGATATTCAAATTCAAATTCAAAATATTCTTTATTCAAATAAACTTGTATACAAGTGCTTTTGAATCGTCAACTCTACTGCTGGTTCGGAAAGCTGTTCCTACCGAGAAGAGCCAGCAAGAAACTCGGTGATTGCTCTTTTAAAAATATAATTCTTAATACTATTTACATTATGTCGTTCCTGTCTTGTACAGGTTCAAAGAGACCTATATCCACACATTCTTATCTTCTAAATAATCTTCAAGAGTATAGTAGGCTTTCTGTATCAGTCTCTTTTTAACAGTGTTTTTAAACTGCTGTAATGGCAAAGCTGAAATTGATTGCGGAATTTTATTATAGAATCTTATACCAAAACCCACAAACGAATTACGTACTTTTGCAAGGCGCAAAGCAGGAGCCGCAAGCTTATGTCAGTTCCTGCTTTGTCTAATGTATACATCACCTATCGTTTTATAATTCTTTATATTTTTATGTACATTAATTAAATTAAATTGAATTGAAATGCTTAAAATATACTGTGAAATTTATAAATCATTCCACGCGGGTGGAGCTGCTGGCAATTGCTAGTATGTATACATTCAGTTATCTACCACCCATATCACAAGTATTGAATTACTTAGCTAGATGACGGATGACCGTGTGTAATCTTCAATATATTAAAAATGATCAGAATTGTATAGGCCGCTGCACACGCGATGTAATTATATGACGCAATGTAACGTTTTGTTAGTCATATTACCTTGCATCGACCTAGCCTTCCTGGAATAACGTCTAGACTCATTGTCCTGTTTGTTACTCTACGGTCAAAGAAATTAAACTTGTGGCCCACTGTACCTACATATGACCAATTGAACCGAGTTAATAATATTATTTCGCTTTAATCCTAGTCCTAGTAATTTTATAAATGCGAAAGTTTGTGAGTATGGATTGTTACTCTTTTACGGCGAATCCGCTGAACCAATGTCGATGAAATTTGGCACAATTATTCCTTATACACTGGAATAGCATATAGGCCAGAGCTTCTTAAACTATGGGTTTATGTCGTATAACTATGGTGTATAAAAAAATATAAATATAACGTAGCAAAATTTTGCGGTCTGCGGAAATGAGATTTTAATGTCAAATATATACCATTTTAAAACAGCTTGTGATACTTGCAATTTATTACACGCTTTTCGTTGAAGGAAAACATCGTGAGGAAACCTGCATATCTCTTTTTATCGGCGTGGTAAGTCTTAGCTCCAAACTCTCTTCTCAAACGGAGAGAAGAGGCATATCCTCAGCAGTGGGATAATAACAGACCACTACGTTACCCCCCCCACCGAACCCGACATCCCTTAGGTCACTTAGGTGACCTGGGCCTACGGCCCGAACATAGTCCAGGCCATTAAAGCCTGCGAGGATCGGCCCGGGAAAAGAGGTTCGCCTCGAGGCCCGTACCCCGCCTACCCCTCAAGGGTATGCGAGATGACCCCTGCTGCGAAGTCGGGGTAAAAGCTAACGCTAAGCTAAGCTTATATATATAAGATTAATAAATTAATCTTATGTATAAAAATAAATGTGTGGCTGGACTGATTTTAATAAAATTTTCAGACTATCTTTGGAATGACCGAGCAAATGACCCTGTAAAGTTTGATGGCGATCGGAGCATTTTTTTCTAAACTGTTCAGTTTCATTTCGATTATTTTGAGATGAATTCTAGATTTTACATTAAGAGCGGGCAGTACGGGCAAGTACAAAAGCATCGTCGAGGCTGGAAAATACGGAGCGTTGAAATTGTACTTGTGTCGAGCGACCTGTCCTAACCAAGTTTTGTGAAGTCGGAGAACTGCTTAAGGCCAATTAAAGTAATAGACTAGATTAGCTTAAAGATTATAGTACCTCTAGAATCTTTAGACTTATAGCGATTGATGCTTTACAAGTAGGAAGACACTGTATGCATATTATGTCTATATTGGTGATTGATCTTTACGCCGTGTGGTATCCAGCTGAATAGAATTGTACCACCCTCATTTCTTACCGAGGTGTCCTAAAAGGCGACTAAGGTAATTTTACCCGCTTTGTGGTATCCGGCCGTGTAGAATAGACCACCCTCTTTCTTACCGAGGTGTCGTAAAATACGACAGAGGTAAGTTGACGTCAGGCAGGCGGCCGGTCGTAATAACGCAGCCAAATCAGCATGATTATAACATGTTGTGCCGACCCCACTTAGAGTGGGATAAGGGCAGGAAGATGATGATGATTGGTAATTGATCTTAACTCTATATAGAACCCACATAACCTATACCTACATATATTTTAAAACACCTTTATTATTAGAAAAACCGTCTAAAATCATATACCCTTCTTGCACACAGCAACAAAAATAAATCAACCTAAAAGCTTCCGGTTTCGACCTATGCTAACAAAACCGAGACGTTCAAACGAACCAGATTCTAAGCCTGTCTGCCAAATTCTCACCCCATTAAAAAATCGCCTAACAACACCGCCTTAAAGGACAATGAATATGGTTTACAAAGCCCAAGGATAACAGGTCGTTGACCGGCAAGGTGACCCCAAAGTCAGTGTGACCTACCCTAACGTCTGTCCGGGGTTCGGTTCCCAGAAGCGAATAATAGTCTGGAAGTCTTTTGACGATCCGACGGAGTAAAAAATCGAAAGAGTCGATCAGTGGCTCTAAAAGTGTTATATAGAATCAAACTCGCACGCGATATCGTTATGGTAGGTCGCTAAACTAAACTTGAGCTGAATTGCAACTTTTTTACTAATATTAGACAAATGTTATTTAATTTCTCGTGGTATTATAGTTTTATGAATAACTAGCTTTTATCCGCAACTTCTTTGCGTAGACTGTCGTGTGATAGATTGATAATAGATGGCGCTGTTCAATGTCATCCCATTCATGTAGAATTAACAGGATTTCTATAGCCTATATGTTAATTGAAATTCAAATTCAAAATATTCTTTCTGTATCAGCCTCTCCTTAATAGTGTTTTTAAACTGCTGTTATGGCAAAGTTAAAATTGATTGTGGAATTTTATTATAGAATCTTATACCCAAACCCACAAACGACTTACGTACTTTTTCAAGGCGCAAAGCAGGGGCCGCAAGCTTATGTCGGTTCCTACTTTTTCTATTATATACATCGCCTATTGTTTTATAATTCTTTATATTATTATATACAAAAATTAAATTACTTAAAATATACTGTGAGGCAAATGTAAGAATACCTATTTCCTTAAACTTCTCTCGCAGGGAATCCCACGGACTTAAATTGTATATGCCACGTACGGCTCTTTTTTGTAATACAAAGATTTTTTGATTATCCGCGCATTTACTTCATAACAATATTCCATAGGACATAACACTATGGAAGTAAGCAAAATAATCCGGTGTGTAAAGAATATATGCGCAAAATTTTATCGATATTGGTTCATCCATACTCAAAATCTTTCGCATTTATAATATTAGTAGGATACTATGCTTGAATACTAATGAATATAATAATAGTATTAACATCCTCCTGCCCTTATCCCACTCTAAGTCAGCACAGCATGTTATAAACATGTTGTCATATGTTTTGGCAACGTATTTTACGACGGCTGCTTGCCTGACATCAAATTGCCACTTACGACACCTCGATAATAAATGTAGAAATCGATGAAATGTGGCGCAATTCATGCTTATACGACGGGGTAACATAAAGGCTAAAAATTGTGTCTTTTTAACACAACAATCGGAGGATTGAGGAACCCCACCTATTATCAGTATATCAAGTTTCGATTAGCGGAATCGTTGCAATAATTGCAATTTAACCAGTTTATTTCAGAACTAAGCTCCATGCAAACGAAGTCGCGGGTAAAATCTAGTAAATGATAAACGTATCAGCTTTATTTTTGAATTTAAACTATCGTGAATTATAATTAATGTATAAATTCCGGCTATACTCACGTCTTATTTTATTGCATGAGCCCGATTAGTTTCAAGCCCAAACGGGACTTTAATTCCCGCCGCGATACCGCCGCGTAAAGAGCTCATGAATAAGAGCCTCGTATGGACTTGAAACAAGTCGGGCTCATCCGATAGAATAAGACTTGAGTATAGCCGGTTTTTATATCAGCTTTACAATAAATTAAAAGACAATGTTATAAATATAATAAGATTAATTGTAGTTTATATTAATTCTTAATCTATTTTAATTTCTGTACTTGAAACGGCGCAGCAATTATGGCTATCCATAAATACTGCTTATTAGGTTTGGGGAGCACTGAACTTAGGTATAGTATGTACGCAAGGACGTCTGTCTGTGCGCTTTATTTTGGTGCTAACTATGAAGTCATTTCGACTGCCCAAGTCGAATGAAGGGTAATTTATTATGTAAGTGGTTTGGTATGCGATATCGCCTTATTAACTAATTCGTTGTTATAGCGGGTAGAGTAAGTTTTTTAAGTTAGGTTTTTAAGCTAGAGTACACATCTAGAAAAAGCTGTGGTAGCCCAGCGGTAGCACCAGGCGATTCTTTTGAGGAGGTCACGGGTTCAAACCTGGGCAGACACCAATGAGATTTCTGTTAAAACTTATGTGTCTAATTGATAATTGCAATTTATCACACGCTTCTCCGTGAAGGAAAACATCGTGAGGAAACCTGCATATCTCTAGAGAATTCTGGAAATATGTGTAACCTAGCAATCCGCATTGGAGCAGCGTGGTAGTTCTTAGCTCCAAACCTTCTTTCCAAAGACGGGGAGAAAAGGCGTATTCTCAGCAGTGGGATAGTAACAGGCCGCTACTTACCCACTTACTTACACATCTATACATCATCCAAATTCAAATTCAAAATATTCTTTAGTCAAGTAAACTTGTAAACAAGTGCTTCTGAATCTTCAACTCTACTGCTGGTTCAGAAAGCTGTTTTTACCGAGAAGAGCCAGCAAGAAACTCAGCGGTTGCTCTTTTAAAAATATAATTCTTACGCATCTATCTACGTTTAGTCATTACTGTCTTGTACAGGGTAGAGTAGCTATATCCACACATTCTTATCATCTAAGTAATCCATAAAGGGGGGTTTTAGCCAAGAATCCCACTAAATTGGAGTCCCATCTAGTTTCTTTTGAAGATTTAAAATCCATAAAAAAGGTCTTTTCAAAATATATACTCGTCTATTATTCACAACTCTTTCACAATTTGTTCGCTTGCACAATTGATTACAGGATATCTTTTCTATTCCAAATTTCTCTACGCTCCGTTTTCTGGTACTAGACACTACTCAGATCTTTTGATTGGTCTTCTAAAAGCGCAAAAGCTGACCATCAAGAGGGGGTTTTGGAAGAAGAGAAGGAGAATCCCATTAAACAGGAACGCACCTCCGAGTTTCTTTTGAAGATTTATAGCCCCCCTCCCAAAAATAAGAAGGTCTCTTCAAAAATATATATACTCGCCTATTGTTTACATTTCTTGCACAATTTATTCGCTTGCACAATTGATTACAGGATATCTATTCTATTCTAATTTTGCTAACTTGACCCGATCGGGATTATTCAAGACCTTGTGAATCGAATGCCCAGTTTCGTCAGGTACAAGGTCATTTTATTAAGCACCGGAAAAATTCAAAAAACAAATTCTTTGTTCGCGTCTAATTTATTAGAGCTGCAAAAAAATCGCAAGCGAGACAAGGTGACCCCTTTATGGGGACACAATGCTGTCAGTCTGCCTAGCGATAGGGGGGAGGCTAAGCGAGCGTTAGATTATTGAAATCGGTCGCTCTTTTGAAAGTCTTTTGCTTTTATACTCTCGATACTTGCACTTTTTGCACTCTTGAATATCGCTGAGTGAATGCATAATATAAAGGGATTGTAAACTAACCGCTACCCGCGGTTTAATCGGTGCAATGTTCATGCTAAATATACGATGGTTTTAGTAGTTTTACGCACTGCACGATTCGTCCTACTTCAACTTAGTGAGAAAACAAAAGTAATGAGAATATTATTTTGCTATAATCCGCGATAAAAGGAAATATATGTAATGCTAAATGTAGAGTGTACTATTCGTTCTCATAACTGATACATGCAGAATTTGTAAGAACTCATGCACTACCCGACACCGATGGCACAACAATACACAAGCACTGCACACATTCATTCATTCATTCATAAAAATTGCTTATATTAAAGCAAAAATATTAGAAGAATCCATTAAAAAAAGTGTCCTATATATAAAAAAAAATAATCAGTGGTTTTCCTTAAACCTCTATGTAATATAGAAATTAGGACAATGTAAGTTCATAACTCTATCTTCATAGAAGTTAAAACTATTTTATTACATATATTGACATCCAGCTTTTGACGCCGTGTGGTATCCGGCTGAATAGAATAGTACCAAACTCATTTCTTACCGAGGTGTCGTAAAAGGCGACTAAGGTAAGTTGACTCACCGTGTGGTATCCGGTTAAGTAGAATAGTACCACCCTCTTTTCTTACCGAGGTGTCGTAATAAGGAACTAAGGTAAGTCGACCTGCCGTGTGGTATTCGGCTGAGTAGAATAGACTAACCTCATTTCTTACCGAGGTGTCGTAAAAGGCGACTAAGATAAGTTGACGTCAGGCAGGCGACCGGTCGTAAAATACGTGGCCCAATCATGTGACAACATGTTTATAACATGTTGTGCCGACCCCAGTTAGAGTGGGATAAGGGCAGGAAGATGATGATTGACATCCAGCTCTTGCCAACGGTTGCTGACTCTGTGCTTGATAAGGAAAGAAGGATTATAAAAGGAGTAAACTTGTAACAATAAAGTAATAGTAAAATTATTTTGCTATAATCCGCGATGAAGTAAAATAGAAAATATATATAATGCTAAATGTAAGTGGACAATCGGTTATCATACCTGATACATGCAAGATTCGTAAAAACACATGCACAAACCTCCACAAGCGCCACCACAATACACAAGCACTAATACGTTCACGTGGCATTTACAATGTAACCCCGCGTGATTCCCTGCGAGAGAACTTTAAGGTAATAGGCGTTGTTACATTATGAAGCTGTGATGGCCTAGCGGTGCGACCGTGTGAATCTCTAGAGACGATCATGGGTTCAAACCCGGGCAGACACCAATGAGTTTTTCTATTAAAACTTATGTGTCTAATTGATAATTGCATTTTATCACACGCTTTTCGGTGAAGGAAAAACATCGTGAGGAAACCTGCATATCTCTAGAGAATTCTAGGGGTATGTGTAGGTAGGTCTTAGCTCCAACCCTTCTCTCCAAAAATGGAGAGAGGAGGCCTATGCCCAGCAGTGGGATTGTAACAGGCCGTTACTTACATTAGCTTCAAAGTATATTTTTAACTTTTTTGTGTAGATTCAAAAGCACTTGTTTACAATTTTATTTATCTAAGGTTATTTTTAATTTGATAAAAATAAAAAAAAGGTTTTCTCGCGATGTTTTCCTTTATTATAAAGCGTGTCCTAAATTGCAATTATAAATTAGACATAAGTTTTTAACAGAAGAAACTCATTCGTGCCTGCCCGGAATTGAACCCGTGAGCTCTCGAAAGAGTGGCACGATCACCGCTGGACTATCACAGCATAATTTTATTTATATTTATTTAATTATTTTTTTTCAAATTAATTATGTTTGTTGTTTATGTTCACTGACATTTTTTTTATTATTTTCATCTTAATATAGTTCTTGATAGTTGTCAATCTGCGCATACTGTTCATCATCCTCCTGCCCTTATTCCACTCTAAGTGGGGACGGCACAACATGTTACAAACATGTTGACATATGATTTGGCTACGTATTTTACGACCGGCCGCCTGCCTGACGTCAACTTACCTTAGTTGTATTTTACAACTCCTCGGTAAGAAAGAGGATGGACTATTTTACTCAACCGGATACCACACGGTGGGTCTACTTACCTCAGTCGCCTTTTACGACACCTCGGTAAGAAAGAGGATGGACTATTTTACTCAACCGGATACCGCACGGTGGGTCAACTTACCTTAGTCGCCTTTTACGACAACTCGGTAAGAAAGAAGATGGACTATTTTACTCAACCGGATACCAAACGGTGGGTCGACTTACCTTAGTCGCCTTTTACGACACCTCGATAAGAAATGAGGTTGGTCTATTCTACTCGGCCGGATACCACACGGCGGGTCGACTTACCTTAGTCGCCTTTTACGACATCTCGGTAAGAAATGAGGGTGATACTATTCTAATCAGCCGGATACCACACGGCGTCTACGTATGCTGTTGCCATCTATAATTAATATAGCACTTAATAAATAATCGTTGTATATTGCGTATTTTAAAATAAAAGTCGTAACAAAAACAGTATATTTCTAGATATTTCTTTCCTGTAACTTGCCAATTTCCAATTTCTATCGCTACATGTAATCTGCGAATTTACATTAAGCAGCTAAGTAAGGTCAAGTTCAAAATGTATTCAAAAGAATATGGAGGCATTGGACTATTCTAATAGGTGAGCTTTACATATTAACTTTATGCATTGGCAAAAACCAGAATTCGTTGTCCCCTGTTGAATAAATCATTGCGCGGACAAAATCCTGTATATAAAGAGAGCATTTCTACTTTTAAAGTAAGGTCAAAACAGGGCATTCTAACCAAATTTTAATATCTAAGTATTGTAAAACGTTTAAAAGACATGCCCGCACGTGTGTTGCGAGCGATATTTGAATAATACATGGGAGCAAGTATAAAATCATAGAATATCAATCACGTGTATGTGATATAGTCATTTGGGTCTCGTTTGATCGGCTTTGTCACGTGTTCGGGTCATTCACTAGTTATTGATTCATTCATAAAAATAACGCAAATCAATTCTGGTATTATAAATGCGAAAGTCTATCTGTTTCTACGTTTTCACTGCTTATTCAATATCTTTACTAGTATATAAAGCTGATTTTTGAAATAGGTATTCTTACATTTGCTTCACAGTTTATTTTAAGTAATTTGATTTATATATAAAAATATAAAGAATAATAAAACAATAGGTGATGTATATAATAGACAAAGTAGGAACCGACATAAGCTTGCGGGCCCTGCTTGGTCCTTAAAAAAGTACGTAAGTCGTTTGTGGGTTTTGGGTATAAGATTCTGTAATGAAATTCCACAATCAATTTTAGCTTTGCAATTACAGCAGTTTAAAAACACTGAGGCTGATACAGAAAGCCTACTATACTGTTGAGGATTATTTAGACGATAAGGATGCGTGGATATAGATATTGTTCGAACCTGTACAATATAGAAACGATTAAATGTAACTAGTATTAAGAATTATATTTTTAAAAGAGCAACCGCCGAGTTTCTTGCTGGCTCTTCTCGCAGCAGTAGAGTTGACGATTCGAAAGCACTTGTTTACAGGTTTAATTGAATAAAGAATATTTTAAATTTGAATTTGCAGAGTTTGTTTGTTTGTTTGATTGTTTGATTGTTTGAACGCGCCAATCTCAGGAACTACTGGACCGATTTGAAAAATTCTTTGAGTGTAAGATAGTCTTTTGCTGCCTCTACTCAACAGCAATTTTCGTTAACAACAGAATTGACGATTTAAAACTACTTTACTTGAATAAAGGATATTTCAAATTTGATAAACATAATATTAAAATAATTATTTTTTTAAAGATTGACCGCATTGCTGGTTCTTTTCTGTAAGAGCAACATTCCGAACCAGTTGTAGCTTCATTGAAATATGTAAATTCAAAAGTACTTAGGCCAACTTGAATAAAGAATTATTTGAATTTACTATTCTTATAAGCTTATGTGCCTAAAAGGCAATACTGGCAATAAAGGACTAACAGAGAGGCGCAATTTGATACATGAGGTAAAGGGGATTTTGGGGTTAATAGGACTAACTTTGCTCTCTTCAAAGGTCAAACAGTCACGACTTTGTCTAAATTGGTAATATAAATCAAAATTTTATGGTCCATATTTGTCTTCTCCCCCTTAGTAATCAAGGGTTAAATAGCTGATATAGGTAAAATGTAGCATAGATAATAAATAATAAGAAATATCAACGCACAGAATAAATGAAAAAATATAATTTAAGGTAAGTAACTTATAAATTATAGAAGTATGCGTTAATTCAAGCAATTCCGTTCAAAAGTTGTGATAGAAATATTTTGCTGTAATCCGCGTTTGCGAAATCCATGTGATGATAAAGTGTAGGAAGCAAAACCGATTTCAAACCTTATACATGCATGATTAGTTATAGCACGTATCACAAGACATCATCACTGAGAACACACTATACAGGTACCACACATTCATTACGACAATCTCAACGATAGTTTCGCCCCGTAACTGAAGCATCGTCAGAAGTTTGGCTCCACGACAAAATCGCGAAGTGATATTTGTTTCATACGTTCTTTCTTGCTTTGCTTCCGTAACTTAGCAAAAGGCAGACTTGACTTTCGAATTCATTATAAAAAACGGCCTGATACTATCCCACTGCTGAACATAGGCATCCTCTCTCCGTTTTTGGAGAGTGGTATTGGAGCTAAGACCTACCACGCTGCTCCAATGCGGATTGGTAGGTTACACTAGACCAGTCTACAGAAAGATATAAGGTGTAAGAGATATGCTTATACGTAAAGCATATAATGTAAAATTGAAAATGTTCAATAGTTTAACCGCCGAGTTTCTTTCTGGTTCTTCTCGGTAAGAGCAACATTCCGAACCAGTTGTAGCGTCATTAATTATATTGATCCTTGACAAATCAAAAGTGCTTGAAAGAGCTTAATTGAATATAGATTACAAAAGTAATGAGAATATTATTTTGCTATAATCTGCGATAAAAGGAAATATATGTAATGCTAAATGTAGAGTGTTCTATTCGTTCTCATATCTGATACATGCAGAATTTGTAAGAACTCATGCACTACCTGACACCGATGACACAACAATACACAAGCACTGCACACATTCACCACCACAATCTCAACATTTGTTTCGCTCCGTAACCGAAGCATCGTCACGACAAAATCGCAAAGCCTACATATTCTTACATATTCTGCACGTATCAGGTATGAGAACGATTAGTACACTCTACATTTAGCATCACATATATTGTCTTTTCTGAAGGATTATAGCAAAATAATATTCTCATTACCTTTGTATTATGGACCTCCGCAAAGTAACGCCTAATTCTATAAATTATTTGAATATAGATTATTTGGAATAGGAGGAAATCCATTTTTGGCGAGAAGGATTGGAGCTTAAATATACCAAGCTCCAATGCTGATTTGTAGGTTACACATATCCATTCAATTATATCCCTAGAAACAGCTAAAAGGACTGTATATATAAAATTATACAGATAAAATATATATTTATTCCATAAAGCCAGTGAGCCATTCAAAACAAAACCTTCGCTCGCAAACAAAGCCCGTCCTTTTTTTTCGTCCTCGTACCTCCGGGCCCTCGGAAGGTCCCAGGGTCACCTTCGGTTCAACGACCCCTTGCGTAAGGATTGCGTCACTTTGCAGAAATGTTAGTCCCCTAGCGCATCTAACCCGTCCCTTTCTAACAAGTTATTTTTGAATTACTGTGAAAGAGATGGATATAATTACGTTAGGGCACTTGATTGTGTTTTCTTTTTAATTCCCATTTCGTTCCAACGCTTTGGAAGCTATTTATTTAGTCTAGATATATAAGTCAGTTAATACTGGATGCATTACCAGCTAGTATGCGTTTTAAAGGATAAAAGTTGATTCTACTTTTAGTTATGAAAACCTATAGGTACATGTTATAAAACAAAGTCCCCGAAAGCTGTCTGTATGTTTATAATCGATTTTTCAAAATCTACTTAACGAATTTTTGTACCATTTTAGTAAAAACCGTACAAAAATTCCCGTATTAAAATTATAGTACAATTCTTGAGGAAGGTTTAAATTAATCGTAAATTCTCGGCTAAATCGATTTCGCTGGGATTTTCACTGAAAGATACTAACAAGAGAAGATTGTGGAGCAACTTATAAGATAATTATAGGCCTTAATTTAATGGCAGCTCCATACTTTCGCTCGAGAGCACTCTTTGTGTTACCATCTGAGTTACCATGTACACTCTCGAGTGTGAACAGCGACACACTTACTGATTTTGCGAGGAGCCGCGAGATTTTACGGGCTTTTCACTCGGACATAAAACCCGTCATGTCAGCGAGAGGCTTGACATACCCCGAGACTTGTCGAACCCAGAGGAGACAGGGTAGCTTTACCCTGTACACTCTCGCCACTCGGCATGTCTTAGGTGTCTCGCATAGAGTGCACAGCTGCTATAAGGGTGATTCCTATGAGACCGAATCTCGGCTGAAAGAAACGGGTTGTCGAATCTTGTGACGGGATCTTTCTAGAAGTCAACTACTTATCAAATTAACTAGAGTCAATTCTATTTCGTCTGATATTACCCTAGATCACCCTCATTTCTTACCGAAGTGTCGTAAAAGGCGACTAAGGTTAGTTGTTCCACCGTGTGGTATCCGGCTAAGTAGAATAGACCAGCCTCATTTATTATTGAGGTAAAAGGCAGGTAGGGTAAGTTGACGTAAAATACCTAGCCAAATCATGTGACAACATGTTTAAAACATGTACATAGAATGAGATAAGGACAAGTGATTATTTTGCTGTATTAATCCAATGCTTGCTATTAAATGTGTAACAGTCACCTCAATGTTATAAATAACTCAATTGCAAACACATTCTGCGTAATTTTAATGCAAATGCAATCTTATTGAACTGCAATTACCAACCCACTTCACAATTATCTATAGAATAAGACTAATAGTAAACTGTATTCAAACTGTTGACTATATTTTTTATTTCTTATAACTCAATTTGTTTTATAGGCGTTACTTAGCAGAATTCCATAGTACAGAAGTTACAATATAATTAAGTAGCGGCCTGTTACTATCCCACTGCTGAGAATAGGCCTCGTCTCTTAGTTTTTGGAGAGAATAAGTGGTGCTAAAACCTACCACGCTGCTCCAAAGCGGATTGGTATGTTACACATATCTCCAGAATTCTCTAGAGATTTCAGGTTTCCTCACGATGTTTTCCTTCACCGAAAAGCGCGTGATAAATTTAAATTATCAATTAGACACATAAGTTTTAACAGAAAAAATCATTGGTGTCTGCCCGGGTTCGAACCCGCGACCTTTTCGAAAGAGTCGAATGGTGTTACCGCTGGGCTATCACAGCATTATATGACAATAGAATTATTTTGCTGTAATCCGCATTTGTTAAGAGAATATACGAACAAACTGCTGTTAAATGTACCAATTTTTACGTATTTATTTTTTGTATTTTATTAATTTTCTAGGAAAACCAACTTTACCTTAATAACGAGTAAAAATATATAAAACTTTAAACATATAAGAGAGAGAAACAAAATACTCATCATCTTTCTCCTACCCATATCGCACTCTAAGTCGGGCCGGCACATGCTATAAACATGTTGTCACATGATTTGGTTAGGTATTTTACAACCAGCCGCGTGCCTGACTTCAACTTACTTATTCGCCTTTTGCGACACCATGGTAAGAAAGAGGGTGATCTACTAAATCGGATACCACACGGTGGGTCAAACTTACCTTAGTCGTCGTTTAAGACTACTCAGTAAGAAATGAGTGTAGTCTATACTACTCAGCCGGATAGCACACGGCGGGTCAACTTACCTTAGTCGTCTTTTACGACAAAGCGGTAAGATAGTCAAGAAAGAGGGAAGTCTATTCTACCTATATTATACCACAGAGAGAAACAAAATACAAAAAAATAGTAATACTACAATATAGAGAAAAAAAAACCAAATTATATATAGGAAACATTAGGAAAATTTTACTTGAAAAAAAATAAGTACGTCATCAAACCGAAATAGCAAAAAACATAGTCATAATTGTATTAATTCGCAAATAAATATTTAAATCGTTAAAACTATTTTTATTATACCCATTGAAAAGACAATGTTATTCAATTCTGTTAAATCATTTTAATATTGCCAATAAAAGTCGTATGAAATAAAAAGCAATTACAAAATAGCTATAAAACTTCTGCGTCGCATTTTATTTAGAACAATAAATGTGAGTAGATGCGCAACTTGTTAAAAGTTACATTTTTAGACATATCTTTAATTGTGAGCGAGCGTTAGGGTTAGGAAAAATGAACTTTGTAAAGAAATAACAATTTTATTTAAAAAAATGTACATAATTAATCCGGAGATATCGAGGTGTCCTCTAGCTGTTTCTTTCACAGAAAAACGTGTGATAAATTGCAATTATCAATTAATCACAAAGTTTTGACTAGCAAGCTGGCGTTGGTAGCAATGACCCTAGGTGCCTTTAGACCCGCGGGTCGCGGGCTCGATTTCTACCGAGGGTTAACATTTTTTAAATACAATTTGTTGGTTCTTTGATTCTTCGTGTACTTATGTATTTAAGTTTGTATTGAAAATTTTATATTTATAATGTATTTAACAGATATCTGTCATCCATTTCATTTTATTTTTTATTTTTTATCCATAACACAATTATTAAGTTGCATAGTTTGGGGATGGATGGGTGTGTGTTATTGGCCCATATATTTTATTTAGTCTTTAATATTTAAATGAGTTCATCTTGTATATATATATATATATATATATATATATATATATATATATATATATATATATATATATATATATATATATATGTGTGTGTATATTTTCGGAATCTCGGTAACGGCTCCAACGATTTTCCTGAAATTCACCATGCAGGAGGTTTTGTGGAAAAAAATCGATATAGTTAGGTTTTATTTAAAACAAAATCGTTTTATCCCTGTTTTTGGGTATTAAAATAAACAAAAATTTACTTTTAATTTATTGAATATATAAAACACTATTTTTGCTATTAAATATAAAGTCAGCGTAGCTTATTCGGGGAACGGGTGGTCGTGAGAAATGAAAATATCTAGGACCGAGCTCCACTTACCCTATTTTTTTTATATTTTTTTATTCTGTAAAAAATTACCGAGCATGGCTCGGTAAACCAGGTACTTTATATCAACTATAAAATCCTTTGTTTCGTAGATTGGGATAAAGTGGCAACTCTGTTAAGATTGAATAATCTCTGTCAACACTATGTATAGGATGCGTCGCGTCGAGTGTGCGCCGACCTTGGTGCGGCGGGGTCGCCGCCCGCCGACCAAGGGCGATAGGTATGCGTTATAACGATATCGAAATTGCATATCGCTCTGTTATATTGCACTGCAGCTTTATTAGGAGCTCAATATTTTACTAATATAACCACGTATATTTATAAGCTCAGAGCGCCGTGTGGTATCCGGCTGAATAGAATACCACCATCATTAGCTTGAGGCCCCTGCTTTGCGCCTTGAAAAAGTACGTAAGTCGTTTGTGGGTTTGGGTATAAGATTCTATAATAAAATTCCACAATCAATTTTAACTTTGCCATTACAGCAGTTTAAAAACACTATTAAGAAGAGGCTGATACAGAAAGCCTACTATACTGTTGAGGATTATTTAGACGATAAAAATGCGTGGATATAAATATTGTTCGACCCTGTACAAGATAGAAACAATTAAATGTAACTAGCATTAAGGATTGTATTTTTTAAAAAGAGCAACCGCCGAGTTTCTTGCTGGCTTTTCTCGCTAGGAACAGCTTTCCGAACCAGCAGTAGAGTTGACGATTCAAAAGCACTTGTTTACAAGTTTACTTGAATAAAGAATATTTTGAATTTGAATTTGTTACCGAGGTGTCGTAAAAGGCTACTAAGGTATTGATTTCGCATATTTGTGTAGACTAGACTAGCTTTTACTCGCAACTTCGTTCGCGTGGACAAATCTCCATCGGTTGATAATATATGGCGGTTTACAATATTATCATATTCCTGTAGAATAAATAGGATTTCAATAGCCTATATGTTATACCGGTGTATAAGGAATAATTGTGCCAAATTTCATGGATATTGGTTCAGTGGATTTGCCGTGAAAGAGACAAACACACATCCATACTTACAAACTTTCGCACTTATATTATTAGTCGAATATGATAGGATAGGATTTGTCTCATTGACACCGCATATTTTGGACATGTACTATTTAACTTATAATATTCAACCTGTTAAATCTAGGTTAAAGAATAACATGCGGTTACACCGTGAAAGAGTTACAAACATACATCCATACTCACTTTCGCATTTATACTCGTAATTTATTTAATTATTTGTAAAAAATACCACAACTATTATTATGACTAAATTACTGTTAATATTAAAATATTAACAAAAGCCATTAAGGATTACATTTCTTAGATTAAACATTGTAGACATTGAGTCAAACTATGTAGGTAGCAGACATCATTTTCCTGCCTTATCCCATTCTAAGTGGGGTCGGCACAACATGTTACAAACATGCTGTCACATGATGTGGCTGCGTTTTTACGACCGGCCGCTTGCCTGACATCAACTTACCTCTGTAGTATTTTACGACACCTCGGTAAGAGAGAGGGTGGTCTATTCTACTATACCGGATACCACACGGTGGGTCAACTTACCTTAGTCGCCTTTTACGACACCTCGGTAAGAAATGAGGGTGGTCTATTCTACTCAGCCGGATACCACACGGCGGGTCGACTTACCTTAGTCGCCTTTTACGACACCTCGGTAAGAAATGAGGGTGGTGCTATTCTATTCAGCCGGATACCACACGGCAATATGTAGGTAACAGACATAATATAATTAATAAATTTAAATAGAAAAACAAAAAGAATCTTTTTGTTAGTTGAACATTATTTTTAAATTAAATTAAAGTTAACAAATCAAGAAAAAAAATATGTAAACAAAATAATGTATGATGGTGTTATGTGTTAGTGTGGTTGTTTGTGTTGATATAAGTGTAGTGTATGTGCTGTGGTAGCCCAGCGGTGCGACCGTGTGAATCTCTAGAGACGATCACGGGTTCGAACCCGGCCAGACACCAATGAGTCTTTCTCTTAAAACTTATGTGTCTAATTGATAATTGCAATTTATCACACGCTTTTCGGTGAAGGAAAACATCGTGAGGAAACCTGCATATCTCTAGAGAATCCTAGGGATATGTGTAACCTACCAATCCGCATTGGAGCAGCGTGGTAGGTCTTAGCTCCAACCCTTCTCTCCAAAAACGGAGAGAGGAGGCCTATGCCCAGCAGTGGGATAGTAACAGCCCGGTACTTACTTACTTACTTTATTAGTAGTATTGTTAACGTGCGTTAACACAGAAGTTGGCAAGTTGGAGAAGCCTGTAAAAGACAGTTTAACGCCATAAGTGAACCATTGGGAAAACATGGATCATTTATTTTTAATACCCAGTCTCGCACCACACCTGTTGGTAATACTTACAATAATCCACAAACATGGCTCCGTTTACATCAAACGATATCATAAATAAAACATATATTTTATTCTATAAGAATTCAAAAGTAATGAGAATATTATTTTGCTATAATACGCGATAAAAGGAAATATATGTAATGCTAAATGTAGAGTGTACTATTCGTTCTCATACCTGATACATGCAGAATTTGTAAGAACTCATGCACTACCCGACACCGATGCTACAACAATACACAAGCACTGCACACATTCACCACCACAATCTCAAAAATTGAACCAATGAAGAACAAAGAAAAATAAGAAGAATAGAGTTTTGCGATTCTGAGGTGTTGTTATGGTGGAACAGCATTGACAAACTTTGTCGGTGTATGTTGTCAATAACATTATGCCACCCTACACGGAATCTCTGAGTGCCGAATTGGGGGATTCGGTACACTAGCTAGAGAAAGGTCTCTCAAGGAGGCCACGTCGTGATGGTAAGAGGTCTTTTCTAATAGGTCCTAAATGGTGCAAAGAGCGGCTACTGCTGACGAGGGTGTAAAAGCGTTCAGTATTTTTGTGCCCAGGCTCAGGGTCGCTCAGCGAGCGATGGAGAGAGCTATGCTCGGAGTATCTCTACGTGATCAAATCAGAAACGAGGAGATCCGTAGAAGAACCAGAGTAACCGACATAGCTCAGCGGGTCGCGAAGCTGAAGTGGCGATGGGCGGGGCACATAGTGCGGAGAACCGATGGACGTTGGGGTCTCAAAGTGTTGGAATGCCGACCCCGCACCGGAAAGCGCAGTGTCGGAAGACCCCCTACTAGATGGACAGACGACCTCAAAAGGGTCGCGGGGAGCCGCTGGATACAAGCGGCACAAAATCGTGTGCTCTGGAGATCCCATGAAGAGACCTACGTCCAGGACGTCCATCGGTTGAAGAAGAAGAAAAAGAAGATTCCTGTGCCCGTCATCTCCAGGCTGTAAGATGGAACACCATGAGGTTTTAGCTGGTAAGAGTCTGGCATATCTTACAATACTGCCCCCGCGGATTGCAGTAGATTGAAGGGTTTTCTCATGTAAAACAGGTGTATAAGAGTAACGCAATAAATCGTGTCGTAAACTATCCGTCAATCGAAAAAGTCTTTTTAAAGCATCTGCTTAAAACTTAAGTTGATCGCTTTTTTGTCGTAGCTCAAAATATAATCAATAATAAATGTTTACTAACGAGGCGAGGACAAGAATATTGTTACTTACACATATTTCTGAGTTTAAAAGGTCGGCAGGAAAGTTCTGTACATGAAGGCATATGGATCGAAATGCAAATTATAAAATAACTTTTTTGTGGTGTCTGATATATGTAATTAATTTTTTTTTAAATAACAGTGCTTAGTGTTTAAATAAGTTAAAAGTATTAAATAAGTTTCATTTTTATTTTAATTCATTATACTATGACGATTTTTATTATTTAAACTTATTTACACAAAAACTTATGCCCAATAATTATATATACTTATAATAAATCACTTAATACTATATAATATATACTAAGTATACTATTTACTAAACTAAACTATTTTACAAAGACGCATTAAAAAAAAATTAAAACAAATTAAAACTAACTAAAGAATAAGTAAAGAATAAAAAATGAAAAATTAATAAATAAATAATAAATATATATGGGACACTTACACACACGGTCGTCCGTCCCCAAAGTAAGTAACTTAATACTTGTGTCATGGGTGACAGACAACTGGTGAATATATACTTATATATTTTTTAAATACATACTTAAATACAAATATACACCCAGGCTCAAAGACCAACAAATTCATTTTAAAGAAAATGTTGGTCCTCGGCGGGAATCGAACCCGCGACCCGTGGAGTCGAAGGCAGGATCACTACCCACTGCTCCAACGAGCCAGTCAAATAAATAAATATATAAATAAATATATATTTTTACACTAAATCAAAACCATCCATTTCATTGCAATGGGGTAAAGGTAATTTGTTTTTAAATATTTTTTACAGTGGGAGATTCTGTATTTATGTTTGTTTGTTGTTCTGTATGTATGTATGTTTTTTTTAATATTTTTTACAGTGTGGGTTTCTGTATTTATGTAGTTCATATAATTGAAAAGATGTTTTTGCATGGTTGAATTCTCTGTGCTGACTGGCGTTGATGACTTCATCACTGTGGGTGGGCTATTCTACTAAGCCGGATACCACACGGCGGGTCAATTTACCTTAGCCGTATTTGACGACATCTCGGTAAGAAAGAGGGTGGTCTATTTACTCAGCCGGATACCACACGGCGGGTCAACTTACCTTAGCCGCCTTTAACGACACTACTCAGCCGGATACCACATTGTTAGGACCTGAAATTATCAAGGCTATATTTAACCTATGCTCTAATCTTCCATTATAAAGATATATTATGATAACTGCAATCTCAAATTAAATCTTTTTTTATACTTTACAGTTGTCTATGCCTTCTAATTTCACAATTATATCTGATAACTTACCATTATCTCAAGATCTATAGAACACTTAGGATCGCTATATAGTTGAGGTCATTCGTGCTGGTTGTATTGTGGGCCAGGTGTGAGCCAAGCATTTTTATGTTAGTAGGATCACAGAGTAACTGTATATACAGGTCTGCCAGGTGTCACATGTTGAGCACAGAGTAGTTTAAAACAGAGTTTTATGAATGCGCCGTATGTACAAATTCCAAATCAAAATATTATTTATTCAAATAAACTTGTAAACAAGTGCTTTTGAATCGTCAACTCTACTGCTGGTTCAGAAAGCTGTTCCTACCAAGAAGAGCCAGCAAGAAACTCGGCGGTTGCTCTTTTAAAAATATAATTCTTAATACTATTTACATTTAGTCGTTACAGTCTTGTACAGGGTCGAAGAGTAGCTATTTCCACGCATTCCTATCTTGTAAGTAATCTTCAAGTGTATAGTAGGCTTTCTGTATCAGCCTCTTTTTAACAGTGTTTTTAAACTGATGTAATGGCAAAGCTAAAATTGGTTGCGGAATTTTATTATAGAATCTTATACCCAAACCCATAAACGATTTATGTACTTTTGTAAGGCGCAAAGCAGGAGCAGCAAGCTTATGTCGGTTCCTGATTTGCCTATTATACACATCACCTATCGTTTTACTGTCTTGTACAGGTTCAAAGAGAGCTATATCCACACATTCTAATCTTCTAAGTAATCTTCAAGAGTATAGTAAGTAGGCTTAGCACTATCAAAAATAGGTTGATACAGAATATCAGCCCCTTTTTTTAACAGTGTTTTTAAACTGCTGTAATGGCAAAGGTAAAATTGATTGCGGAATTTTATTATAGAATGTTATACCAAAGTCTTATATCCATACAAGTTTTTTTTTTATTAGAAAGCAAACTGTGATAAAATAAAAGAAATTAGAAGGCAAGAATAATACATGCTGTAACCTAATCAAATGTCAAATATCCTCAACCACGTATTATTATGAATTATATTATAGGATCAATCATGAAAGGAGAAATAGATCATTAGTACAATAGATGAATATGTAGTGTGACTAAGACTACTATTGGCCCGTTGGAGTAGTGACCCTGCCTTCAGCTCCGCGGGTCGCGGGTCCGATTCCTGCCGAGGGCCAACATTTTCTATAAATGAATCTGTTGGTCTTTGAGCCTGGGTGTGTATTTGTATTTAAGTATGTATTTAAAAATATATATAAGTATATATTCACCAGTTGTCTGTCACCCATAACACAAGTATTACGTTACTTACTTTGGGAACGGACGACCGTGTGTGTAAGTGTTCCATATATTTATTTATTTATTTTATTTATTTATCTCGTTAAAGGCGCAAAAAAAGTTTTGGTTAAAATCTTTTTAATCCATTAAAAAGTTTTATGGAAGTAGGCGTTACTTTGCGGTATTCCATAGTATAAAGTAGTGGATGTGTGCAGTGCTTGTGTAATGTTGATGGTGGTGTCTTGTTATACGTGGGGTAACAAATCCTGCATGTATAAGGTACGAAAACGTTTTTACACTCAGATAGATACTCTTAAAAAACGTGGATTATATCAAAATAATTCTATCATTACTTTTGTGCTATAAAAAATTATGATAATTATTACAATTTATACTTGAGTTGGTTATATTTTTATTTAAATTCATAATTTTGTATATTAAAAAACTTTTTCAATGCGGCTGATGGTTTGAAAAATTGCTTCTACCTAGACAAATTAGCAAGTAACTCGCAGATCGATCAAAAAAAGACTAGGATTAGATAAATTTTGAATTATTAAGGATCTAAGCTGTCGGATTCGGCAGATACAAAATGATGCGATGATGCAAAAAAATAAAATTGTAGCGATAGTTCGTAAACAATCTAGAACGTGAAAATAACTTTAAGCGAAACGGCAGTTAATATCTAGTTTAATGCAGTTAAAGTTAACTTAATTACTCTGCGCAACCCTTACCGGTCTCATGCCAATCATATTATTTTTTAATACTAGGTTAACGTAATAAAATGGAGTTTCAACTTTATTACGTACAGCGTTCAGTGTTTTATAATTTTCAAACATTTTTGAGTTACTTGAATGCAATTCTACGTTAGTTAGTAATAATTACAATTAAACTATTGAAGCCTATTTTAATGATAAGAAAGCTTGGATTTTAATTGGAACCAGCTATGTACTAGATTATATTGTAAGTCTCTTATTGTTTTGTATTTGTTCTTATTTATATATTAAAATAATTATTTTTGATTTATAATTATTACATTATCATTATCATCTTCCTGCTGCTGCTAATGCTGTAACATGATTTGGCTGCGTTTTTACGACCGGCCGCCTGCCTGACGTCAATTTACCTCGCCTTTTACGACACCTCTACTACACGACACTACTACTACTTGAACTAAATAAATATTATGAAATGATAGTGCGCGAGATGGGTGGTTGAGTGTGGCTATTGTGTGGAATTATTTGTGTTTTGATAGATTTCAGGTATTAGGCATTAAATCTTCTGTTTTATGATAGTTGAATTTTATGTATTTTTCAAACCAAAACGACAGGATTAGAAGAATCATCATCCTCCTGCCCTTATCCCACTCTAAGTGGGGTCGGGACAACATGTTATAAACACGCTGTTACATGATTTGGCTGCGTTTTTACGACCGGCCGCCTGCCTGACGTCAACTTACCTCTGTCGTATTTTACGACACCTCGGTAAGAATGAGGGTGGTCTATTCTACTAAACCGGATACCACACAGTGGGTCAACTTACCTTAGTTGCCTTTTACGACAGCTCGGTAAGAAATGAGGTTGGTCTAATCTACTCAGCCGGATACCAAATGGCGGGTCGACTTACCTTAGTCGCCTTTTACGACACCTCGGTAAGAAAAGAGGGTGGTACTATTCTATTCAGCCGGATACCACACGGCGTGATAGTTGAATTTTATGATGGACGGATTATGTGAAAAATGATATGCATGTTAGAGGACTGGCACCAGAGTTGACGAATGATAGAGGAGAATGGATGAAGACATATTGTGCCGACCCCACTTAGAGTGGGTAAGAGAAAGATGATGTTTTTTTAAAATATTTTTTTTAGAAACTAGATATATTTCTAATTTCGTAAGAAATGTTTTCAGTAAGAGGCGAAATTTGGCAGATGTAAGTTAGCAGTGATAATCTATTTATATATTCGTTTACAAACAAGAAGAAAACTATCACTGTATAAAATATGTTAATGTCTCTATCACGTTTTGGTGACGGACGTGTGGTTTCATGCTGCGAAACGTGACAAAATAAGAGAGTTCAGGTAATATTGTCATAGTATTAACTTTAATGATTCGAACATACTGCCGTTGAGAATGACACGCAAAATAATTCATAGAATTTTTGCTTTGCGATTTTGTCGTGGAGCCTATCTCCTGATGATGCTTCAGTTGCGGGGCAAACGATTGTTGAGTTTGCGATATTGAACGTATGTAGTGCTTGTATATCGTGGTGGCGGTGGTTGAGATTTGTGCATGTATCAGGTATGAAAACGGATTGTCCATTCTACATGTAGCATTATATATGTATATTTTCTTTTTTACTTCATCGCGGATTATAGCAAAATAATCCAAGGCCAATATAGCCAAGGCCCGTTAGCGTAGGTGCTAGTGACCATGTAATTAGCTCCGCTGGTCCCGGTTTCGATCCCAGTTGAGGACCAACATTTTCTAAAAAAAAATATATTTTTTTAATTAATTAATTAATTATCTTAATTATATGAAACACGTACTTTAATAATTTGGGGTCAAAATATTTACACATTTGGACTACAATCGATCCAGCCTTGTGTCTCAAATGAAATTAATCCTTTGTTAACGTTATTATTTTTAATTAAAATTAGAATTAGGTGTTACTTTGCGGAGATCCATAATACGAAAGTAATAATAAAACCTTCTTCCTGCCCTTATCGTACTCTAAGTGGGGTCAGCACAACATGTTATGAACATGTTGCCACATGTTTTGACTACGTATTTTATGACCGGCCGCCTGCCTGACATCAACTTACCTAAGTCATATTTTACGACACCTCGATAAGAAAGAGGGTGGTCTATTCTACTTAACCGGATTAGTAGCATCTTTTCATCTATCTATTAAACCAAAATTAATTAATAGATTAAATAATTTTTTTTTCTTTTTCTCTATATTACCCGTATTCTCTTTCCTCTTCAATTCTTGTCCTTTTCCTTTTGTTATTCACAGGTTGACTAGAAGAAATCCCTTTTAGGGATAATTCCACCTTTACACATGTGCTTTTTTTTAACTTTTTCTTTCACTTTTCTAACTATAAGTATAAAAACAGAAATAAATAAACCACACGGTGGGTCAACTTACCTTAGTCGCCTACCTTGTACTACAATTGATCCAGCCGTGTGTCTCAAATAGAAAACTCGAAATTTTATATTTATAAAGGATAACGAACGCACTACAATGACCGGGCGTTTTTGAATCCAAGATATCACCTTTCTATTTTACATAATCAAGTTGGGTGCAGATTCTTGGATTAGTCGAGGACGTAAACCCAAGATCGAGTTCACTGTACTATGTGTCACTTGTTTTTTCTATACATAAATTCCTTAAGCTCACTATATGCTGATAATATTTGTGACCGTTCGAATTTGCTTGGACAATCCTTGATTTGAATAATTCAGGAAAGAGTAATGCTTTGTGTTCTGTAAAAATATATGTTAATAATATTTATTTATTTATTTAAATATTTTGGAAACATACAGTATATATAAGCTCTTATAAGTAAAGTACACTAAAACGTAACTTAAACCATTAACAGTTTCCTACGATAAAAGATACATATAAATGAGAGTATAGCAATAAAAATAGTGATTACAGATATAATAAATCATCATCATCCTCCTGCCCTTATCCCACTCTAAGTGGGGTCGGCACAGCATGTTATAAACATGCTGTTACGTGATTTGGCTGCGTTTTTACGACCGGCCGCCTGCCTGACGTCAACTTACCTCTGTCGTATTTTACGAAACCTCGGTAAGAATGAGGGTGGTCTATTCTGCTAAACCGGATACCACACGGTGGGTCAACTTACCTTAGTCGCCTTTTACGACACCTCGGTAAGAAATGAGGGTGGTCTATTCTACTCAGCCGGATACCAAACGGCGGGTCGACTTACCTTAATCGCCTTTTACGACACCTCGGTAAGAAAAGAGGGTGGTACTATTCTATTCAGCCGGATACCACACGGCACTACAGATATAATAAATATACGGAAAAAATATTAATTGCACAAAAAAATTGCCTAATTAATTATTTGTTTATTAAATTTCTAATTTTTAATTTAAATTCTAAGAGGGAGAGATGAAAAATGTCAATATCAGAAATCAAGTTATTAAATTGTTTGCAATTTCTGTCAATAAACCTATTTCCTACGTATTTTCTTTTAGAGAAAGGTATGATTAATGTTGATTTATGTGTAGAATTGAGTCTAGGACAATTAAATTTAAGTTTATATATATTTCAGCTGTGTTACCCCAGGTGTTAGACCGTACGATTGCTTTAAGGAGGTCACGAGTTCAAACCCCGGGAAGGCGCCAATGAGTTTTTCTGTTAAAACTTGTGCCTAATTGTTATTTTTTTTTTCATTTATTCTTTTTTTTGGTATAAAATTATTTAATGATTGTAAACTTAATACTATATAATATATACTGTATAAACCATTTACTAAACTAAACAATTTAACAAAAACAAGAACTTAATAAAAACTTAAAACAAATTAAAACTAACGATATAATAACTGAAGAATAAAAAAAATTCATAAATATATATAACATATTTACACTAAATCGAAAACATCGATTCCATTGCAATGGGGTAAAGTTCCTAAAATACTGGCAGCGTTACCCCTTACCCCGTTGGCCAAGGTAGCTGCCAGCTCTCGGGTCCCCGGGACGCTCTACGAGCCTTGTAGATAGCTCGTTGAAGAAGGTATGAGCGTCCGGGCCCCCAGGACCTTAAGGTCTATTCACCAAAAGCCACAAAAATGAAGCCTCTATCTTCATTGTACTTTATTGTACACTACATTTTATAAATACAAACATTTGATTAACACTAAACATAATAAAAAAATTATACTGCACAAAAGGCGGCCTTATCGCTTATCAGCGATTTCTTCCAGACAACCTTCAGATTATGAAAACGGTAAAGCACAGAGCAAGTAGACGGTGCATAATAATAAACTTAAACGCTAATTATTTTAAATTATATTAATGATAATTTTTATTATAATTTATAATTAAATAATAATTTTTAATTATTTTATATTAATGATATTTGCAATTTATCACAGGCTTTTCGGTGAAGGAAAACATCGTAAGGAAACCTGCATATCTCTAGAGAATTCGGAGATATGTATAACCTACCAATATGCACTGGAGCAGCGTAGTGAATCTTAGTGCCACAGCTTCTGTCCGAAAATGGAGTAAATAAAAATTAAAAAAAATTGAAAAGAAAAATGAAAAAAATAATAGGGCAGGTGGGGCTCGATCCTAGGTTTTACCTCTCTAGACCGCCCGTTCCCCAAATGAACTACCATGACTTTACGTTTGACAGCGCAAAATTATGATTGTATTCAACGTAAATTTAAAATAAAAGAGAGTGAGAGAAAGCAGGGATAAAACGACATTTTTTTAAATAAAACTTATCTAGATCGATTTTTTCCCCACAAATCCCCTACATGCTGAATTTCAGGAAAATCGTTGGAGTCGTTTCCAAAATCCAGAAAAAATATATATATAGATATATATGCAAGATTAACTTATTTAAATATTAAATTAACATGGGACAGTCACCCGGTGAAGACTCATTTCTTCTTCTCCACCTCTTCTTAGGACTAGGACTATTAGGAATGACCATTCCACGTGTGGAATATAAGAATTTTGGCAGCCTTTCCACATTAAATCGCTAAGCTAATTCTTTGTACGATAGAAGCCCTCTTGACGATGCAGTTAACTAAGGTGTGATAACGAATAAGAATAATTAGAATTGAATAGATTAACATTGGTAACGTTTAATAACGTCATCCAAATGCAGTTATATTCCCTAATAACGCCGTCTCGACGAGTGATTTAGCCGCCTTTGTTGTCTGGTCGCTGCACTGTTGCATTTGGACACTAAATATATAAAACTAACTCGCTTTCGGCTGATTTATGTGTCCACCTCGGTGCTGCAATTGCGTTTACTTCAGACTGATATCAGATTCGTATCCGATTGGAAATATTAAGTACGTACAGCATTAATTATATAGTAGGTAATTTTTTTAAATTTATTTTTGTTCGTTTTATATGGGATACTTACACACTGTCGTCCATCCCTAAAGTAAGTAATTTAATACTTGTGTTACGGGTAAGAAATAACTGGTGAATATATCATTTTTAAATACATATTTACCTACATACAAATATACATCCAAACTCGAAGAACCAACAAATTCCTTTTTTATAGAAAATGTTGGCTCTGGGTAGGAATCAAACTCGCGACCCGCGGAGCTGAAGCCAGGATCACTACCCACTGCGCCAACGAGCCAGACGATTTATAATGAATGAATATAATTTACTGGGAACAAAATTACAAAAATTCATTACACAACTTGAAGACTTATTGCTTATGCAACATAGTGATCACTTTCAGACAACTCTGTTGAATAAAAATACACACTCGTGGTTGGTAAAAGATAGTATTTATATACTATATTCTAAACAGGGTAAAACAAATTGTTACAACATGTTTCAAATACAACCTCTTTCATACAGTTGGTCAATAAAATAAAAAATAACATTGTGGCCGTCATTGTGTCATTGAGTTGTTGGAAGAGATTAAATGGGTTGTCTGGCCCGTTGGCGCAGTGGGTAGTGATCTTGCCTTCAGCGCCGCGGGTCGCGGGTTCGATTCCCATCGAAGGCCAACATTTTCTATAAAAAGAATTTATTGGCTCTTCGAACCTGGGTGTATATTTGTATTTAAGTATGTATTTAAACATTATATATGTATTACCATTATATATTCACCAGTTACCTCTCACCCATAATACAAGTATTAAGTTACTTTAGGGACGGACGACCGTGTGTGTAAGTGTCCCATATATTTATTTACTTTGGAAAAAATGCTTTTTATTATTATTATAAAAAAAGCTGTGGTAGCCCAGCGGTAACACCGTGCGCCTCTTTCGAGGAGGTCTAGGGTTCAAACCCCGGGCAGGCACCAATGAGTTTTCTAGTAAAACTTAGGTGTGTAATTGATAATTGCAATTTATCACACGCTTTTCGGTGAAGGAAAACATCGTGAGGAAACTTGCATATCTGTAGAGAATTCTGGGGATATGTGTAACCTACAAATCCGCATTGGAGCAGCGTGGTAGGTCTTAGCTCCAATCCCTCTCTCCAAAATGGAGAGAAGAGGCCTATGCCCAGCAGTGGGATAGCAACAGGCCGTTACTTACTTTTTATTATTGCATAAGTATAAAGGAGAAATATCGTTTTTTATAAAATTTTGCTGTGGATACTTAAACGCTATTCGTCGCGAACTGTTTCGCTATTAATCTATTGCGAAATACAGTAAGAATGTTAAAGTAATTCAATCACAAGTTATCAGGTTTGTTACATCAGCGTATATAAAAATACAGTATCGGTCGTTCACTCCTGATAACCTAAATCGCTATGTCCCCATTTATTTTGTTTGCTTACGTAATTTTGCGATACGTAACCACTGGCCTGAATAATTAATCTTAACTTTTTAATTACAATAATATGCAATCAACTAGAGCGATAATTAGGAAATAACAATTGAATATATTTGATATAAAAACCCCGTTTATTCCTTCATCAACAGGAAAAAACGTGTGATAAAAACTGTCTGACGGATATGATTTCGCTGCTTATTTTTGGTTTAGGGATTTTGATAAAATTCCAAATAAAATACATACTAAGGTACACTATATACCCAGAATCGAAAAACCAACAAATTTGTGTTATAAAATGTGAGCCCTTCGGAATCAAACCTGCGACCCGATCACCTGCGCCAACAGGCCACTCAAGTCAAGTCGGTATAAGCTTTAATTCTGATTTTTTTTATCAATAAACACCCTCATTTCTTACCTAGGAATCGTAAAGCGTGACTAAGGTATGTCGACTCTCCGTTTGGTATCCGGCTGAGTAGAATAGACCATCCTCTTTCTTAACGAGGTTTTATAAAAGGCGACTAATTTGACGTCAGGCAGGCGGCCGGTCGTAAAATACCTAGCCAAATTATGTGACAACATGTTTATAATATACTAGCAATAGCCAGCGGCTCCGCCCGTGTTGAAAAATTAAAACCGTAATTCACCATATGGTCATACCATAAAAAAGCTTAAAAGCTAGACATATTCTGTCGCGGACTTTTATTAAGAGCGGAACAATATTGTAATACATGATTTTTTAATAACTAGCGCCGTTTACTAAGCAAGCACGCAAGGAAAGTTTTAAATATTGCCGTTTTCGTAATATTTTTCATTGCTGCTCCTCTCCTATTAGCTGTTATATGTTAGCTTTTATCCTTCCTCAATAAATGGACTATCTTACACTGAAATAATTTTTCAAATCGGTCCAGTAGTACCTGAGATTACCGCGTTCAAACAATCAAACAAACAAACAAACTCTTCAGCTTTATATATTACTATAGATAACTTCACTTAGAGTAGGATAAAGGCAGGAGAATGACGATGATGTTTTTTAAAGAAAGATTTTTTGATACAACGGTATCAATTAACATTTATCAAAGTTGACGGTTGTTCTGCCCAAAGTGTTAAAATAAATATATTAAAAACATCATCATCTTCATCATCCTGCCCTTATCCCACTCTAAGTGGGGTAAATGGGTTAATGTCATAAACATGTTGTCTCATGATTTGGCTACGTATTTTACGCCCGGCCACCTGCCTAACGTTAACTTACCTTAGTCGTATTTTACGACACCTCGATAAGAAAGAGGGTGGTCTATTCTACTTAACCGGATACCAGACGGTGAGTCAACTTATCTTAGTCGCGTTTTACGACACCTCCGTAAGAAAATACAGGGTGGTACTATTCTATTCAGCCGGATACCACTCGGCGTAAAATATATAATAAAAAATGCCTACAAAATAAGTAACAGTATAATAGAATTATTAACTAATTAATCATAATACTTTATCGCTGTAACACAATTACAGCGTATTGAACCTACCAAAACGAATTGTTAGTTAACAGGGTCTACGAGGTCAGTAGCTGTTACGCTTATCTACGAGCTACGAATCAGCGGAACTATGCCTGCGTAGAGAGTCTACGAAAATTTAGTCGTTTTTTTTATTTATTTTTTTATTGAACACTATCTTCTATCGCAGGGCTTCTTAAATTTTTTTTATATAGCGACCCCCTTCAAGCTTAGGAAATTTTAAACGACCCCCTCCTCCATATAATATATATTAACCGTAGATGTAGATGTAATATCGCACTATTTTACAATGTAAATAACAGTTTTGCATTTTCAAAAAATAGTTATATTAAAACTACAACGCCGTGTGGTATCGGGCTGAGTAGAATAGTACCACCCTCATTTCTTACCGAGGTGTCGTAAAAGGCGACTAAGGTAAGTCGACCCGCCGTGTGGTATCCGGCTGAGTAGAATAGACCAACCTCCTTTCTTACCGAGGTGTCGTAAAAGGCGACTAAGGTAAGTTGACCCACCGTGTGGTATCCGGTTTAGTAAAATAGACCACCCTCTTTCTTACCGAGGTGTCGTAAAATACGACTGAGGTAAGTTGACGTCAGGCAGGTGGCCGGTCGTAAAAACGCAGCCAAATCATGTGACAGCATGTTTAGAACATGTTGTGCCGACCTCACTTAGAGTGGGATAAGGGCAGGAAGATGAGTTATATTAAAACTACAATAGTATTTTGTATGATTTTTATTTGTATTTACATTTGTACGTAGTGTGTATACTAATTTTAAAATTTTATTTATAATTGTTGTAAACTAACCAATAATAAATTTAATAAAATCTATTTAATTAAATTTACTGAAAAGGGGTTATGAAGGAACTTAGGAGGAGAAATATCAATAAATCTTTGTTAGAAAAGTTCTTCAAAGGACAGCTGCAGCCATGTAGTTGGATACTGAGACTTTTCAAGATCTGGTAGTTTTCAATCAAATAATCAATAATAAAAAGTATCAGATCTTTGCGACGCCTTTTGCTTTCAGTAGTCTCGCGACCCCCCTGGGGGTCGCGACCCACAGTTTAAGAAGCCCTGGTCTATCTTATGGGGTGGTAAAATTGGTTTTTTGTTGTTCAGAATGAAAAGTAACAAGGAAACTCAGCGCAGTATATCTTTAATATTTAAATTAATTATTATAAAAACAACAAATAATTATTATATTAATCTCGAACAGCGTGTTGATATAGAACTTCATGATTGTAACCTCTGATTTCTTTTTTTACAATTATTTTCATTAAAAAAAATAAAATTCAAAGTAAAACGTTAACTTTATATTAAAAATAATTAACTTTATTTCACATACACTTAGTTAATGAAATTATTTAATAATTTTATTTTATAAATCGTTGATGTGATTATATTCAATTTACATTGGATTTTACTTTATTTCACTGTAAAGTAATCAAAGTAACCATTTATTAGAAAAGGACAATAAATAAAAAAATATACTACATAACAATAAATAAAACGCTTAATAATGTTTTCTTTGTAATATATCGTTGTTTAGCATGATTACACAAAATACAAACAATTATTAACTAGAAAAGCGATATGAGGTCAGAGTCCGGTGCGCTGTTCTACGCGTTACGAATAGGCGGGGTAACGGCCGCGTAGACTGTCTACGAAATTTCAAACTCATTAAGTCATGAGGGTTAATTCTAACTATATAAAAATATTTACTGATAATTTTCTAACTATACAATGAACTTATTGATAATTATTATCAAATCTTAGAGGGGTTATTCACACGCAGCTTGAAGAAATCAGGTTGGACTGTTTCAAATTATCCGTGACAGACTTCTATGTACGTCCAAACGCGAACCGCCACAGCAGTTGCAACTGTTTCTGGTAGTTGGCAGTGCGTTTATCAATGGCCACTTCAAGCTGTTGACTATAACTGCAATTCCGGTCCATGTTAAAAACTTCCGCCGTGTGGTATCCGGCTGAATAGTACCACCCTCATTTCTTACTGAGATATCGTAAAAGGCGACTAAGGTAAGTCGACCCGCCATGTGGTATCCGGCTGAGTAGAATAGACCAACCTCATTTCTTACTGAGATGTCGTAAAAGGCGACTAAGGTAAGTCGACCCGCCATGTGGTATCCGGCTGAGTAGAATAGACCAGCCTCATTTCTTACCGAGTTGTCGTAAAATACGATTGAGGTAAGTTGACGTCAGGCAGGCGGCCGGTTGTAAAAACGCAGCCAAATCACGTGACAACATGTTTATAATATGTTGTGCCGACCCCACTTAGAGTGGGATAAGGGCAGAAAGATGATGATGATGTATGTTAAACACTTGTTTACCGCTCCAGCCGTCCATGTATGGCCGGCCATATTTTTAGTAACCGGTAACCCGTACTAGACGATTGAATATTACGTCATTAAGTCAAGTTGACAAATGAACGCCCACTTCACTTAAATAAAGGCATATTTACATAAAGGTCTCCCGAGTCAAAATGATATTGCAAATCACATAAAAATTATTTAAGTTACCATGCCAAGTTACCATAATAGAAAGTTAGTAATTATATAATAAAATTCGTTTTCTATAAGTTTTATTTAAGCATATCCTTTGTGTCACATACTTTTGCTCCTTACTCTTATCGGTATATTTATATCGCCTTATAGGTATGGAATTGTCTGACTGGATTGATTTTTTTATATATACTGTATAAACTAGGTAATTTTCAAAAGTAATGAAAATATTATTTTGCTATAATCCAATCGCAAAGTGACCTTTACGATTTTGTCTATCTCTATCTCCTGACGATGCTTCAATAACGGGGCGGAACAATTGTTGAGATTGTGGTGGTGATTGTGTGCAATGCTTGTGTAATGTTGTGTTATTGGGTAGGTAGTGCATGAGTTTATAAAATTCAGCATGTACTCGTATCAGGTATGAGATCAAATAGCACACTCTACATTTAGCATTAAATATATTTTCTTTTATCGCGGATTATTTAACACTTTTATTTATTACATATATCTTAAAACATATGTAATATAGCAGTGGAAACACAATACTCGTTGATCGGTATAAAAAATAACATATATAGAGGAAAAGATGAATTTCATGTTACAAAATAAATAAACGTTCAATTTGTTTTGTGAAATGAAAAAGGTATTTAATAAAGCTCCTTTAATAATTCAGTTTATTGCTCTTGTGAACTCGATACGCAATATTAATTTCTAATAAGGTCTACGAGGTCGCCGAACGCTACGCTTGTCCACGTGCTACGAATCAGCGGGTCAATGTTCACGTAGACCGTCTACGAAAATTAAGGTAATATTTTTGTTGCTATGTTATTATATAAATATTAATACAACGTGATAAAAATGTACATAATTAATGTATTGTTTTTAAATAGTGTTTGTATATATTTAAGTTTATTCATGACTTATTTGGTTAAAGCTTAAAAAGTTTTAAGACACATCATCATCTTCCTGCCCTTATGCCAAGTGAGGTTGGCACAACATGCTGTCAAATGATTTGGCTGCGTTTTTACGACCAGCCGCCTGCCTGACATCAACTTGCCCCAGTCGTATTTTACGACACTTTGGTAAGAAAGGGGGTGGTCTATTCTACTAAGCCGGATACCACACGGTGGGTCAACTTACCTTAGTCGCCTTTTACGACACCTCGGTAAGAAATGAGGGTGGTACTGGTATTCTATTCAGCCGGATACCACACTGCGTATAATTTTTAAGACTCACAAGAGGAAAAAAACTGAGTGAGATGTGATAGCCCAGTGGTAGACCGTGCGACTCACTCGAAAGGGTCGTGGGCTCAAACTCAGGGCAACAACATTGTCACATGATTTGACTAGGTATTTTACGACCTTCTGCCTGCCTGACGTCAATTTCGCCATATACGACACCTCTTTAAGAAAGAGAGTGGTCTATTCTACTGAGCCGGATACCACACGGCGGGTCCGCTAACTTTAGTCGCCTTTTGCGACACATCGGCAAGAAAAAAATTGGTCTATTCAGTTCAGCCGGATATCGCACGGCGAGTCAGCACTCAGCTTACCTTAGTCCCCTTTTACGACACCTCGGTAAGAAAGAGAGTTGTCCATTCTACTCGGCCGGATACCCTGGGTAGGTTTCCCATGATGTTTTCCGAAAACACCAAAAAGCGTATATTATAAATAATAATGAGGAATATAAGTTTGAACGAAAAAACTCATTGGCGGACGGGGCTTAGACATCTAAACCCCTCAAAATACGCACAATCTAACCGCTGGGCTATTACAGAGTGTCTGAAATAGATTCAAATAATACATGTAATGTATTATGTATGAAACACTGTAACACATCGTTCTAGTAAGGCGTATAGTGATTTATTTCACGACATTGATATATTCAAGGATTATATATTTTCCTTCAAAATTAAAATAAGAAAAGAGGTAGACACTTTTGGCATACACGGGCTTTCATGCCACAGGAGCTCTGGTAGGTTTTTCCGTCATGGTTCTCTTAATGATACCATCAAAAGAGCTCTGCCACCATCGACATTCCTGCTCTTCTCGAGCCTTCCGGGATGTGTCGCGATGATGGCAAGAGACCAGACGGCTTGACGCTGGTTCCTTGGGAACGGGGACGGGCCCTAATGTGGGACGCAACGTGCGTTGATACGTTAGCCTCGTCCCATATCAGGGAAACAGCGTCAAGACCTGGAGCTGCGGCGGAAATGGCCGAAACCGGCAAACGGCGGAAGTATGCATCTCTCATCGAGAGTTATATATTTGTGCCGTTTGCAGTCGAGACCCTAGGGCCATGGAGTCAAAGTGCAAAATTTTTTTTATCCGTTTTAACACCTCGGTTGATTGCCTCTTCAGGTGAAAGAGGGCTGGCTCCTTTTTCACACAAAGAATCAGCTTAGCGATTCAGCGCGGAAACGCTGCCAGCATTCTTGGGACTATTCCATGTGGGCATGATTTGTATAGTCCTAGCGTGTAAGTAACTTAAGATAGATATAACTTGTACATTTTTGCTGTAAATAAAAATAAAGAAAAATACTGTATTAAACATTACACTAAATGAAGCTCTTAACTTACTAATATTTTTGTGAACATTTTTTAGTGGAAACTTCATTGATGTATGATATATTTATATTTAAATATTTATTTAGTAATAGAACCATTGTTTGTTTCCCAAATAAAATAAAATAAAAATAATTATTACTTTACTAAAACCCCACCCACTCAAATAGGTCTTTACCCCGTCAGGTGAACGCACTCGAAGCTTGATTTTATTTGAAAAGCCCTAACAAAGTAAATGACCTTTCGTAAATAGGGAGGACTAAATATTTTCTTTTATCTTATCTATGCTTATTATAAAACAAAGTCCCCAAATGCTTTCTGTCTGTATGTGATCGATTTTCTACAAATTTACTTAACGTATTTGTACGGTGTTTACTAAAAGGTAGTGCAATTCTTCCGGAAGGCTTAGGTTAATAGAACATTACGGTTTTATGTAAATTGTGTTTGAAGTGATAGGATAGTAGCTTAACTCGCATGGACTGCGTAAACCAGCAGAGATACACTAAAGTAATGTACTAGAGAATTGTAGATCTACAGAAATACTACAAAAAAGTTTGGAACAAGATTTCTCTATCTCTTATGGTTAACTCACAATAACTACTTTTATGTTCAAAATTTTAATTAGTGCATAATTTTGTGACCCTGATTCCCACACTACATCTAGTACTTATTATAAAACAGAGTCCCCAAAACCTGTCTGTCTTTATGTGATCGATTTTCTACAAATTTACTAAACGGATTTGTATGGCGTAGATTAATAGTATATTAAGGTTTTATGTAAATTGTGTTATAAGAGATCGCGCAATTGTAAAAAAACTTACCCGCTAGGAGCTTTACTCGCATACACTGCGTAAACCAGCAGAGATATAGTAAAGTAATGTACTAGAGAATTGTAGATCTACAGAAATACTACAAAAAAGTCCGGAACAAGATTTCTTTATCTCTTATGGTTACATCATAATTAGGTACTACAATAAGGTTTAATTTACAAAATATCAATTAAATATAATACGTTATTTACGTAAGTACATTAGGTTACTTAAAAATAATGCAATAATAAAAAAATCGTAATTGTCGCGTTTGGACGCATTTAAATTTTGTTCGTGGAGCCTATCCTCCTGATGATCCTTCCGTTTCGGGTTGAACGAAACGACGGTAGAGATTGTGGTTGTGTGTGTGTGTGTAGTGCTTTTGTGGAGTGTGGCTTATGGCGGAATTTTGTGATACGCATGGTGACGTTCTGCAAGGTATGTGAATGTTGCCTGCTTCATACACTTCATTACATATATTCTCTTAACATACGCGGATTACAGTTAAATAATTTTTTTGTAACTTCTTTATTTCTTTTTATACATATAGTTAAAAAGAGAAAGTAACAAAGCACATGTATAAAGGCCGAGTTATACTTAAAAGGGACCTTCAAGTCAACCTTTAAGTAACAGAATGAAAAGGAAAAGAATTGAATAACTTCTTTCAAATCAATTCAAATCAAAATAATCTTTTTATTCAAATAAGCTCTTACAAGCACTAATGAATCGTCAAGGATCAATATGGTTAATGAAGAAATGAAGAATGAAGCTACATCTGGTTCGGAATGTTGCTATTACCGAAAAGAACCAGAAAGAAACTCGGCGGTCAATCTTTTAAACATTTTCAATTATACATTATTAAACCGCAGTCCTGTATGAAGCTGAAAAAAAATTCAAATCCAGGCTTTTTTATCATCCAAATAATCTTCAATTTTGTAATATGCTTTACGCACAAGTACATCTCTTATACTTAACTTAAAACTTTCTGTAGACTGGTCTAGTATGGATTGCGGAATTTTATTGTAGAAGCGAATACCGAGACCATTGAATGAGTTGCTAGCTCTGCTGAGTCGCGACACAGGTATCATAAGCTTTTTGTGACCTCTCGTATGTTTATGATATACATCGAATTTACTAAGATCTGTCGCTACTTCATCCATACCTATCGCTATTGGCAAAAATAAGTCGTCCCGACCCTGTGTACACAAACAGCGTCCCAATCGGCGGGTCGTTGCCCTGTCTGTCCTAAACACCGTCTGCGGTCCATGACCCCATCGCCAATTACACTGACGGACGTTACGTAATGTTTCATTGTCCAATTGAATATGTCACTTTTAGCGTGTGTCCACACCGAGCTCTTTTTTTTTAATACAGGAAAAAACCCCTTACGGGTACCGACGCCCGACGGGGACAGACGGCGGTTATGTCGGACTCGCACCGACTAAAACGACCTGTGTGCTCCACCACGCTGCCTATGGCAAGGCAGGGTATCCTTGTACATATTGCCCCCGTCCCCGCCGATAGCTCTGATCCCAGAGAACAAAAACCTTCTCCGGGCAGGGGCCCCTCGAAAGAGAAGCCCCTCTCCGCTAACCGGTGCATCGGGAGCACCAGACGTACCGACCGCCTCGGGGACTTGTAAGCTAGACGTCCGATATACAACACCACACCGAGCTCTAAATCAAATGAAATCAAATTAAAATAATCTTTATTCAAATAAGCTCTTTCAAGCACCTTTGAATCGTCAAGTATCAATATGATTATTGAAGCTACAACTGGCTCGGAATGTTGGTCTTACCGAGAACAACCAGAAAGAAACTCAGCGGTCAAAACAACATTTTAAATTTTACATTATTAAACTGCAATCAAAGCTGAAAGGATTTTCAAATCCAGGCTTTTTTATTATCCAAATAATCTTCAATTTTGTAATATGCTATATAATAGAATATTTCATATACTTAATTTAAACCTTTCTGTAGACTGGTCTAGTATTCTGTAGTACTCTGTAGTGAAGCATGTCTAACGTCTTAATTCTTATTCCCACGCTTTTATAAACAGTTACTCGTAGTTTATGTATAGATATTGGCAATACTCTTGACTTGTCTTATCGGATAATTTACAGAATTAAGTGTCACTTTGCGGTGGTTCCAAAGTAATAGTAAAATTATTTTGCTATAATCCGCAATAAAGTAAATAGAAAAATAGAAAACATATTTAATGCTAAATGTAGAGGGGACTCTCTTTCTTTTCGTGCATATACTTGTTTAGTTTCAAAGAGTTAATAAATAAGCTTATAAATTGTAGCTAATTGTTTCAATGAATCTTGTAATTGTCTATTAATTTGTAAGTAAACCTTGCAACTAAAATTTGAAACTAAACCTTCATGTATCAGGTATGAAAACGGATTATTCACTCTACATTCACATATATTTTCTATTTAGTTCCTCCTCCTCGCATCGTTGTCCTCAATACTGAGGGTCGTGATTCCCTAGTGGTTCGATCATTTTTTGAACAGTTGCTCGCCACTTGTTCCTCTCCTTGGCCGAGTGAAGAGCACCGTGTAGATTAACGTCCAGGGTGGTTCGTATCTGGTCAGTCCATCTAATTGGGCTTCGTCCTCTTGGCCTTTTGCCGTCAATTTTTCCGGTAACCATTAATTGCTTGAGGTTGTTCCCTTCTTTTCTGGCGATGTGACCAAAAAACTCAAGCACTCTTCGCAGGCGGATTGATGACAGTCGGGTCCTTACGTTTAATTCGTGCAAAATCGAAGCATTAGTGCGGAAGGCGGTCCATGGGATCTGGAGCATTTTTCTCCAGCACCACATCTCAAAAGCATCGATGCGGTTGCGGCTATTTAGTTCATCGCAGATTATAGCAAAACAATTTTATTATTACTTATCTTAAGGTTTAGTTGCTAATTTGCTTAGGTATGTCCAATGTGTCCAAAATCGTAGAATAAGCTACGCCTCTTACAAATTAATAGACATGATTTATAGAAACAATAAGATACATCTATCACCGCGGCCCGATGCGGATGACGACGGCGACGACGAGGACGACGCGATGGGCGAAAGGGCAAAAACACCGGACACGACACCACCCGAACGAGGACTACCAGAAGACAACTTTGAGGTCTGGGAGCTACCATTCCCGGACCTCCCCACCGAACATGAAATACATTAGGTCACCTAGGTGACCTGGGCCTACGGCCCAAATACCGACCCCGTTAGGTCACCTAGGTGACCTCGGCCCACGGCCGGAACACATACCGGGCTTAAGTGCCCGCGAGGAGATGCCCGGGTAGAGAGGATTTTCTCGAGGCCCGCACCCCGTTTATCCGGGGAGTAAGCGAGAAAACCCTGCTGCTGCTAAGATACATCTATAAGGTTATTTGCTAAATCTTTATTTTTATTTTAATTCACTGTACTATTTACCCACGCTGTGTGGTATCCGGCTGAATAAAATAGTACCACCCTCATTTTTTACCGAGGTGTCGTAAAAGGTGACTAAGGTAAGTCAACCCGCCGTGTGGTATCCGGCCGAGTAGAATAGACCAACCTCATTTCTTACCGAGGTGTCGTAAAATTCGACTGAGGTAAGTTGACGTCAGGCAGGCGGCCGGTCGTAAAAAAGCAGCCAAATCATGTGACAGTGTTTATAACTTGTTGTGCCGACCCCACTTAGAGTGGGATAAGGGCAGGAGGATGATGATGAAAGAGATTACAAACAAGCAAACTCTTTGAAACTAAAAAAGGTTACTGTGTGAACGTGCCCTAAGTTTTGAAATTGCGATCGCGATTCCACACGCAATCGGGGTCACATCTCAACTGGCGATGCGTCTAATAAAAAAATAAGGCGGCAATTTTTGTCATTCAAATATAAATTCCCTATGAACGCCCTTGTTTAAAAAAAAATTGAGACATACCGCCTAAACTAGGAATTTGCATGATCCATTTCCAAAACCTTCCCAAAGTGGAAACCGCATACGTAGTTTGCAATACTTCACAGTGTATATATTATTGCTCCTCTCCTATTCATCTTATATATATATATATATATATATATATATATATATATATATATATATATATATATATATATATATATTTATTTATTAATTTATTTATATATATACGGGTGAACGATATGAAGTGTTACCAACTTCACACAAGTCATATCATTCAAACTTTTGATCGCAGCAACGTCACACTTGCTTTTTTTAATAATTCAGTGTCTTGTGTCTTCACAAGCTGCCGAAAGCATTTGCATCCCTTGTCAATCGAACGACAAATATCTGACATGGAATTCAAACGTAAAAGTGTGATTGCGTTATATTGGTTAAGAAAATCACAACCTGCTATTGTGCTTGAGCTTAGTCACCTAAAAGTGAATAGAATGTTTGTATATCGAACCATAAAACGTTATAATTATACTGGCAGCATTGCCAAACACTATGGTAGTGGACCAAAAAAGACAGCAACGTCACGTGCAATGGTTCGGAAAGTGAAGATGCGGCTCCGGCGGAATCCGCGTCGGAGTGGACGGCAAATGGCTAAAGAATTGAAAATATTCTAAGATAGCATTCGCCGTATACTAAAAAATGAGCTAAAAGCCAAGTCTTACAAATTCCAGAAAGCACAAGATCTTACGCAGAAGCAAAAAAAAGTTTGCCTAGAAGAAGCAAAACAGTTGTTGGGCTTGCACGAGGAGTGTCAATTTTCAAACATAGTGTTTTCTGATGAGAAGTTTTTTCCAATTTAGCGATTTATCAATACTCAAAACGATCGTGTTTACTTGACCAAACGTACAAACGAGAATTTACGCCATCGAAAGGCCACCTGAAGTAATTTCCCATCACAAGTAATGGTGTGGGCTGCAGTGACGTCTGATGGACGCTTTTCGGTCGTTTTCATTCAGCTTGGTGTCAAATTAAATGCTGCTTATTGTCGAGAAAATGTTTAAGAAGCTGTATTGGACCTGCGGGCACGCAAACACTTCGGTATTAGGCCGTGGACATTTCAACAAGACTCGGCCCCGGCTCACAAAGCTCGCGTGAAGCAAGAATGGCTGGAAAATCATGTTCCACATTTCATTTCGTCCATACAATGGCTTTCGAATTCCCCAGACCCGAATCCGATGAACTTTTCCATATGCTCCATTTTAGAGAGCAAAGTGAGAACTAAAAAATATGCCAGTATGGATGCGCTAAAGAAAGCAATCGAACGTGAATGGCATAAGATATCTCAGGATCACGTTCGTGCAGCGTGTAACTCATTTTTTGACCGACTTAAGGCTATAGTCAAGGCAAAAGGTGGTCATATCGAATTAAAGTCAATTGATTTGAAAATTTTGCTTATTTTCTCGCATGTTTTCCCTTGGAGTAATAAAAGATTTGTTATAACTAAAAAATCGTAGTCTTTTGAAAAGGTAACACTTCATATCGTTCACCCTGTATGTATATATATATATATATATATATATATATATATATATATATATATATATATATATATATATTCTATAGCCTTCCTCGATAAATGGACTATCTTAACCTAAAATAATTTTTCAAATCGGTCCAGTAGTTCCTGATAAGTATAAATTATAGAAGTTTCTTAGAGCGCAGACCATATAGCAACTTTGCATGCTTCACAAAGTGTAAGATATATTCATATGTAATTTTGCAATAACTTTACAAGGTGTAAATAATATATAATAATTTAATATAACATCAGAGGTGTAACATTTTGCATATAATGGTTATCTGACGATCTTGAGTCAGGCCTTGTCAGTTCGTTGACTCGATGAGTAGACTTGGTTGTATGTCTGGACTCGTGTCATACTGCGTTCGAAACATGTCCTTATATATCTATCTTTAATATTTAAATGAGTTAATATTGTATGTATATATATTTTCGGAATCTCGGAAACGGTTTCAACAATTTTCCTGAAATTCAGCATGTAAGGTGTTTTTTGGGAGAAAATTCGATTTAATATTTTGAAACTTAATAAGTTAAACAGTAACAGAGATAGAGTGGACAGTCCGTTTTCATACCTGATACATGCAGGATTCGTAAAAACACATGCACAAACCTCCATCACCGCCACCACAATACACAAGCACTACACATATTGACTACACTACACTATGGCTGACCCGTTGGCGCAGTGGGTAGTGATCCTGCCTTCAGCTCCGCGGTTGGCGGGTTCGATTTGTGGGCCTTTGAGCCTAGGTGAATATTTGTATTTAAGTATGCATTTAAAAATATATATAAGTATATATTCACCAGTTGTCTGTCACCCATAACACAAGTATTAAGTTACTTACTTTGGGGACGGACGACCGTGTGTGTAAGTGTCCCATATATTTATTTATATTCACCATCACAAACTCAACAATGTTTCGCCCCGCAACCGAAGCATCATCAGCACGACAAAATCACAGAACTTTGCAATTTTGTCGTGTCGTTTAGTCTATCTCCTTCTGTGTAGTGCTTGTGTATTATGGTGGCGGTGGTGGAGGTTTGTCCATGTGTTTCTACGAATCCTGCATGTATCAGGTATGATAACCGATTGTCCACTCTACATTTAGCATTATATATTTTCTATTTTACTTCATCGCGGATTATAGCAAAATAATTTTATAATTACTTTTGAATATTTTTGTTTTTAGTGGCGTGTATAAGTAATCGGAACATCAGAAACATTATCATAACAGATGTTTCGTTTCGTCGCCGACGGTTGCAGGGAAACGGGTGGATAAACATACGAAATCAGAATTTTGTTTTTGTAGCACGCAAATATAACACTGTTGCAGACTTATAAACAATTAGACAAGACTACCCTTTTAATAATTAGCAAAAGCTTTTTCTATAATCAAAAAGAGAATTTTCTCATCATCATCCTCCTGCCCTTATACCACTCTAAGTGGAGTAGGCACATGTTATTAACATGTTTTAAATGATTTGGCTGCGTTTTTACGACCGGCTGCCTGCCTGACTTCAACTTACATTAGTCGTATTTTACGACACATCGTTAAGAAAGAGGGTGGTATATTCTTCTAAACCGGATACCACACGGTGGGTCAACTTACCTTAGTCGCCTTTTACGAAACCTCGGTAAGAAATAAGGTTGGTCTATTCTACTCAGCCGGATACCACACGGTGGGTTGTCTTACCTTAGTCGCCTTTTACGACGCCTCGGTAAGAAACGAGGGTGGTACTATTCTATTCAGCCGGATACCACACGGCGTCAAAAAGAGAATTTTCTAACATATAAAAAATAAAGTACCCGGTTGACTGAGCCTTTCTCGGTAATTTTTTTCCAAATTAAACAAAAAACTTTAAAAAAAATAATTGGGTAGGCTGGGCTCGATCCTAGGTATTTTCATTTCTAAAGACCACCCGTTCCTCGAATAAACTACGATGACTTGATAACTAATTGCAAAAATTCAATATATATATATATATATATATATATATATATATATATATATATATATATATATATATATATATATATATATATGTATATATTATTTTTTAATGCCCAAAAACAGGAATAAAACGATTTTTTTTACATAAAACCTAGCTAGATCGATTTTTCTCCTCCGCCTTTTACGACACCTTAGTAAGAAATTAGGGTGGTCTATTCTACTCAGCCGGATACCACACGGCGGGTCGTCTTACTTTAGCCACCTTTTAAGACAAATTCAAATTCAAATTCAAAATATTCCTTATCCAAATAAACTTGTAAACAAGTGCTTTTGAATCGGTACACACACAACTAACTTACCGACACTTCGGTAAATTAATTAAATAAACAATCTTTTGTTGTGACATGAATAAAAGAAAAAGCTCTGACTTGTCATGACACTTTTGATATCAATTCGTCATTAGTTTCTCCAAAGTCAACCGCATTCATTTACAAATATGACGAACTCTGTTCTCATTTCCTATATAACGCCAGTTCTTGTTTTCCTCATATGGTTGAGTGACGTGACGTCATCGCCCTGTCTACAGATACCAAAGTCTACAGAGCAACGTCCGACCGCCCTTGTACCATCCTAACGCCTCTTATGTAAAGGCAATGCACGCACGGTTTGTATCCATTGCTTATTTACCGTATATTTATAAATTTTATAAAGATCAATTCAACTAATTTATTTATTATTTAAATTCAAACCCTAGGGCCATGGAGTCAAAGTGCAAAAAAATTTTTATCCGTTTTAACACCTCGGTTGATTGCCTCTTCAGGTGACAAGAGGGCTGGCTCCTTTTTCGCACAAAGAATCAGCTTAGCGATTCAGCGCGGAAACGCTGCCAGCATTCTTGGGACCATTCCACGTGGGCATGATTTGTATAGTCCTAGCGTGTAAGTAATTTAAGATAGATATAACTTGTACATTTTTGCTGTAAATAAAATAAAAAATTCAAATTCAAATTCAAAATATTCTTTATTCAAATAAACTTGTAAACAAGTGCTTTTGAATCGTCAACTCTACTGCTGGTTCGGAAAGCTGTTCCTACCGAGAAGAGCCAGCAAGAAACTCGGCGGTTGCTCTTTTAAAAATATAATTCTTAATATTATTTACATTAAGTCGTTACTGTCTTGTACAGGTTCAAAGAGAGCTATATCCACACATTCTTATCTTCTAAATAATCTTCAAGAGTATAGTAGGATTTCTGTATCAGCCTCTTTTTAACAGTGTTTTTAAACTGCTGTAATGGCAGTGCTGAAAAAAAGGCCACCAACAATATAAACACCATACATAGCTACAAATACACAATATACAAGGATTATTAAATTAAGTGCTATATTAATTATAGATGGCAACAGCATGCGCAGATTGACAACAACTATCAAGAACTATATTAAGATAAAGTGACAATGGACATAAACGAAAAACGTAATAAATTTGAGAAAAAATAAATATCTAAATAAAAATACAATAAAGTGGCAAAACAAGAACAATTAAAAATTATAATTATAAAACTAATGACAGTAATTTTAAAATTATTTCAAGAACTCTCCTCCTTGTCAAGGAGGAAATACTGGATAAGTTTGTTTTTAAAATTGGACTCTGAATCACACATAATATCTATAGACAGATAATCTGTTATAGTTACGCATAACCCTGTTGAGAGGAGAGTGATGCCCTAGATTCGTCCTAGCGACATTCTCCCAGCATAATTTCCGCTTTCCTCTAGGACAGGGCTTCGTAAACTGTGGGTGGCGACCCCCAGGTGGGTCGCGAGACTACTGAACGCAAAAGGCGTTGCAAAGATCTGATACTTTTCAATCATTATTGATACAACTACATGGCTGCAGCTGTCCTTTAAAGAACTTTTCTAACAAAGATTTATTGATATTTCTCCTCCTAAGTTCCTTCATTACCCCTTTTCATTAAATTTAATTAAATAGATTTTATTAACTTTATGATTGGTTATGTAAAGTTGAACAAATAATTACCAACTATTACGAATATTTGGAGGCGGCCACACTAAGCGGGGGGATAAGATGGCGGCTAGCTACAAGAAGGATGTGTTCGATGGAAATGTTATTAATATATTAATATAAATTATAAAGAGGGATCTGTTGTAAAGTAGATTACTGATTACAATGTACGGAAATATATTTAAGGAAAGTTAATACTTTAGTTTTATTACATTTCAGAAGTCGGCTGAACATACTACTAATGAAAATGGTAAGGTTTTCAATTTTGATTATTTCATATGTTATTATTTTGCGATAACCATTTTCATCATAACTGTTTTGATATACACGCCTACTGCCTTATTTATATTAACTTCCTTTAAAAGAAAATAGATAACTGACAGTATTCCACGTAATTGATTTTTGTGTTATTTGTTTATTTTATTCGTTAAAAATAGATACTTGCGCTGTACAGGCCATTAACAGGATAGTAATAATAAAAATAAATACAACAAAACAAAACAATAAAGTTTTTAAATAATATAGGTAAATAATAAAAGTATCTTTAATATAAGTTTATGGTTAATGTAAGTTAAAAAGTATTTGTTGTTGCTTTTATATGAAATAGTAATAAAAGCATTACCTATATTATAATATACCCAATTGGTGTACAATATTTTGAATTCCTTTGAAAGACTTGTAGTTTCAAACTAATGGTTTTAGATCTAACAAGTAAAATATTAATCAATATTTCATTTTCATTATAATATTTAGTAATATTGAGTTTTTAGGATATAAAATATATTGTTGTGTGTAGTTTCAGCTTGATAAACAGGTTCGAGACTCATTTAGGCTGGTACTAATCCATATCAATACAAATATGCTAAATACTGTGTCTCAGACACATGGAGATTGAGCTGAAAAGGATTAATTCAAAGTGTATTTCCCTTCATTGTGTAATTGTGGCTGTAGTGTATGCAGGTGGAGATGTAGAGTGTAATGTACTTTGTATATTTATATACAAGACACATATATGTAATACATACATGAACATAGTCACTCTAACTCACACTTATACAAAAGGACATACACAGTTTCAGGATGCACCATGATAGTAACATGAGAGCCCTTGGTGAGAGTGGTTGTAAAGTGACATGTTGTTACTGTAGTGTGTGTTTGAGCCTGTGCTATATTCACACAACATTAGTTTGTAAACACTACTGTGGCCGTAGCAAGTGGTAATGCTATGGATTTTGTTATAAATGGTTATACAAAAATGATATTTGATTTAAAGCAATGAGTACTAATACATATATATTTTATTTATTTGTTGCACAAATTGTGTTTACAGTTCTGGTCTGGTTCTGGGTCTAGATTTTTAATGGACATCAATATTTAAAGTTTATTGATATAATTTACCTGAATCAGAATATATATTTATTATTTTATTGTACATACATATTGTTAGAAAAGTTAAATAGTACATGCACCTACATTTGAGTACCAGAAGGAAAAGGTGAAGAAGTGAGATATGGGTAATATAGAAAGAAAGAAAAATAACAAAAACAAATGATATATAAAGAATAATAATTGCACACTTTACACAAAAGAAAAAAAATGCAGTACAGATACAAGTAAATATTTAAATTTTTATAAATTTGACTGTTTAATTTTTGTAAAATAAGTAGATCAATAAAGATGTTAGTAATATATAATTTCTTGAAACAAATATTTTCTAGTCTGTGACTTAAATGCCGAAAGGGAAACAGATTTGGTTTGTTATAGATAGCAGTTAGTAGTTCACTTATATGTTTATACTCATAAATTACAGATAGTTCAGTTTGTCTCTAATTCATGTCTTTAAATATTTGATGCCCTTTCCCTATAAGTTCAGTTATGATAGAATATGATTTATATAAAATAAAGAAATCATTTATTTATTGGAATAAATCCACAGCTATTATTATAACTAAACACTAACATAAGTCAATTAGAATTTTATTGCTTGAAGCAAAACTGATATTAGTGATTATGTTTATTAGGAGTCCATCTTCATTATCAATCATTAGGAATCTTATTATTTATTTATACACTTTATTGTACACCACAACAAATAAATTGGAAGAAGTAAAAAAAAAAAAACAAATTGTAACATACAAGAGGCGGCCTTATTGATTAGTAGCTATCTCTTCCAGGCGACCCTTGGGTTAAGTAGAACTGTGACAACGGTGCGTGGTGCACTGTGCTATAGTTAAATACATACTAATAATACATACAAATACAAAGACAGAAGATTTACACATCATAAAGACATCTAAAAGTAATATATATATGCAATCTATAAACTAATACATATTATATAATGAATACATAACAATGATTTAAATACATACATTAATTATTATTTGACAAGTAGTATTGCTTTACAGATTTTAATTTTTATTTGTAAAGGTAAAGGTAATTGGTAAAGGTAAAGGTATTTGAATATTTAAAAGTAATACATTCCATAATTTAATCTTAACATTGTATTTATATATACAGAAGTTTTAGGATACTTTTGGATCTGTTTGTATATTTCCCACCTTCTGTAGAAAGTGAGATGTTTATTTGGTTGTTTAATTTCTGTATTGTAAAGAAAGTAAGGAGCATACTTGACACAGAAATACAAATAAAAATACTAATTTCAACAGTCCTACATTTTCCACTAAAAAAAAAAAAAAAAATAGAAAAAATATTAGTGAATAAAAATAAAATATTAATAATTAAATTAGTATTCACTGGTTAAATAATTTTAAACAGGTCATAACATTTATTAAAGGTATATGAAATCTTGAAAGGATTAAATATGAGATAAAGTGCCGCATAACTATTATAAGGAGTATTAAACAGTGTATGAATTTATATTTTGAACAACTTGGTTGCATATGGTTTATCCCAGGCACTTTTGTTAATTAGTTTGACAAATTTGTTAAATTAGTTGTTTATATATATGTGTTTTCATTTTTGTGAAATAATTTGTCTTAAAAGGTTTTCTGTATATAATTCTTGTTGTTATGAATAGATTCTAACCAAATACCTTTCTTTGCGAGTTCTGTGGAGCATTATGGAGGAGCATGGTGATCGCTATCAGCATGCAAGCAACCTGAAGGTATCGAATAAAAAAAATAAAAAAAAGAAGAAAAAAAAAGGTAATCGCTCATCTATGATGATATATTTTAAGATGATAATCTCGCTAAAATGTATGGGTTAGCGAGTGTTGTGTAACTGTGTAGTATTGATATGGACAAACTTGCTAGAATTGATGGGTTAGAAACTACTATGTTACTGTTAGGATGTTTATATACAATCTTGCTGAAATTGAGGGGTTAGAAAGTATTATATTATTATTAGGATGTGAATAGACAAACTTGCTAGAATGGGGTGGTTTAGTAAGTATGGCCGAACTACAGTAACATATAATTAATGAGTTGCTTTTTGCCCCGACAGTATAAAGTGTCATTCGAATCTAACCTCAAATATAAATAAATTCTTCTGCACAACTAGTACAGCTTAATACGGATGATATATTTGTTATGGCATTGATTTTATATTTATTACAGAAAGAGTGTAAGAAATATGCTTATACATAAAGAATAAAAAAAAAAAATATTTGAATATTATTTGAATGATTAAAATATCTGGATTGAGAATACTATCAGCTCTGCATTATTGAATGACAAGACTGAGGTTTAATAATGTGAAATTGAAAATGTATAGAGGATTGACCGCCGAGTTTCTTGATGGTTATTCTCGGTAAGAGCAACATTACGCACGAATTGTAGATTCATTAAACATATTGAGCATTAACGATTCAAAAGTACTTAAAAGAGGTAATTTGAATAAAGATTATTTAATTTGATGAGTTAATTTTGTTAATGCATCATCTACATCGCACTCCGTGACTGAAGGGTGCAGCGTTGCGATAGTCGGTGTCGCAAAATGAATGGTTTGCATACACTATACTCCGTGGACGTTGTACTGTCACGATAGTAAGCGATTTGATGAGTTGATTTTGTTGTTGTACCATCTACATCGCACTCCGTGACTGAAGGGTGCAGCGTTGCGATAGTCGGTGTCGCGAAATGAATGGTTCGCATACACTGTACTCCGTGGACATTGTACTGTCACGATAGTAAGCGATTTGATGAGTTGATTTTGTTGTTGTACCATCTACATCGCACTCCGTGACTGAAAGGTGCAACGTTGCGATAGTCAGTGTCGCGGAATGAATGGTTCGCATACACTGTACTCCGTGGACGTTGTACTGTCGCGATAGTAAGCGATTTGATGAGTTGATTTTGTTGTTGTACCATCTACATGGCACTCCGTGACTGAAGGGTGCAATATTGCGATAATCAGTGTCACGAAATGAATGGTTCGCATATACTGTACTTCGTGGACGTTGTACTGTCACGATAGTAAGCGATTTGATAAGTTGATTTTGTTGTTCTACTGTCACGATAGTAAGCGATTTGATGATGACATCGCACTCCGTGGTTTGGTGCCGAGATAATCGACGACGAGCGATGGCTGCCGGGTGTGTTGACGGCTGCCGGGTGTGTTGGCTGCCGGCGACACTTAAGCGGGCGCCTATCAGTGATAAAAATGAAAAAGGATTCGGCATGTCCAGGGTGTGGAGAAGAGAAAGGCTTGTGGTGTACTCACCGGTAAGATGGAAGATATTGGGTAAGGATGAAACTGCAGTTGAGGCTTAAATAAATATTCCTTTCAGGGATATTATCAGATTTGTAAAAGCGACTGGTAGCTTAAAGCAGGTGACACTGTCGGGACGGCAGTGAATCTTGTAGCACTACGTGGGAAATTTGTCAAGTAGTCAATCACATGAGCTAACTACAAGTCTGGGCGTCTCCAGGACTCAGTAGATGTGTCGTTTAAGTTGCAGTGGTAACTAATTGGACTGGTTAGACTTGGATAAAGCATAACAACAGGAGGGATAAACGGTGCCATTGTTTCTGTACGATTGTTATTGACTTTAAGTTTATTTTTAGTGTATTTATGATTTGGATTCGTGCTTTTAGGGCATGATATATTTCGCTGTAGGGGCTCCACAACAATAACCAGCAGAGTTCTGTCCTGCTGGGGCAGTCGGCCGGTTCCGAGCGCTGCGAGCGCGCCGCCTCCAGTGCCGCATGCGACCCGGCCCCAGTTATCAGCGCGCCCTCATTGCGAAGCCACGTCACTGTGCAGTATTTCCCTACTTACGTAGACAACCATCCTACTAATATTGTAAATGTGGAAGTTTGTGAGTATGGATGTATGTGTGTTGTTACTCTTTCGCGGCCGACTCGCTGGGCCGGTATTGGTGGGGTTTGGCACATTTATCCGTTGTACACCGGAGTGACATGTGGACTTTAGAATTTATGTTGGTTCTACAGGAATAGAATGACAAAAAAAAGCGTCATCTATTACCGACCAATTACGCGACAGCAGTTTACGTGGGCGGGGTTGCGGGTAAAAGCCAGTATAAATATATATAGAATTTAGCCTTTATACACATCACATGGTTTGTTATAGTTATAATTGCATTTTAATAAACGAATAATTTAATTAGTATACAGCAGATAACATCATAATTTAATATTGTTTTTGTCACCGACGAAATGTACACATAGGTACATTAGTAAACATTGGAGATTTATAAGAATTGTAGTAGGTAGGATGTCGTATTAATGGGAATGTGAAATCAAAGTAATGGGAGTCAATAAAAAAAAAATTTTGGAGAACACTTAAGTTTTTACCCGTAACAGAAGTAGTAATCCATAGTTGCACTTTAAAGTAATGGCCATATGTAAAATTAATTTAAATTTATATGCAGGTTCTGAATGTCTTCTTTTGCCGAGTGTAAAGTGGTATCCCGTGCATGAGGACATACACGCGGTCAGGATGGACGAGTGTAAAGTTGAACAAATAATTACCAACTATTACGAATATTTGGAGGCGGCCACACTAAGCGGGGGGATAAGATGGCGGCTAGCTACAAGAAGGATGTGTTCGATGGAAATGTTATTAATATATTAATATAAATTATAAAGAGGGATCTGTTGTAAAGTAGATTACTGATTACAATGTACGGAAATATATTTAAGGAAAGTTAATACTTTAGTTTTATTACAGTTAGTTTTCAACAATTATAAATAAAATTTTAAAATTAGTATACACACTACGTACAAATATAAATACAAATAAAAATCATACAAAATCAACTATTTTTTGAAAAAAGTGGCAATGCAAAACTGTTATTTACATTGTAGAATAGTGCGATATTACATCTACATCTACAGTTAATATATATTTCATTATATGGAGGAGGGGGTCGTTTAAAATTTCCTAAGCTTGAAGGGGGTCGCTATATAAAAAAGTTTAAGAAGTCCTGCTCTAGGATATTTGCTTGGAATGGAAAAATTAACTTTCATCAAAAGAGACGGACAATTTATGGCATCTCTCAAAAGTTTGAAGAGAAACATGTTATACAAGACACGTCCTCGATTCTGAAGCTAATATATAAAGCTGAAGTTTATTTGTTTGAACAAAAGTTGCAAAGCTAGAATTGAGTGTGTCATTTTATTTTAGAACTCGTACCCAAATTACAAAGGATTTACGTACTTTTGGAAGGCGCAAAGCAGGAGCCGTAAGCTTATGTCGGTTCCTACTTTGTGTATTATATAATCACCTAATTATATGTATTCTTACGCACAAAAATTAAATTAATTTTTATTTTTCAATGCAATTCAATGCTTGCATTGAAAAATTGCTTGGTGTTGGATGATCATAGGAGTATAGTTCTCTCATATCTATACTAATATATAAAGCTGAAGAGTTTTTTTGTTAGATTGTTTGAACGCGCTAATCTCAGGAACTGCTGGTCCGTTTTGAAAAATTATTTAAGTGCAAGATAAGATGAATAGGAGAGGAGCAGCGATAAAAAATAGTACGAAAACGGCATAATTTAAAGCTTTTATTGCGTGCGCTGAGTAAACGGTAATGGTTATTCGACAAATCATATATTACAAAATTGTTCCCCTCTAAAACCTCAAAATAAGCTCTTGCTCTGCGATATTATCGAAGCGTCTCCTGATAATGCTTCTTTAACAGATTTTGCTGGCTCTTCTCGGTAGGAACAGCTTTCCGAACCAGCAGTAGAGTTGACGTATCAAAATCACTTGTTTACAAGTTTATTTGAATAAAGAATATTTTTAATTTGAAAGAGTACGCCGTGTGGTATCCAGCTGAAAAGAATAGTACCAGCCTCTTTCTTACCGAGGTGTCGTAAAATACGACTGAGGTAAGTTGACGTCAGGCAGGCGGCCGGTCGTAAAAACGCAGCCAAATCATGTGACAACATGTTTATATCATGTTGTGCCGACCCCCACTTAGAGTGGGATAAGGGCAGGAAGATGATTTGAATTTGAAAGAGTAACATACATATATCCATACAAACTTTCACATTTATAATATCAATAGTATTATTCAAGTCCTTGTAAAAATCCGTTTCTTCATACTCCTATACCTAAAGCCTAAAGTTTATTAACCTAAGGGCAAACACCTTTCCTATAGACCTATCGCAATGCGCTCGCCCTAGTGCGTTTACCTCGAATTATCTGAACACATTACAAATAAAAAACATTTAATATTAGTCATAATGCAGTCATGTTTGTTTTGTTATTATAGTCTTGAGGAAGGATTTGAGTTCGCAGAACTTGTTTTGTAATGTCTAAATCTGAAGCGGCGGTAGCGGAATAATTAGGACTTGCGATCGAGAGGTCGTGGGTGCGAATCTCGGCTTATACTACTAACGTGAACCCATTCCTAACACAAGCGTTATATTAAGCTGGAGAGGTTCACAAATTTACTAGTAATTTCTAACCAAAATTGCTAGTAACCATCATATCCCTGTCCTTATCCCACTCTAAGTGGGGTCGGCACAACATGTTTTTCTCTTCCATTCTGTCCTATCCTTCGTCAACTCTGGCGCCACTCCTTTTATATCCATATCATACTTCACACAATCCAACCATCTCTTTTTAGGCCTCCCTCTAGGCATAATTTTTTTTTTTTTTTTTTTTTTTTTTTTTTTTTTTTTTTTTTTTTTTTTTTTTTTTTTTTTTTTTTTTTTTTTTTTTTTTTTTTTTTTTTTTTACAACAAATTACACACTAGGATTACATATTTGAACTTAAATGAAATATTTATAATTATGTTGGTGTGTAACCCGCACCGTTACCCACGTATTAATTATTGTGTTAGAGAGTGTTTTATTAGATAATGAGGTTATTATGTTTATAAGAGTTATGTTTTAGCTGTCTCATTTAATTGATTTAATAATTTCGATAACTCTGTTTCTATATTGAACAGACGATAAAAAGAATATATCAAGAGTTTCAAAATCATTGTTATATGACTGGCATATCCGTTGTAATGGAGCACGTTTATATGCGTTCGTTTTGCAAATTTTAACAGCAAATAACTTGCGTTTTTTACATATACGCTGTGGACGGTGTACTGTGCTAAGACGTATTTCATTTGTTAAAGTGATACAATCGAATTTATGGCGGCAGATGTTGTACAATACCATTTGGTCCAAAAAAATTCTCCTATCATGAAGCGAGACTAAAGAAAACTTTTTTAATAACAGATTGTACGATGATCGAGCTCGAAAACACCTATAATTTACTACACGTAAAAATTTACGTTGTACTGTTTCTAACTGTTTAGAGTATTTAGCATAAAAAGGGTTCCATACTACCGAACCATGCTCGAGCTGTGATCTCAATAGTGACTTATAGAGTAGAAGATAGGTTGACGGACGCTTGAAGGTGGCAGATGTCCTGACAACGAAGCTTAGACGCTGCAAAGCTTTATTAACTATATAGTCAATATGTTTGTTAAAGTGAAGTTTAGAGTCCAGCAATACACCTAGATCTTTCACAACAAAAACTTTATCAAGGGATTTATTACAAAGACGGTAATCAAAACTTATATTATTAATTTTTTTGCTAAAAGTTATATATTTACATTTATCAAGACTGAGAAATAGTTTATTGTGTTTGCAGTATTCGGTAAAGCGATCTAAATCCCGCTGGAGTTCCAGGCAGTCACTTAGTGTGTTAATTGTTCGATATATTTTCAAATCATCAGCATATAATAAGTATTTGCAATGTAAGAAGCACTTGTGGATGTCATTTATAAATAAAACAAAAAGTAAAGGACCCAAAATTGATCCTTGAGCAACTCCTGATGTTACTTCGAGAAAGTCCGATGCAAAACCATTGATTACAACCCTTTGTGTTCTTCTTTCAACATATGATGAGAACCAGCGCAGCAGATTACCTCTAATACCATTAAATGCTAATTTTTGCAAGAGTAATGCATGGTCCACCTTATCAAATGCTTTACGAAAGTCTGTATAGATTGCATCAATTTGAATTCTTGCATCCATTTTCTCAAAAATGAAATTAGTGTAAATAATTAAGTTACTAATGGTTGAGCGTTTTTTAACAAACCCGTGCTGTTCGGGTATAATAATGTTATGAACTAAAGGGTATAAGACATTATGTATTAACCTTTCCAAACACTTTGAGAGAGTAGACAACAATGAAATAGGACGATAATTTTCTACAGCTCTCCGCGATCCCGATTTATGAATTGGAATTATGTTAGCTTTTTTCCAGATAGATGGCATAAATCCCTCCTGAATACTTCTATTAAATAGTATAAATAAGGGTTTACTTATTGTATCTACAGTATGTTTAATAAAAAATGGGGAAAGACCATCAGGCCCAGGACTCTTAGTAACATTTAAAAGTTTCAGCTCTTTAATTATATCTTCCAACGAAATAGATATATTCGTGATGAGACTCCCCTCTGACTCATTAGTGATATTTTCAATATTAAAATTACAGAGATTACTTCTTTCATAAACTGAATTAAAAAATGTTGAGAACATCTCACAAATTTCTTGTGGATTGTCGGATTCAGTATCACTGTAAGACATAGTACTTGGCATACCAGTTTTAGATTTAAAGTTCTTTTGAAAGAGCCAAAAAGATTTTATGTCACTACGTATTCCATCTTCAATAGATTCTATGTAGTTATCAAAACAGATTTTAGCCAGTGTTTTGAAACGTTGTCTATAAATAGAAAAGCTATTGTAATGTAATTGATTGCCATATACTTTCCATTTTATCCAAGCTGACTCTTTATTCTTGAAAATATGAATTAATGGTCTCGTAAACCATACAGGAAACTCGCGGGGTTTAAGTGGTCGCAAGGGGATGTGATCTTTAATAATATTGTTTATTTTTTCATAAAATATATCAACGGCTGTTTCCACAGAGCAATTTCTGAAAGCCAATTCCCAATCTATTTCATCAATACATTTATTAATAGCTGAATAGTCACCTTCCGTGAAGCGGAGCCGCGGGCCTGAGTTATGTTTTAGAGAGACTATTACGTTAAGGGAGATGACTGTAGTAAATGGGGGATGATGAGTATCAATTGGCAGAAGAGGATTCGAAGACGCCTCAAGCTTGTTTATATCTGTATTTGTAATTACAAGATCTAATAAGCGGTTATTTGTATTTTTAATACTATTATATTGTTTACCATGAATTGCTGAAACAAAATTCATAAAATATTTGTCTATTACACTATTAGAATTTAATAGCTGCGGTTTGAGGAATGATATACTTTTAGTGTCAATTAAACACCAATCTATATTTGGTAAATTAAAATCCCCGATCAAAAAATATTTGTCTATAGCTATATTATTATTTAACTCACAATCAAAAAAGTCTAATATCGATTTGTAAGAATGAAATGATTCACTCGGAGGAATATATATACCGCATAATAAATTATATTTATCTTTTTGTATTGAGGGGAGTTTCAGCGTGACAAAATCAATAGATGGCTGCAGTGGTACATGGTCGTTAGTCATAATATTTTGAGTGAAAGATGGTGTGTATGGAGACACTTGCAAACCCCGACGAACAGCTATCATAACACCCCCACCGTCAAGCCTACCGGTCGCCTCTCGATTCCGATCACAACGGTACACTATATATCTGGAATCTATAAATTCACTATTGGAGATGCTAGGTATTAACCAGGTTTCGGTTAAAATAATTATATCATAATTCTCACTTAAAATATTCATGTACAACGTATTTAGCTTGGTTCTTATTCCTCTACAGTTCTGATAATAAAGTTAATAATGATAATACAGTTCTGATAATACACATGTAATGTAGTATTAAAATGTTTTATACACGCGTTGTTCGTTTACCCTATGTACGTGCTTTCTGTAATGTTACTGAGCTTTATGGTCGTATAAAATGGTGTTTGGTGTTAATAAAAAGTAATTGTTTCTCTTTAACATATCACGTCATCGAGGCGGCATGTTTTTACCTTTAATATTTAAATGAGTTAATCTTATATTACATCGCGCGCACAGAAATTAATAATTATAGTGAAATAATAATAATAAATATTTGGATCAAGCTTATGAGATTACCGCCATGTGGGTTATTGACTCAACAATAATTGTTCCAATTGTTGTATCGGTAAACGGTATACTAGCGAAGAGCCTCGACCAACATCTCAAGAGGCTCTCGCTTAGTTGTTGGGCAAGGGATACAGAAGGCGGTGTTGCTTGAGACGGCACGCATTGTGAGGAGGTTCCTCACTCTGTATTCCTAACCGCCGGGAGCTTGGGGTCCTTTCTCCGCTCTCCGTGGATATCAATTTTTTTATATTTTTAAATGTTTTTTTTTCGGTATGTTTTAGAAAATATTGAATGAGAGGATAGGTAAATAATAATAATAAATATATGGGACACTACACACACGATTGCCCGTCCCCAAAGTAAGTAATTTAATACTTGTGTTATGGTAGACAGACAGCTGGTGAATATATACTTATATATTTAGTACTACTTATATATTTAATATATTTATTTTAAATACATACTTCAATAATAATATACACCCAGACTCGAAGACCAACAAATTAATTTACAGAAAATGTTGGCACTCGGCGGGAATCTAACCCGCGACCCGCGGAGCTGAAGGCAGTCAAATACCTTACCACAAATAAATCCATCTACATTTACAATGCCGTGTGGTATCCGGTTGAGTAGAATAGACCACCCTCTTTCTTACCAAGGTGTCATAAAATACAACTAAGGTAAGTTGACGTCCCTAGAAATTTTGCCCTTTTTCCTTCACAACAAAATATAAATGAAGGTTAAAATACCTTCAATTAATTTCAAGTTACAAGTACTTACTGAGGTGTCGTTAAAGGCGAATAAGGTAAGTCGACCCGCCGTATGGTATCTGGTATAGTAAAATAGACCACCCTCATTTCTTACCATTGTGTCTTAAAAGGCGACTTAGGTAAGTTGACCCACCGTGTGGTATCCGGTTGAGTAGAATAGACCACTCACTTTCTTATCGAGGTATCGTAAATACGACTAAAGTAAGTTGACGTCAGGCAGGCGGCCGGTCGTAAAATGCGTAGCCAAATCATAATAGGCTTTTGTTTATGATACATCGAATTATAAACTGCATAATATAAAACTTTATTATTGCTTACATAATTAATATAGCATTAGGCGTTACTTTGCGGAGGTCCGTAATACAAAAGTAATGAAAATATTATTTTTCTGTAATCCGCGATAATGTGCAGAATTTGTTAAACATCATGCACTTCCCGCTACTAATAACACAACAATACACAAGCACTGCACACATTCACCACCACAATCTCAACAATGGTTTAAAACAAAATCCAAAATCGCAAAGCGATTTTCTTTGTAATTCTTTTTTTTTCAATTTTTCTTTGTAATTTGCGATTCTACATGTATCAGGTATGAGAACAGATCGCACACTCTACTTTCACATTACATATATTTTTTTTTATCGCGGTTTATAACAAAATAATATTTTCAATACTTTTGTACGTTATTAATCTTAATCGATATTGTGATTGCGAAAATGTAATTCTTATTCTTTTTCACGTCATAAATATAGTAGGTGACAAAGGTTGAAAATCAAATTCAAATTCAAAATTTTCTATATTCTAGTAAACTTATAACAAGTGATTTGGAATCGCCAACTCTACTGCTGGTTCGGAAAGCTGTTCCTTTTTGTCTTATTACGGAAAAAGGTCCATAAAATACTTGTAATATTTTTATACAATAAGCTTATTAGTATTGACACAGTATTTTTCCTCGTATTTTCAATAATATATGCAAAAATCGCAGTTTAAATATTATGTATTCGAAAGCTTAAGTAATACAAAAGCGCGTTAGTGTGAGTGCAGACTGCACCTTGCATGTGAACGATGTCTACACATCAATGTGTGAGTCCACCCTTCCCGTCTCGCCCAATTAAACTTTATCATCATGTCCTAATTACAATTCTCTATTCCATTGTAATAAAGTTGATTATCGATTGGATCGCAGTTCGAGAATGTATCAGGAAGTTTGTCCGTTGTTATTTTGAATCACATGGCGAGAGAGGGGCGTGTATGTGGCGTGCATGTGTGCGTTCACCTTGAAAACCGTCAGTTCTTTGTGCAATGGGTTATTCGGTTAATGGCACCAAGAAAGTCAATGGCGCGGGATGCTTCTGGTACCGTCAACAAAATAGACGCCGTTAATTCAAGCCATATTGATCCTAAATTATCTCTTTAAATGCTTTATTGATTTTATTGTCTGCAAAAGCGTGCAGTATATCATTGCACTATGTCATTATATGTTGTATTATTTGTATTCTTACATTTGCTTCACAGTATATTTTAAGCAATTTAATTTATGTACATAAAAATATAAAGAATTATAAAAAGATAGGTGATGTGTACAATAGACAAAGCAGGAACCGACATAAGCTTGCGGCTCCTGCTTTGCGCCTTGCAAAAGTGCGTAACTCGTTTGTGGGTTTTGGTATAAGATTCTATAATAAAATTCCGCAATCAATTTCATCACTGCCATTACAGCAGTTTAAAAACACTGTTAAAAAGAGGCTGATACAGAAAGCCTATACTCTTGAAGATTATTTAGAAGATAAGAATGTGTGGATATAGCTCTCTTTGAACCTGTACAAGACAGTAACGACTTAATGTAAATAATATTAAGAATTATATTTTTAAAAGAGCAACCGCCGAGTTTCTTGCTGGCTCTTCTCGGTAGGAGCGGCTTTCCAAACCAGCAGTAGAGTTGACGATTCAAAAGCACTTGTTTACAAGTTTATTTGAATAAAGAATATTTTGAATTTGAATTTGTGTAAAATGTATATAAGAATAATTAATCGCATCGATTCCGGGGGGATGTGCAGTTCTATTAGTCGTGGTGGTTGCTAGTAGCATTATCCTCCTGACCTGATTCCACTCTAGGTGGAGTCAACACATATGTAAATTATAAGCATGTTATCACATGTTTTGCCTGCGTATTTTACGACTGGTCACCTGCCTGACGTCGTATTTTACGACACCTCGGTAAGAAATGAGGGTGGTCTATTCTGCTCAGCCGCATACCACACGCCGAGTTGACTTACCTTAGTCGCCTTTTGCGACACATCGGTATGAAAGAGGGTGGTCTATTGTACCCAGCCAGATACCACACGGCAATCTGCTTTGAGCATAACATAAAAATTTGCTCCAATCGGCGATTTAAGCAAAATAATTCATTATTTTTTGTTAAGCACTTAACGCTATTTGAAATCAATATTAGAACTGGACTGGACTTATAAAGTAAAACTTCCCCTGATCAAGTCTCAGATGTGACCGTACTTTTTTCATTTTACTTTTACATCATTTTTTATATCTTAAAAGAAAATACTGAGCATCGGTTACCCTGTTAGACTAGAATTAAAGCAAATACCTATTTCCTTAAACTTCTCTCGCAGGAAATCACGCGGGATTAATTTTTAAATACGTATGACTCTTGTTTGTAATAATTTTTTTTTTCAGTATCCGCTCATTTCTCCATAGCAATATATACTTATATAATTTTTAAATACATACTTAAACACAAATACAAGTATGTGTATAAAAAAGTGCAAATAATATACATTTTTTTATTTTTGGCGCCTTTTTTTGTCACCGGTACACGGTCTCAAAATACCCGCCGTCCTGTAACGCACTCATGCGCGCGCGCATACCAGCGCATGTTGTGGTAGGTCCGTACTGGCTATACCGTTCTAGGACCTGTGTATGAAACACACTCGAATAGCCTTGTGTCTGTTGAGATTTTATCGTAACTGATAGAGAATTTATATTAGGCGTTACTTTGCGGAGATCCATAATACAAAAGTAATAAATAAATAAATAAATAAATAAATATATGGGACACTTACACACACGGTCGTCTGTCCCCAAAGTAAGTAACTTAATACTTGTGTTATGGGTGACAGACAGCTGGTGAATATATACTTATATATTTTTAAATACATACTTAAATACAAATATACACCCAGGCTCAAAGACCAACAAATTCATTTATAGAAAATGTTGGCCCTCGGCGGGAATCGAACCCGCGACCCGCGGAGTTGAAGGCAGGGTCACTACCCACTGCTCCAACGGGCCAGTCGAATAATAAAATAATAAAATTATTTTGCTATAAAATAATATAAGTAAAATAGTAAATATATATAATGCTAAATGTAGAGTGGACAATCGGTTATCATACCTGATACATGCAGGATTCGTAAAAACACATGCACAAACCTCCACGCCGACACGCAATAATAAACGGCTCTATAAATAAATAAGAGGTTATTTTAGTTAATATTTGGAAATCGGCTATATTCGGTTTATTTTATCGGATGATCTTTTTTAAACCGCGTTAAGAGCTCCTGAATGAGATCCCCGTATGGTCTTGAAACTAGCCGGGCTCATACGATAAAATGAGATCTGAGTATAGCCGGTTTCTATACCTCAATTTTAAATATAAAAATATATGGGGACATTTACACACACGGTCGTCGGTCCTCAAAGTAAGTTACTTAATACTTGTGTTATGGGTGACAGACAACTGGTAAATATATGCATATATGATTTTTAAATACAAATATACACTAATATATATAAATTATGAATAACACTCACGATTCAAATTAAAAATCACACTCAATTCAAAAGTCAAAAAAAATATTTCTCGAGAAAAAAAAACTGTACTTAGTTGTGCAAATATTTAAAATAATTATATGTGTAACGCAGTCTTTTGTCTCCTTGTTCCAGTTTAATTTGTTTCGTAACCAAGATTAACATGATTGCGGTGAGGGTTTGCTAATATTTGTTTAACGTTTTTTTTATCATCAGGAAGACAAATGTTTCTTTACTGTAATACATTAATGGCTTTTCACACAAATTGCGGTACCGCGCGTTTATGCCGAATAGTGTTTAACATGTCCACTCATCGCGTAGGAATCTTCTCATTGAAATCTGAATAATATTTAATATAAAAATAGTTATTTCATCCTAGAGAATTATAATAATTTATAATTAAAGCAATAAATATAATGAAGAAATATGTATTTTATAATTAAACGTATGATTATAATATTTATCACGAAAGAATTCAATGACCGACTAGGTCTTCATTTGTGTCAGTAGTTTGTTTTTTTGTTATTCCCATGCCATTACAGCAGTTAAAAACACTGTTAAAAGAGGCTGATACAAAAATACAACTATACTGTTGAGGATTACTTATATAATAATGTGTGGAGCTCTCTTTAACCCTGTGCAAGACAGTAATGACCAAATGTAACTAGAAATAAGAATTATATTTTAAAAAAAGCAATTTCTTATTGGCTCTTCTCGGCAGGAACAATTTTCTGAACTAGCAGTAGAGTTGACGATTCAATAGTACTTGTTCACAAGTTTACTTGAATAAAGAATATTGTGAATTTGAATTCGCAATCTAGTAAGATGCCTACTACACATAGATGGGTATTCGAGTATTTTTTTTATAGTCTGCGATCGAGGGAATATCTAAAGTATTGATTATCGAAATATCACATTACGGATTAAACACAAATGAATACATACTATGACATATTGTTCAATACTAAAATACGACACTGTTTCAATAAACTATTTAATTTATGTCAACGAATGTTTGACGATCTACACTTCCCGTCAAGAATTGTTACATATTAAAATTCAAAATGAAAATATTCTTCTAACAAACTGTGTTCAGTACTTGTGAAACGTTATTTTAAATAAACTACCACTAATACATTACACATGCACACCGATAATCATGAAAGTTTCACTGGAAGATATTTATATCCTGTATATTGTAAAGCCAACTTATAGTTTATTTTTTATCACACGATTCCCGCGGGACCGGGATTAACGCGGGAAAAATTTAATACACTAATTTCCTGGAAAATAATTTCCTAAATTTCATGGAATTCCTGGATGTATCGGCTAAAACAAACTGTCGCTTGTTTCCATTCAGTGTGATACAGCCGTATTTCGTAAGTTAAATTATTTGCTATCCTTCTGTTATTTGCGAACTTGCAATGTGTCGTGTGGACAGTAAAAATTATAAAGCCTTTTATAACGTCCTTAAGGGGTGATTATTCTTGGTACAAATCATTTTGTTTGTGCAACTTAATGCACGTTCAGTCTGCATAAATATTTTTCTTTATATTATCTTTGTAAAAGATACATACATCGGTTAAAGGAAACAAACCTTTAAGAACATAATGATTAGTATCGGATTATATAAGAAAATTTTAACTTTTTTTTAAAAAATGCAATAAAAAAGAAAGAAAGAAAGAAAGGGCCCCTAACATGAGGGACTTGGACCCAGGATTTTCACATAATCAATCCGCCCGTTTACCATTGCGCTATTACAACTTGACAAATGACCAAATTGAAGCTTTACAATCTATTTTTATTTTAGCAGTATTTTTAGTGCCTAAAAGCTGGGATAACACAACATCTTCTTTAATAAAACCTAGCTTTATCGTTTTTTCTCTCCAAAAACCCCTACATGCTGAATTTCATGAAAATCGGTGCAGCCGTTTTCAAAATTCAGAAAAATATATATATACACGTTTACAACTCATTTAAATATTAAAAATTATAGCAAGAATATACTTCAGTCACTCAGCATCCTACCAAGAAATAATTATAATTAAAAGCAAGAATAATTTATGCTTAAAGCCGCTCACTGACCTAAAAATCCTACCAATCCTAACCTATCCTATAAATATTATGAATGCGAAAGTCTGTGAGTATGGATGTATATTTGTTACTCTTTCAAGGCGAATCCACTGAACCAATATCGACGAAATTTAGCAAAATTATTACTTACACACCGGAATAACATATAGACTATAAAAATCCTGTTGATTCTACAGGAATAGGATGACATTGCAAAGCGTCATCTATTACTGCGAGCTGTGAGTTACTACAAATCACTCCCCGAATGTTAATGTCAAGATACGAAACGTCTATGTAAGTGTACCACTTACATACAAGTTCAAAAACACTGTAAAACACTCTTAATTGACGCGTAACGTAAATAAAGAAAATATTTATTTGGCCGCGAAAAAATGAGACTTGTATTAATTTAATGCAATTTCCAAATAAATATTTGTTTCAAGTGCCAAATTATAAAAATAACGTATGAAATGTAATAAATAATGTAATTACTCGAACTGTTTAAATTTTTCAGATTTCTTCTGACGATACTTTGGTTACGGGGCGAAACGTTTGTTAAGGTTGTTGTAGCGAATGTGTGTTGTACTGCGTGTATCAAAAAACACTACTACCAAATACTGTTTTGTTATACACGCGGTAACCAATCATGCATGTATGAGAAAAATTTTTGATTCCTACACTTAGCATAACATAAATTTTGAACCGGGTTTCCGGGTTTTAGAAACAAACCTGGATTAAAGCAATATAAACAATAGCAATATACCTAATTCTACAGAAAGGTTTAAATTAAGTATAAGAAATATTCTTATACGTAAATAATATTACAAAATTGTAGATTATTTGGATGTTAAAAATGCCTGGATTGGAAAATCCTTTCAGCTTCATACAAGACTGCGGTTTAATAATGTAAAATTGAAAATGTTTAAACGATTGACCGCCGAGTTTCTTTCTAGTTCTTCTCGGTAAGAGCAACATTCCGAACCAGTTGTAGCTTCATTAATCATATTGATCATAGACGATTCAAAAGTACTAAGAGGTTGAATATAGGTTATTTTAATTTGATTTAAATTTATCTTTGCACTATGGAAATCCGCAGAGTAACACCTACTTCTTTAAATTATTTTTGCTTTTTTTTAGATTACTAGCAATTACCAGCGGCTCCGAAAGATTGAAACCGTAATATAAGCAATTCGATAACCATTAAAGTGGTTAAAGTGGGTTAACCTCAAAAGCTATGCTAAGCTAAGCTATATAAGCTAAGCAAATAAAAATATATATAAGCTAAGCAAAAGCTTAACTATATGTCGCAGACTTTTATTTAGAACTTTTAGAGGGGAACAATTTTGTAATACATGATTTTTAAATAACTATCACCGTTTAGTTAGCGCACGCGAGGAAAGCTTTATATTTTGCCGTTTTCGTAATATTTTGTTTTGTTGCTCCTCTCCTATACATTTTAACGTGACGTTATATAGCCTATATCCTTCCTCGATAAATGGACTATCTTACAGTCAAAGAATTTTTCAATATATTAGTATAGATTATATAGTTTTTCCATATCACTGTAAATAAAATAAAACCGCCGTGTGGTATCCGGCTGTATAGAATAGTACCACCCTCATTTCTTATCGAGGTGTCGTAAAAAGCGACTAAGGTAAGTCGACCCGCCGTGTGGTATCCGGCTGAGTGGAATAGACAACATCATTTCTTACCGAGGTGTCCTAAAAGGCGACTAAGGTAAGTTAACCCACCGTGTGGTATTCGATTTAGTAGAATAGACCACCCTCTATCTTACCGAGGTGTCGTAAAATACGACTAAGGTAAGTTGACGTCAGGCAGGCGGCCGGTCGTAAAAACGCAGCCAAATCACGTGACAGCATGTTTATAACATATTGTCACATGGTGTAGTCGTAGCTTCATTGTAATGTAATTTGACGATTCGAAAGTCCTTGTAAAAGCCAATTTGAATAAAGAATTATTTGAATTTTGCCGACCCCACTTAGAGTGGGATAAGGGCAGGAAGATGATGAGATTATATAGTTTTTTCATATCAGTGTAAATAAAATAAAAGTTTATACAGTAGGTATTTAATGTCGAATGTCGCGGTTATATTAATTACCACTAGGCTATTAAAAATTATTATGTCATTTTTTACTCTATTCAGCAAAGCTATGTTAATTATGCACAGCAGTACCTTCCTGGATCGACGGCCATGTATTGCAGGCCTTGAGCCTTAAATGTCAGCAGCCCATCTTGCCCCCGAACATCTTTAGGCTACTCACAGACTGGCAGTTTTTAAGCGCAGCGCTTTAACACTGTTTGAAGGCACGTGTGTAATTTTACTAAACGAATTTTAAATATGAATGTGCTTGGATATATGAAAAGAGGCAGTTAGTAAAGGATTTGGTTGGATAGTGTGAAATATGACATACATATAAAAAAATTATACCATAATTGACGAATGATACAAGAGAGTTAGAGTGGGAGAAGGGCAGAAGAATGATAATGGCGATGTAATAAATAATAATTTTTCAAGTATTTGTTAAATTTTTCTTTCAAATAATATAAGTTTTAATGTTGTTAGTGTAGAGTAAAGAAACGTGTTAACCTTTTGTTACTTATCTCCTCATGGTCGTTATCTTGATCGGATATTATAACAAAATATTTTCATTCATTCATTTCAATAATTACTTATGTCATTATCATTACTTATATTTAAGGATCGCTACAAAGTAACAGCTACTTCTTTAATTTTTTTTATATTTAATAGTAGAATACATCACCCTCATTTCTTACCTGTTGTAAAAGGCGATTAAGGTAAGTCGACCCGCAGTGTGGTGAATCCGACTGAGTAGAATATACCACCATCATTACTTATCGAGGTGTCGTAAAAAGCGATTAAGGTAAGTCGACCTGTAGTGTGGAATCCGGCTTAGTAGAATATATCACCCTAATTTCTTACCGAGGTGTCGTAAAAAGTGATTAAGTTAAGTCAAGTCAACCCGCCGTGTGGTATCCGGCTGAGTAGAATATACCACCCTCATTTCTTACCGAGGTGTCGTAAAAAGCGATTAAGGTAAGTTGACCCGCCGTGTGGTATCCGGCAAAGTAGAATTGCATCTTTTTTTTTTAAAATACTGAGCAAAGCTAAATAACCCAGGTACTTACAATACTTATAATAAAGCAACTTTTTAAAAAAAGCTTACGTATAAAAGCCCTTAGCACTTGTTTTGACATCTGCTTTATGTACTTAAAAAAAATATGCTACGATGATATTCTGTGAGAATTAATGTTTAAAATCTCTTGTCTATTTAAAGAGTTGTATATTTAAAATATTTTGTTCTGTAACGTTAAGCCAGTAAAGGTAAGTTATAAATTATTAACGAATTGTGATAAAAATGAAAGGAAGGAAAATATTGTGCAAGAAATAAACCTGCATAACTCCCGAGAATTCCCGGAACATAAAGAATTATAAAACGATATGTGATGTACACAATAGATAAAGCAGGAACCGACATAAGCTTGCGGCTCCCGCTTTGAGCCTTGCAAAAGTATGTAAGTCGTTTGTGGGTTTTGGTATAAGATTCTTTAATAAAATTCCGCACTCAATTTCAGCTTTGCCATTACAGCAGTTTAAAAACACTGTTTAGAAGAGGCTGATATAGAAAGCCTACTATACTCTTGAAGATTACTTAGAGGATAAGAATGTGTGGAGCTCTCTTTGAACCTGTACAAGACAGTAACGACTTAATGTAAATTGTATTAAGAATTATATTTTTAAAAGAGCAACCGCCGAGTTTCTTGCTGGCTCTTCTCGGTAGGAACAGCTTTCCGAACCAGCAGTGGAGTTGACAATTCAAAAGCAGTTTGTTTACAAGTTTATTTGAATAAAGAATATTTTGAATTTGAAGGTTTACAGGTCCCATAGGAAATGTAACTTTATTCTTCAGATAAGGCGATATATAACCTACCAATCCTGCATTGGAGCATCCCGGTGGATATTAGAATCAACCCTTCTATCCTGTAAACCAGAGAGGAGGCTTTTGTTCAACACTGGAACAGAAGCAAGTCGAAACCGCACTATTTTCAACAAGGCTTTTTTTAAGTTTACTAGCAATTAAGGTTACAAATTACTAGTAAACTTGTTAACCCCTCCAACCTAAATGCTTGTGTTAGGAGTAATATAATAATAATCTTTATTCTTTAATCTTTATTAGTGCATGAAAACAGCGGTATTTCAGGAGCCAGTGCCCTTAAGGGATTAAGGAGTGAGTTTACGTCGGTAGTATAATGGCCGGGATTTGAACCCACGACATCTCGACAAGTTACTTCGTTACCGTTACTCTAACCATTCCGTTCGTGTCCGCCGCTTCAAAAAGGCCTAGACTATTTGAGATTTGACACAACAAAAGCTTTGTTTGAGTTTTTCATTGAACAACTGGAACACCAATTAGGCAAAGATGTGTTTATGACAATTTTTAATTCCGAGTAAGGTTACATTTGTTTACCGTCGCGTTTCTTTGTATCTCCGAAATGTGGGTCACTGTGTGAAGGATGTCATCGTTTGCCGTGTAAATATTGTCTGACCGACTTATTATCATTTGTTTTAATGTCCCATCGCGGCCACGTCAGGGGGACCACGATTTTGATTATATACTACCATACTAGACCGTACAAAAAGGTTTAAATTAAGTAAAAGAGATGTGCTTATACGTACAGCATATTATAAAATTGAAGATTATTTGGATGATAAAAAAGCCTGGATTCGAAAATCCTTTTAGCTTGATACAAGACTGCGATTTAATTATGTAAAATTGAGAATGTTTAAAAGTAGCCGTGAGGTATTCGGCTGAGTAGAATAGTATCACCCTCATTTCTTACTGAGGTGTCGTAAAAGGCAACTAAGGTAAGTCGACCGACTGTGTGATATCCGGCTGAGTAGAATAGACCAACCTCATTTCGTACCGAGATGTCGTAAAAGACGATTAAGGTAAGTTGAACCACCGTATCATATCCGGTTTAGTAGAATAAACCACTCTCTTTCTTACCGAGGTGTCGTAAAATACGAATGTGGTAAGTTGACGTCAGGCAGGCGGCCGGTCGTAAAAACGCAGCCAAATCATGTGATAGCGTGTTAATGACATGCCGATCCCACTTAGAGTGGGATAAGAGGAGGAAGATGGTTGACAAGCTGTGATTGAGGCTTCGGTTGCGTGGTAATCAGTGTATCACGAAAGACACAAAACGTTAACCCTTTGAACGACTATATCATCATCATAAAGCGAATTTTTACATTAATTTTTAGCTCATGTTACTTACTGATGGGGAATTGAATGAGAGAAGAAAATGGAATTTAATCATGTGTATGTAAAGTAAAAAAATATCCAAAAAGCAATGTGAAAAATCTGAGCAACGATTTGTGCACATGGTGCTCACTCGACGTGTGAGGGGTTCAACATAAGAGATGAAGAATAAGAGTAGTTCACAAAGGCGAAGAAAAGTTCAGAAATATTAAAATTGTATTGACAAATATTTAACATAGATACTCGTGTGGTCACCTTGTTTAAAGATAACTCATTTGTAGATGAAATTGAAGATATATTTATTAACTAAATGCAATTATGAGAACACTATATTGGATCAGTATTTAAAATATTCATGATAACCTTGTGATGAATTTGTTTTCGTAAAAAAGTTACTGTTTTCTATCCCACTGTTGGGCATAGGCCTTCTCTCTCCATTGAAAACAAGGGTTAGAGCTAAGACCTACCACGCTGCTCCGATGCGAACTGGTAGGTTACACATATCCCCAGAAATCTCTAGACAGATATGAATATAAATAATTTATAGAATTTGGCGTTACGTTCCGGAGATCCATAAAACAAAAGTAATAATAAAAATATTATAATAATTACTTCCTACTAATATTATAAATGCGATTATTTTAAAGTTAGTTTAAATTTTAATTTTTTTATTTTTAAGTTAGTTTAAATTTAACTTTAATTTTAAAGTAATTTAAAGTTTGTGAGTATAGTATATGTTTGTAACTCTTACACGCCGATTCCGCTAAACCAATATCCATGAAATTTGGCACAGTTATTTCTTATACATCGGATCAACATATAGGCTATAGAAATCCTGTTAATTCTACAGGAAAAGGATGACATTGAAAAGCGCCATCTATTATCCACCTATCACATATCATAGACTCCACGTGAACGAAGTCGCGGGTAAAAGCTAGTTTGCATATAAATGTAATATAAATAAAAATATATTGGACACTTACACACACGGTCGTCCGTCCCCAAAGTAAGTATCTACTCGTGTTATGGGTAACAGACAACTGCTGAATACATACATATATAATATTTAAATACATACTTAATATACACCCTGGCTCGAACCAACAAATTGTTTATAGAAAATGATGGCCATCGGCGGGAATCGAACCCCCGATCCACTTTGCCAACGGGCCAGTCAAAGTATGCAGGTTTCCTCACGATATTTTACTTCACCGTAAAAGGTGTGATAAATAGAAATTATCTATTAGACATAAGTTTAAATAGAAAGACTTATTGGTTGCGGGTTTGAACCCGTGATCTCTGGAAAGATGTCTTTCCAGAGATCACGGGTTCAGTACATTCTGCTGCCAGAACTAGTCCCTAGTAGTGCGATAGAAATTCTATCTCCTGATGATGCTTCGGTTGCAGAGCGAAACGATTGTTGAGTTTGTGATAGTGAACGTGTGTAGTGCTTGTGTATCGTGGTGGTGGTGGAGGTTTGTGCATGTGCTTTTACGAATCCTGCATGTAACAGGTATGAAAACGGATTGTCCACTCTACATTTAGCATTATATATATTTTCTATTTTACTTTACATCATGGACTATAGCATTATAGCAAAATGATTTTATTATTACTTTTGTCCGACAGAATTTCGTTAGAAATAAGCTTAAAATTAAAGTGAGTTTTCAGGTGTGGAAAAAAAGAAAAATTGGATATAAAAGTATTTTCAGCGGTCGAGAGTGCAAAACGTGATGTCATGCGCAGACATTGAACCCGCTATCTGCAAAGTCTATAAATTGATATAACACTAATGAGCGACGCTCCACCTACAGACCACCTCGGTATACTGTTAAGCTGACGTAAAATGTATAAAGTATTTAGTATCTTCCTGCCCTTATCCCACTCTAAGTGGGGCCGGCACAACATGTTGTAAACATGCTGTCACATGATTTGGCTGCGTTTTTACGACCGGCCGCCAGCCTGACGTCAACTTACCTCAGTCGTATTTTACGACACCTCGGTAAGAAAAAGGATGGTCTATTCTACTAAACCGGATACCACACGGTGCGTCAACTTACCTTAGTCGTCTTTACGACACCTCGGTAAGAAATGAGATTGGTCTATAAAACAAAAGCAATAATAAAATTATTTTGCTACAATCCGCGATTAAGTAGAAACTATCATCGTCCTTCTGCCTTTATCCCACTTTTTAAGTGGGTTCGGCACAACATATAAACATGTTGTCACATGATTTGGTTACGTATTTTGCGGTTGTTCGCCTGCGTGACGTCAACTTACCTTAACGTTACCTCAGTAAGAAACAGAGTGGTCTATTCTACTCAACCGGATACCACACAGTGTGTCAACTTACCTTAGTCGCCTTTTACGACACTTCTGTACGAAATGAGGATGGTCTATTCTACTCATTCGGATACCACACGATGGGTCGACTTACCTAAGTCGCCTTTTACGAAACCTCGATAAAAATGAGGATGGTCTATTCTACTCAGTCGGATACCACACGACGGGTCGCCTTACCTAAGTCGCCTTTTACAAAATGTCGGTCAGAAACAAAGGTTGTCTATTATATTCAGCTTGATACAAACAACGGTTTGACTTACCTAAGTCACCTTTTAGGACACTTCAGTAAGAAATGAGGGTGGTTTATTAGACTCAGCCTGATACCACACGACGGGTCTACTTACCTAAGTAGCCTTTTACGACAGCTAACGGTAAGAAATGAGGATGGTCTATTCGACTTAACCGGATACCACACGGTGGGTCAACATACCTTATTCACCTTTTATAACAATCACCCAAAGGTAAGAAATGAGGATGGTCTATTCACCTGGATACCTAATTGTATTGTCTATTATTATTATTATTATTTTATGGTCTTTCTTTCTTATATAAAAGAAAGACCAATAAACAGTAATATTAGTGTGTATTGAAAAAAAACCAACCTGAAACGTTAACGTCCTAAAGTTTGTTATCCTTGAAACGTGACTTTCAATAGGAGGCAATGAGCTTGCTAAAGATTTTTGCTCCCACAGATCCATTACATCTCGTGTTTGCGGCTATATTCGAAACAAGATAATGGTAATTTTTTTATAAATTATTATACATATATTCTTTAAATATGTATATTCTTTATAACGCCGTGTGGTATCCGGCTGAATAGAATAGTACCACCCTCTTTTCTTACCGAGGTGTCGTAAAAGGTGACTAAGGTAAGACGACCCGCCGTGTGGTGTCCGGCTGAGTAGAATAGACCAACCTCATTTCTTACCGAGGTGTCGTAAAAGGCGACTAAGGTAAGTTGACCCACCGTGAGGTATCCAGTTTAGTAGAATAGACCACCCTCTCTTACCGAGGTGTCGTAAAATACGACTAAGGTAAGTTGACGTCAGGCAGGCGGCCGGTCGTAAAAACGCAGCCAAATCATATGACAACATGTTTATAACATGTTGTGCCGACCCCACTTAGAGTGGGATAAGGGCAGGAGGATGATGACATATATTCTTTATAGAATCTTTATCTCTAAATATAATGAATCTAAGAATAAAGTAATAAATCACTACATAGTATAAAACAAAGTCGCATTCCTTTGTTGGACCATATATCCCTATGTATGCATAAAACTTTAAAACTACGCAACAGATTTTGATGCGGTTTTTTTTAAATAGATAGAGTGATTCAAGAGGAAGATTTCTATGTATAATAACATTCAATACGGAGTGGAGTAATACTGTAATTTTTGAGGTTTCTGTTAATAATTACATTTTTTCCGCATGCAAACGCAGGCTAAACCCTACGAGATTTATCAAAATGATGTACTAAGTATTTGTACACCTTAAAAAGGTCTACAGAAAAGTCCGCGATGGTATATGTCTATCTCTTATGGATAACCCACAATAGCATTTTTCGTCATTTACTTTTTACGAAAAATAATACCTTATTTTTGAAGCAATTTTTATACAATACAGCATTAATCCTTATCCAATTAAGTTTAAGTTACCTTAAATAAATTGTTGATTTAATATAGATCAATATCGCCGTTTACAGCATGTAATTTAAGTGAACATTTTCGGAGATATTACAGATTTAAAATGCCGTGAGAACGCCGCGCTTCGCCCTAAAGCACTTCGAATCCAGCAGCTATATGTCGCTCTTTTAAGAGTTTATTTAACGACAAGGAAGCTGTGAATGTTGTATATAAAGACATTCTGTAATTAATTGTAAAAATTAAATACATAGGGAAAATGTAAAAGTAAATAAGTAAAAATGTACTATATGAATTTAAATATTCCAAAGATAGAAGAAAATCTTCTTGGTATAGGGAAAGGAAATTGTTTTTCTCCAAATTTAACGCTTGCGGGCCACGGGCAGTAATGAATAAATCAAAACTACTGGATCGATTTTAATCATATTTTTTTTTACACTGAATGACATGGGATATATATTTTATACCCGTGTGAAGCAGGGGCAGGCCGCTGGCTGCAGTTTCACAATGCACGTAATGTTAATGTTAAAAACTACTAAACGTATTTCAATGAATTTTTCTAGGTAGTTATATTTTAGTAGCATGTATCAGGTTTGAGAACGAGTAATACACTCTACATTAAGCATTGCATATAAGTATTGCGTATACATATATTTTTAGCATTACATTTATTTATTCTTTTATCTCGGATTATAGCAAAATAATATTTTCATCATGAAATTGCCATTCAAAATGCCTTGTACTAGGTGGTGTGCCGATTTTTTTTCGAATTGACTGTATATTATTATAAATAATAACAAATACACAAGATTATAACCTACTGGAAATGAACACAACGTGCAAGTATAAGTACACATACTTCACTTAAAGTAAATTACTCTTTTAAATTACTTATGAGTTACGCAGGCATTTACACAATTTGCTTAAATAATAGCTTCTGTATGCGTTGAACTTAGAGTGGGATAAGGTCAGGAGGATGAATTGTTCATTATATAACCAAAAATGGAATTAGAATTCCAGTACTAATTCCCATAAAAATTGTAACGAGTAATAGAATAATCAGTGAACAAATGGGTTGCAAGTGATTCACCCGCGAGCAATTTCCGCCGCGCCGTTCTAATTTTAAAATCGAACCCTCTACACAAATGGAATAAAATCCGGCGCGTGCGCATCCTTCTATTATTTTAGACGCATCCGACAATGGCGGGAGATTGATGGGTTAATTCGTTTTTGGAAATTTAGAAGAACGGCGGAAACAGGAAGCTAATGTTTTATGGTGTATAACAAATTATTTATATTGAAGAACATAAGTGTTTGCGATGGTAGGAATGCGCGACTGTTAGTATTAGATCACTATGAAATATATATAAATGGCATCTATACTAATATATAAATCTGAAGAGTTTGTTTGTTTGATTGTGTGAACACGCTAATCTCAAGAACTACTGGACCGATTTGAAACATTCTTTCAGTGTAAGATAGTTCATTTATCGAGGAAGGCTATAGACTATATAACATTACGCTTTAAAGCTTTCCTTGCTTGAATAAATTCGATATAATTAAAGCTTATTTGTCGGGTTAATATACAGGGGTTGTATATAATGCAAGTGTAGGAAGCGGGCAACGATCACATACCTTATACATGTAGGAGCAGTTGCCATACGTATCACAAAACGCCGCCATGAACATTACGATTTCGTCGTGGAGCCTATCCTCCTGATGCTCCATTACGAAGCGAAACGATCTTAGACATTGACGTATTGAGTGTGTGTAGTGCTTCTGTGGTGACTGGTCTTGCATGTATGAGTATGTGATAATGCCTGCTTACTTACTTACTTAGCATTATAAAAATTCTCTTAACAAACTCGAATTATAGCAAAATAATCATAACTTTTAAACCGTAGAATTCAGCAAACGCTCTAAATTATCAGTTACCTTAAGTTAAAATTTTCAAGTCAGCGTAGCTTAATCGGGGAACGGGCAGTCTCTAGAAATATATACCTAGGATCGAACCCAACTTTTTTTTAAAGTTTTTTTTATTTGCAAAAAATTACCGAGCAAAGCTCGGTCACCCGGATATTCGTCTATTATTTGAATCGCTGATATTTCTTATTATTTATTATCTATGCTACATTTTACATATACCAGCCATTTATATCATGATTGCTTAGGGGATGAACACAAATATACACCATAAAAGAAAATAATTCAACCATAACTTCTGAATGTTGTGAACTTGTGGCGCCACGATTTCAGCTTGTAATAATTATTGCATGCAATCCAAATGCAAGCGCGATCTACTTGTAAGCGGTTGCAACAAAAGCAACATGGCGGCGCGCGCCTGCCCCTGAACCTGGCGCTAAATTTACACGCGACGCATCATCCGGTGCGTGGGCACAGATTAACAAATCAAATAAACAGATACATCAGATATATCTTTTTGTTACGAGTGCCTAACGGACAAGTCCGGGTCGTCACTCTTAGGGTGCGTCTGAAAATCAGTTCAATATCAGCTGCAATAATATTATTGCAGCAAAATGCTGAGACGCATCTTTTTTTTATGTAGTGTACGTTTATTTCCTTTTTTATTTTAGTTTATAGTTTTTGTTGTACTAAACAGAAATAAATGTTTATTATTATCAACAGGGATTTAGCCGTGTGTTATCCGGCTAAGTAGCCGGATACCACCACACGACGGGTCGACTTACCTTAGTCGCCTTTTACGACACCTCAGTATGAAATGAGGGTGGTCTATTCCACTCAGCCGGATACCACACGACGGGTCGACTTACCTTAGTCGCCTTTTACGACACCTCAGTATGAAATGAGGGTGGTCTATTCTACTCAGCCGGATACCACACGGCGGGTCGACTTGCCTTAGTCGCCATTTACGACACCTCAGTATGAAATGAGGGTGGTCTATTCTCTCAGCCGGATACTACACAGTGGGTCGACTTACCTTAGTCGCCATTTACGACACCTCAGTATGAAATGAGGGTGGTCTATTCTACTCAGCCGGATACCACACGGCGGGTCGACTTACCTTAGTCGCCATTTACGACCCTTCTATAAGTAATGAATGTGGTGTATCCTAGTTCGAGTTAATCTTGTACATATATTCAAAATCTCGGAAAAGGCTCCAACGATTTTCATGAAATTCAGCATGTATGGGTTTAGGGGAGAAAAAAATCAATCTAGCTAGGTTGTATAAATAAAAAATCTCGTTTTATCCCTATTTTAGGACACTATAATAACTACTAAAGTAGGAATATACAGTAAATGATATTTGAGCTATCAAACGCATAGCTGTGATACCCTAATGGTAACGCGCGAACCATAAAAGTTCCAAATCTCACGCCCGGCGCCTTATCCTTTTTTATTATTGCATTATTTTATATCTTTAAAAAAATTACCGAAAATTATTTAAATAAGTATATATTATTTATAATTTTTATTTCAGCAAGTAAGTCTTATAAAAAGAACAATTAAAGATTATTAAACTCATTTTTATTATGTTAATGCCTAATGCAGCTTCTGTTTGTTCTTTGACAGGATGACTAAAGAGACGAAGCAGTGCGAAGGTCGACAGCTCTGCGACAGTGACTGTCCGACCCTGAATTCTGTTCCTACTTTTAAGCAGCGAACCTTATGGTATTACAGGATTGAAAAGGGGTTACAATACCAACAAAACTTATGGGAATCTACTGATACGTACATAAGTAAATTCAAAATATTCCGTTACAACATGTTTCTAATCCATAGAGTTGGTCATTAATATGAAAAAGCAGTGTGGCTGGCATATATGCTTGCTTTTTATTATAGCATTAGTAAACAGGTGAAATATCGAACGTTGCCAGCAATTTCCGCGTTGAATCGCTTAGCTGATTCTTTGTGCGAAAAAGGAGCTAGCCCTCTTGTCGAATTCGAATTCCAATTCAAAATTACCTTTATTCAAATAAGCTTGTTAATCAAGTGCTTTTGAATCCTCAATTCTACTGCTGGTTCGGAAAGCTGTGCCTACCGAAAAGAGCCAACAGGAAACTCGGCTGATGCTCCTATAAAAATATAATTCTTATCACTAGTTATATTTAGTTATTACTGTCTTGTACAGCGTCGAAGAGTAGTTAAGTCTACGTATTCTTATTATCTAGGTGATCCTCATCAGTATAGTAGACTTTCTGTATTAGCCTTTGTTTAATTGGGTTTTAAAACTACTTTAATGACAAAGCTAAAATTGAGTGCGTAATTTTGTTATAGAATCTTATACCCGGCCCGTTTTTTGACTGGCCCGTTGGCGCAGTGGGTAGTGATCCTGCCTTCAGCGCCGCGGGTCGCGGGTTCGATTCCCGCCGAGGGCCAACATTTTCTATAAAATAATTTGTTGGCTCTTCGAGCCTGGGTGTATATTTGTATTTAAGTATGTATTTAAAAATTATATATGTATATATTCACCAGTTGTCTGTCACCTATAACACAAGTATTAAAATTGCTTACTTTGGGGACGGGCGACCGTGTGTGTAAGTGTCCCATATATTTATATTTATATTTATATTATACCCAAACCTATATATATTATAGGAGCTGTGGTAGCCCAGCGGTAACACCGTGCGACTCTTTCGAGGAAGTCAGGGTTCGAACCCGGGCAGACACCAATGAGTTTTTCTGTAAAAACTTATGTGTCTAATTGATAATTGCAATTTATCACACGCTTTTCGGTGAAGGAAAACATCGTGAGGAAACCTGCATATCTCTAGAGATTTCTGGAGATATGTGTAACCTACCAATCCGCATTGGAGCAGCGTGGTAGGTCTTAGCTCCAATCCTTCTCTCCAAAAAACGGAGGGAAGAGGCCTATTCCCAACAGTGGGAGAGTAATGGGCCGCTACTTTACTTTACTATATATATTGATCCTTGACGATTCAAAAGTGGTTGAAAGAGCTTATTTGAATAAAGGTTATTTTTATTTGACTCGATTTGAACCTGATCTTCTAATTATAATAGGCGATACAGTACCAATCTTGATAGCCTTCTTAATTAACCTTTTTTTTTTTAGGTTAAGATAAATCCTTGGAAATATTATATTATTTATTAACCCTGATATCGCAACACAGTTTATTTTTAATACATTATCGAATTTATATCATTAGCGTTCATGGAAACTGGTTTATCTGACATAATATGACAGTGAGATAAATAAGGCTATAATATAATAACAAAAATACATTTTTTTTTTACTTGGTATTAAATACATATTTAAATTGTTTTCTCTGTATAGATAAAAATGTATAAATTAAAAATATATAGATACCTCACACCTAAGGTATAACTGTTAATATCCCACTGCTGGGCATAGGTCACTTTCCATTTTTGGAGAAAAGGGTTGGAGTTAAGAGAACGCTGCTAAAATACGAATTGGTAATTATTAATTAATTCTCTAGAGAATAATAAGCTAATTCTCTAGAGATATGCAGGTTTCCTCACGATGTTTTCCTTCATTGCAAAGCGTGTGATAAATTGTAAATATCAATAAGACACAAGTTTTAAGAACAAAAGAGAGCATTGTTTACTCCTAAATAAATATAGTACTAAATAAATAATCGCCGTGAGGCAACACACAGCGATTATTTTTTTAGTCTCAGTAGAATAGACCACTCTCATTTCTTACCGAGGTGTCGTAAAAGTCGACTAAGGTAAGTAAAAGTTAACCCGCAGTATAGTATTCGCCTGACTAGAGTGGACCACTCTCATTTCTTACCGAGGTGTCGTAAAGGACGACTACGGTAAGTTGAACCGCTGTGTGGTATCCGGCTGAGTAGATTACCGTCATGAAAATTCAGTAAAAGGCGACTAAGGTAAGTTGTCTTCAGGGGGCCGGTCGTAAAATAACTCGCCAAAACATGTTGTAAACCCCACTTAGAGTGGGATAAGGGCGGGAGAATGATGACTAATAAATAAATAAATTAAAATCATATCATCATCTTCCTGCCCTTATCCCACTCTAAGTGGGTTCGGCACAACATGTTATAAACATGTTGTCACATGATTTGGCTACGTATTTTACGACCGGCCACCTGCCTGACATCAACTTACCATCGTCAGTATAAAAGAGGGTGGTCTATTCTACTTAGTCGGACACCACACGGCGGGTCGACTTACCTTAGTCGCTTTTTAGGACACCTCGGTAAGAAATGAGGGTGGAAATGAATTAAAATCATATGTTCATAGTTAAGTTGCACTGCACATTCTCAGACATTACCGCTGCATTAAACAACACTATTATTTCTTATTTATTTAACACTCGGCCAGCGAAACAATGGGTCGTAAACGGATCCCAACAAACTGTCTGTATGTTTTGATAAAGAGCTGAGAAGTGAGAAGGTTTATACCATCCGTCTATGTTTACTTAACTTACAATGCTGATCACAATAAAAGACACTTTCGTTAGCTTTATTTTTTTATTTACAACGAAAATGTACAAGTTATATCTATCTTAGATTACTTACACGCTAGGACTATACAAATCATGCCCACGTGGAACGGTCCCAAGAATGCTGGCAGCGTTTCCGCGCTGAATCGCTAAGCTGATTCTTTGTGCGAAAAAGGAGCCAGCCCTCTTGTCGAATTCAATTTTCTTAACAGTATTTAAAAACACTATTAAAAGGACTTTAATATAGAAAGCCTAATACTATTCAACTGAGGATTACTTAGATCATAAGAATGCGTGAGCACACAGCTACTTTAAAACCCTGTACAACACCGTAATGACTATATGTAACTAGTTATATGAACTTTATTTTGAAAAGAGCAAAAGCCGAGTTTATTGCTGGCTCTTCTCAGTAGGAACAGCTTTCCGAACCAGCAGTAGAGTTGACGATTCAAAATCATTTGTTTACAAGTTTACTGGAATAAATGATATTTCAAATTTGAAGTTCGAATAATTTTTACAACGAAAAATTTTTAGGGGTCCCCAAAAAAAACAGATTTTCTCGCTACTAACTACATAAAATACCATAGACAATTCGAAAGCTTTGGATATAATTCAGTATACCTTAGATAAGATCGAAGGTATTTAACAGTTAGGCCATCAATACATTAGTATTTTACAGCTACTAAATAAAAATAAATGATGTAAAAATTTAAATAACTTACCGTCGGAACAATGGCCTACGAAGGTTATATAAAATGGCGTCTCAAGCATACCTACAGCAATGTTAATACGAACATCTTGCTTTAAAAGGCTAACAATTATGTTTATTCACAAAAAGCATATTTCTTCCAACCAGGATCCACATCAGAAGTGGGTAACATTGAAAAGTTCATTGATATTACATGCACTTCCTGGCTTGCCGAGGTCGCTGCGGCGCCGGCGGCCATCTTGCGTTTTTTGACGTTTATTTTTGGCGGGCTTTTGTGCTTCGTGCCGTTCAGAAATGGTAAGGCCACAGTTAATTAACACATGTGACAAAGATCATTCACGTCACATGTAGCAGATGCTGTTAAATTTATCAAATGTGAGGTAATTTTTGTAATTTCTTTTAAGGTTCAGTTGTTTTATTCTGCAGCTTGCTTCTTGTTTCGTAAGTAATGATATTTTGAATTTGCAAACCTGATTACTTTTTTCCCTATATCATATGAGGCTTAAAAATCTTTAGTGTATGATTATAATAACAGACTTTTACTATCCCACAGCTTGGTAGAGGCCTAGTCTCTTCCTTGGAGAGAATTTGTAGAATTCTTATAATATAATATTCTTATGTATCATCATCATTATCCTCTTACCCTAATCCCACTCTAAGTGGGGTCGGTACAACATGTTATAAACATGCTGTCACATGATTTGGCTACGTATTTCACGACCGGCCGCCTGATTGGCGTCAACTTACCTTAGTAGTATTTTACGACACCTCGGTAAGAAAGAGGGTGGTTTATTCTACTCAACCGGATACCACACGGTAGGTCAACTTGCCTTAGTCGCTTTTTACGACACATCGGTAAGAAATAAGGGTGATCAATTCTACTCAGTCGAATATCACACCGCTTTGGTAGGTTACGCATATCTTAGAAAAATCTTTAAAAAAATCAAGTTTTATAACAATATTATGTTTGTAAATATTAATTAAGCACATAAGGTAAAGAAAATACGCAAAATTAAGCAAGGAATTTGATCCTTTGCCCATCACAATGAGTTCATATTTAGAATGACACAATTGAATCATTTCACAAATATAATCAAAGTTGCAAAAGGTTATCTGAACGGAAAAAAATTATCTAGAGGGAAAATATGTATGGTTTTTATTAATACCCAATAGTAATCAACGGCATAAACACTGTCATTGTGTAGTTTTGGTTTTCCCTCCAATAAATGGCGCCATTACAACTAGAACGCCAGTGACGTTATATTGGTCTTACATTTAATCAGCTTACAAGAAAGTTTTTTTCCCACCAAAATGGACTATGGTATATACAGAGTGACTGAGCTGGGCTCGTTATTTTTTTTAGAAGAATGCAGCTGCCGTGTGGTATCCGGCTGAGTAGAATAGATCACCCTTAATTCTTACCATGGTGACTTAAAATGCGAATAAAGTAAGTTGACCCATTATGTGGCATCCGGTTGAGTAGAATAGACAACCCTCTTTATTACCGAGGTGTCATAAAATATTACAAAGGTAAGTTGACGCCAGGCAGGCGGCCGGTGGTGGGCAGCGATAGCCTCCTTCTGTTCTGTGGAGGCAGGCGGTGGAGTGGGTCCGGGAGCTCTTGTTCTGGAGACAATCTGCTGCTGGTGAGTACACGTGTTTGGGACTTGTCCAAGCCTATCGTCTGCCAACCTGACAAGGAACCTTCGGGCATTCTGCACGGGGTATTTCGAACACCTGGCTAACAGCGGAAGGGGACTTCTCTTTTGAGAGGTCCCTACCCGGAAGAGGTGTCTCTGGGATCAGAGCGGATCGGGGCAATATTTTATTGTCTATGGAAACATTTTAGTCTGGCGCCCCTACTCTATAATAATAAGTACATGAAAAAAATTGAAGTCTATATAAAACCGCGTTCAACGAAACTACAAATGTCAGCAATGTTTATGCAAAACACTCATTGAAATGGCAAATGGCGAATGCATTGCAGCAAGATTCGCTATAACTGTTTAACTGCGACCTGCCGCAATGCGTTCGCGCTCAAGGGCATGGACTGGAGTGGCCTGGAGTAGACCTTTAGACAACTTTCTAAGTTAATATAATGATAGAATTATTTTGCTTTAAAAACCAAAAATAATTTTGTACTATGGAACTATCCTTATTAACGCTACTCCAGCTACAGATTTGATACTTTTTCAAATTCATATTATTCTTTTTTGGTGGGTAGGTGTCAAAGTGATAAAACATTTCAACTTTTTGCAAATTTTTATATTATTTTATTGTAGTAAAAAGTAGTAAATTTATATAGAATATGTGTCAATAGTGTCCCTAGCCCATCAGCTTATCCTTTGAAATAATAATTGTGCTGAGTTTTTCAATAATTTACATTTTCATAAATTTTGTCACATCACTGCATAGTTTATTAATTTTTTTGTCTCTCAAAAAGACTAAAATAAATATTAATGGATTCATTGAAGAAGTCTTTGGAAGAACTTACAGAACACTTCAATACAAGAATGGCAGATTTTCAAAAAGATCTTAAGTGTTCTATTCCAGCAGCAAATCCAACCTCAAACATTAATTCACAATTTCTCACATTCCGAACATTTGTGCTGAATTCTCTGGAAAGTTTGCAGTTACAGTTACAGCTGTTGTCCAGGCAGCAAGATGAGATGGAGATGAGATCCAGACGAAAAATGCTTTTAGTGCACGGTGTGTCGGAGCTTATCAAAGATGATCTATCCAATAACATATCTAAGTTTCTATCTGATCATCTCAAAATCTCTGTACCGGTGGATTCAATTACACAGTGTCATTATCTGGGCCCTATCAGATCTAATAAACATAGATCTTTAATTATGAAGTTCAAGGATGTGGCTCTAAGAAATAAAATTTGGTTCGCCAAGACCAACTTAAAAGGTAGTGGAGTGACACTGTCTGAATTTTTAACTCGAGGCAGGCATGAAGCGTTCATAGCTGCACGGAAGCGTTTTGGAGTATCAAAGTGCTGGACTAGAGATGGGTGTGTTATGGTGCTCAGTCCTGATGGAAAACGGCACCGCATAGTCTCATTGTGTGAGCTGAATGCAATTCCTGATTCGGCTATTGTTTCTCCAGTGACAGCGAATTCAAGCGGCGCATCGGTAGAAAAAGACAGTAGGGTGACAGTAAGGCAGAAAAAAACTTTCAGGAAGTAGTGTTCCTTCTATCTTGAATTCTAAAATGCTCCATCTATATAAATATACATATTTATAATGTAATTCAAAACCTAGTATTTGAGGAATTTATACTTTTGCTAACCTTTTTATTTATTTTTAAATTTTTCTTTTTCTAATTTTTTTTTTTTCTCTCAATGTTATTTTTTCAATGTTATTTAGTTATCAATTTTAGTTATAAATTTGCTTCACATTTGTATAGCCAAATCTTATGTCAATGCAATATGTAGTTAACTATAATATTTGTTTTTTCAAACATATTTCACAACCTTCTTTAAAAGTATATTTTCTTTTTCTTTTCTTATTTTTATTTTTTTAGGTATGTATTTTTTACAAATAATTAATTTTGTTTTAGTCAAACTGACATTGTCACTAGGCTAACGACATAACATTATGTTATGTGACTCTGGATTCTTGGAATTTTGTCTGCCATAAACTTTTAATTCCTGAGTGTACCGGAAATATTCAGATCCACGGAAATTACGTTTAAAATTCTTTTTATTTAAAATTTATTTGTACATTTATTACTCTTATACTTTCGCCATTTCATAAATTATGTAATTTTTATACAACATTCAGCGATTACTTTGTATGGCAGTCTGTTTTGCTGTTGTTATTTTAGTGAGATTTTTACATGTTTGTTATGTTGTGATACCTCAGAATAATTATTGTGTAACCATTTCAATGTTTCTCTTCCATACAGCTGGTGGGTGTTGGACATAGTTGTTTGATATTATATTAGTTGGTAGTTTATATTATATACAAAATTTTATTATATTTAATTTTATAATATTGTTATTTTTAGTTTATATATTTTATTAATATTTCAATGTCGTCCCCAAATATTAGTATAAATAGTGACCTGTTTATGTCTCTGTCATCCAGCAGCGAGACTCTCAGTGAGAGCAGTTACCACAGTACATCTTCTCCATCCCTAAATATTGCCTTAGATTCTTATTTCTCAGATTGTGTGAAGAATTTCAACGTAGTTCACATTAACGCCCAAAGCATTCCGGCTCATTTCACTGATATGCTCGTGTCGTTTGAGTCACAGAATATCCATGCCATTCTCATTTCAGAATCTTGGCTTAAACCTTGCCTACCATCCGTTTCGTATTCTCTTCCTGGGTTTCACCTCATACGCAATGATCGCGCTTCAAGGGTCGGAGGAGGTGTGGCGATCTATCTAAGATCCTATATTCCATTCAAAATAATTAGCTCGTCTGGTCAACCACCGCCTGATGATGCCTGTGAGCACTTGCTTATTGAGGTGACGCTATCCCAGTCCCGAGTCCTACTTGGAGTTTTTTATAACCCATCACTCCTTAATAATTATTTCCTCTCCTTTGAAAAACTTCTTGAAAATTTTGTTCCCTCTTATAGCCATACAATTATAATGGGTGATTTCAATACATGTCTACTTAAAAAAGATTACCGTTCTCGAAAATTGTTATCTGTCACAGAGGCCTGTAATATCCACATTTTATCTTCCACAGCCACCCATTATTTTCCTAACTGTGCTCCTTCTCTTCTTGACCTTATAATGGTATCTTCCACTGATTCTGTTTTCAAGCACGGACAGTGTTCTGCCGATGCATTTTCTCATCATGACCTTGTATATATTTCGTATAAACTGCGACCTCCAAGAAATAAACCTAAAATTCTTCTGCGACGTAATTTTGGTGGGATGGTAGTCGATAATTTGCGCAACGATGCTCGGCAAATTGACTGGTCGATTGTTGAAACGAACAACTCTGTCGATCAAAAGGTGAATATTTTCAACTCCTTACTCACACAACTCTTTGACCTACATGCACCGACCAAAACTGTGAAGATTAAACATCTACCTGCACCCTGGCTAACCGATGATCTTAAAGATAGGATTCATGAGAAGAACTTAGCAAAATCCAAGCTGAAGTCTAATTCTACTGAGACAAACCGACGCAATTATAACAAGGCTAGGAATCGTTGCAATACACTGTGTAGAGATGCACAAAGACGCCACATTCACACATCGGTCGAGAACGGCGACGCATCCAAAGTTTGGAAATTTCTTGAAACTGTAGGAGTTGGTAAAACCAAAAAAAAATCTGCAATACATAATATTGATATTGACTCACTGAATCAGTATTTCTCAACTTCTCATAACAAATTTAATCCTTTAAATAAAACGACTACCCTACAATCTCTTTCAACGAAACCAACTCCTAACTACCCACCGTTCTATTTCAACCAATTCTCTGAATGTGATGTTAAGAAGAACATTCTGGCTATTTCCTCGAATGCCGTCGGTGCTGATAGCATTAGTCGTAATATGATCATCCCGATCCTTGATATTGTTGCTCCTGTGTTGACCCATATTTTAAATGCATCCATATCCTCTTCTACGTTTCCTGAAACATGGAAATCCGCTCAAATTGTTCCTTTACCTAAAAAAAATAATCCTGTAGACTCATCCGATTTTCGTCCAATTTCCATTCTACCCTTCTTATCCAAAGTCCTTGAAAAGATGGTTCATCAACAATTAAATGTATTCTTAAACAATCATAAAATACTTAATGCCCATCAATCAGGCTTCCGGCCTGGACATAGTACGGCTACTGCTCTTATCAAAGTTACTGACGACATTCGATGGGGTATGGACAGCAAGCAACTTACTGTATTGACGTTGCTGGATTTTAGCAATGCGTTTAATACAGTTGACTTTGATGTGCTGTTAAGTCTGTTACGTTCTCTTCACATATCTCCATCAGTGATTGACTGGTTTCGAAGCTATCTCATAGGCCGACGGCAGCGCATCCGGGTGGAAGACAGTTTTTCAGCCTGGTGCGATGTTACGTCTGGAGTGCCCCAAGGCGGCGTGCTATCACCCTTACTTTTTTCCATTTTCATAAACTCAATAACTCATAACATATCTTCTCTCTATCACATGTATGCAGACGACGTTCAAATTTATGCGCAGTCCACGGTTGATAATCTTACCACAGCTATCTTTAAAATAAATCATGATCTGGATAAAATATCACAATGGAGCCAGTCCTATGGTCTTGATGTAAATCCCCTGAAATCTCAGGCTATTATCATCGGTAGTCCTGGCCAGATTTCTAAAGTTGATTGGACCTGTCTTCCGTCGGTTAAATTTAATGGAGTCACGATACCCTACAGCGATGTAATTAAGAACTTAGGTATTTATATGGACAATACTTTGAGTTGGTCGCATCACTTGAAAGAAGTGAGTAGGAGATCATTCGCTGCTTTGAGTTCTTTACGACGATTACGCTATCTTCTTCCTATTCCTACCAAAATTATGCTCGCACAAACTTTGCTTCTTCCTATTCTTGATTATGCTGACACGAGCTATATAAATTTAACCCAAGACCAATTAAATAAACTTGAGAGGCTCCAAAACATTAGCATTAGATTCATATTTAATTTACGTAAATATGATCATATTTCCGAATTTCGTAATCAAGTGGTTGCCAATCCGTTTTCGCCGGAATTTACATTGTCTTTCTCTTCTGTACTGTGTGTTATTTAACCTCACAACTCCGTACTATTTAAAGAGTTCTTTTAAATTTTTGGCATCCTATTATCGTAGACCCGTTCGCCAAACAACCATGCTCACTTTAAAGATGCCTGCGCACAGAAGCAAGTTCTACGACAAGTCTTTTGCAGTTCAGACCATTAAGCTTTGGAACTCTTTGCCATTGCCTATAAGGCAATCGGAAAGCTTATTTTTGTTTAAAAAGCGGGTTAAACAGCATTTCTTGTCTCTTACTGGGTTACTGTGATGCGTGATGATTTTTATATATGTACTCTAAATAAATTATATTTATATATGTATTAGTATATTTTATGTATCTATGTATATATTTATGTTTATGTATGTATTCGTATGTATATCTTAATTAATATTCTTTATTCTTTGTATATACACACCACCTACTATATATCTGTAGCTTTGTCCTTTCATCAACCTGGTTGGCTGGAAGAAATCGCTATTTAGCGATAAGTCCGCCAGATTGTAGCACTACTTTTCAATATGTACTTATAATTGTTATTTTTAGTTTTTACTGTTTTTAATGTGGTGTTCAATAAAAGTGTTCATTCATTCATTCATTCATTCATTCATTCATTCATTCATTCTTTATTCAAACAAACTTGGCAATTGCTTTTGAATCGTCAACTCTACTGCTGGTTCGGAAAGCTGTTCCTATCGAAAAGAGCCAGCAAGAAACTCGGCGGTTGCTGTTTATAAAAAATAATTCTTATTACTCGTTAAATTTAGCTATTACCGTCTTGTACAGGATCGAAGAGTAGCTGCCTCCACGCATCTACGTAATCCTCAATAGTTTAGTTGGCTTTCTGTATTAGATAGTGTTAAATTTTATAGGTATATATTTCTCAGTTGTCTGTCAACCATAACGCAAATATTAAGTACTTACTTTGGGGACGGACGACCGTATGTGTGTCATATATATTTATTTATATTTCAAAAATTTGAAAAAAGGCAAAAAGAGACAAAACCAGAATACATTAGAATGAGCATTCTAACCAACAACTGTTACACGTATAAAAACTGGTAAAAAATGCAACATTTTAATTCTAAGTAAGGATTTAATTATATAAATGTATAAATGTCCAAAAGTTTTTTTTTATTAAACTGTTCTTGTTTAAACCCTGGTCAAGGACCAACAACTTTTTTGTTAAAAGTTATTTGTCCAATTGATAATAACAATTTATCACACACGCGTTTCGGTAAAGGAAAACATCGTGAGGAAACCTGCATATCTCTAAAGAATTATGGGAGTATGTCTTACCTATCAATTCGCATTGCAGCGTGGTGAGTGGTTCCAACACTTGTCCCCAAAAGTCGCGAGAAGAGTTAGTAGAATAGACCACTCTCTTTCCTACCGAGGTGTCGTAAAATACCAATACGGTAAGTTGACATCAGGCTGGTCGTAAAAACGCAGGCAAATCACGTGACATGTTTATAACATGTTGTGCCGACCCCACTTAGAGTGCGATAAGGGCAGGAAGATGATGATAGCATATATCTATTGCAACGTTAGTGATTTTTTTAATTTCATTTTTTAGAGATATAGGCTAGTTATTTGTCGATTAACTATCCGACACTTTTTCAGTAACTCGTGAAACAGGCCCTTAGAGTGGGATAAGGATTATGCGGCTATCACAGATAGATAGATAGATAAAAATTTTATTGCACAAACACATAAAACACATACGGACTTAAAGTAAACTTATATATACGTACAAAGGGCGGCCTTATCACTGATTAGTGATCTCTTCCAGGTAACCCTTTTTGCAGGATTATCAGAAAAAAAAGAGCGTGACAGGTGTGCAAAAGGAAAACTCGCATATTTATAATAATATAAATATACTTAGATAAAACTATTAATCATAATATATATACATGTATATTTAATACATAAAGCTTGTTATTAATAAAAAAATGTAGTTTCTATTCCACTCGCTGTTCTGTTACTTGCGTCGAATAAATAATCGTCGGTTCACGAATCGGACGTCAAGGCCGGACGTCGTTGTCCGCTTTGTTGACGGCCAGTCCGACCACGTTTCTGACTAATTTCACTTTCGGAGCTTGTTTGCTTTCTGAATCCTGAAAGAATGCTGTACGCTTACAGATCTATACTAATATAACATGCGAATATCTGTCTGTCACGCTTTAACGGATCCGCTGGAGCAATGTTGATGAAATATAAGCATTAAGAACCGTATGATTTTTGCTACTCATCCATCACAATCGAATTTGGATCAAAATACACCTCATCGTATTTTGCGAATTCAAAGCACCATTTGAAAATACCAAATGGTAGATATTTTCAATGACAGTTTAAGCGTATTCAAGAAAGCTACTTTACATCGGATTATAAGTGATAAGTGCTGATCTTAAATCTCACTTTTTGGCAGGTTGTATTAAGTAGCGGCCTGTTACTATCCCACTGCTGAGAATAGGCCTCTTCTCTCCGTTTTTGGAGAGAAGGTTTGGAGCTAAGACCTACCACGCTGCTCCAATGTGGATTGGTAGGTTACACATATCTCCAGAATTCTCTAGAGATATGCAGGTTTCCTCACGATGTTTTCCTTCACCGGAAAGCGTGTGATAAATTGCAATTATCAATTAGACACATAAGTTTTTACAGAAAAACTCATTGGTGCCTGCCCGGGTTTGAACCCGTGACCTCCACGAAAAAGTCGCACGGTGCTACCGCTGGGCTACCACAGCTTCCGGTTCAGGTTGTATTAATTTTCTATTTTATTATTTCTTTCTTTTCTTTTAATTTAACGATTACATAAAATTACTATAGTTAAATTATATCTCTCAGTTGTCGTAACATAATTTGAAAGTTGTTATTACCTTTAATTAAAATACTACTTATTTTAAGTTGTTCAATGTATAATTTAAATTTGAAGTGTGTATTTTGTTGGTGATCTATAAATCTAATTGAGCAGGTGGAGCTTGATCCGGAGTATTATCACTTCCTTAGTCCGCCCATTATCCGCTGAGCTATGACAACTTTATGATTCACAGCTAAAATATCATATGCATTTAATTCAACAGCAAAATTTTGAAATAAAAATTTGCTAGATCAATTTTTTCACCCCCATTTTTTAATAATAATTTGTTGGTTCTTGGAGTCTGGATGTATACATGTACTTAAATATATACTTAACAATATATAAGTATCTATGTTTCAGTTGTCTGTCACCCATAACACAAGTATTAAAGTATTAAGTTACTTACTATGGGGTCGGACGATGTGTGTAAATGTCCCATGTATTTATTTATTCATTTTTTATCTTTCTCTTAAAAAAACCCATAATCCATTTTATCTAAGACAAAATATATGTTGACGATATGATACGTCGACAAATAACTAATTATATGTCTTAGTTAAACTGTAAAAGTAAAAAGCCAATTAATTAAATTAGTTCCGCGTTATCAATTTTAGCACGGAACTTCGTTAATTAGCACAACCTAAGCTCCAAACGTCTGCCGTCAAAAATTCCATCTTAACACCTGCAACCTAAATAGCGTTTTCCAGCTATATCTGTGTTTTACTGTGCGGGGTCAACATTCGTTGTGCGAAATTGTGCTAATCTGTGTCGTTGACCCTCGCTTTTTATCTGTTACCATGCCGATGGAGTTGGTTACATCATTTTTTATCACGACTGACATTATAATATCAGAATATTTTTTATTAACCTTTAATACCTTTAGATAATGATAAAACTATTAAGTTATTTGTAGGAACGATTTTCAAAATGGGCTCCCGGGAAGAAGATTTTAGGATAAGTAAAATTATTACTACCGTTTAGCTGACCAGAATAGTACCACCCTCATTTCTTACCGAGGTGTCCCGTCCCGTCCCGTTGAGTAGAATAGATAACCCTTCTTTTTTCTTATAGAGGTGTCGTAAAATACGACTAAGGTAAGGTAAGGTGACGTCAGGCAGGCGGCCGGTCGTAAAAACGCAGCCAAATCATGTGACAGCATGCTTATAATATGTTGTACCAACCCCACTTAGAGTGGGATAACGGCAAGAGGAGACTTATTGTTAAAAACTGGCTAAATCAAGTCTGAGATTTATTTCACTGCCAATTCAAGCAATGACATAAACGCTTCCATATATAGCGGTTACCTAACGCGTGACGTCAGTTCCTAGCTTTCCACGTTTCCCGCTTTCCCGCGGCCATTGACCCCGCCTAATGACGATTAACGTCTGTCGTTCACCGATTGATCATCTTGTTTGACTTGTCAAGTTTATTAGAAAATACGGTGCGTAATAAATGGTTTGTAAAGGTGAGCCATAGGCAGGACTGTAAGTGAGAGTGTAATAATGTGTAACAAATAATAAGAGAGGGAATATAAGAGACTAGCCTTTGCCCGCGGCTTCGCTCGCCTGGAATTTGGTCTGCCACACTAAGGCTAATGACAAATTATTTTAAAGAAATATATTTTTAATGTACTAAAATGTACATTGTAAAATGGTAGCTAATTTAATTTTATTTATGGTTCACTATTTTGGTCATAGTGACTTCCACATAAAATATAGAAATATGCTCTCACAGACGTTCACTATCTCAAAAATCATTTCGCCCCGCAACCGAAAGATAGCCGATGCATAACCTATAGTACTGTAAAGTTTCATCCAATAGTTTTATTCATGAATGAGTAACAAACGTAAACGTATACTTACAAAATTTCGCATTCCTAATATTAGTAGGAAGTAGGATTTACAGATGTAACAATTAATAAAATTTTAATCTGTAATATTTAAATGAATCTTGTATGTATATAAATATATTTTCTGAATCTCGGAAACGGCTTCTACGATTTTCCTGAAATTCAGCGTGTAGGGATTTAGGGGGAGAAAAATCATTCTATGTGGGGTTTTATTTAAAAAAAATAGGTTTATCTCTGTTAAAACGCAAAAATTAACACTGAATATATAACTATTTTTGCCGTAAATCGTCAAGTTAGCGTAGCTTATTCGGGGAACGGGCGGTCTCGAGAAATACCTAGGACCGAGCCGCACCTACTAAACTATAAGTTAATAAAAGTATAATAATAAATAATAATAAAAAAATATTAATAAAAATATAATAAAGTTAATAAAAATAAAAAGTTAATAAAAAAATTTTTTTCAAGTTTCTTTTTTTATTTTTTTAAAAATTACCGAGGAAGTCTCAGGCAACCAGGTACTGACTTATAATGGGAGCACAAATACGGCAGTTAGGAGAAGGAACATAATCTGGTGTAAGCCTCGATCCATCAATGACATCATTGGGTTAAGGAACCGACGAGCTGACGCCGACGGTCTGATTTAGAGCCGCGTCATTACCAATCATTGCTTTTCACGATGAACTTTAACTGGGACGGTCTAAAACGGTCAATGATTCCTATAATGTTAAATATTAGACAGGTATTTCTGTACATCTGTGACTATTTTAGAATTTAGTTGTTATTTGAATTGGGTCTATAATAATTCATACTAATGGTATAAATGGGTGTAGCCAGCAATTAAGCATTTAAAGTAAGTGCACTAGTGATTGACCATGTACTAATAGTTGACCGTTTTGTATGAAATTTTAAATTTAATATTATTAATTATTATTTTTTACTAGCTACAACTAACAAAAAGCTTATTATTTAGAATTTCAAACAAAACGGTACACTACTAGTAATGGTTCATTACTAGTGCCCTTACCTCAATAAGAAAGAGGTCAGCTGAATCCAACTCGGATGGGCAGCTGGAAATCTTTTCGTCCTAAATACCACAGTGTCTGAAGAGCATGGTCTTCGAATAGTGCCATGGGCCTCATAAGAAAGCTCAGAGTCACTCAGTGGGCGATGGAGCGAGCTATACTTGGAGTATCTCTATGTGATCAAATAAAAAATGAAGAGATCCGTAGAAAAACTAGAGTCACTGACATAGCTTAGGGTGTCGCGAAGCTAAATTGGCGATGGGCGGGACATATAGTGCGGAAAACCTATCTATAATATTGTGAATGCGAAGGTTTGTAATTATGAATATATGTTTGTTACTCCTTCACGGCGAATCCGCTAAATCAATATCGATGAAATTAGGCACAATTATTCCTTATACACCGGTGTGAAATATAAACTACAGAAATCCTGTTAATTATACAGAAATAGGATGATACTGAAAAGCGCCATATTTTATCAAACTATCAGGCGAACATAGTCCACGCAAACGAAGTTGCGGGTAAAAACTAGTAAGTCAATAAGTTTGATTTATTGCTCTAGCACAATTAATTAACTTCAAAACATCAAAAAGACAATGCTTGAATAAATATTCATATACTATTTACACAAAAAAAAAAACGGTTTACTTTTTACTATACCTCTATTTAAAGTTGCATAGTTAAAGTTAAAATATTTTACATTGTAAATGAGTAAAATTAGAGTGGGATAAAGGTAGGAGCTTTATCCCACTCTAAGTGAGGTCAGCACAACATGCTTTAAAGATGTTGTTACATGTTCTGGATAGTTATTTTACGATCTGACGTCAAATTTAGAGAATTATGGAGTAACTCAAAATTATATCGTCATTCTCCTGCCCTTATCCCACTCTAAGTAGGGTCAGCACGACATGGTATAAACATGTTGTAACATGATTGGACTACACATTTTACAACCCGCCGCCTACTTGACGTCAAATTACCTTAAGTAGCCTTTTACGATACCTCGGTAACAAAAGAGGCGGACTATTTTACTCAGCCGATACCATATGGTGGGTGAACATACCTTAGGTCGCCTTTTACCACACCTTGGTAAGAAATGAGGGTGGTTTATTCTACACAGCCGGATACCACACGGCTTTGGCAAGTTTTTACTCATACATATTATTAGTCCCAAAACTCTTGTTACATAAAACACTTGCAATACCAGTCTGCACTCCTAATTGCGACAAATGGCAACCCCATTTCAAGAACACAGTTGGGGCGGCGGTGGACGTATCCAATAGCTGAAGCCGTCACCCCTGACCTGTAGCGAGTTTGGCCACAGGATCGGCGTTTCTCGCCAGTGCAAGAAAACACCAAAATGAGTTCCACTTAAGACAGGAAAAAAACCAGTTATAGTGAAAAGTTATAGGGAAAAAATGTAACTCCTGAATGTAACCCACAACACAATTTCTATTAATAGGCAATTCATAAGTAATTTCTGTCACAATTGTAGGTAGTATACAAAAAACGTCTGTGCGCTTGATGTTAGTGTAAACAGACCCAGTTACCGGTGTTCCGGGTTCAATCCCCGGCTGTAACAATTTTCAAAGGTCAATGTTCGAGTGAAATCATTGCTAGCGAGCGAAGGCTATAGTTTTTATTCAGTCAATTGCTCATGACGCTAAAATGTTTATTTCTTTGTTATTGATGACAAATCAGACGTAACTATTTTACTATATATCACTACATATAAAACAAAGTGCCTTTTCGCGTCTCTCTGTCAATCTATCTGTTTGTGATTTGTTCAAAAACTACTAAATGGATTCATGCGATTTTTACTAATAGCCAATGTGATTCGCGAGGAAGTTTTAAATATAGTAATAGTTAACATAAATTTAAAAATGAAATCACTGGTTTTTCGAAGATCTTGAAATTTATCCATAAAATTTTTCAATGGGAAAATTGATAACCATGAACCGTTAAGTAGATTTAATAAAAATGTACCTTGTCAACCTCCTCGCATTCCATATCCGTTCTTTAAGACATAGTTTGCTAGAACGAAACTGGTGATACCCCAATATCACGTATCTTATATAATAGCTGTATAATGGACGCATTATCACCGGATTTTGGCTGCGATGGGCTTTCATCGTTTATAAAAAAATTTACAAAAATTTTAAGGAATTATTCACATATTGTGTAGCTTGAATTATATTTAGAAAAGAGTCTCTCGTTAGAATCTCCACTACTAAACCCCCTGGAGTCTCCGGCCCATCCAGATTGACCTCTACTAATCAGAGGGACAACTGGATTGACCACCCCACAGTGGACCATTCGCAAAGACTAAGACTTCATATTAGAGTATTCCAAAGGTTTCCCAGGATGCGCCACGAGTAGACCGATCACTTTGGCACCCCTAGATGACGTCATATACGTTAGTCGTATTTTACGACACCTCAGTAAGAAAGAGGGTGGTCTATTAAAAAACGCGGATAATAGCAAAATATTTCTATCATAACTTTTGTAAGATAATAAGTGTCTTTAGTGTATTTTAAGTGCTTTTTTGCGTTTATATAAATCAAAAATGTGGGAGTGGGATGGGCACAACTTTATATACATGTTGTAACATGATTTACTTACTATTTAACGACCGACCGCCTGCCTGACTTCAACTTACCTTAGTCGTATTTTACGACACATCGGTAAGAAATGAGGGTGGTCTATACTCAGCCGGATACCACAGGAAGGTTAAAATTGATTACAAAATTTTGAATATATTATATACCAAAACCTATAAGGATCTTCAAACTATCAAAAGCTTGGAAAATTGGAATAGTTTGAACTTATTACCCAAGAATCTCTTCCAGGCTTATTCTAAACCAATATTAGCACATAAAAAATCATACAAACTTTCTAATGCCGCCTTAATTCGGTCAGTTTCGGCCAACGTTCTAGGAAGTGCGTCAAGACGTTATCTCGGATTAGCGAAGTATACTAATACCAGTTTAGAAATGTTTGATAGACACAGTAAAACCAGATATCTAGGACTGTATCCGCGAATGTATACGCCAACGCGTATACGGGAATAATAAAGAGGTTAGAAAATTACAAGTCAAGTAAAAATGCAGTGGTTACAATAAAATTATTTAACTGTAATCCGCGTTTGTTAAGAGAATGCAATGCTAATTTTAAAGCAAGCAACAATCACATACATGTAGGACAAGCCACACGTATCACAAGACGCCGTCAACATCTACACTCCATACAAGAACTACACACACTCACTACCACAACCTCTACGATCGTTTCGCCTCGAAACCGAACTGAAACAAAATCGTAGTGCCAATTGTGATGATGCTTTGACGTACATTGCAAGTTGAATAAATGCTTTTAATAAAAATAACTATTTGCTTGAAACGGATATGCTTTTAGTATCTGTATCTACCTATCTTTAATATTCAAATGAGTCAATCTTGTATATATTTTTTTTCTGAATTTTAAAAACGGCTCCACCGATTTTCATCAATGGTTATGGGGTTTTGGGGGGAAAACGATCTACCTAGGTTTTATTAAAAAAATGTTGTTTTAACCCTGTTTTCGGGCACTAAAAGTGCTACAATTGTATGAGCAAGTAAAGGTTAATTACGCTGTCACTTGTAATAAGGCAAATATCAACATTTCTAAGAGGCGTGCTCATTTTTCCGTTTTCAGTTAATCCATAAAGTTAGTTTTCCGTCCAGTTTAGTGCTTAAATAGTTTGGTTGGGGCCCTTAGATAATATTTTGCCCAAGACCTATTACTTACCTAGCTTCGCTACTGAATACGCAAACCCAGGATAAACACTGAGAATGCTAGCCTAAAGAAACGGTGTCAAGAAATAGAAATAATGCAAACAATAAAAATTCCTAACACATGTGCTCATTCGGCCGTTTTCAGTTAATCCATAAAGTTTGTTTTCCATCTCGTTTAGTGCTTTAAAGTTTATACAGCGATATTCAATGTAGCTGTAATACAAAAAGTATTTAGGTAAGAGCTTTAGTTGGATATTGGATTGGCCTACTTTTTTATTTTTATTCTAACTCAAAAAATAGTCTTTTCGTAAAACACTAGATATATTTTTAAAGATATATTATTTTGCAGTTTAAAAAAAGTGTTATAGGGAGACAAAAATAATAACGTTTCGCACCGCAACGATCGTTGTTGAGTTCGTGATAGTGAACGTATGTAGTGCTTGTGTATTGTAGTGGCGGTGGTGGAGGTTTGTGCATGTGTTTTTACAAATCCTGAATGTATCAGATATGAACACGGAATGTCCACTCTACATTTAGTATTATGTATTATGTATTATGTATCGCCGCAAAGTAACGACTAATTATATAATTTTTTTAAATTGTTATAGGGAGGCTGATACAGAAAGCCTACTATACTGCTGAGAATTAAGTTGATGATAAGGACGTGTGAATATAGCTACTCTTCGACCCCGTACAAGATAGTAATGACTAAATGTAACTATTTATATTAACAGAGCCTAACTCGGTATTTTTTTTAAAATTAAAAAAAAACATCCATAATGGGATGAATGGATGGAAAAAAGGGATATGAGATCCTTGGATCTTTTCTCTGTTTTAACATTTTCATTGTTTTTTTTATATGCAATTATGAGAATAAATAAATAAAATCTACGTACCTAAAAGATAAAGAAAGCATTTTATTAAATTTACAACTGCTTAATTAATTTCAAATCAGATTTAACCGTCAATAAGATCTAGAACCTTCGATCCAGATTTACGTATATTAAATCATATAATTGCTTTCGAGGTCGATTTACGGAAAATATTCTCTTAAATAAGGTCACTTAAGTCGTAACAAAAATATTATGTACTATTAAATAACGGAATAACCTTAAGTAGTCGGAAATATGCTGGGGTCATTGACTTGTGGTCGCCCTTTGTTTGACATTTCAAGGGTTTTGTCACCCTTATAGATCGCTTACGATATTCGAGGCAGCAAACTTTTATTTATACTGATATATAAATATTAATATATGGGACACTTACACACGTCGTCCGTCTCCAAAGTAAATAACTTAATACTTGTGTTATGGTAGACAGACTAGTGAATATATACTTATATAATTTTTAAATGCATACTTAAATACAAATATACACCCAGGCTCGAAGAACTAAAAAAAAATTTTTTTTTTATAGAAAATGTTTGGACCTCGGCGAGAATCGAACCCGCGACCCGCAGAGCTGAAGGCAGGATCAGAACCCACTGCGCCAACGGGCCAGTCGAATATATAAAGCTGGAGAGTGAACGCGCTAATCACAGAAAATACTGGACTGATTTGAAAAATTATTTAAGTGGAATAGTCCATTTATCGAGGAAGGCTATAGGCTATATAACATCACGGTAAAATAAATAGGAGAGAAGCAGCAATAAAAAAATATTACGTAAATGGCAAAATTTAAAGATTTATTTGCGTGCGCTAAGTAAGCGGTGAAATATACTGAAAAATCATGCATTACAAAATTGTTCCCCTCTAAAAGTTCTAGATAAAACTATGCGACAGCATATGTCTAGCTTTTAAGGTCAATCCACTTTGATCATTTTTGTGGTTATCAAAATACTATATTACGGTTTTAATATTTCTACGCGGGTGGAGCGATGGCGATTGCTTTGCAATTATAAATGTGAAAGTCTGTCTGTCTGCAACGCTACCACGGTTAACACCCTGAATCAATAGTGATGAAATCTGGCACAATTAAAGCTTATATACCGGGGTAACGGGGTAATTACCAGCAAGGGAGGCTCTGAAATAGAAATCAGACGCAGAATTGGCATGGCAAAATCAGCCATGAGTCAACTTCACAAAATATGGAAAGATCGTAATGTACTCAAAAAGACAAAGATTTACATTGTAAGAACCTTAGTCTTCCCGATCTTTCTATATGGCGTTGAGTCCTGGACCCTGAGAGCAGCAGATAGAAAACGAATCGATGCGTTCGAAATGTTCTGCTGGCGGCGCATTTTGCGCATCCCCTGGACAGCCTTTAGAACAAACGCCTCTATTCTCAGTGAGCTCAAGGTGAAGCAGAGACTCTCAAGCATATGTCTCGAGAGAATACTTCAGTATTTTGGACATATAGCTAGAAAACTCAGCGATAACCTTGAGAAACTCATGGTCACTGGGAAGGTAGATGGAAAGAGATCCAGGGGTCGGAGCCCGAAAAGATGGTCGGATCAGGTGTCCGAACATCTGGACACCGGACTGAGCGTGGCTATACACAGCGCTGCCGACCGGGATAATTGGCGGAAGTTAATCCACAAGAGAAGGGATCGGGACCATCACGATGCTCAGCAGTGAGCACACGACTGGAGGAGGAGGAGGACCGGGGTAACATAAAAATCCTGTAAATTCAACAGGAATAGAATGACCTATCGGCCTATCTAACAGTCTACGCAAAAGAAGGCGCTGGTAAGAGCTAGTATTATATAACTGTAAACACATTGCGAACATTACGTAAGATCTATTCAAATTTATCTCAAACCACGTGATCTCAATAAATATTGTATTTCCCCGAATTATTCCACGTGATAACGGACAGTATCCAACTCTAAACGATTCAATGAACCACATTTTCCTACAGATAACTGAATTATTACTAAAATTACGCAAGCGCTTCCTTGTAACTGGGTACATTTACATAATACATCACGTGTTATGGTGGAAAAACGACGTGAATGCAACGTGACACGTTTCACGTTTTGATGCCACCAGAAGAATGGGTCAAAGTTTAAATTGAAAATTGAAACATTCTATATTTTTATTTTATTTACAGAAAAAATGTACAAGTTATATCTATCTTAAATTACACGCTAGGACTATACAAATCATGCCCACGTGGAATGGTCCCAAGAATGCTGGCAGCGTTTCCGCGCTGAATCGCTAAGCTGATTCTTTGTGAAAAAAAGGCGCCAGCCCTCTTGTCACCTGAAGAGGCAATTAACCGGGGTGTTAAAACGGATAAAAAAAATTTTGTACTTTGACTCTATGACCCTAGGGTCTCGACTGCAAACGGAACAAATAAATAACTCTCGATGAGAGTTATATATTTGCGCCGTTTGCCGGATTCGGCCATTCTATATTTACCTATAATTCAAATGATAAAACGACTTACTAACTTATCATATTCTTGCCCTTATCCCACCATAAGTGAGGTTGGCACAATATGTTATATACATGTTGTCACATGATTTGGCTACGTATTTTACGATGGGCGGCCTGTCTGACGTCAACTTACTTAAGTCGTATTTTACGACAGAAAGAGGGTGGTCTATTCTGCTTAACTGGATACCACACGGTAGAATATAAAATATGTATAATGCTAAATGGAAGAATGGAATCAACACGGTGGGCGAAAAGAGTACTCGAGTGGAGACCCAGAGAGCAGAGGGCGTGGCAGACCACCGCAGCGCTGGGTTGATGACATCAGGCGACACGGAGGCCGTGACTGGACGAAACTGGCACAAAACCGCCGGGAGTGGAAAGAGAGGGAAGAGGGCAACGTCTAGGAGTGGACTGATAAAAGGCTACCATGATGATGATGATGATGATGATAATGCTAAATGTAGAGTTTTCATACCTGACACGTGCAGGTTTGGTAAAAACACATGCACCAATCTCCTTCACCGCCACCACAATACACAAGCACTACACACGTTCAGTATCACACACTCAACAATCGTGTCGCTCCACAACCAAAAAACATCATCAGGAGATAGACTCCACGACAAAATCAAAAAGCAATCGCTGGCGGTGGTGGAGGTTTGTGCGTGTGTGTGACCCCGCTTAGAGTGGGATAAAGGCAAGGAGATGATGATTATTGTTTAAAATCGTTAGCAACTGCAATTCTCTCACGAGATGTTAATATTGAGAGTAACTGCTATGACACTAGTCCGACACTCTTCGTGTCCCAAAATTTTAAAAAAGATACCTACGGTTAACGGACATTACTAGGTGTTTAACATAAAAAAGGTTCATCTAATTAAAATAATTTTAATTCAACCGAGAGTCAAGTAATTCGTTTACAAAGATGTTTACGTTTATTTACACATCACATGATCAACATCCTAACACGTTTATAGCAATCAAATCATCACGAATTTATGATACACAACTATCAGCTTACCTAATATATTATGATTATACGAATGATATAAATGACAATGTTTTAGCAAGTTCGACGTACGCGCGGCCGACGACCTTGCTCGGCCGACCTTGCCGCCGGGTCGACGACATGGGCGTATTTTCGGGCGTTTTTCTCTAAGGAAAATTTTCTATTGACCACCCGTTGATCTCCCGCGCCGCCCGCACCACTCGTATTTAATAAGAAACCGAGGAAATATATAGGGTTTGTCGTGGGTCATGTTCGCTGGACGGGCCAGGGGGCAACGATTTCGACGTTTCGTTTCGCACCCACATGTCTATAGAATTGAATTTCAAATTGCGTTCTAGAATTCTGTTTGTTTTTTTTTTTTTGATTGGTGATTGAACTCTGATTAATTGTTAATTAATTCGAAATAATTCTAAATAAAAAATATTTAATGTAACTGGTACGGCTTTTCATTGTTACTTTTTTATGTGCCGTTATTCCTAATTGTACTATTAATAATCCAAGAAATTAACATACCATAGAGTTATAATACTAGAGTCGCCTTTCCGACACCTGGATAATAAATGAGCGTGGTCTTTTCCACTCAGCCGGATATCACATGGCGGTAAAATGATAAACCGACTATTCTAGACTAATTCCCGTTAGTTTAAAAAAGTAAATGTACTTACTGATCCAGTCCCAATGATAATGCATGTTTATGACCTGATGATGCCAGGATTAACTCCAGACGAGGGGTCACCTTAACGGTTAACAGGAAGACATGAAATTTATATACGAGGTGTGTTCAAAAAGTATCGCGAATTTTGAATTTTCGCGAGTTACATATATTCTAATTTCGATTTTTTTGTGGCGTTATGTTGGTACATATGTCTCTCACTTATGCTGACAAGTTGGGCCATTTTGAATGTTCGGTTAATTGTTGACAGCTGCTTTGCTTGCACGTGTTTTGGTTCGTCTTCGATTTTTACCTATTCAAAAAATGGAACAAAGAACCTGTATCGATTTTTGTGTGAAAAACGAAATTAAGTGCGCGGATGCATTCCGAGTGTGGACTGTGGCATATGGAGAAGCTACGTTGGACAAAAGCAACGTTTATCGGTGGTACAAAATGTTTTTAAAAGGCCGAGAAGATGTGAATGACGAAGAGCGTGCCGGACGCCCGAGCACTTCAACAACAGACGAAAAAATTGATGAATTGAAGAAAATGGTATTGGCCTATCTACGAATCATATTCGAATTATAATTATAATTCGATAGAGAAATTGCCGAGGACCTAGGCATATTGATTGGCTCGTGCCATTCGATTTTAATCGATAATTTATGGAAAAACAAAAATTGGCTTTTGCACCTCGATAACGCCCCTGTTCACACATCGCTGCTTGTACGCGACTTCTTGGCCAAAAATAACAGACCATTGATACCGCAGCCACTGTATTCCCCAGATCTGGCCCCCTGTGACTTTTTCTTGTTGCCGAAACTGAAGAGGCCCATGAAAGGTTGACACTACGCCACGATTGACGAGATAAAGACGGCATCGAAGGAGGAGCTGAACAAGATACATAAAAATGATTTTTTGAAGTGCTTCGAAGATTTGTAAAAACGTTGGCACAAGTGTATAATATCCCAGAGGGATTACTTTGAAGGGGACAAAATAGATATTTATGAATAAATAAATAATTTTTGAAAATACACAAAATTCGCGATACTTTTTGAACACACCTCGTATATAATTTATATATAAAATTTATATATTTAGTTACATTTAATTTTTTAATTAGTTACATTTAATTTTTATTTTTTATTTTATTTTATATATCTCTATTTTTATTTTTACATTCAATTTTTCTTTACCTACACTTCCTGTTTTTTATTCGTAACTTTCTTTTTTGTTTTATCTTATTTAATAAACTTTAGTTGCATGCAATGTTGTTTATTTAATTAGATGTTTTATTCGGAGCGTCACTAAGGTTTCGACTGAAAACCAGCGCCGCGCGATGTTAGCCATATGCTGCATTACGCTGCTTTTATGCTGAGTCGAACGCCAATTCTGCATAGTTGTGGTTTTTAAATTTTAATGTTTTTTTTTTAAGATAGATTAAGTGTCTGTACCTACCTATAAGATAAATTTTTATATTGCCTGCAGAAATGAATAAATGTCTTGTTGTTGTTGTTGTTGTTGATATGTAAAGAATATACATTATTTTAGGTATAAACAATTATGATCCATACGGAGACCTGATATAGTAAATTAAAGGGGTTCCAAATTAGAAATAGATAATCTTGTTATGAAAATATTTTAAGTGATATAAAATTATTAATCATCATCTTCCTGCCCTTATCCCACTCCAAGAGGGGTCGGCAAAACATGTTATAAACATGCTGTAACATGATTTCGCTGCGTTTTTACGATCGGCCGCCTGCCTGACGTCAACTTACCTTTGTCGTATTTTACGACACCTCAGTAAGAAAGAGGGTGGTCTATTCTACTAAACCGGATACCACACGGTGGGTCAACTTACCTTAGTCGCCTTTTACGACACCTCGGTAAGAAATGAGGTTGGTCTATTCTACTCAGCCGGATACCACACGGCGGGTTGACTTACCTTAGTCGCCTTTTACGACACCTCGGTAAGAAATGAGGTTGGTCTATTCTACTCAGCCGGATACCACACGGCGGATATAAAATTATTAATGTATATATATGCTATAATGCCTGCTTTAAGTTGTTAAGTTTTAGTAATAGTTTTTATCAAAATTTTTCTTTAAGTGTAATTTAATTTGACTCCTTTTATAAATAATTTTTGTAGCTATGATAACGCTGTACTCGCCTTAAAAAGTGTTTTACCTAGAACTTGCCGTATGAAAATGTGTATAAATAAGTATGTGAATGCTATTGGCTTGTCATAATAAATAAATAAATAAATTATATATATGATGTAATTAAGCTGACTCGTAGGGTGACTCCTCGTGATATAAGAGTCATTGATCCGAATTAAGACGCAATAAACAGGTAGTATGGTAAAACATAAACATCAAATCACGTACCGATGACATCCATTTGCGTAAAAATATACTTGTTTACCAGATTTTATTGTGAACATGCTTCATTGGACTCGGCATTCAAAAATTACTGGTTGTTTAAAAAGTGTTTTTAATTTTATAACATAAATATTCTAGTTAAGAATATGGGGGAGCTTTTTGGTCTCTCATCTTGTCCATATCAAATCAAAATAATCTTTATTCAAGTAAGCTTTATACAAACACTTTTGAATCGTCAAGAATAACTTATATTTAAGTACTTGGATCACCGAGCCTTTGCTAAGTAATTTTTATAAGATATAAAAAGATTAAACTTGACAAAGAAAATGAAAAAAAAATCTACTCTACGTTAGCATTTCACGAAAACAGGTATAAACAGACATTTTTTTTAAATAAAACCTAACTAGATTGCTTTCTCGAACCTTCTACATGCTGAATTTCATGAAAGTCGTTGAAGCCATTTCCGAAATTCGGAAAATATACATATGTGTGTACAAAATATACTATTTATTTATTTAATTATAAAAATGTACAAGTTATTATCTATCTTAAATTACTTACACGCTAGGACTATACAAATCATGCCCACGTGGAATGGTCCCAAGAATGCTGGCAGCGTTTCCGCGCTGAATCGCTAAGCTGATTCTTTGTGCGAAAAAGGAGCCAGCCCTCTTGTCACCTGAAGAGGCAATCAACCGAGGTGATAAAACGGATAAAAAAAATTTTGCACTTTGACTCCATGGCCCTAGGGTCTCGACTGCAAAATTAATGTACAAAATTAACTTATTTATTAAATTAAATATTAATGATGAAGTAACACCTGGTTCGGAATGTTGCTCTTACCGATAAGTAACGACGAGAAACTCGGCGGTCAATCTATCGAACATTTTCAAATTACATTATTTATCCACAGTCTTGTTTAAAAATTCAAATTATTGTTTAATCAAATTGGCTTTTAAAAGAACTTTTGAAACACATAAGAAGCTGAAACGCTTTTGAAATCCAAGCTCTTTAATTATTCCAATAATTTCAATCGCGAATTGCGAATTTAATATGTTTTACGTTTAAGCATAGTTCGTACACTTAATTTAAACTTTTCTGTAGATAAGTTTAATACCCAACCTGCCTAAATAACTAATAATCAGATATTTTAAAAAAAATATTTGAAAGTTTTTAGTAAGTATTTTTTTTATATTCATTTAATAAATAAATACAAGTTTTATCTATCTTAAGCTACCTACACGCTAGGAATATACAAATCATGCCCACGTGGAATGGTCCCAAGAATGCTGGCAGCGTTTCCGCGCTGAATCGCTAAGCTGACCTTTGTGCGAAAAAGGAGCCACCTCTCTTGTCTCGATTAATTACCTGAAGAGGTAATTAATCGAGGCGTTAAAACGGATATTAGTTTTTACATATTTTAAATAATATATTTCATTGTATGATTTATAATTTAATACATCAAAAATTCTTATAACCTATTCTACTGTATGACTGAATGCAACTTAAATTCGAGCTTTCTTATCATTTACATAGTCTTCAATAGCTTTAAGCTTTAATTAAGCTTTATTAATATGGGTTAATGAGGATGGTCTATTCTACTTAGCCGGATATCACACATGAAACTTATGTAAAATAACAAGTTAATTTAACGTAAAACGAAAAGTAAACAATTTTGAAAACCTCCCGTTCATCTGCACAGGGTTCAACGAAAACTGCGTCGCATCCGACATTAGTTTGACCCCAAAACTTCCACGCAGGCCTTTGCCCCGATATACAAATAATATAAGAATACCCACGTAACACCAAATGCTATAATTAGTTTCGCATACATGTAAATCACCTCACCCTTGTTCGCCCTCAATTTGACACACACAAATAACACCGGGTGTACAATGAACAGTGTATATACAGTATAGATACACGGCTGTTTATGTGTGAGTGAATCGTAGAGGTCGTCAACCGCCGAATTTTCGGAGTTGTTGCGCAATATTTTTAGAAGAAAATTCTATAAGTTTTCGCACGTAGATAGAAGGTGATAAGGCGTTTCACAATCATGTACGTCACGAGTAATGTTTACTCAAAAATTGGTATGAAAATTTTTCAATTCTTGTCCTTTTACTCAAAGGTTGACTGGAATAGATCCCTTTTATGGATAAGTCCGCCTTTATACATGTGTTTTTTTTTAATATTTCTTTCTCTTTTCTAAATATATGTATGAAAAGAAAAATAAATAAATAAAATAAAAAAATAAAAATTAAACCACATTCATTCTCCTATCCTTAAGTAAAGTAAGTAAGTAACGGCCTGTTACTATCCCACTGCTGAGCATAGGCCTCTTCTCTCCGTTTTTTTTTGTTTGGAGAGAAGGATTGGAGCTAAGACCTACCACGCTGCTCCAATGCGGATTGGTAGGTTACACATATCCCCAGAATTCTCTAGAGATATGCAGGTTTCCTCACGATGTTTTCCTTCACCGAAAAGCGTGTGATAAATTGCAATTATCAATCCTATCCTATCCTATCCTCCTATCCTTATCCTATTTTAAATGACATATTTTAAACATGCCCATGATTTGGCTAAATATTTTATTACCAGCCCGACGTCCACTTAATCGTATTTTACGACATCTCAGTTAAAAACGAGGGTGTTCTATTCTATTCAACCGGATACCACACAGCGGGTTAACTTAACTTAGTCGCCTTTTACGACACCTATGTAATAGTCGTCTATTCTTTTCAGCCGGATACCACACGAACTTTACCCAAAAAATTGGTATATGAATTCAAACCTTCATCAGTCATTTTTCTACCCTTACTCCAATTTAAGCGAGGCCGGCAGAATATGTTATAAACATGTTGTAACATGATTTGGCTAGGTATTATACGACCGGCCGTCTGCCTGACGTCAACTTACCTTAGTCTTATTTTACGATACCTTGGTAAGAAGGAAGGTGATCTATTCTACTGAACCGCACGGCGGGTCAACTTACCTTAATCGCCTTTTACAACACCTCTGTAAGAAATGAGGGTGGTCTTCTCAGCCGGATACCACACGGCTAGTAAAAAATTTAATTTAAAAAAATAAAAACATAATCATCATCATCATTCTCTTATTCTTGTCCCACTCTAAGTGGGGTCGGCACAATATGTCTTCTTTTTCCATTCTTTATCATTCGTCAAAAAAAATGAAAACATTATTAAAATAAAAAGTAAGGTTAACATTTCAACAGTTCAAAGTGGACCTTGGTTTTTGCAATAAGTAAGGCTTAAAAACCTGTTACTACCCCACAGCTAGCCATAGGCCGCCTTTCTCCTATTTTAGAGAAGGGAGCTTTTTGGGGCTTAGACCCACAACATTGCTCCAATGTGGTTACACATGTCCCTGTAATTCTCTAGAGATAAGCAGGTTTCCTCACGATGTTTTCCTTCACCGAAAAGCGTAAATATTTCGTAATTTAAGTTTAAACTCATTAGTGCCTGCCCGGGTTTGAACCCGTGACCCCTTAAAAAGAGTCACACGGTCGCACTGTTTGACTATCACAAGTTAGAGCTTAAAGGCTTTAGAATATTTGTAAAATAAGTATTGGATTATAAATGCAAAAATCTGTTTGATTGTTACGCTTTAACAGATAACCCTATTTGCGCAGCTAGTGTGAAATGAAGTATTATTGAAAGTCATATAAGATCGTGAAAAGTGACTTAGGTAAGTTGACTCTCCGTGTGGTATCCAGCTGAGTGGAATAGACCACCCTATTTACTTTTTTAGACAACATTTTTTACTTAGGTGTCGCAAAAGGCGACTAAGGAAAGATAACGTCAAGCAGGACGGTCTTAAAATACCTAGCCAAATCATGTGACAACATGTTGTGCCGACCTCATTTAGAGTGACATAACGGCAGGAGAATTATGATGAAGCTCATAAAGAATAAAATTTCAAAATAAATACAAATTTAATTTGTGTTTTAATCTAGTACAAATTTGACGCGAAAGAAGTCGCGGGTATATACCTGTTTAATAAATTTATGAGTCACAAGTAACATCGCCTAAATATTTATTAGCATTAAATTAAACAAAATGACGGTACTTAAAAAAATTTGAACACAATAGGATTACGTAAAGCAAATTTTTTATTCGCAATCACAGGTCATCAGCCGAGATGAATTTGCGAGCGGTTGAACGACCTCATACATTGAACAACATGTACCAATACATTAAAATATGACACGGTATTTTAGTTTTTAGTTACATTAACATTAAAACTAATTTCGACTAAATACATATGATCTGTACAGTGGGTAAGATTTACTGTCTATAATAATGTCTTAAGCGAAATTAATTCTAATTTAAAGTAGTTAAAGTCTATATTACTTTGAACAGATTTTGTATTGACTCCTTAATTTTTGTATAACAATGCGTTAAATCATTTTAATAAGAATGACATAGCCTTTGACCTCTTTGAAATCTAGGAAAGAGTTTATAACTAATTAAGATTCAATGTAGATAAGATGTTCTAATATTCATTGCTAAAAGCCGTGTGGTATCCGGCTGAGTAGAATAGACCACCCTCATTTCTTACCGAGGTGTCGTAAAAGGCGGCTAAGATAAGTTGACCCACCGTGTGATAAGATGTTTTATTATAAGTATAGAACTTTTCTTATTTAGCCGATGGACTCTTCACTGAATTTCCACACTACACATCCTGAGTGTTTGGATGCGTTTTTCAGTGCGAAGTCCCCTTCCACTCTAAGTGGGGGCACAACTTGTTATAAACATGTTGTCACATGATTTGTCTACGTATTTTACGACCGGCCGCCTGCCTGACATCAACTTACCCTAGTCGTATTTTACGATAACTCGGTAAGAAAGAGGGTAGTCTATTCTACTTAATCGGATTCCACACGGCGGGTCAACTTACCTTAGTCGCCTTTTACTACATCTCGGTAAGAAATAGGGTAGTACTATTCTCCTTAACCCGATTCCATACGGCGGGTCAACTTACCTTAGTCACCTTTTACGACACCTCGGTAAGAAATGAGGGTGGAACTATTCTATTTACCCGGATACCACACGGCGTTTTTTATAATATATATCGTTAACAAAATTATATTGAGGTAAAAGTAATTTGGAACACAAAAATATAAGCAAGCAAAACAATAGTCATTGTGGTATTGACTTATAAAATTGAATCACGCGTGAGATTTTTGGAATAATTACTGCGTAAGATGTGGTTATTACACTCACGTAACACCAAGTTTATTGTAAAGCATTGTAAGGGGATTGACAGCTGAAGGTCACGGATAAAAGTAATGATTTTTTGAGTAAAACCGCATGCTAATGCAACATAGAGTTCGTAAATGTAGAGTGAGTGAGTGAGTGAGTGAGAAAATTCCAAAAAGAAGTTAGTCCGTTCCCAACTGAGCTATAACTTCGAAAGTGACTTTTCTAATAATAGTAGCAGTTTTTCAATGCACTAAAACAGAAAAAATAGGAATTTTTTTTTAAAATTAAACCTAGTTATATCTATTTATACCCCCCCCCCCCCCTAAAAACCCTACGTACTAAGCTTCATGAAAATAGTTGTAGCCGTATTCGAAATTTAGATATATATATACATTAACTCATTTAAAGATTAAAAATAAGAAAAATATACATTCAAAAGTTTCAATTTTCCTCGAGGAAGTTTTGGCGGGATTTTCTAAGCCGAGATTTTCAAACGAGGTGCGGTTATTTAATGGCTGTCTTAAGAAATATATCATATCGATAATAAGGATATTTTTTTTGTAAATATTCATGCAAAAAATACTGTAAAGCCTTAGCTAAAGGGTGACTGAATAAGGAAGACCGCGGAACACGTTGGGTCGTCGGAAAAGCCCAAGCTGAGTTAACAATCGATTATTATTATTATAGCCGAATTATTTTATAAACTTCTAAATCTGTCCCTATGTCCCTATATCCCTATGTATGCTTAAATCTTTAAGACTACGCAACAGATTTTGATGCGGTTTTTTAATAGATAGATTCAAGAGGAAGGTTTATATGTATAACTAGCTTTTACCCGCGAAACCTCGTTCGCGTCGACTGTAGTCTTGAAATTAAAAATAGCTTTTGTTACTCTCCAAACCTGCAAATATCTCTATCTCAAAATTCAGATCGATCCGGGAAGAATCAGAGGGATTTATCGTTTTATCAAGAGCATAATTTTATAATTTTAATAACACGTACTTACATGAAATATATATTAAAATAACTCAGTAAACGGGGAACATAAACTTCATATACATCAAAAAATTCATTATGTTTTTCTGGTATTAAATATCTTTATAAATATTATAAACTTTTAATGGGAACGTCTTAGAAAACTTATTTAATAATAACATTTATACATCCTCCTGCCCTTATCCCACTCTAAATGGGGTCGGGACAACATGTTATAAACATTCTGTCACATGATTTGGCTGCGTTTTTACGACCGGCCGCCTGTTTGACGTCAACTTACGTTAGTCGTTTTTTACGACACCTTGGAAAGAAAGAGAGTGGTCTATTGTACTAAACCGGATACCATACGGTTTTTTTTTTTATTATATAGGAAAAAACCCCTTATGGGTACCGCCGCCCGACGGGGACAGGCGGCGGTTATGTCGGACTCGCACCGACTAAAACGACCTGTGTGCTCCACCACGCTGCCAATGGCAAGGACAGGGTATCATTGTACATTTTGCCCCCATCCCGCCGACAGCTCTGATCCCAGAGAATAAACACCTCCAGGTAGGGGCCCCTCGAAAGAGAAGCCCCCCTCCGCTAACCGGTGCATCGGGAGCACCAGATGCACCGACCGCCTCGGGGATCTGTAAGCCAGGTGTCCGATGTACCCCGTTCGGAACACCCGAAGGTCCCCAGTTAGGGCGGCAGATGATGGGCTTGGGCGAGTCACTAACACCTGGACTCACCAGCAGCAGATTGGATCCAGAACAACAGTTTGTGGAACCGCTCCGCCGCCTCCCTCCGCCCCCCTCCGCAGAGCTAAAGGAGGCCATCGCTGCCCACGATCGCTCCCTGCCCACCGTGTTTGCTATGTCACGGTCGACAGGGAGAGTACGCGCCCCAAGTAGGGGCCCCAACGCCTTGGTGGGCGTTTCCGCCCCCACCGGGTATTTTTTTATAGAGGTTTTCTTCCTCGCAACCCGAAGGTCCCCGTTCCCATTGCTGGGCTTCCGGGTTTCGCCGACGGTGGCCGTAACCATGTCCAGCCAGACTTAGAGTAAACCCAACTGGACCCGTCGCTCATTAGGGACTTCACCCCAACCCCCCCGAAGTCCCCGGCCCGTCCAGATTGCCCTCTGCTAATCAGAGGGACAACTGGATTGGCCGCCCCTCAGTGGTCCGTTCGCCAAGACTAAGCTTGCCCAGGGTGCGCCACGAGGAGGCCGACCACTTTGGCACCCCGTACCATACGGTGGGTCAACTTACCTTAAGTAAGTAAGTAAGTAGCGGCCTGTTACTATCCCACTGCTGAGAATAGGCCTCTGCACTCCGATTTTAAAGAGAAGGATTGGAGCTAAGACCTACCACGCTGCTCCAATGCAGATTGGTAGGTTACACATAACTCCAGAACTTCAGAGATATGCAGGTTTCCTCACGATGTTTTCCTTCACCGAAAAGCGTGTGATAAATTGCAATTATCAATTAGACACATAAGTTTGAACAGAAAAACTAATTGGTGTCTGCCCGGGTTTAAGCCCGTGACCTTCTCGAAAGAGTCACACGGTGTTACCGCTGGGCTACCACAGCTTACTTCTTTAGCTTCTTTCCGAAAGATCATTATAAAATCTTGTACAATTTTAAGTTAATCGCACACTGACTTATTGCGTAACAAGTCAACGTACCCGCGACCTTCGGGCCACGTGCAGGCGGTTATTTCGGCAACCACGTCATATATGATAGCTCGTATCATTTGCATATATGACACCTGTTTCAGTTGGTAGATAACTGTGGAATGCAATCTTTGAATCGATTTACTTAGATATTTTAAGGAATTTCTCGCTCGTCCATCTTCCTGTTGACGAGGTAAAAGGCAACATATCTTACAGCATTAGTTAGTGTCCGAAGAAATTATCTACACGATCTCGCAGTGTTTTTTCTTCCCATTATGGTCGAACTATAGACACACAATATCGGCGCCAAAAATGGTCTTATATGACTGTGACGATCAAATAACTATAACAAACACATTATACACACAGACGCACACACACAGATTTTTTCGGTAAGTCGGTCGTAAGTTAACGACACTCTTCCGATGGCGTGATGACCAATCACAGTCATACCACCAGCCCTTCACTATACTTAGCCCTAAGCCGTGTTCCAGCCACAAGAAACACCCTTAGCACGACATTCCTTGACTTACTAAACACTTTACTCTCCATGTTTCGCATCTTCATCGTAGTTTATGACCTTACCGCCCGGTGAAGTTGTAATAAGGGCTAAAAGCGTGGTGTCAATGAAATTCTTGTCAAATTAAGAATGATATTTTATGTCATAAAAAGGGATATAGGACAATCGATGTGAAACTTAAATGCAAAACGTGCAAAGGAGGCAATTTGCACTGACTTGAGAGGTGATAGAAGGTGGAAAGCTGTGGTTTATTTTTGTAAAGGTCAAGAAGGAGATTGCTGAGCATGAAGGGGTGAAAAGGTAGATTCTTCTCGAAGCCGTCCTAATATACTGTCAGTACTAACTGATGGCAACTTTTGCGAACGGTCAGAGTGGAGGCTTGCCTTTGACTTGCAACTTGCGTTGCTTAAGGATTGCGTTGTTTGCGAGGTATGCGTTTTGACTCCGAATGAAAACAGAGCCCTCTTATCATCTGAAGACGAAAATTATTTAAAAATTACTTTTGTACTGTGGAATTCAGCAAAGCGACGCCAACTTCTGGAGAATACACTTAAAAATGGTTCACTAGATTCGACTATGGATTCTTTTTCTGTTGAGTTGACCATAAATTACTGTTTATATTTGGTTATCATGATTGGATTTGTTCTGTAAGGATGCGTCAATTAAATTTTTCTTACCTTGATTTAACCTAATACTTAATTTTCACTTAACGAAGTATTTTTGGTTTGTAAATTGAAAATTGTTAAAATAATTCTTCCCTTAATTTAAACTATTACTTTATTTTCACTTTTCAAAATATTTTTGGTTTATAAATTTAAAATTGTTATAAATTTTCTTTTCTTAATTTAACAAAATAATTCATTTTCACTGAACTAAGTACTTTTATTTATAAATATAAATTGTTTAAATTTTTCTTCCCTTAATTTAATGTAATACTTCATTTTCAAAATTCAAATTCAAATTCAAAATATTCTTTATTCAAATAAACTTGTAAACAAGTGCTTTTGAATCGTCAACTCTACTGCTGGTTCGGAAAGCTGTTCCTACCGAGAAGAGCCAGCAAGGAACTCGGCGGTTGCTCTTTTTTTTAAAAATACAATTCTTAATGCTAGTTACATTTAATGTTTCTATCTTGTACGGGGTCGAACAATATTTATATCCACGCATTTTTATCGTCTAAATAATCCTCAACAGTAATCCACAACACTTAACAAAGTGTTTTTGGTTTGTTAATTAAAAAAATATTTATATTTTTCTTCCCTTAATTTAACGTAGGTAATACTTCATTTTCACATAACGAATTATTTTTGGTTTCTAAATGGAAAATTGTTTAAATTTATCCTTTCCTTAATTTTACCTACTATTTCGAAACCTCAATTTACCTCCGTGCAAAGGCGTCATTTTCACGGAATATTTTTTCTTTTTTGTCAGCCTTGAAATGTACGTGCGTCAAAACTTTAATATTAAGTTTGGCTTTTTTCCCGTTAATCCATGATACCTGAACGAAACTTATATACATTTTTTAGACTTGTACTACTACAACTAATTCAGGATGTGTGGATCTAGGACCGATATAGAAAATATTTTTATCTACTCTGATACTATAATACAAAGATTGTAAAACTGAAACCAACATTCTTATGACAAACATTACGTACAGACCAAAAATAACAAATTAAAAAGCTTTATTACGATACAGGTCTTGTATGGACACCTGTATCATAGGATAACTTTTTAATCATAACGATTCACCTATACAACCTCCAGCTGGACCAAAGAGGTTGAACCTCTACCTAAAAAAAAAAGGTTTCAATGAACGAGTCCCCGGCGACGCAACACGCATGCGCAACAGATGTTTGCGGCTTGGTGCTAACATTTGACATTTTAAAAATCTTTTCAATATTTAAACAAAGTTTGGTTTTTATTAATATTGTTTTACGCATTATCGTATGAGAGTAAATAGTGTATGACACTGTACATAACTTGGTCTTATAACACTCTTGTGATACTATAAAAAAACTCGCCTGCACCTCGTATTATTAAAACACTCTTGTTATAAGAATCCTTATTATGCAACTCACTATTGTTACTCACAAAAAACCGTACGGGCTATCTATAATATGGAGCAAGTCCCTTTTCGAAAAGAACAAAGAAATAGGCATATTTACTGTAGTACCTTAACAATATATATTTAGTAATATTCTATCCGTACGTAATAATATCCATATGTATATGACAAAAATTGTTGTATATTATAGACATACGTCATAAAAAGCTTATGATTCCTGTTTCACGACTCAGTAGAGTTAGCAACTCATTCTTGGTCATCATCCTCCTGCCCTTATCCCACTCTAAGTGGGGTCGGCACAACATGTTAACAACACCTCAGTAAGAAAGAGGGTGATCTATTCTACTCAACCGGATACTACCCTTGGATTGGATTAACTTACCCTTGTCGCCTTTTACGACACCTCGGTAAGAAATGAGATTGGTCTATTCAACTCAGCTGAATACCACACGGCGGGTCGACTTACCTTAGTCGCCTTTTACGATACCTCGGTAAGAGATGAGGGTGGTACTATTCTATTCAGCCGGATACTATCGGATCTTTGGTATTCGCTTGGTATTACAGATTATTTGGATGATAAAAAAACCTGGATTAGAAACTCCTTTCAGCTTCATAGAAGACTGCGGTTTAATAATGTAAAATTGAAAATGTTTAAAAGATTGACCGCCGAGTTTCTCGCTGGTTCTTCTCGGTAAGAGCAACATTCCGAACCAGTTGTACTCGTAGCTTCATTAATCATATTTACCCTTATCCGTCAAAAGGCGAATAAAGTTAGTTGACCTGCCGTGTGGTATCCGGCTGAGTAGAATAGACCACCCTCTTTCTTACCGAGGTGTCGTAAAATATGACTAAGGTAAGTTGACGTCAGGCAGGCGACCGGTCGTAAAATACGTAGCCAAATCATGTAACAACATGTTTATAACATGTTGTGCCTAATCCACTTAGAGCAGCAGAATGATGATATAATTTTGGGTTACTCTTATAAATAAATGAATTTTGAATCGACTTTTCACTTCTAATATTATTTATAAATCAAAAAGAGGCAAACTTAGTTACTAAATGACTCACTATCAGAATAAATTAATATAGGCTCTTGTAAGTTAATTTTTATTCGACCTGAATACTTTCACTACTCGAAGGGTAGCAGTGAATCATTCTGTTACGTCACCGGGAAATACGCTGACGTCATTATTTATGTCTCATTAATGAGTCAACGAGCTGTAATAGCTGCGCGGTTCAACGGTACCACTTTTTCAAGGGTCACAAGTTCAAACCCTGGGCCGATGAGATTAAAATTTCATAGAAAACGGTCAACTACTAGTGCATGGTCAATTACTAGTGCACTTACCGCGGCAAGACCTGAAGATGTCGCGAAGTTTTAAAAAACTGTTGGGAGATTTAATCGCGTGCGCCGCGTTAACCAGCAGAGATACGCTAAAGTAATGTACTAGAGAATTGTAGATCTACAAGACCAAATTAGATGTATATCATAGACATACGAGAGGTCACAAAAAGCTTAAGATACTTGTGTCGCGACTCAGGAGAGTTAGCAACTCATTCGATGGTCTCGGTATTCGCTTCTACAATAAAATTCAGCAACCCACACTAGATCATTCTACAGAAAGGTTTAAGTTAAGTATAAGAGATGTACTTATACGTAAAGCATATTACAAAATTGAAGATTATTTAGATGATAAGAAAGCCTGGATTTAAAAATGCTTTAGCTTCATACAAGACTGCGGTTTTATAATGTACATATAAAATGTTTAAAAGATTGACCGCCGAGTTTCTGGCTGGTTCTTCTCGGTAAGAGCAACATTCCGAACCAGTTGTAGCTCATATTGATGCTTGACGATTCAAAAGTGATTGAAAGAGCTTATTTGAACAAAGATTCTTTAGATTTAGAATTTGATTTTACTACAAAAGACAAAGTCCATTTTTTTACTTATATAAAGTATATAACTCTGTGGCAGTATTCCATCGGATTAGCCGTTAAAGTGTGACAGACTTTCACATTTATTTATTTTATATTATTTTATTTGATTTAGTAGTATGGAAATCTAAAACAATAAAAACATGCTTACATTTCCAAATTGATGTAACGAGATTATGGTGCGCAGGCGCAATGACGTAACGCTCCGGGCCTTGAACCTCGGAAACATGCCTTAACAAGGAAGTGAACTTACGACTCACGTGTTATGTAACAGCTCGATGACTTTGTAGCAAACAAGATTAGCTTGTATATGACATATGAATGGCCCGTGGGTGTAGAAGTGATCCTGCCTTTAACTCAGTGGGTCGCGGGTTCGATTCCCGCCGAGGGCTAACATTTTCTATAAATCAATTTGTTGGTCTTTTAGTCTGGGTGTATATTTGTATTTAAGTATGTATTTCAAAAATATATAAGTATATATTCACCAGTTGTATGTCTACCATAACACAAGTATTAAGTTACTTACTTTGGGGTCAGACGGCCGTGTGTGATAAATATACGAAAAACCTAAAAAAATAATAATTAGGTAGTTGGGATCGATCCTAGGTATTTCCATTTCTCGAGACTGCCCATTCCTTAAATAAGCTACATTGATTTGGCAGTTTATGGCCAAAAATAGTGTTTTATATTCCATATAAAATTTTTAGTATGTGTTAATGCCCAAAAATAGGTATAAAAAGATTTTTTAAATGAAACCTAGCTAGATCGACTTTTATCCCCCAATTTGAAAAATCGTTGGAGCCGTTTCCGAGTTTGCGAAAATATATTAATATGCATATATACATACAAGATTAACTCATTTAAAATTAAAAATATCTGGGTGACCCAGCTTTGCTCGGTAATTAAAAAGAAAACTTAAAAAAAAAGAAATAAATATCCTCCTGCCCATATCCCACTCTAAGTGGGGTCGGCACAACATGTTATAAACATGCTGTAACATGATTTAGCTGCGTTCTTACGACCGGCCGCCTGCCTGACGTCAATTTACCTCAGTCGTATTTTACGACCCCTCGGTAAGAAAGAGGGTGGTCTATTCTACTAAACCGGCTACCACACGGTGGGTCAACTTACCTTAGTCGCCTTTTACGACACCTCGGTAAGAAATGAGGTTGGTCTATTCTACTCAGCCGGATACCAAACGGCGGGTCGACTTACCTTAGTCGCCTTTTACGACACCTCGGTAAGAAATGAGGGTGGTACTATTCTATTCAGCCGGGTACCACACGGAGTTTAAATAAAAAATTACATTTACATTTCTCAAGGCTGCCCGTTCCCCGAATAAGCTACACTGTCTTGACAGTTAATGGCGAAAATTCAATTCAATATAAATGTTAGTGTTTTTTAATGCCCGAAAACAGGGATAAAACAATTTTTTTTATTATACATAAAACCGACCTAGATCTATTTTTCCCCAAAACCTCCTACATGCTGAATTTCAGGAAAAACGTTGGAGCCGTTTCCGAAATTCCGAAAATATGTATATATACATAAAAGATTAGCTCATTTAAAATATTAAAGCTTATTACATAAGGTTTGGCGTTACATATCTTATCATAACGTTAGCGGTCAGTAAACCGCAATTATTATTTTTTTTCCTCAAAATATACCTAAGTTCATTCTTTGTGGTTTGCGTGTACGTCATTTTAACACCTACCTAGAATATAATGAAAACTACTATTTTGAATTAAATAACAGTGGGTGACCGAGTTTCGCTTTTTTTTTTGGTAAATCGTGTTTTTGGAATTTCTCTTCTTCTTCTTCAACCGATGGACGTCCACTGCTGGACATAGGCCTCTTCATGGGATCTCAACTTGAAGTTGAGTTTTGGAATTTATGTGTATTTTATTAAGACAGATTTTCTCTATACTGGTTTAGCGAATTTGCCATGAAACATAACAGACAGACATACATATAAATAATATCAGTAGTTTGTTTTATCATCCTTCTCCACTTATCCCGCTCTAAGTGAGGTCTGCACATAATGTTATAAACATGTTGTCACATGATTTGGCTAGGTATTTTATGACCGGCGGCCTGCCTGACGTCAACTTACCGTATTCGTATTTTACGGCACCTCGGTAAGAAAGAAGGTGGTCTATTCTAATTAACCGGATACCGCACGGCGAGTTAACTTCGCTTAGACGCCTTTTACGAAACCTCGGTAAGAAATGAGAGCGGTCTACTCTACTCAGCCGGATACCACACGGCGGGTCAACTTACCTTAGTCACCTTTTACGACATCTCGGTAAGAAATGAGGGTAGTCTATTCCACTCCACGATGTCATGTCGATGCCACCTTTTACCTTATTCGCCATTTACGACACCTCGGTAAGAAATGAGGGTGGTACTAGTCTATTGAGCCGTTTGCCTATTGACCGATGTAAACTGCAATAATTATATAATTTCTAATCTCATATCAAATCATTCGTTGAACCACGCATCGTTATTCCATACGCGACTGACTTTCGACGCATTTCGCATGCGATGCACAAACTAGTGAAATTACAACCGCACTTTCCGACCGGATACGGATGCAAAAAAACGCATGAAAATAGTAGACGAGGTCGACGGACTTGACTATTATGTATGTAATTTTGTATGTATTACGTGTAATACCGAGTCTTTGTTATGTCAATTGTATTAAATACGATATTTTCATTTTTTTTTTACGATAGAAATAAGAAGCGTTTTTCATTACAAAAGTAATGATATTTTGCTATAATCCGCGAAGAAGTAAAATAAAAAATATATATAACGCTAAATGTAAGTGGACAAGTGGCGTTACTTTGCGAAGATCCATAATACAAAAGTAATAATAAAATTATTTTGCTATAATCCGCTATAAAGTAAATAGAAAAACGCATGAAAATAGCAGACGAGGTCGACGGACTTGACTATTATGTCGGCTATGTAATTTTGTATGTATTACGTGTAATACATACAAAATTATCGTGTCTTTGTTATGTCAATTGTTTGTATATAGAAAAGGCGTTTTCTAGCGTTATTCTATGGTGTTTTTAAACCATTATAGTTTTTAACGAAGTTCTTTTATCATATGTAAAAATTTAAGAGTATTTTGTACTTTAGCTTAAACATATGTATTTTATATGAATTAAGCGTTACTTTGCGGAGATCCATAATACAGAAGTAATAATTTTTTTTTTCTATAATCCGCATACAAAAGTAAAGTTTGCTATAATCCGCGATAAAGTAAATAGAAAGTGTATATAATGCTAAATGTAGAGTGGCCTATACCTGATACATGCAGGATTCGTAAAAACATACGCAAGCCATCACGACAAAATCGCAAAATATTGCAATTATGTCCTGATATGGGACGAGGCTAACGTATCAACGCACGTTGCGTCCCACATTAGGGCCCGTCCCCGTTCCCAAGGAACCAGCGTCAAGCCGTCTGGTCTCTTGCCATCATCCCGACATATCCCGGAAGGAATGTCGATGGTGGCAAGAGCTCTTTTGCACTCATAAAATTGCCTTAAATCAATGTTGATAACAATGACTTCAACTTTATAACAAAGAATCTCCGCGATTCAAAATGACAGTTCAAGGCTTATTGCGTTAACGTTACGTCAACAGGTCGACGACCGATGCTGTTATGATACGACTATTTAAACGTCCTTTGTTTGTCTGTCTATACAGGCCATGTCTGCGACTTAGTATTGATTTCCAATCCATGTTATTATAGTAGAATCCAGTCTTTTGAATATGGTTTCTGACGCATTATAAGGATTTGGGGTTGATTTTTTTTCGAATGTATCATCGACAAGTTTATTATCATCCTTCTGCTCTCATCCCACTCTAAGTGGGGTCGGCACAACATGTTATAAACATTTGGTTACGTATTTTACGACCGGCCGCCTGCCTGACGTGAACTTACCTTAGTCGTATTTTACGACACCTCGGTTAAGAAGAGGGTGGTCTATTCTACTCAGCCGGATACCACACTACGGGATGACTTACCTTATTCACCTTTAACGACATCTTGGTAAGAATGAGGGTGTTCTATTCTACTCAACCGAATACTACACAGTGGGTCAACTTACGTTAGTCGCCTTTTACGACACCTCGGCACGAAATTAGGGTGGTCTATTCTAATCAGCCGGATAAACTAACCTTACAGAGGAGAAATGAGGGAATTCTACTCGGCCAGATACCACACGGCATTAATTCTATAAAATATATATAAATATTAATGGTAATATATGTAACAGTGGCCTGCCACCAATATATTAAACAAGTATTAATTTTCTTTAGGGACGGTCGAAAATATTCTTTATTGAAGTAAACTTGTAAAACATTTAAATAGTATATATTCACCAGTTGTCTGTCCATAACACAAGTATTAAGTTATTTACTTTGGTAACGGACGACCGTGTGTGTAAGTGTCCCATATATTTATTTCTGTATGTTCCATATACATTTATTTTGTTATTTACTTATTGATTCAGATGCTAGAGTTCCATATACAAGTGTGTGTGTGTCCTCCTGCCGTTATCCCACTCTAAGTGGGGTCGGCACGACATGTTATAAACATGCTGTAACATGATTTGGCTGCGTTTTACGACCAGCCGCCTGCCTGACGTCAACTTAACTTAGTCGTATTTTACGACACCTCAGTAAGAAATGAGAGTGGTACTATTCTACTTAGCCGGATACCACACGGCTAGAGTTCCATATACAAGTGCCTCTATGAATGAATCCCCACCCGGCCGGCCAGTTCCGCCGGTACCAAGGTTCAAGGCCCGCGTGACGTAAGGCCGTTTCACCTTACGTCACCTGTTCATTGTTTGCGCCTAACCGTACTTTCTTTGCTAATTGTTACTCGCTTCCTACCGGAATAGAACTGGTTATATTGGAACTGTTTGTTTAGGGTGGTGGGTTACATTAGGCACGAGTTCATTATACTTTGTAATTATGTAAAACGCACATCGCTATGGTATTGTATCCTGATGATTTGAATGTGAAAGTTTTGACGTTATTCAATCAAGCAAAATAAATCGAAAAGCGTAATAAAAAAGTAATAATAAAATTATTTTGCTACAAACCGCGATTAAGGAGAGGCTAATACAGAAAGCCTACTATACTGTTGAGGATTATTTAGACGATAAAAATACGTGGAAATAGATATTGTTCGACCATGTACAAAATAGAAATGATTAAATGTAACTAGCATTAAGAATTGTATTTTTTTAAAAAGAGCAACCGCCGAATTTCTTGATGGCTCTTCTCGGTAGGAACAGCTTTCCGAACCAGCAGTAGAGTTGACGATTCAACATCACTTGTTTACAAGAATATTTTGAATTTGATGAAGTAAAATTGAAAATATATATCATGCTAAATGTAGAGTGGATCGTTTTTAAACCTGATACATGCAAGATTCGTAAAAACACATTCACAAACCTCCACCACCGCCAGCGATTGCTTTACGATTTTGTCGTGGAGTCTATCTTCTGATATCTTTGGTTGGGAGCGAAACGATTGTTGAGTGTGTGATAGTGAATGTGTGTAGTGCTTGTGGATTGTGGTAGCGGTGGTGAAGGTTCGTACATATGGTTTTACGAATCCTGCATGAATCAGGTATGAAAGCGGATTATCCACTGTACATTTAGCAATATATATATATATATATATATATATATATATATATATATATATATATATATATATATATATATATATATATATATATATATATTTCTATTTTTCTTGATCGCGAATTATAAGCATAATAATTTAATTATTACCTTTGCTAATTGCTATTACGCTTTTCGATTTATTTTACGATTCCTGCATTTATCAGGTATGAAAACTGCCACCACCACCACATACACAAATACTACATACGTTCACTATCACAAACTCAACAATCGTTGCGCCCCGCAACCGAAGCATCATCAGGAGATAGACTACGACAAAATCGCTTTGCGATTTGCGATTTCGTAGCATTACATGTATTTTCTATTTTACTTCATCGCGGGTTATAGCAAAATAATTTTATTATTACTTTTGTTTGTATTATGGATCTCCGCAAAATAAAGCCTGCTTCTATAACTAATGACTTTTATCTCAATGAGTTCTACAAATTGGATGCTTTGTTACAACTGCGTATACTAAACACCACCCGACCAAAACTTACCTGAAGACTTGTTTGAGGTCTGGGAGCTACCTTTCCCAGACTTCCCCACCGAACAAGAAATCCATTAGGTCACCTAGGTGACCTGGGCTTACGGCCCAAAATACCGACACCTTTAAGTCACCTAGGTGACCTGGGCTTACGGCCCAAAATACCGACACCTTTAAGTCACCTAGGTGACCTCGGCCTATGGCCGGAATACATACCGGGCTTAAGTGCCCGCGAGGAGATGCTCTGGTAGAGAGGAATTCCTCGAGGCCCACACCCCGTTTACCCCCACCCGGGGAGTAAGCGAGAAGATCCTTCGTCGTATACTAAATGCTATATAAATCACGTGCGTGTGACGCAATGGCTGTATTGCGTCACAGCTTCCCGTTGCGATGGTAGCAGATTCAGAGTGAAAGTGGGGTCGTCGCACCCCATGGTGCGAATGGCAATATGCTGGTGGTAGGCACCGCCGTATAACTGTGATCTTTGTATTTAGCTATATTAGTTTAGTACAATACGCTGTGTGGTAGCCGTAATAGAATAGTACCAACCTCATTTATTACCGAGGTGTCGTAAAAGGGACTAAGGTAAGTTGACCCACCGTGTGGTATCCGGTGAAGTAAAATAGACCACCCTCTTTCTTACCGAGGTGTCGTAAAAGGCGACTAAGGTAAGTTGACCCACCGTGTGGTATCCGGTTGAGTAAAATGGACCACCCTCTTTCTTACCGAGGAGTCGTAAAATATGACTAAGGTAAGTTGACGTCAGGCAGGCGGCCGGTCGTAAAATACATAGCCAAATCATATGACAACATGTTTGTAACATGTTGTGCCGACCCCACTTATAGTGGGATAAGGGCAGGAGGATGATGATAAACAATTGGACATGGATTACAATCACTTATTACAGGTATACACAGCATTATAAACAGGTCTCTATACAAGTAAAAAGATTAATCAATATAATGGTTACAAGGTAACAATATAATATAAACGTTACTAAAATCAAACCCACTGTTTCACACAAACAATAGCTATAAAAACAACAAATTAATTCCAAGTATGCAAAAGAAGTTGGAGAAAATATCAAACAGTAAATCAAATAAATTAACAAAGTAAAAAATTTGAAAAAAAACAATACAAATTTAATATAAATATTTTTGAATACTTGCCTTAAAACCAAAAAAAAAGAAAACTGCTAGATCTAGCAGTATTTCGCATATGTAGCTTATGCATGCATACGGTCAATGCATCGCAACATTTCGTTGCGTAACAACTGGTTGAACGGTTGCGCTATGACGTCATGCATCCCGTTGCCCCGGAGGAAAAGCGGGGTGGGGCCGGACGAGTGAAAGTAGGGTTAACGCCCGCCACGCGAATGTCAATGCGAAGCACGTGTTACATAGCGATGCGTAAACACTCTACGTTAGTGATTTATGTTTTGTTGTCGATTGTTTGAACACTTTGTTTAACAAAAAATAACAATATATTTGAAACAAGTACTTAATAAAAATAAATAAGTGATAACAAAATTAATAAGAAACATGAAAAAATATATACAAACTAGCTTTTATTCGCAACTTCGTTCGCATGGACTGTTGTTGAGTGATAGGTCGATAATAGACGCTTTTCAATGTCATCCTATTCCTGTAGAATTAACAGGATTTCTATAGCCTATATGTTACCCCGATGTATAAGGAATAATAATGTTAAACTTAATCGATATTGGTTCAGGCGTTCGCCGTGAAAGAGTAACAAAGTCATAAACTTTCGCATTTATAATATTAGTGGGATAGGATCATCATCATCTTCCTGCCCTTATCCCACTCTAAGTGGGGTCGGCACAACATGTTATAAATATGCTGTCACATGATTTGGCTGCGTTTTTACGACCGGCCGCCTACCTGACGTCAACTTACCTCTGTCGTATTTTACGACACCTCGATTAGAAAGAGGGTCTATTCTCTAAACCGGATACCACACGGTGGGCCAACTTACCTTAGTCGCCTTTTACGACACCTCGGTAAGAAATGAGATTGGTCTATTCTACTCAGCCGGATACCACACGGCGGGTCGACTTACCTTAGTCGCCTTTTACGACACCTCGGTAAGAAATGAGATTGGTCTATTCTACTCAGTCGGGTCGACTTACCTTAGTCGCCTTTTACGACACCTCGGTAAGAAATGAGATTGGTCTATTCTACTCAGTCGGGTCGACTTACCTTAGTCGCCTTTTACGACACCTCGGTAAGAAATGAGATTGGTCTATTCTACTCAGCCGGATACCACACGGCGGGTCGACTTACCTTAGTCGCCTTTTACGACACCTCGGTAAGAAATGAGATTGGTCTATTCTACTCAGTCGGGTCGACTTACCTTAGTCGCCTTTTACGACACCTCGGTAAGAAATGAGATTGGTCTATTCTACTCAGTCGGGTCGACTTACCTTAGTCGCCTTTTACGACACCTCGGTAAGAAATGAGATTGGTCTATTCTACTCAGCCGGATACCACACGGCGGGTCGACTTACCTTAGTCGCCTTTTACGACACCTCGGTAAGAAATGAGATTGGTCTATTCTACTCAGTCGGGTCGACTTACCTTAGTCGCCTTTTACGACACCTCGGTAAGAAATGAGATTGGTCTATTCTACTCAGTCGGGTCGACTTACCTTAGTCGCCTTTTACGACACCTCGGTAAGAAATGAGATTGGTCTATTCTACTCAGCCGGATACCACACGGCGGGTCGACTTACCTTAGTCGCCTTTTACGACACCTCGGTAAGAAATGAGATTGGTCTATTCTACTCAGTCGGGTCGACTTACCTTAGTCGCCTTTTACGACACCTCGGTAAGAAATGAGGGTGGTACTATTCTATTCAGCCGGATACCACACGGCGTATTAGTACGATAGGATATTTACACTAAATTATACAAACCATCGATTCCATTGCAATACCTCTTTGTATGGTTAGACTTATAGTTAGTAAACGGAAAAAAATCTGTAGGTTTTTTTACTGACTTACATCTTAGCGTAAGCAGAAGCATCGTCAAGGGTGCCAGATGATTAAGATTGACGGAGATTGATAAGTTTATTCCCAAGGTCACATTACGAACCGAAATTTATTTAATCCGATAATCTTAATATATGAAAATGAATGTTTGTCTGTATCTCCTTCATAGACTCCGAAACGGCTGAACAGATTTTAAAGAAATTTTCAGATAATCTTTGATCCTGTAAAGTTCAACGCCGATCGGAGCACGTTTTTAATTTCGTTAAGTTCTATTTCGAGGGGAATTCAAAACCATACTGAGCCACAACAACGCGTCGTCGGACAGACAGTAAAATTTCAGTTTCCCACCATCTAATTTGGAATATCGTTAAGGATTTCCTCGTTCCTGATATGATCACGTAGATACACATACAAATACACAAAACAACAAGGCTTTGTTGCACATTAAAATAATCACAGCTTTCAAATCGATCTACATTTAATTATAATAATATAAAAATTCTTTGAAACAAAAAGTAGGTTACATTTTACTTCCAATACAAAATTTTAATGAATTTAATTTACATATTATAAAATAAAGTCCCTCGCCAGTTCTGTCTATTCGCGATAAACTGAAATGTACTGTACGGTGTCGTAAAAGGCGACTAAGGTAAGTTGACCCGCCATGTGATAACCGGCTGAGTAGATTAGACCAGCCTCATTTCTTACCGCGGTTTCGTAAAAGGCGACTAAGGTAAGTTGACACGCCGTGTTGTATCCGGCTGAGTAGATTAGACCAGCCTCATTTCTTACAGCGGTTTCGTAAAAGGCGACAAAAGTAAGTGAACGACAGGCAGGCGACCGGTCGTAAAATATTAAGCCGAATCTTGCGACAATATGTTTATAACATGTTATGCCAGCCCCACTTAGGGTGGAGTAAGGGCAGGAGGAAAAATGATAATATTTATTCTGAGTTCAGTGGTTTAATTAAATATCTTAAGTTATGGTAAAATAAATTTCAACGCAAAAATAGTCGTATTTCGGGTATCACGCCGATGTCGGAAGTCGGTTGCAATAGCACGTACAAAACTGTAGCAAAACGCTATAATTGCATCCGAAACAAAAATCCGTTTTGTAACATACTTAATATTATCAAACATATCGATCATACACTTTCTTCTCTAATTAAATGCGTCAAATGAGACAGTTTTCGAGGTTACTTCTATGCTTAGAGCTTCTACATCAGGGTTGTCAAACTTAAAAGCTTAGTTCGGACAAATAAATACTTATCTTTAAATGAGCCACAAAAAATCAACAATCATATAAACAAATTTAAATTCAAAATATTCTTTAATCTAGTAAGCTTGTACTGTGATGGCCTAGCGGTGCGACCGTGTGAATCTCTAGAGACGATCATGGGTTCAAACCCGGGCAGACACCAATGAGTTTTTCTATCAAAACTTATGTGTCTAATTGATAATTGCAATTTATCACACGCTTTTCGGTGAAGGAAAACATCGTGAGGAAACCTGCATTTCTCCAGAGAATTCAGAGAATGTGTAACCTACCAATCCAATTGGAGCAGCGTGGTAGGTCTTAGCTCCAATCCTTCTCTCCAATAACGGAGAGAAGAGGCCTATGCCCAGCAGTGGGATAGTAACAGGCCGCTACTTTAGTAAGCTTGTAAACAAGTGCTTTTGAATTGTTAACTCTACAAATGAATCTCTAAGATATAAAAAACTAATAAGTTTCATGATAATCGTTGAAGCTGTTTCTGAAATTCAAAAAATGTATATAAAAGTTTAACTCAATTTAAATACTTAAGACTAGCCTTTACCCGCGAATTCGTTCGCTTTAATTGTTGTCGCTTGATAGGTTGATAATACGAGTAGATGGCAGGCACTTTTTAGTGTCATCCTAGTAGAATTAACGGGATTTCTATAGCCTATATGTTATTCCGGTGTGTAAGGAATAATTGTGCCAAATTTCATCGATATTGGTGCAGCGGATTTGCCGTGAAAGAGTAAAAATAAAAATCAATACTCACAAACTTCGCATTTATAATATTAGTAGGATTGGATTAGGACAATGATTTAACTTTATGAAAATTATATTAGTCAAGAATATTAATTCTTGAATTTGAATTATTGTTATCTATGGTCCATCGAGATGGTGAATGATTTTGAATTTGTGTGTATTTTTTTTTTAATTTTTATCAATATCAAGAAGCGTTTAACAAGTTTTAGTAATGCACAATGAACATTGTTATATTACGACAACACCAATAAAACATTACTCTAAATACTATTACTTAAATTGAACAGACAAAAATATATATTTATTGTTTGTGTGTTTGTGACATGTGTGTGGTGTGCGTTTGTTTTTTCGTAAATAACTCATCATCCTCCAGCCTTTATTCCACTCTACGTGCGATCGGCGCAACATGTTTAAACATGTTGTCACATGATTTGGCTAGGTTTTTTTTTACGACCGGCCGCCTGCCTGACGTCGACTTACCTCAGTCGTATTTTATACGCCATCTCGGTAAGAGTAAGGAATGAGGTCTATTCTACTCAGCCGGATACTACGCGGAAGAAAATATTACTTTAAATAACTTAATTAACATAACTTAAATTTAACAAAACAAAAATGTATATGTATTGTGTGTGTGACATGTGTGTGGTGTACATGTATTTATATTAACATTTTTCATAAACAACTATTTTAAATAAATATATATAAATGTTTGACACCCCTGTTCTACATAATTAAATGTTGCGCTGCGAAAGTTGTCAGTAGCCAATAGGGTCACCATAATTATGAGATTTTATGTGCACATAAAACTTTGTGGGAAAAAAAAGTTATAGTATCAAACGCTCTTATGAGAACTAAGTAGGGTCGAAATTTTTGTGATTCAATTTTCACGACATCGCTACTATCTTTCGCAATAACTTTTATAGCGTTAGCCACTTTAAGGAAAATTTTGAAACGTCCTTTTTGCAAGCAGACATTAATTTATTACGGTCTGCTGTAATAAACATGTTATATATATCTTCTTGAAAGCCTCTTCATTTTATTCTTATTAATCATTACATAAATTGTATAAAGGTACATGGATAATTAAAATAAATTCCTTATCAAATCATCATCATTCTCTTGCCCTTATCCCACTCTAAGTGGGGTCGGCAAAACATGTTATAAATATGTTGTCACATGATTTGACTAGGTATCTTACGACCGGCTGTCTGCCTGAAGTCAACTTACTTTAGTCGCCTTTTACACCACTTCGGTAACTAATGAGGGTAGTCTATTCTATTTAGCCGGATATCATACGACGGGTCAACTTACTTTAGTCGCCTTTTACGACACCTCGGTAAGAATTGGGGGTGGTCTATTCTACTCAGCCGTATACTACACGGTGGGTCGACTTACCTTAGCCACCTTTAAAGGCACCTGGGTAAAAAATGAGGGTAGTCTATTGTACTTAACCGGATATCACATGGCTTTAATTCCTTATCAAATAAAAAATGTGAAGAAACCCGTGACATCAATTTAATAATAAATGATAATTTCCGAACTCTGACAAACATTTCCACATCACATGGACTGATAGTGCAATCCAGTTGAGCTAAATAATGTCATTCAAGGTCGACCTAATTTCGTTTCAATGCTATATTATGCGAATGCATATATAAGATATGAAAACGGATAGTATACTATACATTTAGCATTACATATATTTTCATTTACCGCGGATTATAGCAATAGAGAGCTGTGATGTCACAGTATGACATTCTCGGAGCACCGATGCGTTTTTCCGTTAAAACTTGTGTCTAATTGATAATTGCAATTTATTACACATTTTTCAGTGAAGGAAAAAATCGTGAGGAAACCTGCATATCTCTGGAGAATTCAGAGGACATGTTTAACCAACCCTCATTTGAGCAGTGTGGTAGGTCTTAGCTCTAACACGTCTCTCCGAAAATGAAGAAAGGAGACCTATGCCCAAATGTGGAATAAGAACAAGCCGTTACTTTATTTTTTTTAATATTTTAATTACTTTGGTAATATGGACAACCGCAAAGTGACAACTAATTTTATAAATCACTATCGTTATTTTGAAAATAACGACTCAATTGTCCATCAAAATAGCGAATTGTTGGTTCCACTAGTTGCATAGGAGTCGGATAAATAGAAACGTGTGTTAACAAAGCGGTGCACTGTACCGTTATGCGTCTGCCAATTCGAGGTCGCTTTCCCATTTCACCGACGCATCGCGGTCACCTCAATTTGGAAGGTAGGGTTGCCACTGCGATAAGTCAAGTGCTTTATGTTTCATATATATTTTACCTTCAAATCCAAAAAATTAAAAAAATTATATGGAACTATTATGCGCACTGTCGTCCGTCCCTAAGGTAACTTAATACTTCTTTTATGTGTAACAGACAACAAGTAAATGTATAATTATATATATTCATCACATAATGAAGTCCCTACTATAACGATACAAATAAATAAAATTATTAAAAATAAATAAAAGGGATAATAATTACACAGACATCCGTCCCTAAAGTATTTTAAATACTATGAATAAATTCATTCAGCATTATCAAACCAACAAATTGGAATTATAAAATGTCGGAAATCAAACCCACGACCCATGTGAAGGCAGGGTCACTACCACCTGTGCCAACAGGCCAGTTATAATAATAATAATATTAAAAGTATTTATTTAATTTCACAAGTGTGTGACAACCCTACTGTTGTTTGTTATACCAACGATTTAAAAGGGCACGTTTGACACATTGTAACAGCACGCTCTGATGAAACAATAAGATTTATGGAATTGTAACACATTCACCAAACAAAAAGAGGATTTTACATACATTATGTATAATAAACGCCGTGTGGTATCCGGATAAATAGAATGGACCACCCTCATTTTACCGAGGTGTCGTAAAAGGTAACAAAGGAAAGTTGACCCATCATGTGGTAACCGGTTGAGTAGAATAAGCCACCCTCTTTTGTGTATATATACATACATACATGTTGTGCCCACCCCACTAAGTGTGGGATAAGGACAGGAGGATGATGACATACATTTTCTATAATAAATCGGATTCAAAAAGCAACAAGTCGTATTTAGTAAATGTTGGGCCTCGGTGGAAATCGAACCTGTGACCCGCAGAACTGAAGCCAGGATCTCGCCTAGGCCAAAATGGAACCGCTAATAGCATTACTTCATGTAGGCCCGTTTTTTTCCAATGTCTCTTTCCTCTCTTTTTATTATTATACCTCTTATCAAAGAACCGCACTTTTTCCACTCAGACTCACTGGATAACATTCGCCCGATCAGGTTGTCTGGGTTTATTTTCTCATCGTGGGTTCCCTGTACCACTTTCCTACAGTGTGCGAATTCAAAAACTTGTAAATGGTGTGTCTAGGGGTATCTTCCTCACCGCAAAAATAGCAATTTTCGGTCCTAGATTTGCCAATAGCAAAAAGGTATGTATTAAATACCCCATGCCCAGACAGTGCCTGTGAAGTGAAGCCAGGATCACTGCCTGCTTACAGGCTGGCGCCAACTGGCTAGGTCATTATAAGATTAGTAATTAAGTGAAAATTAATACTTAAATTGGCGCGCAAATCGGTGTATGTACAGAGCAAAACTCAGGAAGAGTCTAGCTTAAAGTGACCATACGTCCCGATATTGGCGGGACAGTCCACGACCACGTCCACACGACGTTTGTTAGAATGCCTCACGTGCCGGTTTTTTGGAAAATTCCAGCATTTCTTATTTTCAATATAAGAAAATAATAAACAAAAGAAAGATGAAAAGGTAGGTATGATGTTTAAATTATTTTTTATAAATATTTTACTTACCGAGAATAAATAATAATTACATTTTTGTACAAGTATATTAATGAGAAGGAATTGATAACCATTTTTATGGTGGTTAACCTTGAAATCTAGACATCTGCTGTCGCGGACTTTTATTTATTATTTAGAATTTTTAGAGGGGCAATTATGTAAGACATGATGTTGTATAACAGCGCACGCAAGGAAAGCTTTAAATTTTCTATTCTTTCAATTTTTTATTGCTGTTCCTCTCCTATTCATCTTAGCGTGATGTTATATAGCTTATAGCCTCCTCAATAAATGGACTATCTTACACTGAAAGAATTTACCTAATCGGTCTAGTAGTTCCTGAGATTAGCAAGTTCTAATAAACAAACAAACAAACTCTTCAGCTTTTTATATTAAGTATAGATCACAATAAAATATATATAGCTGTAACACAAGCAGCAGGGTCTTCTCGTTTACTCCCCGGGTGGGGGTAAACGGGGTGCGGGCCTCGAGGAATTCCTCTCTACCCGGGCATCTCCTCGCGGGCACTTAAGCCCTGTATGTGTTCCGGCCGTAGGCTGAGGTCACCTAGGTGACCCAAAGGTATTTTGGGCCGTAAGCCCAGGTCACCTAGGTGACCTAATGAATGTCTTGTTCGGTGGAGAGGTCTGGGAATGGTAGCTCCCAGACCTCGGGGTCAAATTCGGTGGTGTCTCTTCCGGTGGTGTCTTGATCGGGTAGGTGTGTCATGTCCGGTGTATTTGCCCTTTCGCCCGTCGCGTCGTCCTCTTCGTCGCCGTCGTCATCCGCATCGGGCCGCGGAGACGGTGATCGCAGGAGCTCGCGAGGCAGGGAACGTCCATCGGGTGGTCGTGCATGGAGTGGCGCGATGCCATGGAGGTGTACGTGCGCGCTATTGTCCGCACGCGCGAACATCCGGCGCGCAAGGCGACGGACATACTCCTCCACGGTCGGCGTTCTGGTATCCCGATGCACGACGTCGTTCCGCACATACCTCGGGGCTCCTACGATCAGTCGCAGGCAGTGGTTCTGCTGGACTTGAAGTCTTCGCCTCTGGTACGCCGAACATAGCGCGTACCAGGCGGGTGCCGCATACGTAAAGCGCGAGCGGACGTAGGCACCGTAGACTCGCAGTTTGGTGTTGACAGGTAAATGGGATGTGAACAGCGTGTGGAGCTGGGACCTGGCAGCAGCAGCTTGGCCCACGGCACGATTGACCATGGGGACCATGCGCAAGCTGCGGTCCAACTCACACCCCAAAAACCTCACTGTGGTCTTCCACTCTACGTCCTGGCCTCGAAGAGTCAGCTGACGTAGCGGCTTGGAGCGGCTGGTGAGCAGAGCGGCCGTCTTCCCGACGTTGACGGCCATCCTCCACTTGTCCAGCCATTCCGGCAACAAGTCCAGCATACGCTGCATGCAGTTGGTGGCGACGATCTGGTGGTAGGACGACGCGAAATACGTGTTGTCGTCAGCGAAGAGCGACAACAGAACGTCCTCCTCCCCTTCCCGCAGATGGTGGCGCAGGGTGGGGATGTCATCCGTATATCGCCGCGTATAAACGCGGCGATATACAACTGCCCTGGGGTACTCCGGCTTGGATGGTGCGTGGCTGGGATTCGGCACCATCCACTGCCACGTAAAAGCTACGGCCGTGTAGAAATGATGTCGGGTTATCGTATTATATAGCTTCCGTCGGGTTATCGTATTATATAGCTAAATCTTACCACACATTTCATCCCACTAGTCCCGCTTTGTTTCAACGAAAATGTGGTCACTATAACGAGCTATAATTCGCTCGTTAATACACAAGTATGTTGATGGATTGTCGTGTAAGATTGGTACGAACAAAAAACTGAAGAAAGCGGAAAAGTGGTGAAAATTATGGAATACTGCCCGCCACACCTCTTTCACTAAAGGCAACTTCACATCTAGCAGAAATTTATGTCATTAAGAAAGTTGTTAGAAATAGTGCTTTTAAAAGCTTTTATTTAACTTACAGTGTTCGTATGTAAAGGTGGAATCTTGCATGTTAAATTTAACCTACTTCAAGGTGTCTGATTAAGCTGAAATTTTAAATACTGGTCAAATCCTGATGACTATGCATGTTTGTGATAAGCATGATCTGATGCTGCTACCAAAATTGGCTCCAGATGAGAGAACTCCACAACGGGTAACATATGAAATTTTGTTAAAAGCTTTTATTTATTAAAAGTTTTTAATATGTTTAACTTATTAGACAATGAACTTAATGTTTAAACTTATATCATTATAATAAACGTCTATATTTGTCACATATCTAGTAATAGTTCTATGTCCGTGTGGTGTCCGGCAGAATAGAATAGTACCACCCTCATTTTCTTACCAAGGTGTCGTAAAAGGCGACTAAGGTAAGTCAACTCGCCGTGTGGTATCCGGCTGAGTAGAATAGACCAACCTCATTTCATACCGAGGTGTCGTAAAAGGCGACTAAGGTAAGTTGACCCACCGTGTGGTATCCGGTTTAGTAGAATAGACCACCCTCTTTCTTACCGAGGGGTCGTAAAATACGACTGAGGTAAGTTGAAGTCAGGCAGGCGGCCGGTCGTAAAAACGCAGCCAAATCCCGTGACAGCATGTTTACAACATGTTGTGCCGACCCCACTTAGAGTGGGATAAGGGCAGGAAGATAATGATCTAGTAATAGTTCTACACGGGATTTTTTTAAATATTCTGCAATATACAAACGTAATATAATAAGTTATTGCTATCCTGTTGCTATCCCACTACTAAGCACAGGCCTCCTCTGTTTGTTATTTGGAGAGAAAGGTTAGAACTGAGACCCAATGTGGATTGGTAGGTTACACGTAACCCTAGAATTCTCCAGCAATATGCAGATTTCCTAACGATGTATTCCTGGGTGCTTTAAATTGCGATCTATACTTATTATAAACAAACAAAGTCTCCAAAAGCTGTCTATGTGTAAGTGATCAATTTTCTCAAAATCTAATGAACGGATTTTTGATCGCTTTCTACTAAAAGGTAGTGACGACATAAGTTTTAACAGAAAAAATTAGTGGAGTCGGATCGTTCAGCTATCTCAGCCTAATTCTAATATTAGAAGGAAAATATTAATAATGAGAAAATAGAAGCCAGAGTTCCACGACTCCGTAAAGTTCACAATGTCGTTGACACGACGCCGAAATGTAAACAATTTCTCGCAAAACTCCATACGAAAGCCCCTGCGGTCATTGACGTACGAAGTAAATGACATTTGACTTGTTTTTTTTAATTTCTCCTGAACTTTGAAGCAATTGACGCAAGGCATTAATCCTAATCAAATTTTTCTTTGTTAATAAAACCGATTAGTTTTTTATTGCTTTATGTATATATTGCAAAGGGAACGCCACATAAAAAATTTATAAATAAGGCCTTATCATCCTCCTGCCCTTATCCCACTCTAAGTGGGATCAGCACAACACGTTTATAACGTGTTGTCACATGATTTGCCTACGTATTTTCCGACCGGCCGCCTGCCTGACGTCAACTTACCTTAGTCGTATTTTACGACACCTCGGTAAGAAAGAGGGTGGTCTATTCTACTAAACCGGATACTACACGGCGGGTCGACTTACCTTAGTCGCCTTTTACGACACCTCGGTAAGAAATGAGGGTGGTACTATTCTATTCAGCCGGATACCACACGGCGGTTATAAATAAGGCCTCATATGGACTTGAAACTAGTCGGGCTCATCAGAATAAGAAGCAAATAAAGCCAGTGATCATACATTAATTTATATGAAATATTTGAATTTAAATTACAATTTATCTCCACTTTCATCAAAAGAGATCGTAATCATGCGCAAACTTGTTACATAAAAAATATATTCTGACATTGACATTCACAAAGCACGTAACTTTGAAATAAGTGTTGGTTACGACAGTATGCGTTTTTATCTTTGGCTATATTTAAGAAGTAATAAAAAATGTATGTTATGACATCTGCATTAATGTGAAATTAATAAATAATAATAAATATATAGGACACTTACACACGCGGTCGCCCGTCCTCAATGCAAGTAATTTTAATACTTGTGTTATGGGTGACAGACAACTGGTGAATATATACATATATAATTTTAAAATACATACTTAAATACAAAATATACACCCAGGCTCGAAGAATCTACGCATTCTTTTTATAGAAAATGTTGGCCCTCGGCGGGAATCGAACCCGCGACCCGTAGCGCTGAAGGCAGGAACACTACCCACTGCGCCAACGGGCCAGACAATAAGAATGTACATAGAAATTAATGGAAATTTTTAATCATTTTCTAGCTATTTCCTTTAAGTTTATAAATAAGCATTTATAGCGTAGGTCTTAAATATTATGGTGTAATGATAAAACCCTTCGGAAACCAACAACTTTACTAGTATTAAAATACTTAGAAAAGATTTCCAAAATATGTATATCAAAACAATTCCTAAACACTTTATTACTCTTAATTACAGTCAAATTGGGTAACTTTGAATGACTTTTTCAGATTTTTCAAAATATAAAAAAATAAGATGACCTTATTTAAGGTTTTGATGAATAATGAGTGTTCTTTTATACCGAGTTTTATAATAACTAACTGTATTACTAAGTGACTAGAAAGGAAATGGAAAAAAAATATGCTTTTGTGCGTGTTCAAAGTTACCTTGAGTTTTGGGTAACTTTGAACCGAATTATTTCGAAAACTAAAAATCCTTGAATTCACAGAATTTTCGTATCATGGGTAAAATTATACTTATGTTTTGAATTAATGAAAGATAGATCTGTCAAATAAAGTCAACTTGTCATACTTAACAGCCAACCGTTTACTTAAAATTGCCATTTACTAAATATTAGCAACATATGGGTAGATTTTTTTTTTGTAACGAATACATATTTATTTGTATTTGTAAATATTTATTAAAAATCAAACCTAAATAACAAATTCTATAATCAATTACCATTCAAATGAGATCAAAACATTAATGGTTGGCAATAGAATTTGAAAAATAATTCAGAATGAGATGTCATCTTCAATGTACGTGTTATCTTTATTTTTTGTTATTTGATGCTCTTTTAAGATGAAAACGATGTTTTATTTTTTAATAATAGTAAATTCCTTTTTTGGAAACCATGACCGCGAGTAACGACCTGTTACTATCCCACTTCTGACCATAGGCCTCCTCTCTCCGTCTTTGGAGACAAGGATTGGAGCTAAGACCTACCTCGCTGCTGCAATGCGGATTAGTAGGTTAGGAACCGTTCAAAGTTACCCATATTTAACTAAAAATAGGGGTGGTCCACAAATTTCCCTGTCAATGGATATAAAACGATGCAAAATCATGAAATTATGTGAAAAAGTATAATTTCAACCTACAATTGATCATTAGAAACCGAAAATCATGTGTTTTACACACCTTTTCTGTAATTAAATCGGAAATGTAAATCACATACTTTTCACTGCTAAAAGACAGCGAACAAAAAATTTTGAAAAAGTGTCGAAATTTGTTTCAAAACTATAAATTTTAAATGACATTTGACAACTAGAACATTTAGTGTTTTCATTTCACTCAGTTATCAGTTTTAAATCAGGTTACAGATATTGAAAAAAAAATTAATAATTATTTTAGTCGTTTTATTCAATGTTACCCGTAAATTCAAAGTTACCCAATTTGACTGTACTTTAATAACAATTATTTTTCTTCAGACCAGAATGTGCCAAAGTGAATTCCTCTTCCATTTTTAAATCTCCTCTCAAGTTGAGATTACAATATTGAGACTAATGCCAATATTGATACTTCCTAATACACTAAACTTAATCCAAAAATTATTTTCTTATTATGCAAATGTTAAAATTGCTTACACTATAAAAGCTAAATACTAAATGAATGTTTGCACTTTATCACGTACTTTTTATGCAACAAAACAAAGTACGAATAACTTCATTTGCATTAGGAAAATTATTGGCATATGTTTTGCCTGTTAATCCGAAGTGTGGTGGGTGCAAGCTATAATCTCTCTCCAAGAGGAGCGGGTTTTTACCGAGCTATAGGATGTATATAGACCGCTCAATGCCTGACGATCTTCATCAAAATCTTTCATGTATCCTGCTAATAAAAATATATAGAGCTAAATTTTGGTCGCAGAAATTCAGCATAATAATAAAACTCTATTAGCGATGGAAAATTAGTTTTGGCCAATGTAAACTCTCTCAAAACAAATGACGCATATATCCCATTACATATAAGTCACTTATCAGGCACGACGAGTATGATTTTAATTTTATAAAAAGTTTTTAAAGAATATCAAATAAGGCTGTATGGTTTTTGATCTTTATCCTTGAAAAAACCAACACTGGCGCCAATAAAGAACGTAACTTTTTAATTCATTTGCCCTGGATACCTGTCTTTGGCAATTCACGGTCGACATAAGCGCCGTAACAAAACCATCTGGGTCACACAATCGGTGAAAGTCAGGAGAAAGGTGGACAAAATGAGGCCAGTTACCGGCGTTACGTGGTGTGACACTTTCTTTGATTGAGATGTTTGCGTGACTTCGCTCATTTGGATAATTTGATAATTATTTTATTTAATTCCAGTAATATGACCGATTCATATTTGTATTCGGGTTATGTTAAGAAACTAATATTTATTGTTCCAAAATCCATGTGGTATCCGGCTGAATAGAATTGTACCAACCTCATTTGTTACCGTGGTGTCGTAAAAGGCGAGTAAAGTAAGTCGACCCGCCATGTGGTATCCGGCTGAGTAGAAAAGTACCACCCTCATTTCTTACCGAGATGTCGTAAAAGGAGACTAAGGTAAGTCGACCCGCTGTGTGGTATCGGTTGAGTAGAATATAACACCCTCATTTCTTACTGAGGTGTAGTAAAAGGCGACTAAGGTTAGTTGACGTCAAGCCGTAAAATAAGAAGCCAAATCATGTGACATATTTTATAACATGTTGTGCCGACCCCACTGAGAGTGGGGTAAGGGCAGGGGGATGAAATGAATACTATCATAACTTCTGTCATATACAGGTTGTTTGTTATATTGAAATATAGTCAAAAATTACACAAAAAGACCATAACGCTATGTTATTATACAGTTGATTATACAATTCCCGGTTGTTCCAGATTCACATCCCGTTAGCCGGTGAAAGTGTCTATGTAATTATGCAAGTACGTCACGTGGTGTTTCAATTTGAATATGCTAGTAACGTGTCAGGGATAAAGGGGATAGAAAAAAGAATAGAAACAGAATCGACCAAAAGATGGAGAAACACAATGCTCAGACAAGCAAAGTTGTTTCTCAAATCGTTTGATACAAGGAAGTCTAAACAGCTGATGTCTCAGAGCAGGGAAAATGTAGCAATTGTAACAGGCATTACAACTGGGCACTGCCTGTTAAACAGACACCTGTCAATAATGAGAATAACAGAAGATGTTGCGTGCCCAGAGTGTGGAGAGGAAGAAACGAGACTTCACCTTATGGCTGAGTGCCCTATGTACTCGCTGATAAGATGGGAGACACTAGGTAAGGATGAAATTGCCTTTACAGCAGTTTAAAAACACTATTAAAAAGAGGCTGATACAGAAAGCCTACTATACTCTTGAAGATTATTTAGAATATAAGAATGTGTGGATATAGCTCTCTTTGAACCTGTACAAGACAGTAATGACATGTAAATAGTAATAAGAATTATATTTTTAAAAGAGCAACCGCCAAGTTTCTTGCTGGCTCTTCTCGGTAGGAACAGCTTTCCGAACCAGCAGTAGTGTTGACGATTCAAAAGCACTTGTTTACAAGTTTACTGGAATAAAGAATATTTTGAATTGAAGTTGAGGATCTGACAAATATCCTCTTCAGGGATATTATCAGGTTAAAAACTAAAAAACTAAAGTTTAGTTTTAATTTATTGAATACAACACAATTTTCTCCGTGAAATGTCAAGTCAGCGTAGCTTATTCGGGGAACGGGTGGGAGAGAAACGAAAATACCTAGGATCGAGACCCACCTAGTCTATTATTTTTTATTTATTTATTGAAGTACCTATTTTTATTTTGTAAAAAATTACCGAGCAAGGCTCGATCAACCTGGTATTATATTGTTATGTTGCTAAATATGTCGTGAATAATAATTGTAAGTTATGGCAACTAAATCCAGTGATCGTGTAATCCTGGATTAAATATACCCGTCTATCGGTCTTAAATCGTGTCTTTCAGACTATAATCCTTCTCATGCAAGAGAAAGCAGGTCTATACCCAATAGTAGGACACTGCAGGCTATAGCTAGACTTTCTTAAACTAAGATAAACGCTTGAAAGACTAGATTTTTTTGTGAAAGGCATGCTCTTTTATAAATATTTAATGGCTACTTTATTTACTAAGACACTCTTATTTATCTGACCCCGTGTGGTATCCGGCTGAATAGAATAGTTAGTTAGTAAGTTAAGTTTAAGTTTTGTATTGACGTTAGGAGTTGTTGGGGTTGCGACTTCAAACCCCTGATTAATAAAAATTGGCGATGTATATCTTTAAAACGCCGTGTGGTACCGGCTGAATAGAATAGTATCACCCTCATTTCTTACCGAGGTGTCGGAAAAGGCGACTAAGGTAAGTTGACCCGCCGTGTGGTATACGGCTGAGTAGAATTGACCACCCTCATTTCTTACTGAGGTGTCGTATAAGGCGACTAAGGTAAGTCGACCCGCCGTGTGGTATCCAGATGAGTAGAATAGACCACCCTCATTTACCGAGGTGTCGTAAAAGGCGACTAAGGTAAGTCTACCCGCCGTGTGGTGTCCGGCTGAGTAGAATAAACCACCTTTATTTACCGAGGTGTCGTAAAAGGCGACTAAGGTAAGTCTACCCGCCGTGTGGTGTCCGGCTGAGTAGAATAGACCATCCTCATTTACCGAGGTGCCGTAAAAGGCGACTAAGGTAAGTTGACCCGCCATGTGGTATACGGCTGAGTAGAATAGACCACCCTCATTTACCGAGGTGCCGTAAAAGGCGACTAAGGTAAGTCGACCCGCCGTGTGGTATCCGGCTGAGTAGAATAGACCAACCTCATTTCTTACCGTGGTGTCGTAAAAGGCGACTAAAGTAAGTTGACCCGCCGTGAGCTTTCCGAACCAGTAGTAGAGGTGACGATTCAAAAGCACTTGTTTACAAGTTTATCTGAATGTTTTAAATTTGAATTTGAATTTGAAACAGGATTTCTACCAAACGTTTATATATATATATATATATATATATATATATATATATATATATATATATATATATATATATATATATATATATATATATATATATATATTATATAGAGATACTGTCAGTTTATTCAGGTCTCACATCGTACTAGATTCACATCCCGTTATCCGGTGAAAGTGTCGGTGCACCGTCTATGCAAATTATGCAATTATCGTTGGAGAACTTGCAGAACTGTTGAAAGTCAAGTTTACGGACGTATATTGGCGCGAATGATAAAAAAAAACGCGCAAGGTCAAGGTGATAATTGAGATACTTTATTTAATGCTCAATTATTAAAGTATTTGCTTTGGTATTTTGGTAATGTAATAAACGCAGTAGCAGTAGAGTGGACGATTCAAAAGCAATTGTTTACAAGTTTATTTGAATAAAGAATGTTTGGAATTTGAATTTGAATGATATATTTTTGTGTGTCATTTCATTGAAATACGTTAAATATTTCTTGCTTAAACGGCAATGGAATTTATTTATGTATAAGGATTTTTTGTACTCCTTTTACTGAGCTATTTTAATACATATTTCATGTAAGCACGGGTTATTAAAATTATCTAAATATGCTCTTGATAAAACGATAAAAACATTTGAGTCTTCCCAGATCTATCTGATTTTTGTGATGGAGATATTTGAAGGGTTGGAGAGTGACGGAAGCTAATGCTAATTCCAAGACTATAGTCCACGCGAACGAAGTTGCGGGTACAAGCTAGTTAATATTATAAATGCGAAAGTTTGTGAGTATGGATTTATGTTTGTTACTCTTTAATGGCGAATCCGCTCAACCAATATCGGTGAAATTTGGCACAATTATTCCTTATACACCGGTGTAACAAATAGGCTATAGTTAGTTAATTCTATTCTATCATCATCTTCCTGCCCTTATCCCACTCTAAGTGGGGTCGGCACAACATATTAAAAACATGCTGTCACATGATTTGGCTGCGTTTTTACTACCGGCCGCTTGCCTGACGTCAACTTACCTCTGTCGTATTTTGCGACACCTCGGTAAGAAAGAGGGTGGTCTATTCTACTAAATCGGATACTACACGGTGGGTCAACTTACCTTAGTCGCCTTTTACGACACCTCGGTAAGAAATGAGGGTGGTACTATTCTATTCAGCCGGATACCACACGGCGTAGTTAATTCTATTCTATATTATATTTATTATATATTTATAAGATAGTTAATTCTACAGACATTGAAAAGCGCCATCTATTATCAAGCTATCACGCGACTACAGTTAACGCAAGCGAAGTTGGGAGTAAAAGCTAATATGACATGTTTCATCTAAATCAATAATTAAATAGTTCGTCCTTTGAGTGCCGGCCTTTTAATAATGGCGCTAACAAAAGGCCTGCTGTCTTAAATCAACTTGATTGGTTTCATTCTTTTAATTTTCGGAATAAAAATTATCTTATCGCTATCCAGATTTTTAGAACAGATTTTATACAAATCTAGGAATGACTTCATACAACTCTGGAAACTCTGGACTTCATACAACTAACTCTAGTTTGTATTTTTAGCAACAGACTTTCTAATTGAGACCTGCATGGAGGCTTGTGTCTTAAAACAATTTTTGAACGGATTTGGTTTTGTTTATTTATATTTTTTTAAATATCAGAATAAAAAATCTAATTCAGATTTTGATCGAAATTCATTAAATAGCTTCTTGGTTAGACACTTTATGGCTTTTATCATAATTTCCTTCTTCATCATAAAGTACATAAAGATTTGTAAATTAGTTAATTACACCCGAGAAGTGATTCTATTAATTGTACAACAGCATTATTAATTATTAAAAAATTGTCTCTGGTTTTTCCTACATACATTTATAGCAAGGGTTTACGATTGTTCGTACAACTATTTTAGAAAAACCTTTAGGAAATAATACAGCTCAAATTTTAACCTTTAGTCATTTAAATAATATGTATTAGTATCGTGTTAATAAAAATCCTAATAATTTTAAAGAAACTGAAGCAAATCCACCCACTGTTACAATTACATCACATCTCTACGCCCGCGACAGTTATGCGACTTAGATTCTCAAGCAGAGCGCAGCTTTCCAACAGCTAACAAGAATGATCTAACGTGACAAAGCGAAAAAATGATGCCACCAGTCCGCCATATTGGTATGATGGCGGCCGCGAAAAAAAACTAACGGAATAAAATACCTAACCGCCGAGCGGAGAAAGGCTTTCGATTGTCCCACATTTCACCGCACGCGAATCGACACCGAGACACTAAAGAGGTACAACACTAGCGTTCCAAATTCAAATCAATAAACCGTCTTAATAATCTGTGGAATACAAAGCAATGTTCCATTACCACAATGTTTGATATACGCCGTTCCTAATTTGAAATAAACGGATATGCCAGCACACGCAATAACATAATATAGATCTGTCCCGTTCTAACGCACGTAAATTGTATTGTCATCTCGCTCTGTAGCCGACATTGAAAAAGAAAGCACTAGTTTTTGCCGCCACCATTTTACTGGAGAGTATGTCGAAGAAAGCTACGCGAGTATGTAATATTAGAAACGTCGATTTTATACATCAGTTGCATTAGTGTTCGTTGCATAAGAAAATTGCATTTCCCCTACATTCACTCGATACGACAATTTAATTTTTTCGCCATTCAACTTAGTATTGAATGCGATCATAATAAAATTGACAGGCGTTATAAGGCAATGACGATGCTGCCAATAAAAATACTTATTTTTCGATACACTTTAAATTAAATAATATGTACAATTATAGATTTGTATTTATATAGTTATATTATTGGAAAATGTGTTTGTTTGTTTTAACCTTCTTTTAATCAAAAACGAAGTAATGGATACAACGGCTCCTCTCTCTTGTTTCAACGCAGGTTGGCAGGTCAAGTACATTATGCTTTCTTAATTATCCAGTCATCCTCTTGCCCTTATCCCACTCTAAGTGGAGTCGGCACAGTATGTTGTAAACCTGTCACGTGATTTGGGTGCGTTTTTACGACCGGCCGCCTGCCAGATGACCTAAGTCGCCTTTTACGACATCTCGCTAAGAAAGATGGTGGTATATTCTACTAAACTGGTTACCACACGGTGGGTTAACTTGCCTTAGTCGTCTTTTACTATATATCGTAAGAAATGAGGGTAGGCTATTCTACTCAACCGGATACCACACGCTCTGTTGACTTACCTTAGTCGCCTATTACGACAACTCGGTAAGAACAGAAAGTGGTCTATTCTACTCAACCGGATACCACGCGACGGATCAACTTACCTTAGTCGCCTTCTACAACACCTCGGTAAAAAGTAAGGATGGTATATTCTTCTCAGCCGGATACATAAGTAAAGTAAGTAGCGGCCTGTTACTATCCCACTGCTGAGAATAGGCCTCTTCTCCCCGTTTGTGGAAGGGTTGGAGCTAAGACCTACCACGCTACTCTAATGCTCATTGGTAGGTTACACATATCTCCAGAATTCTCTAGAGATATGCAGGTTTCCTCAAGATGTTTTCCTTCACCGAAAAGCGTGTGATAATGGAATTATCAATTAGACACATAAGTTTTTAACAGAAAAACTCATTGGTGCCTGACCGGGCTCGACCCCGTGACCTCCTCGAAAGAGTCGCTCGGTGTTACTTGCTGCACTGGGCCAGCACAGTTTGATACATCATAGCATGACATGGTATCACTTAATTATCCAAAACAACATTGACATAAGTGCCCCATTACATTTTTTATGTTTCTATAAAGCTTTGTGCGTATATTTAAATCTTGTAAGTATATATTTTTTATACATACAAGATTAACTATATTTTTTTTTCGGAATCTCGGAAACGGCTTCAACGATTTTCCTGAAATTCGGCATGTAAGGGGTTTTGGGGGAGAAAAATCGATTTATAAAAGTTTTATTTTTAAAAAATGTTTTATCCCTGTTAACGGGCTCTAAATTTTTTTTTTAATTTACGTTGAATACAATCACAATTTTTCGCTGTCAAACGTAAAGTCATGGTAGTTCATTTGGGGAACGGGCGGTCTAGAGAGGTGAAAATACCTAGTATCGAGCCCAACCTGCCCTATGATGTTAAAATTTTTCTTTTCAATTTTTTTTTGTTTACATCATTTTAAAAACTATCAAGCAACACTCGGTCTCCCTTGCAAAGCTTTGTACGTGTAAGTGATTCATATAAATTGACAGTTATGTGTGAGACACGTCAAAGATCAATCTGAAGGAGTGTAGCTGGTACTTTGCATTTGTTTGTTTGTATGTTGAATCATAGTGTTATGTGTAACGGCTAACTGTTTATATTACGGTACAGTGCCCAATACAGTAATATCGAGATAATAGACTGATTTCAGTACGCCCTGTGGTATCCGGCTGAATAAAATAGTAGCATCCTCATTTCTTACCGAGGTGTCGTAAAAAGCGACTAAGGTAAGTCGACCCGCCGTTTGGTATCCGGCTGAGTAGAATAGACCAACCTCATTTCTTACCGAGGTGTCGTAAAAGGTGACAAAGGTAAGTTGACCCACCGTGTGGTATCCACGGTGGGTGGTGGTAGTAAAATAGACCACCCTCTTTCTTACCGTGGAGTCGTAAAATACGACTAAGGTAAGTTGACGTCAGGCAGGCGGCCGGTCGTAAAATACGAAGCCAAATCATATGACAACATGTTTGTAACATGTTGTGCCGACCCCACTTAGAGTGGGATAAGGGCAGGAGATAATGAGACTGATTTCAGTATTTTTGAATCGTCAAACTTTTTACACAAGCCATCACTGATACGAAAGCTTCAACCAACCAAGAACCAGCAAGAAAATCGGCAGATACTAGGAGCAAAACGACGGTTGAGATTGTCGTAGTGAATGTATGCAGGGCGGGTGTAGTGTGGTGGTAGTCTATAGGGCATACATAAAATAGTTAATTTTGTAAAATAATCATATGCTATAAAGTACATAAATATTATAAATGTGTATAGGTATGCTAAAAATATTTCTTGAATACAAAACGCAATCTATTATATAATTAAAAAAATAATTGTGATATAATATACTTTAGACTGTAAGCCTTATGATCTTTGCTTATCCCAAAAATATTTATTAAATAAAAAACATTGCCAAAAAATATACGACGCAAGTTTTTCTACTTACAACTGAAACAGTATAATTTAAGTGGCGGTCATACATTCAAAATTGCGTCCCTTAAATAATATCAATGTAATACCAATAATAAAACTACATAATAAATAATTGTTACATCCGACGTAACACTCCATTAAGTTGGTACGTGCCTTCGAAACCGCACTGTAATTTCTCGTCTCAAAATCAGAAAGCGCGGCAAACTTACACCGGCCGGCCGCCATTATTATTTAAACGTCATTAACGTTACTTCTATAATGCTAATATTAAATGTTTGCTATTCATTGCTCTGTAAACATAAAACAAAAAAATTGGCTCTTATTTATGTCATATGTACTTAATTCATATTAAATAAAGACTTTTAGCGTGTTAAGACAAATCAATCTTAAAGATAAAACTGTTTTTCCTTATTAAATTGCAATGTATTGAACGAGTGGAGGCTTTGATGTAGACTATAGGATTACAGATAAAAAATATAATAAACTGTATATATGACTATGACTTTTTTAAAGATTGTAATTTAGATTTAGTGTTAGAATTCATGTATCGTATTTTATTATAGGTGTATGTATTGTATTTATGGATATTTTATGCAGTGTTTAAATAAATATTTTCTTTCTTTTTAATAATATAGAATATAGTAATAAATTATTTTGGTAAGAGGTGTATGTGTAATAAATATATATAAGTGTATATGTAATTAATAAAAATACGGGACTTGAAATTCTCCGTGAAATAATTTTACAGCTCGGTTTAGAATGGGAAAACAATTATACTATACGAAATAAGCAGTGTACATCGATCTAAGTGAAAGTTCCAATAAGGTTAGTAACAAAACGAGTGCGGAATCTCAGCGAAATGCTGAGTAAATGTGGGTCAGTGCCTCGTATAACGGCTTGCACTGGATGTCCTCCCGCGTAACGTTACGTGTGGGAAATTATTTGAATTTGGAACGCTAACTTTTTTTCACCGCTTTTATCGGTTGCCATTGTTCTTTTTCATTATTGTTGCACCAGTTTTAGTATCGATGTCAACCTTCACCGTTACATAGACAACTTTCCGTTCTATTTTTAAAACATTATATTGCATTTATATAAAAAAATTATAGAATTAAAGTTTAAACTACTTTCTTCCTTTTAATAATATTAAACTTGATTTACCAACATTATATACTTACGTGAAAGTTTATTTATTTTGTATGTGGAACAATTAGAAAGTTCTCTTTTTTTTGCGACGACAGATTCTCTCTCATATTAATAAGCTAACTAAATTAGATTAATTATGGCATCTAATTTGATATATGATGATGTTGAACTATAACCATTGCCTTTAGCTACACTGCCTATGTGTAATAACTGTTATGTGTAATGTATTACCTGTAATATCCTTTACATATAATAACTTTGTATATCGTAACTCGGGTTTTGGCGCCAAGCTCTTTCACAGAAGTTACAATAGAATTATTTTGCTTTAATCCGCGTTTGTTAAGTGAATATATTAAATGCTAAGTGTTTGAAGCAGGCAACATTTACATAGCCTATACATGCAGGACAAGTATATGCCAAGACCACACGTGTCTCAAAACGCCGCCAGCACTGACACTCCACACAGGCACCACACATACTCACTACCACAATCTCCACTATCGTTTCGCCCCGAAACCGAAGTATCGTCACGAGGATCTCCAAGACAAAAAAATAAAGTCGTGTAAAAAGGTATTAAGTTTTTGTCGTAGATTGTGGTAGTGAGTATCTCCGTTCCTTGTGTGGAGTATTGGTGGTGGCGTTTTGAGATACGTGTAGTGACTTATCCTGCATGTATTAGGTATGTGAATGTTTCCTGCTTCGTAAACTTAACATTACACAGATTCTCTTAACAAACGCGGACTGTAACTTCTGTTATACGGAATTACACAAAGTAACGCCTGCTTCTATAAATCATGCAAAGCACTTTGCAACCTTCGACGATGCTTTTGCGCACTCAAGTTCTCTATATTCTCCCGATATAGGCCGTTTAAGGATTATCTTTGTGATACAAACGTTGCCCTGAAGAAATACTTCCTAAAACAAACAAAGAAACAATTACACTTTATTGCACACAGGAAAAAACTAAAATGAAATACACAAAAGAAAAAAAGCATAGTAAATAAGATGACGTACACGATATACAAAAAAAGCATAGTAAATGAGTCTATGTACAACAGGCGGCCTTATCGCTAAATCAGCGATCTCTTCCAGGCTATATATAAATAAAGAAAAGTAAAGAATATAAATTATTTTTCATTTCGATATGTGTATATCTCAATTTTAAATTTAGGAAAGGGAACTGATTGACTCCGTCAAAAGAAAAATGTTTTTGAGGAGCAAATATTAACAGGATGGATAGAATGCAAATATTTAAATGGAATCGGCAAAATAGAAACTTAATTATCGTTTCTTTGATTTTTCAGGTACCTATATTAGTTTTAGTTTATAGTGTATAGTGTAAATACAGTAAGTAAGTAACGGCCTGTTACTATCCCACTGCTGAGAATAGGCCTCTTCTCTCCGTTTTGGGAGAGAAGGATTGGAGCTAAGACCTACCACGCTGCTCCAATGCGGATTGGTAGGTTACACATACCTCCAGAATTCTCTAGAGATATGCAGGTTTCCTCACGATGTTTTCCTTCACCGAAAAGCGTGTGATAAATTGCAATTATCAATTAGACACATAAGTTTTAAGAGAAAAACTCATTGGTGTCTGCCCGGGTTCGAATCCGTGATCGTCTCTAGAGATTCACACGGTTGCACCGCTGGGCCATCACAGCTTTATAACACAGTAAATACAGTGATTAAGACAAATAAAAATATAAAATAAAACTTTGATTTTTTCAGAGCTACACTTTTTTTTATTTGCCGCTCCAAGAAAGTTACTTTATAAAACGACAATTAAGTTTTAATTACTTTATATATATACATATATATAATATTCTTATTATATTTTTTTTAAACCGGATTTCGTGATAGTGTCCATAATAATTAGTATTTCATAATTTAATCTAATATTGATAACTAATATCCTATCAATAGACGATAATCAAGCGGTTACTTTCCCCAGTTTTAGTTCTATAGTGGTAATATTAAGTCAATATTATTATACTGCGGGATAATCTTGATAAGTTTACCCGTTACTGAACTACCGTTTACTAATAATTATATTATTTGAGATTAAAAAGACTACGTTACCGTTAAATTCAAATTCAAATTATTCTTTATTCAAGTGGACTGTTTTGCAGTGCTTTTGAATCGTCAAATGTTTTAAAGAAGCTACCATTCGGAAGTTTGCTCCTACCGAGAAGAACCAGAAATTCGGCGGATAATCTTTTCAAAGAAAAAAAAAATAGATTTGGTGGTTAGAAGTACATGAAAAAATCTATTAATTGTACCTCAATGTGTACCTTGTATATCCACCATGTGGTATCTGACTAGGTTGAATAGACCACCCTCATTTTTCACCGAGTAAAAGGCGGGTAAAGTAAGTTGACCCGCCGTGTGGTATCCGGCTGAATAGAATAGACCATCCTCTATCGTATACTATATACATCACCCATAGCTTCAGCTTTGTATCATTAAATAATTAATGTATTTTAACTTTTACAAGCATTTGACCGTCATAACGCGCGGTGAAACGCTTTCTTTCAGTGTTTATTATTTCCCACAAAATTTGTGTTAAGTAGAGGTTAATTGGCTTTTATTATGGCAATTGCAATAATGGTTTTTTATTCTTAAATTTCACCTGATATCACTACATTATAAAACATAGCCATATGATATCCGGCTGAATAGAATATACCACCCTCTTTCTCACCGATGTGTCTTAATAGGCGACTAAGGTAAGTTGACTCGACGTATGCTATCCGGCTGAGTAGAATAGAACACCCTCTTTCTTACTGAGGTGTCTTAAAAGGCGACTATGGTAAGTTGACCCGCCGTCTGGTATCCGGTTACGTAGAATAGACAACCCTCTTTCTTACCGAGTTGTCGTAAAAAGCGACAAAGGTAAGTTGACCCGTCATGCGGTATCCGGCTGAGTAAAATACACCACGCTCTTTCTTACTGAGGTGTCATAATAGGCGATAAAAGGAAATTGACGTCAGACAGGCGGCTAGTTGTAACATACCTAACCGAAATATGTTAATAACATGATGTGCCGCCCCCACTAGATAAGGGATAAGGTCAGAAGGATGATGACCACTACATTATAAAACAAAGTCCTCTGCCACGTGTATCAGGCTGTCTGTTTACGTTAAACTTAAAATTATTTACCAAAAAATTAATCAAATTATTTGGCATTTATTTCTATTTTAGCTTTGCTAATACAGCAGTTTAAAAACACTGTTAAAGGAGGCTGATACAGAAAGTCTACTATACTGTTGAGAATTACTTAGATGATAAGAATGAGTGGAAATAGTTACTCTTTGACTCTGTACAAATTAGTAATAACTAAATGTAGCTAGTAATAATAATTATATTTTGATAAGAGCAACCGCCGAGTTTCATGATGGCTCTTCTCGGTAGGAGCAGCTTTCCGAACCAGCGGTAGAGTTGACGATTCAAAAGCACTTGTCTACAAGTTTACTGGAATAATGAATATTTTGGATTTAAATGTTTAAAGTATCAAAATTGTAGAGTCTTACTATATATTACAGCTTTCACTGTATTTGCACACTAAACTATGTCTAGACCATTAACTATGATTATTAATTATTTGCGTTAATTACTTTCAAAACTACGCAAATAATACCTTTAAGGTAATCGGATAAACAAAGAAAAACAACAAAGAAGTTGAGCTTGATTTGATTAAACAAAAATCAACATAATCCTCCTGCCCTTATCCCACTCTAAGTGGGGTCGGCACAACTTGTTTAAACATGTTGTCACAAGATTTGTTTACGTTTTTACGGCCAGCCGCCTGCCTGTTAACTTACCTAAGTCGTATTTTACAACACCTCGGTAAGAAAGAGGGTGGTCTATTCTATATAACCTGATACCACACGGTGGGTCCACTTACCTTAGTCGCCTTTTACGACACCTCGGTAAGAAAGAAAGTGGTCTATTCTACTCGGCCAGATACCGCACGGTGGGTCAACTTACCTTATTCGCCTTTTACGACACCTCGGTAACAAAGAAAGTGGTCTATTCTACTCAGCCAGATACCACACGGCGGGTCGACTTACCTTAGTCGCCATTTACGACACCTCGGTAAGAGATGAGGGTGGTCTATTCTACTCAGCCGGATTCACATCATATGTGTATATAAATATTTGATAGCAGTATTATTACCTACAAAATAAATCAAGTTAAAAATGCTTTTAAAAATCTTTTAACGAAACTTCATGTCCCTGTTAACCTTGGAGCAGTTCCCTGTTCTGGAGTCAATCCTGGCAGCATCAGGTCATGCTTATCATAAACATGCATTGTCATCGGACCTGGAGCAGTATGTGAAATTTCAGCTAAATCGGACACCGGGAAGTGGGTCAAATTTAACTTGCAAGATTCCACCTTCACATACATACATCAAAAGTTGAATAAAAGCTTTTAATAAATAAAATATGTGTGAAAGATTTTTGTGTATTGGGAGTTTATTTATTTATTTCTTATTATACATATTTTTTGAAAAGGGAAAGAAAAGGTAAAATACCACATGTATAAAGGCGGACTTATTCCTAAAAGAGATCTTTTTAGCAACAGGGTCATCTCGCTTACTCTCCGGTTGGGAGGTAAGCGGGGTACGGGCCTCTTTGCTTGGGCCTATTTCCTCGCAGGCATTCTGCCTGGTCTATGTTCCGGCCGTAGGCCGAGGTCACCTAGGTGATCTCAGGGTTGTGGGTATTAGGGCCGTGAGCCCAGGTCACCTAGGTGACCTAGATGTCTGGTTCGGTGGGGAGGTCTGGGAATGGTAGCTTCCAGACCTCGTAGTCATCGTCAAGAATTGTCAAGTCCGGTAGTCTGTCGTAATCGGTGGTGTTGTCTCGTCCGGTGGTGTCGCCCTTTCGCCCGTCGCGTCGTCCTCGTCGTCGCCGTCGTCATCCACATCGGGCCGCGGAGACGGTGACCGCAGGAGCTCACGAGGCAGGGAACGTCCATCGGGTGGTCGCGCATGGAGTGGCGCGATGCCGTGGAGGTGTACGTGCGCGCTGTGGTCCGCACGCGCGAACATCCGGCGCGCAAGGCGACGGACATACTCCTCCACGGTCGGCATTTTGGTATCCCGATGCACGACGTCGTTCCGCACATACCTCGGGGCTCCTACGATCAGTCGCAGGCAGCGGTTCTGCTGGATTTGAAGTCGTCGTCTCTGGTACGCCGAACGGCGTTCTCGTCTCTGGTACGGCGGGTGCCGCATACGTCAAGCGCGAGCGGACGTAGGCACCGTAGACCCGCAGTTTGGTCTTGATAGGTGATTGGGATGTGACTGCGCTGTCTCCAAAATATTCCCTTGATGTGCTGCCAGCAAAAACAATACTATTGTAGCTGCCTGACGGAGCTACAAATACGTTACCTTTGTTTACCTATTAAAGCAAATACCATATACCTTGTACCTGAAATACCATTACCAGGAAATAGGAAAAGGAGTAAATGAAACGACATACCAATGCTTATTATCTATAATCAGAGAAGTTTGGTATAGCGACAGATATATATTCTACGGGAGAATAAAACATCACACCAAGGCTATAGTTTATTATGATGCATCAAAGTGACAGTTGATACAAGGCGGCCGGCTTCCTGACGTCTTGCTAATAGTTGGAGAAGATTGTGCGATGTGAACGACTCGTTGTGGGATATAAAATGTGCGATAAATAATTCGCAGTAACCTGAAGATAGAAGGAAGGCTTTTCGCACAGTGAGTACTACGTCACCATCAACTATTAAACGTCGCATTAGATCATCAACTCGTCACTTTTATGTAGCTGCCTGACGGAGCTACACTATTGCCTACTAAAAAAGTAAATGTTAACGTAATAAAAACTGAATTACGTAACCCCCAAAATGTCAAGTGCATTCGGCTATTCACCCAGACTTAATTTTACGTATAGTACTTTATTACTCGGTTATTTAATCGCATGTAATAAAAATATGAACAACGCGACCTTATTCAAGGCTTAAACTTTTAATAACAAAAAAATATTATTTTACTATAATCCGCGTTTGTTAAATTTTTTTTGAAAATTCAATTATCATCATCCTGCCCTTATCCCACCATAGGTGAGGTCGGCACAAGTAATAAACATGTTGTCTCATGATTCGGCTCCACTATTATTGGTTTTTAGTAATAACACGATGCACCGAATCAAAATAAAAACAGTGTTTATTTATTTATTTATTTATTCCACAGGCTCGCCATCATAGTATATATTAATTATCAGCTTAATTATTAATACACATACTACCCTATTTCTAAAACGTTAAAAAAAAGTATCTACATTTTGATGCTTAAAATATTGTCAAGATATTAAAACATCAAATGTCGAAAAAATATATATCAATTTGTCATTACAATAAAACAGAAATAAACGTCAATATTACATAATAAGTTTTCCTACTGTCGCTTAACCGGACGAGGCGTTGAAAAAAAAATGTATCATCACTTCCTGCCGCCAATTTCCCGGTCATGTAATATTAACGTAAAAGTTTACAATCAACTTTCCGCACTCGTAACCTGGCATTGGCATTGCGTGCGTATACGCAACACGCACACTACCAACTATGTAAAAGTGTGACGTATCCCCACTTTACACACACAAACATTAGTAAATACTGATCTGTTCAAATAAAACGCTATTATCTGTGCAAATACACACAAACGCAATAATGCCATAGAGTTGTTATAATAAGAATAGAGTAGCCATAGACAGATTTGAAAATTTAAAAAGGAATCACTGGTTTTCCGAAGCTTATACTAGACATGAAATTTCTCCATAAAATTTTTCAATGGAAAAATAGATAGCCAACTATTAAGTAGATTTAATATCAATATACCTCGCTTCCATAAACCTTTCTGTTGTTTTTTTATTTAATCCTTATTCTCGTGTGTTTCTGTTTATTTTTTACGTTTTTAATTGTTAAATTGTAACTAAGAATAATGAGATTTCTTGTAATTGGTACTACATAATGAATTTGAAACTATAAAGGATTTTTGTGGATTATATAATATGCTAAAAATATGATTATCTATAATCCTTTTGAAGATCCGTATAAATAATTAAATAGATAAATAAGCATAGACAATTTCACAATACTCGTATGTAATCAGAAGATAGATGTATACTTCATCTTGGTCTAATCACAAATAAAAAAGAAAAATCCATACTAATTATATAAAGAGGTAAAATTTGTATGTAACTTTGTAATGTTGTAAAAACTAGGCTACATGGGCTATATTACATTTTTAAAATAATAGGTATCCGTTATAAAAATGTAATAAGGTGTAAAAAAAAGATTACGCGGGTGAAACCGCGAGATAATACTAGTAACGAATAAAAATATATAACAAAGATTTATTTTCTTTTTATTTATAGCAATACGTCAAATTTTAGTCTGACTTCCTTATTAGTTATAACTCTATGGTAAATGCAGATTGTGTTTTGCATTAGTGTGAGTAAAGAAAGGTGTTTAGCTAGGTGAAATGGGCACAAATATAATGTGATGGCTCAGTTAAACGGAACGTATAAAAGTAAGTGATTGATCAAATACAAGTTTTGACGGTTTCCAACCATGCATGTATATTTGAATATTTGATTATAATTAAATACACCAATTGCCTTATTCCAATTAAGAACTTAAAAATTATGTATACAAACTTGATATTTTGATTTAAATTTAATTACAGACACAATGTCGTCTAGTATTTACGACTAAAGTAAGTTGGTACCCACCGTGTGGTATCCTGTTGAGTAAAATAGACCACCTTTTTTCTTATCAAGGTATCGTAATTTCCTTGTTTTGCTTTTTTTAGTACGCAATGCTAATCTTGAATCCTGGCTTCTCTAAAGAGTATATTATCATGTGGAATATATTATCATTATAATGTGGAAATATTTTAACTAAATACTAGAGCGAATATTTTATATAAATCATATTCTAGGACAGTAGTATGACCATAAAGTATTTATGTAAAGATTCTAAGCCAGCTATAAAAAACCGCTACAAAAAAATTAATGAAGGTATTACTATATTCAATAATTCTTTTTTGAGATTTAACTAGAGATTACACAAATCGAAATAATTATCATAACTTTATGATAATTATGACTTTGCATATAATTTAAAATTGCAGTCGATGTATAATCTATGATTATCAGTTAATAAGGTAATGAGATTAATGAATTCTACTATTATTTTTATATTTTGCGTCGAATCTTGCTTATTTATACTTATTTAGTGCTAAAATATGGCAGCCCATGTTACGCATAGGAACAAATAATCAAAGTGTCAAATAATTAATTTAAATTTCGAACTATGTTTCAATTCTGAGAAAGCATTCGAAACTAACCATAGACAAGTATGCCTACTTATAGTGGGTGGTTTATAACAATATAAGCTTTATCAATCAATCAAATCGGAGCTTAAGAACTAGAGAATGACATAGTTTGAGCCGCTGCCAACGAATCAGATACAATCATAATTGTTCGACCATAATATTATTAAGAAAGTATTGCGGGGTATGACTTCATTTACCGACCACTTTTCTCGGTTTTCTCTTAGTGAAAGGGCCAAAGACTAGAAGGTTCTGTGTTCACGTTTGAACCGGAATTATGGAAGGTTTTATATGATTTTATATTAGCTGCCTTGATGGCGGGAAAAGTCTAGACGTCATCAAATTAAGTCTATTCGAGTTTTATATTGTATTATATGTAATATTCTTATATAATATATAATATTCTTATATATATCATATTACATATAATATTCTTATATATCTCATATTATATATAATATTCTTATATATCTCATATTATATATAATATTCTTATGTATCTCATATTATATATAATATTCTTATATATTACTTACAGTTATTATAAATATGTGTAAACTATTATACTGGCTGAAACCTACGGTTCAAAGTTAATTTAAAAAAGTAATATTTAGTAAAAACAACAATACTATATATTTTGCTTTTTTTAGGATCATAGATTTTACTTAATTATCACAAGTGGAATTCATCTCAACTTTCTACGGACAAAATATGTAATTGTTTATGCATTATACATGTATAAAACTGCCTAAATGCAAACCTAAGTTTTATATCGTAAGAGCGGAAAAAAAAACAATCACACACACACAAGCACTCACATATAGTATAGTATGTTTATGATATGTATTTCGTGCGTCGGTTTATTAAAATACAAAATTGTAAAGGAGTCCTTTAAAAGTGCGCTTATTTTACTCTTCTTTATTAACAATTTTCATTCACTCGTTAGTAAAGAAAAAATTAATGCGCATTAAATCTTATTGAATGCATCGGATCAATTGCTATAAATATGACTTTTCCAGACATATAAAATAAAATACCCGCGCTTATTTCCTTGTTTTATAAATTTCTTTTGCTAGGTTGGTTTTATGAAATACATTAGTAAAGAACGCTAAAAATACTACCATTATTTTATAATTTTCTTCATTTTGCATTTATTGAAAAACGTTAGAAATATGACCGCCATATTTGATTACTAATTTAATGTTATTTGTTCATTTAACATCCGTTACTCATTCATGACTGAGATGAGTGCTAGTGCGGATTAGAGTAGGGGGACGCCTAGACCTTTCTCTCAAGTTCTGGGTCACGTTGGTTTATGTAAGATAAGTTTATATTTATGTTTGTGTAAGAATTACTGATTGAATTAATATATTACTTATGTTGCACAGACAAAAAGAGAAAATGTTAAACCATTGACAATCCTTTGTTGTCTATGGAATTATAGTGACAGATAATGTTATAAAGTGATGCGCCTGATAAACGAAGGGCTATACAATGAACGAATGTTTCCTAGTTATTAAAAAAAAGAAAAAAAAAATTCATGAGACTCTTTCGAGAGGTCACGGGTTCAAATCCCGGGTAGGCACCAATGAGTTTTTCTGTTAAAACTTATGTGTCTAATTGTTAATTGCAATTTATCACTTTTCGGTGACGGAAAACATCTAGTGAATTAGACACATAAGTTTTAACAGAAAAATCTCATTGGTGTCTGCCCGAGTTTGAATCTGTGATCTCCTCAAAAGAGTCGCACGGTGTTACCGCTGGGCTACCACAGCTTTATTATATGTAGTGTATTGCACAAATTACATTTTTTTTTAAGTTTAACAAACTATATTATCCTTCGCCCTTATCCCACTCTTACTGGGGTCGGCACAACATGTTATAAACATGCTGTAACATGATTTAACTGCGTTTTTACGACTGACCGCCTGCCTGACGTCAACTTATCTTAGTCGTATTTTACGTCACCTCGATAAGAGGGTGGTCTATTTTACTTAACCGGATACCACACGGTGAGTCAAGTTAACTTAGTCGCCTTTTACGACACCTTGGTAAGAAATGAGGGTGGTCTATTCTACTCGGCCGGATACCACACGGTGGGTCGACTTAGGTACACTAGTCGCCTTTTACGACACCTCGGTAAGAAATGAGGGTGGTACTATTCTATTCAGCCGGATACCATACGGCGTATCTAATTTATTAACAGTCTGCGATTATTATAACAAAATCCGTTTAGCCTAGATATATCTATGACCTATCACTAGTCAAGTGAAAGCGAGCCCTACCAGCTTTCCCTTCACGGCCTGTTTGCCTTTGGATTGCTAGGGGTGTCAAATAGGAACTATAAGTTTACAATAAAATAATTGATCTTTCAAATAATCATCCATTCAAATATTATGAGAGTTTTTATCTCAAAGAAAATAAAGAGAAAAATTCTAAATAAAATAAAGTTTTTTAGTTATATAAAATCGAAGTTGTTTAGTTATCTCTTCGCGATGTAATAAATGTTCTGTAAACATTCCTGTATTATTAATTTTATGTCTTAATAACTAAAAACATCACGAAATTGCGACTTCACGTTAGACATAGTTTATAGTCTTTTTCTAATTTCAAACTAGTTCTAGTTGTAATAATATGATAGGTAAAAATATAGTTCATCCAATTCATATTTAATGCAAATAACATTTGCAAGGAGTAAATCACCTGTTGGTATTTGATTGTTTTTTCTGAGCTGTCTTGCACTTAGAGTTTATTATACCACCAAAGCGTCATCTGTGCAAATTTATTAAGATTATTTTACAAATACAATTGAGGGCTTAAAAGCGCCATCTAGTCTTGAGTATAAATAAAATCATATCAAATGCCACTTTTTACCATACACGATTATAAAGTCATCAAATAAAATAGCAGCTTTTTAGATTTTTTCCATTTAAATAAAATGTTAGAAAGTATTAAATGTAAATTTTTAATATTTTTCATTTGAAGCTAGCAAGATATAGAAAATAGAAATGCATTTATGTTTTTTTGTAATGGTCACCCACATCAGGTCAATCTAGGAAGTGCAAGAGATTTGCCTAGCAAATTTATTGTTTCCTACTATATTTATTTAATGAAATGCATTTAAATAAGTCATTTAACCCCTTACCAAGATGATACCGAGATGATTTTATACACATGTGGGGAAAGAGCGCACAATATTAGGTGGACAAGAAAACCAGGTGTGACAGCAATAGAAAATACCGCATAGAGGACCTGAATTTAAAAAATTAATATGGTTCTATATTTAAATTCTAAGCCGAGTACGTTTTCGGATCGTTAAATGGTTGAAGTGAGAAAGATCGTAATGTTCTAATTTAAGTGATTTAATATACATAAAATAGTTTTATGTCCGTAATATTTGACCCAATTTGCGGAGCCTTGTAGGTTGTGACCTATTGGAAGTGAATGCGGACTAAGCGCGATGTTATTTTTAGGATGAATCTTTGCAGTTAATTAAATATTCATAAATGTCTTTCGCAATGTACTATTGCGGTCATAGCGGATCTGGAACTTTTCAGTTAAATTTGTGGTAAGTCCTTTGTTTAGCAACCTTTATTCCTTTTCAAAAATCGAACTTGACATTTGGGATCTTTAATATATTTAATATTGTTATTATTTAGGTTAAAATGAATTTATTTAATTAAAATATGTAAGGGACATCATAGATTTGGGGTTATTAACACTATAATTTCAGTGTTTTTATGTAATATATCCTTATGAAATGTTATTTATTTTTTATTTTATTTTCTTATCGATTATGGGAATAATTTATATATTACTAATTGAGCTGGTGAAACTTTCATTGAAATGAAGCTGATATTGTCTCAATTAAAAAAATGATTTATTGTTTCATTTTATTTAGTTGAATTTTAATATAAATTTATAAAGTATGACACAAAATTAAAGATTTTTTTTTATCTTTGTATGTACTATTTATAATAGTACATATTATTTCAAATATGTATCAAATATGCACACAATATTTTTAATGTTTAAATTAATAACATGATTACTTAGTAATAAAATCTGTGTCTTTTAAGTTATTTAAAATGACTATAATATAAACTGTAATTAAGTCCTGTATCTAAAAATGTTCATTAAATATTAATTATAATTATTTTAATTAAATGTTTATATAAAGCTGTGGTAGCCCAGTAAGCTGTGGTAACCCAGTGGTAACACCATATGACTCTTTCGAGGAGGTCATGGGTTCAAAGACACCGGTTTCACCGGTGAGTTTTTCTGTTAAAACTTGTGTCTAATTGATAATTGCAATTTATCACACGCTTTTCGGTGAAGGAAAACATCGTGAGGAATCCTGCATATTTCTAGAGAATTCTGTCGATATGTGTAACCAACCAATCCGCATTGGAGCAGTGCGGTAGGTCTTAGCTCCAACCCTTCTCTCCAAAAACGGAGAAAAGAGGTCTATTCTCAGCAGTGGGACAGTAACATGCTGCTACTTACTACTACATGCCATAAATATTCTACATTCTGAAAAAGATTACAAATACAAAAGATTTACTATATTTATATTTTCAGGTGTAACTAATTCCAGAAACAACATACTAGAAATGTGATTATATCACATGAAATTATTAGAGTGAATGGAACAATTAATGAGGGAACAATTTATCAATAGATTTTCTTTTATATAAAGATTACAGTGAAAATGTCTAATATAAGCATTGTTTTCACTGTTGAAAATTCAAAATCAACTTGAGATGGATGAAATGTTTACAAGAATGGAAGCTGAGATCTTTTTTATATGAAAATGCACTGTAGAATATGGAGGGTTTGTATGGGAGAACATTGCTTTGAGAATATAGAGGAGTGTATGTGGGCTTCACGCCCTAAGGTGGGACATAGTCAGTAATGAAGAAGCAAAATGTGCGCACTCTATCGTTAATTGTGTGCACATTCACTTATTTACTGGTAGGTGCTGCCGTTTTTGACGCTCTTGAGTCCACTACTGAGAGGAATAGATTCGAAGTTTTGCAAGGTAATTGTTGTTTATACTAATCTTGTTGTATAGATTGTTTGCTTTAAATTTATCAGTTAGAAGTATAAAACTATTTATTTATTAATGTACCATAGAAAATTTTGGAAAAATCATCTTCCTGCCCCTATCCCACTGTAAGTGGGGTCGGCACAACATGCTTTAATCATGCTGTCACATGATTTGGCGTTTTTACGACCGGCCGCCTGCATGATGTCAACTTACCTCTGTCTTATTCTATGAAACCTCGGTAAGAAAGAGGGTGGCCTATTCTACTAAACCGGATACCACGGTGGGTCAACTTACCTGAGTCGCCTTTTACGACACCTCGGTAAGAAATGAGGGTGGTACTATTTTATACAGCTGGATACCACATGGCTAAAAATGATGTAAAATAACATTATTGCTAAATAAGTGTACAAAGGTCAACTTATCCCTATGACAGAGATCTCTGCCAGCTAACCTATGAAGTGAGACAATTTATAGTTAAGAAAAAGTTGGTACGCAAATATCAAAGATTGTGAATTAGAATTACATATTACCTATTACTATGTTTTTTAATGTAATCATTTTTTTCTGTGATAATATTTTCTCTTATATGTAGGGTATATGTAAATGACATTTTCAGACAATCTTTAGTGTGACCCAGTGGATAGTCCTGAAAAGCATTTTTTTTAACTGTTGAGTTTTGTTTCGAGGAGCTAGTTACATATATTTTCTCATTTCGCAGATTATATCAAAATCTATACATATTAAAAAACAAAGTCCTGAGAACCAGTCTCATTTTCTCAAAATCCACTGAATGCATTTTTGTAAAAACCATTTTTACTAAAAGATAGTGCAGTTCTTGAGGAAAGTTCTGGTTACATATACTTTCTTCAGAACAGCTTAACCGATTTTCATGCGACTTTCACGTGACGATAGAAGTTTAGGAGTAATATGTATGCTACTTTTATTCTAAGACATGCAGGATCTAGATATGTACTAAAAACTAGCCACGGCAACACTAAATAATATTATAATTACTTTTCAAATAAATTAACGCCGTGTGTTATCCGGCAGAACAGAATAGTACCACCCTCATTTCTTACCTAAGTGTCGAAAAAGACGACTAAGGTAAGTTGACCTACCGTGTGGTATCCAGTTTAGTAGAATAGACCACCCTCTTTCTTACCGAGGTGTCGTAAAATACGACAGAGGTAAGTTGACGTTAAGTAGGCGGTGAAATCATGTTTGTAACATGTGCTGACCCCACTTGGAGTGGGATAAGGGCTGGAGGATGATGACTTCAAATAAATTCTTGAAATAAATGTAGATATATTTTCCAGCTATTGAAGGCATGATAATAGAGAAATATAACATCACCGAGGAGGACTTTCGAGTTATGGAGACTGTTGTGCTGAAGTCAGAACCTCACAAGGCTGGCCAGCAGTGGAAGTTCACGGGGGCGTTCTATTATGCTACCACTGTACTCACCACTATCGGTAAGGGATTGTTGGTGGTGAAAGTGAACCGCATATATGTCTTGAAATATTTAAATGAGTTAATCTTGTGTTTATAAATATAGGTATATTTTCCAAAAGTAATGAGAATATTATTTTGCTATAATCCGCAGTAAAAGAAAATATGTGTAATGCTAAATGTAGAGTGTACTGTTCGTTCTCATACCTGATACATGCATTTCTAAGAACTCATGCACTGTCCGATACCGATGACACAATACACAAGCACTGCACACATTCACCACAATAATTGTTTCGCCCCATAACCGAAGCATCGTCAGGAGATAGACTCCACGACAAAATAGCAAAGGTTTGCGATTTTATTGCGAGTCTATCTCCTTTTAGCATTACATATATTTTATATTCATTACATACATTTAGCATTACATATATTTTATATTCATTACATACATTTAGCATTACATATAATTCCTTTTATCGCGGATTATAGCAAAATAATATTCTCATTACTTTTGTATTACGGACCTCCGCTAAGTAACGCCTAATTCTATAAGTTATATATATTTTCGGAATCTCGGAAACGGCTCCAACGATTTTCCTGAAATAAATTAATTAGGCATGTAGGGGGTTTTGGGGGAGAAAAGTCAATCTAGATAAGTTTTTTATTATAAAAATCGTTTTATCCCTGTTTTTCGGCTCCAAAATTGTTTTTTTAATTTACGTTGAATAAAAACAATTTAGGTAGGTCTCAGCTCCAATCCTTCTCTCCAAAAACGGGGAGAAGAGGCCTATGCCCAGCAGTGGGATAGTAACAGGCCGTTACTTACTTTACTTTTTTTACAAACAATTTTTCGCTGTCAAATGTAAAGTCATGTTGGTCCATTTGGGAAACGGGCGGTCTAGAGAGGTAAAAATACCCAGGATCGAGCCCCACCTGCCTTATTATTTTATTTATTTTACTTTTATTTTATTTTTTTTACATTAATTTAAAAATTACCTAGCAAAGCTCGGTCAACCAGGTACTTTTTGTAGTGGGCTATTGTTATCCCACTTCTGGGTCTATGACTCCTCTCTTCTGGATAAAAGGAGAGGAGACAATGCTGCTACAAAAAGATTTTATGCATATTACAAAACAAACTCTTCAACGTTTTTGAGGACATTTGTTTGTATGTGATCGATGTTCTTAAAGTTTTTAAAGATTTTTATACGGTTTTTACAATGAGCTAGTGCAATTCTTTCAAAAGGTTTAGGCTGCAAGTTTAATATAGAGCACGTTGGGTGACTTACCGTTTAATATAGAGTACCTTGGGTGACTTTTGGTATTTTTTACAAAAAAAAAAAAAATTGGGTAGGTGGGGCTCGATCATTTTTTTTTATTGAGACCGTCCGTTCTCCGAATAAGCTAAGCGGACTTGGCAATTTACAGCAAAAATAGTGTTTTATACTCAATGTAAATTTTAGTATTTTTCGAACGCCCAAAAACAGGTGTAAAACGATTTTATTTTTTAATAAAACCTAGCTAGATCGCGATTTTTTCACCCAAAAAGATCCTACATACCGTACATGAACATATTTTCATTACTTTTGTATTATGGACCTTCACAAAGTAACGCCTAATTCTATAATACTTATAATTATTAAATATAATATTAAATTATAGAGATTTGTATATCTACAAAAGTGCTATAAAAAAGTCCGCAATAGCGTATCTCTATCACTTATACTCGCAATAACTTTTTTTAGCATAGCTAGTTTATAAATAAAGATTTTCTTATATTTTGTTTATATTTTAGGCATATATTTAGGATTTTCTTTTTTCAGACCTAAATAAAATTTTCTTTTGATTTAGACACATGAGATTTTCTTTCGTTTTAGATAAATAAGATTTTCTTTTGTTTTAGACAAATAACATTTTTTTTTTGTTTTAGACAAATAACATTTTTTTCGTTTTAGATAAATAAGTTTTTCTTTTGTTTTAGACAAATAAAATTTTTTTTTGGTTTTAGACGAATAACATTTTTTTAGTTTTAGATAAATAAGGTTTTCTTTTGTTTTAGACAAATAACATTTTTTTTGTTTTAGACAAATAACATTTTTTTCGTTTTAGATAAATAAGTTTTTCTTTTGTTTTAGACAAATAAAATTTTTTTTTGGTTTTAGACAAATAACATTTTTTTAGTTTTAGATAAATAAGGTTTTCTTTTGTTTTAGACAAATAACATTTTTTTTGTTTTAGACAAATAACATTTTTTTCGTTTTAGATAAATAAGTTTTTCTTTTGTTTTATTTCAGACACAAATGATAATTTCTTTTGTTTGTTCCAGACTTATTATTTTGTGTTTTGTTGCCGTTATTTTTTGTTTCATTGCAAATGTGAGTAAGTTTTCTTTGCTTGATTAAAGACATGGATATGTTTTTGCTGGTTTTATAACAGATTTAATTCTATTTTCAGGTTATGGGCACTCAACACCTGCGACGATAGGTGGCAAGTTGTTCACCATGTTTTATGCGATCGTCGGGATACCCTTAGGGCTTATAATGTTCCAGAGCATCGGTGAACGTGTCAATCGACTTAGCAGGTAAAGTAACGGCCTGTTACTATCCCATTAATAGCAATAACAATATAAACACCCGTATTTTTTTATGCATCATTTGTATTTTTGTAATTTAAATTTTGACATAAAACTATTTGACATTTGTATTATTATATTATAATTGATTATTTAGTTTTATTATTATTATTTTTTACAAGTAATTAACGCTTATAGTTTATTAAAATAAATACCATACACCTACCACGCTGCTCCAATTGGTAGGTTACACATATCCCAAGAATTCTCTAGAGATATGCAGGTTTCTTCACAATGTTTTCCTTGACTGAAAAGCGTGTGATAAATTGCAATTATCAATTAGGCACAAGTTTTAATAGAAAACTCATTGGTGCCGGCCCGGGGTTTGAACCGTAGAACTCCTCGAAAGAGGCGCACGGTATTACCGCTGGGCTATCACAGCTTGCAGCAGCAGGTAATCTATACATATTATAAACCAAATTTTCCAAAAGTAAATACATTCAATTTGGAGTAGAGAAATACTGTATTTTTTGATTACATTAATTACATTTTTTTCCGCTTACATTACAAACGCAGGCTGTATCCTACGAGATTTATCAATATAATGCACTAACAATTTGTACACCTTGAAATGGTCTACAGAAAACTCCGCGATGGTATATGTCTATCTCTTATGGATAACCCACAATAGCATTTTTTGTCATTTACTTTTTACGAAAAATAATGCCTTATTTTCGAAGCAATTTTTATACAATACAGCATTAATCCTTATCCAATTAAGTACCTTAAATACATTGTTGATTTAATATAGATCAATATGGCCGTTATTTAAATGAACATTTTAGAAGATATTACAGATTTAAAATGCAGGGGTATAGCGGTTTTGTTTTACTCCATATTTAACGCGTGCGAGTCACGGGCCGTAATAAATAAATCAAAACTTTGGATAGATTTTAATCATTTTTTTCACTGAGTGACATAGGCTATAGCGGGTCGTTATTATCTATATGTAATTTATATTTTGGTTATTTTAAACTATTCTATGTAATACGAGGACCCAGACGAATGTACGGTCGGGGGAAAGACTGCGCGCTAATGACGAATACGGAAATCATCGCGGACTGGTCCTTTACGGCATTCCGAGTTGGATGTAGCGACGTGAAAAAATAATCGACTTTTTTCAAAATAATCGATTTTTAATCATTTACGTATCCCCTTTTTCTTTTTTACCCCTTTTTTGTTTTTCAAGATTAAATATGCATTGTTGGATGAAATGAATTTAGCCAAACTACACATTTTAATCAAATTTCACAATCAGCGCATCTGTTATTATTTGTTATTAGTTGCCCATTTAATTAGCCTTTTTTGTAATTTATTGAATGATTAATTTTAAAAAAGGCAACTTCTAAAATAGTCAGAAAAAAAAACAATTTTAATATTATTATTTCATATCAAAATAATCCATTATTTATAAAATCGATTTTTTCTACTGCATGTCACTTGGATGTACCGTAAGATGCACTGATGATAATTTCGGATGCACTTAAAACGCAAGGAAATGATAGGCTATGTTGATCTAATAACGTTTTGTATGGATACTTTTTATAAAACACTTATAGCGCGGAGCAAACGACCAGTGGCGCCATCTAGTTTTGAGTGCGGAATCACATGTTCCTAGTAAGTTGTGTTATATCTAGGACACCGACCGTGACCAGGACGACGCGAACCCGGACATGACCCCATGGACTTGACAATATCACAGATTGACTCTCCATGAACTCGACACCCCACCGCTCAGAAGATACCACGTGAAGAGAAAACCATTTCTCCCCGGATTATACCCGGGTTTTTGAATGACCTGCAGAGGTCCCCCTCATACATAGATATCCCCTAGGCTAAAGCCAACAGGCGAGAGCCCTGGCTATAAAGCCTAAACAAAATCCAGGCGCAAGCGTGCGAGAAACAGCCCGGGTAAGGAGGTTCGCCTTGAGGCCCGTACCCCAATTGCCTTCGGGCATTGAGAAGACCCTTCGTCGTGTCAAAATCAAGTCGAATCTGTATTAAAGAAGTATTTAGATTCCAAGTTTTTCGGCTTACGTCAAAAGTTTTGTAATCTGGCCATAAGGCCTAAACAAAATCCAGGCGCAAGCGTGCGAGAAACAGCCCGGGTAAGGAGGTTCGCCTCGAGGCCCGTACCCCAATTGCCTTCGGGCATTGAGAAGACCCTTCGTCGTGTCAAAATCAAGTCGAATCTGTATTAAAGAAGTATTTAGATTCCAAGTTTTTCGGCTTACGTTAAAAGTTTTGTTTTCTGGCCATAAGGCCTAAACAAAATCCAGGCGCAAGCCTGCGAGGAACAGCCCGGGTAAGGAGGTTCGCCTCGTGGCCCGTACCCCAATTGCCTTCGGGCATTGAGAAGACCCTTCGTGGTCGTGTTATATCTCCAATTTTCATGTTTTTCCAGTGTCATAATAAAATCAATAAAGCGAGCACTGAACTGCAAGCAGACAAACGCATCGGAAGTGGACCTGATATGCGTGGTGACGACGCTCTCCTCGCTCACCATCGCTGGCGGCGCCGCGGCCTTCTCCAAGTTCGAGGGGTGGAGTTATTTTGACAGCGTGTACTATTGTTTCATCACTTTAACTACTATAGGTGAGTTGGTACGCACTAGATTATATTGTAAATTTTTTAATTTTTTCTTAATTAAGCCATTATTGTAGAACTCAATTTTGAAAAGAGTGACCGCCGAGTTTCTTGCTGGTTCTTCTCGGTAAGAGCGCCTTTCCGAACCAGTGGTAGCTTCATTGTAATTTGACGATTCGAAAGTGCTTGTAAAGGCCAATTTGAATAAAGAATGATTTGAATTTGGTATAAACTTACTTTCGTTTTATAAACATTTTTTTTAAATTTAAATAATTAAACTAATACATAAATCGACGCCGTGTAGAATCCGGCTGAATAGAATAGTACCACCCTCATTTCTTACCGAGCTGTTACGTTACCGTGACGTTATAGAGCCTATATCCTTCCTCGATAAATGGACTATCTTACAGTCAAAGAATTTTTCAATATATCAGTATAGATTATATAGTTTATCCCAGCCGTGTGGTATCCGGCTGAATAGAATAGTACCAACCTCATTTCTTACCGAGCTGTCGTAAAAGGCAACTAAGGCGACCCGCCGTGCGGTTTCCAGCTGAGTAAAATAGACCAGCTTTATTTATTACCGAGGTGTTGTAAAATACGACTGAGGTAAGTTGACGTCAGGCAGGCGGCCGGTCGTAAAAACGCTGCCAAATCATGTGACGGCATGTTTATATTAATTAATGTTAATAATTATTCAAATGTTAAGGTTAATAATTAACGTTAAGGTTAATAATTATTCAAATGTTTAATGTATTATTATTCAAATGTTAATAATTATTAATATTAATTAATTATTAACATTTGAAATGAATATAAATCACTTTACCCAATATGTATGTATATAAATATATATATATATATATATATATATATATATATATATATATATATATATATATATATATATATATATATATATATATATATATATCTTTGAATTTTCTTGTTTTTATATTGTAAAAACTACCAAGCAAAGCTCGGTTAACCCGGTATTTAGTGTTTAAGTATCAAGTGAAATGGTTTTTGTCCAGGTTTCGGCGACATGGTTGCATTGCAAAAAGACAACGCGTTGAACCGGAAGCCGTCTTACGTGATGTTCGCCCTGATCTTCATCCTGTTCGGGCTGGCCATAGTGGCGGCCTGCCTCAACCTGCTGGTGCTGAGGTTCGTCACCATGAACACCGAGGACGAGAAGAGGGACCAGCAGCAGGCTGAACAGGTAATACTCAAACCAGTGAAACTTTGTTGTTAGATGGTTATCTATTTAAATTCCGGGACGCCTGTTGGTGCAAGATGGGTGATCAGCTCCTTTCTGAACCCACCCATTTTTTTATTCATACAGGAAAATACTTATTTAATACCCTTATGTCGGACTCGCACCGACTAAAACGACCTGTGTGCTCTACCACGCTGCCGATAGTAAGGACAGGGTATCGTTTTACATTGCCCCCTCCCCGGCGACAGTACAACACCTTCTCCGGGTAGGTGCCCCTCGAAAGAGAAGCCCCCCTCCGCTAACCGGTGCATCGGGAGCACCAGATGCACCGATCGCCTCGGGGAACTGTAACCCAGACGTCCGATATAACCCGTTCGGAACGTCCGATGGTCCCCTGACAGACGATGGGCTTAGTCAAGTCGCTACCACCTGGACTCGCCAGCAGTAGATTGGATCTAGAACAAAAGTTCTCGGAACCGCTCCACCTCCCCCCTTCGCAGAGCAGAAGGAGGCCACCGCTGCCCGCGATCGCCCCCTGCCCACCGTATTAGACAGATCTAGACTTGCCTTTACAGAAGTTTAGAAATTATCTCAAAACGATGTTGCTTCATAAAGCTTACTATACTATTGAGGATTATTTGAGTGATAGCTTATCTTAACTGCAGTCAGCTACGCATCCAGCTGCAACGATTATCTTGTAACCATCAAATTGTAATAATTTTTTAAAAAGATTAGCCGAGTTTCTTGCTGGTTTCACTGCTGTTCCGACAGTGTCACCTGCTCTAAACTTACCCGTTACTTTTACAAATCTGATAATAACCCTGAAGGGGATATTTGTTGGGTCCTTAAATTCAATTTCATCCCTAGTAACTCCCATCTTACCAGCGAGTACATAGGGCACTCAGCCATAAGGTGAAGTCTAGTTTTTTCCTCTCCACACTCTGGGCACGTTGCGTCTTCTTTTATTCTCATTATTGACAGGTGTCTGTTTAACAGTGCCCAGTAGTATCTATCTATCTATCTATCTAATTTCGGGGCGCCTGTCGGTGCAGGGCGGGTGGTCAGCTCCTATTTCGGACTATTCCACCCATTTACCCATGTTGGGACAAAGGTTTCACTGCTGTCCCGACAGTGTCACCTGCTCTAATCTACCCGTAGCTCTTACTAACCTAATAATATCCCTGAAGGGGATATTTGTCAGATCCTCAATCTCAATTTCATCCTTACCTAGTATCTCCCATCTTACCAGCGAGTACATAGGGCACTCAGCCATAAGGTGAAGTCTAGTTTCTTCTTCTCCACACTCTGGGCACGTTGCGTCTTCTTTTATTCTCATTATTGACAGGTGTCTGTTTAACAGTGTCCAGTAGTATATATCTATCTATCTAATTTCGGGGACGCCTGTCGGTGCAGGGTGGGTCGTCAGCTCCTATTCCGGACTATTCCACCCATTTCCCCATGTTGGGACAAAGGTTTCACTGCTGTCCCGACAGTGTCACCTGCTCTAATCTACCCGTGGCTTTTACGAACCTGATAATATCCCTGAAGGGGATATTTGTCAGATCCTCAATCTCAATTTCATCCTTACCTAGTATCTCCCATCTTACCAGCGAGTACATAGGGCACTCAGCCATAAGGTGAAGACTCGTTTCTTCCTCTCCGCACTCTGGGCACGCAGCATCTTCTGTTATTCTCATTATTGACAGGTGTCTGTTTAACAGGCAGTGCCCAGTTGTAATGCCTGTTACAATTGCAACATTCTCCCTGCTGTGAGACATTAGCTGCTCGGTTTCCTTTGTGTCGAAAGATTTGAGGAACTATTTTGATTGTTTAAACGTTGAGTTCCTCCATCATTTGTTCGATTCTATTTCTCTTCTTTTATAAGATTTGGCAAGGTATTTTACGACCGGCCGCCAACTGACATCAACTTACTTCAGTCGGCTTTTGCGGCACCTCAATAAGAAAGAGGGTAGTCTGTTCTGCTCAGCAGGATACTACACGGCGGGTCGAGTCACTTAGTCGCTTTTGCGACACCTCGGTAAGGAATGAGGGTGGTCTATATCAGGGCTTCTTAAACTTTTTTATATAGCGACCCGACGAAGCTTAGGAAATTTTAAACGACCCCTCCTCCATATAATGAAATATATATTAACCGTAGATGTAGATGTAATATCGCACTATTTTCCAATGTAAATAACAGTTTTGCATTGCCACATTAAAAAAAAAAATAGTTATAATAAAACGACAATAGTATTTTGTATGATTTTTATTTGTATTTATATTTGTACGTAGTGTGTATACTAATTTTAAAATTTTATTTATAATTGTTGTAAACTAACTAATCATAAAGTTAATAAAATCTATTTAATTAAATTTAATGAAAAAGGGTAATGAGGAGCTTATGAGGAGAAATATCAATAAATCTTTGTTAGAAAAGTTCTTTAAAGGACAGCTGCAGCCATGTAGTTGTATCAATAATGATTGAAAAGTATCAGATCTTTGCGACGCCTTTTGCTTTCTTTAGTCGACCCACAGCTTAAGAAAAACACGGTGGGCAGGGAGCGATCGTAGGCAGCGATGGCCTCCTTTAGCTCTGCGGAGGGGGGCGGAGGGAGGCGGCGGAGCGGTTCCACGAACTGTTGTTCTGGATCCAATCTGCTGCTGGTGAGTCCAGGTGTTAGTGACTCGCCCAAGCCCATCGTCTGCCGCCCTAACTGGGGACCTTCGGGTGTTCCGAACGGGGTACATCGGACACCTGGCTTACAGGTCCCCGAGGCGGTCGGTGCATCTGGTGCTCCCGATGCACCGGTTAGCGGAGGGGGGTTTCTCTTTCGAGGGGCCCCTACCTGGAGGTGTTTATTCTCTGGGATCAGAGCTGTCGGCGGGATGGGGGCAAAATGTACAATGATACCCTGTCCTTGCCATTGGCAGCGTGGTGGAGCACACAGGTCGTTTTAGTCGGTGCGAGTCCGACATAACCGCCGCCTGTCCCCGTCGGGCGGCGGTACCCATAAGGGGTTTTTTCCTGTATAATAAAAAAAAAAACAGCTTAAGAAGCCCTGGTCTATATCACTCAGCCGGTTTGAGCCCAATTTGAGCTCAGTTTAAGGTTTTTTAACGATTAGATGCCCGTGAACTTTCCGGGTACATCTTATTTATTTATTTATTTATTTATTTATTTAAATTGGAAAACAAACAGCACTTAAATTCTCTTAATTGAATTAATTAATTAATTCACATAAATCTTGTAGTCGAAATTGAGGGTACTTTATCACTAAGTTAATGTGAGTACAGTTAGTATTGCATACTTCAGGCGCAGCAAGTGGCGGTGAGGCTGGAAGGTGACGTCATCACGGCAGACGGCGCGGTCCTCCGTGGAGTGGCCAGGGGTACCAGACTGCCAGCACCGTCCAGACTAATCAGACCCGGTAAGTAATTTATACAGCCAATTGACGTCCATCCAAAACTCATATTCAAAATATTATATATTATACTATTGACCTGCCCCTGCTTCGCACGGGTATTAAGTATATATCCCATGTCAGTCAGTGTAAAAAAAGGTATTAAAATCGATCCAGTAGTTTTGATTTATTCATTACTGCTCGTGGCCCGCAAGCGTTAAATTTGGAGAAAAACAATTTCCTTTCCCTATACCAAGAAGATTTCCTGCTATCTTTGGAATATCTCAATTCATATAGTACATTCTTACTTATTTACTTTTACATTTTCCCTATGTTTTTTTTTTATTTTTACAATTAATTACAGAATGTCTTTAAACAAACTCATGAAAGAGCGACATCGCTGCTAAAGTCGAAGTGTTATAGGGCGAAGCGCAGCGTCCTCACGGCATTTTAAATCTGTAATATCTCCGAAATGTTCACTTAAATTACATGCTGTAAACGGCCATATTGATCTATATTAAATCAACTATTTATTAATTATATTAATTATTAATATAATTAATAAATAATTAATTAATTATTTATTAATTAATTGGATAAGGATTAATGCTGTATCGTATAAAAATTGCTGCAAAAATAAGGCATTATTTTTCGTAAAAAGTAAATGACAAAAAATGCTATAGTGGGTTATCCATAAGAGATAGATATATACCATCGCGGACTTTTCTGTAGACCTTTTCAAGGTGTACAAATACTTAGTACATCATTTTGATAAATCTCGAAGGCTTTAGCCTGCGTTTGCAATGTAAGCGGAAAAAATGTAATTATTTACAGAAACCTCAAAAATTACAGTATTTCTCTACTCCGTATTGAATGTTATTATACATACAAACCTTCCTCTGGAATCACTCTATATATTAAAAAAAAAACCATCAAAATCTGATAATCAAAAATATAGCTCTATATCTTTAATCTTAAGAGTCAATTTTCGTGATGAGTTACGGCTCGTTCAGAGTTAGAGTGAAAGAGATAAGCTTATATAGCAATTTACATGTCAAAGAGAGAGACAAATAACTCTATTGCATATTTGTATTAAAAATGTAAACTACAGATTTTCGGAACGACAACACGCGCCGGCGTTCAGCTTTTTATGCTCAAAGACATAAAATGCTTAATTGGATGCAAATGTACCAAAAAAAATCACTAATTCGCGAACGATTACTTGTTGATTTACATTCCATTCTAAGTGGGAAGAAGTCATCCTTACCTGTACATATTAGAAAAGTGTAAATAATAGTGTACATAATAAATAGAAAAAAATTAAAAAATATAGAAAATATGTAGCATAATTTATATAATAAATAAAAAAGTATAAAACCGCCTTATTGAGTTCTAAGTCAGGGCTAAAAGAGCCGAAGATATAGAGGATAGATTTTTAGTCTTAGTTGCCTTTTACTCTCTTCGAGCCGTACTGAGCTAAAAGAGTTAAAGATATAAAAGAGTGATATATATCCAAAGATCGAAAAGATATATATCACTCTTTTCTTGTCAGGGATACATTCCGCCCATCGCTAGTTTGAGCTGATACTCTTCTCTGTAACTTAACAAAGGAGGCCTATATCTCTAGTGATTTTTGAAAATACATGCATCCTATCATTGGAGCAGTATAGTGGGTCTTAGTTACAACCCTTCTAACCAAAAAAGAGAGGAAGTCTACGCCCAGAAGTGGGATAGTAACAGGCCATTGTACATTCCAGGCGACACGTCTACCATCCCGCTGTATTCAGACGACGAGTATTCACCAAGCGTTTGCAGCTGTTCGTGCAACTGCTTCGGACCTAATAGGTAAGGTTACCTAAGAAAAATAACTTTATATTACGTATACAGATTAGTAATAAAACCAACAATAACATTAAATTTTAAGGTTAAAAATATGTCTTTAATGTTTAAATGAGTTTATCTTGTATGTATATATTTTTTCGGAATTCGGGTTTTGGAAAAGAAAAATCGATCTAGCTAGGTATTATGTACAAAAAAACAATTTTATCCCTGTTTTTGGGCATTAAAAAATACTAAAGATTTTTCTAAATTCAGCATGTAGGGGTTTTGGTAAGTTTCTTTATTTTGTAAAATAAAAAAAAGAAACTAAAAACTCGGTCATTTTTTGTAAAAAATTCAACCAGATACTAACTATTAGTGAGCTCTAAATATTTTGATAATTATTATACTTTTTGGTTTGTTAATATATTGTTATTACAGATCGTGATTTATAAATTAATTTTTATTTTCCAGGTCGATACCGTACCGCGATCCACTGTCGCCAGTGTTGCCAACAAACATAAAACAGATAAAAGCTAAAAATTACCGGGAACTCGGCAGCTTACCGCATTACATAGAGAAATCGTCGTCTAAAAACCGCTCGCAATCCCTAAGACTGAATTCCGCTTCGGGTTATTTATACATGAACGCGAGAAACGATTTCCAAATAGATCCCGAAGATTTTCGGGAAATACTCGCTAAAAGACGCGAACAATTACGCAAAGGGATGATGAGTTGCGAAATATCGAATGACCAATACCTAAATCCGTATAGAAACGGTTTTAATCGAGACATCAGTCCGCACAGCTCGTTGTACTCGATGAATATAAAGTCCGATAATCGCAGCAACGATCCGCTAGTGGACGATTACGATTCCGAGAAATCGAGTTACGCGAAAAAGAAACTGATGAAAAATATAGCGCGGAATACTAAAAGAGCGGAAAACTATTTCTACGACGACGCGGTATTGCATTTCGACGACGAATACGCTTTCGACGGATCGATTATATTCGCGAAACGGAGAAAATCTATAAATCAAAATTGGGATGATTTCACGTGCGACTTACCTAAAAATACTAATTACGACCAAATTTCAAATGACGGTAGTTACGGATATTATTTGCCGGACGACGAGGAACAACAGTTCGTTAACGATACACTAACTTTCAATTTGCCGCCGCATAGAGCGAGTATCTAACTTTACATTAGGTTAGTCTAAAAAGGGCCAATTAATATAAAAAAAGACTTAAATTTCGCGTAGGTCGATCTAGCTTTTACACGTAGGGTAGATGCGTTTTTTCGTTCCATTCTAATTCCATAGAGTTGTAGAGTAAGGAAGTCAGTTTAAAATGTGATCTATTAATAAAGAGAAAGTAAACGAGACTTTGTCTTTTTAAAAGCTTCTATTCAACTTGCAATTTATGTATTTGAAGGTGGAATCTTGCAAGTTAAATTTGACTTATTTCCCGGGGTCCAATCGAGCTGAAATTTTGTGTATTGGTCCAGTCCCAATAACAATGCATGTTTATGATAAGCATTACCTGATGCTGCTGCCAGGATTAGCTCCATATGAGGGAACTCCTTAAGGGTTTACAGTAGGGACGTGAAATTGTGTTAAAAGCTGGGAGTGAAAGGGTTTAACTCGAGTCCCTTTACATGTGCCCCCCTTTAACAATCAAATTACCCCCTTTATTATCAAATTGGCCCCCTTATCAATTAAATTGCCCCCTCTAACAATTAAATTGCCCCCTTAATCACCCCCTTAACAATCAAATTGCCCACCTTTACAATCAAATTGCCCCCTTATAATCCTATTGCCCCCTTAACAATCACATTGCTCCCTTAAACATCAAATTACCCCCCTTTACAATAAAAATTGTCCCCCTTAACAATCAATTTGACCCCCTTAACAATCAAATTGTCCCCCTATGGGACGAGGGCCCAACGTTGGGTAACAGTGGTCTAATCATACATAAAAAAAGGAGACATATGGGTAGCTTCATTTGTATTCTCTTTTTTTTTCAATGGACTAATTTTATACTGGCTCTCCTACTGTAATATAAAAACTCTATCTCTTATTGTCATGACGCTTCGCTTCTTGTAGATATTGTAATATAGAATAGAGTTGGTAAGTCGAGGGTGTTTGAATTTTAATAATAATAAAATGGCGGAATGAGTCTTGGCGCGCATTTTGTTATTTAAAACCGGTTATTTAATGTTATTTTATAATATTGCATTAAGATTATAAAAATTACAGATTAAATACAATGCAAAAGTTAAGTTTGGTGTTACCAAACTAAAAATGAAATCCATGTTGATGTAGCTGAAAAAATATTTATAGATTAAATACAATACAAACGTGAAAAAAATATATTTACAGATGGGAATATAACATTTTGTCTCAAAATGAGTAACAAATGATTTACATATTAAATATAATTTGAAAAGTGTTACCAGACTAAAAATCAAGTCTGATGTTTGAAGACATTATTAACAGATTTCTATATTACTTTTGTTCAGCAAAACACAATTATTAGTAAATGTAATAATTTGTAGTTCAGTTTAAATTTATTTAAAAAAATTCCTAATCATTTCTGCATTACAATATACGCGTAAAGAAAAAGGTTAAAAGATAAAATTAAAAAAAGAACTTTTTAATCATAAAAATCATAAGAACTCTTAACTATCGTGAGTAGTATTCATAGTTAATGTATAGATATCGGCTATACTCACGTATTATTCTATCGGGTTAGCCCGAATAGTTTCGAGCCCGTCCGGGGCACTTATTCATGAGCTCTCTTTACACGATGTTTTCGCGGTGGGAACTGTTCTTGAAACTAGTCGGGCTATCCCGATAGAATAAGACATGAGTATAACCGGTTTCTATACATTAACTATTGATATATGAAGTTTGATAGAGATCACAAAATAAGGATATATTACTGGTAATTGATTCTTTAATTATAAAAAATTAAAAAGATATCGAGAATAAAGTCTGTTAGACTAAATTAATTCGTACAAATTAGTGTAACCCATATTTAAAGGCAATCTCAGGACCAATCCTATAATTTGGTGATATGACTATAGCCGTTTTGAATTCATTTATAATCATAATATTCAAAACAGGTTAAAAAATACTTTTTTTTGATAATTTTTTTAACATAAAAATTATTTTAAAATTTTGTTTTTGATATTAAAGAAACATGAGGAACATAATATGTAAAGATATAAAATTATTTATTATCATTTTTTTTAATTTTCTTTACATAAAAATTATAAATAAAAACTTTTATTTCTCAAATTAATTTGTATTGTAATTTTAACTATGAAATACGTTGATTGCTATATGTAGAACTAGCAATCGCCAGCGGCTCCGCCCGCGTGGAAAGATTAAAACCGTAATATAGTCTTTTGATAACCATAAAAATGGTTAAAGTGGGTCAACCTTAAAAGCTAGACATATGCTGTCGCGGACTTTTATTTAGAACTTTTAGAGGGGAACAATTTTGTAATACATGAATTTTGAATAACTATCACCGTTTACACGCACGCAAGGAAAGCTTTCAATTTTGCCGGTTTCGTTTTCTTGCTCCTCTCCTGTTCATATTAGTTTGATGTTATAGCCTACAGCCTTACTCAATAAATGGACTATCTTATACTAAAATAATTTTTCAAATCAGCCCAGTAGTTCCTGAGATTAGCGCGATCAAACAAATAAACAAACCCTTCAGCTTTAGTATGGATATAAAATTAAATTCCCTTTATTATTAATAGCTAAAAGTTTCATGCAGTTGTAAAATATCTGCTAAATTAAGCCAATGGCAAATGCATAGGTATATCACATAATATTGATAAAGTAGATTATTTTCTCGAGTTAACTCAAAAGGACAGCTAGTTATAAAAGTTAAAGTTACAGTCAAATTGGGTAACTTTGAATTTACGGGTAACATTGAATAAAACGACTAAAATAATTATTAAATTTTTTTTCAATATCTGTAACCTGATTTAAAACTGATAACTGAGTGAAATGAAAACACTAAATGTTCTAGTTGTCAAATGTCATTTAAAATTTATAGTTTTGAAACAAACTTTGACACTTTTTCAAAATTTTCTGTTCGCTGTCTTTTAGCACTGAAAAGTATGTGAGTTACATTTCCGATTTAATTACATAAAAGGTGTGTAAAACACATGATTTTCGGTTTCTAATGATCAATTGTACGTTGAAATTATACTTTTTCACATAATTTCATGATTTTGCATCGTTTTATATCCATTGACAGGGAAATTTGTGGACCACCCCTATTTTTAGTTAAATATGGGTAACTTTGAACGGTTCCTAACCTACTAATCCGCATTGGAGCAGCGAGGTAGGTCTTAGCTCCAATCCTTGTCTCCAAAGACGGAGAGAGGAGGCCTATGGTCAGAAGTGGGATAGTAACAGGTCGTTACTCGCGGTCATGGTTTTCAAAAAAGGAATTTACTATTATTAAAAAAGAAAACATCGTTTTCATCTTAAAAGAGCATCAAATAACAAAAAATAAAGATAACACGTACATTGAAGATGACATCTCATTCTGAATTATTTTTCAAATTCTCTTGCCAACCATTAATGTTTTGATCTCATTTGAATGGTAATTGATTATAGAATTTGTTATTTAGGTTTGATTTTTAATAAATATTTACAATTACAAATAAATATGTATTCGTTACAAAAAAAAATCTACCCATATGTTGCTAATATTTAGTAATTGGCAATTTTAAGTAAACGGTTGGCTGTTAAGTATGACAAGTTGACTTTATTTGACAGATCTATCTTTCATTAATTCAAAACATAAGTATAATTTTACCCATGATACGAAAATTCTGTGAATTCAAGGATTTTTAGTTTTCGAAATAATTCGGTTCAAAGTTACCCAAAACTCAAGGTAACTTTGAACACGCACAAAAGCATATTTTTTTTCCATTTCCTTTCTAGTTACTTAGTAATACAGTTAGTTATTCTAAAACTCGGTATAAAAGAACACTCATTATTCATCAAAACCTTAAATAAGGTCATCCTATTTTTTTATATTTTGAAAAATCTGAAAAAGTCATTCAAAGTTACCCAATTTGACTGTATTTTACTTGTTTATAAAATTTAAAAAAGGTTGTTGCTTAAAGCATGTTCGAAAAGTGAATTTAAATAAACAATGTGTTACATTGTTTATTTAAATTTTATTCGCGCGGACTGATATTGAGTGATAGAATGATAATAGATGGCGCTCTTCAATTTCATGCTATTCCTGTAGAATTAACAGGATTTCTATAGCTTATATGTTACCCCTTTGTATAAGGAATAATTGTGCCAAATATCATCGATATTGGTTGAGCGGATTCGCTGTGAAAGACAAACATACTCACAAACTTTCGTATTTATAATATTAGTAGGATGTGACCCCAGTCATCAAAAATACAAATATATTTCAGTTGAGAAAAATATGACCTACTCTTTATTTATTAATTTAAAAGTAGACATAAATATAGCCAAATTTTGTTGTGCCAATTTCATTGTTAAAATATAAACCTTTAAAATTAGTCTTTAAAAGATTCAATGCGTAATTATTGATAATTTTATTAATAAATCAAACTATGCAATGTATCAAACAAAGATTCTTTAATTGATACATGGATGCACGAAAAGCATTTGATGTACGCCATTTAATAATTAAAAGATTTATTAAATTAAAATTTAAAGTATTATGTAATGCATGGTATTAATATTACTCGTTTTATTTATTTAATATTTATTTAATAAATATATTATGCGAAAAAGGTGGAAAGAAGCTTAACGTTAACTGATATACCAACAGTATTTTATGTAATTAATTTATTCTTTAAAAGAATTATAAATATGTTATGCAATTCTAATTTTATTAAGACGATTATAAATTCAATTAATTAAATAAAATTTATTAATCTAAAATGATTTAAAACAAAATTATTATTGAGCTTTACTTTTAAGATTTTAATGTACCAAATATAATCTTTTAAAGATTATTTATTTATTTATTTACTATTCTTTAAAATATTATTCATTATTTTATTTGTTAATCTTTAAAAGATTAATTATTATTTTATTTATTGATCTTTTATTGAAATTAAAATACCATGTGATTTATTTAATTGTTAAGTTAACCTAAATTGTTGTGTATGTTTTACATAATTTTATAATTATATGTTCTATTGATATAAACATAAAAGCATTCTGTGTTGCCAAATATATCTTTAAGTGTTATTAAGAAGCAAGGTCTTCCTAATCGTCAACTCTTCTGCTGGTTTATCTGCTTGTACTGAAAAGAGTTCAAATTCAAAATAATAAATATCTTGCATTAAGTCAAAGATTAGCTATTATTATTATCTTGCTTTATGGCCTGTACAGCGCAAATCATTCTGCCAGTGTCACGTGAAATAAAGAGTTTTACCACCATTTATCTGTACCCATACACACAAGTATTAAGTTACTTACTTTGGGGACTGACGACCATGTGTGTAACTGTCCCATATAGTTATTTATTTATTTATTGTGATCTGTGATTTTACTGATCAAATTAATTTAAAGTGAGACAGTATTATTTTTATTATTTTTTATAAATATTGTTATAATAAATTTAATTCTTGTAAATATATTAAATATTTTTAATTATTTAAGTGTTAAAAATACTAATCCTCGTATTTAGAGGATAAGTAATAATTAAATTGAAAATTCACTAGTTTCAAGATAAATACATTTCATATGTTGCAAAATTTGTGCATTCAATTTGTGTCATATATTTATTTCTAATGACTGATTTTCCAATAAATGACTAATGAGATCTTTCTAAGATGAGACGAGAGAGCCTAATTGAGATCAAGCATATCTGGCCCATCTGATATTTGGGTCACCAGCACCTTTCACTGCATATATATCACACGCTTAAAGTGACCTAATTCAAAAATTTGTTTTGTGACAACAGCACAGTGCCTATAAAACTGGTGAGTGTTAAACAGACCCGTGACTTGGAAGAGCAAGAAAACAAGCTTTTTTTAATAGTTAGCGTGATTTCCTTAATTAAGGATTACAATGTATCTTCTGTAGTCTAATTTTGTTTTAGGTCACTTTTATACTAAGCTTGCGATATGGTAGATGCGGTTACTTTGCTATCAGTAATCGTGTATTCCATAAACTTCCAATTTCAAGACTTATTGATGCCAAAATGTGTATAATTTCATAAAGTAATTAATATTAATTGAGCAAGTTATATTCGGCGGAATCTATCGAATATTCTAATCGTTTCGCTAAATCGGAATTTATTTTAAACTATCCTTACCAATAGAAATAAATATTCCTTAAGTTATATTTGAATATCTATTTTTATTACTCGATTATTTAAAGAATTAAACACGAATATTCGATCTGGGAAATATTCCATATTCAAAAATTCCGAATTTAAATAATATAAATACGAATATTATAACTGCGAAGATTCGAAATATTCGATATTCAAAAATCCGCCGAATATATTAACTGTAATTCTAATAAATATAATTAATGATTCCAAACTTTAAATGGTTAGTGATTTTACAACCATATACCTAATTATCTGTAACCTTGTATGTATGGCCGTATGTGTATGTATGTAATAATTAATTAACATAATTCGACTGTTAGATTGTATGTTTGTGATTGCGGTCTGGTGTAATTGTAATTAATTATAAGAAAATGTAAAATAAACATCGGATTTCAATAAAAAATACAAAAAAGTGATGCAGCATTATTTTTTCTGTTAAATGCTGACGAGGCATGATGGCTGCAACTTATGATGTTAATATATGAAGTACCTGGGTGACCGAATCTTGGAATTTTTTTTCCAAGATTTAATAAAAATTAAAAAAAAAGAAAACAGGGCTGGTTATATTTGGACTCGATCCTTGTTATTTTCAATTCTTTAGATCGCCTGTTCCCAACTGAGGTATTATAACTTTGCAACTGACAACGTAATTAACCATTGTTTTCTAATAATATTACAGGGATAATACGTTTTTTTTAATAAACCCTGGATCGATTTTCTGTCCCCGAAACGCACTACTTACCGAATTTAATGAAAATCGTTGGAGCCGTTTCCAAAATTCAGATTACATGTATATGGTAACGTAAGAAAAAGGACTAATTATTAAATTTGAGAAATATAATTTTATTATTACTTTTGTATTATGGATCTCCGCAAAGTAACGCCTAATTATATAAAATTTAAGCAAGATTATGCTGCTATAGTCAAGCGGCGAGACCAGTCGCTCTGTTTAGAGGATAACGGGTTCCAACTCCGGGCTGGCGCCAATGAGTTTTTCAGTTAAAACTTGTGTTCGAATGATATTTGCAATTTATGACAGATTTTCGGTAAAGGAAAACATTGTGAGGAAATTTATTTACCTACCTAATTAATGGTGGGAATTCGTAACCTACCAATTCACATTGGAGCAGCGTAATGGGCCTTAGCTTACGAGGACAACTCAAAAATTACAGAGGTTAAACACATCTTAGAGACTGAGCAGCGCATTAGTAAGGGGCGGCTATTTACTTACTCTTTCTACGTAGCAATTCGCTAAAGACGCCAAAATAATAAAAAGTTGCAAATTCACAGCGCAGTTGTTGCTTGCCTGCTTCTTTAACACAGGTTCCGGGTTCCCTACCATACCTTGTCCTGTCCATTACCGGTGTTTAATCAGGACGGCTGATATGTTTAAATGCGACATATCAGCCGTCCGTCCCTGTCAATCTATAATGGAAAGCAAGAAAAACTTTATTCCTGACGTGTATCACTTAGTTTTTAAATACCAAAGAAAACATTTTTTTATATAACTAGCTTTGCCCGCGTGGAAATCCTTTGTGACAATAACAAACGATTTTCTGCTTGAATCTCGACTCCTCGAGAATTCTTTGATTTTTAGGTATTTCCAAATTTATTTTTATTATAGGTACTTCTAATAACATCTCATTGATTAATTTCAATAAAAGGTTATTTCAAAAAAATATTAACAATATAAAAAGAAAATATTTCAACAAAAGTCCATTTAACTGAGGCACAGCATTAGAAATAAATACGTAAGTACAAAAAAAAAGTGAAATCTAAGGCCGTCAAAGTAGAATCAATCTGGGGAATCCTAGAAGGATGGCAGATAGACCAAATGATTTTTTAATTTTGTTTATGATGATGATACATTTAACCATGGTCATTAGGGACTCAGGTAAGATTCATCATATGAATGAAACCAATTTAACGTTTTAATACGTCATTACAGGAATATAGTCGAAATTCAAATGTCGAATGAATTCATAGAACACGTTCTTACAAGAGTATATTCTAAATTCAAAGTTAAATAAATCCATGGAACACGTTATTACATGAGTATATTCTAAATTCAAAGTTAAATAAATCCATGGAACACGTTATTACATGAGTATATTCTAAATTCAAAGTTAAATAAATCCATGGAACACGTTATTACATGAGTATATTCTAAATTCAAAGTTAAATAAATCCATGGAACACGTTATTACATGAGTATATTCTAAATTCAAAGTTAAATAAATCCATGGAACACGTTATTACATGAGTATATTCTAAATTCAAAGTTAAATAAATCCATGGAACACGTTATTACATGAGTATATTCTAAATTCAAAGTTAAATAAATCCATGGAACACGTTATTACATGAGTATATTCTAAATTCAAAGTTAAATAAATCCATGGAACACGTTATTACATGAGTATATTCTAAATTCAAAGTTAAATAAATCCATGGAACACGTTATTACATGAGTATATTCTAAATTCAAAGTTAAATAAATCCATGGAACACGTTATTACATGAGTATATTCTAAATTCAAAGTTAAATAAATCCATGGAACACGTTATTACATGAGTATATTCTAAATTCAAAGTTAAATAAATCCATGGAACACGTTATTACATGAGTATATTCTAAATTCAAAGTTAAATAAATCCATGGAACACGTTATTACATGAGTATATTCTAAATTCAAAGTTAAATAAATCCATGGAACACGTTATTACATGAGTATATTCTAAATTCAAAGTTAAATAAATCCATGGAACACGTTATTACATGAGTATATTCTAAATTCAAAAGTACAATAAATTGAATTGGAAAATAGAACACGTTATGATAGGAATATATTCGAAATTCTTAAGTTCAATGAAGCTATGGTGCACGCCATTTAAAGAATATAGGTATCCAAAATTCAAATGGTAAGTGAAGTCTTAGGTACCGTTTCAATTTAGACTATCGTGAGTGGTATTCAAAGTAAATGTAGGTACAGAAACCAATTACACTCACGTCTTATTCTATCGGGTGAGCCCGACTAGTGACTTGTTGCTGCAACTGTTTCTGCAGCAGTTACGTCACATAAAGAGCTCATTAAGAGCCCCGTGTAAATTTGAAACCAGTCGGGCTAACCCAATAAAATAACATGTGACTATAGCCGGTTTCTATACATTAACTGTCTTACTGAATTGCAATTTTCACAATAAAACAAAAAAAATCTAATCAGTTTTTATATGTTAATTAATTAATTTCTATATCCCGTGTGTTATCCGGCTGAGTAGAATAGACTACCCTTATTTCTTAGCTACTGCGGTATCGTTAAAGGTACTACGGTAAGTCAATCCGCCGTGTGGTATCCAACTGAGTAGAATAGACCACCCTCAAATCTTACCGAGGTGTCGTAAAAGGCTAATAAGATCGGAAAATAACGAGAAAATAATGCCGAACGTACTAAGAGTGGGATAAGAGCAGGAGAATGAACAAAAAAATGACAAAAATACACCTTGAGAAACAATAATCTTACCCTCCATTGTTACTAAGCAACAAATTAAAAACAACCCCCTGGAGAAATAAAACAAAAACAAGTAATTCGAGCTTGTTCCAAAAACAAATTGCTTACAAGAATATTCACGAAATTGTTACAAATGCGAAGCACTTTTTTCCTAACAATCCGCCTTGAAGTGGATTTAATAAATACTTTAGAAGGAAAGCTGTTATTTTCCTTTGAGACTGGCCAAAGAGAATAGAAGAAAAATGGCCTCACCCGCCGGGGCCCGCCCCGCCCGCCGGGTATTGCTTTGAATAAAGAAAAGTTAAAATTTTCTTAAAACACCCCCCGAGGGGTGGCTGCTATCTGTCTTCGTTTAAGTATTGGCAAAAATGACCCCCTCGATGCTCTGTCTCGCTCGCACTTGCCTATGTCATTGGTTCGTTTTTAAAAGTTTAAAGGGTGTAAATCAATGGAGATTTAAGATTGTATTTTTGATGACTAAATTTCGCAATAAGCTAACTGATCTCTTGGCCCAGTTGGTATTGACCCTGCTTTCAGCTTCACAGGTCCCGGGTTTGATTCCCTTTTAGAACTAACATTTTGTATAAACAATTTGTGAGGTACACTTAGACTCGACTTCGTAAGCTGGGTAGCCCACATTTGAGACCGTGTGATTCTTGTTGTCGCCATTGATTCCCGCTTTGTATTTTATAGCAACACAGTCATGAAATAAGAGTATCCCGCCCATTTTGATTAAAATGGTGACAACACTGTTGTTTCCGGTTGAGTCTTCCTATTGATAAAACGTTTCAGTGACAGTCAGGCTTTGTTGGTCATTCAAGAGAACTGCACCTCGGAATGGGATTAGTGGTATTCCTAATATATCGTGTTATTCTATATAGTGTGCGCTAACATTCTCTAGAGACGATCATATGTTCAAACCTTGGGCAGGCACTATAATGTTTTTCTATTATAACTAGTGCGTAGTTAATTGCAATTTATACGCTTTTCGGTGAAGGAAAACATGGTGAGTAAATCTGCATATCTCTAGAGAAATCTGTGGATATGTGTAACCTACCAATCCACATTGGAGCAGTGTATGTCATAGCACCAACCCTTCTCTCCAAAAACGGAGAGAGGAAGCTTATGCCCAGCAGTGGTATAGTAACAGGCCGCTACTTAACCCAGACTCGTAGAACGTATATGTATATTAGTATGTATTTCAAAGTAAATATGTGTATAATTGCTAGTTGTCTGTAGTTGTCACAGGTATGAAGTCATTTTGGGGACAGCCGTGTGTGTAATTGTCCCATATATTTATTTATTAGTATAATTAACTTTTCATAAGAGAGCTTAGTGTCATTTAGCCCACAACAACGTCATTTTTAACTAACGATAACTGAAGTTTAAGTATCATCAATAAAGGAACATGTTTGTTTCCTTTTTTCCGAAAGAGACTTTTTTAAAATAATATGTTCCCTCGTGTTAAAGCCCTAATTGTGTCAAAATTAATAAATATTAGTCCAGCAGTCTGTAAAAACGACAGACAGACAAAAAGATTTCCGAATATTAGTGAAGAAAATCAGAATTCTCAGAATATTAATTTCGATTTACCTCACATTAAAAATTGTCTAAATCAAACAATTGACGGAATCGGAATTAAAATTCAAAGGATGTCAATATTGATTCGCATACCATAGATTTGTCTCCCATAGACAATGGACACTTTACACTATACATAAAACACTTAAAAACTTTTGAAAATTGACATGACTGTGACACGCGTTAACAGGTGGGTCACTTTGAGTAGCGTCAGTAGGTAAAGTTTATTTCCGATTTGAATAGTTTAGTGAAATTCCAAATATTAGTCCAAAGTCCAATAAACTAATAGAACACGTTATTACAGGAGTACAATCTAAATTCAAAAGTAGGGAGCATCATCTCCTGCTGTTATCCCGGTCTAAGTGGGGTTGGAACAACATGCTATAAACATGTCACATGATTTGGCTACGTATTTTACGACCGGTTTGCCTGACGTAAACTTACCTTAGTCGTATTTTACAACACCTCGGTAAAAAAGAGGGTAGTCTATTCTATTCAACTGGAAACCACAATGTGGATTAACTTACCTTAAACGCTTTTCACGACACATCGGTAAGGAAGAGGGTGGTTTATTCTATTCCACCACACAGAGAAAGCAATGACAAAAATAAATTAAAATACAGTCCATTTCCATATATACGGAGCGTCGTTTATTTTTTTCACTCTCGCAGGCAGTGATCAGTGCTAACCGGCGGTTAATTTAACGCTGCCCGGAGCCCGCCGCAGACCACGGAGATCAACTGATTGTTTTTTTACAGGTTTTTCACATTTTCATTTTTAATTCCACTTGTTGCGTCCGATATTTGAAGGCTGGTAAATTTTATTACGACGTAGAAAACATATCTCGAAGCCTGTGAAAAAATCATTTTTGACATTATGGTTAATGTGTGTAGTGTATTAATAATATACAAGTATTATTGATTTATTGGTGGCTGATGGTGCAGGAGTTTTTAAAAATTCTGTATGTATCAGGTATGAGAACAGATAGTACACTCTATATTTAACATCCTCCTGCCCTTATCTCACTCTAAGTGGGGTTGAAACAACATGTTAAAAAGTAAGTAACTTAGTAGCGGTCTTTTACTCTCCCACTCTGCTGAGAATAGGCCACTTTACATTTTTAGAGAGAAGTATTGGATCTAAGACCTACCACGCTGCTCCAATGCGGATTGGTAGGTTACACATATCTCCAGAATTCTTTAGAGATATGCAGGTTTTCTCACAATATTTTCCTTCACAGAAAAGCGATAGTGTTATGAATTGCAATTATTAATTAATTACATAAATTTTAACAGAACTCATTGGTGTCTGCTCGAGTTTGAACCCGTGACCTCCTCGAAAGAGTCGCACGGTGTTACCGGTGGGCTATCACAGCTTTTTTTAACAGCTCGTTTATAACAACATGTTATAAACATGTAATTACACGATTTGGCTGCGTATTTTACGACTGGCCATGTGTGGAAAAACACATATCTGTGTTTTACAAAATTCTAAGTATCAATAAAGATTGTTTTTATTAAAAAAGTATTTTTTTGCGAACGGTACATGGGCCAAAAGTTAACGCGATTTAAGTTGTTCAGAGTGGAAAGTTCGACGATTTTCACTTACGCTCAGTGCTTCATTCACTTTCGCAGTATTGCTTCAAAGTTTCATACAAATATTTATGTTAAGTGCACATTTTTCAAGTTAGTTCTGAGTATCAAGGTCACAAAGTTTTTATTAAGCAATTTGTAAAAAGTTTATACATTATCACTACATAGTATAAAACAAAGTCGCATTCTTTGTGTGTCCCTATATCCCTATGTATGTTTAAATCTTTAAAACTACGCTACAGATTTTGATGCGGCTTTTTTTAATAGATAGATTGATTCAAGAGGAAGGTTTATATGTATAATAACAGTAAAATAACATTCAATACGGAGTAGAGAAATACTGTAATTTTTGAGGTTTCAAATGTGATGTCGTAAATAATTACATTTTTTCCGCTTACATTGCAAATCCTACGAGATATCAAAATGATGTACTAAGTATTTGTACACCTTTTCAAGGTGTACAGAAAAGTCCGCAATGGTATATGTCTATCTCTTATGGATAATTCACAATAGTATTTTTTTGACATTTTTTTACGAAAAATAATGCCATATTTTCGAAGCAATTTTTATACAATACAGCATTAATCCTTATCCAATTAAGTACCTTAAATAATTTGTTGATTTAATATAGATCAATATGGCCGTTTACAGCATGTAATTTAAATAAACATTTCGAAGATATCACAGATTTAAAATCCCGCGACTAGGCCGCGCTTCGCCCTATAGCACTTCGAATTTAGCAACTATATGTCGCTCTTTAAAGAGTAACCTCTAAATAAAACATGTTTGTGTTGTCTAATGACCAGAAAGCTGTGAATGTTGTATATAAAGACATTCTGTAATTAATTGTGAAAATAAAATAAATAAGGAAAAATGTAAAAAGTAAATATGTAGTATATTAATTGAGATATTAGATATAGTGGGAAATCTTCTTGGTATAGGGAGAGGTGAATTGTTGTTCTCCAAATTTAACGCGTGTGGGCCACGTGCAATAATGAATAAAGCAAAACTACTGGATCGATTTTAATCATTTTTTTTTTCAGAGTGAGATGGGCTATATATTTTATACCCGTGCGAAGCAGGGGCAGGCCGCTAGTTTTCATATATAGCAAGAAATTTAAATTCCACGCTACGATGAAATTTTGATCGTGCAGTCTACTCAGCCGGATACGGCTTAGTAGAATATAGACCATCCTCATTTCTTACCGAAGTGTCAAAAGAGCAACTAAGGTAAGTTGACCCACCTTGTGGTATCCGGTTTAGTACTATAGACCACCCTCTTTCGTACCGAGGTGTCGTAAAATGCGACTAAGGTATGTCTACTCACCTTGTGGTGTCCGGTTTAGTAGAATAGACCACCCTCTTTCGTACCGAGGAGTCGTAAAATACGACTAAGGTAAGTTGACCCACCTTGTGGTATCCGTATTAGTAGAATAAACCACCCTCGTTCTTACTGATGCGTCTTAAAATATGACTAAGGTTGACATCACTCAGGCAACCGATCGCACAAACGCAGCTAAATCATGTGACAGCATGTTTATAGCATGTCGTGCCGTGAAATTTTTGCATAAAATAAAATTCAAAAAAGAACAGACTTTAGGTACAGTAAAATATGCAAAAGTGTCACAGCCAACTGCGCCATATTTACTGCCCATATAAACGGGCCATATTGTAAATACGAAAGTATGTTTGTTTGTATTTCTTTCCAGATCAATATGATTATTATATGGTACTTCTTCTTCTTCTCTTCTTCTTCAACCGATGGACGTACACTGCTGGACATAGGTCTCCTCATGTGATCTCCAGAACACACGATTTTGTGCCGCTTGTATCCAGCGGCTCCCTGCGAGTCTTTTGAGGTCGTCTGTCCAACTAGCAGGGGGTCATATGGTACTTAACTAAATGTAAACAAGTCGAAAAAAGGTTCTTTTAGTAGGCAGATTAATAACATTAACATTCAATATTATTCTTATTTATTTGTTTCGAAGCGTTTAAAATTGTTGTTTGTTATTATTTCGCTATTTTATTGAGGCACGATGGCTATCAATAATTATGCAAACCGAAATAAATAAGTAGGAATATTATTTAATATCAAGTATTCTGATCTGACTATTTTTAAAAACACAAAACCACAGATATATTTAACATTTTCAAGATATGTAATGATGGAAAATATTAAATACATTATAATAATGTATCAAAGTGATTTTATAGAACACTACCTGTGCCAGCAGTTAAATACCTAAAAGGCTAAAAGCTGTGATAGTCCAGTGGTGAGACCTTGCGATTCTTTCGAGGGGTTACTGGTTTAAAGGCAGGCACCAAAAAGTGTATCTGTTAAAACATATGTGTCTAATTGATAATTGCAATTTATCACACGCTTTTCGGTGAAGGAAAACATCGTGAGGAAACCTGATATGTGTAACATACCAATCCGCATTGGAGCAGCGTGGTAGGTCCTCCAACACTTTTCCCCAAAAATGGAGAGAGGAGGCCTATGCCCAACAGTGGGATAGTAACAGGCGGTTACTTTTATCTAATCCTATGAAGTAGGTATATTTCATAAAAAAGTTTTTATAATAAATCTTAAAATTGTCTTGACAGTTAGTAAAGGCCACTTTTTATCTCAGTTAAAGCAAAAAGTAAAAGCTAGTTTCAGGTCCATTTTAATTTAGACTGTTATAATTTAAGAATATTCGAGTCAAGAACATTCTGCCGGCATCGCTAGAAACAAAGGCCGGACGGGCACCTATAATTTTATTTTAACAAAATTGAAACTGGCCGGGATATTTCTTGAACAAATTTTAATATCACGGGGAGGTAGATAGAGCTATTTATATTTTTCCTCCCCCTCGTTTCTTTTGGCGATTATTATTCTGTATTCCGATGGGGGGTGGGCGGGGGCCGCCCCGTGGACTCTTTCCTTTTTGCTTCTTAAGTCCATCTTGAGACGAGACAGCGGCGTGACTGGAATAGATATTTGCAATTTATTATCATTTAAATATAACTAATTATTATATAAAGAAACGGGTCACATCGCGATAACCTCGATTTACCTTTGTATATCCACCGTGGTCACGAACTGACTGTACGAATACAGTCAGTTCGTAACCACGGTGGATTCAACTCTGCCGAAACATCGAACCTAATAAAAAGGTAACTTGAAGTTATCGTGATGTGATCCGTTTGTTTACGAGTATATAATAATTAGTTTGCATCGCGAAAGTTTAAAATCTATTAAATATTACTAATATTATGAATACGAAAGTCTGTTTAACTCTCAGTCTGTCTGTATGTTACTTCTTCACAGCTGGCATATTGGTGTGATTTGGGACAATTAAAGTTTACATAACAGGGTAACATACATTATAAAAATTCCAGTTTTTCTTCAGGTTAGTTCAACTCTTAATTTGGCGCGAATATCTTCGTGGGTACCATGAATGTATTTCATTTACCTATGCAAAATGTATTTTTATCCCTGTTTTCGGGCACTGAAAATATCCTTCCTAAGTGTATCCGTGATATCTACAGTTATTACGCGATGATGAAGGAATTTCTCTAGAAAATTCTAGGGATATGTGATAGGATTTGATCGGTTAATCAATCGGCTTTGATTTATTGGTCTGAGGAGACCTATATCTACTTGTGGGATAGTACTTTTAATTTTTTTAATCCTTACTTTACTTTTTTTTATAACAACAAGGTAAGTCAGCGGCTTCGCCTGCGTGGAAATCTGTGTATCATAAAGTTTTTCCCCAATTGAAATTTTAAGCATACAAGTAGTTATTGTGCGTTAACCATAGGAGATGGAGATATGATGTCGTAGACTTTTTTCTAGTATTTTAGTAGATCTACAATTCTCTAGTACATTAATTTAGTGTATCTGCTGGTTTACGCGGTGCACGCGAGTAAAGCTAGTAGGCGTGACTTTTTATAACCGCGCTACCTCTTCAACACAATTTACACAGTAATGTACGATTACCAAAAACCTTTACGATCTAACAAACGGCAATGTATTTATAACCTAAACCTTCCAAAAGAAGTGTACTATATGTTAGTAAAAACTGTATAAAAATCCGTTCAGTAAATTTTGAGAAAATTGATAACATACAGACAGCTTTTGCGGACTTTGTTTAATAATAAGTATAGGTTACACATATAAGTATTGTTATTTATTTTATAATAAGTATATATATATATATATAGGTAGAGTTGACGATACAAAAGCACTTGTTTACAAGTTTATTTGAATAAAGAATATTTTAAATTTGAATTTGAAATATAGATTAAATTTAACCAATAAATCGCGACTCCATACCCGCCTTGTTCCCTGCTTCTGTCACTTACCCCTTTTACTGGAAAAACCGTGGCACCTACCCGGAAGGGGTACGATATTTAAATATAAGAAGAACCCCCTTTTTTCAAGGGAGGCCTCCCCCAGATTTATAGATCTGGCCTCCGCTGCGTAATTACTTATCTTTGAGAATACGAATCAATCGCTCTTCAATTTTGTAAATCGGTTTGTTTTTGGTAATCTCTAACCACGTAGACTCGCAGCATGTTTGTAATGGTAATGTGTAACGCGGGAGAGATTGTTTGACAGATGCTCGAATCGAAGATTACATGAAATCTAACATGTTAATGGATTGTTGCCATTTTATAATTAAAATTCAAAATATTCTTTATTCAAATAAACTTGTAAACAAGTACTTTTGAATCGTCAACACTGCTGCTGGTTCGGAAAGCTGTTCCTACCGAGAAGAGCCAGCAAAAAAACTCGGCGGTTGCTCTTTTTAAAAATATAATTCTTAACACTATTTACATTAAGTAGTTACTGTCTTGTACAGGTTCAAAGAGAGCTATATCCACACATTCTTATCTTCTAAGAAATCTTCAAGAGTATAGTAGGCTTTCTGTATCAGCCTCTTTTTAACAGTTTTTTTTTGAACTGCTGTAATGGCAAAGCTGGAATTGATTGCGGAATTTTATTATAGAATCTTATACCCAAACCCACAAACGACTTACGTACTTTTGCAAGGCGCAAAGCAGGAGCCGCAAGCTTATGTCGGTTCCTGCTTTGTATATTATATACCTCACCTATCGTTTTATAATTCTTTATATTTTTTATGTATATAAATTAAGTTATAAATAATAGATGGCGCTTTTCAATGACATCCTATTCCCGTAGAATTAACAGGATTTCTATAGGCTATAGGTTATTCCGGTGTATAAGGAATAATTGTGCCGAAAATATATGACAGGATCTCAGTTTCCTGTAGTATTTAACATTTAGTGGTCTACATTGTATAATGTAAGTAGCGGCCTGTTACTATGACACTGCTGTGAATCGGCCTCTTCTGTCCGTTTTTAGAGAGAAGGATTGGAGCTAAGACCTATCACGCTGCTCCAATGCGGATTGGTAGGTTGTACATTCCCCAGAATTCTCTAGAGATATGCAGATTCCTTCACCAAAAAGCTTGTGATAAATTGCAATGATCAATTAGACTCATAAGTTTTTTTTACAGAAAAACTTATTGGTGTTTGCCCGGGTTTGAACCTGTGACCTCCGCGAAAGAGGCGCACAGTGTTACCGCTGGGCTACCACAGCTTACCTCCATTGTGTTACATAATGCAAAATGTGACTTGTTCATTGGTTTAAAAATCTTATTAATAGTTAAGAGTCGGAAACAATAATTCGGTGACTGTCGTCTAGAAAGGAGGAAATGTAACAAAAAGTAGGTCATGTCAGTCAAATCAAATCAAATCAAAATAATCTTATTCAAATAAGCTCTTTCAACCACTTTTGAATCGTCAAGGATCAATATGATTAATGAAGCTACAACTGGTTCGGAATGTTACTGTTACCGAGAAGAACCAGCAAGAAACTCAGCGGTCAATCTTTTAAACATTTTCAAAATAACATTATTAAACCGTAGTCCTGTACAAAACTGAAAGGATTTTCAAATCCAGGCTTTTTTGTCATCCAAATTATCTTCAATTTTGTAATATGCTTTACGTATTAGTACATCTCCCGCACCCGCACTCTGTTGCCCATGCTGGAGGACATACACCAACTTTACATGCACACACCACACACATTTCAATTAACTCAATATCTCACAGGACACGCATACCACCGGGAATACTTGAAGCGGATTAAAATCATCGACATTGATGTCTGCCCGTGCGATGGCTCCACGAAACAGACACTCGAGCACCTGATTGGCGAGTGCCCAGCATTTGCCAAACAGAGGCTGGAGCACGAGAGCCGCTGCGAGTACTTCCGGTTGGATCCATATCAACTCACCACTCTCACAGACAAACACGAGGCTATTGAATCTTTTATAAGGTTCATTAGCCACATTATAAACAATCTAAAACAATTTAATAACACTTAACACTCACTTTATCACAAAACAAACATTACACACATACTTTATTCTGAAAACTGGAACCAACAAAGCCCTCTCAGCATTGGTACCCCACGCAAATAGCGAGTAGCACAAACAAATAATAATAAGTGAGTCTTCCTTCCCCTTTTAAAATTTTAATTTAAGTTTAGTACTAAATTAGTTAAGGCCGATACTCCTCTCATTCACATTAATTCACTTATCACATTGGCTGCTTCCATTTCCCTACCTACAACCACCCTTTTAGTCCAAACTTTTTTTTTTACACCTTTCGGCTTCTCAAAAACCCTCCCTCCAATTATTATCCACTATATCCACTATCCCATCCGATTAGCATCAAATATCATAGTTTATACATAAATTAATTTATTGATTAATTTATGTATAAACTATGATAAGATTAGCAGAGGATTTTAAGTTATTTTTATGTTAGTTTATATTATTTCGGCCATTTATTATATTATATTTATGTAAATAGTAGAATAAGTTCGGAGTTCATTATTCAAATAGGCGGGGTGGCGGTGGACGTATCCAATAGCGGAAGTCGTCACCCCTGCCCTATGACGAGTTTGGCCACAAGTTGGGCGTTTCTCGCCAGTGGTAAATAGAATCCCCACAGATAACCACTTAAAAATGAAAAAAAAAAAAAAAAAAAAAAAAAAAAAAAAATTAGTACATCTCTTATAAACCTTTCTGTAGACTAGTCTAGTATGGATTGCGGAATTTTATTGTAAAAGTAATACCGAGAACATCGAATGAGTTGCCAACTCTGCTGAGTCGCGAAACAAGTGGCGATAACAAATACATACTTAAATACATTTATACACCTAAACTTGAAGTACCAACAAATTGTTTATAGAAAAAGTTGACCCACAGCGGGAATCGAATCCGCGACCAGCGGAGATGAAGGCAAGGAAGGCATTCTAGAAAAAAATAAGTATCACCAGCTCTTAATAGAAGTTAACCCTAATCGGTTACGCGTCATAAAACTCCACGGAGCGATTCGCGGCAAGTTGCGGTTGGCTCGCCGGTTCACTTTCAGCGATTTATTAATGAGAACCGAAGGGAAAAACGAGAATTTCCTCTTTATGTTTCATATTTAGTGACAACTTATTAAATAAAAATATAATTCAAAAATAAAAAAATCAAAAATATTTATTTCTTACCAAAATTCATTACAAGAAATATTGATTGAGACCTTCTAGAAATACTTGTGTCAGAAGGTCTCGCTCTTCCACAACAAAAGTAAATTATATAAATATTAAAAAGGTAAGTATTTACTATTTATTAAGTTATGTAACTATAGCGTATATGTATGTGGCGCGTGTGTGTGTGTGTGTGCGTGTGTGTGTGCGTGTGTGTGTGTGTGTGTCTGTGTGTGTGTGTGTGTGTGTCAGCCGTTGTGCATGTGTGTGCATTTATATCTGTGTATTTAAGATGTATATTCTAATAAAGCTTCCGTATCTTCATAATTTAATGTTTTTAGCCAATAAGATAAAGATAATAATTATTATACCGCTGTAAGGTATCCGGGTGTGTAGAACTACACTCATTTCTTACCGAGGTGTCGTTAAAGACGACTAAGGTAAGTATCATGGTAAGTTCCTTACTATGTTTTCCTTTACTTTAAAGCGTTTAATAAATTACAAATAACTATTAGAGACATAAGTTGTAATAGAAAAACTCACCCAAGTTTGACCTCGTTACTCCCTCGAAAGAGATGCGCGGTCTCACCGCTGGGCTATCACAGCTTATGAGTACAATTAGTTGTTAATATTTTCGGCATTTACAACGATCTATCTCTATCTTAAATTACTTGCACAAGTATACAAACACGCCGTGTGGTATCCGACTGAATAGAATAGTACCACCCTCATTTCTTACCGAGGTGTCGTAAAAGGCGACTAAGGTAAGTATACCCGCCGTGTGGTATCCGGCTGAGTAAAATAGACCACCCTCTTTATTACCGAGGTGACGTAAAAGGCGACTAAGGTAAGTATACCCGCCGTGTGGTATCCGGTTGAGTAGATTCGACCACTCTCAATTTCTTACCGAGATGTCTTAAATGGCGACTAAGATAATTATACCAGCCGTGTGGTATCCGGCTGAGTAGAATAAGCCACCCTCTTTCTTACCGATGCATCATAAAATAAGGTAAGATGATGTCAGGGAGGCAGCCGAATCATGTGACAACATGTTTATAACATGTTGTGCCGACCCTACTTGGAGTGGGATAACGGCAGGAAAAAGAAGCTAATACTATACAAACGTGCCCACGTTGACTGAATCCATAAAACGTGGCCTTTGTTTTGAGCTTTGAGATAGAAAAAAGGCTTATTTTTTACTATTTATGTTTGTATTGTTGCCAGCCTTTCTCAAAACTCGCTCACCCTTTGTGTACAGTATATCACTCAGCGCCTCGTTCCTTTGAGAAACATCGATAAAAATACAATGAGCGAAATAAAACAGCGTCTTATAAAGCGCCCGGGGCGAGGGGGGGAAGGGGGATCAGTTTTCTTTCTCTCGTCAGAGCCATTCTGGAAGACACGTTGGAAATGTATTGATACGGCTATTTAATATAAAATATCTGGGTAATTTTTTACAAAATAAAAAAAGAGGCTTAAAAAATTCGCTTGACCACCCGTTTCCCGAATAAGCTACGCCGGCTTGACATTTCACGGCGAAAATTGTGTTGTAAATATTAAATAAATTAAAAGTAAACTCTTGTTTTTTTCTTGCCCAAAAACAGAGATTAAACAATTTTTTTTTTTGATAAAACCTAGCTCGATCGGTGTTTCGCCCCAAAAACCCCCTGCATGCTGTATTTCAGGAAAATATATATATATATATATATATATACACACACATACAAGATTAATTCATTTAAATATTAAAGATATATATTCTTTCTGATAGTTTACCAATTATTATCCAAATAAGTTAACTCAATTTTTATAATACTAGTAATATCCCACGGTTTCACCCGCGTACATACCGATCTCATGGCAGTGGAAAGTCTATTAAGTCGGTGGGACACTTACACACACGGTCATCCGTCACCAAAGTAAGTATCTTAATACTTGTGTTATGGTAGACTGACAACTGGTGAATATATACTTATATAATTTTAAATACATACTTACATACAAACATATACCCAGGTTCGAGGGACTAACAAATTGTTTATAGAAAATGTTGGCCCTCGGCTGGAATCGATCCCGCGACCCGCGGAGCTTAAGGCAGGATCACTACCAACTGTGCCAACTAGACAAATTCTACTGACTAAAACCTTCCTACTCTTATAACTTGTTATCTGTTACCATATCTTGTCTTTTCATCCGTTTCCTTCTCTTCCATAGCCACAAGCTTTAGCTTGAAATTCCAGCTGTTGAGGAGCATGAACAGTAATAAAATTTAAACGATTAGCAGGGATTCTGAGGCACACTAAACATTTGTGGCCATGATAAAAATTAGTGACTTACCCGTTGGCGCAGTGGGTAGTGACCCTGCCTTCAGCTCCGCGGGGCGCGGGTTCTATTCCCGCCGAGGGCCATCATTTTCTATTAATGAATTTGTTGGTTCTTTGAGTCTGGGTGTATATTTGTATTTAAGTATGTATTTTAAAAATATATAAGTATATATTCACCAGTTTTCTGTCTACCATAACAAAAGTATTAAGTTACTTACTTTCGAGACGGACGACCGTTTGTTTATAAAAAAAAAACAATTAAATTTAAAAAAAAATTAGAGTTAACCAGCCGGGATCTGTCAGGTAAGGAGATTCGAGGTCCTTACAGCAGCATGAGAATATTTTCTCATTATCATTTTTATGAATTTAATTTTTAATTTTTCATCATGTCCACATTATACTAGCTGAAGACACGACTCGTGTTTTTTCTCTTTTCTCGTTTTATATTAAAATCGGGCGAGCCGAGGAAATTGTCAGTCAGATAGGAAATTGCCAGCGAGCTTCGTGACCAGCCTTTATACTTTTATAGCGTCGCTTGATTCTTTCACTTTAACTACAAACTTGAATATTTGTACTGCGAACTAAAGCACATTTATATATTTCAGTATGTATTCTTCTATATAAATAAAATGGTTGAACCAGAGGTATTTCGTATCTTCTCCTTCAACCGATGGTCGTCCACTGCTGGACGTAGTTGTCTTCCCGGGATCTCCACACCACACGATCTTGTGTTCTTAGTTCATAGGGATCTCCAACGATCTGGTGTTCTTTTGATCCAGTGTTCTTTTTGAGATCGTCGGTCCACGTCGTAAAAAGTCTACCGACGTATCGTTTTCCGATGGTATTTATAAAGATGGTATTATTAAGCTCGCCCACGCGCGTGAAGTTTAAGAAAATAGGTATTCTTACATTTGCTTCACAGTATATTTACAAATTAAGCCCGCGTGATTCATTGATTCACAGTATATTTTAAGCAATTTAATCTGTGTACATAAAAATATGAATAATCATAAAACGATAGGTGATGTATATAATAGACAAAGTAGGAACCGACATAAGCTTGCGGCTCCTGCTCTGCGCCTTGCAAAAGTACGTAAATCATTTGTGGGTCTGGGTATAATATTCTATAATAAAATTCCGCAATCAATTTTAGCTTTGCATTACAGTAGTTTAAAAACACTATTAAAGAGAGACTGATACAGACTACTATACTCTTGAAGATAAGAATGTGTGGATATAGCTCTCTTCAAACATGTACAAGACAGTAACGACTTAATGTAAATAGTATTAAGAATTATATTTTTAAAAAGTACAACCGCCGAGATTCTTGCTGGTAGGGACAGCTTTCCGAACCAGCAGTAGAGTTGACGATTCAAAAGCACTAGCTTACAATTTTATTTGAATAAAGAATATTTTGAATTTGATGCGGTGTCACCATTCTAGCACTTTAGGACTACAACGCCCAATGTTTTCTCCGCATTATGTGCCCTGCCCATGGCCATTACAGCTTTGTGATACCTATGATTTAGGTAATTTTGGTTTTACCACTCATTCCTTATCTGATTACATAGAGATGCTTCGAGCATAGCTCACTGGCTGGTTAAATCAGCTTTCCCATTGTTAGCCACCAAATTTCTAAACCATATGTCATCACTGGAAATACGCAGTTTTCGAAGACATTGGTCATTTCATTGGAATTTCATTATCCTTCTGTCTTTATCCCACTCTAAGTGGAGTCGGCACAACATGTTATTACATGATTTGGCTACGTATTTTACGACCGGCCGCCTGCCTGGCGTCAACTTAGCTTAATCGTATAGATATGATTAAGTTAAGTTGACGTCAGGCAGTGTCGTAAACAACACCTCGGTAAGAAAGAGGGTGGTCTATTCTAATCAACCGGATACCACACGGTGGATCATTAAGTACTGAATTACAAGAAGATCCAAGTTATACTCGGCGACTGACCTCTTTCTCAAAACCCGATAAATTTCGACTCTTACAGAAGGGGTCACGGGTTCCAATCTGAGCTGCCCTCCTCCTGAGCTGCCCTCCGCCAATCCACCTCTACCGCCGTTGAGTCTCCCCCCGGTGAACGGGCTTCGACTCTACGGCGGTAGGCCTGAGCTAGTACCTCAGCCTCTAGGTCCCACGGAGGGGACCCGGCTAAGGCACAGGCCGCCTCACCGGAGATGGTCCGGTAGCCCCGCACAAGTCTGACCCCACTTAGAGTGACTAAAGTCAGGAGAAATAAAATTATCATTCTTTTCCAAAATATACCTCTCATATTTATTGAAATAATTAAAGTCTTAAAGCGCCCATAATATATTTTCCATCTTTTCTTCTGCTAGAGACAGTTGTCGCATAACCAGTCGGAATGATCCCTGAATGTACACCAACTTACCGCAAAATCTTCCTTTTTGTATATGAAAAGCGGGGGCGGGAAGGTCTGGTCGTAATGGACGGTTATTTATTTTATTTTGTGCGTCATTTTTGCCCCGACACCCCTTTCGCGGAGCGTTTTTGTAGGGCACTCTCTGCTATGTTGCTTTCAAGTGGCCTGAAAATTAAAATAAACACATAAGTTACTAATACAACTCATCAAATTTTTTAGTAATCAATGTATAATTGTCTTTATTTAAAAATGATGATCAATCTCAGTAATTAGGTGGAGTGAAAACCAATGTTTCAAAAAGAAATATCCAATATTAAATGTAGAAGTATATTTGAATAAATATTAAAATAATTAGTGTGCTAAGTAAGCAAACCTGGTACTAAAAATACAATTAAAATGTTATAGAAAACCAGCACTGAATAGTTTAGTTGAAATACACAAATTGCAACTTTTTAGTACACATTTACGTTTTAAACGAAATAACAGCACTTTTAAATGTTAGCCTCGAGAAGATCCTAATAGAATGTCGCCTTTAGCAAATTATGATTTTATTATATAAAAGTATTTGCTCTTCCTACAACATACTATATAAATATACTAGATGTGCTTGCGGCTTCACCCGATGGAAAATCAGTGTATTAATTTGAAATTTTGATTATAAAATCAGTTATCGCGAGTTTACCATAAGAGATAGAGACACGCTGACGCGGACCTTTTTATGCATTTATCTACGTCTATAATTTTTTAGTACATAACTTCAGTGTAGCTTTGTTGGTTACCGTAGCGCGCGCGACTTTAGTTCTCAGCAGGAGAGTTTTTTTACAATTCTGCAACCTCAAAATTACATAAAAACTTAATGCACTATTTACCCAAATGTTTACGAAGAATTGCGCTACCTTTTACCGAAAATCGTACAAAGATTGGTTAAGTAGATTTTGAAAAAAATCTATCACATACAGACAGCTTTTGGGTACTTTGTTTTTAATAATAGTTATAGATTTTAAACAAGAGTAACTATTTTTAATTTATTTTTTAGGCTAGCGCTTAATTTGATTTAGATTATTATTATACAATTAAATATACATTGTTTATACATATGCCTCAACAAATTTCAATGTATTTATTTTAAATAAAGAAAATGAAAAACACTTTTACATTTTATTTTAATGTTACTTACTAATTAAAAAAGTGCCGCGCAAAAAGGCGACGTTAACATCCCTAGGCGAGCGTCCAGCTATCTTTTTGCGAGTCTTTCAATTGTATAGATAACTGAACAAAGAAACGCGCCCCCTCTGGGGGGTGGTTGGGGGCATTTTTACCGTCTTGAGACCCCTCTTTTGATCGGAGTGACGTTTAGTATTTAATTAAATATAAAGAACTGATGTTTTTATTAGGAGTGAAACTTTACTTGTGTCCATTTTGTTTATGATGTGGGGTATCCAGCTGAGTGGAATAGACCACCCTCAGTCGATAAAGATGACTAATAGACTAAAATACAGAAGAGACTTCAGCATCACAAAGTAATAATATCATTAAGTGAACGAGTATCTTCTAAAAAAATAACACGCAAAAGTTTTCAGACTAAAACTTAATTTAAGTTATAATTGTAAATATACTTAATTCTTTTTGGAATTAGGCGTTACTTTGCAAAGATACATAATACAAAAGTAATAATAAAATTATTTCGCAATAATCAGTTTCGCTACCGAAGCATCATCAGATGATGCTTAGATTGCGGGACGAAACGTTTGTTGAATTTGTGATAGTGAACGTGTGTAGTACGTGTGTATTGTGATTACGGTGGTGGAGGTTGCATGTGTTTTAAGAATCCTACATGTGCCGGATATGACAACGGATAGTCCATTCTATATTTACAAAAAGCATTGGTCTGTTACTATCCCACTGCTGGGCATAGGCCTCCTCCCTCCGTTTTTGTAGAGAAGGATTGGAGCTGAGACCTACCACGCTGCTCCAACGCGGATTGGTAGGTTACACATATCTCCAGAATTCTCTAGAGATATGCAGGTTTCCTCACGATGTTTTCCTTCACCGAAAAGGGTGTGATAAATTGCTGTTATAAATTAGACACATAAGTTTTAATAGAAAAAATTATTAGTGCCTGCCCGGAGTTTAAACTCGCGACCTCCTCGAGTCGCACGGCGTTACCACTGGGCTATCACAGCTCATAATTATCATTATCACAGCTCTATATTTACTTTATAGCGGATTATAGCAAAATAATTTTATTATTACTTTTGTATACTTAATTTTTGTCAAAAAAGTTGGCACTCCTATTATTAATTTATAGAATTAGGCGTTACTTTGCGGAGGTCCATAATACAAAAGTAATGAGAATATTATTTTGCTATAATCCGCGATAAAAGGAAATATATGCATATAACGAAATATATGAAAATTGTTGAGATTGTGGTGGAAAATGTGTGCAGTGCTTGTGTACTGTTGTGTCATCGGTGTCGGGTAATGCATGAGTTCTTACAAATTCTGCATGTATCAGGTATGAGAACCAATAAAACACTCTATATTTAGCATTACGTATATTTCCTTTTATCGCGGATTATAGCAAAATAATATTCTCATTATTTTTTTTTACTCTTACTATTTATATATCTTGTTCTAAAAATTACAAAAAAAAAATGTAACTAAGAACCAATTTACTTTGAACTTGTTTTTTAACATAATTTTTTTTTTTTAAATTCAAATTACGTTCTAGAACCGTAACAACAACCGTCAAACGGTATCATTACCATTCCAATAACATCTGTAACCCCACCCATCGAACGATCACCCTTTTTTTCACCCCAAGAAGATAGAGACGGCGATATATAAGATTTAACAGATAGAAAGAGATAGACAGTTGACCGTTCGCCGAATTTTAATTTTCTTACTATTTGAATCTTAATTTTTCGCAGGGTGATCTTCCATTCTTTTCTAACCTATTAAATAGACATGCTGTTTCTTTCACACATTTTTTGCCTCATTTCTATTGAAGGTAGCGTTCAATTTGTTTCTTAAGACGCAATTTTGTTTAAGCGATTTTTTTTATCACGTTTGTATATAAAAGATCTCGAATACCTTGTAATTTTGGATCAAATAGTTTAGGCCTTGTTTACATAACAGTGACAAGTCACGTTAAAATACAATAACTATAATGTCTTGTGATTATACATTCTACTATAGAATTAAATTTTATCTCTACTATATATAAAGCTGAAGAGTTTGTTTGTTTGATTTTTTGAACGCGCTAATTTTAGGAACTACTGGACCGAATTGAATTTTTTTTTGTGTGTGCAAGTGTGAGTGTAAGATAGTCCATTTATCGAGGATGGCTATAGGCTATGTAACATCACGCTAAGATGAATAGACGTGGGGCAATAAAAAATATTACGAAATTGGCATAAATAATGCTTTCCTTGCGTGCGCTGTGTGGTATCCGGCTGAATAGAATAGTACCACCCTCATTTCTTACCGAGGTGTTGTAAAAGGCGACTAAGGTAAGTAGACCTGCCTTGAGTATCCGGTTGAGTAGAATAGACCAACCTCATTACTTATCGAGGTAACGTAAAAGGCGACTAAGATATGTAGACCCATCGTGTGGTATCCGGTTTAGTAGAATAAACCACCCTCTTTTTTACCGAGGTGTCGTAAAATACGACAGAGGTAAGTTGGCGTCAGGCAGGCGGCCAGTCGTAAAAACGCAGCCAAATCATGTGACAGCATGTTTATAACATTTTGTGCCGACCCCACTTAGAGTGGGATAAGGGCAGGAAAATGAATGCATTCCTTGCATGCGCTAAGTAAACGGTGAAAATTATTCAACAGATGAAAGATTCTGCGTGAAAAGATTAAAACCGTAATATAATAGTTATATATATACATTATAGATATAATATTTCAAATATCTTTTTAAATTTATGGCTTATTCCATACACGCACGCCTATACACGCACGCACGCTACAAATCACTACATAAGTCAATTGTAGATAATAAAGATATACACATAGCAATAAATAACAGTATAATTAATAGTTGATAAGAAAACTTTTTTAATCTATGTCCAGCCTCCGCTAGCGAAGGTAGCTGTCTATATCCGGAGGCGGGAGATGCTCAAATTGTCTTAATTTTTCATCTCGACCACCCTCTAGCCACCCTGCCTCATAATTGTTTTTAATTTAAGCGCGGAATGAGAAAAGCTGAAGAGTCTGAAGAGAAAAATCGTATTTCACGAAATTTGAACTACGAAATAGATTAATTAAGCAAATTCATTATTAATAAATTATTTTAACAATATAATATACAACAGTAGGAAATAGCACCAGTGAACCAAAGATTTTGACAAGTTTAACTCAACTTTATCTTGTATTTGTTATTCTTAAAGGACTCGATTCCAGATTGTTAATAAAAGTGATGTATTTACGAATAGTATGACATTCTATAAATATCGAACATTAGTTATGGTAGATATTCAAAATCTTACAAAGAAAAGTTCTATGGTAATATGTTAAAGGTTTTAAATTAATTGGCACAGTTCAAAAAGTTTAATTATCGAACATCGTCAATTTGCGATATCTGATTTCAATTGAAAAATAATAATAATTAAATAAAAAAACCAGTCAATTGCACTAAAAAGTACAAATAAATAAATTTTTATTTTTTTATTTATTAAAAAACTAAATAACACCCTATTATAGGATATTGAACAAAAATGGCTTCTGCTATTGAAAAATAATAATAATTTAAAAGAAAAGAATTAATTAATCAGCCAGTATTATTGTGAAAAAAAAGCTTGTTTTATTGGTTTATAAATCTTATTTGAACAATATAAATTTATTTTAAACTAGATCAAGTAATTTCAGGTAGGCGAGGAATACAGAACTTTCAATCATTTATAAAGTCTACTTTACTAAATAAAAATATTTTTTTCTCTATGGGATGGACACTAGCCAGTTTTTCATAAGTAAAGGGCATCGCTTCTTGCCGGGTACAATTGGCGGGGTTCCAGCGACTATGTCTGTCTGTCTCCATCCGTTTCCGCTACAAAACCCAGAAAATATGTTTCAATTCGCCTTTAATGTTTTCTTTGCATTTGGCGTCTTCACAAAACTCCGCAAAATACATTTACAAGCGATATTAATGGTCGATGTCGCGGTTGAAATTTACTAACGCCATTAAACATGGCCGCTAAGTCATAGAGCAAATATAGAACTTTTTTTTTATATTTGAATATTTAATTCTTTTATATCTCATATACGGCTTTGAGGTTATCGTTATCAAAGGGGTCAAAGGTTAAATCACAAAACCAAAATAACTTATTTCATAAAAATCTTAGGGCCTGTTTCACAAGTTACCAATAAACTGTCAGTTAGTTTATTCGGAATATATCTGACGCATATCTCGGAATTTTCCGTTTCTCAGGTTTCTGATAGGCTTATTCAGCACTCAAAGTCCCTAATAAGTTAACAGGTACATCATGTGGCTGTTATTTTGTTTATCTGCTGGATAGCAAATACCTATTTCAAAATGCCCGCGATTTTATTTTATTTTTTACCTTTTTAGCCTCTTATAAGAGACCGAGATCTTAGTTTATTTGTCGGTTAACTATCCGACACTTTATCAGTAACTTGTGAAACAGGCCCTTAGTTTATTAAAGTTAACCTAAATGTAAAATACTTTTGTATGCTTTTTCCAAGTGCTTATAATAATATTCGCTATCAAAGCTTGTACTATTATTATATTATAATGAAAATGGATACAAAAAAATTAATAACATTCCATTTTTAAAGTTTTATCAAAAAGTTTGATTTGCTCTATGGCTGTATTTGAGATTGACTGAGGCTACTTTTTATTTCGCATACGATGTCGCGAGGTAGGTGCTTATAATAATATTCGCTATCAAACCTTGTACTATTATTATATTATAATGAAAATGGATACAAAAAATTAATAACATTCCATTTTTAAAGTTTTTATTAAAACGTTTGATTTGCTCTATGGTATTTGAGATTGACTGAGGCTACTTTTTATCTCGCTTACAAAGTCGCGAGTAGAAGCTAGTAAAACGTAAAAATAATAAATTCATCCGTGGCACACTTCCTGTTAATTGGGCCCCGATAAAAAAGTAAAAGGGGTCCGTTTCACCCTCTTACAAAAACTTTCACCCTTAGGTAAGTTACATCTGTTTCCATGGTGCTCTCAGTATATAATTGTGCGTATTTTATTTGACAAATTCAAAAAATATTGAATCCATACAATTATAATTGATAAAGTCTGTCTGTCTGTCGGTTTGTCTACTATTTGCGACGTTTTACGGTTAATCTGTTAATAAATATTGTTGAAAGTAATATTTGTAAGAAGTAATATTTGGTTCAATTAATGTTTGTATATACGACTGGCCCGTTGGCGCAGTGGGTAGTGATCCTGCCTTCAGCTCCTCGGGTCGGGGGTTCGATTCCCGCCAAGGGCAAACTTTTTGTATAAATGAATTTGTTTGTCTTTGAATCAGGGTGTAATTTGTATTTAAGTATTTATTTAAAAAAATATTAAGTATATATTCACCAGTTGTCTGTCTACCATAACACAAGTATTAAGTTACTGACTTTAAGGCTGGACGATCGTGTGTGTAAGTGTCCCATATATTTATTTATTTATTACATATTCATTTTATATGATACAAAAAGTAAACCTACTTAAAGATAATTAAAGCCTGTATAAGATATTAAAATAAAATTAAAAGTAATAACAAAGAAAGCAAATATTTTAACCCATATATATCTTGCATATCCAAATGTAGGAATATGGATTGTGGATAACTTCAATTTTCACTACCCTCAATAAAAAAAAAAACAAAATCAAAGTAATCTTTATTCAAAAAAGCTCTTTCAAGCACTTTTGAATCGTCGAGGATCAATATGATTAATGAAGCTACAACTTTACTTTCTAAAATTTCTTTTTAAATATTCTATAATTTATTTATAACAAAATTATACTATGTATATAAAATTATAATTGAAGGATTGAATTCAGTTTACACAGCTTATATTTCACGTGGACATAGCAGCGGGTACAACTAGTTGCTCATAATTGGGGGTATTTTAACTCTAGAGTTTACTTACGTACACTCGCGACTAAATCCGTTTTCATGTAATTCAGAATACAAATGAAAAACATTGTTACACCGTGTGGTATCCGGCTGAATAGAATAGTACCACCCTCATTTCTTACCGAGGTGTCGTAAAAGGCGACAAAGGTAAGTCGACCCGCCGTGTGGTATCCGGCCGAGTAGAATAGACCAACCTCATTTCTTACCGAGTAGTCGTAAAAGGCGACTAACGTAAGTTGACCCACCGTGTGGTATCCGGGTTAATAGAATATACCATCCTCTTTCTTACCGAGTTGTCGTAAAATACGACTGAGGTAAGTTGACGTCAGGCAGGCGGCCGGTCGTAAAAACGCAGCCAATTCATGTGACAGCATGTTTATAACATGTTGTGCTAACCGCACTTAGAGTGGGATAAGGGAAGGAAGATGATGAAACGAAAAACATTGTTAAAATTATTTTCCCAACAAAAAAGTCCGAAGAAAATGGCGGCAAAAAACTAGGGGATTCCAGAGGATTGAGCCAATTTAGATTTATTTTTCACCCCCTCGCGAAAGTTTGTCGCCACCCCCACTGGGCAGGGGGTGGCGTCTGCTAATTGCCTTTATTTTTTTTGTACTGATAGTGTTTATTATTAAGAATTATTTTGCTATAAAAAATATTGAATAACTTTGCTATAATCCGCGATAAAAGAAAATATATGTAATGCTAAATGTAGAGTGTACTATTGGTTCTCATACCTGATACATGCAGAATTTATAAGAACTCATGCACTGCCCGACACCGATGACACAACAATACACAAGCACTACACACATTCACTGATACATGCAGAACTTCTACCACAAGAGATTAGATTGCATGTATCAGGTTTGAGAACCAATAGTACACTCTACATTTAGCATTACATATATTTTCTTTTATCGCGGATTATAGCAAAATAATATTCTCATTACTTTTGAATTATGGACCTCCGCAAAGTAACGCCTAATTCCATAAATTAATTATTTTGCTATTTTTTTTTTATATATAATTTTTAAATAATTTTGCTATAATCCGTAAAGCAGTAAAGCGGCCTATTACTCTCCCACAGCTGGGAATAGGCCTCTTTTCTCCGTCTTTAGAAGGATTGGAGCTAAGACCTACCACGCTGCTCCAGTGCGGATTGGTAGGTGACACATATCTCCAGAATTCACTAGAGATATGCAGGTTTCCTCACGATGTTTTCCATCACCGAAAAGCATGTGATAAATTGCAATTATTAGACACATAAATTTTAACAGAAAAACTCATTGGTTTGAACCCGTGACCTCCTCGAAAGAGTCTCACGGTGTTACCGCTGGGCTACCACAGATATCTATAATCCGTGATTAGCGAAATTCTATATAAAGCTAGTAGTAGAGTGTACTCAGGAGGAGTCATAAGGACAGGAGGATTCCTGTCCTACTACTTACTCAGATACCACACGGCGTATTAATAGTTCAGTGCAATATAAGTACCTCAACACTATACAAGCACTGCACACATTCACTACCACAATATCAACAATTGTTTCGCCCCGTAACCGAAGCAACATTTAGAGATAGAATAAGAAAAGTTTGCGATTTTGTCGTAGGAGTCTACCTTCTGAGAGATAAATATTTATTATCATCATCCTTCTGCCCTTATCCCACTCTAAGTGGGGTCGGCACAACATGTTACAAACATGCTGTCACATGATTTGGCTGCGTTTTTACGACCGGCCGCCTGCCTGACGTCAACTTATCATAGTCGTATTTTACGACTCCTCGATAAGAAGGAGGGTGGTCTATTTTACTAAACCGGATACCACACGGTGGGTCAACTTACCTTAGTCGCCTTTTATGACACCTCGGTAAGAAAAGAGGTTGGTCTATTCTACTCAGCCGGATACCACACGGTGGGTCGACCTACCTTAGTCGCCTTTTACGACAACTCGGTAAGAAATGAGGGTGGTACTATTCTATTCAGCCGGATACCACACGGCGAAGATAAATTTTTATTATATTATACTATATTTTCTTCTTTTAATGGCGGCGATGATATTATCATAATGAAGCTGTCATAGCCGAACGGTGACACCATTTGACTCTTGACAGGGGGTCATGGGTTCGAATCCCCGGTAGGCATCAATGCTGTTTTTTTATTAAAACTTTCATGTCTTATTGTTATTTACAATTTCACTCAGTACACAACCAATCTTGGGATACTTGTAACCTACCATTCCGCATTGGAGTAGCGTTGTGGGTTTTAACCTCCAATTTTTCCTTCAAAAACGAAGACCGGCTTTTGCCCAGCAGTGGGATAGTAACCACTACTTGACTATTTTGATATCATATATTTTAAACAAGAATTTATATAAATCTGTCCACAGTAGTGATTTCTATATAAGTTTAAAGCGCGCTCGCTAACGTAATATCTAACTTCCGGTTTGACAGGAAGTACCGCCGGATGGGGCATATTTGCTGAAGCCCTGATTATGTTATCTATTTATGGACATCGATTCTTCTATCTAGTAAAAATGCATTTAACTAGTCGCTTTGATATCTTTAAAAGCTGTGGTAGTCCAGCGGTAACACCGTGCGACTCCTTCGAGGAGGTCACGAGTTCAAACCCGGACAGACGCCAATGAGTTTTTCTGTTAAAACTTATGTGTCTAATTGATAATTGCAACTTATCACACAATTTTCGGTGAAGGAAAACATCGTGAGGAAACCTGCATATCTCTAGAGAATTCTGGAGATATGTGTAACCTACCAATCCGCGTTGGAGCAGCGTGGTAGGTCTTAGCTCCAAAACCTTCTCTCTAAAAAAAAAACGGAGAGAAGAGGCCTATTCTCAGCAGTGGGATATTAACAGGCCGCTACTTACTATGATATCTTTGGTTTTCGATTAATTAAATATCTTCTTTATATTAGATCTCCTAAATTCCAAAAATGTCTGTATGTATGTGCTCAATTTTCTCAAAATATACTAAACGGAATTTTGTACGGTTTTTACTAAAAGATAGTAAAATTCTTTTTAAAAGTTTAGGTTAATAGTACATCATGGTTTTAAGTAAATTGTGGTGTGAACACATTCACTTCATGAGAAATCGCAAGGCTTTGCGATTTGTCGTGGAGTCTATCTCCTCATGATGCTTCGGTTGCGGGACGAAACGATTGTTGAGTTTGTGATAGTGAACGGGTGTAGTGCTTGTGTATTGTGGTGGCGGTGGTGGAGGTTTGTGCATGTGTTTATACGAATCCTCCGTGTATCAGGTATGAAAGCAGATTGTCCACTCTACATTTAGCATTATATATATTTTCTATTTTACTTTATCGCGTGTTATAGAAAAATAATTTTATTGTTACTTTTTTATTATATCCGCAAGATAAAGCCCAATTCTATAAATTATTCAAGTTAAAAACTTTTTAAATTACATTGGTACATATTAAATTAAATCATTTTTCACTTTATTCATCATCATCCTCCTACCCTTATCACACTCTAAGTGGGGTCGTCACAACATGTTGTCACATGACTTGGCTACGTATTTTACGATCGGCCGCCTGCACGACGTCAACTTACCTCTATCGTATTTTACGACACGTCGGTAAGAAATAAGGGTGCTCTATTCTACACAGCCGGATGCCACACGGTGGGTTGACTTATCTTAGTCGCCTTTTACGATACCTCGGTAAGAAATGAGGTTGGTCTATTCTACTCAGCCGGATGCCACACGGCAGATCGACTTACCTTAGACACCTCGGTAAGAAATGAGGGTGGTACTATACTATTCAACCGGATACCACACGGCGGTAATTTTTCACTTTATTACCTACTTAAAATTAAGTATATAAAACGTCGAAAGCCAAAGACGTATATCCAAACTTTAAGCATCTATTAAACTATTTTGCACTTCCAACGTTCAAAGTTGGAAATGAAAAATTCGACTTCCGAACACGGACCGTTCGCAAATTAAAAAGTTCCAAACACTTTCACTCTCGAACTCGCAACTATTCACCGCCATTTTGGTTGAGTTTAACTTTTTAATTTTCAGTCTGTCATGACGTGTCTAGATAAATTGCGTTAGTTGTGCGATAGTTTTTTAGTGGGCTAGAATATCTATAGTATTCGTAGTGTATTTAGATTGGGATATGTAACTTACCTTGTATATTAATATATACAAGACACAAATTATATGTTATACATACTGATGTACAAAGAAACATACACGCTCTTTGATGCACCACGTTAGTAACACGAGAGCCCTTGGTGAGAGTGGACGTGGAGTGATATATGGTTACTGGTTAGTGCGTGTTTGATACTGTGCTATATTCATACAACATTAGTTTATATACACTACAGTACCAACATACAAGAATATGTTGTCCTACAAGATCGAACGAAGCAGTTTGAATTTTTTGTATGGAAAGATTTGAGCTCTTGGTACACAAGTTAAGAAAAATTCCAGAAATGTTTTACCACATTATTGTTATTTATAATAATAAGGTTGATTATTGATAACAGCATATGTATGCTATTATCAATAATTAACCCACAAATAATTATAGGCTTGGGTAAACTTTAAAAACTTAAAGTTAGTTCCAAAAAAAATCTAATTACATGCCAAAAATATTCCAATGTATTGCAATAAGTATCAAACATAACAGTTTGTAACAACAATAAAAATTGTACTCGTATTTGATATTTAATTTTAAATGTTTTATGTCTATTGTAATAAAAATGAAAACCATTATTTCCAACATATTTGTTGTAACGCTTTTAATAGAAACAATCGCGTTCCAAGTTTAAATTCAAATATTCCAACAAGAATCTAAACCCACTAGTTTATTGCAACAACAAAAAAATCTGTTCTCGTTCACAATTTAAATTTAAATGTTGCGATCTTTTATTGCAATTAAAAATAATAAATAAATAAATAAATATATGGGACACTTACACACACGGTCGTCCGTCCCCAAAGTAAGTAACTTAATACTTGTGTTATGGGTGACAGACAACTGGTGAATATATACTTATATATTTTTTAAATACATACTTAAATAGAAATAGACACCCAGGCTCAAAGACCAACAAATTCATTTATAGACAATGTTGGTCCTCGGCGGGAATCGAACCCGCGACCCACGGAGCTGGAAGGCAGGATCACTAACAACTGCTCCAATGGGCAGTCCAAAATAAAACCTCTTTTCCTTCAAACATGGAACACCATATTTCAAAGATAATCGCGTTCCAAATTTAAATTTAAATATTCCAATCTATTCCAATAAGAGTCTAACCCTCCTATCTAAGCTGTTAACGCTAATACTGTGACACTAATCTACTACAGACTTAGCAACTAGACATTATTGTGTTGCAACTTATTATCATCGATTAGAGATAATGAAATAACAATAAAATAAATATTTATTTTAGTATTTTGAGGTATTTTTAGCTGGTTGCAATTGATAGACAATATTGAATAGTACTTTATTCTTTTTTCTAATAGGTTTTTAAATAATTTGTGGCAATTTTACATAGACAAAAAAAGTTATGATATTTATTGCTGTAAAATTTTTAATCTGTTCCAGACCTGCAATGAACAATGTTTATCTTATCTATATTCCGAGGGGAGCGTCCGAAGACAGGCAAAAGAAAATTATTCCTTGATTGTGACCCCTCGCTTTCAAATGAAAGTAATGAATCTGAAACATTAGCTCATTTAGAGAGGTATTCTTTTGTCCGTCTGTACTTTGTCTGTTTTAATATTACTTTTATTAAAGACGTAAAATTTATAAAACAAAATTAACATAGAATTTTCTTAAATTATTCATCATCTTCCTGACCTTTTCCCACCCTAAGTGGGGTCAGCACAACGTGTTATAAACATGCTGACACATGATTTGGCTGCACTTTTGCGACCGGCCGCCTGCCTGACGTAAACTTACCTCTGTCGTATTTTACGACACCTCGGTATGAAAGAGGGTGGTCTTTTCTACTAAACCGGATACCACACGGCGAGTCAACTTACCTTAGTCGCCTTTTACGACACCTCGGTAAGCAATGAGGTTGGTCTATTCTACTCAGCCGGTTACCATACGGCGGGTCGACTTACCTTAGTCGCCTCTTACAACACCACGGTTAGAAATGAGGGTGGTCTATTCTACTTAGCCGGATACCACACGGCATGCTTCGTTACATATCTTTCCGAAAAAAAATCCGAAGAATAAATCGATAAAGCTTTATATAACTACTACCTATATTTTTAGAAAAAGTTCTATAAAAATAGATTAGGAGATTCTAAAGATTACTTCGGAAAAACCATAAAAAAATTAAAACGTTTTATTTGACGGAAAGTATCATAACATTAAAGATTCTTGCGATTTCTTTGTGATATTTTCATGGTGCCTATCTCCTGATGATGCTCCGGTTAGCGAAATGATCGTTGAGATTGTCGTAGTGAATGTGTAGTGTGCAGTTTTGTGCAACTTGCGATTACTAAACAATGCGGATTATAGCAAAATAATTCCATCATTATATTAGTACTATAGATAGACCACCCTCATTTCTTACCGAGGTGTCGTAAAAGGCAACAAAGCTAAGTTGACCCTCCGTCTAATATCCGGTTGACTAGAATAGACACCCTCTTTCTTGCCGAAGTGTCGTAAAATACGACGAAGTTGACGTCAGAGAGGCGGCCGGTAAAATAGATAGCCAAATCATGTGACAACATGTGCCGATCCCGCTTAGAGTGGGATAAGGGCAGGATGATCATGATTAGTACTATAGAATTCCGAAAAAAAACTTTAAAATGTTGAAAATTTTACAAAAAATCATAATTAAAATGTCTTGAAAAAGATCTCAAGCGTAAATATCTCATTAGTGACAGTAATAATAAATCCGCCATTTTGAGACATCATTTTCTAAAGAAATTACCGATCGCAAGAAAGATAGAAAGTAAAAATATTTAATAGCAAAGGGAGAGGGCGAGCCCTCCTTGAAGGGCCTTTGGTACTTTTTTAACGCCCACTAGCCCTTTTTTCAAAGGGGGAATTTTGCAATTTAAATTTTATCTCTTCGAAATGAATCTAAGGATTTTGTTGGATTCAAATTTGTAAGGAACGCAAAATCTTGCTTATAATTATACATTTTAGTTTGAATTAGTAAACTGGGATAGCCGGTGACTCTTTCAAGAGGATCATGGGTTCAAACCACAGGTAGACAACAATTAGTTTTTCTATGAAAACTTACCTATGTGTTTTAATAGATTATGTATTTTATATGCTATTATAGTATTAATATTTATTAAGATTACATTTATCAGCTACTTAAATATAAGTAATATTTACCTTTTAAAAGTTAATTAAAAGAAATTGGAACTGAAATCAATAATATTATATTGGTTATCTTATTAAATGTTATGATAAATATTAAATTTGATGTGATATTAAAATATATTTTATCTTTTAAAAATTAATTAAAAGAAATTGGAAATCAAATGAATACTATTTTATTATCTTATTATATATGATACGTATTCAATTTGATGTGGTAATAAAATAATATTATTTATCTTTTAAAAATTAATTAAAAGAAATTGGAATTGAAATGTATATTATATTATCTTATTAAATTTATGATAAATATTAAATTTCATGTGATATTAAAATATTATTTATCTTTTAAAAATTAATTAAAAGAAATTGGAAATCAAATCAATAGTATTCTAATACCTTCGCTGAAAGAATCAGCTTATCGATTCAGTGCGGAAACGCTGCTAGCATTTTTGGGACTATTCCACGTGGGCATGATTTGTATAGTTCTAGCGTGTAAGTTATTTAAGATAGATATAACTTGTACATTTTTGTTGTAAATAAAATAAGAAAAATTATCTTATTATATATGATAAATATTAAATTTCATGTGATAATAAAATATCATTTATCTTATAAAAATTAATTTTAAGAAATTGGAATTGAAATGAATAATATTTTATTACCTTATTAATGATACATGATATATATTAAATTTATTGTATTTATAAATTTTCAATTTATCTTATATAAATTAATTTTAACAATACATCGTATTTAAAATTATTTTTATGACATACCTAGTTTATTTTATTCATACAAAAATGAGTAACTGATACGTACTCGTAAATAAAGCCTCTACCAGTTTAGACAAATTAAAGCAGTTAAAGAGTAAATTGGTTTCAAAAGTTTACCGACGCAGCTCAGCGATGTGTCAGTTTGAAAAATTTACGCCGATCTTCATCGACAAGAAAAAATATTACATTGAATGAACCACAAAAGACGTAATATTTAGCCTTTTTAAATATTTTTTTCATTATTCAATTACTTCTTATACCTTGAATTTTTTTGGACGAAAGTACCTTATCTTGTAAAAAACAAACAAAACGCTTTATTTAAAATTTCATACAAAACGGTCAACTACTAGTGCATGGTCAATTACTAGTGCACTTACCATATATGGTAGAGCAAATAGATTAAAAACAAATCTTGAGTTCTATATTTAAATTAAAAATACTTCTTAAACGCGAACTCAGTGACAAAAGCGTCCTTTGCATTTCCGAAACTTTCACCCTCTTTAATTAAAAAATCGTGTCGTTTGCCAAATAAAATCAATTCCTTGGTACAAGTTTTTTGAAGTTCCTTTGGATTTACTCTTAATTATATTTGAGTAATGATTACAAAGTTTTGATTGGCGGGAAAAGGGTGGAATATTCACCATGGGCACTGTCAAATTTATACACGGCTTGCAATAGTTTATGGACATTTGAATAACAGGAAGTGAAAGGAAGAAGTAAAGGGACAATAAGAAGAATAGTGCTTGTTCCAGGAGGTCATGGCTTAAAACCCCGACAATTTTATATAAAACTAGCTGTGCCAGCAGCTTCGCCCGCCCGTGGAAATTTGTGTCACAAATTTCGTTCCCGAATTGAAATTTTGAACATAAAAGTAATTAGCGTGATTTATTTGTAAGAGATTTTAATAACTTTAATCTTTTACTTATCTCACGCAAGGAAAGCTTCAATTTTTTATTGTTGCTCCTCTATTCATCTTAGCGTGATGTTATATATTCTATAGTCCTCGATAAATGCAATATCCTACAGTGAAAGAATTATTCAAATCGGTCCAGTAGTTCCTGAGATAAGCGCGTTCAAACAACAATCAAAGAAACAAATAAACTCTTCAGCTTTATGTATAAGTATAGATAAAACTTAGTCGGCTTTAATAAATTTACAGATAAAAAAGTTGAATACATCAAATAAAAAGTTGAATCAATCAAACCTAATAAATATAGAAATACAAAATAATAAATTAAATAAATGTATAAATAATCAATCAAATAAAATTAAATAAATTTAGGATTACAGAATAATAAATAAATAAATGCATAAATAATTAGAAATGACATTTAAATTATTGTGGGAACTTAATTTTAATTATTGTTTATTTATTAAGATAACAAAATTTATAAACAGAATTTATCTTTAATTCTATTTTTATGATAGTTTTTTGGTTCTAAGATTTATTGTTAATATGTGATTGTAATATATTTATTTTTTCTTTAAGCTGCAAATTTATTTAAGTTAATATAACCTTTTTTTTTAAAATTAAAGTGATGTTTCATTATTTTGTTAAGAAAAATGATTTTTTACTCTAAATAATGGATTATGAAATAAATAAATAATTTGAAAGGCGAACTAACGGAATAAAAGATCCAAATGAAATAATTTTAGAACGCCATACTGCCTCCCTCCACCCGAGACGCCCACGATAGAAAAAGCTTAAGTTTCAAACAAAAATGCGCCAATGACGGAACACCCCTAAAAATAGAATCGATAAGGGCGGCGGGGGTGAAAAAAATACAACTTTTATACCCGGCTGTTCTTTCATCTAATTGGTGAATGACTTGAATGCTGGGTTTTTGGTACACATTGCTATTATGAAATACTTAAATCAATTGATTTTATATTTTAATTTATTTTCATTGTTGACTTATTTTTATTATTTTAAATTAATGAATAATAATGTCTGTTTGTCTGTCACGACTTATCTTATCTAGATATTTTTATGGAATTTAGTACAATTGATTGGCCCCTGGAAGCAGTTGGCAGTGACCGTGCCCTCAGCTTCACAGGTCGCGGGTTTGAGTCCCGCGCATGGCCAACATTTTTTAAAAATAATTCGTTGGTTCTTCGAGCTTGGGTGTATATATACGTATTTTATTGTATAAGCAAAATATATACATGTATCAAAAATTGTATATGTATATATTTTGCTTATATATATATATATATCGAATTATATATGTATTATATAGACGTCAGGCAGGCGGCTGATCGTAGAATACCTAGTCAAATCGCATCACATGTTCAAAACATGTTGTGCCGATTCTACTTAGAGTGGGATAAGGGAAGATTGCTCTTATATTAATTGTGTTTAGGTTTAAAAAAAATTATAAGAGACTTACCTTAAAACCGGCATGTATATTGCAAATTGAGTCAGGCAGTCCGCACCTTTTTAACATTCAGCTTTCAGTAACGTTAATTTGTATGCGAAATATTATCTATCTTCCTTTCGATTTTCCCGCGTGAACTTCGTACTACTTTGCAGAAATTAATTTTCAGAAACATTAAGTTTAATGGTCAACAATGACTTTTTCCTATTGTCCTTACAATTTTCGCAGTCTTTATTTCCATTGAAGCCTTTGTTAAATTTTGCCAGTTAAAAAATTACCGAATAGGTCAAGACATTTTGATTTTAGCGCAACACTTTCATTGATTTCATTATTAGCTGACCTGACGAATTTGTACCGCCTTGGGACATCTTTAATTTTAAGCAACGGTCAGTTTTCATAAAAATATGTTTTATTTTCTTGTTTTCTTAACAATTTTCCAAGTTTTTTCTTCTATTACTAGCTTTCTTAGGTTTTAGGAATGTTAATTTTTTTTACTAATAACCGTATTTTTTCAGACGTAAATGTGTTCAGGAGATATTAATTTTCATTTATATTCTTTATTTCCCTTTTGGGCGGCCTGTTTCCCACATTGGAAAGCTGTTGTTACCGAGAAGAGCCAGCAAGAAACTCGGCGGTTGATCTTTTAAAAATATAATTCTTAATACTAGTTACATTTAGTTATTACTTGCATTTTTTTTAAGTATTCAATAGTAATAGTAATAATAATGTAATATTCTGACAAAACCTGTGTACGAGGTTTAAAGAGGCCGCTTTCTCCAACCAGCCAAGCTTTCTAGAAGTCGAAAACGCTTCAAGGCTTTTGAGTTTCTCCAGACACAAGGGTGTTCCAGCATTTACATTTAGGAGCTGGTTACTTAAAGAAACCAAGCTATTCCAGCCCAAAACTCTACACGGGTTTTTAACACTTCTTGTGTCTTTCGTTGTATTCCGGCGAAACCTGCATATGGGGATATAAGAAACCTTTTTCCCGAACCAGCCAAGCTTTTTCCACAACGTCAAACTTAGTTCTTTAAGACTCCTTGTAATATTCTCAAACCAAGGATATTTGTCCAGTATTCATAGTATTCTGACATCTGTGGGAGTAAAAAATGTCTTTTCTCCAACAAGCACAGCTTCTTCCAAAAGTCCAAACCTCTTACTTTCTTAAGCCTTCTTGTAATATTCTCAAAAAAAAGATATTCGTCGGATATTCATATAATTAAGTTATATTATTAATGATTAATTTAACTAATATCAAGCACAAGGATACCAGGATATGGTCAAAACGCAACTGATTTAACCCTTGCACCGCGGTATGGGGTCAAAAGTTGTCTTACCGGTTATCTTTATGGGGTCCCGACAAAAGATAGCGAAGGGCGCCAACTGGACAATAGAATCACCTTTGGAGGGTCCAAATCTAATAATACCGGATTGCATTATGATATTTGGACCTATTTAAGTAACCATCGGGTACTCTATTGTGAATGCAAAACTGACCTAACCGGTTTCAGGCGGTTGCTAGTGATGTATTACGTCGATAAACTTTTTAAAAAGTTCTAGATTTCGGGAGAAGTTTAAATCATTTATAAAATTGTTATGATTAATATCATCATTATCATCATCTTCCTGCCCTTATCCCACTCTAAGTGGGGTCGGTACAACATGTTATAAACATGCTGTCACATGATTTGGCTACATTTTTGCGACCGGCCGCCTGCCTGACGGTTTATGGCCAGCCGCCTGCCTGTTATGCCTGCCTGCCTGTCGTATTTTACGACACCTCGGTAAGAAAGAGGGTGGTGTATTCTACTAAACCGTATACCACACGGTGGGTCAACTTACCTTAGTCGCCTTTTACCACATCTCGGTAAGAAATGAGGTTGGTCTATTCTACTCAGCCGGATACCGCACGGCGGGATTGTGATTAATATCATATGTAAGATATTATTAATTTCGAATAAATTTAAGTTAACAAGGAGTTTGAGATACTTATACTATAATTATTTTTGAAAATGAATTTCTTTATTATTCATTTTCATAATTATCAGCTACAAAAGTAATAATAATATTATTTTGCTATAATCCGTGATAAATTAATTTTATTAAAGATTATATCAGAAATAATTTTATTATTTCTTTTGTATAGTTGTTAGATCTTCGCCTCATTATATAAATTATTTATTTATAAGATATATAATTTTGTATTTTTATTATTAATACAATAAGATATTTAATTAATAAATACAGTCATTTTAGTGGCCATAAAATATTTTTTTTTGCTATTATGATATTTACACAATAAAAGGAAAATATTATATGAATATTGTAATATCTAAATAGTATTTTTTTAATGCGTTTAATAAAAAATATGCTTCAATCAAATATAAAAAAAGCATAATTTATATAGAATTTCACCTAAAATATTTTTACATTTATTTTCTCAAATATCGATACATCACATCACAAGACATCACGCTTAGTAAAAACGTTAAAAAACAACAATTAATAGCGAAGAATTGTCCGCACAAAGGGTGAATTTGCATTCCGTTGCGAAACCGGTTCCCACGAAGGGTGGCCACATGTCTATACTTGACACCTTGTGGACGCCGGGTTGGACTTTGTATATCATTACGCTTGCCAGATCAAAAAATAAACTATCTTCTATACTTATCTATAGTGTCTAATGTTTTCGTAATTGTGTAGGTTATTACATTAAATTCAAATTCAAATTCAAAAATATTCTTTATTCAAATAAACTTGTAAACAAGTGATTTTGAATCGTCAACTCTACTGCTGGTTCGGAAAGCTGTTCTTACCGAGAAGAGCCAGCTTGAAACTCGGCGGTTGCTCTTTTAAAATATAATTCTTAATACTATTTACATTAAGTCGTTACTGTCTTGTACAGGTTCAAAGAGAGCTATATCCACACATTCTTATCTTCCAAATAATCTTCAAGAGTATAGTAGGCTTTCTGTATCAGCCTCTTTTTAACAGTGTTTTTAAACTGATGTAATGGCAAAGCTGAAATTGATTGCGGAATTTTATTATAGAATCTTATACCAAAACCCACAAACGAATTACGTACTTTTGCAAGGCGCAAAGCAGGAGCCGCAAGCTTATGTCGGTTCCTGCTTTGTCTATTGTATACATCACCCATCGTTTTATAATTCTAATATAATTCTAATAAAAAAAAATAGGGTTCAGTTTTAAAAATGTAATGTAAAGGTTTAAAAAAATATTTATTTATTTATCTGTAAAAAATCCAGAGCTATTATTATGACTAAATTACTTTTAATATAAAAATATTAACATAAGCCATTTAGGATTACATTTTTTTAAACTAAACATTGTAGACATTGAGTCAAACTACGTAGGTAATAAACATAATATAATTAATAAATTTAAATATAAAAACAAAAAGAAATTTTTTAGTTGAATATAGTGATTACGTTTAGTTGTAAAAAAATAAATATAACAAGAGTGTTGAACATAGTGAAAAATAAAAATAACAACAATAAAAATAAAAAGAAAAATAACAACAATAAAAATATAAAGAAAAATAACAAGAGTGTATCCTTTATCTATATAAAGGATACACTCTTTTTATTTTTAAATTAAATTAAAGTTAACAAATTAAGAAAAAATATATTAAATAAAATTATGTATGATGGTGTTATGTGTTAGTGTGGTTGTGTGTGTTGGTAATGTGTTTATGGACGTGTATAAGACTGTATGTGATGATTGGTGAAGAAGATTATGAGTTATGTAACGCAATGTTTAAAAATTGCATTTCTGAAAGGTTTTCTAGACGTGCAAAAAGGGTTGACACAGTTAAAGCGTTTGTTGTAAGTTTTAGGCAGCCTTGGAATGACCGCGTTGCTGCCGTAAATAGTCATAAAAATTAGATGCGGAAACTATTGATGATATATTTAACAAAAAATAAATCTATAAACTTAGTAGACTTTCCACTGCCATGAGATCGGTAAATACGCGGGTGAAGCCGCGGGATATTGCTAGTAATATAAATAAGTAATGGCCTGTTATTATCCCACTGCTGGGCCTCTTTCAATAGGAGGATTGCAACTTAGACACGCTGCTCCTATTCACACATATTTCCAGAATTCTCTAGAGATATGCAGGTTTTATAATATTTTCCTTAATTTTTAAATTGCGCGCGTGAAACCGTGGGATATTACTAGTTATAAAATAAAGTCCCTAAAAGCTGTCCGTCTGTATGTGATTGATTTTTTCTCAAAATCTACTGAACGGATTTTTATTAGAAACCAGTGGTAAGCGTCATAGCTCTACAAATAATCTCTCCCTTAGTATATGTTACTCAAACTGTGTTATTCCAGTTCATTAACTTCACAGGCTGTTAAACTATGGAATAAACTGCACGTCCTACGTAAATCTAAAACTATATCTTCATTTAAACCCAATATTTAAAAACATTAAGTATATAATCAGTGACATTCACACTTTATTAATCTTGAATTATGAGAGATTATTGAATAACTTTCACCGCTAACTTAGCGTACGCGAAGAAAGCTTTAAATTTTGCCGTTTTCGCATTAATTTTTAATTGCTGCTCCTATCCTATTCATCTAAGCACTATGTCTATAGCATTCCATGATAAATACACTATCATACACTGAAAGAATTTTTCAAATCGGTCCAGTAGTTACTGAGATTAGTGCGTACAAACAATGAAACAAACAAATAAATAAACTCTTCAGCTTTATATATTATTATAGATTTGTAATACATGATTTTTGAATGAACTTAACCATTTACTTAGCGCACGCAAGGAAAGCTTTAAATTTTGCCTTTTTCGCATTCTTTTTTATTGCTGCCCCTCTCCTTTTTATATTACCGTGATGTTATATAGCCTATAGCCTTCCTCGATAAATGGACTATCTTACACTCAAAGAGTTTTTCAAATGGAAATTTGAAAAATCACGATTTGAAAAATTCTTTATTAACGGGTTAAAACAATTAAATAAATGAACAAACTCTTCACCTTTATATATTAGTATAAACGGTATTTTAACGCGATTTTCGCGAACAAAATCAAAAATCAAAATCAAAATATCTTTATTCAAATAAGCTCTTTCAAACACTTTTGAATCGTCAAGGATCAATATGATTAATGAAGCTACAACTGGTTCGGAATGTCTCTTGCCGAGAAGAACCAGAAAGTAACCCGGCGGTCGATCTCTTAAACATTTTCAATTTTACATTATTAAACTGCAGTCTTGTATGGAACTGAAAGGATTTTCAAATCCAGGCTTTTTAACATCCAAATAATCTTCAATTTTGTAATATGCTTTACGTATAAGCATATCTCTTAACAAAGTCGCGTATACAGCTTGTAATATAAAGATTAAAGTTCACCCGGAGAACTCGTCCATTGTATGAAAAGAACAAAAAAGATAAACGTTATTCTAACGGACACATCTCGGTATAAAGACGCCATTAATTTGCATAATAATACTGTGGGTACATTTGACCTTTGTTTTTTATAAGCCGTCATAAGGTCTCGTAATCAATGCACATCAAAATTTTTAATGAAACAGACTTTTATATTATCCTTCGCCCCTATCCTACTCTAAGTGGGGTCGGCATAACATGTTATAAACATGTTACACGATTTAGCTACGTATTTTATGCTTGACGTCAACTTACCTTAGTCGCCTTTCACGTAAGGGTGGTCTATTCTACTCAGCCCGATACCACACAGTGGTGTAGAGTGCACCAGTAAATTTTTCTGTAAAAGATTAGAATAGATTTGAACCCGTGAACCCTTTTGTAAGAGTCACCGTTCACCGTTCGGCTATCGCAGCCTTATCGAAATATAACGGGGTCTAGAAAGAGGTCAGTCGCCGAATACCTCTTGTATCTTTTTGTGCTTAATAATTCAATACTTAAAGACCAATGTCTTCAAAAACTGCGTATTTTACATCTCGGTAAAAAGAGGGTGGTCTATTCTACCCAACAGGATACCACAAGATGTGTTAACTTACCTTAGTCGCCTTTTACGGTAATAAGGGTGGGAAACGGACTTTCATATCACACGCTTAGTATTAAAGTGACTTAATTCAAAAAAGTACAAAACTCGTCAGTGTTAAATAGACTCATAACTTAAAAGATCAAAACATTATTTTTTTAAATAATAGCGTGATGTAATACATGGTATAAAATATGGATTACTATGTATCTAATTCAATTGAGCCTGATTTTGAATTAGGTCACTTTAATACTGAGCGTGTGATATGTCTACTGGCTGTGCTAGACTTCGCCCACGTGGAAACCAGTGTGACAAAGTTTTTCCCGCGCAAATTCCGACCCTGCAGGAATTATTGTATAATGTACTATAAACGTAAACTTCAGTGTATTAAATAGTAAATTAGTTATTTTGAGTAAACCATAAGGGATAGAGAGATGCTATCACTAAGCTTTTTGTAGTATTATTTTGTTATAATCCGCGATAAAAGAAATTATATGTAATGCTAAATGTAGAGCGTACCATTCGTTATCATACCTGATACAGGCAGAATTTGTAACAACTCATGCACTACCCGACACCGATGACACAAAAATACACAAGCACTGCACACATTCACCACCACAATCTCAACAATTGTTTCGCCCCGTAACCAGAGCATGAAGCATGTATCAGGTATGAGAACGAATAGTACACACTACATTTAGCATTACATATTTTTTCTTTTATCGCGGATTTTTAGCAAAATAATATTCTCATTACTTGTGTATTATGGACCTCCGCAAAGTAACGGCTAATTCTATAAATCATTTAGTGTACTTTTTTGCATCAATAAAAGAGAAAAGCGTGACAGAGAGACGGATTTTCGCATTAATATTATAATGTCGATATTAGCAAGAAAACTTTTTGAAAAAATAGCAGCGCTATCAAGTAGCGAATAGTGAAACTAAAATAAAGCGCTATCTAGTAGTGAGAGGACATAAGTTATAAACGCCATCTATTGACGAGAAGTTATTTGTGCTCTCTTTTGACGAGTAGTAGAACTAAATTAACAGCGCTACATAGTGACAAAAAGATAAATTATAGTTTCTTTCTATTCGTCACTAGGCTAAAATAATTTTGTACTCTTTCGTACAAACAGTCATAATCTAATGTTACTATGATTACATATAATAATTAACAAAAAATATTTCTTGGTTGCGCCTTATATTAAGCATAAAATGACACTTAAGAATACGTAAAATAGATAAAACTATAATAAACTACTAGACGCTAGATGTCGCTAGTGATCAAAAAGTTTTTTAGTTAAAGCTTATTAACTCTTAGTACATACATATGTAAATAAACTGTCTATATTTAGTACAGTCAAATTGGGTAACTTTGAATTTACGGGTAACATTGAATAAAACGACTAAAATAATTATTAATTTTTTTTTCAATATCTGTCACCTGATTTAAAACTGATAACTGAGTGAAATGAAAATACTAAATGTTCTAGTTGTGAAATGTCATTTAAAATTTATAGTTTTGAAACAAAGTTTGACACTTTTTCGAAATTTTCATCTCATTCATGGAATGGGGTGAATTATTTTTCAAATTCTCTTGCCAACCATTAATGTTTTGATCTCATTTGAATGGTAATTGATTATAGAATTTGTTATTTAGGTTTGATTTTTAATAAATATGTACAATTACAAATAAATATGCATTCGTTACAAAAAATCTACCCATATGTTGCTAATATTGCATTAAATGGCAATTTTAAGTAAACGGTTGGCTGTTAAGTATAAGTTGACTTTATTTGACAGATCTATCTTTCATTCATTTAGAACATAGGTAAGTATACCATTTTTACCGTTTTACCCATGATACGAAAATTCTGTGAATTCAAGGATTTTTAGTTTTCGAAATAATTCGGTTCAAAGTTACCCAAAACTCAAGGTAACTTTGAACACGCACAAAAGCATATTTTTTCCATTTCCTTTCTAGTTACTTAGTAATACAGTTAGTTATTCTAAAACTCGGTATAAAAGAACACTCATTATTCATCAAAACCTCAAATAAGGTCATCCTATTTTTTTATATTTTGAAAAATCTGAAAAAGTCATTCAAAGTTACCCAATTTGATGTACATATGTAAATTATAAAATTTTAAAGAAAACTATCTTATCAAACTGTTGCACAGCGCCATCTATTGGTGAGAAGATTTAAATAGTGAGACTAGTTAGATATTTCAGATGGGGATTTGGGATTCCGCAGCGGCCACTCTACGACGCTCCAGCTGGCGAGGGTCATTAACCAGCTGACCAGTGAGCTGAACAACGGGTGCTACACCGTTGGGGTCTTCCTCGATATCGAGAAGGCTTTCGATCGTGTGTGGCACGCCGGGCTCTTGGCCAAGATCCTGGATACCACCATGCCGCCTGCTTATGTGCGAGTGCTAGCGTCATTCCTCAGCGGCCGTAGCTTTTACGTGGCAGTGGATGGTGCCGAATCCCAACCACGCACCATCCAAGCCGGAGTACCCCAGGGCAGTTGTATATCGCCGCGCTTATACGCGGCGTATACGGATGACATCCCCACCCTGCGCCACCATCTGCGGGAAGGGGAGGAGGACGTGCTGTTGTCGCTATTCGCTGACGACAGCGCGTATTTCGCGTCGTCCTATCACCAAATCGTTGCCACAAACCGCATGCAGCGTATGCTGGACTTGTTGCCGGAATGGCTGGACAAGTGGAGGATGGCCGTCAACGTCGGGAAGACGGCCGCTCTGCTGACCAGTCGCTCCAAGCCGCTACGTCAACTCACTCTGCGAGGCCAGGACGTAGATTGGAAGACTACAATGAGGTTCTTGGGGTGTGAGTTGGACCGCAGCCTGCGCATGGTCCCCATGGTCAATCGTGCCGTGGGCCAAGCTGCTGCTGCCAGATCCCAGCTCCACACGCTGTTAACATCCCATCTACCTGTCAACACCAAACTGCGAGTCTACGGTGCCTACGTCCGCTCGCGCTTGACGTACGCGGCACCCGCCTGGTACGCGCTATGTTCGGCGTACCAGAGGCGAAGGCTTCAAGTCCAGGAGAACCGCTGCCTGCGACTGATCATAGGAGCCCCGAGGTATGTGCGGAACGACGTCGTGCACAGAGATACCAAGATGCCGACCGTGGAGCAGTTCGTTCGTCGCCTTGCGCGCCGACTGTTCGCGCGTGCGGACAACAGCGCGCACGTTCACCTCCACGGCATCGCGCCACTCCACGCACGACCACCCGAGGGACGTTCCCTGCCTCGCGAGCTCCTGCGATCACCGTCACCGCGGCCCGACGCGGACGACGATGGTGACGATGAGGACGACGCGACGGGCGAGAGGGCGATACCATCGGATTTGACACCACCACCTTCATTGACACCACCACCGACGTTGATACCACCGGAGATGACACCACCCGAAAACGACATCGCGGTCTGGGAGCTAACATTCCCAGACCCCCCCGAACCAGAGATCCTGTAGGTCACCTAGGTGACCTGGGCCAACAGCCCGAACACAGTCCAGGCTACAAAGCCTGCGAGGACCGGCCCGGGCAAAGAGGTTCGCCTCGAGGCCCGTACCCCGCCTGCCCCTCAAGGGTATGCGAGAAGACCCCTTGCTATTTCAGATGGAAATGTGGCGGGGTTTCTCAAATAAGTTAATGTTTAATAATTGAACCGAGTTTGCGACAGTCCAAAATTTTCCTAGTTGAATAAATTTAAACGTGATATTGGCATTTATTCAAATAATTTATTGTATTAGGCGTTGCATTGTTGAGATCCATAATCCAAAAGGAATAATAAAATTATTTTTCTTTAATACGGGGAAAGTCAATAGCTCACTGCACACATTCACTACCACAAATTCAACAATCGTTACGCCTAGTAACCGATTTTGCGGAATTCCGTAATACTAAAAAATTGTAAATATTTTACTTAAACCTCCCAAATAGAGAAAATCTCTGTAATGCGATTTTGTAGCCCACTACAAAATTTTTATCAAATCTCCTGATGATGTTTCGGTTACGGCCGGAAACGATTGAGATTGTGGTAGTGAATGTGTGCAGTGCTAGTATACTCCGATGGTGGTAGTAGTATATGCCTTTTACGAATCCCGAATGCATAAGGTATGTATGATCAATTGTTTTGTTTGATTTGTTTGACTACGATTGTACTGAATCAATTTTAGTACGGTTTTTACTAAAAGGTAGTGCAATTTTATCAAAAGGTTTAAATTAATAGTACGGTTTTATGTAAAATGTGTTGAAGAGGTCTCGCGGTTGTAAAAAAAACTCTCCTGTCGGGAGCTTTAATCGCGTATGTAGTCTAAACCAGCAGAGATACACTAAAGTAATGTACTAGAGAATTCTAGATCTACTAAAATACTATAATCAAGTCTACAACACCATGTCTCTATCTCTCATATTTAACTCACAATAACTATATTTATGTTTATTTATCTATACTTATTAACAACTCAGAATAAAATGAAGGGGGTTTACGCGGGAAAACATTGTTTTAATTTTCCTTTGATTTTGAAAACTTTTCAATAAATTTAATTAAATAGATTTTATTAAATTTATGATTGGTTAGTTTACAACAATTATAAATAAAATTTTAAAATTAGTATACACACTACGTACAAATATAAATACAAATAAAAATCATACAAAATACTATTGTCGTTTTATTATAACTATTTTTTGAAAAAAGTGGCAATTTATTATTATTATTATTATTTATTTTTAATTCAGACATTGTGTCCATAGTGTTAGTTACAAGATTACTTATATTCTAGGTTAGTATTTAAAATGGAAATTTACATAATTTATTAAATTGTAAATTATTAAATGTCCTCCAGAGAGGACTATCCCACTTACAAACCAATGTGCTGAGGAGGGAGTTGGTGCTACCTACGAGTCTGTGCATCGTAGAAGCAGCACGTTTGCGAATGATAGCGTAGAAATCATCTATGCGAGCATTCGCAAACATGGCTGATGCACTACAATGACGTGGCTTACCCAGCACCGCCCTCAGCACATTGTTGTACTGAACACGCAGAGCGCTGTATGCCCGCTGCGTATAGTCCGTCCACAGACTGCACGTGTAAAATGTTTGGCAATATGCCTTAAATAAAGTAGATTTTACATGTGTAGTGCAGCAATGCAAAACTGTTATTTACATTGTAAAATAGTGCGATATTACATCTACATCTACGGTTAATATATATTTCATTATATGGAGGAGGGGGTCGTTTAAAATTTCCTAAGCTTGAAGGGGGTCGCTATATAAAAAAGTTTAAGAAGCCCTGCGATAGGGTATAACTAGTTCACCACAACTAATACAAGAGAATATGATTGAATAGGTTTTTTTCGCAAATTACAACGTTAACAACTCATCATCCTCCTGCCCTTATCCCACTCTAAGTGGGGCACATGTTATAAACATGCTGTCACATGATTTGGCTGCGTTTATACGACCGGCCGCCTACCTGACGTTAACATACCTCACTCGTATTTTACGAAATTTTATGAATGTTAAGAAATGAGGGTGTTCTAGTCTACTAAACCGGATACCACACGGTGGGTCGACTTACCTTAGTCGCCTTTTACGACACCTCGGTAAAAAATGAGTTTGGTCTATTCTACACAGGTTAGGTTAGGTTGACCTTCCCATTCTAGTATAATAACTCACTCTAGTATGATAACTAACGAAGCCTTTAAATTGAAATATAAGGTGTATGAGGTGAGGTGAATATGTAGTATATACTACCCTTATCCCACTCTAAGTGGGGTCGGCACAACATGTTCTTCTCTTCCATACTCTCCTATTATTCGTCAACTACAATACTCCTTTTATATACATAAATAAATAAATATATGGCACACTTACACACACGGTCGTCCGTCCCCAAAGTAAGTAACTTAATACTTGTGTTATGGGTGACAGACAACTGGTGAATATATACATATATAATTTTAAATACAATCTTAAATACAAAAATACACGCAGGCTCGAAGACCAATAAAGTCATTTATAGAAAATGTTGGCCCTCGGCAGGAATCGAACCCGCGACCCGCGGAGCTGAAGGCAGGGTCACTACCCACTGCGCCAACGGGCTAGTCGATATACATGTCATACTTCCCACAATCCAACCATCTCTCAGCCTACCTCTAGGCACATAAGTAGCCACCTGTTACTATCCCAATGCTGGGCATAGGCCTCTTCTCTCCGTTATTATTATTTTTATTGGAAAGAAAGATTCGAGGTAAGACCTACCACGCTGCTCCAATGCGGATTGGTAGGTTACACATATCCCTAGAATTTTCTAGAGATTTTCAGTTTTCCTTACGATGTTTTCCGTCACCGTAAAGCATGTGATAAATTGCAATGATCAATTAGTCACATAAGTTTTAATAGAAAAACTCATTGGGTTCTGCCCGGGTTTGAACCCATGATCGTCTCAAGAGATTCACACGGTCGCACCGCTAGGCCATCACAGCTTAATGTTTATATGATCACGCGCGGCCGCTAACGTCGTACTGATTTCCAATTGATACAATACTAAAAATATGGCGTAAATGTTGCAAATGAACGTGTTAGCACGTACAGGATCCTTCTGTTGAGTACTTACTTAATAGTAAGTACTAGTAATAGTAGCACGAGTATTTTGACTTCAAAATACTCGTTTCAAAAGGTCATGTTCATATATTAATAGTAGATTATTATACTAAAAAAATATATATTAAATCATTATCCGGAATATCCATATGCACAAGACCAAACTCGATGTATATCATAAACATACGAGTCACACAAAGCTTGTGATAGCTGTGTCGCGACTCAGCAGAGTTAGCAACTCATTCGATGGTCTCGGTATTCGCTTCTACAATAAAATTCCGCAATCCATACTAGACCATTCTACAGAAAGGTTTAAGTTAAGTGTTAGAGATATGTATACGTAAAGCATATTACAAAATTGAAGATTATTTGGATGACAAAAAAGCCTGGATTTGAAAATCCTTTCAGCTTCACACAATACTGCTGTTTAATAATGTAAAATTGAAAATTGACCGCAGAGTTTCTTTCTGGTTCTTTTCGGTAAAAGCAACATTCCGAACCAGTTGTAGCTTCATTAATCATATCAAATCAAATCAAAATCCTTTTATTTACTCTTAACTACACACAAAAATAGAGTAAACAATAACATAACAGAATAGAAAAAAAATCTAACAAATGTTTGTATAGCAAAATGTGACCACATAAATAAATAGCAATATTGGTCCTTGACGAATCAAAAGTCCTTGAAAGAGCTTATTTGAATAAAGGTTATTTTGATTTGTTATGATTTGACTATAAAGAATAATTGAGTGTGTTTATATTTGTGTTTGTATGTGTTCATACGCTAGTGTGTTTGTGTTCGCATGTACGTGTAAAATAACTAGCAACAAATATCTAACTTGCAATAAATAACTAGCAATAAATATCTAACTTGCAATAAATAACTAGCAATAAATATCTAACTTGCAATAAATAACTAGCAATAAATATCTAACTTGCAATAAATAACTAGCAATAAATAACTAGCAATAAATAACTAGCAAATGACTTGCAATCGCCCGCGGCTCCGCTCGCGTGGAAAGATTAAAACCGTAATATAGTCTTTTGATAACCATAAAAATAATTAAAATGGATCAACCTTAAAAGCTAGACATATACTGTCGCGGACTTTTATTTAGAACTTTTAGAGGAGAACAATTTTGTAATACATGATTTTTGGGTAACTTTCATCGTTTTAAGCACGCAAAGAAAGCTTTAAATTTTGCCGTTTTTGTAATTATTCATCTTTATTGAAATTGATAGTCTGATTTTAAGTCGAAAGGTTGAATCTATTCCAAAAATTAATTTTTAAATATGTCGCGTTTTAGTTGATTCTAATTTGTTTCATAGTATCTCGAAGAATATTATTTTTTGTTTTATTTTTTTAACTTAGAAATTAATAAAGTGACAGTTGATTATCAAATACAATTTTTATTTAATGTAGACATTAAATAATTAGAGATTCTTCTCTAATTAAGAAACCTTAATTAGAGAAGAATCTCTAACTGCTCAAATTGCCCCATATATTTGCTCAACTTACCTCACCTATGGGGTAAGTTGAGCATACTTTAACTATTTACGTTTTAACAGCTGTAACTTTTGAATTTGATTTGTCAGAAATAAATTACTATGGACTTTTCTGTAGAAGAATAAATAAGTAATCCATCGGTATAACACAGAAGCTATTGAGACTTATTTATGAAGAGATATAATCACTCGAGTAAAAAATTGCTCAACTAACCTTAATTACCTACCCTATTGTTTATTGCTGCTTTCTCCTATTCATCTTAGCGTGATGTTATAGCCTGTTGTCGCCATCGACTTCCGCTTTGTATTTTATAGCAACACAGTCATGAAACAAGAGTATCGCGCCCTTTTTGATTAAAATGGTGACAACACTGTGACGTGTTGTTTCCGGTTGAGTCTTCCTATTGATAAAACGTTTCAGTGACATTCAGTCGTTGTTCGTCATTCAAGAGAAGTGCATCTCGAAACGGGAATTGTGGTATTCCTATTATATCGTATTATTGTATATAGTGTGCGCTAACAAGCCTTCCTCGATAAATGGACTATCTTACACATATTTTTTTTTAAATCGGTCCAGTAGTTCCTGAATCATGCGCGTACAATCAAACAAACTCTTCAACTTTATATATTAGTTTAGATAAAATTGTTGGTATATCAAAATCTTGTCAGATTCAGTACAATAGATACATAGTTCATACAAGACTGGGGTTGAATAATTGAAAATATTTTAAAAGATTGACCGCCGAATTCCTTCCTGGTTCCTGGGTTCCTGGTTGACACATGTTTATGACATGTTGTCACATGATTTGGCTGCGTATTTCACGACCGGCCCTGACTTCAACCTAGTCGTATTTTGCGACGCCACGGTAAGATAGCGGGTGGTGTATTCTGCTCAGCCGGAAAATGAATAATGAAAATATCTAAATAAGTTTTAATTGGAAATCAAATTTTAAATTAAATCTCATTCCATGAGATATTTTAAAATTTTATGTCTAAAATATTACACTATTCTTTAAAATAGTATCAATTTAAATTTAATTTACAATTACAAATATCTTCAGTTAAAATATTTTTAACTATACCCCTTTAAAATAATGAATATCAAATATAAAACAACAGAACAAAAAAAATTTGCTATTTACATAAATAGTTCAACAAAATAAAATAAAATAATTTCAAAATATCTATAATATAAAATAATCTGCTTCATAATAATGTTATGACATTATATAATAAAAATATTTAAACAAGTTTTAATTGGAAAGCAAATTTTAAATAAAATGTCATTTCATCAGATATTTTAAAATTTAAATGTCGACATTCCGTGCCCATTGCTTGCCGTAGCGTAACCGAACGAAAATTCAATAAAAACCTACCCGTTTCAAACTTCTTCCAAACTTGATCCACTAGCCAAACTATTTAACCACGCCTTTTACGATGCAACAAGTAAACTATAACTGTCTCTATCTAACATACTAATAAGACATAATGAATAGTGCAACAGCTATACTTATAACGCAGCTACTGTTAGTATAGTTTTTAATAACCTGCACATAACGTGTTAAGTTATTTTAGTCTGTTAAACAAAATTAAACCGTATTAGTAATAGAATAGAGTATAAAATAAAAAATTATAAAATCAATATATTTCGTATTGGAAATGAGTGAAGACGGAATAGACTAACATTTTTACGCGGGCGATTCAGTAGCGTAAGGTGACGTCGTAAGAGCTATAGTGGCGTAAAAATACTTAACTTAAGACGTTCTAGGAAAAAAATACGCGGCTGCTAGTAATTCTATATCGACGTCTTGCGCAAGATGGCGGTGCTAGAGGCGTTCGAAATTTGAATTTCTCTGAGGAATAGGTGGGGTGCTTATTTTATAGGGTTCTTATTACACCGTTATAGCGCTGGCAGAAGTTTAAAGCGCTTTACGAGTTTTGTATGAGATTTGTTATTAGAACGTCTAATAAGAATTCTGTTTTGGGTGTTAATAAGAAAATTATTATGCGATTCGCTTTTAACGTTTATCTTTAATGTGCGTTGTGGTTTATAATAATATTTGTCATCTAGAGATATTATTTAGTAATAAAGGAATTATTATAAGTTGGTTTATGAATTTCGAGAATTTTCTAAGGATTTAAAAAATAATAAAATTATCCATATTTTTTTATATTAACACTATTTTGTTGAAAAAGGGTTTTTTATCCATTGACATTGTAAGATTTATTTAATACTAATTTATTGATCTTGTATGATTAGTTAAAAAAAATGGAAATATCTGATTTGGAATCTAAGCTATTTTTGTATAAAAAGTATTTTTATAGTAATTTCAAACTGATGAGGAATACTATTACAAATGGTTATATTAAATGTACAAATTTATATAAATTGTGTACTTTCATAATTCTCCTACCCTTATCCCACTCTAAGTGGGGTCGGCACATGTTATAAACATCTTGTCACATGATTTGGCTACGTATTTAACGAACGGCCGCCTGCCTGACGTCAACTTACCTTAGTCGTATTTTACTACACCTCTGTAAGAAAGAGGGTGGTCTATTCGAATCAAACGGATACTACAAGATTCGTCAACTTAGCTTAGTCGCCTTTTACGACACCTCGGTAAGAAATGAGCGTGGTTGTATTCTATTCAGCCGGATACCACACGGCGTATTTTCCTATTATCCATTTAAGATTTAAAAAATAAATTAAAAAAATTGCCACCTACGCTAACGGGTCATTCAAAATTATCTATCAAAGACATCTTTCACAATTCTCCCCTTGCTCGCTAAAAACATGTCAACCGACCTGTTTTGACCAACAGGTTTATAAGAAATTAAAAAAGATTACTTACTGATATTGAAGCAAATTCCCACAGGTCTGATCCAGTTTTAACTTGTTCGAACAGGTTCTAATATTGTAAAGTGTCTGTAAATCGGGGAATCTTGAGGCCATTGGTGTCATGGGAAAAGTTATTTTATATTAATCTGGTTTTCTATTCAATATTTATCGTCTCTTTTATATGTTCTATTTTTAAAATATCCGTGGAATATTTTTTCGTGGGAAATAAATTAAATATTCTTAAATCAAATATAATTTCTATCATAATGATATTTTATAAAGTTTGAATAATAATTCTATATTTCACTAGCTAACGCCAGCGGCCCCGCTCGCGTGGAAAGATTAAAACTATACCTAATAGATATAGTATTTTGATGACCATAAAAATGATTAAAGTGGGTTAACCTTAAAAACTAGACATATGCTGTCGCGGACCTTTACAGAGTACAAATTTTGTGATAAATGATTTATTTAATAACTTTCACCGTTTTTCTTAGCGCACGCAAGGAAAGCTTTAAATTTTGTCGTTTTCATAGTATTTGGCTTGTATTCATCTTAGCGTGATGTTATAACCTATAGCCTTCCTCGATAAATGGACTGTCTTACATTGAACGTATTTTTAAAACAGTGCAGTAGTTCCTGAGATTACCACGTTCAAACAATCAAACAGACAAACAAACTGTTCAGCTTTATATATTAGTATTGATAAAATTATAACGGAAATATTATTTGATTTGAGAACTTTTTAATATTAAATTTGCTTTTTAATAATTTTTTATATTTGGAGTGTTCATAAATCATAGTCTATCAGCGAAATCGTGCGACCTTCAGCAGGGTATCGCAGGTTCAATTCCGGGTCAGGTACTGATGATTTTTTTCCCTTTAAGCAAAATAATGTTAAATATATTTTATGCTATCCCACGCCGTGTAGTATCCGGTTGAATAGAATACTAACTACCACCCTCATTTCTTACCGAGGTGTCGTAAAAGGCGACTAAGGTAAGTTGACCCACCGTGTGTTATCTGGTTTAGTAGAATAGACCACCCTCTTTCTTAACGAGGTGTCGTAAAATACGACAGAGGTAAGTTGACGTCAGGCAGGCGGCCGGTCGTAAAAAACGTAGCCAAATCATGTAACAACATGTTTATAGCATGTTGTGCCGACCCCACTTAGAGTGGGATAAGGGCTTTAAGCTAAAACTCCATTGTGAATTGGTTACACATATCCTCACAATTCTCTACAGATATAGGTTACCATGGGATGTTTTCTTTAACCGAAAAGTTTTTATAGAAAAACTAATTGCTGCCTACCCGGGGCTAGAACCCACGATCCTATTTTGATTATTTGATTAGAAAACAGGAGCGAAGGACTTTTGTAGGGCTTAGTTTATTTAATATATTATAAGATGCTGTATAGTTCAAACAAACACGTTCTATTTTAGTATTGACGCCTTCAAAGGGAAATGTTCAACTGTAGGCTATCGGTAGCGTCACGTAATGAGCGGTAGCGGAAAATTGACACAAAATATCTATATTTATATGTCCCCAAAAGCTGTCTGTCTGTATGTGATAGATTTTATTAAAATCTACTGGATCTAAAACGGATTTTTGTACGGTTTCTACTAAAAGGTAGTGCAATTCTTCTGGAAGTTTTAATTTTATATCGCATTGCAGTTTTATATAAATTGTATTGAAGAAAAAAACTCGCCTTCTGGGAGCTTAAGTCGCATGCGTCGTGTAAACCAACAGAGATACACTAAAGTTATGTAGTATAGACCTGTAGATCTATAAAAATACTAAAAATAAGTCCGCGACAGCATGTCTCTATCTCTTATGGTACCACAACTACTACTTTTATGTTTAAAAATTCAAATTCAAATTCATTTATTTGTGCATAATACATTTACAAAAAGGTGTTACTATAATTAGTTTCAGTGTATAGCCAAGATATAGGCATGCAAATATGATAAACTTAAAATTTTAAGTTTTTTAAGATTAAGACAGATTCAATCAAATACTTAATTAATAATTTATAGAATTAGAAGTTATACAATATATACATATATATATATATATATATATATATATATATATATATATATATATATATATATATATATATATATATAATATATGCAATTATTTTGCTATAATTGACGATAAATCCTTTTTTTAGAATATATAAAATAGATGCAATATGAAAAAAAAGATATTTTCACCTCTTTAGTCAGCTCAATGGCTATGGCTCTAAAGATTTTCATGAAACTTTGTATGTAGGGGTTTTGGGGGCGACAGACTTATCTAGCTGAGTTTCATTAGAAAATGTCGTTTTATCCTTGTTTGCAGGCAATGAAAAACTGCTTCAATATATTTAGAATACGAAGGTAAATTTTTCTGTCTGTATAAAGTTGTAATAGCTAAGTTTGTCAATCGGACGGTCCTAGTCCAGATGCTTCAAATCTAATAGTTTATTTCAATATCCGTTTTCTGTAAATAACATTGAATTTGGGAACCTTTTATCATATTTAAATTTATATATAAGTATATTTACTTACGCCGTCTGATATCACCCTCGTAAAAGGCAACTAAGGTAAGTCGTCCCGCCGTGTGGTATCCGTATGAGTAGAATCGACCACCCTCTTTCTTACCGAGGTGTCATAAAAGGCTACTAAGATAAGTCGACCCGCCGTGTGGTATCCGGCTGAGTAGAATAGAACACTCTCATTTCTTACCGAGGTATCGTAAAAGGCGACTAACATAAGTCGACCCGCCCTACGGTATCCGTATGAGTAGAATAGACCATCCTCATTTCTTACCGAGGTGTCGTTAATACGACTAATGTAACTTGATGTCAGGCAGGCGGCTGTTCGTAAATTACATAGCCAAATTATGTGACACCATGTTTATAACATGCTGTGCCGACCCCACTTAGAGTGGGAGGCTGAGCAACGCTCTGTCAACCGGATATTAATAAGTTTAGTAGTTGTACGGCCTGTTACTATCCCACTGCTGGGCATAGGCCTCTTCTCTCCGTTTTTGGAGAGAAGGATTGGAGCTGAGACCTACCACACTGCTCCAATGCGGATTGGTAGGTTACACATATCCCTAGGATTCTCTAGAGACATGCAGGTTTCCTCGCGATGTTTTCCTTCACCGAAAAGCGTGTGATAAATTGCAATTATCAATTAGACACGTAAGTTTTACTAGAAAACTCATTGGTGCCTGCCCGGGGTTTGAACCCTAGACCTCCTCGAAAGAGGCGCACGGTGTTACCGCTGGGCTACCACATCTTACAATAAGTTTAGTAAAGATTTCCTATTTCGGTATGAATAAATATAGATTATGTAGTTTGCATACAAAAATCGCGCGTCTATGTCTATGCTCTCAGTGTTAGAACGCTATATATATATAAGTAGGTAGATACGGCGGTCAGTTGATCCCGTGGGAGCATCGGGTCAAGGGCGGGCGACAGATTGGTAATAAACGTAATTTACACCAACTTAGACGTAAACAATGTATACAGACAAGATGTGGTGTTGGTGTTTACAATTTTACAAACAAAATAGTTATGCAATGTGTGTCAAAATATTTATTAAGTTACCTCTTAGCATAATTGAATTACCACTCAGACAATTTAGAAAAGAACTTTTTACATGGTTGCTTGATAAATGTTTTTATACTGTAGAGTTTTTACAATAAAAAAATACTTTTACATTTTTAATAAGTAATTTAATACTGAAAATACATACATATATTTATAATTTTATAACTAATTGATTCTGTTTGGACATTTAATAACATAAGATGTTACTTATATTTTATTAAGCGCCTGTAATAATTTCAAGAGCAATTGCTCATATCAATCGTACAGGTGTTTTATTGTTTTGCATGACAGTTAATTTTCATTGTAAATAGTTAGTTCAATTGTTACTGGATTATTCTCTGTACACGGTTACTTGGAATTACACGTCTCACACGTAAAGGAACTTTTATTTTATCCCACGACACGGAATAATTTTGGAAAATCCCCAACAGATTCTTAAATTTATTGTTAAACATTTGCATGTCAATTCTGGCTAAACATGTTCTGAAATTATTTATTAACATCTGTAATTCATGTTTAAAGCAAATAAATGATTTTGATTTGATTTTGATTGCAGAACCCATTTCTAGGTTATTTACCACTTTTATCACCTCTTATTTTATTAAGTACCTATTTAACCAAGCTTTGCTCGGTAATAAAAAAAAATAAGAAATTTAAAAAGATTAAAAAAAATTGGGGTAGGTGGGGCTCGATTTAAATATTTCCATTTCTCGAGACCGCCTGTTCCCCAAATAATCTACGCTGACTTGACAATTCACGGCAAAAAAGTTTAGTCTTAGTCGCCTTTTACGACACCTCGATAAGAAAAAGGGTGGTCTATTCTTCTTAACCGGATACCACACGGTGTGTCAACTTACCTTAGTCGCCTTTTACGACACCTCGGTAAGAAATGAGGTTGGTCTATTCTACTCGGTCGGATACCACACGGCGGATTTTCTTCTTTATAATATTAGTATAGAAATGCCGTGTGGTATCCGGCCGAGTAGAATAGACCGACCTCATTTCTTACCGAGGTGTCGTAAAAGGCGGCTAAGGTAAGTTGACCCACCGTGTGGTATCCGGTTTAGTAGAATATACCACCCTCTTTCTTACCGAGGTGTAGTAAAATACGTTAATAAGTTGACGTCAGGCAGGCGGCCGGCAAATCGCAGCCAAATCATGTGACAGCATTTTTATAACATGTTGTGCTGACCCCACTTAGAGTGGGATAAGGGCAGGAAGATGATGAATATTAGTATAGAAAATCTAAACAAAACAACGTAGTTTCATTATTTGTTACATACATGCGTAACCTATATAACAAATCTCAAATTCAACCGAAACACTTTTACCTACGCAAACACGAAGACATTATAATCAATATTTACTCAAATGTCTAAGCAGTTCCACCTGAGCCCCCCTCCCCTACAGAGGGCCACCCCCTAAATCACCTACGTCATTAATTCATTTTAAGACGTAACACGGCATCCCCTTAGACTCGACATTTGCATATTACAAAGTATGGAAGTTCGCTAACGAACTGCGGGGTGGTTAAGGGGAGGGGGGGTGTCTAAGGTTGCGAGTGTAAGACGGGGAAATGGTTGCAGGGAGGTACTGCGCTGAGAGGTTTATTTAAAATCAAATCAAATCAAAATAATGCTCGGTAATTTATTACAAAATAAAAAAAAGAAACTTCAAAAAAAAGTGTCGTAAAATAGGATTAATAAATATAATAATAAATAAATATATGGAACACTTACACACACGGTCGTCCGTCCCCAAAGTAAGTAACTTAATACTTGTGTTATGGGTGACAGACAACTGGTGAATATATACTTATATATTTTTTAAATGCATATTTAAATACAAATATACACCCAGGCTCAAAGATCAACAAATTCATTTATAGAAAATGTTGGCCCTCGGCGGGAATCAAACCCGCGACCCGCGGAGCTGAAGGTAGGGTCACTACCCACTGCTCCAACGGGCCAGTCAAAGACAAATTAGGATATTATTACTACACGGCGGGTCAACTTACCTTAGTTGCCTGTTACGACATCTCGGTAAGAAATGAAGGTGGTTTATTCCACTCAGTTTGATACCACACGGCGGCTCAACTTAACTTAGTCGCCTCGGTAAAAAATAAGAGTGGTTTATTCTACTCAGCCAGATAGTTATGTATGATTTGGATATTGTAAGTAGGTATTCAGGCCATACTTTCAAACATCATCCTCCACTTATCTCGCTCTAAGTGTCGGCACATCATGTTAAACACGTAATGTTGTCACGTGATTCGGCTACGTATTTTACGACCGGCCGCCTGCCTGACGTCAACTTACCTTAGTGGCATTTTACGACACCGTGGTAGGAAATGGGGGTGGTCTATTCTATTCAGCCGGATACCACATTTGAGTCATATTTTCAAACAAGTATGAATTCAAAATGAAATTCAAAATATTCTTTATTCAAATAAACTTGTAAACAAGTGCTTTTGAATCGTCAACTCTACTGCTGGTTCGGAAAGCTGTTCCTACCGAGAAGAGCCAGCAAGAACGGCGGTTGCTCTTTTAAAAATATAATGAGGAGCCGCAAGCTTATGTCGGTTCCTGCTTTGTCTATTGTATACATCACCTATCGTTTAATAATTCTTTATATTTTTATGTACATAAATTAAATTGCTTAAAATATACTGTGAAGCAAATGTAAGAATAATTTATAAAATTAGGCGTTACTTTGCGGAGGTCCATAATACAAAAGTAATGAGAATATTATTTTGCTATAATCCGCGATATAAGAAAATATGTGTAATGCTAAATGTAGAGTGTACTATTCGTTTTGATACATGCAGAATTTGTAAGAACTCATGCACTACCCGACACCGATGGGACAACAATACACAAGCAATGCACACATTCACCACCACAATCTCAACAATTGTTTCGCCCCGTAACCGAAACATAACGCTTAACGATAACGCTTATATTTTAATGCACATATTTTCTTTTATCGCGGATTATAGCAAAATAATATTCTTATTACTTTTGTAAATGTAAGAAAAATACAAGGCAACAATTTATCTACGACCCGAGTCCGTCCCTGCAACCTCGAGCGCGGAAAGATGAAGGAAATGAAAATGTACGCTGCAAAAAGGGGGGACGACCCCCTTAGAGGCAAGCCCGAAAATTCTATAAAGAGGGGTGGGGGTACCTTTTGTGCGATAAGCCTTAGGGAGCATTAGTCTTGCAGACGTCTCGAAATGAGTTCTTATCGGGCAGCTATTTCCTTTTTGGGAATGCGGGCTGTTTAGTTTATGGGACGATTTTGGAATTAATGTATTGGTGTATATACTCGTAGGGGTTGTACAGGTAGGCGTAGATTCTCGGAGATTTAATTTCAAATACAGAACACTAAGCAGTCCGTTGCTTAGCGAGCAATATTTTGGTTTGAGACGAAAACAAGATTTGTGCTGTGTAGTATCCGGCTAAATAGAGTAGGTACCACCCTCATTTCTTACTGAGATGTCGTAAAAGGCGACTAAGGTTAGTTGACCCGCCGTATCTTGTCCGGTTGAGTAGAATAGACCACCATCTTTCTTACCGAGGTGTCGTAAAAGGCGACTAAGGTAAGTCGACCCGCCGTGTTGTATCAAGCTGAATAGAATAGGTACCACCCTCAATTCTTACCTAAGTATCTATCGTAAAAAGCTACTAAGGTTAGTTGACCCGCCATGTGGTATCCGGCTGAATAGAATACGTACCACCCTCATTTCTTACTTAGATGTCGTAAAAGGCGACTAAAGTAAGTGAACTCGCCGTGTGGTTTCCGGCTAAGTAGAATAGATCACCGTCAGTTCTTACTGAGATGTCGTAAAAGGCGCCTCAGGTCAGTTGAGCCGACGTCAGGTAGGGATCGACACAACACGTTACAAACATGCTGTCACATGATTTGGCTACGCATTTTACGACCAGCCACTTGCCAGACGTCAATTTACCTTAGTCACCTTTTAAGACACCTCGGTAAGCAATGAGGATGGTCTATTCTACTCAACCGGATACCATAGTGAATCAACTTACCTTAGCCGCCTTTTACGACTCCTCAGTAATAAAGAGTGTGGTCTTTTCTGCTCAGCCGGAAATCACACAGCGAGTCAACTTACCTTAGTCTCCATTTACGAACCCTTGGTGAGAAATGAGGGTGGTCTATTCTACTCAGCCGAAAACCACACAGCTTGCGAGTATCTAAAATAATCTACGTATATATTGGAATATCTACTTGTAAATCTCACTCCATTATTCGTGGGTAAGCCTACACGACGTTAACGCGATCTGTGGAGGGAAAATGCCAACCAACCATAGCGACATGTCTTATCTAGCCACTTATACTGTTTCTCAAAGTTTCTATTTCGACCCACAAACTTTTCTATTTTCGTTTTTTTAATCTACATTCTTATATGGTCAACAATGTCCCTTCACGTATTCTCAGAAACAATATTTATATTTCCTTCATATCATCATCCTGCCCTTATCCCACTCTAAATAGGGTCGGCACAACATGTTACAAACATGTCATATGATTTGGCTATGTATTTTACAACCGGCCGCCTGCCTGACGTCAACTTATCTTAGTCGCATTTACGACTCCTCGGTAAAAAAGAGGGTGGTCTATTTTACTCAACCGGATACCACACGGTGGGTCAACTTACCTTAGTCGCCTTTTACGACACCTCGGTAAGAAATGGGGGTGGTACTATTCTATTCAGCCGGATACCACATGGCGTGTGTCTTTATTATATACATTCTTATATAAAAGCCTACTATACTGTTGAGGATTACTTAGAAGATATGTGGATATAACTACTCTTCGACCTTGTACAAGACAGTAACGACAGTAATGTAACTAGTAATAAAAATTATATTTTTAAAATAGCAACCGTTGCTGGCTCTTCTCGGTAGGAACAGCTTTCCGAACCAGCAGTAGAGTTGACGATTCAAACACACTTGTTTACAAGTTTATTTGAATAAAGAATGTTTTGATTTGAATGCAAAAATCTGTCTGGTTTTCTATCAATAATGTTTTCACATATTAACGGATTTTTTTTTTATATTACACTAGCTGTACTAGCTTGGCCCGCATTAAAATCAGCGTGTCACATTGTTTCCTGAATTGAATTTTGAATTCAAAAGTAGTTGTCGTGAGTTTATTATAAGAGAGATTTTTGTATAAATTTCACCGTTTACTTAGCGTACGCGAGGAAAGCTTTTAATTTTGCCGTTCTCGTAATTTTCTGCTCCTCTCCTATTCATCTTAACGTGATGTTATACGGTCTACATCTTTCCTCGATAAATGGACTACCTTACGCCGAAAGAATTTAGTCAGTCACAAATCAGTCCAGTAGTTCCTGAGATTAGGGCACCATCATTATCGGAGAATATTACCTTAGACAACAAAAATAAATAAAAAAATTAATAAAAACAAAAAAATAAAAATAAAATAAAATATGAAAAATACTGTATTAAACATTACATTAAATAGTTAAGTTCTTAACTTACTGTTAATATTTGTGTAACATTTTTTAGTGGAAACTTTATTGATGTGTGATATATTTATATTTAAATATTTATTTAGTAATAGAACCATTGTTTGTTTCCCAAATAAAATAAAATAAAATTAGTGTACAGGCTTTAATTGTACCAAATTTTGGTAGTACATGTATCTCATAACATCTATACTAATATATAAAGCTGAAGAGTTTGTTTGAATGCGCTTATCTCAGGAACTACTGGATAAGATAGTCTATTTATCTAGAAAGGCTATATAGCAACACGCTAAGACGAATAGGAGAGGAGCAGCAATGAAAAATAGTACGAAAACAGCAAAATTAAAGCTTTCTTTGCGTGCGCTAAGTAAACGGTGAAAGTTATTTAAAAATCATGTACTACAAAATTGTTTCCCTCTAAAATTTCCAAATAAAAACCCGGGACAGCATATGTCTAGCTTTTAAGGTTAACCCACGTTAACCATTTTTATGGTTATCAAAATACTATATTACGGTTTTAATCTTGCCACTCGGGCGGATCCACTGGCGATTGTTATATAAATATAAAATATTGGTACACTTTGGAAACAGCAGTACTAGATTTCGCTCTCCCTTCTCAAATACCAATTACACTGCTATGGAATTCCTGAATACGAATCGTTTTGAGAACCCTATTTTACAAATAGTATGAAATCGTATATAAAACTGTTAAAACTCCGATTTTAAAATCAAAATTAAAAATTTATACAATTAGGCGTTACTCTTCGAAAATCCGTAATACAAAAGTAATAATTATTTAGCTATGGGTACTCAGCGATAAAGAAAATCATTGATTCTCCTGCCCTTATCCCACTATAAGTGGGTTCAGCACAAGATATAAACATTTTGTTAAATGATTTGACTAGGTGTTTTCGACCGGCCGCCTATCTGACGTCAACTTAGCTTAGTCGCCTTTTAAGACACCTCGGTAAGAAATGAGGGTGGTCTATCCTGCTAAGCCGGATACCACTCGGCGACCGCGAAAAAGTAAATAGAAAATATATATAATGCTAAATGTAGAGTGGACAATCCGTTTTCATACCTGATACATGCAGGATTCATAAAAACACATGCACAGACCTTCACCAGTGCCACCACAATACACAAACACTACATACCTTCACTATCACAAACTCAACAATCGTTTCGCCCCGCAACCGAAGCATCATCAGGAGATATACTCTACGACAAAATCGCAAAGCTTTGCGATTTTGCGAGTCTATCTTGTGGAGATTTGTGCATGTGGTGCACATGCTAAATTTCAAGAAAATCACACATTCACATACATGCTGAATTTCAGGACAATCGTTGGAGCCGTTTCCGAGGTTCATACAGGATTAATTCATTTAAATATTAAAGGTAAACAAAACATTACGAAAATTTAAGTTGATAAATTGCTTTTTAAACCTAAACTATAAACCTAACTAAACAACCATAAATAACCATAACGTTGTCCATTTATTTACCTACTTGTCAATATATATACCACTTTAACCAAGAATTTGATATAACGGTTTGGAACTTTGCCGCGCGCTCGTTTTGAATTTAGATTGCGGCTAGGGTTGCCATTTAATTTATTTAAATTTCAGTATCCCTACTAATATTCATCTTCCTGCCCTTATCCCACTCTAAGCGGGGTCAGCACAACATGTCATAAACATGTTGTCACATGATTTGACATGTTGTGCTACGTATTTTACGACCGGCCGCCTGCCTGACATCAACTTATCTTTGTCGTATTTTACGACACCTCGGTAAGAAAGAATGTGGTCTATTGTACTTAACCGGATACCACACGGTGGATCAACTTACCTTAGTCGCCTTTTACGACACTTCGGTAAGAAATGAGGTTGGTCTATTCTACTCAGTCGGATACCACACAGTGGGTAATCGTACCTTAGTCGCCTTTTACGATACTTTGGTAAGAAATGAGGATGGTCTATTCTACTCAGCCGGATACCACACGGTGTAGTATCCCGACTAATATTATAAATGCGAAAGTCTATGTGCCTGTCTGTTACCGACCCACTGAATCCGCTGAACCAATATGGATGAAATTAGTCACAATTATTCCTTGTCCACCAAGGTAACATGTAGGAAAACCTGTTAATTCAACAGGAATAGGATAACAATGACAAACTCCATCTATTCAATCATCAATCTATGAAAATTTTATTCACGATGTGTCAAAGTCAAGTCAAATTTGTAATTTAAAAGAACGGTAAAACGTTAGCATACGTCGAAAAAGTTAGTTTAAGAAAGTGTTTGTATATTTTGGTTTCTATTTAATGGATTTTTATTGAAATTAAACTGAACTATTACTATGTATAATTAACCATTCCGCTACCGCAGCTTTAATATGTAGTACCAGGCTGCCTTGCTCGAAATTTTTTTACAAAATAAAAAAAAGAAAATAATAATAGGGTAGGTGGGGACGCCGTGTGGTATCCGGCTGAATAGAATAGTACCACCCTCAATTCTTACCGAGGTGTCGTAAAAGGCGACTAAGGTGAGTCGACCCGCCGTGTGGTATCCGGCTGAGTAGAGTAGACCAACCTCATTTCTTACCGAGGTGTCGTTAAAGGCGACTAAGGTAAGGTGACCCACCGTGTGGTATCCGGTTTAGAAGAATAGACTACCCTCTTTCTTACCGAGGTGTCGTAAAATACGACAGGGGTAAGTTAACGTCAGGTAGGCCGCCGGTTGTAAAAACGCAGCCAAATCATGTGACAGCATGTTTTTAGAACATGTTGTGCCGACCCCACTTAGAGTGGGATAAGGGCAGGAAGATGATGATGAATAATAGGGTAGGTGGGGCTCGATCCTGGGTATTTTGATTTCTCGCGCCGCGTTCCCGTAATAAGCTACGCTGACTTGACATTTCACGGCGAAAATAGTTTTTTATATATTCAATAAATTAAAAGTAAATTTTAGTATTTTAGGTAATGCCTAAAAACAGGGTTAAAACGATTTTTCATTAAATAAAATCTAGCTAGATCGATTGTTCTCCAAAAATACCCCTGCATGCTGAATTTTAGTAAAATCGTTGCAGCCGTTTCCGAGATTCCGAGATTTCGAAAATATATATGTATACATATATACATACAATATTAACTCATTTAAATATTAAAGATGTATAGAAAAGTTACTAGTATAATAGTACAAGGATCCTTTGTGTATATTTGTATTTAAGTATGTATTCAAAAAATTAATAAGTATATATTCACCAGTTGTCTATCACCCATAACACAAGTATTGTTACTTACTTTGGGGACGGACGACCGTGTGTGTAAGTGTCCCATAGATTTATATTTATTTATGAATAGACTATTTTGATTTTACAGGTTAAAGTGGCAACCCTGGATTTCAAGAAAGCAAAGTAAAGAGCAAAGTTAGATTGAAAGGCGCCGCAGTAAGGACGTGTCGGAACGATGCCGAACGAATGACTTGGAATTCCGGTCGAGTGCCGGTTCGGGGATTTAATATTGAACTTAGATATAACGGGCGTTGGATTTTTTAAAAACGTCTATTTATATAAGGATGAAAGAAATGTGCATGTGAATGAGATGAGAATGTTAAGGTGGATGTGTGGTGTGACAAAACTTGATAGAATACGCAATGAGTATATCAGGGGAAGTCTGAAAGTTGCGCCCATCACAGAAAGGATGAGAAGTGCGAGACTAAGTTGGTATGGTCATATAATGAGGTGGGATGAAAATCATGTGACCAAAAGAGTTTTAAATGTGAATGTGGATGGATGTATGGCTAGAGGAAGGCCGAAAAAAAGATGGATGGATTGTGTGAAAAATGATATGCATGTAGAGTGGCACCAGAGTTGACGAATGATAGAGGAGAATGGAAAAAAAGACATATTGTGCCGACCCCACTGAGAGTGGGTTAAGGGTAGGAGAATGATGATGAGACTGTATTGATTTTACAGGTTGAAAGTGGCAGCCCTGGATTTCAAGAAAGCAAAGTAAAAAGCAAAGTTAGATTGAAAGGCGCCGCAGTAAGGACGTGTCGGAACGATGCCGAACGAATGACTTGGAATTCCGGTCGAGTGCCGGTTCGGGGATATTGAACACAGATATAACGGACGTTGGATTTTTTAGGGGATTTAATATTGAACATAGATATTACGGAGGTTGGATTTTTTAGGGGATTTAATATTGAACACAGATATAACGGACGTTGGATTTTTTAGGGGATTTAATATTGAACATAGATATTACGGAGGTTGGATTTTTTAGGGGATTTAATATTGAACACAGATATAACGGACGTTGGATTTTTTAGGGGATTTAATATTGAACATAGATATTACGGAGGTTGGATTTTTTAACAACGTCCATTTCTCGATATTCTTTTTAGAAGAAAACTTATTTTGCCGCCAGTTGAGACAAATCTGACAAGGTTAATTAAAATGGTTTTATGTAAACTGTGTTGAAGAGGTCGCGCTACTAATAATATAAATGCGAAGGTTTGTAAGTATGTATGTAGTGTTACTCTTTCACGGCGAATCCGCGGAACTACTGAACAATATCTATGACATTTGGCATAATTATTCCTTATACACCGGAATAACATCATCATCATTCTCCTGCCCTTATCCCACTATAAGTGGGGTCGGCACAACACGTTACAATCATGTTGTCATATGATTTGGCTATGTATTTTACGACCGGCCGCCTGCCTGACGTCAACTTACCTTAGTCATATTTTACGACTCCTCAGTAAGAAAGAGGGTGGTCTATTTTACTCAACTGGATACCACACGGTGGGTCAACTTACCTTAGTCGCCTTTTACGACACCTCGGTAAGAAATGAGGGTGGTACTATTCTATTCAGCCGATACCACACGGCGTTTATACACCGGAATAACATTTTTTTTAAAATAAATAAATAAATATACGGGACACTTACACACACGGTCGTCCGTCCCCAAAGTAAGTAACTCAATACTTGTGTTATGGGTGACAGACAGGTGAATATATACTTATATATTTTTTAAATACATACTTAAATACAAATATACACCCAGGCTCAAAGACCAACAAATACATTTATAGAAAATGTTGGCCCTCGGTGGGAATCGTACCCACGACCCGCGGAGCTGAAGGCAGTGTCACTCCCCACTGCGCCAACGGGCCAGTCACCCTATATAGGCCTGTTATTTCTACAGGAATAGGATGATATTGAAAATCGCCATCTTTTTATAATTTATAGAGTTAGGCTTTACTTAGATCCATAATACAAAAGTAATAATAAAATTATTTTTGCTATAATCCGCGATGGAGTAAAATAGAAAATATATATAATGCTAAATGTAGAGTGGACAATCCGTTTTCATACCTGATACATGCAGGATTCGTAAAAACACATGCTAAAAACCTCCACCACCGCAACCACAAAACACAAGCACTACATACGTTCACTATCACATACTCAATAATCGTTTCGCCCCGCAACCAAAGCATCATCAGGAGACACGACAAAATTTTTTCGTGCGTTTTGTTTTTTTCTTTGCTTTGATTGTTGAGTTTGTGATAGTGAGCGTGTGTGGTGCTTGTGTATTGTGGTGGAGGATTGTGCATGTGTTTTTACGAATCCTGCATGTATCAGGTATGAAAAGTGTTTACTTCTTGTGTACTGCATCTAGGACGACCACGATCGATCATGTTATAAACATGTTGTCACCTGATTTGGCTACGTATATTAAAACCGGCCGCCTGACGTCAACTTACCTAAATCGTACTATACGACACCTCGGTAAGAAAGAAGGTGGTCTATTCTACTAAACCGGATACCACACCGTGAGGCAACTTACCTTAGTCGCCTTTTACGACAGCTCGGTAAGAAATGAAGGTGGTCTATTCTACTTAACCGGATACCACACGGTGGGTCAACTTACCTTATTCACCTTTTACGACACCTCGGTAAGAAATAAAGGTACTATTCTACTCAGCCGGATACCACACGGTGGGTCAACGTACCTTAGTCTCCTTTTACGACACCTCGGTAAGAAATGAGTGTAGTACTATTCTATACAGCCGGATACCACACGGCGTTTATATGAAAAGAAATATTCCACGAAATTGCCGCAACAATATTAATCTACGAAATGAAACACCACTTTATGGTACATACATATAAGATAGAATTATACGTAATTATGTAAATAAGTAAGGCTTGCGCCCGCCCCCACCCAAGGCGACCCCCCTCTTTCGCGAAAACCGGCGATATTATAACTTTGTGCGCCTTCTGGCTTCAACTATGGAAACGGACTATTTATCGTTGGAACCGTTTCCGAAAATCAAATACTATATTGTTACAACATGTTTCTAAAACAACCTCCTTCATAGTCTTGGTCATTATATGAAAAAACATTGTGGCTGTCATATATGTGTCTTTGGGTTATTGAGAGAGTAAATGGGTTGACTTTGGAAAAATCGCTTTTATTTATTGAATAAGTTTAAAGGAGAAATATCGTCGTTAGTTATAATATATTGTAACGGAAGAAAATAAAGATAGCGGAAGTTGTAACATAAACACGTGAAGCTAGCTGTGGAAAGGTGTGCAAAGGATGCAGTCGTTATTTGAGCGCCGATTTGACAAGTTATTAAAAAGGGTAAATGGGTTGATTTTTGAGAGAATCGCTTCTTAATTATTGAATGAGTGTAAAGGAAAAATATCTTGTTATAATATATAGGTATACAAGGTTACCTCTTCGCCAATACAATACGATCCTTTTTTTCCTTCCGTTACAATATATTGTAACAAACGACGAAATTTCTCCTTTATACTTATTCAATAATTGAAAAGCAATTTTCCCAAAGTTAAATCATTTACTATTTCGCAACAACTCAGTGACACATAAATATATGACAGCCACAATGCTTTTTCATATAAATGACCAACTCTATGAAGGAGGTTATATTAGAAACATGTTGTAACAATATATTGTAACGGAAAGAAAATAAGGATAGCGGAAGTTGTAGCAAAGACGTGAAATTAGCTGTGGAGAGGTGTGCTAATGTTCGTAGAAATGCGGTGCGGAGAGGAGCGGTGTGAAGAGGAGAGTGGTAGCGCCATTTGACGTATTCGTTATTTGAGCACCGATCTAAAGAGTTGAAAAAGTATAAATGGGTTGATTTTTGAGAGAATAGCCTCTTAATTATTGAATAAATGTAAAGGAAAAATATTGAAATATTAAATACTAGCTTTTAGAAAGAAAAGAAAGAAAAACTTCTTTTTACAACATACACTATCAACAAATAAGGAGTATATAATTAAAAAAAAAGTGTTACGCTTTTATATTAAAAGTTAATATAAAGACAAAAGAACACGAAAACATATAAGCATAATCTAATAATTTTTCGAATCTAAACGGCTCCAACGATTTTCCTGAAATTCAGCATGTAGGGTTTTGGGGGAGAAACATCGATCTAGCTCGGTTTTTTTTTTTAAATTGTTTTATGTATGAATTTTTGCTACAAACTGTCAATTCAGCGTAGCTTATTCGGGTAATGGGTGAACTCTAAAAATGAAATACCTAGGATAGAGCCCCACCTACACAATTATTTTTTTTTGTTTTTTTTTATTTTGAAAAAATTACCGAGCAAAGTTCGGTCAACCAGGTACTAATCACTATCTCTACATATTATAAAACAAAGTCGCATTCTTTGTCCATATTTCCCTATGTACGCATAATACTTTAAAACTACGCAACAGATTTTGATTCGGTTTTTTTTAATAGATAGAGTGATTCCAGAGGAAGGTTTGTACGTATAATAACATTCAATACGGAGTAGAGAAATACTGTAATTTTTGAGGTTTCTGTAAATGATTATATTTATTTCCGCTTACATTGCAAACGCAGGCTAAACCCTACGAGATTTATCAAAAAAAAAATACATAGGGAAAAATGTTCAAATAAATACGCAAAAATGTACTATATGAATTAAGATATTCAAAGATAGCAGGAAATCTTCTTGGAATAGGGAGGTGGAAATTATTTTTCTCCAAATTTAACTCTTGCGGACCACGGGCAGTAATGAATAAATCAAAACTACTGGATCGATTTTAATAATCTTTTTCACTGAGTGACATGGGCTATATATTTTATACCCGTGCGAAGCAGGGGCAGGCCGCTAGTATAATAATATTAATAGGATTATAAAATGAGCCCTCTCCATGCAGCGCGCACCGCAGCAACACCGCTCTAAGAAGTACTGAAGCGGCGCCATCTTGAATCTCATCCCGCGCCGTTACTTACGTGCCGCGTAATATATTAAAATATTATATACACTTATATACTAACTTTAGTTCGGCGGTTTTGTTTGTGAAGATTAATGCCGGCAAGTTTTGTCTATTATGGCTTATTGGCTTACGGTGTTATTGTTATAGTGACATATTAAAAGACAAAACTATAGGAGACAATACGAACAATATGAGGTATACGTATATAGAATAGATCTCCCTCATTTCTTATCGAGGTGTAAAAGGCGACTAAGGTAAGTTGATCCACCGTGTGGTGTCGCTGAGTAGAATAGACCACCCTAATTTCTTACCGAGGTAACTTATAGAATTATGAGTTACAGTACACAATTTTCGCCGTGAAATGTCATGTCAGCGTAGCTTATTCGGGGAACCCTCCTACCCTATTACTTTTTATTTATTTTTTTGAGGTACATACCTTTTTTATTTTGCAAAAAATTACCGAGCAAGGCTCGGTCAACCTGGTACTATATATATATATATATATATATATATATATATATATATATATATATATATATATATATATGTATATATATATATTCTATTTTACTTCATCGCGGATTATAGCAAAATAAGTTCTTATCGAGGTGTCGTAAAAGGAAACTATTGTAAGTCGACCCGCTGTGTGGTATACAGCTGGGTATACCACACAGCGTGGGTAAATACGACTAACGTAAGTAGACGTCAGGCAGGCGCAAGTCGTAAAAACGTAGCAAAATCATGTAACAACATGTTTATAACATGTTGTGCCGACCCCACTTAGAATGGGATAAGGGCAGAAGGATGATGATGTATTAAAATTTATAACTGTAAATATTTACCAGTATTTGTAAAACATAATGCCCTTAGTCTACAGACTACAGATAATCAAACTAATATAGATTAAAAAGACAACAAAGTAATTAAAATCAATTTATTTAAAGTAACAATAAAACTAAATACTCTAGAAACTATATATCAAATAATTAAATTAACTATATATTAAACAATTAAGTCAAACCAAAATGAATATATGAAAAAACATCTAAATAGTAATAAATGAAATTTTCCTATAAATATTAACTCTTCGCTATACTTTTTGATGGTGGTCTTTTCTTATTCGCAGAGAGTCTACGATTGTTCGCCATAAGTCCTGACTCTAAAACATCATCTATTTGAGACAATTCCTTACAATATAAAGGCATATAGTTACCTTCTATAGATACATTAACTAGTCCTCTAGGTCTCCTATCCAATAGTTTTTGATATAAAAGAACAGCAAGCAACTTCTTAATTGATATATAAGATAAACTATTGTACGCAATGTTTAAGAAACTTAATGTATTATTCCCTAAACAGTACACGATTCCATCTTTAGTAACAGTATTAGATGAACTGTATGGATCGTTAAATTCTCCTATCCTATCTTCAACCATATTAACAGCTTTATCATAAAACACATAGTCTATATTAGCGTTACTTTTAGTATCACCTAATGATTTCATTGATGATTCCTTATCTAATTTCCCTTTCTTTCCAGAAGCAGCTGAAACTGGTCGAACAGATTTCCTTTTCAATGATTTCTTATCAAACTCACCAGCTCTCAATTCTTTAATCATGTTACATATCATAGCATTTTTCTCTTTCAAGTAATGCATATTTCTGTTTCTAGCTGCAATCAATTCATCAGTAGTTAAAGCAAACTCTATTAGAGTATTTAATATCAGAATAGCTCCATCATCTGTCAGTCTATTATCCGCTAAACTTATATAACTTAACTGTCTATTTGATCTTAAAGCTTCAGCTAAATGTTGAACTCCATTATCCGTTATTTTATTTGAAGATAAAATTAGAACGGTAAGATATTTTGATGGTCTTGCAGGAAATATTAGTTTCTTGGATATATTTTCTAAAACTTTATCATCAATCTTACATTTAGATAGTGAAATATATCGAATCATATTATTTCCATCGAATAAAATATCAAAATTTGCTTCTTCGAGAAAGGAATTGTCCAAGCACAGTTCGGTTATGTTTGTTTTGTTAAGGAATTTGTTGATTTCATGGATTGTGTACATATCCATGCCACCATTTATAGTGATTCTTGTTACGTTTATTTGAAAATGGATTGTAAGTCCTATAATTTTGAGTACTAAACGAGGTATTAGTATGTTTCTTTCAAATTTTATTTCAACTAAGTTATCAAGACTGTCGTATACTGCTAGTATTCTAATAACGTTTTTGCTGGACAAAAGTTGAGGTAAGCCCGATGTTGATATTTCTTCTTTATTTTGAGAGCCGACGTCATATTGTGATTGAACCTGTTTAGGTCGGGTTTTCTTACCTTTATCTGCAACTGCATTACTGATATATTCATCTGTAAGATTTATTATACAATATATATTATAGTTATCGTCGGTAGATTATAATCAGGATTCATGAATCTAATCTATACTAATATTAATATCTGGGTAACCGAGCTTCGCTCGGTAATTTAAAAAAAAAAAAAAATTAATAAAAAAGAAAAAACAATTATTTAGTTGGGATCGATCCTTGGCATTCACATTTCTCGAGGCTGCCCGTTAACCGAATAAGCTACGTCGACTTGACAGTTAATGGCGAAAATTCAATTCGATATAAATGTTAGTGTTTTTTATGCCCAAAAATAGGGATAGAACAATATTTTTTTTACATAAAACCTAGCTAGATCAATTTTTCTCTCCCAAAACCTCCTACATGCTGAATTTTAGGAAAATCGTTGGAGCCGTTTCCGAGATTTGGAAAATATATATATATACAAGATTAACTCATTTAAATATTAAAGATAAAGAGGAAAAATTTATATGTATCTTTGTAATGTTTTCACACAAAAACTACTGGACCGATTTCAAAAATTCTTTCACCATTAGAAAACTGCTTATATACTCAGAAACAAAGACTACATTACATTAAAAATAGATCCGTAATAAAAATGTAATAAGGTGTAAAAAAAAATAGTCCTAAAAATCTGTCATCGCATGCGCTGCGGAAACTATTGATGATATAATTAACAAAAATAAATCTATAGTCCGACTAAACTAAACTAGTTTTTTCGTCTATTAATACAAGAAAAATATCATATGAATTACAAAATAACAAGAAATTATCATTTACTTATATTTTCTGTGAGGGCGAATTTTGTTTTTCTCAACTGTATATTACATACAGTTGAGAAAAACATGTTTACTTATATTAATATTATTAACGTTATGTATTAATTACTAGGTATAAAATTGATAAATTGAATGAATGTTCAAATTAAATTTTTACTTTAATTTTTTTTTTTCTTTTCAAAATTATCATAGGGCATATGAAAGATGCTAAAAAGTGATGGATTAGAGGGGATCAATTTTGTGATACATGATTTTTGAATAACTATTACCGTTTACGCAGCGCACGCAGGGAAACCTTTAAATTTTCCTGTTTTCGTACTATTTTTTATTGCAGCTCCTCTTAGTATCACGCTAAGATAAATAGGATAGCTTATAGCCTTCCTCAATAAATAGACTATCTTACACTGAAAGAATTTTTCAAATCAGTCTCGTAGTTCCTGAGATAAGCGCTTTCACACAATCAAACAAACACTTCAGCTTTATATATTACTAAAAAAATAGTAAAAAATAAAATATCACATGAATTACAAAATAACAATAAATTGTCATTTACTTGTGTTTCCTCAACTGTATGTACCTAATATTCAGTTGAGGAAAAACATATTTATTTATATTAATATTATTAACAAATTTATTTTGCAAATAAAGTAATTTGAATTTGAATTTGAACGTTATATATTATTTGGCATTGATAAATTGACTAAATGGTGTTTAAATTAAATTTTTACCTATTGTTTTCTTTCAAATATATAATGGAACGATATCGTTTTTTTTTGCTCTTCGCCATGTGGTAATATTAACTTATTTAATATTAACTAATCCCGACCGCTGCTCTAAAGCGACGCACGCTATCACAGCTTATAAATAGGGCTATACTTACTTTGAAAAACTTTTGTGATAAGAATGATACAATCCAATTGCAACTGATTGCATGCCCAGGGTAAGTAGTTGATGAAGTCATCAGGTTTGGGACGGTTGTCCGTTTGTTCGGTATTCGGCTTCTCCATCAAACTAATATACAACAAAACTATAAAATATTTAGACTATCAAAAATATAATCCGCTATCAAATATTGATGTGTCAAATTATAGAAAACAAAGAATAATAACATTTTTTTAACAGAGGTTTTATTAGCTCTTTTTCAGTGTTCGTTCTATTTTTATTTTAATATTTAAATGAGTTAATTTTTTCGGAATCTCGGAAACGGCTCCAACGATTTTCCTGAAATTCAGCATGTAGGGGGTGAAAAAATTAGATCAAGATAAGTTTTATTTAAAAAAATGTCGTTTTATCCCTGTTTTCGGGCTCTAAAATTTTTTTGAAATTTACGTTGAATATAATCAAAATTTTTCGCTGTCAAACGTAAAGTCATGGTAGTTCATTTGGGGAACGGGCGGTCTAGAGAGGTGAAAATACCTAGGATCGAGCCCCACCTACCCTATTATTTTTTAATTTTTTTTTCAATTTTTTTTTAAATCTATTTGTTTTTTACATTATTTTACCAGCAAGGTCGGTCAACCAAATACTAATAATATTTATATAATATTTATAATAGGCACATCATGATCTTCCTGCCTTTATCCCACTCTAAGTGGGGGTTGGCACAACATGTTGTAAACATGTTGTCACATGATTTGGCTACTTATTTTACGACCGGCCGCCTGTCTGACATCAACTTACCATAGTCGAATTTTATGAATTCTACTCAGCGGGACACCACACGGCGGGTCGTCTTACCTTAATCACCTTTTACGACACCTCGGTAAGAAATGAGGGTGATCTATTCTACTCATTCGGACACGATACGGCGAGTCGGCTTACCTTAGTCGTCTTTTACGACAACTCGGTAAGAAATGAGGGTGGTACTATTCTATTCCGGATACCACACGGCGTATTTATAATAGGCACAAATATAAATTTATAGACCAACGGTTGCTCACCTCTGCGCGGTTGCTTGTACCCATGTAAAAAGCCAACGTCTAAGGCGCACGGAGCGAGCGGGCGGGGGGCGGTGGGGGTACATACACACACCTGACACAAACCTGTGTGCATACACTGAGTGTGTGTGCGCTTATATTTTCATTTCAATAGTTTTTACGTTGCAACCGTAGGCGTGAGGTGGCCGTGTGTGCGTTAATACCGTATTGATTTACCCGCTACAGCAAAGTTGGCAAGAAATTTATTATCCTTAAGATAAGTGGTTGCAAAGTAAACCAAGTGTGGCTCAAGTTTACATACTAATATATTAGTTATAGTGATATACGTATAGACTTTATAACTAGATTCAACTTTATCATATTAAAGATGGAATTATTGAAAAAACATGTTCTAAGACTTGATTAACGCATCGACCCTGTACAAGACAGTAGTAACTAAATGCAATTAGTAATAAAAATTATATTTTCAAAAAAGCAACCGCCGAGTTTCTTGCTGGCTCTTCTCGGTAGGTCAGCTTTCCGAATCAGCAGTAGAGTTGACGATTCAAAACGATATTATTATATAAAAGTCAATATGCGACAAGGAAATATATTTTATCTTCTCTGATACTATAATACAAAGAAAATTTAAAAAAAAGGAGGTTGAGTCTTAAAAAAAAAAGGTTTCAAAGAACGAGTCCGCGGTGACACAACACGCACGCACAATCGATGTTTGCGCCTTGGCGCTAATATTTGACATTTAAAAAATCTTTTCAATATTTAAACAAAGTTTTGTTTTTATTAATATTGTTTTACGTATGAGAGTAGATAAAGTGTATGACACTGTACATAACTTGGTCTTATAACACTCGTGTGATACTATAAAAAAACTCGCCTGCGTTTTTTAAGAACACACTCGTGTTATAAGAACCCTTATTATGCCCTGCTTTGCGCCTTGAAAAAGTACGTAAGTCGTTTGTGGGTTTGGATATAAGATTCTTTAATAAAATTCCACAATCAACGACAAAAAAGACGACAAAAATGCGTGGATATAAATATTGTTCGACCCTGTACAAGATAGAAACATTAAATGTAACTAGCATTAAGAATTATATTTTTGAAAAAAGAGCAACCACCGAGTTTCTTGCTGGCTCTTCTCGGTAGGAACAGCTTTCCGAACCAGCAGTAGAGTTGACGATTCAAAAGCACTTGTTTATAAGTTTATTTGAATAAAGAATATTTTGAATTTGAATTTGAATACGCAACAGTATCATAATCTACTATTATATATTTGTTGTAAATATTTCTTCTAAAATCATGTTATTTATGACCGAAGGTTGGTAACACAGGCGCGCGGTTGAAAAAGCAGCGTCTAAGGAGGCAAGAGGGGAGGGAGTTATATTTTAAGATGGCTTCCGCGCGAATATCGACGCACCCCCGCCGCCCGCTCCTCGCCTCGCGTGGAGGAATTTTGCTGGCACTGATTTGTTGTACCTAGCGAGGGACTTGGAATTTACTTGGATATTTTTAACGTTCCATTTTTGAATTTTTAACCATAAATTTTGTTTTTTTTAAGCAATTTCATTTCATTTGCTTATACTTAACGAAAGACTTGGAATTTACTAGGATGTTTATCACGTTCCATTTTTAAGTTTTAACCATATTTTTTTGTTTTTTTAAGCAATTTTATTTCACTTGCTTGTACTTAGCGAGAGACTTGAAATTTACTAGGATGTTTATCACGTTCCATTTTAAAGTTTTTAACTACAAATATTTGTTTTTTTAAACAATTTTATTTCATTGCTTGCACTTAGCAGGATACTTCAAATTTACTAGGATGTTTATCACGTTCCATTTTTAAATTTTTAAACATAATTTTTTGTTTTTTTAAACAAATTTTTTTTTATTAGCTTGTACTTATTTTTATTTTTTTTTTTCTTTTTACACATATATTTAGAAAAGAGAAAGAAAAAATAAAAATTTTAAAAAAACCACATGTATGAAGGCGGACTTATCCCTAAAAGGGATCTCTTCAAGTCAACCTTTGAGTAATAGAAGGAAAAGCACAAGAATTGAAGAAGAAGGAGAGTACGAGTGTACTTAACCAAAGACTGAATTTGGTTGTATATTTTTCACGTTCCATTTTTAAATTTTTAAACATAGGTATATGTTTTAACCAATTTTTTCATTTCACTAGGCACTTAACGAGAGACTTGTAATTTACTTCGATAATTTTACTTTCCATTTTTAAATTATTAGTCATGTTTTTTTAACAATTTTTTAATTTGCTGTAGGTATTTAGCGAATGACTTGGAATTCACTTGAATTTTTATTTTGAGTAAAGATTGTTACGTGTAACTATCTTTATTAGGCATTTCGAAATTCTTTTATCTCGCCATTGGAATGGTTTTAAAAATCATAGTCAATTTATAGTAGATTATGATAATGTTGCATAATAAGGGTTCTTATAACACGAGTGTGTGAGTATCAAACGAGTGTTATAAGACCAAGTCATGTACAGTGTCATACACTACTTTATCTACTCTCATACTATAATACGTAAAACAATATTAATAACAACCAAACTTTGTTTAAATATTAAAAAGTTTTTTAAATGTCTTAGTTAGCACCAAGCCGCAAACATCGATTGCGCATGCGTGTTGCGTCGCCGCGGACTCGTTAATAATAATAATAATAAACTCTTTATTGCACATCACATACATAGGAAATACAGGACAAAAGAAAGAATAAACAGGAACACATACAGAAGTGCAAAGGCGGTCTTATCACTAAGAGTGATCTCTTACAGACAACCTCTACAGTAAGAAATTTAGAATAGAAATGTTGAGAACGATGCACAAGACGGATACTACATAATATAATCTATAAACGTACTTTCTAATATTTACATTCTACATTACATAAATAATATATTTCTATATATATGTATATATAAATATAAAAATATATATACTTAAATATTGTATGTATAAATATTAACTACATACGTAGCATTATTTATATATTATAATAAACATATTCGATTTATTTATAGACTAAGATAGAATTTTTTAAGACGATATTTAAAGATATTTATTGATTTAGAATGTCTTATATGTCGTGGGAGTACATTCCATAGATTGACGGCTTTCACAGTAAAGGACTCGCTATAAGTTTGGCAACGACTAGATGGGATCTTAAGCCTGTTATCGTTCCGTGAACGAAGATTGGCATGTAGGCCTGAGTTAGAGCCCAGGAAAGAAAAGCGCTCTTTAAGATAGAGAGGAGTATTGGGATGGAAAAGGATAGAATAGAGAAGAGAGAGGATGTGAAGATTGCGGCGATACCGTATCGGTAGCCATTTAAGCTGCGCTCGTTCATTGAAACCTTTATTTTAAGGTTGAGGTTCAACCTCCTTGTGTATAGCTGGAGGTTGTATAGGTGTATTGTTATGATTAAAAAGTTATATTATGATACAGGTGTCCATACAAGATCTGTATCGTAATAAAACTTTTTATTTTTTAATTTTTGGTCTGTTCGTAATGTTTTTCATAAGAATTTTGGTAGTATTTTACGACACCTCGGTAAGAAAGAGGGTGTTCTATTCTACTTAACTGGATACCACTCGATGGGTCAATTTCTTAGTCGACTTTTAGGACACCTCGGTAAGACATGAGGGTTGTCTTTTCTACTCAACCGAATACCACACATAATTCAAATTCGAATTCAAAATATTATTTATTCAAATAAACTTGTAAACAAGTGCTTTTGAATCGTCAACTCTACTGCTGGTTCGGAAAGCTGTTCCTACCGAGAAGAGCCAGCAAGAAACTCGGCGGTTGCTCTTTTTAAAAACATACAATTCTTAATGCTAGTTACATATAATCGTTTCTATCTTGTACAGGGTCGAACAATATCTATATCCACGCACTTTTACCTACCTTTCGTCTAAATAATCCTCAACAGTATAGTAGGCTTTCTGTATCAGCCTCTCCTTAATAGTGTTTTTAAACTGCTGTAATGGCAAAGTTAAAATTTGATTGTGGAATTTTATTATAGAATCTTATACCCAGACCCACAAACGACTTACGTACTTTTTCAAGGCGCAAAGCAGGGGCCGCAAGCTTATGTCGGTTCCTACTTTGTCTATTATATACATCGCCTATTGTTTTATAATTCTTTATATTTTTATAAACAAAAATTAAATTACTTAAAATCTACTTTGAAGCAAATGTAAGAATACCTTATTTCCTTAAACTTCTCTCGCAGGGAATCACGCGGACTTAAATTGTAAATGCCACGTAGGGCTCTTTTTTGCAATACATACATAGATTAAATAATTGTAATAGAAAGAAAGAAGAAAGAAAGAAAGAACGTTTATTTCTCCTTCCGCGATACACAGTTGTTAACTAACTGAACTTTTACATATAATATATAAAATAATAAAATATAATATTTAAAATAATAAAAATTCAGTTCCCATTATTCTCAAACTGAAAACAATTAAATCATCACTGAAGTTAAATTTTTATTATCTAAATTATTTTAAAACTATTTTTTTACTTTCCTATGATTAACTACCATTTAACTTCTTAAAGTAATTTCCCAATCAAATTTTGATCAAAATAGTTTCTACTAAAACGACAAAAGAAACACTCCCGTAGTCCCCTATAAATTCACCTGTTATAAATCCACTTGCAAGCAACAAAAACAGGTTATCATGTATACTATATTTCGTTCAGCAGACAGACACCCTCAAGAAAATTAAACTGGTTCGGTGGTCTGTAAGTAAATCGTGGGAACATCCAATTTTTTACAAACCTGTTTGTGTTTATGTTATTCTGGAAAGATATTAATAAACTAGAGATGAGAAAAAGTTAAATTTCTCTATAACATTTTCAATAGAAAAATGGCTAATATTTATATTTTTATTTATATCGAAGCTGTGGTAGCCCAGCTGTAACACCGTGCGACTCTTTCGAGGAGGTCACGGGTTCAAACCCGGGCTGACACCAATGAGTTTTCTGTTAAAACTTATGTCTAATTGATAATTGCAATTTATCACACGCTTTTCGGTGAAGGAAAAAAGCGTGAGGAAACCTGCATATCTCTAGAGAATTCTGGGGATATGTGCAATCCGCATTGGAGCACCGTGGTAAGTCTTAGCTCCAATCCTTCTCTCCAAAAATGGAGGGAGGAGGCCTATGCCCAGCAGTGGGATAGTAACAGGCTGCTACTAAGTAGAAAATTAATGAAAATATTATTTTGTTATAATAATTTGATAAGAGAAAATATATGCAATGCTAAATGTGGCGTGTACTATTCGTTCTCATACCTGATACATGAATTTGTAACAACTCCTACCAATACACAAGCATCGCACACATTCACCACCACAATCTCAAAAATTGTTTCGCCCTCAGCCGAAGTATCTTCAGGACATAGACTACACGACAAAATTACAAAGAAATGCATAGCAAAAAAAATGCTGCTGGAGGTCCGAATAAATAAATTTCATTACAAACTATTAGATTTTATAATAGCCATAGTTTATTATAATTAATAATATATAGATTTGTGCTAATAAAAAAACAATAATATAAAAATGCGATCGTGTGAATTAGTTAAAAAATGTCAAGTTTTATTTGTCAATTGTGTTATAATACACCATTGGTTTAAATGTAGAACTTGTTTTCAAAATTTAACTCGCATAACAGGTTAAAGATACTTTATACACCTTAAATTCTTAAGTTTACTCAATTCCCACAGTGCGGAGTGTTTTTGATAGTATTGACAAAAACCAGTCTATATTTTGTAAGGGATGGTCGTCTCGAGTTTATAAAATCAAGATTAGATTTGTTTTGAACCGGTTCCAAGAAATAGGGTAAAAACGAGCCATTATTTTCTTTTGATAGATAGATTTTTCACATTGCTTTACATGTTTTATTGTTGCTTGTAAGTTTTTAAGGAACGAATGTTAAAATATCGTTGTTAGACATCTTTTCGAATCAATTTCGCTTGAACGAAACTTGACGATTCGTTATTGCTTGGTATTTTTTAATAAGCTTATAATAATAATGATAAGAGTGTTAAGATCAGATATATATTTTTTTAATTTTAAAAATTTTACTTATTGGACTTTTACTTTTTTTTTCTATTGTACACTTTTTGACGCCGTGTGGTATCCGGCTGGATAGAATAGTACCACCCTCTTTTCTTACCGAGGTGTCGTAAAAGGCGACTAAGGTAAGTCGACCCGCCGTGTGGTATCCGGCTGAGTAGAATAGACCAACCTCTTTCTTACCGAGGTGTCGTAAAAGGCGACTAAGGTAAATTGACCCACCGTGTGGTATCCGGTTTAGTAAAATAGACCACCCTCTTTCTTACCGAGGTGTCGTAAAATACGACAGAGGTAAGTTGACGTCAGGCAGGCGGCCGGTCGTAAAAACACAGCCAAATCATGTGACAGCATGTTTATAACATGTTGTGCCGACCCCACTTAGAGTGGGATAAGGGCAGGAAGATGATGATGTAGTATGATGTTATTGCCTTTATTATTATATGAATTTAGTTCTCCAGGCCTTATAAGAAAATAAGATTGTAAATTTGTAAATTGCAGTTACTATAAACTGTAATTACTGTCAATTATAATTGTAACATCCTGTAAACGGATTATATACAATAAAGGATTTGATTTGATAATATATAAAAATGCAATAATTTCTTTTATCTGGAATCGATCCTGGTGTACAGAATTTAAGATCGCCCGTTACCCGAATGACCTATCATGACTTTACAAACGACAGCGTGATTACCCCTTACTTTTACATTAAATTATAGCAGTTTTCTTCAATGCCCGAAAACAGGGATAAAACAAAACTTTATTTTAATAAAATCTAGCTAGATATATGTTTCCCCACTTTCTGAATTTTATGAAAATCGTTTTCAAAATTCTGAAAAATATATATATATACAATATTAACTCATTTAAATATTAAAGTTATTTTAGGAAAAATGCATCTCTCATCGAGTTATATATTTGCAGTTTAAAAAATTATATCCGTTTTAACAGGTTAATTGCCTCTTCAGGTGACAAGAGGGCAGGCTCCTTTTTCGCACAAAGAATCAGCTTAGCGATTCAGCGCGGAAACGCTGCCAGCATTCTTGGGACCCTTCCACGTGGGCATGATTTGTATAGTCCTAGCGTGTAAGTAATTTGAGAAAGATATACGTTGTACATTTGTATTGTAAATTTAAAAAAAGTCTAGAGCTTATGACTGGCCCGTTGGAGCAGTGGGTAGTACTCTGCCTTCAGCTCCGCGGGTCGCGGGTTCGATTCCCGCCGAGGGCCAACATTTTCTATAAATGAATTTGTTGGTCTTTGAGCCTGGGTGTATATTTGTATTTAAGTATGTATATAAAATTATGTAAGTATATATTCACCAGTTGTCTGTCACCCATAACACAAGTATTAAGTTACTTACTTTGGAGACGGACGACCGTGTGTGTAAGTGTCCCATATATTTATTTATTTATATATACGTAATAAAAATAAATAGATAAATGTTGGCATAAACTGAATGTCGAGTAATAGAATAGTACATTTATATCTGGAAATATCATATATAAAATGTATTATATATCTTTAATATTTTAATGAGTTAATCTTGTATATAAATATATATATTCGGAAACTTGTATATAAATATATATATTTGGAAACGGCTCCAACAATTTTCTTGAAATTCAGCATGTAGGAGGTTTTGGGGGAGATAAAACGACCTAGCTACGTATTATTTAAAAAAAAAATCGTTATATCCCTGTTTTTGGGCATTAAAAAATTACTAAAATTTTCATTGAATATATAAAACATTATTTATGCCGTTAATTGTCAGTCAGCGTAGCTTATTCGGGGAACGGGTGGTCGCGTGAAATGAAAATACCTAAGATCGGGCCCCACCTACCCTATTATTATTTTTTTTAGTTTCTTTTTTTTATTACCGAACAAGGCTTGTTCAAACTGGTACTTAATTATTAACGACCACAATCAAGTCCAAGCATAGCCGTGTGGTATCCGGCTAAGTAGAATAGTACCACCCTCATTTCTTACCGAGGTGTCGTAAAAGGTGACTAAGGTAACTCAACCCGCCGTGTGGTATCCGGCTAAGTAGAATAGTACCACTCTCATTTCTTACCGATGTGTCGTAAAAGGCGACTAAAGTAAGTTGACCCATCGTGTGGTATCCGGTTGAGTAAAATAGACCACCCTCTTTCTTACCGAGGAGTCGTAAAATACGACTAAGGTATGTTGACGTCAGGCAGGCGGCCGGTCGTAAAATACGTAGCCAAATCATATGACAACATGTTTGTAACATGTTGTGCCGACCCCACTTAGAGTGGGATAAGGGCAGGAGGATGATGATGATGATGAATCAAGTCCAAGCATAGCCGTGTGGTATCCGGCTAAGTAGAATAGTACCACCCTCATTTCTTACCGAGGTGTCGTAAAAGTTGACTAAGGTAACTCAACCCGCCGTGTGGTATCCGGCTAAGTAGAATAGTACCACCCTCATTTCTTACCGAGGTGTAGTAAAAGGTGACCATGGTAAGTTGACCCGCCGTGTGGTATCCGGCTGAGTAGAATAGACCACCCTCATTTCTTACCGATGTGTCGTAAAAGGCGACTAAGGTAAGTTGACCCATCGTGTGGTATCCGTTTTAGTAGAATAGACCACCCTCCTCCTTACCGAGGTTTCGTAAAATACGACTAAGGTTAGCTGATGTCGGGCAGGCGGCCGGTCGTAAAAATGCAGCCAAATCATGTTACAACATATTTATAACATGCCGACCCCACTTAGGGTGGGATAAGGGCAGAATGTGATTAACTCCAAGCAACTTACGCAATACGAATTAAAATTCATAGCATGTAACGTAACAATACTAATCAGACATTTAATTATAAATCCGGCATGAATTCTTAACGGACTAGACATGTTAAAATTTCACTTCCCCCATGTAAACGCCATAGGCGTATCGCCGCGGCCCCATCTCGCTGTCTTTCTAAGGGGACCACATAAAATAGTTATAAAGGGGTGGGGAGCTACTTAACCGTTTTTAGGAGACACCCCGCCCGGCGCAGAAACACCCCACTACTTCAGCCCACTTCCGCTACCCCCTTACTTCGCACCCGACACCCCCAGCGGTATAACTATTCGTATATTTTTAAGTGAATTCTTACGAGGGTTGGCGATACCTGGCCTTTATAGCGCTTATTGGTGTGCATTGTTTTTGTAGTGGTGAGGGGATTTTAAATTTCGAATTCAGGTCAGTCGATTTAGTTTTAATTTCGCACTACCCGGGAAATGGGTGGTTTTTGTTTTTGCGATACAACCTTTTATGTGACTTGATTTTATATTTAGTTTTTCAAATCCGGGCAGGCACTAATGTGTTTTTGTATCTTTAATATTTAAATGAGTTAATCTATATGTATGTATATATATTTTCGGAATCTCGGAAACGGCTCCACAGATTTACGAGAAACGCATGTAGATAGCTTGTGGAGGTGGAAAATCGATCTAACAAGGTTTTATTAAAAAAAAAATGTTTTATCCCTGTTTTCAAGCATTCAAAAATTACTTAAATTGACATTGGATATAAAACACTATTTTTGCCGTAAATTGTCAAGTCAGCCTAGTTGCGAAACGACCGGTCTAGATAAATAAAAATATCGAGCCTCACCTACCTAATGTTTTTTTTCTTTTTTTTTTAAGTTTTTTTTTTTATTTGTTAAAAAAAATACCGATGCTCGATTAACCAGATACTCAAAACTTATGTGTCTAATTGATAATTACAATGCTTTTCGGTGAAGAAAAACATCGTGAGGAAACCTGCATATCTCTAGAGAATTCTGGAGATATGTGTAACCTACCAATCCGCATTGGAGCAGCGTGGTAGGTCTTAGCTGTAACCCTTCTCTCCAAAAACGGAGAGGAGGCCTATGCCCAGCAGTGGGATAGTAACAGGAGTTTTTTTTAATTTTTTAATGATATATTTCAAAATCCCGATGTAGTGTAATCGCTTTCGCTTAATATTTGAAACATGTCAACAGACTACGGGTTCGAATCTTGAGAAATTACTATCTTTTATTTAATATTTTCCTTTACAGTGAAAAACTGTAGGGTGACTAATTCGTTATTTGAAAACTTGTAATTTAAGTTATCAAAATTTTTAAATTATAGGTTTTAGGGTCTCAAAGGAGGGGAACACATTATTTTTTAAATTATAGAGGTTTTTAACTTATCGAGGTTTAAATTAATATCGAGATGGGATATTGGATTATTGACCGTATTATTTGTAGTACGTTGTAATGAATGTAACGCAAATAAAAGCTATTATTCTAAAATAGTTTCTGCCGATATTCACGTAGCGAACATCGTAATCTTATTAACTGGGTGCTGGCTCGTTGTTTAGAACCGGAAGGTGTCTATTTACAACAGGAAATGTGGCTTGAAGATGTTATTTACGGTCTATTTTCCTTTCATGAAAATGAATTGTACACGCATTCGTTCTAATAACTTCTAATAACAGGCATAAGTATATTTTCAGCAAGAGACAACTGGACCGTTGGTATTGACCCTGTCTGGGACCCGCATTCGGTTCGATTTCTGTCGAGGGCCATTGTGTGGTCATCAGCATCATGAAATAATTAAAAATAATTACACATTAACAGTCAAAAAAAACTAATAAATAATGCAGGGTGAGTAAGAAAGAAGTAAAAGAAAATAAGTAATAAAGCATCTTTAATATTTAAATGAGTATGTGTGTGTGTATATATATATATATATATACATATATATATTTTCGTAGTCTCAGAAACGTCTTTACCGATTTTCCTGAAAGTATTTAGTTTTTATAAGTATTTAGTTATTTAAAAAAATACTAGGCGGCCGGTCAACTTATCTAAATATATAAAAAAATATATGTGTATATATTTACCAATTGTCTGTCTTCCATAACACAAGTATTAAGTTACGTTGAGGACGGACGACCGTGTGTTAAAGTGTCTCATGTATTTATTTTTAAAAAGCCAAGTTTTCGGTGGCGGAAAAAATTGTGTGGAAATCATCATCTTGAAATAATTACAGAATTTCGAGAACAATAAAAAAATCATAGTTAATTTTTGTATATTGAAAAAATAACCTGCCAGTTAAACAACTGCTTACTAATTGACAATAGCTTTATAGGATTCTATATAATTATTGTCGATCACTAACCCGCATTTCAAAGTAAGTTCATTGTTAGCAAACTTCATGGATAATATAAATCTAGAAAAACAATAAATGGGTCGAGTCATGGGTTTAGGTCCCGAGTAGGACCAATGATATATTTGTTACAATTAAATTGATAATCAAATTCAAATAACTCTTTATATAGCCCTAATGTGGGACGCAACGTGCGTTGATACGTTAGCCTCGTCCCATATCAGGGAAACAGCGTCAAGACCTGGAGCTGCGGCGGACATGGCAGAATCCGGCAAAAGCGGAAGTATGCAACTCTCATCGAGAGTTATATATTTGTGCCGTTTATATTTGAGTCAAGGTGCACCTTAATACCTCCGTTAATTGCCTCTTCAGGTGACGTGAGGGCTGGCTCCTTTTTCGCACAAAGAATCAGCTTAGCGATTCAGCGCGGAAACGCTGCCAGCATTCCTGGGACCATTCCACGTGGGCATGATTTGTATAGTCCTAGCGTGTAATTTAAGATTGATATAACTTGTACATTTTTGTTGTAAATAAAAAATAATAAAAAAATAAACTCTTTATTCAAATTTTCTTTTACAAGCACTTTAAAATTGTCAAATTACAATAAATACGAATGATTCGGAAAGGTGCTCTGCCTGAGAAGAACCAGCAAGTAAATCGGCACTCACTCTTTTCAAAAATAAAATGTTTGAATTACATAATTTTGTTCACATTTTGTTGAAATTACAATATAATCTAGTGCAATTTGCAGCAAATTACAATTTATCACACGCTTTAGATGAAAAAAAACATCTTTAAAAAAACTGCATATTCTGTAAAACAATTCTGGGGATATATGCAACCTACATAAGAGGCCACCCTCATTTCTTACCGAGGTGACGTAAAAGGCGACTAAGTTAAGTTGACCCGCCCTGAGGTATCAATTTGAGTACAATAGACCTACCTCCTTTCTTACTGAGGTGTCTTAAAATACGACTAAGGTCAATTGACGTCAGGCAGGTAGCAAGTCGTAGAATACGTACCCAAATCATGTGACAACCTGTTTATAACATGTTGTGCCGACCCCACTTAGAGTGGGATAAGGAAAGGATGACAATGTAATAAAAATAAAAAAAATAAATGGGACACTTACACACTCGGTCGTCCGTCCCCAAAGTAAGTAACTTAATACTTGTGTTATGGGTGACAGACAACTGGTGAATATATACTTACATATTTTTTAAATACATACTTAAATGCAAATATACACCCAGGCTCAAAAACCAATAAATTCATTTATAGAAACTGTTCGCCCTCGGCGGGAATCGAACCCGCGACCTGCGGAGCTGAAGGCAGGGTCACTACCCACTGCGCCAACGAGCCAGTCAAAATGTGAAACTTACCAATCCGCATTGGAGCAGACTGGTCTCTTTTTCTTTCCAAAAACAGAAATAATGGGTCTATGCCCAGCAGTGGTATAGTAAAACACCAGTATTTTCTTAACCTATATAATAAATCTGCGCTCAATAGTGAACCTATTGCGTTTTAACGTTTCCACTCGCTTCAGCTATATGATATAGTTTATAGGTGTAGTAATTCAAAGTAGGTAGTTAATAAATAAAGACTTTGTATGTACATAGAGACGCGAAGATCCACTTAATGTATATGTATGTGCGCGCCGCGTACGAACGAGCCAAGGTAAAATTTTAGGGGGGTAAGTGTTCTACGGGTAGAAGGAGGCTAGTGGAAATTTTGACACCTTTAAAATTCAAAGTGAAAATTTTCAAATTCAATGTTTCTTTGATGCTGGTTGGAAAAATCATTCCTACTAAGGGATATATTTATTTACATCAAAAATGTACAAGTTATATCTATCTCAAATTACTTACACACTAGGACTATACAAATCATGCCCACGTGGAATGGTCCCAAGAACGCTGGCAGCGTTTCCGCGCTGAATCGCTGAGCTGATTCTTTGTGCGAAAAAGGAGCCAGCCCTCTTGTCACCTGAAGAGGCAAGTAACCGAGGTGTTAAAACCGTTCCTACATATCATCAATTTAATTCAATTCAAAATATACTTTATTCTAGTATACTTGTAAGCAAGTTCTTTTAAATCGTCAACTCTACTGCTGGTTCGGAAAGCTGTTCCTACCGAGAGGAGCCAGAAAGAAACTCGGCGGTTGCTCTTTTAAAAATATAATTCTTAATGCTAGTTACATTTAATCGTTTCTAGTTTGTACAGGGTCGGACAGTAGCTATATCCACGCATTCTTATCGTCTAAATAATTAATTAAGTAAGTAGGCTTTCTGTATCAGTCTCTTTTTAATAGTGTTTTAAACTGCTGTAATGGCAAAGCTAAAATTGAAACTTAAAACTTAAAACGAAAAGCTTAAAACATCATTTTCAAAATCTTCCTGCCCTTATCCCACTCAACTGGGGTCGGCACAACATACCTAAGTTCATTCTTTGTGGTTTGCGTATACGTCATTTTAACACCTACCTAGAATATGATTAAAGCTACAATTTTGAATTAAATAATAGTGGGTGACCGGGCTTCGCTTTTTTTTAAATCGTGTTTTTTAGAATTTATGTGTATTTCATTAAGACAGTTTTACTCTATATTGGTATAGCGAATCTGCAAAGAAACATAACAGACATACATACAAATAATATTAGTAGTTTATTTTATCATCCCCCTGTCATCAACATGTTATAAACATGTTATCACATGATTTGGCTACGTAATTTAGGACCGCCACCTGCCTGACATTAACTTACCTTAGCCGTATTTTATGAGACCTTGGTAAAAAAGAGGGGCGGTCTATTCTACTTAACCAGATACCACACGGCGGGTCGACTTACATTAGTCGCCTTTTACGACACCTCGGTAAGAAATGAGGATGGTCAACTCTACTCAGCTGGATACCACATGGCGGATATAAACGATATTTGTTGTATTAATACATAATGCTCTTGGACATTCGAATCAATAAATAAACTTTCTTTTATTTATCATGGATTATAGCTAATTTCGTTATTTTGTGTTAAGGATCTCCGCTAGTAACGCCTTATTATATACAATACATTATTTTTTTTATTCCTTCTAATAAGAGCCAGCAAAACTTGAATGTGTTTTCACGCACGTTTCAAGACCGCGGTCAATGTGCTATATGATTTGAAGTTCGAGGTCAGTTTTGATCATTTATAGAATTAGGCGTTACTTTGCGGAGATCCATAATACAAAAGTAATAATAAAATTATTTTAATATAATCCGCGATTAAGTAAAATAGAAAATATATATAATGTTAAATGTAAAGTGGACAATCCGTTTTCATACCTGATACATGCAGGATTCATAAAAACACATGCACAAACCTTCACCACCGCCAATACAATACACAAGCACTACATACGATCACTATCACAAACTCAACATTCGTTGCGCCCCGCAACCAAAGCATGATCAGGAGATATTAGATCCTTACATATGAAATTGGCGTTTTCTATGAAAGGAACATAAACTCTTCTTTTTTTAAATGAAATATATTTAATTAATCAAAGTATGTACCATTGCTATGTATGCACTTTTGCCACCTCATAGGTAGTTCATTGATCCCCTTACTAAAAAAACCATTCGGGCGGGAATCAATAAAATCTTTGAAGGTGGTTTGGACTGCCCCATCGGAGTTGAATTTTTTTCCTTGCAAGTAGTTATCCAAATTGCGAATAAAATGGTAATCTGTTGGAGCAAGGTCCGGAGAGTACGGTGGATGTCTAAGAAATTCTAATTGAAGCTCCTCTGATTTGGTAGCCGTCTGTTGTGCAGTGTGTGGTCTAGCGTTGTCCTGAAACAGCAGTGGCCTAGAGCGATTGACCAGCTTCGATTGTTTAGCAGCTAGCTTTTCCATCATGGTTTGCAGTTGCTAACAATAGATATCTGCCGTAATCGTCTGGCCAGATTTAAGAAAGCTGTAGTGAACGACACCGGCACTAGTCCACCAAACACTTACAAGCAACTTTTTTAAAGTAAATTTTTGCTTAGGGCAGGATTTGGCTGGTTCGCCAGGGTTCAGCCATTGCGATGAGCGCTTCCGATTATCGTAGAGGATCCACTTTTCATCACAGGTAATGATTCGATTTAAAGTTCCTTCATTATTGTGCCGGTTGAGTAACGTAACGCAGCAGTCGACGCGCGTTTGTCGGTTTGCTTCACTCAATTCATGAGGTACCCACCTTTCAAGCTTTTTCACATTCCCAATTTGCTTCAAGTGGATTAGAATAGTTTTATCACTAACACCGGAGCCTGCAGCTAACTCGGACGTGGTTTGCGATGGATCCGCTTCCACAATAGCCTTCAATTCTTCATTATCAACTTTGGCTCCGGCCGTCCACGAGGCTTGTTCTGCAGGTCGAAATTTCCAGAACGAAAACGTTGGAACCAAAAACGCACTGTGTTTTCTTTTGCGACACCGTCACCATACACATCATTAATCCTTCGAGCCGTTTCTGCAGCACTGGTGCCACGGTGGAACTCATACTCGTAAATAACGCGATATTTCATGTTTTCCATTTTGTAAACAGAGTGACACAAAGAAAAAAACAAAAGAAGAAAAAACAAATGAATTAGAGGATTTGAAACACAAATGCATGAGTAAATAGCTGTATGAATTTGTAAGGACATAATATATTCCACGACAAAATCGCAAAGCTTTGCGATTTTGCTTCATATTTTAAGACTGGCCGCCTTTTTGACGTGTGACACTAGTCGTATTTTACGATTCCTCGGTAAGAAAGATGGTGGTTTATTCTACTCGCCCGGATACCACACTGCGGGTCAACTTTTCTTAGTCGCCTTTTACGACACCTCGGTAAGAAATGAGGGTGGTTTATTCTACTCAGCTGGATACCACACGGCGGCATATATTTTGTATAGCATCTATATTTACTTTATTTAGCATTTATATTTGATCTTAATTAGCATTTATTATAACATCTATTTAATGCGTAAAACTATATTTGAATATTTGGAATTTGAATTCGAATTTGTGCAAAAGTAACCCAAAAAAAATTACCTTACACCCTTATATTCTAACAGCGTGCATGTCTTGATACAGCATATAAGTCGATCGCGAGGGTGGTTTTTACATTCCCCTCAAGTTCACCCAACCCACCGCGAAACTCCTGCTGCTATTGCAAAACGCACAGCATATCCACCTCTATTTATTAGCTGTAACATATCATTATCCCGTGCATAATATCTAAGACGTTCCCCCCTTTCCCGGGCCGGGGTGTAATCTTAATATTAATATCGTCTTGGGAAGCGCGTTATATGAAGAAGTTTTACTCTGATATGTGTTTGTAGATTGATGTGCGGGATTATGGAGCTTTATGAGATATTGGGAGATAAAATACTTAGTACGAGGTATTATGGCAGTTGGAGTGAGATATTTTACGATCCCTTTGATATACTAATATATGGGATGTAAAACAACTTTACCTGCAAGCACATGCTATATAACCACTCTAAGTATTAAAGTAGCCGAGTTTCTTGCTGGCTCTTCTCGGTAGGAACAGCTTTCCGAACCAGCAGTAGAGTTGACGATTATAAAGCACTTGTTTACAAGTTTATTTGAATAAAGAATATTTTGGATTTGAATTTTGAAAAGTGACCGAATTCAAAACAAGGCTTGCTAAAAACCTACATACCTACCTAGATGTAAAACAAACTTTACCTGCAAGCATATGCTATCATATCACACTTTCAGTATTAAAGAGACCGAATTCAAAATTAGACTAATTGAGTTAGTTGATATACCTATATATGGGATGTAAAATTAACTTTACCTGCAAGCTTACGCTGAAATCTTCATCCTCATGCCCTTATCCCACTCTAAGTGGGGTGAGAACAACATGTTTTAAACTGGATTCATCATCATCTTCCTGCCCTTATCCCAATATAAGTGGCGTTGGCACAACATGCTATAAACATACTGTCACATGATTTAGCTGCGTTTTTACGACTAGCCGCCTGCCTGACGTCAACTTACCTTAGTCGTATTTTGCGACACCTCGGTAAGAAACAGGGTGGTCTATTTTACTAAACCGGATACCACACGTAGGGTCAACGTACCTTAGTCGCCTTTTACGACACCTCGGTAAGAAATGAGGTTGGTCTATTCTACTCAGCCGGATACCACACGGCGGATGTTATAAACTGTATTGTAATGCTAAAATTCTAGCGTCTGAAGGCCAAAGGTTAACCTGGTCTTTCCAGACAATTGTTATATGTATACTCAAATATGAGGTGTACATTAGTATAATTAGTGTCTGCGTTAACACTATAGCTGGGTGACTAAGAAGCCTGGACAGACCTTTGAATATCTCTGGCTACAAATCGCTGTAAGCTTTCACTGCAATCCCTTTATAAAATTCTTATAAGTTACCTTAAATATACGGTATACAGTTAATAGTACAATTCGGAGAGCACCTACTAAAGATACTTTTAAACGACAGGTGAAAGAGTGGCTTCCAAAATATGGGAGGTAATTCATTCTTTATTATATACTTATTTATATTTATTCATTCTGATTTCACTTCTTATTCTTAGTCTATATCATATGACAATCCTACATACTCTGTTATATACACATTTTGTTTTTAATTTTGGTATATATATATTTATTTCCTTAGTTTTATTATTAATTAATTAATTTTCATATTATAGCACGCCTACTTACACTTTTATTCACTCCTGAAAACAAACACTCCTTTTGTACAAATTTTTGTATTGACAAATAATGTGTAAGGTTTGTATAATAAATTTTATAAATAAATAAAAAAGTATTTATGCGTCACTATAGATGGGAGTCCAATAAGCCTGGACAGAACTAGTGTTTAAAAACATGTGGCCACAAAACGTTAGAATGCTTTCACTACAATCCCTCTATAAAATTCTCTCAAGTTACCTAAAATACACGATATACAGTAGATAGTAAAAGAAGTATTTACTCGTCACTATAGACGGGTGTCTAATAAGCCTGGACAGTCTTGTATTTGAATACCTCTGGTCACAGAACGGAATGCTTTCACTACGAAAGCTTTATAAAAGTCTTATAACTTACCTTAAATATACGGTATACAGTAGATAGTAAAAGAAGTATTTATATGCCACTCTAGATGGGTATCTAATAAGCCTGGACAAATCTGATCTTCGTATACCTCTGGCTACAAACGTTGGAATGCTATCACAACAATCTCTCTGTAAAATTCTCATAAGTTACCTTAAATATACGGTATACGGTAGATAGTAAAAGAAATATTTACGCGTGACTATAGATGGGTGTCTATTAAGCCTGGACAGTCCTGATATTTGAATACCTCTGGCCACAAATCGTTGGAGTGCTATCACAACAATCTCTATATAAAATTCTCATAAGTTACCTTAAATATACGGTATACAGTAGATAGTAAAAGAAGTATTTATATGCCACTCTAGATGGGTATCTAATAAGCCTGGACAAACCTGATCTTCGTATACCTCTGGCTACAAACGTTGGAATGCTATCACAACAATCTCTCTGTAAAATTCTCATAAGTTACCTTAAATATACGGTATACAGTAGATAGTAAAAGAAGTAATTAATCGCTATAGATGTGTGTCTAATAAGCCTGGAGACAACTATATTAGAAGAAATGCCTTTGGCCACAAAACGTAGGTAGGTAACTTTGGCCACGTAACGTAGCACTATAATATTTCTATAAAATTCCCAAAAGTTACCTTGAATGTACAGTATACAGTAGATAGTAAAATAACTATTTACGCGTGATTATAGATGGTTGTCTATTAAGCCTGGGAAGAACTATATTAGCAGAAATACCTCTGGCCACAAAACGTTGAAATGCTACCACTAAAACATCGTATAAAATTCTGATAAATTACCGTAAATATACGGTATACAGCAGATAGTAAAAGAACTATTTATGCGTCACTAAAGATGGGTGTCTAATAAGCCTGGACAAACCTAGTGTTTGAAAACATGTGGCCACATAACGTAGGAATGCTACCACTAAAGTCCCCTATAAAATTCTCATACGTATCCATAATATATAGTAGACAATAGAAACCAAAGTTAGTATTCGCGGGCCCAGTGTAGCTATGAGCCTCACATAAATTTTATTGGCATAATCTAGCCCGCCCGCAAGATTCACTGGGTGGAAATTTTAAGATATACGAATGTTATACCGCCAGCAAAACAGTTCTTTTAATATTCAATTAAATTACTTTGTAACAACATGTTTTTAATACAACCTCCTTCATACAGTCGGTCATTGATATGAAAAAGCATTGTGGCTGTCATATTTTTATGTGTCATTCGTTGAGTTTTGCGAAAGAGTAAATGGGTTGACTTTGGGAAAACTGTTTCTTATTTATTGAAGAAGTATAAAGGAGAAATATCGTCGTTTGTTATAACTTATTTCATAGATAATAAATAATATGTTCATTTCTTTCCTATTGTATAACTAGAGATAGCCAGCGGCTATGCCCGGGTGGAAATGGGTGTATCACAAACATTTGCCCAAATAGAAATTTTGATCATAAAAGTAGTTATTGTGAGTTAACCATAGAAGAGAGACATGCTGTCGCGGACTTCTTCGTGGTATTTTTATAGATCTACAATTCTCTAGTACATCATTTTAGTGTTTCTCTGCTGGTATGCGGCGTATTCGAGTAAAGCTGACAGCAGGGTAGTTTTTTTAAACCGCACAACCTGTTCGCACAATGATGAAATATTGCACAATTATTCCTTATACACGTTAACATTTAGGCTATAGAAATCCTGTTAATTCTACAGGAATAGAATGCCATTGTTAAGCGCCATCTATTATCAAACAAACGAAGTTCCAGGTAAAAGCTAGTGTTACATAAAAACGTAATGTCCTATAAACACTAAATCGTTCGAAAGATAAGAAATCCTTTCAAAAGATAAAAAAAACCGTTCAGTAGTTTTTAAAAAATCGATTACATACAGACAGACGTCTAATGGGGACTTTATTTTATAATATGTATAAATAGGCAAATCTTTGACTGCAAAGTATACAAAATAAACAATGAATAAATAGTAAAACTGTACTTGATAGAAAGGGAATTTTACTGAAATTAAAAATGATGCGCACTTGCTTACATTATAATCTGACACACAAGAGAATAATGAAAACATTAAAAATAAAAAAAGGTAACTAAATTTAAATTTAATTGTGTACTTTGTTTATGCTAACCGTCCCCTTTTATTGGGTCAACTTCTAACAACGTCTTTGCGTTTAATCAAAGGAAATTTCCAATTAAATTGATTACCATCTGACCCTATCTGTTTAATGTTCAACAAAATAGTTTTACTTGTATACATAATTTTCGTGCCGCACATATTAAATACCTCATCACCTTTTTAAGTGCTAGCTAGTCAATTTGATATTATTCTCTGCTTTGGCTGATTTCCTTTTATTTTATCTGACTTCCCATAGAATTTGGTGTATTATTTAAATATAACTCTGAAATTTAATCGTCCTCCAACTCTGTCTACAATTTTAATTACCTTTGTACCAAATATTTCCGATTGAAACAAGAATACAGTTCCAATTTTATTAAATAATGACGTAAGCATTGTTACTTTAATAAAACGTATCTTTAATTCAAAGATTTTTTATATAATTCCAATTTAGTATAGATTGAACAAGAATACATTTCCAATTTTATAAATAAATAAATGAAATTCACATTCGTATACGAAACTCAAAATAAAATGTAAATTATGAACGTATATGAAATTCAAAAGAAAACATTCCAATTTAATATAAAATATTTCCAATTGGACGGAGAACACGATCCCATTTGAATGGAACACCGAATTAAATAAAAAAAGAAACGAATTTCTTATTATTAAATCAATAAAATAAATAATTTTATTTAATAAATGTTTCCAATTAAATAAAAAAAATTATCGCCGATAATAACAGCGAAAATAATTCTAATTTATTAAAACCTATCTCCAATTCAATCAGTACTCGATTCCAATTTAATGGTAAATATTTCCAATTGAATGGAACACCTATTGAAATACTTGTACCTATTGAAACTTACGTAAGATTTATTTACGTATCATTTATTAGATAGAATTATTTAAATTAGGTTGCCGTGTGGTATCCGGCTGAGTAGAATAGACCACCCTCATTTCTTACCGAGGTGTCGTAAAAAGTGACTAAGGTAAGTTGGCCCACCGTGTGCTATACGGTAGAGTAAAATAGACCACCCTCATTTCTTACCGAGATGTCGTAAAAGGTGACTAAGGTAAGTTGACCCACCGTGTGGTGTCCGGCCGAGTAGAATAGATCTATCTTTCTTATCGACGTGTCGTAAAATACGACTAAGGTAAGTTGGCGTCAGGCAGGTCGACCATAAAAATACGTAGACAAACCATGTGACTGTGTTTATAACATGTTGTGCCGACCCCACTTAAAGTGGGATAAGGGTAGGATGATGATGAAGTTTTTATGTTATATTCAATCATTTTATCACAAAAAGTAACATTGAATTAATATAGTCTGGCTTGAGAATGCTTTGTTAACACAGCTTTCAATGTAAGCAGTAACTAAAACGCGTTACAGGTACTAACTACTTACACTAACTATAAACCTCATTAAAAGTTTTGTATTTGTAATAAGATGCGGATAAAATGATATATAGAAATAGACGTTACTTTGCGGAATTCCATAGTAGAGAAGTTACAATAGAATTATTTTGATGTATTATTTTTTGGTATCCGGTTAAGTAGAATAAACCTTTCTTACCGAGGTGTCGTAAAATACTACTAAGGTAAGTTGACGTGAGGCAAGTTGATCATAAAATACGTAGCCAAATCATGTGACAGTGTTTATACCAAAAGTAATGAGAATATTATTATGCTATCCGCGATAAAAGAAAATATATGTAATGCTAAATGTAGAGTGTACTATTCGTTCTCATATCTGATACATGCAGAATTTGTAAGAACTCATGCACTACCCGACACCGACGACACAACAACACTCACTGCACACATTCACCACCACTATCGTAATAATTGTTTCGCCCAATAATCGAAGCATCGTCAGATAGACTCCACGACAAAATCGCTAAGCCAAAAAGTGTTCATACCATGCTGTGCCGACCCCACTTAAAGTGGGATAAGGGAATGATGATGATAATTAATAAAACCCATCAAAAACAGGAATATTTTTTCGTTTTAAAAAGCATAAAGAAAACAACGATAGAAGTTCAACGGCCCTGATTTTGTTGAATAATGTACGGTGAAACGAAACCAGTGGGAAATATTTAACTACCAGTTAATGCCCGTCTGTATTTTGTTCCGGGGTTTTATCCGGGACAGCTGTGGGTGAGGTAAAGACCGGGAAACTATGAGAGAAATTACTAAATCTATACTAATATATAAAGCTGAAGGGTTTTTTGCCCGTATGGAAAAATTAAAACCGTATAGTATTATGGTAATCATAAAAATAATTAAAGTGGTCTAACCTTAAAAGCTAGACATATGCTATCGCGGAATTTTATTTACAACTTTTACAGGGGAACAATTTTGTATTACATGATTTTTGAATAACTTTCACCGTTTACTTTGCGCACGCAAGGAAAGCTTTAAATTTTGCAATTAATATTTTTTATTGCTGCTCCTCTCCTATTCATCTTGGCGTAAAGATAAATGTAGTCCAGGTCAGTCCAGGCCTTTCTCAATAAATGGATTATCTTACACTGATAGAATTTTTCAAATCGGTCCAGTAGTTTCTGAGATTAGCGCGTTTAAACAAACAAACTCTTCAGCTTTATAATATAGATAAAATAAGCACCAAAAATAATCAAAAAACTCAACCACAGTGGACAGTGAGCTCGGCAAATGGACAATCGTACGGAACAAATAGAGTTCACGATAGTGAATCAACTATATTTAATCCTTACGTATTTCTTTTTTACGATTCAACAAATATATAGTGAATCAACTATATTTAATCCTTACGTATTTCTTTTTTACGATTCAACAAATATATAGTGAATCAACTATATTTAATCCTTACGTATTTCTTTTTTACGATTCAACAAATATATAGTGAATCAACTATATTTCTCCCTTACGTATTATTCAATTTTTAATGAATTACAATATTTCTTCCTTACGATTAAACGAGTATATCATAGAGCTATATTCCCCCCTTACGATTTATATAAAGAGCACTCAATCCCTCCCTAGCCTATTCAACAGGCACCAAAATTAACCAAAAAAACCCAACCACAGTGGACAGTGAGCTCGGCAAATCGCTGGACAAATTACGTGGCCTTAAAAAGGATAAAAATAACCTTTAAAAAAAGGGCTATAAAAGTGTTAACAACCCGACGAGCAGTGAATTAATCACTGTAATAACGTCCGGGACACGGGAAAAAATCTGTCTGGGACGGGAAAGAGTATGGGCGTCCCGTTCGCGGATAGGGAACGGGAAACTCTGGACGTAATTATATGTTTTGATGTCTGATTGAGGTTTCTGCCTCTATAAAACAAAAGTAATAATGAAATTTATCATCCTCAGCCCTTATCCCCACTCTAAGTGATGTCCGCACAACATATTATAAACGTGTTTTCATATGATTTGGCTACGTATTTTACGACCGCCCGCCTGCCTGACGTCAACTTATCTTAGTCGTATTTTACGACACCTGGGTGGAAAATGAGGGCGGTACTATTCTATTCAGCCGAATACCACACGACATTAAACAGAAAGTATATATGATGCTAAATGTAGGCGAACTATCGGTTTCATACCCGATACATGCAGGATTCCTAAAAACAGACGCACAAACCTCCACCTCCGCCACAAGTATTACACACATTCACTACCATAATATCAACAATCGCTTTGTAACCAAAGGATCATCACGTGACCTCTACGACAAAACACCAAAATCCTTATGTTGCTTCGTTTCAGTACTTAGTAATATCATACATGCGAAAGTCAGTCTGTCCGTTACTATTATTTATTGATACAATTTTACGCATTCACAGTCAATCTGTTCTACCAAAATTGATGATATTTGACACAAATAAACCTTATACAATGGGGTAACAAATAGAATTTAAAAAAATCGATTTTCTTTTGAGAACAAGTTAAAAACACATACTGCACTATTGAGGGTACTTAAACGTTTAAGTTATCATGAAAAAAAGTCGCGGGTGACGATATTAATAAAAATAAAATATACAAAAAGCATTACAGAAAGCTCTTAATTCTCTACAAAACATCTATCATCTTTACGACACCTCGTTAAGAAATGAGGGTGGTCTATTCTACTCAGCCGGATACCACACGGCGTGGGTGCCAGTATCAATAAAAATAAAACATAGAATAATCATTTTAGAAAGCTCTTTATTTCTACATGTTATAAAACAAAGTCCCTAAAAACTGTCTGTATGTATGTGATCGATTTTCTCAAAATCAATCAGATTGTCAACTCGACACGAGTTTAAGCCTTTCGCTCTAGGCCATTTAACTGCAAAGCTAGAATTCGGTGCCTAAAAAAAACAATTTTTCTTCCTAAAACCTATTATTTATGTTCTTTTAATGGAGAATTCAATTTTTAATAATAAAATTTATGTATGTTACTTAGTTAAAATATTTTTATACGTGGGGCGTGCACCAAAAAAGGTCGGGACACACTGCTCTAAAGGGTCTTAAAAAAGATTATAAAAATTTTAACACCTGTCAAATACACACAAGAAGTAGAAACATAATTTTTCATGACTCACAAAATGTATTCAGCTTAAAAAGCTTTTATAGAACTTTACAATTTCATTGAACCCTTGGGAAGCGTTATATGAGGTGTAAGAGAGTAAAGTTTTAAGCATATTTTTTACGCCTTATTGTACTTATTTCTGTAAAAATGAGACAATTCAAATTCAAAGTATTCTTTATTCAAGTGGACTCTTTTCAGTACTTTGATTCGTCATAGGTTTTTAAAGACGGGTGTCTTCATTCACATTCACTGATTCGGGTGTTTGCTCCTACAGAGAATCGAAAATTTGTTCCTACAGAGAAGAACCAGGAAGAAACTCGGCGGATAATATTTTCCTATTGCTTAATAATAAATACTAAAAAAATAGCTTATTAACAAGTTGAGGCATGTTTGAAGAAAAACGTGTGCTAATTTTGGTAAAAAAGGTGTACTTTGCAGTATATTCTTTGTCCAGAGAAATGTTTTGTTGGAAAAAAGCTGTTAAATGCAGTGGATATAATAATATTTTTTTAGTATACATACATACTAAATATAGAATACACTACAGTCAAATTGGGTAACTTTGAATTTTCGGGTAACATTGAATAAAACGACTAAACTAATTCTTATTTTTTTTTTAAATATTTGTAACCTGATTTAAAACTGATAACCGAGTGAAATGGAAATAATAAATGTTCTAGTTGCCAAATGTCATTTAAAATTTATAGTTTTTAAACAAATTCTGACACTTTTTCAAAATTTTCTGTTCGCGTTCTTTTTGGAGTGAAAAGTATGTGAGTTAAATTTCCGATTTTTATTACAGAAGGGTGTGTAAAACACATACTTTTCGGTTTCTAATGATCAATTGTACATTGAAATGATACTTTTTCATATAATTTCCCGATTTTGCATCGTTTTATATCCATTGACCGGTGAATTTGTGGACCACCCCTATTTTTAGTTAAATATGTTTCTATTTTAAAATGATAAAATGTACATTGAAGATGACATCTCGTTCATGGAATGGGGTGAATTATTTTTCAAATTCTCTTGCCAACCATTAATGTTTTGATCTCATTTGAATGGTAATTGATTATAGAATTTGTTATTTGGGTTTTATTTTTAATTAATACTTACAATTACAAATAAATATGTATTCGTTACAAAAAAAAATCTACCCATATGTTGCTAATATTTAGTAAATGGCAATTTTAAGTAAACGGTTGGCTGTTAATTATGACAAGTTGACTTTATTTGACAGATCTATCTTTCATTCATTCAGAACATAAGTATAATTTTACCCATGATACGAAAATTCTGTGAATTTAATGATTTTTATTTTTCGAAATAATTCGGTTCAAAGTTACCCAAAACTCAAGGTAACTTTGAACACGCACAAAAGCATATTTTTTTTCCATTTCCTTTCTAGTTACTTAGTAATACAGTTAGTTATTCTAAAACTCGGTATAAAAGAACACTCATTATTCATCAAAAACTTAAATAAGGTCATCCTATTTTTTTATATTTTGAAAAATCTGAAAAAGTCATTCAAAGTTACCCAATTTGACTGTAAATATTGTAAAATCGTTAATTTTTGTTTCAAAAGTTAATGTTTATTTAACGTTGTTTCTTATGTATGTACTATTCGAAATGTTTTAAAAATAATGTTTTATGCTACTATGCGATAGATGTCACTATTATTGTTGTTACTTCTGCTATTTATCAACAGATGGCGACACCACGCTCTTATTGGACTAAATAATTATTACAGTCGATTTTAATTTATCAGAGTTTTTTTTTAGCTTATGTTGGTATGTTATCAGGGAAATTAAATTTATCATTAGACGACAATCAAATGTCATTTGTTGTTACTTAATCATCATCATTCTCTTGCCTTTATCACCCTTTAAGTGGGGGCCGGCACATGTTATAAACATGTAACATGATTTGGCTACGTATTTTACGTCAGACCGCCTGTCTAACGTCAACTTACCTTAGTTGCCTTTTCGACACTTCAGTCAGAAATGAGTGTTATCTATTCTACTTTGTTTGTTGTTACTTAGGTTGTAAATTGCAAAAATAAATTAGGGGTTTCATATAAATAAGATATTTACCAAGTATCATACTAATATTTAGAATCTGAAAATATGTCTGTTTGTCACAGCAATTCCCCTGGATCAATATCGACGAAATGTGGTATAATTAAAAATTATGTATAGGGATAATATAAAAGATTTAAAAAAAATTATGTATGTAGTACCCATATTTTTATATACCTAATCTAATTTTTCTCAGTCAACCAAAAATCTTATTTAAAACTGTCACAAATTAAAAAATAAACTTTATTAAACATTCTTAAATGTTACTAGATAGTACGATTAGATGTTCATTTTATTCTGACCGCTGTCCAGTTTAATCAATGGGGTCGCTTTAACCCCATAACAAAAACAAGTTTTGTACTTAAAGAACTCTGGTGTCTGGAAAAACTTGTTTTATTTCCCACAGTGGACAGTTTGTTACGGGCATTATGATATACTGGCTGAGTCAAAAGCTTTGCCCGCATGGAAATCAGTCTTAATTTTTTTCCCGAATTGAAATTACGAACATAAAAGTAATTGCCGTGAGTTAATTATAAGAGATTTTTGAATAACTTTCACAATTTACTTAACGTATGCAAGGAAAGCTTTAAATTTTGCCTTTAACACAATATTTTTTATCGCTGCTCCTCTCCTATTCATCTTAGCGTGATGTTATATAGCCCATAGCCCTCCTTGATAAATGGACTATCTTACACTGAAAGAATTTTACAAATTGGTCTAGTAGCGCCTGAGATTAGCGCGTTCATATTAGTATATATCCTCCTGCCCATATCCCACTCTAAGTGGGGTCGGCACAACATGTTATAAACATGCTGTCACATGATTTGGCTACGTTTTTACGACCGGCCGCCTGCTTGACGTCAACTTACCTCAGTCGTATTTTACGATACCTCGGTAAGAAAGAGGGTGGTCTATTCTACTTAACCGGATACCACATGGTGGGTCAACTTACCTTAGTCGCCTTTTACGACACCTCGGTAAGAAATGAGGGTGGTACTATTCTATTGAGCCGGATACCACACGGTGTATATATACAAGATTAACTCATTTAAATATTAAAGTCTTGTTTATTAATATGTAATGCCGTTGGAGATTAAAATAAATAAATAAACTTACTTTTATTTATCATTGATTATAGTAAATTTCATGTTTTTGTGTTAAGGGTCTTCGCCGCCTTATTCTGTAAATAATAATTTTTTCTAACATAATCTAGTTTCTTAGGCAGTATATAATTAAACAAGTTCCTCAAGAATTCATTATCCGCTGTAAGTTGAGGTGGCTAGGCGCGGCTAGGTGCGGCCATAAATCGCTCCGTTCTAAACGAGAAAACGTAATGAAACGGGCTGCATTTTCTCCTCAGCATCCGTCAGCTGGCCGAGCGGGGAAAGAGATGTAACTGAAATTTGAAAGAAAGAAAGAAAAACTTTATTTATAACGTACACCACTAAGTTTTACATATAAGGACACAATAATAATGATAAATTTATTTATAAAGGCGCGGTGTGACGCCATAAATGAGTAACCACTCGGCTTTGGTTCGAATTTGAAACCCGAACACCGATTTTCAGTGGCCGCCATTTTTTACGCACGGACGTCAGCAACAGATAAAAGCTAAACTAATTTACTATATATAGTTTGACTAGTTTTCTTTTAATTTATCAACTATTACACAAGTATTAAATAAATATTCAAATTCAAATAAATCTTTATTCAAATTGGCTTTTACAAGCACTTTCGAATCGTCAAATTACTAAGCTAAGACTGGTTCGGAAAGGTGCTCTTACCGAGAAGAACCAGCCAGAAACTCTTTTCAAAATTAAATATTACAATAATGTCTTGATTAATTAAGAACAAATTCAAATTTTTACAATATAATTTAGTATGTAGCTGGTCGAAATTTAAATCCAAGCTTCCTTATCACCAACACAGTCCTCAACAGTATAGTAAGCTTTATGAAATGACTTTGATAGTACCTGTGTGCCTTGTTTGGTAATTTTTTACAAAATAAAAAAAGAAACTGAAAAAAAAGAAAAAATATTATGTAGCTCGGATCGATCCTAGGTATTTACATTTCTAGAGACTGCCCGTTCCCCGATTAAGCTACGCTGACTTGACAGTTTATGGCAATATAATCAATATAAATATTATTATTTTTTAATACCAAAAAACAGAGACAAAACGATTATTTTTACATAAAACCTCGCTAGATCGATTTTTCCCCCAAAACCCTATATGCTGAATTTCAGGAAAACTGATGGAGCAGTTTCCGAGTTATATATCGATATAATACGAGGTGTGTTCAAAAAGTATCGCGAATTTGAATTTTCGCGAGTTACATATATTCCAATTTCGATTTTTTTGTGGCGTTATGTTGGTACATATGTCTCTCACTTATGCTGACAAGTTGGGCCATTTTGAATGTTCGGTTAATTGTTGACAGCTGCTTTGCTTGCACGTGTTTTGGTTCGTCTTCGATTTTTACCTATTCAAAAAATGGAACAAGGATCGGAAGTATCGATTTTTGTGTGAAAAACGAAATGAAGTGCGCGGATGCATTCCGAATGTGGACTGTGGCATATGGAGAAGCTACTTTGGACAAAAGTAACGTTTATCGGTGGTACAAAATATTTTTAAAAGGCCGATAAGATGTGAATGACGAAGAGCGTGCCGGACGCACGCTCACTTCAACAACAGACGAAAAAATTTATGAATTGAAGAAAATGGTATTGGCCAATCTTCGAATCATCGATAGAGAAATTGCCGAGGACCTAGACAACAAAACAAAAATTGGAAAAACAAAAATTGGCTCTTGCACCTCGATAACGTCCCTGTTCACACATCGCTGCTTGTACGCGACTTCTTGGCCAAAAACAACAGACCAATGATACCGCAGCTACCGTATTCCCCAGATCTGGCCCCCTGTGACAGTTTCTTGTTCGCGAAACTGAAGAGGCCCATGAAAGGACGACACTACACCACGATTGACGAGATAAAGATGGCATCGAAGGAGGAGCTGAACAAGATACAAAAAAATGATTTTTTGAAGTGCTTCGAAGATTTGTAAAAACGTTGGCACAAGTGTATAATATCCCAGAGGGATTACTTTGAAGGGAACAAAATAGATATTTACGAATAAATAAATAATTTTTGAAAATACACAAAATTCGCGATACTTTTTTAACACACCTCGTATATATATATATATATATATATATATATATATATATATATATATATATATATATATATATATAATATATATATACAAGATTAACATATTTTAACATTAAAGATTATCACTTTCATTTATTTCACACTAATTTTACAGGATCTTATTAAAAACAATTTTACTGTATAGAACGTTTTTAATATATGTATAACGTTACTTTACGGAGGTCCATAATAATAAATAAAAATTATTTTGCTATTATCTGCGATAAAAGAAAATATATGTAATGCTAAACGTACAGTGTGCTATCCGTTCTCATACAAGATTCATGCAGAATACAGACAAAATAGAGACAGTGGAGTCTCCTGACTATGCTTCCGTTACGGGGCGGAACGATTGTTGAGATCGTGGTAGTTAATGTGTGTAAATGCTTGTGTATTGTTGTTTTATTGTTGTCAGGTAGTGCATGAGTTTTTACAAATTCTGCACGTATCAGGTATGAGAACGGATAGTACACTCTACATTATATTTTCTTTTATTGCGGATTTGACCAAAATAATATTTTCAATATTTTTGTAAAAAAAATTGTCTGGCCCATTGGCGAAGTTGACCATGACACTACCTTCAGCTCCGCGGGTCACAGGTTCGATTCACGCCGAGAGCCAACACTTTCTACAAACAATTTATTGGTTCTTGCAGCCTGAGTGCATATTTGTATGTATTTAAATCTGAGAATCTTAAGTATGTATTAATCTGTGAAAGCGGTAACACCGTGCGCCTCTTTGGAGGAGGTCTAGGGTTCAAACCCCGGGCAGGCACCAATGAGTTTTCTAGTAAAATTTATGTGTCTAATTGATAATTGTAATTTATCACATTGCTTTTCGGTGAAGGAAAACATCGTGAGGAAACCTGCATATCTCTAGAGAATTTTGGGGATATGTGTAACCTACCAATCCGCATTGGAGCAGCGTGGTAGGTCTTAGCTCCAATCCTTCTCTTCAAAAAAAAAAAATGGAGAGAAGAGACCTATGCCCAGCAGTGGGATAGTAACAGGCCGTTACTTACTTTTATGTATTTAAAAGTATAATATGTATATATTTACCAGTTGGCTGCGTACCATAACACAAGTATTAAGTTACTTTGAGGACGGATGACCGAGTGTATAAGTGTCCTATACTAAAAAAAAGTCTGTATAAGTGTCCTATACTAAAAAAAAGTCAATCTTTAACATATCTCATTGGTACTTCGGGGTTTAAACCCGATACTCTCTTGGAAGAGTCGAATGGTTTCACCGCTGAGCTATTCAGATTCAGAAACCCTACTATACTGCTGAGGATTACTTGGAAGATAAGAATGTGTAGATATAGCTCGCTTAGACCCTGTACAAGACAGTAATGACTAAATGTAACTAGTCATAAGAATTATATTTTTAAAAGAGCAACCGCCGAGTTTCTTGCTGGCTCTTCTCGGTAGGAACAGCTTTCCGAACCAGCAGTAGAGTTGACGATTCAAAAGCACTTGTTTACAAGTTTATTTGAATAAAGAATATGTTGAATTTGAATTATTACAGTTTTTAAGCTTAAAAATTCATACATTGAAAATATTTCTCACGGTGACCGCTGTCCGAATATATCGCGGGGTTGTCTCAACCCCATCCCTTAAACCTGTTATTATTCAAGAATATACTCGTCTCAGAAACCTGTTATGTTTCCCACACTGGACATTACTTTAATACTTTCTTCACTTTAAATTTGACTTTTGACGAGTTAAGAAATATTTATAGCGACATATAATTAACATTTAATCATAAACTAATCAATAAAAAAGTGTAAACAACAAATGTGATATTATTTAGACTGTTATAAGGTTATTAAAAAGTAAATTAGTCCATAAACAAAGTGTGAAAGTGTAAACTGCAAATGTGATAATATTTAGACTGTAATAAGGTTATTATAAAGTAATCTAATCAATATAGAATGTATAAAAAGTGTAGAATGCAAATTTCACAAATTAGTCAATAAACAAGGTGTGAAAGTGTAAACTACAAATGCGATAATATTTAGATTGTCATAAGGTTATTAAAAAGTAAACTAGTCAATAAACAAGGTGTGAAAAATGTGGTAATATTTACTGTGATAAGGTTATCAAAAATGTAAATTAGTCAATAAAGAAGGTTTGAAAAGTGTAAACTGCAAATGTGATAACGATAAAGGTAAAAAGTTAATTATTCGATAAACAGAGCATGATAGTGTAAACTTTAAATGCGATAATATTTACACTGTTCTAAGTTAAAAGGTTATTACAAAGTAAGCTACTCTATAAGTAAAGTTTCAAAAGTGTAAACTACAAATGTTACAATATTTAGACTGTGCTAAGGTTATTAAAAAGTAAACTAGTCAATGAAAAAGGGTGAAAAGTGTAAACTACAAATGGGATAATATTAAGACTTTCATGAGGTTATTAAAATGTAAATTAGTCAATTAACAAAGTGTGAAAGTGTAAACTACAAATGGGATAGTATTTAAACTCCAAAAAACGGAGACAGACTATCCGGTTGAATAAAACACACCACACTCATCTCATACCTAGGTGTCGTATAAGGCGACTAAGGTAAATCGACACGCCATGTGGTATGCGGCTAAGTAGAATAGACCACCTTCATTCCTACCGAGGTGTCGTAGAAGGTGACTAAGGTAAGTTGACATTAGGCAGGCGGCCGGTCGTAATATACCTAGCCAAAAAATATATTTTAACATGTTTGAAATATTTTTCCTTACTTACTTAGAGTGACCAAATAGTTTTTCATTTTTTTGTCAATTTTCATTTTTTGTTACATTTTTTTTTTAAATTATAGAGCAAGGCGCGGTCACCCAGGCATTATGCAGTCGACTGGCCGTTGCATATCCTGTGTAGGAAAAGTATGTCTAACAGGGAGACATGAGTTTATAAGTTGCACATAACAGCTTATACTTATAGTTCATGTTAATATTTGAGTGTTTGTGTGACACAATGTTGAAAAACTTTAATATTTTTTTAATAAAGCTCTTAAAAATCTTAATACCAGTAGCTTCCTTCTACCGTGTACCCGCAGATAGAAAACAAATTACAAATCATCTCCCCGCGAAGACGCTTCCAAGCCAAATGACTCCGTTACAGCTAAATTGCTCGTAGATTGCCGTCTAGCAAAATTTCCGTTGGATTTAAATTCGCACAAGCTGTTGTGTTCACTTTAATGAAATTGTATCGATTTGATTGTGGCCGGAATCGATTTCGTTTAGATTGGAATCGATATAGAAGTATTCGATTAGTAACGTTTCTGTTATCTATACCTAGATTTCATTAAATGTATGGAGGATTTTCATGAAACATAGTATTTAAGGGGTTTATAGAATTAGGCGTTACTTTGCGGAGATCCATTATACAAAAGTAATAATAAAATTATTTTGCTATAATCCGCGATGAAGTAAATGGAGAATATATATAATGCTAAATGTAGAGTGGACAATCCGTTTTTATACCTGATACATGCAGGATTCGCAAAAACACATCCACGCGCTATTAACGCTGTATGCTTTGCGATTTTGTCGTGGAGTCTATCTCCCGATGATGCTTTTATTTAGAACTTTTACAGGTGAAAATTTGTAACAGATTATTAATAGATTATTTTTTAAATTGTAAAAGATTTTTGAATAACTATCACCGTTTGCTTAGCGCACGCAAGTAAAGCTTTCAATTTTGCCGTTTTCGTAACATTTTTTATTGCTAATCCTCTCCTATTCATCTTAGCGTGATGTTATATAGCCAGTAGAAGAATGTTTCTCGGTCTTGTTGTTAGCGCGTTCAAACAATCAAACAAACTCTTCAGCATTATATATTCGTATAGAGTGTAGATTAAACATATCCCAATATATAAACTGAAATCAAATTAATAACAAATTCTCACCTGACATCTCAATTAAACGAGCCGCCATTAGGGCGTTTGCACAATAACAGAACATTAGGGCCGGTATACATCAACGTCAGAACAGTCTTACGTATTTCTTCGGGGTCATTAGCAGAACGACTTCAATTCCGAGGCCCATTTAGATAAAATGTCGGAGATTTCGACGAAGATTCCCTCTCCCTACAACCTTACCCCCCCTCTCGTAAGCCCGCGAGTAATGAGTCGCGAAGATTTTGGGGTGCAAATGTTTATATAGGGTGTGAATTTGAACTATTGGTTTCTTGAACTTCGGTGTTATAAGTTTCCTAATTGATTTGTGTAGGTATGTTGGTTGAGTAGAATAGACCGCCCTCATTTCTTACGGAGGTATCGGATAAGGTGACTTAGGTAAGTCTACCCGCCGCGTGGTATCCGTTTAAGTACAATATACTACCCTCTTTCTTACCGAGGTGTTGTAAAAGGTGACTAAGGTAAGTCAACCCTCCGTGTGGTATCCGGCTTAGTAAAATAAACCACTCTTATTTCTTACCGAGGTGTCGTAAAGGGCGACTAAAGTAAGTCTACCAGCCGTGTGGTATCCGGTTAAGGGCAATATATTAATCTCATTTCTTACCGGGGTGTCGTAAAAGACGACTTAGGTAAGTCAACCTGCCGTGTGGTAGGTGGAGTAGGAATATACTACCCTCTTTCTTGCCGAGGTGCGTGGACGACTAAGGTAAGTTGACGTCAGGCAGGCGGCCGGTTGTAAAATACGTAGCCAAATCATGTAACAACATGTTTATAACATGTTGTGCGCTCCACTTACAGTAGGGTAAGGGCAGGAGGAATATGATTATATTATATTCAATTACTTTTATATTATATTAATTACATAATTATATTATTTTTTTGAGGTATTCAAGAACAGAGAAAAACTATTAAATTATTAATTACATTACCTTTTACCAATGCCGCCATATTTAATTATTATTAAAGCCGCGCGTTTTTTGTCATAGCGTTACTATAAATAGTAACGACTAAATTACGAGAGCCAGACTAAAATGTGTCCATCGACATTAGAGAAAGCAAATAAGATATTGTCTATCGCTGTTTTTTCTGTGTAACTAAACAAAGATAGTAGATTAGATAAAAATAGAAGTATTTGAGTTTCATCTCTCATTATTTATTTTATCACAATTACTTACAGTCTTAGACTCCCCTTACTCTATGGTTTTGAGTTTTGGTTTTGACTGTTGAGAATTTCAGGCTCGCCATCATACCAAATCAATATTGCCAACATAACTATATTGTTATTTTAAAATCGTTCAAAGCATCCTGTAGCAAGAATTTACTTTGGCACCCCTCTAGAATTCATTCGCTTATCTTTACTCTATGCCTCGCGACTGTCTTTGACTTTTATATTGCATAGCTTGGGAGGGGCTTGGTAATTTGGAGGCTGCGAGTTATTTTGTTTATTCCCTTTTCAAAGTCGCCTTTTTTATAATCTAAAATTACGTAGGTAGATAGTAAGCTATCTACTAGATAACACTGGACCTATAAATTTCAGTTAAAGCTATAAATTTCACAGGAGTTTTTTTGGTTGCCGTTACCCGTAACCCGGTTGGAATCACACGTCGTTCCCATCAGCTATCTTCTTCTTCTTTCTCCTGCCCTAATACCACCTTAAGTGGGGTCAGCACAACATATTATTCACATGTCACATAATTTGTCTGCGCCCTTTACGATCGGCCGCCTGCCTGACGTTAACATACCTATTTCGTATTTTACGACATCTCGGTAAGAAAGAGGGTGATCTATTCTACTTTACCGGATAGCGCACGGTGGGTCAACTTACCTTAGCCTTCTTTTACGACACTTCAGTAAGAAATGAGGGCGGTATATTCTACTCAACCGAATACAACACGGTGTGGCAACTTACCTTGGTCGCCTTTCACGACACCTCTGTAAGAAATGTGGGTGGTTTATGGGTCTACTCAGCCGGATAGAACACGCCTAAATATATCTTTTCTTTAATATTTAAATGAGTTAATCTTGCATGCCACTATTTTCCTGAAATTCAGCATGCAGGAGGTTTTGGGGGAGAAATATCGATGTAGCTAGGTTTTATATAAAAAAAGGAAACAGCCTATGTATGCAGGATTTGTAAAAAATACTCTACAAACTAAACTAAATTATTCATATTCAAAATTAACTCAAACTCAAACTAATCGCAAACTCAATCCAATACCGAACCAGCTAAAGATACAGGCCAAAAACTCTACCCTTTTCAATACTTAATACACCACTTCCCCCCCGCCTTGGGGCAATTCTTCAAAGGGTGAAAAAACCCCGAGGGGTGCGCCCAACCCCACCGCCCGCCTTAAAGTAATTCTTAGGGTGAAAAAAGGGGTGGGCACTTAACGGCGAATAGAATGGGAGCGTTTTTGCAGTTCGTATTTGGATTTTAGCGTTTCTTCCATTACGTTGTTATACCCCATCTTAACTCTGTTTAAATGTTAGTATATATTTTTTGTGTTATTATTTAGAATTTTATTTCGTGATTGAACGCTGGCAACATTCTTGGGATCATTCCACGTGATTTGTATAGTATTAGCGTGTAAGTAATTTATAATAATAATAAATAAATAAATTTTTGGGACACTTACACACACGGTCTTCCGTCCCCAAAGTAAGTAACTTAATACTTGTGTTATGGGTGACATACAACTGGTGAATATATACTTATATATTTTTTAAATACATACTTAAATACAAATATACACCCAGGCTCAAAGAACAACAAATTCATTCATAGAAAATGTTGGCCCTCGGCGGGAATCCAACCCGCGACCCGCGGTGCTGAAGGCAGGGTCACTACCCACTGCGCCAACGGGCCAGTCAAAATTTATGGTAAATATAACTTTTTTTTTATTTACAGCAAATATGTACAAGTTATATTTTATACATATAACTTGCATATTTTCGTTGTAATTAAATAAAATAAATAATAATAAGAGTTTAAATATACATTAATATGTATTGATAATCTTAATTTGTTTATTTAATACTTTACTTTCTGCCACTTGGATTTAATAACTTCCTACGACATTTTTGATAACTTCTTTCCACCTTCAAGACCTCCTTTTAGGGTACAGAAGCTTAGAATACAAACTCTGACCTATTGAGCTATATTATCAATTACAGTTGGATACAGAAGGAAGCTGTGATAGCCTACCGGTGACACAGTGCAACTTTTTCAAAGGAGTCGCAGGTTCAATCCCGGACAGGCACTTTTGAGTTTTTCTATTAAAACATTATGTGTGTAATTGACAATTGCAATTTATCACACGCCTTTCGGTGAAGGAAAACATCGTGAGGAAACCTGCATATCTCTAGAGAATTCTAGGGATATGTGTAACCTACCAATCCGCATTGGAGCAGCGTGGTAGGTCTTAGCTCCAAACCTTCTCTCCAAAAACGAAGAGAAGAGGTCTATTAGGTCTAAGCTTAAACCCTTCTCTAAAAACGGGGTTAGGAGGCCTATGCCCAGCAGTAGGATAGTGACAGGCCGTTACTTTACTTTACAGGATACAGAGTAGAGAGTATATAAATAATTTTGTACTACGATAAATTCATTGGACTATAAAAAGCTAAATTTTTAAAGAGCGAAACGTCATTATAACGATTTCGTATAAGCAGTGTTAAACTAAAATTCCCCCCTAAAAAACTTTCTCATCCCAACACTAAAACGCACACAGATAAAAATCTCCCCACCCCTCGACGAACACAGACAAAAAACCTTAACTAGTTAACCCATAGACGTGTAGAGCGTGCCGCGCGGTATGTAGTCGGGAATAACTAAGTAAAAGGAGCGAGAGATAGAAAATTGTTATTGTCTTTTAATTCCTTAAAATGATTAAAGAATGAAAAATAACTACAATTTTAACTGACGATATATTATAATGAATGCTACGAGTGATATAATCTGGAAGACGTACTTTTTGTATGGCAATACGGGAATATTTAGGAAGTCAAATAAAACCTTGCCATTACGAATATTCTATATACCGTTTCCAAGCTAAGAGCGTTGTGGTCTTGATTCCAGTTGTTTTAAGTTTAAAAATTAAATAGATTTATACAAATAGTTAATATTGTTCCTTATTTAAATTGATTTGTAGAGATTTATGTATTATTGCAAATATTAAATATGAAAATAGTGTCCTAAGACTTATTTCGATATAAATCACCTCTTTAGAGTTTCTTAAACAAAGAAAAGCCAAAAAGGCTTATTTATTAATCAATATTATCTCAAAAATGTATTCTTTACATAGAAAATGGTGTAATATACTCGTTAAAGGATTAAACAATGAAGCCAATCCTGTACAGAGTTATCTTTTACGATTCAATATAAAGATTTTTATGAGATATGAATATAATTAATCGACTTAGCATATTTTAATATAATAATAATATAATTTCATAATAATAATATAATTTCATAATAATAATATAATTTCATAATAATAATTTCTAATTTAAGTATCATATACACCATGGGAATCGAAACAAGTTTTAACAATCAAATCGTGTTCTTCAAGTAAAGAACAGGTTTCTTGGTAGGGTTGAAAACTGGACAACGGTCACCGTGAGAAAAGAAGGGAATGGACATTGTATTCATTACAGATAACTGGTTTGGCGATTGTTTGTTATATCTGATTGTGCGACAATTTGGTGACAAGTCTTAAGATAAAAATACAGTTTGCAGAAATACAGTTACGTATATTTTCTTTTGTCACGGATTATGGAAAAACAATATTTTTACAGTATGTATGTGAAGGTGGAAACTTGCAAGTTAAATTTAACCTACTTTCTGGTGTCCGATTGACCTAAAATTTTATATATTAGTCCAGTCCCGATGACAATATATATTTATAATAAGCATTTATGATAAGCATGATAAGCATCATTATCTTGCCCTTATCCCACTTTAAGTGGGACTTGATACAACACACACACAACATGATTTGGCTCGATATTTTAAAAAGTCTAGAATTTATAATATTAGTATGAAAGTATATAAAAATATCATCTAGCCCTTATCCCACTGTAGGTGGGGTCGGCACAACATACTAGAAACAAGTTGTTACATGATTTGGCTACGTATTTTACAACGGCGGTCAACTTACTTTAGTTGTATTTTACGACACCTCGGTAAAAAATGAGGCTGGTCTATTCTACTCAACCGGATACCACACGGTGGGTCAACTTGCCTTAGTCGCCTTTTACGACACCTCGGTAAGAAATGAGGGTGGTCTATTCTACTCAGCCGGATTCCACACGGCAATGATTTGTCAATACTATATCATTCTCAAGCTCGGTCTATCTGTCACTTTCACGGCTAATACATTGAAGCAATATTGTCAAAAATTGTAAACTGACGTTTGCTACATTATATTATGGACTAACATTTTCCCGTTTTTTCAACTAAAAAATTATTGATGTAGATGGATTCTAATGCTTGTCCAGTATAGAATTAAGTATACAAAAGTATATGATTTTGAAATACAGCGCGGTCCGTGCTATACGTCTATGAGGTGCGCCCCCTCGGGCGGGGGGACCCTCATATCCTTGCAGAAATTTTGTTTACTTCTCTCTCGCAAGGAACCGGCAGTCCGGGAAGCGGCGGGAATAGGAACTGCGCGGGGATTGGTTTTGCGTTCCAAGTTTAAATCCGCCCGCTACGTTTTTTGTCTGTGGTCTGTAAATGGTTTTTTATTTTGCGGCCAGCGTTTAGAAATTGTTATTTACTCTGTAAATTATATTTCGATGTTTTGTTTGATGTTATTTCACTGAATAATCTTTGTTGATGTTAGATTTAAGAAGATATTTAATTGTTCAATATCACGACCGTCTATTATATTTCAGGGTTTAATTATTTATTTAGGCCTTAAGTTGTCATTCTTATGCTTGTTATATATTTAACCATTTTTTTTAACTTACACGATTATTTTGAAATTTTAATCTCTATTACTAAGGATATAGATTAAAAATTTATTTTGAAGATAGTATATAACTAAAATTTTATAGTGGGAATGAAATTGACTTCGTTAGGTTACAATTGGTTGACAAATAATTATACTTAACTATGACATAAGTTAAGCTGATACTAACATTATAAATGTCTGTAATGTTTTTCATGAAAGCATATATATTAATGAAATTGGTGAAATTGAACCTTACGTAACATCATATGTACATAAAATATTAAAAATTCCCGTTTTTTCTCCTACAATTCGAAGAAATGCTTATGTTATTGTTGTCGCCAGACTTTGACTGTTTGAAATATATATTGCCTATGTATTCGAATGTCCACGAATGTTATACTAGTAATCATTTTTTAGACCATAAATCAAATCAATTAGTTTATCCTTTCAGTCGTAGAAAATCAAGAAACAAACAGACGTTTACATTCGTGAGGTAAGAACTATAGAATAAACATCATTTTATCTAAAAAAATAAATTATCTACTAGTTTTCCCAGTTAATTTTATCTATGGTAAACATTTTTTACATAAAATAAGCTAGAAGCAGAGGTCTATATGAATTTGTAGAGCAATATGAAAACTCGTGCCTCGACTACGGAACGCGTTCAATCCAAACTTGAATTTAAACGTGGAGTTGTTCCAAGTTCGAAATTTGAAAATTGGGGAGACTTGGCGGGAATTAAATACAATATGGCGGAGCGTTCAAGTTTTGCTTTAGCCAACGAATTTGGAAATACGAATTAAGCATTCTAGAATTCTAACGGTATTATTTTTCAGGGGCTGTCTATTTTAATATACGTAATATATTTAAATAAATAACATCAAAACCAAGTAACAGTGTTCTCTCATTATGACAATCACTTAACAGTTTCGCAAATACATTAATTACATTTAATATATGTAAATATAATTATAAGAAGGAAAATATAGTATATAATTATAAATAGTGTTTTAATTACCATAAAAATGGTTAAAGTGCGTTAACCTTAAAAGCTAGACATATGCTGTCCAAGACTTTTATTTAGAACTCTTAGAGGGGAGCAATTTCGTGATACATGATTTTTTAATAACTTTCACCGTTTACTTAGTGCACGCAAGAAAAGCTTTAAATTTTGCCGTTTTCGTACTATTTTTTATTGCTGCTCCTCTCGTATTCATCTTAGCGGGATGTTATTGCCTATAGCCTTCCCAATCCGACTATCTTACACTGAAACAATTTTTCAAATCGGTCCTGTAGTTCCTGAGATTAGCGCGTCCAAACAAACAAACAAACAAACAAACAAACAAACAAACAAACAAACAAACAAACAAACAAACAAACAAACAAACAAACTCTTCAGCTATATATATTAATATAGACGACTATATAGAAACTATAAATATTGAAAAAGGATTTTTTATATATGTCCTTGGAATACAGTTAATGTTCTACATTCAAACAAACGTCTTCTGTCTCCAAGCCCCCTATATCCCCAGAAACTTAATTTAAATAACAATATTTCAAAGACTCAAATTAAGCACGCAGCTGCGCCTACAAAATTTTCATGTCTAAACTTTACCTGTAATTACAAAATATATTCCGAACTTGTAACTGGATTTAAATAGTAACGTTGACTAGTGATGTGATTATATATTTTATCGACATTAATAATCCATTTTTCTATACTTATTATAAAATAAAGTTCCCAAAAGCTCTCCCTATATGTGATCGATTTTCTCAAAATCTACTAAATAGAATTTAAGTACGGTTTTTACTAAAGTCTGGTGCAATTCTTTTGGAAGGTTTAATAGTTAGTTAATGGTACATTTCCATCATCATCATCATCATCTTCCTACCCTTATCCCACTAAGTGTGGTCGGCACAACATGTTACAAACATGCTGTCACATGATTTGGCTGTGTTTTTACGACCGGCCGCCTGCTTGACGTCAACTTATCTCTGTCGTATTTTACGACACCTCGTTAAAAAAGAGGGTGGTCTATTCCACTAAACCGGATACCACACAGTGGGTCAACTTACCTTAGTCACCTTTTACAACACCCCGGTAAGAAATGAGGGTGGTCTATTCTAAACAGCCGGATGCCACACGGCGGATCGACTTACCTTTGTCGCCTCTTACGACACCTCGGTAAGAAATGAGGGTGGTACTATTCTATTCAGCTGGATACCACACGACGGTTAATGGTACATTTCCATATTATGTAAAAACTTCTACTGGGAGCTTTAGTCGCGTGCGCTGCGCAAACAAACAAAGATATACTAAAGTAATGTACTAGAGAATTGTAGATTTACAAAAATACTACAAATAAGTTCGCGACACCATGCCTCTATCTCTTACGGTTATCACACAATAACTGATTTATGTTTAATATTTCAATTAAATACACTGATTTCCTCGCGGGCTAAGCATCATACACAGCCAGTATTTTATAAATGCGGAAGACTGCCTATCTGTAATAAATATATGGGACACTTACACACATGTTCGTCCGTCCCCAAAGTAAGTAACTTAATACTAGTGTTATGGTAGACAGACAACTGGTGAATATATAGTTATATAATTTTTAAATACAAATATACACCCAGACTCGAAGACCAACAAATTCATTTATAGAAAATGTTGGCCCTCGGCAGTAGTCAAACCTGCGACCCGTCCTGCGACCGCGAGCTGAAGGCAGGATTACTACACAGATAGAAATATATCTAATAGCGACACGTCACGAGTACGTTACGTTTGAGCCTTTTTTGTTAATTTATTGTGCTTATCTGTATGTGTGGTATCCGGCTGAATAGAATAGTACCACCCTCTTTTCTTACCGAGGTGTCGTAAAAGGCGACTAAGGTAAGTCGACCCGCCGTGTGGTATCCGGCTGAGTAGAATAGACCAACCTCATTTCTTACCGAGGTGTCGTAAAAGGCGACTAAGGGAAGATGACCCACTGTGTGGTATCCGGTTTAGTAGAATAGACCACCCTCTTTCTCACCGAGGTGTCGTAAAATACGACAGAGGTAAGTTGACGTCAGGCAGGCGGCTGGTCGTAAAAACACAGCCAAATCATGTGACAGTATGTTTATAACATGTTGTGCCGACCCCACTTAAAGTGGGATAAGGGCAGGAAGATGATGATTGTGCTTATCTGTATCTTCTTTTGTGTGTATCTTTATTCTTTGAGTAACTAACTACGATAGCTACTTAAAAGTCGACACAGTATGTACAGTAATGTAATATTAATATATAATCAAAAAAGGAATGAGAAAAATGAAACAAAAAGCCGAAAATCTATGATACACGTTTTTAATAGTTATTCGTTCAATCAAAAGTTTTAAATTTTGGTATGATGGAATGAACATGTGTTTTTTTACATTTACAAGTCATTATAATTGTACTTTCTAAACCATGCTTCAATCCCATAATCCGTAACTTGACAAAGCAGATATAATAGTAAATAATTTGTTTTAATTCCAAGCGCCGAACGGGCCGGCCCGCTAAATTATTCCACCTCCGGACTGCGATATCAGCTCACTTCCGGCAATCTCTTGAGGTTTTCCTGGCTCGTGCTAAGACGGGAATTTATGTTACGTTTTCTTAGACAACATTTTGTTATGTGGAATTTTAAATATAAATTACAGAATATTCACTATAAGCACTCGCGATTTCGTTCACACCAACTGTAATGTTAATATACCCTTAATAATGTATTATGTGTTTATTTTCGTGTATTTTGTGATTTCAGAAAAGGCAGCTGCCCCTAATGACTGCACTTAATTTATGAATACCTTTGTAATTCTATCATATTAAAATTAAACATATTGTACAATGTGCCAAAAATTATTGTTCTTCCTAACAGCTCAGTTAATTGATTCTTCTAGTATAAATAATAAAGATGACTGGCTTCTTTTTCCCCGACCGATATGACACTCAGACTTTCCATAAGTCCGTTTATAGTCCTCCACGACACGTCGTCTTAAGCCGAGGCTCGGCCTCACAGGAGGCACCCTTAAGGCGACGTTCCCAAGATGTCACGAGCCTCTCCCGAGGCTCGCTCCACTCCACCTCCGGCGATGCTTCTGCGCTCGCCCCAACCTCCCGGTGACGCTGTAAAAGCCGCTCTGGCTAACAGCAAGAAGTCATTTTTCGAATAATAATAAATAATAGCTTCTTTTTAGCACAAAGAATCAGATTCAACGCAAAAACGCTGCCTCCATTTTTGGGACTTTCCACGTAAATATAACTTATAAAGCACTAGATTGTAAGTCATTTAAGTTAGAAATAACATGTTTATTTTCGTAAAATTTTAAATTATCACAAAAGTAAAAATAAAATTATTTAGCTATATTCCGCAATAACATAAACAGAAATTATGTATATTATAATAGTAAAATATAATGTACTTCGTTTTCATACCTGGTCATATGTCAAGGTTCCCGAAAACTCATGCATTACAGACCTCCACCCCCGCTGTCACACAAGCAAAAACTCAACAAACAAAAAAGTAATTCATAATTTTATAAATTATTTATTTTTTACTCAAATCATTTACTAGTGAAAAAAATTTCTCCGGGAAGCAAGAAAATCAATTGGTTTATCGATATTTGATATTAGTAAAGGGCAAATCTACTTGCACCTATGTCAGTGTATTTGAGATAGATTTAAACATATTAAAGTACTCCACTCATCCGTTTCTGCTATTCGTTCAATATACTTTGCCTTTGCCAGAATCTCTTTGGAAGCTACTGGATTGTACTTAATAGAAATTGCTTTTACTACTTTCTATTGTATGTTACTGTACATTTACTGTTTTTCTTTCTTAAAAAAAATGTGAAAGATTTGTGGTAAATGTATTATTTACCATAAGTTATCAAATGTTACTGATATTGCAAATGTTGCTAATTATAGTTCGTATTTAATGATACTTGGATACAAAACTAATGAGAATATAATTTTACTATTCTGCAATCAAAAAAAATATATGCTAAATGTTCTCATACCTGATACATGCAGAATTCGTAACTCATGCACTACCCACCATCAATAACATAATACACAAGCACGGTACATATTCATTGTCACAATATCAATAATCGTTTGGCCCCGTAATCGAGGCATCGTCAGGAGATCGTGGAGTTTATCTTCTCTAAGGTTATAGCAAAATAATATTTTCATTACTTTTATATTATGGACCTCCGCAAAGTAACGCCACTTCTTCTGTCTTCCCTTTTCCTTTTATTTGGGGTCGGGTCTAATTTTGGGATTATTAAGAAAACTGGGATTAAATACATGACTTACTCATATTAGTTAAGATCTTGTTATTGCCCGATTCGAAGGTAACTTTTGAAGAGGACTTTTGATATTTTAAAACAAAAATCTCACTGGTGTCTGCCCGGGTTTGATCCCGTGACATCCTCGAAAGAGTCGCACGGCGTTACCGCTGGGCTACCACAGCTTTTTTGGAAGTTGAATAAAAGCTTTTAATTAAGTTGATAGGTGTACATTTAATTGTTACATCACTATTCAGCGTACAAAGAGACACTAAGAAATTATGTATTCCCCTTTAGCGTAGTTTCAGTAACTTTATTGAATTTGTTCAGAGCTGTTCGTACTGCATTACTTTTGTCCGACGCGTGATCGGAATATCACTTGATACGTAGGGCGTAACATTTGACTGTATTTATCCATTTAAATGTACGCCTTGACTAGCACAAGGACTGAGTCTATGAGTTGATGAGTTGTATATTGGACTCAGATGAGGAATGATAAGACTCAACTATTTGGAACGAATTCAAAATATTCTTTATTCAAGTAAACTTGTAAACAAGTGCTTTTGAATCGTCAACTCTACTTCTGGTTTTGAAAGCTGTTCATACCGAGAAGAGCTAGCAAAAAACTCGGCGGTGGCTCTTTTAAAATGATGTAAAAAAAAATTAAAAAGAAAAATGAAAAAATAATAGGGCAGGTGGGGTTCGATCCTAGGAATTTTTACCTCTTTAGACGGCCCGATACCCAAATATGCTACCATGACTTTACGTTTGACAGCGAAAAATTGTGATTGTATTCAACGTAAATATCAAAAAAAAATTACAGCTCAAAAGCAGTGATATTTTTTTAAAATAAAACTTATCTAGCTCAAATTTTTTCCCCCAAAACCCCCTACATGCTGAATATCAGGAAAATTGTATTATCTATCTATCTATTCTTATCATCTAAGTAATCCTCACCAGTATAGAAGCTTTCTGTATTAGCGTGTTTATAACAGTTTTTTAACTGATATAATGGCAAAGCTAAAATTTATTGCGTAATTTTATTATAGAATCTTATACTCGCCGAATCTTATACTCTTATAACCCACAAACAGGAGCCGCAAGCTTATGTCGGTTCCTACTTTGTCTATTACATACATCGTAATTTTCTTTGAATTATGTATATTTTTATGCACAAAAAAAATTATATTTTATAATTTTAAAATATTTAAAAATATAATTTATAAAATAATTTAAAATATTCATACCAAATATCAAATCGATCTAAGGCTTCGTGAAAAAAGTATATATTGTGAATAATGTATATACCTCCTGCCCTCATCCCACTCTAAGTGGGGTTGGCACATGTTATAAACATTTTGTCACTTAATTTTTGTACGTATTTTACGACACCTCGGTAATAAATGAGGATGGTCTATTCTACTCCTGGATACCACACGGCATTTGGTCAACCAGGCACCATAAATTTAAATTTTCTTAGTCTATAACTTACATAAGTATATAATAAGAAAACCCTTTGTTGTTCTGTATCTTAACAATGTTAGTAAGCGTTATATAATAGAAAATTCAATGACAAAGCAAATTGCTTTCCGTCGTGTATAGCTGAATTTATTGCCTCCCCCGGAGAAAACATCGCGTAAAGGAAACTATAGAAATTAACGAATTATTATTACATAATTATATTTTACTAGTGGTAATTAAACTAAATGGCATTTTAAAAATTATTGCCTATGAATTAATCATCACCCTCCTTGCCTTATCCCACTCTAAGTGGGGTCGGCACAATATGATATAAACATGTTGTCGCATGATTTGGCTAGGTATTTGAAGACCGGCCGCCTGACTGACGTCAAAGTATCAGCCGTACAACACCTCGGTAAAATTTGTGTGAACCTCGCTGCTTTTTGGTATGATTGTTTAAATTCTAGTTTTATTGTTTTATATTACTGCTATTTTTATAAAGTAATATAAATTTGGAGTTAAAAAACCCTAACCTAACGTATCCCGGAAATAAATATACGTACTATTTGGAATTGTTACTGAAACACAATTAATGGCCGCTCTAAAGAAAGCGTTAACGATAATGCGGACTTATCGGGCCATACACAGATACGGACTCTATATCTTTAATATTTAAATCAGTTAATCTTATAGTACATAGGTGACCGAGCCTTGCTAGGTTAATTTTTTAAAAGATATATAAATGACGACATGTGGGATTCGAACACTGATTTTGAACGTTTTCGGTCCACCCCTTACCCATCGGCTATCGCAACGTTACGTTTGACAGCTAAAAAAATCCTTTGCTTTCAATTCTACATTATACCATATTTTTAATGCCCAAAAACAGGGATTTTTTTAATAATAAAACCTAACTAGATCGATTTTGTCTCCCCTAAAACCACCTACATGCTGAATTTCAGGAAAATCGTTGTAGCAGTTTCCGAGATTCAGAAATGATTTCTAAAGTCGTAATAGCTTAGTGGGGTAATGGGGCGGTTCGAATAATTATAATACCCCAGTTCGAGTCCAGGTATCTCATATCCCTTTTTTCATATAGCATCTTTTTTATATCTTCTAAAAACAATACCGATCAAAGTTTAAAGTGAAATAAATTAAAGTATTTTTTGAAATAAAACATTACGCAACCTTGACATGAGGAATAAGGTTGTAAACGCGAGTGCGTTGCGAAAAGTGATCGGGCGAGACTAACGGAAGTTGAGAAGGAGATGTAACTTAGTGAAGATAGGAAGAGATAGTTTTAGTTTTTTCATATTTTTCACCACTGAGATGAGGATGAATGTTGAAGGAAAATCCTATATTTGTATTAATTAATGATGCAAAACAGTCAGCTACATAATCTTGCAGATTATTGCAACTTCAACACCCCGAAAAACACCAAAAAAGTCGGAAACAGTCCATATTATTTAAATTATAATACATAATTACAATATAATGAATATGTCCTAACAAAATTTTTTTTGTAAGTAAAAAATTATTAAAATATTAATTTGCTTTTATACTATTAGGTTGCGAATAGTAAAAAAATTTAGACCGCAATTGAATTTTTTATGATCGGTGTACATTTTGTTCTATGTAAATTGGCTGAAATAATGAATCTTTTGTTTATTTAGTTTAGGATGGAAATAATAAATTGATCACTTTTAATAAAAAAATAAGTATGATTTTTCATTAATAAAATAATAATTTCAGGATAAAAATGTTTAGCGTATCATATTTATTTAAGAACAATTTTGGAATTTAATAATTTTTAGAGGTCATCATTAACGCGAACCATTGCCTTGGGTAAATATTCGAAGTTTGCGATCCAAAAAAAATTAATAAACCGTAGATAGAGTCCGCCCCTGTTGGCCCGCGTTCGAAAATATAAATTGAGATTCATATATTTAGGGGTCTAAAAGTGCTTTGAAAAGTAGTTGGAAGGGTCTAATTCCTTTAGTTTTACTGCCTTTTTGGGGGGTTTTTAGTTCAGTTTCGGGTCCGCTGTTTTATAAGGGTCGATGTTTGGATAGGCCGACCTTTTTTAGCCGTTCAGGACCGAATAGTTTTAGTTTTGCACGTAAAATTTTGGCGGATTACATGCGAAAGTTCTTTCCTTTGTTTTTTAGATTTAGAGGATTAATTTATATAATACTAGCGGCCTGCCCTTGCTTCGCACGGGTATAAAATAAATATCCCTTGTCACTCAGTGTAAAAAAAATTATTAAAATCGATCCAGTAGTTTTGATTTATTCATTACTGCCCGTGGCCCGCAAGCGTTAAATTTGGAGAAAAACAATTTCCTCTCCCTATACCAAGAAGATTTCCTGCTATCTTTGGAACATCTTAATTCATATAGTACATTTTACTTATTTACGTTTACATTTTTCTCTATGTATTTTATTTTAACAATTAATTACAAAGTCTTTATACACAACATTTGCGTTATGTTATTCTATGTCATAGTCGTTTTTGTTATATCACGTTTTAGAGTGACGACGGAAACGCGGTCGAACGGGATAAAAATCCTATGTCCGTCTCCTGATTCTAAGCTACCTCTCTACCAATTTTCAGCCAAATTGGTTCATCCGCTCTTGAGTTATAAATCGTGTAGCTAACACCACTTTCTTTTATATATATAGATTTTTAATGGTAATAAAATATAACGTATTAAGTCATCAAAATCGAAACTGTGTGCGCCTGTGTAAGCTACACAGGCGAACACAGTTTCGAATTAGCAACTAGTCTAGGTAATGGAAGAAAAACTAGATTTAGATCACTACATAGTATAAAACAAAGTCGCATTCCCTGACTGTCTCTATGTCCCTATGTACGCTTAAATCTTTAAAACTACGCAACAGATTTTTATGCGGTTTTTTTTACAGACAGAGTGATTGAAGAGGAAGGTTTGTACGTATAATAACATTCAATACGAAGTAGTAGGATTCTGTAAATAATTACATTTTTTTCTGCTTACATTGCAAACTCAGGCTGAACCCTACGAGATTTATCAAAATGATGTACTAAGTATTTGTAAACCTTGAAAAGGTCTACAGAAAAGTCCACGATAGTATATGTCTATCTCTTATGGATAACCCACAATAGTATTTTTTATCATTTACTTTTTACGAAAAATAATGCCTTATGTTCGAAGCAATTTTTATACTATACAGCATCGAATTTAGCAGCCTTATGTCGCTCTTTCAAGAATTTTGTTTAATGACAAGAAGCTGTGAATGTTGTATATAAAGAAATTCTGTAATTAATTGTAAAAATAAAATACATAGGAACAAATGTAAAAAATAAATAAGTAAATATGTAGTATACGAATTTAGATATTCCAAAGATAGCAGGAAATTTTCTTGGTATAAGGAGAGAGGAATTGTTTTTCTCCAAATTTAACGCGTGCGGGCCACGGGCAGTAATGAATAAATCAAAACTACATACTCGTCTCTACATAATATTTACGTCTCAAGTAAAAGCTAGTTAATAAATATTTTTGATGTAAATAAATAAAATTGTAAAATATAGTAATGTAACAAAATTAATTATCCTCCCCAAAAATGAAGTTGAAAAATTGATTAAAGCTCGCGCCGACCGCATGCCGTGCGAGAGTTAGTTCTGCGCGGAAACGTCAAAGTTTCGCGAGGGGGGCTCGGGAGCTTTAGGGGTATGGGGGCAAAAAGGGGGGGCAAAAATGAGCGCGCTGAAGACGGATCGGGGAAGTTTAAAATTAGACTCGCCTCGCCCGCCTGTTCTTTCACACTAAATAGACAATGTTTCGTGAAGGATGTTGGAACAAAATTGCTTGAGGGTACTTTAATTTCTCTATGTATTATACGGGTTAATTTATATTCCTTCTAGGATATGCGTGCATATTTTTGAATCTATGGAATTTATGGAAGTTTAAATAATTCCATAAATTACTATAACTCTACACATTTTCTGTCGCATGGTATCCGGCTGAGTAGAATAGACCACCTTCATTTCTTATCGAGTTGTAAAGGCCGAGTAAGCTAAGTTGACCCGCCGTGTGGTATCCAGGTGGTGGAGGTGTCGTAAAAGGCGACTAAGGTAATGTCACCTGCCGTGTGGTACACGGCGGAGTAGAATAGCCGACCCTCATTTCTTAACGAGGTTCTCATACCTTATACATGCAGGATTAGTTAACGCACGTATCACAAGATACCACCAACAGCACGCTATGACAATCTCAATAATCATTTTGCGGTTTTGTCGTGAAGCCTATCTCCTGACGATGCTTAGGTTACGGGGCGAAAAGATCGTTGAGATTGTCGTAGTGAATGTGTGTAATGCTTTTGTTGTCTTTGTGGTAGTATCTTATTTCACATCATAACTTTTGAAAACACAAAGCTTTGAAAATGTGTTTAGTTTATTTTTGTAACATCTTCATTGTTAAAATCTTCATCCTACTAATATTATAAATGCCAAAGTTTGTGAGTATTAATGTATGTGTGTTACACTTTCACGGCCGCTGAACCGATGTCAATGATATTCCGCACAATTTTTCTTTAACCACCGGAATAGCATATAGGCCAGTGTTTCCCAACGTTGGGCCCACGACCCACAGGGGAGCAATTTGATGGGGGGGCAACGACACGAGTTTAAGCCTTACTCTCTGGGTCATTGAAGTGTAATACTAAATTTGGGTGCCAATTTTAACAAAAAAATCTATTATTTGTTTTAAGTGGACAATTCGACTGGCCCGTTGGCGCAGTGGGTAGTGACCCTGCCTTCAGCTCAATGGGTCGCGGGTTCGATTCCCGCCGAGGGTCAACATTTTCTATCAATGAATTTGTTGGCCTTTGAGCCCGGGTGTATATTTGTATTTAAGTATGTATTTAAAAAATATATAAGCATATATTCACCAGTTGTCTGTCACCCATAACACAAGTATTGAGTTACTTACTTTGAGGACGGACGACCGTGTGTGTAAGTGTCCCATATATTTATTTAATTCAATTATTAATATTAAAATTTATGTATATTACAGCAAAACAGGCAAGCAGGGGGCAAAATAATTTTCAACGTGGGGCATGGACCAAAAAAGGTCGGGAAATACTGATATAGGCTATAAAAATCCTGTTAATACTAAAGGGATAGGATTACCTTGAAAACCGCCATCTATTATCGAGCTATCCCACAGTCCACGCGAACCAAGTCGCGGGTGAAAGCTTGTTATAATAAAATATTCCATCACAATACAGTTCTTAATTAAAATGTGAATGTATTCGCTACGTAATTCGCCATCTGCCAAATGAGTTCGCAAAGTTATTGTCAAAGAAGCTGCGAGACTCCTTCAAGTTTTGATAGAATTTTCAATTACCTTCCTTTGTTTCGAGAACTCGCTCCCGGGGACACACACAGACGTGTGTAAACATGTACGTGTTTATTTTAAAGTTAAAAGTTTTATATACTTTTCTAACTAAAGATTGGTTTTCTAAAAATTAAACCCGTTACTCTGATTGTTTGATAGAAAGGCAATTAAGGTAAGTAAGTAACGGCCTGTTACTATCCCACTGTTGAGAATAGGCCTCTTCTCTCCGTTTTTGGAGAGAAGGCTTGGAGCTAACACCTACCACGCTGCTCCAATGCGGATTGGTAGGTTACACATATCCCTAATTCTCTAGAGATATGCAGGTTTTCTCTTGTTCCTTCACCAAAAAGCGTGTGATAAATTGCAATTATCAATTAGATACATAAGTTTTTAATAGAAAAACTCATCAAAATGATCGTTTCTAGAGATTCATATGATCGCTGGGCTATCACAGCTTCAATTAAGGTAAATGCACTAGTAATTCACTATGTTATAGTATTTGACCGTTTTGTATGAAATTTAAAATAATAAGCGTTTTGTTTGTTGTAGCTGGTAAAAATAAATTTATAATTACCTATTACCATCTATTAACAACTGCCCAAAAGCTCAGCTCATTGTTTAATATTTAAAATTTAATATTATTAATCAATATTTCTCGACCTTTGACGCATAAGGTCTGATGTGTGTTTTGATGACAAGAGAGCGAAAAGAAAATTTGTAAACTAATCGGGATAGTATTTTAGTTTTTTATAGATAATTCTTAATGAAATATTGCTAATATTTTAGTGAAAGCTTATATGTTTCGATTCCTAACACTATTAATCTTAAATTTATCTCATTAGATTAAAAAAACTCATTTTTTTAGAAACCTAAGACATTATTCACCTTTGGTCTTATGTCGACATTCGACCTTAAGCCTCTGATGTCGTGATTTGTTATTAGCTACAACAAACAAAACGCTTATTATTTAAAATTTCATACAAAACGGTCAACTGCTAGTGCATGGTCAAATACTAGTGCAGTTACCTTAATTAATGTTTTAAATAAATATATATTAAAATGTTCAATAATGTAATGTCCTGTTTTACCCCTTTGCTGGGTATAACGCCGATAGATTTTAGCCGATAGCCAATAGCATAAATTATTTAAAAAAAAGTTATAAATTAAAAAAAAAACTTTTTTGATAAATAATGATAATAATTTTAAATAATAGTAACAAATTTGTCCATTATTTCCATAAGCTTAAAATACTTAAAATCTGCACTCAAAATTCCGTTACTAAAAATACTACATAATACGTTTCAATTAAAACAATATCCAAGGGGCTTATAGGTCTATAGGGGTTAATACATCTATTCTATTTAAATTAAATAATAGCAATTGTAATTAGCAATATCGTCTATCAATTATTTCACAAATTATAAGCTAATAATAGTAATAACTAAATGTAACTAGTAATGAGAATTTTTTAAAAGAGCAACCGCGAATTTCTTGCTGGCTCTTCTCGGTAGGAACAGCTTTCCGAACCAGCAGTAGAGTTGACGATTCAAAAGCACTTGCTTACACGTATATTTGAATAAAGAATATTTTGAATTTGTATATTAAACCAATAATAAGCTACGATAGCCTAAAGGTTAGACAGCATGACTCTCTCAGTTTCAAACCCCAGAAGAGAGCTATATCCACACATTCTTATCATCTAAATAATCCTCAACAGTACAGTAGGCTTTAAGTATCAGCCTCTTTTTAACAATGTTTTTAAACTGCTGTAATGGCAAAGCTAAAATTGATCGCGGAATTTTATTATAGAATCTTATACCCAAACCCACAAACGATTTACGTACTTTTGCAAGGCGCAATGCAGGAGCCGCCAGCTTATGTCGGTTCCTGATTTGTATTTTATATATATCACTTATAGTTTTATAATTCTTTAATTTGTGTACATAAATTAAATTGCTTTAAATATATAATGTGAAGCTAATGTATGAATACTTATTTCCTTAAACTTTTCGCAGGGAATCACGCGGAATTAAATTGTAAATGCCACGGATGGCTCTTTTTTGTCAAATAAGTTAATCAAATCAAATCAGAATAATCTTTTGTCAAATAATATCTTTCAAGCACTTTTGAATCGTTAAGGATCAATATGGTTAATGAAGCTACAACTGGTTCGGAATGTTGCTCTTCTAGCGGAAGAAACTCGGCGGTCAATCTTTTAAACATTTTCAATTTTACATTATTATTATTAAACCGCAGTCTTATATGAAGCTGAAAGGATTTTCAAATCCAGGCATTTATCATCCAAATAATCTTTAATTTTGTAATATGTTTTACGTATAAGAATATCTCTTATACTAAATTTAAACCTTTCTGTAGACTGGTCTAGTATGGATTGCGGAATTTTATTGTAGAAGCGAATACCGAGACCATCGAATGAGTTGCTTACTCTGCTGAGTCGCGACACAGGTATCACAAGCTTTTTGTGACCTCTCGTATGTCTATGATATCTATACAACGAATTTCGTTTTATGCATATGGAATTACACTTTATTTATTTCCGTACACTTAGCATTACATATATTCTCTTAACACATGCGGATTACAGCAAAATAATTTTATTGTAACTTCTTTTTTAATTTATCCTTAGCTTTGGCTATGGGTTGGCGATTACGATGGGATCCACATTTAAGTTGACGTAAGCAAAGTCGCGGGTTTGATAAAGATTGAGGCTTAAAATTTTGCTTTACTACTTTAATTGCGTTCACAATCTGTATGCAAAACTCGCTCCTATTCTAGAATATTTAGTTTTTGCGCTCAGCTTCAACAGATTTCAATTGGAGTTGTAATTGAATTTCGCAAACTTGTATTGCTTGACGGCAAGACGATTTCCATTAATTCAGTTACAATGACATTTCTTTAGATAAATATCTTAAAAGGTAGATAAATTTGAATATAAAAATAATTTACAACTTAAGAAATCATCATTTTACTGCTCTTATCTCACTCTAAGTGGGGTCTGCACAACATGTTTAAAAGCTGTCACATAATTTTGCTAGATATTTTACGACCGGTCCCCTGTCATACTCAGTTTAGTCGCCTTTTACGACACCTCGGTAACGGATGAGATTGGTCTATTCTACTAAGCCGGATACAACACGTTGGGTAAACTTATTTTGGTCGCCTTTCACAACACCTCGGTAAGAAATGAGGTTGGTTTATTCTACACAGCCGGATACTACATGACGGGTCAACTTACTTTGGTCGCCTTTTAGGACACCTCGGTAAGAAATGAGGTTGGTTTATTCTACTCAGCCGGATACCACACGGAAGGTCAACTTATTTTGGTCATTTACCACACCTCGGTAAGAAATGAGGGTGGTCTATTCTACTCAACCGGATATCACACGGCGTGTCAACTTATCTTAGTCACCTTTAACAACACCTCGGTAAGAAATGAGGTTGGTTTATTCTACTCAGCCGGATACTACATGACGGGTCAACTTACTTTGGTCGCCTGTTAGGACACCTCGGTAAGAAATGAGGTTGGTTTATTCTACTCAGCCGGATACCACACGGCGCGTCAACTTATTTTGGTCATTTACCACACCTCGGTAAGAAATGAGGTTGGTTTATTCTACTCAGCCGGATACCACACGATGGCTTAACTTATAACAGCCGGATGCCACACGGCGATATCTGAATATGGTTAATTGATATATTTTCTATAATCGCGGATTATAGCAAAATAATATTTTCATTAGTTTAGTATTATGGACCTCCGCAAAGTAGCGCCTAATTCTATAAATTAATTAGTAGAATATTAATTCTACTAAAATCTCCTTCTATATTATTCCACAATAAATGACACTTAATGTCAATTATCGTTGAACATTAAATAACTACGCAATCACAAATCGCCGTCAAACATTAAACACCCTAAATAATCCACACGACACAGCAGTAAAACACCGACTTTGCATTCGTACCTCCGAATAACTTTTCACCCCACGAAGACGGAAAATTTACATAAATTTACAAATTTCCCAGCGAAATAAGGCATGGCATAGTTCGCGGGTCGCCCCCCTAGTTGGGGGTGGGGCCGTTTTTCATGTTTAATTTTAACTTTGTATTAATATTTCCAGTCTTTTGGGGGAGAGTTTTATGCTGGCAACCTTTTGGTTTTCGCGCAGCTACGCTTGGGAAACGTTTTAGTTTTGTGTAATTAGTTTGCGAGTTGACGCGCGCTTGTAAAAATTAATGAGCTCTTCAAGTAGGGATGTATGTGTACCATAGATTATAATATTTTTGAATACATTATTGCCATTATAATAACATTAAAAAAAAGTCAAGGTCAATTAAATCTCAAAATTGACTTTTATTAAATCGAGTACCTACTGATAATTATGGATCATCTCGTTATTTGTATAATTTAATAATTTTCATTAAAGCAATGTTAATCTAAGAATTATAATTTTTATAACAAGTTAATATTTCTTTTACACTTTATCTACATAATAATCTTTACTTATACTAGCTATCGTTAAGTTGAAATAATAATACAATGATCTTATATTGGTTGATTCACCCAAAGTAACTAAATTAAAAATGAAATAAAAATTTAATATCTAGGTACCATAATGTTTTTAATTTATTCATTTTGTACACCATAACTGAATTAAAAATTGGCAATTAGTCTATAGAACGTTCACGTTCCTTCTTTCGCGTTCGAATTATTTCAAAATTGCTCATAATATTAACAAATTTTTTAAAACCACAATCCCACTTATTATTTAATCTGTACCTGCCCACAGCTAAAAAAATGATTAGTATGCAAATGTCATTTCTTGCGGCGCGATACGTAATATTAAAACAAATACCTCAATATCAGGCTCCGGCTAAGCCGAGCCGTAAAACAAGGAGCGAATATTAAAACGGTAGGAACGCCATTAAAATGCGTAATTGCTGGATTAGACCGCCCAAGATTCCTACTGTCGTGCGAAACTGAAACTAGCACAGATTAAATACGTTTCGGGCTACAGAGTACCTACTTTTGTTTTTTTTTAATAGGCAATTAAGCTGAACATTATAATGCCAGGTAAATACATGGTAATTTATAAAATTAGGCGTTTTGCGGAAGACCAATATAGAATTATTTTGAATTTATCGCAGATTATAGCAAAGTAATGTTCATATATGGTAAATTAATCGTGACATTTTATATGTCGAATTAAAAACATGGATGGGCGATCGATTGAATGTTTTTATATTTGAGGTAAAAATATAATTTTAATTAATGGTATTATTATATTATTGTGAAATATAAAATAATAAAAAAAGAAATCAAAATACCTAATAAAGATAACATAATTAAAAAGAATAAATATTAAGAATAATTTTGCGCATTAATAAATGTGTTTCATTAGTATATTAGCATAATAAAGATAATATTAAACAAATAAAATCTATCATCATTAAAATATAACAATAAATATTAAACTTTAAAAATAAGGCTTTTTCAAAAAGATTATATTTTCATAAAGAATTATTTTTATTAATTTTTATTTTTATTATAGTATTAATTTATTTTATTTTATACAATAGATAAACAAAGAACAATTATACTCTATGGTTCGTCCAAGATGGCGTATTGCTAATTTGTAGCCCGCTACGCGGTCGACGTGCTTCCCATACATTATGTGCAGGTCTCAAGATTAAGCGATTTACAGAGCTAGGCTTTTTCGATTAGGTATGCAACATAGACTGCGAATTGTTACCTACCTAAATTACCTACTACTAACTAGTGTTTATTTTGAACAAAATATATTGTATTTAGTTATAGGTTTGCGCTTTCACATTTTCATAGTTATGAATATATAGGTAGTCTAAGAGAAAAACGTACAGACAGAGAAGTGGTTATACAGACAGCTTTCGGGGACTTTATTTTATAATAAGTATAGGTAATTCAGGTTAAATCGCAGATATATGCCATTACAATCATCATTGAACCTGAAGAATGATTTTAAATCTGACTATAATTTGCATAAGAAAATTATTTTTTATGACAGTCGCTTTACGAACAAATAATCTCTTCTAAGTTACTATATCATTATCGTTTTTATACAGCAATTTATTTCGTTTCGTATATTAATAATATGGATATAATAGCAAAGTTAATGCTTCTCAATCAATAATTAATTATTTTGTTTTTTTTTATTTAAAACTATATTCGCTTGAGAAACGCGTAAACCATAGTATACTTGTCTATGGAACTTTTCAAATTTTGAATTCCTATGAACGCTACACGCGTTACTAAATTTAAACAGATTATTCATTAATACACTAAGCTCAATTTGAATTTGGAACAATTTCTTTTAATTATAAATTCAGAATAAAATGAGTATTGTATTTTGAATGAAATTGTACAGATTAATATAATATTCAACGCTAGAAGTTATTTCAGTGTTTCGGAACGAAGGTTATTTCATTCCAAATTTAAAGCAATAAAAAAGTTAGACAGTACATAATGTTGGAACAAGATAATAAAGCTCCATAATGAATAAAACCCTCGTATCTGTGTAATATGAAAAAGAAAAAACGTATTAAAACATTCATAAAACGGGGTAGAGAAACTTTTTGCCTCCACGCGGGCGGCGTGCCCCCTCGGTACATCTATAAATCTATATGACGTCATTAAGAAAGCTGAATAGCACCGTCTTATCTATACCTGTCTCTTTCTCGCGCGTACTTTTTTCGCCTAAGCGGTAAAAGAGCGACGTCTTAAGAAAGAAAAGAGTGATCGCATCTCTCGCTCGCCACCTTACAATGGTGAAAAGACGGTGGAAAATTAAATAATACTTTGTCGTTTATTGAAATTGCGACAGGAGGGGGGGGGTAGAAAATTTTAGGGGAGGTAAAAAGGTATTGATTTTAGTGAGATTAGACGGTGTTTTACGCTTATTTTGCGGTATTGTTTAGCTTAGGATCGCGACTTAAGAATTTATTCTTTATTTGAAATTAAATAAAGTAATTTATTCAGTCAGGTATCCGGTTGAGTAGAATAGACCACCATTTCTTACCGAGGTGCGGTAAAAGGTGAGTAAGGTAAGTCAATCCGTCGTATGGTATCTGGCTGAGTAGAATAGACCACCTTCATTTCTTACCGAGGTGTCTTAAAAGTCGAGTAAGGTAAGTCGACCCGCCGTGTGGTATCTGGCTGAGTAGAATAGATCACTCTCATTTCTTACCGAGGTGTCGTAAAGGCGACTAAGGTAAGTGGATACGCCGTGTTGTATTTGGCTGAGTAGAATAGACCACCCTCATTTCTTACTGAGGTGTCATAAAATATGACTAAAATAATTTGACGTCAGGCAGGCGGCCGGTCTTAAAATACGTAGCCAAATCATGTGACAACAAGTTTATAACATTATAAAACAACGATATTTTTCCTTTATACTTATGTAATAAATAAAAAGTAATTCCCTCAAAAGTCAACCCATTTATTCTCCTATATTTTTATTGGAGCCTTAGTGTTACATTTAGTTTAGTTCATTTGAGTTTACTTTAGTAAAGTGTTGTCCTTACATATAATGATGTGCATGCCGTGGGACCTAAAGGCAGTGCATTCAACGCCTTTTTGTGCCGTATTTAGTTTATTCTAATGTTTTAATGTAACTGCCACTGGTTATTCCGAATAAATAAAATTAAAAATAAAATATAATGACGGCGACAATGTTGTTTTATATTATTGGCTAACTATATGAAGGATGTTGTATTTAAAACATGTTACAACATGCTATGCCGACCCCACTTGGATTGGGATAAGGGCATGATGATGATGCTATATTCACAAATTCTATATTATTAAATTAATTCATCATCATCCTCATGCCCTTATCCCACTCTAAGTGGGGTCGGCACAACATGTTACAAACATGTTGTCAAATGATTTGACTACGTATTTTACGATCTTCACTCCTGACGTCAACTTCCTTAGTCGCCTTTTACGACACCTCGGTAAGAAATGAGGATGGTCTATTCTACTCAGACGGATACCACACGGCGGGTCAACTTACCGTAGTCGCCTTTTACGACACCTCGGTAAGTAATGAGGGTGGTACTATTCTATTCAGCCGGATACCACACGGCGTACCAAGCCAGTTCATTGTAAGATGTTAAAACAGATTGTACCGACCCCACTTAGAGTGTTATAGGATAGGGTAGGAGAATGACGACTCGATTACAGGCCTGCCTAATTCTAACCTACTCCAGTACAATAAACTCTATGGTAAAACCTCTATTAAAACGATAAAACGATAGGTGATGTGTACAATAGACAAAGCAGGAACCGACATAAGCTTGCGGTTCCTGCTTTGCGCCTTGCAAAAGTGCGTAACTCGTTTGTGGGTTTTGGTATAAGAATCTATAATAAAATTCCGCAATCAATTTCAGCACTGCCATTACAGCAGTTTAAAATCACTGTTAAAAAGAGGCTGATACAGAAAGCCTACTATACTCTTGAAGATTATTTAGAAGATAAGAATGTGTGGATATAGCTCTCTTTGAACCTGTACAAGACAGTAACGACTTAATGTAAATAATATTAAGAATTATATTTTTAAAAGAGCAACCGCCGAGTTTCTTGCTGGCTCTTCTCGGTAGGAACAGCTTTCCGAACCAGCAGTAGAGTTGACGATTCAAAAGCACTTGTGTACAAGTTTATTTGAATAAAGAATATTTTGAATTTGAATTTGAATTTGAATTACATCTTCATATCCTATCTATCTACTTTTAAAATACTTCTACTGTAATTAACAGTCTCATAGTTCATATTTTAATAAAAAAAAAGAGATATTAGTAATAGGCAAACCAGGAACCGAAATAAATTAATAATACCCAGGATACGGCTTCAGAAAGTTCGTAGATCGTTTGTGGGCTTCGGTTTACATTTTTATAATAAAATCCCACAATCTATTTGGACTTGCCTTTACACAAGTTCAAAAAAGCAATTAAAAAGACACTTATTCATAAAGCTTATTATACTGTTGAGGACTATGTTGATGATAAGAAAGCTTGGATTTAAATTGCGACCAGCTACGCACTAGATTATATTGTAAATCTATTTTTTTATTTGTTCTTAATTAATTAAGACATAATTGTGATACGTAATTTTGAAAAGAGTGACCGCCGAGTTTCTTGCTGGTTCTTCTCGGTAAGAGCGCCTTTTCGAACCAGTCGTAGCTTCAGTATAATTTGACGATTCGAAAGTGCTTGTAAAGGCCAATTTTAATAAAGAATTATTAGAATTTGATTTTGAATAGAACACCTAACTGAACAAATATATAGAACATAGAAGGTCTTTACGAATACGAAATTCGCGTATTTGCTGCCAACAATGGTATGTATAGCAACACTGCGTCCTAATTAAATTAGCCCCATTTAAATTCGCCTTTCGTTTATGAAGCCTCAACATCTTGAGACGTGAAAGAACATCTACAATACTAAAGACCTTAAAAATGTTACAGAAACCTGCTATAGTCTAGCGGAACAAGATTGTGTTACCGCGATAATCGATTAAGAAAAAAGAAATATTGGGGACGAACTGCACGACATCATTTAAATATTTGATAATTTCAATATTATTAAGATCTTAGTATTCCGTGTCAGAAATAACCAAAAATCTCTTATCTTTGGTGAATAAATTACTAAATAACTTCTTGACCTCACAATAATTCAAATGTACGTAACAATAAGGGACCAAGTTACATTGGTCGACGCGCAATAAAGATGTATACTAAACAACGAGACACTCCAACAATGGCTAAATGATAAAACTTACCCACACAAAGTTACCAAAAACTACCAAATCTTACCCAATAGAAACTGACGGCACAAAACCTCACACCACGTGGGTGCTTTATCTATGCCGTTATCATTCTTCGGTAGAATAAAATTGGCAATACAAAAGCGGGTGGCAACTTACCCCCTGACAAAGGCCGGGCAAATAAGCCATTAAAAGCGTTGCGACGGTACTGAGCTATAAAATCTCTGCTTCTTGCCCCCTTCGCCCCTATAGGGGTACAGGCCGCCCACCCCCTGCCTTCGCGATAAACTGCTTTTATGCCGTTCGTACTATAATTAAAATGGCTTGACGTTTTCTAGCGAACACTATAAAAGACCTAAGACCAGGCATTCGAAATTCAATTTTCCAAATTTAATTAGCTCTCGAAACAAGCATTCTACTTAAATTGATAAATATATGAACTGTTTTTAATTTAAACACAAAAGATAAATATTTTAATGAATGAATGACCACTTATATTGAACATCGCATTAATAAAAGTAAAAACTTAAAAATAATTATCTAAAGTATAACTGAAGTAGTTATACAATCAGGCGGACTTATCGCTAAATAGCAATATCTTCCAGACAACCAGGTTTTAAATGTTTGAATATTTACAAATTTTAATATAATAATTACAATATTTTAATATTTACACATTTAAATAATCTTGTTTTATTATTTTAAATACTCATTTATATTTATTTATTTCCTTTTTCTTTTCTTTTGTTTATACCCTTTAATAATTCTAAGATTAAAAATATTAGCCCAACGATAAACATACAATATCAATATGAAAAAGATTAGTCAATAATTCCAAATTAGAACAAACCTGTTGTAGAATTTTAATTTGGAATCAGACTAGTTTTTAAATTGTATCCGCTGACCACGTGTTGAACAAGGGTTAAAACTAGATTTCTTTTTATTAGAATTTTAAATAGGATTTTATTAAAGCGAGTTTTCCAGAAAGTTGAATAACTTGATTAACAGGATCGAACCCCTGTATTACTGCAGTATTTTTAAATACTTTGAATTTGAAACTTTGGAATATAAAAAGTTTCTGTTACGGCTACAAAAGTAAATTCTATTAATAATAGAATTTGGTACAATGGAAGTTTATATATCGAGCTAATATTGGAAGAAAAATTCCACTTCTCCTTCTGGAATAAGAATCATACATATATGGAATAATTAAGGGTAATTTAACATTTAAGTCTTGCGAACAAAGATTACCACACTATGAAATTGCTCAGTATAACGCGCCATAACATAGCTTTGACTTTAGATCATGTATCTCCCAAACAGATCGAGATTCAATTCTTATGTTATCTACATGATATCACTATGTTGCAAACTATATTTAAACGTATAAATAAAAAATATAAAAATATGCGTAAGGAAAAATCTATTTTAATTAAATTGACTTGCGATTCTGTTCGTTCCGATCCGTATGCAACCCCATAGATATTTAAATTAATATAACCCCATAGAATAATTAAATCCATTTAATTGACTGCATATTGTTAAAAAAATACTAACATCGCATAAACCACTGTTTAAAAAAAAAGATGATTATTTAATCAGACCATATAAATCAAAATAATCTTTATTCAAATGAGCTCTTTCAAGCACTTTTGAATCGTCAAGAATAAATATGATCAATGAAGCTACAACTGGTTTGGAATGTTGCTCTTACCGAGAAGAACCAGAAAGAAACTCGGCGGTAAATTTTTAAACATTTTCAATTTTATTTATTTATTTATTTCTTTATTGGTAATCAAAATGCGTTTCACAAGTTTAAATAAAGAACAATAAACAATTGCTATTTCACAATAAGGCCAATAAAAGATTACTTTAAAATTATTTAAATTTAACAGAAAAGAATATGATTATTGTAAATGTGTGTCTACGTGTGTGTGCGTGATTGTGGATCTGTGTGTTGAGTCTGGTATGCGTGTTTTTTTTTTCGAAAATAAATATTATTAAATTCAGTCTTGTATGAAGCTGAAAAGATTTTCAAATCTAGGCATTTTTATCATACAAATAATCTTTAATTTTTTACGTATGAGCATATCTCTTACAATTAATTTAAACCTTTCTGTAAATTGATCTAGTATGATGGATTGTAGAATATGTATACATGTTCTATTAGTCAAAATATGAACGAAATTGATAACCTGACTTCTCTCTCTAGCCGCTTGACGTAAAATGCCTCAATATCATCATCTTCTTGCCCTTATCCCACTCTAAGTGAGGGCGGCACAACATGTTATCAACTTAACTTGAAATCAACTTACCTCAGTCGTATTTTACGATACCTCGATAAGAAAGAGGGTGGTCTATTCTACACAACCGGATACCACACGGCAGGACAACTTTTTTTTTTTTTTTTACAAAGAAAGGCTAGGCGCCTGGCTGCGATCTCGCCTAATGGTAGCGAAAGATGCAGCCTAAGGTGGACTGCGTTTGCCACTATAGTGCCTATTCACTCTTTTTTTGAAATTTTGCAGATCGTAAGAGTCCGGAAAGATAGATGCAGGGAGGGAATTCCACATTTTGGCCGTGCGCATGAAGAATACCTTAGTCACCTTTTAAGACGGTAAGAAATGAGGCGTAAAATGCCTCAATAAATCTTTCATTTTAAAATGGATCAAAATTTAGTTCAATAGACACAAATAAATATATATACAGGTAAAACAAATATAAAGTTTGTATAAAGGAGAAGAATATGCATATTTTCACCCTGGGCCATGGGGTCTTACCATTTGGCTATCACGGGGCGTATATTTGGAATATATAACCAAAATACTTTGGCATGTTCCTTCCTAATAATCAAGTAAACAATTCACGTCTACTGGAGTCCAATTTAGTTTGGTTGTTCGCAAATTACCCAAAGGCGCGGAAGGGAGGGGGTGAGCGTGAAAATTACACAAGAAAATTTCTCCATTCAGCATCTTTGTGTTTTCCTTCAAGATGGCGCTCGTTCGAGACGAATACTATCAAGAGGGGCGTAAGTGGTATTTTAAACACCTTAAAATTTTCTTTACCTACGAAGTAGGGACTTTGTTAGGAAATTAGGTTGTTAGTTTAAGAGAGATATGATATTACTAAAGTAATCATATCATCATACCTGATACATGCAGGATTCGTAAAAAATACATGCACAAACCTCCACCACTGCCACAATACACAAGCACTATATACGTTCACTATCACAAACTCAACAATCGTTTCGCCCCGCAACCGAAGCATCATCAAGAGATAGACTCCACGACCAAAATCGCAAAGCTTTGCGATTTTGGTAATGATTTTTGGTTTGATAACCGATTGTCCACTCTTTATTTAGCATTCTATATATTTTCTATTTTACTTCATCGCGTATTATAGCAAAATAATTTTATTATTACTTTTGTATTATGGATCTCCGCAAAGTAACGCCTAATTGTATAAATTATTATCTTAAATTACTTACACGCTAGGACTATAAGAATGTTGGCAGCGTTTCCGCGCTGAATCGCTAAGCTGATTCTTTGTGCGAAAAAGGAGCCAGCCCTCTCGTCACCTGAAGAGGCAATTTACTAAGGTGTTACAAAAAATTGCACTTTGACTCCATGACCCTAGGGTCTCAACTGCAAACGGCACAAATACGATACGAGAAATATGTTTTTAAAAGATAACTAAATTTGTCATCATTCTTCTGCCCACTCTAAGTGAGGTCGACATGTTTAAAACATGTTGTTACATGATGACGTTAACTTACCTTAGTCGCATTTAAAGACACTACGGTAAGAAATGAGAGTGATCTGTTAACTAACTCGGATACCACACGGCACTTAACTTAGTCGCCTTCTACGATACCTCGGTAAGTAAGACGGTGGTCTATCATACTCAGCCGGATACGACACGACACAAAAGTAAACTAAAAAGATAACCAAATTTGTCGGTTGCAGAATACAGAAAAAACATCCTGTAAAAAATGTAAAGTTATGGAAAAATTTAATGAAATATATTTTTAGACTTAAGTAAGCGTTACTTTGCAGGAATTCACAATACAAAATTACTTTTAATAATAAAAATTATTTTGCTATAATCCGCGATAAATCTAAATCCGCGGAAAATCTATTTGATTATAGATAAACAAATAGATAGACGCTTGTTAATTGGGATGCATAAAATAATCCAGCGACGCCATTTTTCTTTTAGCTCGTCGCCGGAAGTCGGCACAATAGCTCGCTTGGCGCTTCTTTGATCATCATTTTAATTAACGCTCCACTTTAACAATAAAATACATACATTTTATAGAGCCCAGACTCCGGATTTTAACCGCGACTTACCGCGATAGGTTGATAATAGATCGCGCTTTTTATTGTCATCCTATTCCAGTAGAATTAACAGGATTTCTATAGCCTATATGTTATTCCGGTGTTTAAGGAATAATTATGCTAAATTTCATCGATATTGGTTCAGCGGATTCGCCGTGAAAGAGTAACAAGCATACATCCATACTCACAAACTTTCGCATTTGTATTACTTTACCCGCGATTTCGTTCGCGTGGATTGTTGTCGTGTTATATCATCATCATCATCATCATCATCATCATCAATCATTATTACATATAATAAAATCGTTATTAATTCTGTACATTTGACATTTTTAAGAAAAAAATACTGTTGTCATCTCAAAACACACTTCTTATCATGAAACAATAGTTTTTAAAATTTTTGTCTGTTAATATGTTCGTCTGTGCGTTGTTTCCGCTAATCTCAGAAACCGCTGATCCGATTTGGACGCGTATAGGGTATGTTTCATTTTAATGTGAAATAAATACAAAGTAATTTTTCTACCAAAATTACCATCTATCTTAGAATGCATTATTATACACGTCCGTCTATTTTCTAATTAAATAAACACATGTTTAAACTTGCACGTATATCTTATTAAAATTTAATATTTATAAATCACTTTATATGGAATACAAAGTAGGTATACTTACAGAGCCGCGGGCGCGAGTCCTACAAGAAAATTAGTTATTAAAATTTCACTGACGCTGCGAAATTTATCTCAGACGCGGTGTAGTTCTGCCGGCACGTTTTGAGAGTTTGTTATGTAATTAAATCCCGCTTTACTATAAACTAGCTTATACCCGCAACTTCGTTCGCGGGGACTGTAGTCTTGGGATTACCAGTAGCTTCTTTCACTCTCCAACTGCAAATATCTCTATAGAATAACCAGAATATTCAGAGAGATTTATAGTTTTATCAAAAGCATAATTTTATTATTTTAGTAAATAACCCGTACATGCAATATATATTAAAAGGAGACTTCCTAGATTGGGCTTATCTGTTACAATAAACTCCATATATGTACATCAAACAAATTCTTAATTTTTTTTTCTGGTATTAAATATCACTATAAATATTATAAACTAATAACGTGCAAGAAAACTTTAATAATAACATTTATATGCAACGTATGAACTGTCAACCTGTTTTTTTAAAATTACCTATATAGGTCCAGCGCTGGATTCTAAATTTTAGTATAAATACGAAAAAATATATTATTAGAATTTTTAAAATAAGTATCTGAAAATATATTAAAGTCTCGTTGTTAACTGTAATGACTTTCAGATATTAAAAATGGTGTTAAAAGTAAAAAATACATGTCAATTATTAGTCATTTTACCCGTAAACCGTAAAAATTGGAATCTAAACTCTTCTGTAAATTCAGATATGACTTGATTTTGACTCATCGTGAATAAAAAAAAATTCCAAAGTTTTATTACAGATGGCGTTTTGAATGTCATCCTATTTAATTCCGGTTGAATTAAAATAATTTCTATAGCCTACATGTTACCACAGTGCATAAGGAATAATGTACCAAATTTCATCGATACTGGTTCAGGGGATTGACCGTTAAAACGTAACATGTATGTTACGTGACAGACAGACAGACAGACAGACAGACAGACATACTGACAGACAGACTTTCACATTTTGTAATATTAGTAAGGATAGCGATAGATTAACAATTTAGAACCACTCCATATTATGAAACAACAGTGTCCCCGCAGCTGTCTGTCTGCTTAAAATAAATTTAACAGCTGATTTACGGACTTCATTCAATAGAAAGAATCTATACTAATATATAAAGCTGAAGAGTTTCTTTGTTTGTTTGAACGCACTAATCTCAGGAACTACTGGCCTGAATTGAAAAATTATTTGAGTGTATTTGAACAGTACCATTTTTAATATGAATAATCCCACTTCTTTCACTCCACTACCACGTAGTCCGGATAGGATTACCATGGTAGATATAGGCTCCAGTCGCCTTCTTAAAGGAGAGAGAAGGCTTTGCCGACGATCTGAGATAGTAACAGGCCATAACTTTCCTTACAGAAATAATAAATCATTTTTTTAAAATAATTAAAATGCAAAGCTCCATACAAATGGTCCGATTACGTTTATTTTGATTTAAGCACCTAGGATTCCATTTGCTATTTCATCCCACTTAAAACAAAAAAATTGCTAAAAATATATCATATATTTTGTCCTAATATATATTGTTACATTTTCATTTAAAATCTATACTAACATCTTTAAGACTTTGTTTGTTTGAACGCGCTAATATCAGGAACTACTGGGCCGATTGGCTGAATTCTTTGATTGTAAGATGGTCCATTTATCGAAGAAGGCTATAGCCTATATAATACCACGCTTAAATAAATAGGAGAGGAGCAGCAAAAGAAAATATTGCAAAAACAGCAATATTTAAATTTAATTTCCATGTGTAAATGGTGAAATTAATTCAAAAAACAAAATTTTTCCCTTCTAACAGTTCTAAATAAAAATATAAAAGTCTGCGACAGCATATGTATATCTAATTTTTAAGGTTAGCCCACTTTAACCATTTCATGGTAATCAAAATACTATATTACGGTTTAAATCTTTTCACGCGGACGGCAATTGCTAGTTTCAAATAAATGCCTTCTAGGAATAAAAAGTTTCAAACAACATGCACCCTTCATTAACAATGATTATTAACCATATTATAACTTGGTTAGACGAAATCCTTACATTTAAATCTTACCTGTAAGTGTGACTCACCGTTCAGTTTAGCCCGTGCATTATAATTCTATCGATAAGTGTATGTTACACTATTGTTATACTTAAAAAAACTCGAATAAAGATGGGTATTTCTTAAGAAAATCACCTTCAGACCCGCCTTCAGATTATTTCTCATTAAAAGATTTTTGTGCTTCTCTTAATAATATATGTAATTCAGTAAGTTAAATCGCTTCAGGAACGGCGTTAAATGGAAAAATGTAAGTACCAGTATTTGCTGACCGATTGAAATAAAAAATGCTCTTTATGTTGAATGAGATTTTCTGCTATATATTAGTAAAAAAAGCGTCTAAATCGGATCAGCGTTTTCTGAAATTAGCGGGAACAAATGCAAAATGGCTAAAAAGCTGGAATAAAAATGTGAAATTCTTCAAAAAAGTCGGCTTCAGACCGGCGTAGGTCTCATAAAAATATTTGTGCTTCTCGTAGACATTGTAATTTAAGTAATCCAGTATGTGAGATCGAATCAATAATGGCGAAAAACTGAAAAAATGCTGGTAACAGTATCATAGTATAGGAACTGTCAACTTAAAATTGACATATCTTTTTTATTTGTTGAACGATTGAAATAAAACATATCCTATATGTTAAGTGAGGTTTTCTACTACATTTTATTGAAAACAGCGTCTAAATCGGATCAGCGGTTTCTGAGATTGGCGGGAACAAAGGCACAATGCCTAATAAACTGGAATAAAAAATGTGAAATCTATACTTATAATAAATCTGTAGAGAGGTCAATTCTGTAACTGGAATATATTTCCAAAATAACTATCAGGGGGTGATTAGGGATCGATACTGATGCCAAAAATGCAATCAGTAAAATTTTTGTCTGTCTGTCTGTCTGTCTGTCTGTCTGTATAACCGTTATAGAAACAAAAACTACTCGACGGATTTTAACGAAACTCGGTACGATTTTTCTTCATACTCCTGAGCTGGTTATAGTATACTTTTCATCACGCTACAATCAATAGGAGCAGAGCAGTGAACGGAAATGTCGAGAAAACAGGAGAAGTTACTCCATATTTTAAGCTTCCGTCGCGTGTGCAACCTTGATGGTTACAGCTACACAGAAATCATGTATGACGGAAATGTTCTCCTTAAAATTATATAAAAAATATCCCACGACAGCATATGTCTATCTTTTATGATTGACTCACAATAACACGTGTAACTCCCGATAGCTTAGCAGTTCGAAGCTTTCTGGTCATATCTGTGTACTCCTACGTTTATATCACTCTCAGTCATCCATAAATAAAAAAGTGAATAGTATTAACCATTGTTTAAAAAAAGAATAAATGAAATCGGTATAGAGACACCAAAGTTATACATGAAATACGCTAATAATAAGCCATCGCGCGTGAATACTGGAATCATGCTATAAGGATTATCACTACATAGTATAAAACAAAGTTACATTCTTTGTTTGTCCCTATATCCCTATGTATGCTTAAATCTTTAAAACTACGCAACAGATTTTGATGCGGTTTTTTTAATAGATAGAGTGATTCCAGAGGAAGGTTTGTACGTATAATAACATTCAATACGGAGTAGAGAAATACTGTAATTTTTGCGGTTTCTGTAAATAATTACATTTTTTCCGCTTACATTGCAAACGCAGGCTAAACCCTACGAGATTTATCAAAATAATGTACTAAGTATTTGTACACCTTGAAAAGATCTACAGAAAAGTCCGCGATGGTACATGTATATCTCTTATGAATAACCCAAAATAGCATTTTTTTTCATTTACTTTTTACGAAAAATAATGCCTTATTTTTGAAGTAATTTTTATACACTACAGCATTAATCATTATCCAATTACGTACCTTAAATAAATTGTTGATTTAATATAGATCAATATCGCCGTTTACAGCATGTAATTTCTGTGAACATTTTCGAAGATATCATAGATTTAAAATCCCGCGAGGAGGCCGCGCTTCGCCCTTTTGCACTTCAAATTTAACAGCGATCGGACGCACAACTAAATGTCGCTCTTTTCAGAGTGACCTCTAAGGAAAACATGTTTGTATTGTCTAATGATAACAAAGCTATGAATGTTGTGTATAAAGATATTCTGTAATTAATTTTAAACATAAAATATATAGGGAAAAATGTAAAATGTAAATATGTAGTATATGAATTTAGATATTAGATATAGCAGGAAATCTTCTTGGTATAGGAATTTGAAGAAAAACAATTCCCCTATCGGAATTGATTTTCTTCAAATTTAACGCGTGCGGGCCATAGGCAGTAATGAATACCTAAATTAAAACTACTGGATCGATTTTAATAATTTCTTTCACTGAGTGACATAGGCTATATATTTTATACCCGTGCGAAGCTGGGTAGGCCGCTAGTTCTTCAAAAAAAGTCGGCTTCAGACCGGCCTAGTTCTCATAAAAATATTTGTGCTTCTCTTAGATATGGTAATATATGCAATCCAGTAAGTAAAATCGCTTCAGGAACGGCAAAAACGGAAAAAAATGCAAGTACCAGTATCATAGTAAACGGCCCTCCAACTTAAAATTGACATATCTTTTTTATTTGTTGACCGATTGAAATATAACATATCCTATATGTTAAGTGAGGCTTTCTACTACATATTAGTGAAAACCGCGTTCAAATCTGATCAGCGGATTCTGAGATTAGCGGGAACAAACGCACAGACATACAGACATACAGACAAACAGAGAAACAGACAAAAATTTTAAAAACTATTGTTTCATGTTTAGAAGCGTGTTTTGAGACGACAACACTAACTTTTTCTTAAAAATATTAAATGTACAGATTTTAACACCTCTACGATTTTATTATATGTATTGATGATGATGATGATGATGACTATGTAATGATAATCCCTATAGCATGATTCAGTATTCACGCGCGATGGCTTATTATTAGCGTATTTCATGTATAACTTTGGTATTTCTATACCGATTTCAATGATTCTTTTTTTATACAATGGTTAATACTATTCACTTTTTTATCTAGGGATGACTGAGAGTGATATAAACGTAGGAGTAGACAAATATAACCAGAAAGCTTCGAACTGATAAGCTATCGGGAGTTACACGTGTTATTGTGAGTCAACCATAAAAGATAGACATATGCTGTCGTGGGATATTTTTTATATAATTTTAAGGAGAACATTTCCCTCATACATGATTTCTGTGTAGCTTTAACCATCAAGGTTTCACACGCGACGGAAGCTTAAGAAATGGAGTAACTTCTCCCGTTTTCCCGACATTTCCCTTCACTGCTCTGCTCCTATTGATTGTAGCGTGATAAAAAGTATACTATAACCAGCTCAGGAGTATGAAAAATAATTGTACCGAGTTTCGTTAAAATCTGTCGAGTAGTTTTTGTTTCTATAACGGTTATACAGACAGACAGACAGACAGATAGACAGACAGACAGACAGACAAAATTTTTACTGATTGCATTTTTGGCATCAGTATCGATCCCTAATCACCCCCTGATAGTTATTTTGGAAATATATTCCAGTTACAGAATTGACCTCTCTACAGATTTATTATAAGTATAGATCATCATATTCCTGCCCTAAAACTATTTATTTACAGCTAACATGTACGAAAGTGGAGCTGTACTAGCCCAGCGGTAACACCGTGCAACTATTTCGAGGAGGTCACGGGTTCAAACCCGGGCAGACACCAATGAGTTTTTCTGTTAAAACTTATGTGTCTAATTGACAATTGCAATTTATCACACGCTTTTCAGTGAAGGAAAACATCGTGAGGAAACCTGTATATCTCTAGAGAATTCTGGAGATATGTGTAACCTACCAATCTGCACTGGAGCAGCGTGGTAGGTCTTAGCTCCAAACTTTCTCTCCAAAAACGGAGAGAAGAGGCCTATTCTCAGCAGTGAGATAATAACAGCCCGCTACTTACTTACATGTACAAGTTATATCAATCTTAAATTACTTACACACTAGGACTATACAAATCGTGCCCACGTGGAATGGTTTCAAGAATGCTGGCAGCGTTTCCGCGCAGAATCGCTAAGCTGATTCTTTGTGCGAAAAAGGAGCCAGCCCTCTCGTCACCTGAAGAGGCAATTAAGAGGGTTAACTTACCTAAGGTACTACCTAAGGTAAGTTAACCCACTGTGTGGTATCCGGCTGAGTAAAATAGACCACGCCATTTCTTACCGAGGTATTAAATAATTCAAGTTAAAAAAGTTCTTGAGATTAGCGCGTTCAAACAAACTCTTCAGCTTTATAGATGAAACACAAAATAATGCCGCTTTTTACAAGCCATATCTCAAGCTATTACAATTATGCAAAAGCCCCCTTTTCCTTTAACAATACAACTAAATTCATCAACTCATGAGAACCAAAACTTGTTTTTCTAGCTGACCACTGGATGGTACGCGTTGGAACAAGTTTGACCACAAGGACAAAGGACAATGGGTCTGAAGACGTTTCGGACATCGGGAAGCGTGGGAAAAGGGTGGGACTGGGCCTATGGGATTCTTTTTATATCCGTTAGCAGGAATAAGAAGTTTAATTTATTTAATTTATCAAGACTAAACTAGTACTAGAGTTAACGATACAAAAGTACTTGTTTACAAATTTATTTGAATAAAGTATATTTTGAGTTTGAATTTAAATAAATAATATGAAGATTAAAACTTTATTATTATATCCATTACTGTTTAAGCATAGTATCTACGATATATGCAAGCCGTGTAGTATCCAACTGAGTAGAATAGACAACCCTCATTTCTTAGCGAGGTGGTTTAAAAGGCGAGTAAGGTAACTTGCTCCACCGTGTGGTATACGGCTTAGTAAAATAGATAACCCACATTTCTTACCGAGATGTCGTAAAAGACGACTAAGGTACTTTGACCCGACGTGTGGTATATGGCTGAATAGAATAAACCAACCTCATTTCTTATCGAGGTGTCGCAAAAGGCGACTAAGATAAGTTAATGTCAGGCAGGCGGCCGGCCGTAAAATACGTTGCCAAATCATGTGTCAACATGTTTATAATATATTGTGCCGACCCCACTTAGAGTGGGATAAGGGCAGGAAGAAATAATACCGCATTCGCTCAACCAAGATCGATGAAATATGTCATAATTATTCCTTATACACCGAAATAAGACATAGGCTATAGAAATCCTGTAAATTCTACAGGAATAGGATGATATTGAAAAGCGTCATCTATTATCGACCTATCACACGACAATAGTCCACGCAAACGAAGTTGCGAGTAAAAGCTAGTGTAATATATATGCTAAAGCATCAATAATGGCGGTCGTGGTAGTCAGCGAAGACGCCGTTAAAGTTTTCCGTGCTACTTTCGCGGCTCTGCAGAAAGTTCGGCTGGGCTCATTACGAGGAACCGCGCGATACTTACACTGGGATGAAAAATCGTTTATTTATGTAATAACTAGCTTTTACTCGCAACTTCATTCGCGTTGACTGTAGTCTTGGAATAAACCAGTATCTTCTGACGTGTGGTATCCGGCTGAGTAGAATAGACCAACCTCATTTCTTACTGAGATGTCTTAAGAGGCGACTAAGGTTAGTCGAACCGCCGTGTGGTATCCGGCTGAGTTAGAGTGGGATAAGGGCAATAAGAAATGCCTTCGGTCATTCTCCAATCCTGCAAATATCTCCATCGGCTGATAACTGATGGCGCTTCACAAAATCATGCGTTTCCTGTAGCCTTAACAGCCTTATTCCACTGTAAGTTGGGTCGACACAGCGTGTTTTACATATTTTGTCGTTACATGTTTTGGTTAGTTATTTTACGACCGGCTGCCTGACGTCAACTTACCTTAGTCGTCTTTTACGACATGTCGGTAAGAAACGAAGGTGGTACCTATTGTACTCAGCCGGATACCACACGGCGGGTCAACGTACCTTAGCCGCAATTAAAGTCGACGTTAGTTGTGCAACTAGTCGAGCAACAAATCTATGGATTCATTATTGTTTGACAGCCGTCTCAGCACGCACACATGCTTTGCGAATCTTGGTGGCGCTTTGTAAATATTTACAATTTTATATACTATAAAATTTTCAAATACATATAATATTTATAATATATACAAATACATACAATATTATATAATATTTACAAATACTTTCAAACGTTTTGAACTTTTGGTAGAGTCGCCATGTTATCGTGGTTCGTCACAATTTCGTAGCGTTTTCTGGTCCCAGTGTAGTTTTACTTTACAATCTCCCGCCTTCAAGCCCTGGGGCGTTTATATAATATCTAGCAGATAAGTTCCCGAGTTATGTACGTGTGTATTGACAGCACTAATATTTATTACGGGCTTTTGTTATCTACGATATGGATATCTTAAATATTGGGTTACGGAAAGTTTGAGAACTATACGATGGAATTTCTATAAGCATTTTCCATGTATTATACTCAGCAAGTTTATATAAAAGACAAATTATATATATATGATCTTTAAAATCCTCTGATTGTAAAGAACTTTGCAGACAAGTAAAGTAAAAAGTTATTATAAGTAAAGTAAAACACTGGCTCCTCTCGGTAGGAACAGCTTTCGAACCAGCAGTAGAGTTGACGATTCAAAAGCAGTTGTTTACACTTTTACTTGAATAAAGAATATTTTGAATTTTAATTAATCAAATTGTATCAATTATCAAATAATTTTTTTTAAAAGATGGATTTATAAAGAAGACTTGATGGTTCTTCTCGGTTGGAGCGAACTTGAAAAACAAATGACGATTCAAAAGCACTGAAAAACAGTCTACTTGTATTAAAATAGCGGCCTGTTACTATCCCATAGAATAGGCCTCCACTCATTTTTGGAGAGAAGTTTCGAAGTTAAGATCTACTACGCTGCTCCAACGCGGATTTGTAGGTTACGCATATCTCCAGGATTCTTTAGAGATATGCAGGTTTCCTAACGATATTTTCCTTCACCAGCGTGTGATAAATTGCAATTATCAATACATAAGTTTATAATAGAAAAAATTAATGGTGTTTACCCGGGTTGGAACCCATGATCGTCTTTAGAGATTCACACGGTCGCACCGCTGGGCTACCACAGCTTTTTTATATTAATATTTAATTAGGGTAAAGACTTATTTAATATATTATTAAAGAAGTCAAATATTAATAATAAGAACTAAAGAAATAAAGGTTAAACAAATTACAATTATCAATTAGACACATAAGTTTTTAATAGAAAAACACATTGCTGTCTGCCAGGGGTTTGAACCTGGAACTCCCTCGGAAAGATTCGCACGTTGACACCGCTGGGTTATCACATCTCTCAGTCTACTTGAGTAAAGAATATATTGAATTAGTTTCGATATAAAGTGGGTAAAAAATCAATTTTCCAAAGGGGGGGCGTGGTGCGTTACCCCAAACGCCCTATTTCCCGCATTAATATACGTACCCCGTGATAAATTGCACGCCGACCCTGCCTACGTTTTCTTTGACGAACTTCCTTTATACAGGATGTTCCGATACTTTAGACTTAAGATTGTTGAACCATATTACGCCGTGTGGTATTAGGCTGAATAGAATAGTACCACCCTCATTTCTTACCGAGGTGTCGTAAAAGGCGACTAAAGTAAGTTGACCCACCCACATGGTGGGTCAACTTATCTTACTTACTTAACAACTTACTTAAATGAGGGTTGTCTATTCTACTCAGCCGGATACCACACGGCGTGTCAACTTACCTTAGTCGCCTTATACAACATCTGGGTAAGAAATGAGGGCGGTCTATTCTATTCAGCTTGATACCACACGGCGTAAATTTAAAAATGTAAAAATATAGAATAATTACACACATGGTCGTTTGTCCCAAAGGCGGCGTGTCAACTTGACTTATTCGCCTATTTACGAAACCTCGGTAAGAAATGAGGTTGTGAGGGTAGTCTATTCTACTCAGCTGGATATAAGCTAACACAGGATTACTGCCACTCACTAAAAAAATTACACTTTACAGAACACGCTGTATACGAAGAACGTAACGCGCGTAATTAACGACGAAGGAGGCCTGCAAAGCAAAAAACACCCACGTTCTTAGTGTCACGTCGGAAACACGCTCACCCATTGGGATATGGGTGGGTTTGGGGGGTGAGGTCTGACAGATGGAGAACGTGACCTATCAGCTGATAAGTGATTGGCAAGTTTTTACTTATTCAACTATTTTCACTCCTGGAAACTTAAAAAAATTCAACACCTGTGTATAAATGTAAATAAGTACAAAAATGTTACACCTTTATGTCATGAAAAACTGCAACCACTTTCATTATCAAATTATTCTAGACTAGCGGCCTGCTCCGGCTTCGCACGGGTATAAAATATATAGCCTTTGTCGCTCAGTGAAAAAAATGATTAAAATCGATACAGTAGTTTCATTTATTCATTATACTGTCCACGGCCCATACAATACAAACATATTTTCTTTAGAGGTTACTCTTGAAAGAGCGACATTTAGTTGCGCGTCAGATCGCTGCTAAATTCGAAGTGCTATAGGGCGAAGCGCGTCCTCCTCGCGGGATTTTAAATCTGTAATATCTTCGAAAATGTTCATTTAAATTACATGCTGTACACGGCCATATTGATCTATATTAAATCAACAATGTATTTAAGGTACTTAATTGGATAAGGATTAATGATATTTTGTTTAAAATTGATTCGAAAATAAGGCATTATTTTTCGTAAAAAAAATTGTTTTGTGGGTTATCCATAAGAGAAAGACATATACCATCGCAGAATTTTCTGGAAACCTTTTCAAGTTGTACAAATACTTAGTACATCATTTTGATAAATCTCGTAGGGTTTAGCCTGCGTTTGCAATGTAAACGGAAAAAATGTAATTATTTACGACATCACATTAGAAACCTAAAAAATTACAGTAATCAGTATTTCTTTACTCCGTATTGAATGTTATTATTCATATAATAAACCTTTCTCTTCAATCACTCTATCCATTAAAAACCGCATTAAAATATGTTGCGTCGTTTTAAAGATTTAAGCATACATAGGGATATAGGGACAAACAAAGAATGTGCCTTTGTTTAATACTATGTAGTGATTATGATACTGTTGCATTAGGATTCTTATAACATGAGTGTGTTTTAAAAGAACGAGCCGCAGGTGAGTTATTTTAAAGTATCACACGAGTGCTATAAGACTAAGTTATGTGAGGTGTCAACACTACTTTATCTACTTTCGTTGGCTTGGAGTAGAAAAATCGATGAATAAATAATCGATTTTGTAAAAATCTATTATTTTGGTATGAAATAATCGTTTTTTTTTAAATCGATTTTTTATGACTATTTTAAAAAATTTCTTTTTAATATTCATAATTCATTACAATAAAGGCTAATTAAAGTGGACAACTACCAAGAAATAATATGAAATGCGCTGTTTGTGAAATTGGATTAAAATGTGTAGTTTGGCTTATTTGGTTTCATCCAACAACGCAAACAAGAAAAAGAGAAAAAAGAAAAAGATGATAAATAAAATAATCGATTTTTGATGAAAAAAAATATTAAAAAACGATAATTTTTTATTATTTAAAAAATATATTATTTTTTCACATCCATAAATTTTTTTACGTGATTTATAAAAAAAATATGATTAATAATTAATTTGTTTTTTTTTTCTAGTTAAAAAGTTTCCTTTTTAAAACATTAATATTTAATTACAATAAAGATATTACAGTGGACAAGTACAAATAAAAATTTAATCGAATTTGACAAACATGTGCTGTTTGTCAAATTCGATTAAATGTTTAGTTTGGGTCATTGGTTTCAACTTTCATCCAACAATCCGTATCTTGTTTTAAAAAACAAGAAAAAGAGAGAGTTAAACGATAAGAAAAATCGACTGATTTTTCAGTCACAAAAAATCGATTATTTCGTATCAAAATAATCATTTAATTTGAAAGGGCAATAATTAAATCGATTATTTTTAAATCGACTTTCTCTATCTAAATTTTAAAGTTTCTTTTTCTCGTTTAAGAACCTCTCTTTCTTATTAGATTTTTAAACGCCTTTGTACTTGGGTACAACTGCGTTGCAAAAAGTGCAGTGGATTAGCGCTCTTCGCGCGCGTCCATCGGTTGAGGAAGATAACGGCGACTATAGGGCGTACTAGTACTAAGCAGGAATGACACTCGATAGCGCGAGCGAAAAAGAAACAGCGCCATCTAGTTTTAGATGCGACAACACTACGAATGAAATGGTGTATGTTTAATCACGTAACTTAAACAAATTATGTTAGTTTAAGATGTAAAAATGTTAAAAAAAAATAAAATTTAATTTTATCAGCCTCATAATATCTCATTTTAGTTAAATATAAATGTTTTTACCGCGATCTTTCGAGTATTAAGTCATTATATTCTAAACTGAATTTGTATGAAATGACACACGCAATTATTTTTTAATATTATACAGATAGAGAATAATGTGGAATATCAATTTAAAAGTATGTAGTAATAGTAATAAAATATAACGTTATCAAAAAAAAAGTGATATGGTAACTAACTTAAAAGCAAATAAAAAATTTTATCACATCTTTTTAGTTTTCGGGTTTTATTACAAGTTTGTATATATTTTATCTTTATTTTTAGAAAACAATCGAAGTTGTTTTTTAATAAAATGAATTTTTAAAAGCTATTATTTAACTAGCAATGTATGTATGTAGAGGTGGTGTATCTTGCAAGTTAAATTTAACCCACTTCCCAGTTTCCGATTGAGCTAAAATTTGACAAACTGGTAGAGTCCCGATGACAATGCATGTTTATGATAAGCATGATCTGATGCTGCAGCCGTAATTGAAACGTGGGAACTCCTCAACTGTTAACAGTAGGGACATAAAATGTTATTAAAAACTTTTATTTATTAAAAGCTTTTATTGTTTTAATTTGAAATTTGATTTCAAAGCCTTGCTCGGTATTTTTTTACAAAAAAAAGAAACTTCAAAAAAATATTGCGTAGGTTTGGCTTGATTCTAAATATTTTCATTTCTCGAGATCGCTCGTTTCCCGAATAAGCTACGCTGTTTTGACAATTTACGGCAAAAATAGTGTTTTATATAAAATTTAAATGTTATTCGTTTTCTTTTTATGCTTAAAAACAGGGATGAAACTATTTTTTTTAATTTCCCCCCCCCAAAATCCCCTACATGCTGAATTCCAGTAAAATCGTTGGAGCCGTTTCCGAGATTCCGAAAAAATATATAGGTATATTCATACAAGAGTAACTCATTTAAATATTAAAGATATTTATAGCCCTGTCATTAGATTAGCAAAATTAGCTTAATTTTGAGCAATTATTAACTAAAAAAAATACTACAGTATTTTTTTGCGCCAAACTTGTATCAGTTTCCTCTGTTTCAAATTTAAAAGCGCTTGCAAAAGCTTATTTTGAAGCAAAAGATTATTTTGATTTACTGGTAAGATGTTAAACTTGAGCGTAATATTAACGCCATTTCACCAACAAGGTACTCGTTTAAACTTTCCAAATTGTTAAAGTTCACGCACATTAGATAAAAGCCATAATAGTACATTATCTCCTTTATCAAAACTCTTATAAGTGCGAATAATTGGAAGCAAGGGGGGTGGGGGGTGTTCGTTAGGGCCCTAATGCTGGCAGACATTAATCATCCTTTCATAAAGAGTGGGGGTCCGTAGATAAATAAGTGTAGTATGTGTTTTCTTAGGGTACCCTTCTTGAGATGTTGGCGGATTTGTATGGATATGACTGAATATTTTATACTAAGCCGTTATCCGACTAGAATAGGCCACCTTCATTTCTTACCGAGGTTTCGTAAAAGGTGACTAAGGCAAGTTCACCCGCTATGCAGTATAAAACACAGCGGTCAATCTTTTAAACATTTTCAATTTTACTTTTTTAAACCGCAATTTTGTATGAAGCTGAAGGGGATTTCAAATCCAGACATTTTATCCTTCAAATAATCTTCAATATTGTAATATATTGTAATATAACTGAAATTTTGAACATATAAGTACTTATTGTGAGTTAATCATAAGATATAGAGACATGCTATTACGGGTTTTTTTTTGGAATATATTTGTAGATCTACAATTCTCTAGTACATTACTTTAGTGTATCTCCGCTGGATTAGGCTACACACGCGATTAAATCTCCCAACAGACGAGTTTTTTACAACCGCGGGACTTTTTTAGCCGATTTCAGAAAACTGAGCACATTCAGACAAACAACTTTGAGGGACTTTGTTTTATAATTCCTATTATAGTTATAAGAATAAAGTTCATTCAATTTTTTTTTACCATTTTCAAAATTTACTGTACTACTTTGTTATTATTATATATTTTTTTATTATTTTTTACTTTTCAGTTTTAGTTCCCAAATATTTTAAAATTTAACTTTTACTTTGTACCATACCAATGTTTTTTTTTAATTTTTACTATTTTTGAATGTTTTATATGCCTGTTATAGTATTTTAAATAGATTAAGAGTGTATGAAATACATGTAAAAAACAAAAATGTATGTTAATAATACTGTTGGCATGTTGGTATGTTGGCATGTCTTACTTAAGTTTACTAAAAGCAGTTTAAAAACACTGTTAAAAAGAGGCTGATACAGAAAGCCTACTATACTCTTGAAGATTATTTAGAAGATAAGAATGTGTGGATATAGCTCTCTTTGAACCTGTACAAGACAGTAACGACATGATGTAAATAGTAACAAGAATTATATTTTTAAAAGAGCAACCGCCGAGTTTCTTGCTGGCTCTTCTCGGTAGGAACAGCTTTCCGAACCAGCAGTAGAGTTGACGATTCAAAAGCACTTGTTTACAAGTTTATTTGAATAAAGAATATTTTGAATTAGAATTTGAATAAATAAATAAATAATAAGTGTAGATATAGATTTAAACCTTTCTGTAGACTCGTCTAGTATGCGGAATTCCGTATCGATAGTGCAACAGTATCGATAGTATATCGATGTTTAACGCAAAAGAAAAGGCATGTCCGCAAGTTTCCCACGTGATTTCTTGAGCGTACCGAGCTCCGCCACATAATTATTCATCTTAAATTGCACGCCCATGTATGTGTGTATGTGTGTGCGGCCGTGTGCCTCTCAAATTACGCCCGCTTTGTAAGAAATTCCCTCGTACGGAAAATTTATAAATTTATTAAGATTTCGCTCGCTGAGTTATGGAATTTAATTACCGCTTTATATGTTACATAGAATATAATGTGGAAGTTTGGATATACGGCCCTTAATTTAAGTTAACATTTATATTAATATATGAAGCTGAGTTTGTTTGTTTCTTTGTTTGATTGATTCAGCGCGCTAATCTCAGGAACTAATGGACCGATTTCAAAAATTATTTGTGTATAGATATACATAACATCACGTAAATAACATATATATAACATCACGTAAATAACATATATATAACATCACGTAAATAACATATATAACATCACGTAAATAACATATATATAACATCACGTAAATAATATATATAACATCACGTAAATAACATATATATAACATCACGTAAATAACATATATATAACATCACGTATATAACATATATATATATATAACATCACGTATATAACATATATATAACATCGCGTAAATAACATATATATAACATCACGTTAAGATAAATAGGAGAGGAGCAGCAATAAAAAAATATTACGTAAACTGCAAAATTTAAAGCTTTCCTTGAGTGCGTTAAGTAAACGGTGAAAGTTATTCAAATCGTGTATTACATAATTGTTCCCCTCTAAAATTCTTAAGATAAAATTCCGTGACAAGTTATGTCTAGCTTTAAGGTTAACCCACTTTAACCATTTTTATGGTTATCAAAATACTATATTACGGTTTTAATCTTGCCACGCTGGCGGAGCGGCTTGTTTGTTTGTTTGTTTGATTGAAGGCGCTAATCCTGGGAACTACTGACTGTTTTGAAAAATTCCTTCAGTGTAAGATAGTCCATTTATCGAAGAAGGTAATAAATATATGGGACACTTACACCCATGGTTGTCAATCTCCAAAGTAATTAACTTAATACTTGTGTTATGGTAACGCCGTGTGGTATCCGCCTGAATAGAATAGTACCATTCTCATTTCTTACCGAGGTGTCGTAAAAGGCGATCAAGGTAAGTTGACCCACCGTATGGTATCCGGTTGAGTAAAATAGACCACCCTCGTTCTTACCGAGGAGTTTTAAAATACGAATAAGGCAAATTGACGTCAGGCAGGCGGCCGGTCGTACAATACGTAGCCAAATCATATGACAAAATATTTGTAACATGTTGTGCCGACCCCACTTAGAGTGGGATAAGGGCTGGAGGATGATGACTTGTGTTATGGTACACAGACAACTGGTAAATATATACCTAAATATAAATTGTTTTAAATACAATCCTTAATACACCCAGACTCTAAGAACCAAAAAAAATTGTAATAGGAAAATAAATTAAAATAATTAATTGGCGAATTCATAGAATTAGGCGTTACTTTGCGAAGATCCATAATACAAAAGTAATAATAAAATAAATTATTTTGCTATAATCCGCGATGAAGTAAAATAGAAAATATATATAATGCTAAATGTAGAGTGGACAATCGGTTATCATACCTGATACATGCAGGAGTCGAAAAAAACACATGCACAAACCTCCACCACCGCCACCACAATACACAAGCACTACATACGTTCACTATCACAAACTCAACAATCGTTTCGCCCCGCAACCGAAGCATCGTCAGGAGATAGACTCCACGACCAAAATCGCAAAGCTTTGCGATTTTCTATTTTACTTCATCGCGGATTATAGCAAAATAATTAATTTTATTATTACTTTTGACTTAATTGGCGCTTCAACGGCGACGAAATACGACAGAGGTAAGTTGACGTCAGGCAGGCGGTCGGTCGTAAAAACGCAACCAAATCATGTGACAGCATGTTTATAACATGTCATGCCGACCCCACTTAGAGTGGGATAAGGGCAGGAATATGATGAATTGGCGCGCCAACGGGCCAATCAAATCTACAAAAAAAAAACTAAAGTTATCTAAAATATAAGACTATCAATGTTATGTAAAGTAACATTTCCTCAACAATCCCCACCCCTTTAAAACCTGATATCCCATCTGGCGGGAGTATTTTAATTAATCTCTACGTAAAAGGCGTCTTGGAATTTTCTTTGTTTTGCAGGTAAATATTAGGGGTAGAGACCCCTTTGAAATGTTATGTTATGTTATTTTCTGTGAGATATCTTTAAGATCGATTTTAGGGCAAACGCTCACTATACATTCTGGTTTACACACGTTTCACAATAAACTTTGCTTATTTAACATGTATTTGATTTTCATCATCTGCCAGCCCTTATCCAACTCTGAGTGGGATCGGCGCAATATGTTACAAACATGTTGTCACATGATTTGGCTAGGTATTTGACAACCGGCCGCCTGCCAGACGTCAATTTACCGTAGTCGGACGCCTTGGTAAGAAGGAGCGTGGTCTTTCTACTAAACCGGATACCACACGGTTGGTCAACTTACCTTAGTCGCCTTTTACGACACCTCGGTAAGAAATGAGGGTGGTAACATTCTATTCAGCCGGATACCACGCGGCGTTTACCATGTATTTAATTTTTGACGTAAACACTTTTTTATAATAAGAAGCGATCACTACGTGGTCATAAATTGAAATCCAAAATTAGGATTAGTACAATATATTAAAAGCCCCACCGTTTGGTATCCGGCTGAGTAGAATAGACCATCCTCTTGCTTACCGAGTTGTCATAAAATACGACTAAGGTAAGTTGACGTCAGGCGAGCGGCTTGTCGTAAAATACGTAGACAAATCGTGTAATAACATGTTTATAAAATGTTTTTCTGACCCCCACTTAGAGTGAGATAAGGGCAGGAGGATGCTAAACGTAGAGTTTACTATCTGTTCTCATACCTAATACATTCACCACAATATCTACAATTTTTTCACAGACTTCAAGGTATTTTTCTTACACGTTGTAATAAAAATGTAGAGTGGACAATCCGTTTTCATACCTGATACATGCAAGATTCGTAAAAACACATGCACAAACCTTCACCACCGCCATCACAAAGCCTTTTGCCTTTTGCTTTGCGATTTTGTCGTGAAGTCTATCTCCAAACGATGCTTCGGTTGTGGGGTGAAACGATGGTTGAGTTTGTCACAGTGAACGTATGTAGTGCTTGTGTATTGTGGTGGAGGTTTATGCGTATGTTTTTTACGAATTCTACATGTATCAGATGTGAAAACGGATTGTCCACTCTACATTAAGCATTATATATATTTTCTATTTTACTTCATCGCGGACTATAGTTTAATATTTATATTTAAATTCAAATTCAAATTTAAAATTTTCTTTATTCAAATATACTTGTAAATAAATTTTTTTGAATCGTCAACTCTACTGCTGGTTCGGAAAGCTGTTCCTACCGAGAAGCAGCAAGAAACTCGGCGGTTGCTCTTTTCAAAATATAATTCCTATTACTAGTTACATTAGTTATTACTGTCTTGTACAGGGTCGAAGTGTAGCTACGTCCACGCATTTTTATCATCCAAGTATTCCTGAATAGTATAGTAGGCTTTCTGTATTTGCCTTTAATTAATAGTTTTTAAACTGCTGTAATAGAAAATTACTTATGTATTATGGATCTCCGCAAAATAACGCTTAATTTTACAAATTATTTAAAATTTATTTTTATTTTATTTTAATTTTATATTTATTTTTAATGTAATGGCAAAGCTAAAATCGATTGCGGAATTTTATTATAGAATTCTTATACCTAAACCCACAAACGACTTACGTACCTTTGCAAGGCAAGCTTTTGTCTATTATATACATCACCTATCGTTCTATAACTCTTTATATTTTAATGTACAAATATTAAATTTCAATTTACTTAAAATGTACTGTGAAACAAATGTAAGACTACCTATTTTCCCTTAAACTTCTCTCGCAGGGAATCACGCGGACTTAAATTGTAAATGCCGCGTATGGCAATAACACAACAATACACAAGCACTACACACAATTACCATAATGTCAACAAATTTTTTCCACAGGCTTCGAGATATTTTTTCTACACGTTTTAATATAATTTATCAGCCTTCAAAAATAGGACGCAACAAGTAGAATTAAAAATGAAAATGTGAAAAACCTGTAAAAAAACAATCAGTTGATCTCCGTGGTCTGCGGCGGGCTCCGGGCAGCGTTAAATTAACCGCCGGTTAGCACTGATCACTGCCTGCGAGAGTGAAAAAATAAACGACGCTTCGTATATATGGAAATGGACTATACTTTAATATATTTTTGACATTGCTTTCTCTGTGATATCCGGCTGAGTAGAAAAGATCACCCTCTTTGTTACTGAGGTGTCGTAAAAGGCAGCTAAGATAAGTTGACCCACGATGTGGTATCCGGCTGAGTAGAATAAATCACCCTAATTACTTTCCGGGTATTGTAAAAGGTGCCTAAGGTAAGTGGACCCACCGTGTGGTATCCGGTTGAGTAGAATAGACCACCCTCTTTCTTAACGAGGTGTCGTAAAAGGCGCCTAAGGTAAGTTGACCCACCGTGTGCTATTTGGTTAAGTAAAATAGACTGAGTAGAATAGATCACCCTCATTACTTACCGAAGTGTTGTAAAAGGTGCCTCAGGTAAGTCGACCCGCCATGTGGTATCCTGCTGAGTGGAATAGATTACCCTCATTACTTACCGACATGTCGTAAATGGAGACTTAGATAAGTTGACCCACCGTGTGATATCCGGCTGAGTGGAATAAATCACCCTCTGTTTTACCGAGGTGTGGTAAAAGGCAGCTAAGGTAAGTTGACCCGCCGTGTAGTATCCGGCTGAGTAGAATAGACCACCCTTATATCTTACCGAGGTGTCGCAAAAGGCAACTAAGGTAAGTTGACACACCGTGTGGTATCCGGCTTAGTAGAATAGACCACCCTCTTTTTTACCGAGGTGTAAAATACAAGAAAGGTAAGTTGACGTCAGGCAGACGGCCGTTCGTAAAATACGAAGCCAAATCATTTTTAAAGATTTATAAATAAATAAGAATAAATTTTGCAACATGTTCATAATATGTTGTGCCGACCCCACTTACAGTGGGATAAGGGCAGGATGATGTTTTTACAATGATAACCAACTTTTAGTCCGATTCCATACTAAACCAGCCCGTTGGCGATTCTTACAATAAATCACCGCGGGGCTTAAAAAAACGATTTTCCAACACCACCCTAATGAAGACTACTGGAATGGAGGGGAGTTTTTACACGGTTTTTACACGGCGTGTAAATTCTCTTCCCATAGGAGTTGTTTACATTAATACTGCGGTGATACTCTTTTGGATGGGCTATTTTGGGAAATGGAAAACATTAAGCTATATTTTGGGAGAAACACGTACTTTTAGGGCTAGAAGTGCATACATTAAGAAACAGAAGCTGTGGTAGACCAGCTGTAACACCGAGCGACACTTTCGAGGAGGTCACGGGTTCAAACCCGGGTAGAGTCCAATGAGCTTTTCTGTTAAAACTTATGTAATTGATAATTGCAATTTATTACTCGCTTTTCGTTAAAGGAAAACATCGTGAGGAAACCTGCATATCTATAGAGAATTCTGGGGATATGTGTAACCTACCAATCCGCATTGGAGCAGCGTGGTAGGTCTTAGCTCCAATCATTCTCTCCAAAAACGAGAAGAGGCCTATTCTGGTCAGTGGGATAGTAACAGGCCGCTACTCACTAATGGTAATTGAGAAGCACGTCCCTGTATCAAAATTCCAAATTAAACAATACAAGGCGATGAAAAAACTCGCCTCATCCATCCATGTCTTCTCTTTCCATGTCTGTCCCTTAGACCAGAGATGAGCAACATTTGGCTCAAACGGCGCGCCGAAAATTTGTAAAATTGAATTAATTTTATAGACTTAATTCCCATTAATATATTGTTATAAAACAATTATAATAAAACTAGCTCTGCCAGCCCTTGCCGGCGTGGAAATCAGTGAAATTTTGAATATAAAAGTAGTTATTCTGACAAAAGTAATAGCAAATTTTTTTTGGTATAACCCGCGATGAAGTAAATAGAAAATATATATAATGCTTAATGTAGAGTGCACAATCCGTTTTTATACCTTATACATGCAGGATTTGTAAAAACACACGCACAAACCTCCACCACCGCCACCACAATACACAAGCGTAGTGCTTTGTGTATTGTGTACACGTTCACTATCACAAACAAAATATTGCTAGTTCAAGCTTGTTACACGTGTTCGCAGGCAAAATAAAATAAATGTAAAATAAAGGTGACCCCCACCTTTATTTTACATTTATTTTATTTTGCCTGACCCGATTATTTTATAACTAAGCTAGCTTGGGTATTGCTTCGCTTTGCGATTTTGTCGTGGAGTCTATCTCCTGATGGTTTCGGTTGCGGGGCGAATAGATTGTTGAGTTTGTGATAGTGAACGTATGCAGTGCGTGTGTATTGTGTTTAACTTTTATATTTTTTATTCTAATATCTATAAAAAAATAAAGTTTTATGATTCTTTGAAGTGTGTGAAAGGATTAGTAAGTGTTACTTTATGTGCAGCTCGCACATAGAGTTTGCACAAAAAATGGTCCGTTGATTAAAAAGGTCGTTCACCCCTGCTATAGGCTATTTAAGGAAAAATGCTGAGTGAAAATTCCGTATAAGTAGCCCGCGGAGCAGAATAGACCACCCTCTTTCTTACCGAAGTGTAATAAAAGGCGACCAAGGTAAGTTGACCCACCGTGGGTATTCTGCTGAGTAGAATAGACCACCCTGTTTCTTTCCAAGGTGGCGCAAAAAGCGACTAGGGTTGGTTCAGCCAGGCTGGTCGTAAAATACCTAGTCAAATCATGCGACCCCAATCTGACCCCACTTAGAGTGGGATAAAGGAAGGAGAATGAATGATGATATCTAGTGAAAACGAAATACGAATGTCTAGAGGAAGTGCATTCTACAATTTAATGGCATCGATTTCAAAAGACTAGCTGAAAATAAGTTTTATATCGCATTGAGTTTCAAATACTTCTTTAGATAAATCTTTTTATTTATAATAGATTTTACTTTTGATTTATGTACCAAGAGGATTTTTAAATAGTCTATACGTAAGAAGTGAATTTTTAGTTCAAACTATAAAAATACGCTCATAAAATGAAGAGATTTATTTTTATTTTTATAATATGCATTCAAGTATTATTCCAATAAGACATACATGTAACTTTTCTACTCAACAACAGATGGCGCTTTAATATTTTAAATATTACAGAAGCAATATTACATACTATGTACATACATACAGGAAAACGTCTTCAATTATTGGTTTTTAACCATCATTGTAAACTTGTTTTCATTAAAATAAATTATCAAATTGTTTCTATTCGCCGATAGATGTCACAGTCACGGGAAATAGTTCACAATAGTTCCAAAAGAGGCGCTCTATTCGATTCGTAAAATTTCTTTGACCCAAATTCAATATTCATTCCCTATTTCGGTACAAAAACAAAAACAGACAAAACTCTCCCTCCAACCCATCTCACTTACAAGCCAATGAAGCGAGCAAATAAGCGAAAAATCCGCTTGACTGTGGAAAAAACGAGATAAATTGAAAAAGCGGGGAAAAGGAAAAAAAGGCGGCAAAAAACGCGTCACTCGGTGATGTTCAGCCGCGCGGCGCGTAATTGCAAAAGGTCGGGAAAAAATACAAGCAATCATGATTGCATTGAAAAAATGAAGTTCCGTACATTTCAAGTTGTTAACATTTATATAAGTATGGTATTGGCAACTATTAATAAAATAAATTGCGTGTAGTTTTAAATCTATGAAGAGAATTAGTTGTGAGTTAGTAGGTTTGAAAAGAAAAGCAAAAATGCAAATTGTCAGATTACAAATATTTAAGGATTAATACCATAAATTCGTAAAAAGCGAAAGGTAAGTTGACCGGCCGTGTGGTATCCGGCGGTAAGGCAAGCTGCCGGTCGTAAAATACCTATCGCCGTGTGGTATCCGGCTGAATAGAATAGTACCACCCTCATTTCTTACTGAGGTGTCGTAAAAGGCGACTAAGGTAAGTTGACTCGCCGTGTGGTATCCGGCTGAATAGAATATAACACTCTCATTTCTTACTGAGGTATAAAAGGTGACTAAGGTAAGTTACCGTAAGGCAGGCAGCCGGTCGTAAAATACCTAACCGAATCATATGACAACATGTTTATAAAATGCAGTACCAACCCCCCTTAGATTGGGATAAGGGTAGGAGAATGATGATGAAATTGACTTGTTTACGATGTTTTCAATCACCAATTCGAATAACGTCATGGAGGAAATATGCAAAATGGAATATACATAAATATATAGGAATGAATTAAGATCTTATTGGATTTATTTTATTGAAACAAAAATATACATTCCTCTACGAAATTGCAGAACTTTAAATATTACTATGTATCAAAACTCATCGATTAGTTAATTTGGTTCTTCTAACATTTTTCGGTGGACCCTAAAAAGAAAAAGGGCCCACAAGGGGAAATGAATGCGGCATTGATATTGAATGCCTTTTTAAAAAAACTGTGCGAGCGACAGCCGCGATCGGGCCCACATTCGATTCTGTTTGCACGTCAAACAGAATGTTTATTGTTATTTTTTTTTCAACCTGCTACAAACACGGTCCGTCATTTTTAGAAACATAATATTATTTTATATCTTTAAGAAACTTTGTGGAAGTATGGCTAGGGGAAGGCCGAAAAAAAAATGGATGGATTGTGTGAAAAATGATATGCATGTTAAAAGTGGCACCAGAGTTAACGAATGATAGAGGATAATGGAAGAAGAAGACATATAGTACTGACCCCAGTTAGAGTGGGATAAGTACTACATATACACAAGTTTACGAGTAAGCCGCGGTCGCACTAACTATGTCATATACCAGATAAACTTCTTTGGATTTAGGTTTGTATTTTCTGTTATAATTATGTTTCTTTGGTTTAAATAAATTTAAAAAAAGGGTAAGATAATGATGATGATCTTTAAGAGACTTTAAAAATACTATAACATAACAATTAGAAATACACCACAAACGTAAGTTAATTGCCTCTTCAGGTGACAAGAGGGCTGGCTACTTTTTGGCCCAACGAAACAGCTCAGCGATTGAACGAAGAACAGCTACTTTAGTCAGGGCCATTCCACAAAGGTATGATTTGTATAGTACTAAGTAAGCAAGTCATCATCTTCCTGCCCTTATCCCACTCTAAGTGGAGTCGGCACAACATGCTATAAACATGTTGTCATATGACTTGGCTACGTATTTTACGACCGGCCGCCTGCCTGACGTCAACTTATCTTAGTCGTATTTTACGACACCTCGATAAGAAAGAGGGTGGTCTATTCTACTTAACCGGATACCACACGGTGAGTCAACTTACCTTAGTCGCCTTTTACGACACCTCGGTAAGAAATGAGGGTGGTCTATTCTACTCAGCCGGATACCACACGGCGGGTCGACTTACCTTAGTCGCCTTTTACGACACCTCGGTAAGAAATGAGGGTGGTACTATTCTATTTAGCCGGATACCACACGGCAAAGTACTAAGTAAGCAAGTAGCGGCCTGTTACTATCCCACTGCTGAGAATAGGCCTCTTCTCTCCGTTTTTGGAGAGAAGGGTTGGAGCTAAGACCTACCACGCTGCTCCAATGCGGATTGGTACATTACACATATCTCGCGGTGATTCTCAACCTTTTTTTTGTTGCGGCACATATTTAACGATTTCAAAATTTGGCGGCACACAAAGAAAAAGATAAAAACTATTTACTTACTACAACACACTGCATAAATAGTTTATGACAAAAAATTTAAATATACGAAATAAACTAATATATACTACAATAATAACTAAACGTTTATTAAGGGATTAATTACTAGCTAATAATAAAAATATTTTTCTTTTTAAATGATATAATTCATTATTAATATTTGCAAAATTTGGCGGCACACTTTTAAAATTTGGCGGCACACAAAAGTGCCGCGGCACAGTGGTTGAGAATCACTGCTCTAGAGATATGCAAGTTTCCTCACAATGTTTTCATGCACCGAAAAGCGTGTGATAATCTGCAATTATCAGTTAGATACATAAGTTTTAACAGAAAAACTCATTGGTGCCTGTCCAAGGTTCGAACCCGTGTCCTCCTCGAAAGAGGCGCACGGTGTTATCGCTGGTCTACCACAGCTTGTGTATAGTACTAGAGTGTAACTTATTTAATATAGACAAAACTTTTACAGTTTTGTTGTAAATAAAAAAAATAACAATTTACATTAGAACAACAATGGATTTTATGTAATATTTTAGGATTCTTATAATTGGACTAAATAAATATTGTACATTTTTCGTCGTCGATATTTTTGGTTTTTGGAATATATTTAATACTCAGTAACGACGTCACGGCTTACTTATTTAATACTTGTAGTGTGATTATTATGTACTAATTTATCTTAATAGTATCAAAAAAATCTTTACATATTATAAAATAAACTCTTTAAAAGCTGTCGGTATGTGATTGATTTTCTCAAAATCTACTCAACAGATTTTAGTGTGGTTGTTATTAAAATATAGTGCAATTCATGAGAAAGGTTTAAGATGATAGAAAATTACGGTTAAATTTTTGCGGGTTGGATACGCGGGGATAACTTTGTGACACATTGATTTCACACACATGATTTCCACGCGGGTGATGCCTCGGCCACAGCCAGTTTAATAATATTCCTGAAAAATGATACCCATTTTGTTCCTCGGCTAATTTGGCTGCCTTGACTCGATAATTGATGTTTGTCTAAAATTTGTGATGATGTTCTACAATATTTTTCGTGATATATACATTAGTAGACCTTCTATCATTTGAATTTTGAACTATAATATAAAATAGTTTGACCTGTCAACAGTGACAACTGTGAGCCCCATACATTTTATTTTTCGTTAGTTTTAGAAAAGCTCTAAAGATGACGCTGTGAACATAGTGAATAGTTTTGTTATTTATTGTCTTTTGTTTAGTTAATTAAAAAATTTAGTTCCTTTGTTATTCTCTTATCTTCTTCTTCTATTATCTCGGTGTAAAAGTATAATCTATTGTTAATAAGTATAAAAAAATATTTCAAAAATTGTTTTAAGTTGTGCTATTCACCAACAGATGGCAGTATAGTAATAAACTAACTAAATCTTTATTAAACCTATTTATATATGTACATACATAACATTTTTTTATATATAAATCGTGATAGCCATAGAGCAACAATAATTTATCCCTGAAGTCATAGACAATCAGAGCATTCAAGCACTTATTTCAACACCTGTGATAACTAATCTAATCTAGTGTAATCTATATATATTAAGATAGACAATAAATAAAGGTTAGAAAAAGATTGTGTTCTTTTCTTTTGTTTTTTATTTTTTATCGTCTGCAAATTCACGGAGGCTCAGCTGAAAATTAGTGCAGTGTCATAAGCTTCGTCATAATGCTTTCGGTTTATGCTGAGCTTTTTCAAGTATATGTGGAACTTAGACATTAATAACTTATAGAATTAGGCGTTACTTTGCGGAGGTCCATAATACAAAAGTAATGAGAAATATATTTTATTTTATTTTTTATTTTATTTATATAAGGGAAACAAACAGTATAATAAATTATAAAAATTAGGTTACAAAAAATAATGCAAAAACCAGCAAAGTTTCCACAAATTACTTAACACTATTGAGAGTAGACTAGTTAGTTAGTTAATTATTTAAATATAAAACAAAATTAAGAAAAAGAAATGACAAAAAAAAAACAAATAACATATGTTGTATCACTTAACATATCCCTATTAAAATTTACAATTATTCTATAATCATTAATATTAATTAATATTTACAATTATGCTATAATCCTCGATAGAAGGAAATATATGTAATGCTAAATGTAGAGTGTACTATTCGTTGTCATACCTGATACATGAACTCATGCACTACCCGACACCGATGGCACAACAAAACACAAGCACCGCACACATTCATCACCACAATCTCAACAATTGTTTCGCCCCGTAACCGAAGCATCGTCAGGAGATAGACTCCACGACAAGGCAAGACATGCAAGGCTTTGCGATTTTGTCTCTCTCTCTTTGTTTGTCGAATTCTGCATGTATCACGTATGAGAACGAATAGTTAGCATTTACATATATTTCCTTTTATCGCGGATTATAGCAAAATAATATTCTCATTACTTTTGACATTATCTTAAACTAGTTGCGCTCGCAGTTTCGCCTGCGTGGAAATCAGTGTATCACAAAGCTTTTCAAGATTTTTTTATTTAATACTAGCTGTGCCGGCAACTTTTCCCGCATGGAAATAAGTGGATTTAATTGGAAATAGTTAAAATCATTTAACTATAAGAGATATAGACGCATAAAGGCGAAATAGATATGAAATCGGATCTACGGTCCACTCTACATTTAGCATTATATATTACTAGCTTATACCCCCAACTTCGTCTGCGTGATCTGTTGTCGCGTGATAGGTTGGTAATAGATGGCGCTTTTCAATGACACCCTATTCCTGTTGAATTAACATTTCTATAGCCTATCATTCCGGTTTATAAGTAAAATTGTGCCAAATTATATCATCACAAACAAACATACATCCATACTCGCAAACTTTCGTATTTATAATATTAGTAGGATAGGATTTCTATTTACTTTATTGCGGATTATAGGAAAATAGTTTACTTTTTTTAGCTGTATGGTATCCAGCTGAATAGAATAGTACCACGCTCATTACTTACCGAGGTGTCGTAAAAGGCGACTATGGTAAGTTAAACCAGTAGAATAGACCATCCTCTTTCTTACTGGGGTGTCGTAAAATACGACAAAGGTAAGTTGACGTCATGCAAGCGGTCAGTCGTAAAAGACGTAGCAAAATCATGTTGCATGTTTATAACATGTTGTGCTAATCCCACTTAGAGAGGGATAAGGACAAGAAGATGGAGTTTTATTATTACTTTTGTATTATGTACTAGCAATCGCCAGCGGCTCCGCTCGCGAGGAACGATAAAAACCGTAATATAGTCTCTTGATAACCACAAAAATGGTTAAAATGGGTTAACCTTTGACCTAGACGTATGCTGTCGCGGACTTTCATTTAGAATTTTTAGAGGGGAACAATTTTGTGATACACAATTTTTAAATAACTATTACCGTTTACTAGGAAAGTTTATTTTTTAATTTTTTTAATTTTTTTTATTGCTGCTCCTTTTCTATTTATCTGATGTGATGATTTGATGCGATCATCTGATGCGTGATGTTATATAGCTTATAACCTTCCTCAATAAATAAATTACCTAAGACTGAAAGAAGTTTGAAATCGGTCTAATAGTTTCTGAGGTTTACGCGTTCAAACAATCAAACAAACTCTTCAGCTTTAGGTATATGTTAGTATAGATAGCAAACGCCAAATTTTTATAAATTCAAAAAAACAGATTTAGAATTAGAATCTCCCTCACAACCAGCGGTATGTAACTAATACGGTGTATTCTGTACTAACCAAAATGTACCCCGTTTTATTTTAATACACCTGAGTTTCAAAAAATACATTTCCCCGAGTCGCCCGCGCGGAAAATGGAATGTCCGGAAAATAATTAGAACCCGGACGAGACGATACTTCTACATTAATATTAAAAACTTTAATGAAAAAAATATTAAAAGGATCCCCTGGATTTCATCCTTTTTTCCATTAGGGCGGGACCCGGCTATGGGATGCGTGGAGTCGGTATGAGTTACATTATTTCAAAATAATATACTATTAAACATCTATGTGTGTGATTGTGTGTATTTTAGAATGTAAATAATATTTACATTCTAAAACACAAATTACACAATTCTACACACAATCGCACACAACACTCACTCATACCTTACCTCCATGCAAATCAATTATTTTAAGACACAGTCATATCCACATGCACACACACACACGGCTGTAATATTAGTTTTAATTTTTGTTTTAGTTTTCTTTTCGTTTTTACTTTTGATCAATAACATTTAAATGTTGTTCTTATTAGTTTTATATAAATTCCTTTTTTTCCTTATTAATTGTAATTTTTTGTCATCGTAATTTATATTTTTTACTCCTGTACATATATAAGTTGAACCAAGTTAACTGGTTCCCAAAATACAGTTTAAACTAGCTTGGGAGCCAGGGACACAATAATTGTATATGTGCATTGTTGTAAAATAAAATAAATAAATAAATAAATACATGCATATCTAGGCAACGCCGTGTGGTATCCGGCTGTGTTGAATAAACCACCCTCATTTCTTACCGAGTTGTCAAAGGGCGACTAAGTTAAGTTAACCTACAATGTGATATCCGGTTACTTAGAATGTACCATGCTCTTTCTTACCGAGGTATCGTAGAATACGATTAAGGTAAGTTGATGTCAGGCAGGCGGCCGGTCGTGAAATACGTAGCCAAATCATGTGACAACATATTTAGGTAGGTCTCAGGAACATTATGTGAACCTGGAATGCCTCTTAAAGATAAGGGAAAAATCAATAATTATATATTAAATCATTCAATAATTATATATTGGGGGATTTTTTTTATTCCATAGAGTATTTATGCTACAGTCCTTTACTCTAAAATCTTAACAGAATCATAACAGAAAGACAGACATATATAATATTATAAAACAAAGTCGCATTCTTTGTTCGTCCATATATCAATATGTATGCATAAAACTTTAAAACTACGCAACAGATTTTGATGCGGTTTTTTTAATAGACAAAGTGATTCAAAGGGAAGGTTTATATGTATAATAACATTCAAAACGGAGTAGAGAAATACTGTAATTTTTGAGGTTTCTGTAAATAATTACTTTTTTTTTCCGCTTACATTGCAAACGCAGGCTAAACCCTACGAGATTTATTAAAATGATGTACTAAGTATTTGTACACCTTGAAAAGGTTTACAGAAAAGTCCGTAATAGTATATGTCTATCTCTTATGGATAACCTACATTAGCATTTTTTGTCATTTACTTTTTATGAAAAAGAATGCCTTATGTTCAAAGCAATTTTTATACAATACAGCATTAATCCTTATCCAATTAAGTACCTTGATTTAATATAGATCAATATTGCCGTTTATAGCATGTAATTTAAGTGAACATTTTCGGAGATATTACAGATTTAAAATGCCGTGAGGACGCCGCGCTTCACCCTATAGCACTTCGCATTTAGCAGCTATATGTCGCTCTTTCAAGAGTTTGTTTAAAACTGTTAATGTTGTTTATAAAGACATTCTGTAATTAATTGTAAAAATAAAATACATAGGGAAAATTTAAAAGTAAAAAATTAAAAATGTAACTATATGAATTTAGATATACCAAAGATAGCAGGAAATCTTCTTAGTATAAGGAGCAGAAATTGTTTTTCTCCAAATTTAACGCTTGCGGGCCACGGGCAGTAATGAATAAATCAAAAATACTGGATCGATTTTAATAATTTTTTTTTTACACTGACTGACATGGGATATATATTTTATACCCGTGCGAAGCAGGGGCAGGCCGCTAGTATAATATAATGGTTTTATAGTCATTATCGTATTATGATACTTAAGTGTCAAAATAATATGAGGATTTAAGAAGTTTGTATAATTATTCGACTCTAATGTTTCTAACGTATGATAAAGTTTGAGTACACTCGCCCACAAATATATATTGTAGACAGTGACATTTTTAATCAGTGTTGTAATTTATTGTTGCTAGCAACACTTCATGATTACCTCTCATCTAGAGTATAAAAATAGTCAGGTCAAGAACAGAGGTCTCTTTTACGATCGGTACTTGCGTGCGAAAGCTCTGTTATTTAATGTGTTCATGTCGGTCATCTTGTTTGTTTGGTTACAAATGTATTAATTTAGTTCTCTTTTCTTAAATCCTACTTTGGATCCTAACATCCGAAGCGGGATAAAGAACTCACAGCTCACTGCATAAATTAAATGAAAAGTGTGGTAGAATTTGGTAGATTTCATTTTGTTTATTTATGACATACCCACTTTTTGTTTTCGATTGAATTGCACGTATTTGTGAAAAAGTATTTGTGTATTTCATTGCAATTGCACGTATTTTACGTAATTTTGTGAAATAGTGCGTTCTAAGTTCAATGGTCGTGAATGGCGTCTCGTTTGAAATACGTAGCGAGATCGAAAATTGTGTTTTGTGTTTATCGCGAGAAAAACTGAATAAAGCGGTTTTAAATGCGTAATAACGTCTTGCAACGTGTTGCGAGCGGCCGGAGGCGGCAGAATTCCTTAAATGACTCACGTAATCAGTCTAATTCGGCTGACTGAAAACGACGACGTTCGGTTCGAAATACTAAACGCGTCTATGATAATTTCGGAAAAAGTCTTACGGAGTGACAGCTGTAATAAGTTACAATGACCCTCTCTTTATACTCCTGCGATCATGCTCGCGTAGTAGTTTGTGTTCCCGCTCGTGTGAAAGGAGGATCCCACTTGTATTATAGTTCACGGTCTGATATATAAAAAAGAAACCGTTCCACTTTACATCAATAATTTCGATGATAGGTACCATCCCGACGTCGCGAGACTTGCGTTTGCTTTCATTTTAAGCGATCTAATTCTCCTAACTGCGTCGGTACTTCTGACTTGAGTAGACCGCATGTACCTACATCACTCCTTAGAATCAACTTGTTCAGAGCCATCCAATCTTGCGCAAGCTTTTCATAAATCCGTTAATAACATTTGGGATAGTGTGAATAAGTTGACCCTGCCAGACCGGTAAATGGGTAAACTGAGGAGGATTGTAATCTCGTGTAGTTTCATGTCAAAGGGGCTATGCAAAAATATGGTTTGTCGTGGTCAGGTAAGGCCGAGCCCAGTAAAATAGAAGCTGCGTGAGGCACGGGAGACAGTTTCTCGGTTTTGGAGGTTATTCAAGGTGTATTTAAAACTGTCTAAAGTTGGATGCTCGTGTAAATCAACATCGACATCCACAACGCTAATTTAATATTTATGACTATAAGGTTGTAATAAAGTTTTCTCAGTCTGCAGGAAAACTTGATGCCGGCATTCGTGGTGGTAATCCCGGCATATGTGGTCAGTACGTGGCGGCAAGGCTACGCTGGCTGCGTACGTGGCGCCGTGGAGAGGCGAGTGGTGTGCCATGTGTGAGGTGTGCCCCGCCTTCATTGAGAGTGATTCTTCTCTGGCGGCGTGCACCACTGTCATGTAGGGTGAGGGGAAGCTAGTCACCCCGAGCATTTTGCTACACCCTGGCGCTTGGTGGGTCCCAAGTTGCTGAATAGGCTGATCGAACGATCAGTCTATGGCCTGTTTATCAGGTGGCCTGTGACGTGTTACGTCGGGCGAAGCGCGCGTGTCGCGTGACCGAGTCATGTTTATCCATGGCGATGGTTGGGTAAAAGTCCTAGGCATATGGTTTGAAATTTTAAAGAGACGTCTCGATTATTATTTAGAGAAGAATGTTAGATGAGATCGATTGCTCAGTAAAAAAGCTGAAGTATGAATTAATTGAATGACGAGGTAGTGGAAAAGAGGATGTTAATTTTATTTGGTTGAATTGAAATTTTTCTGATTCCTTTTTTAAATACAGATGAGGACTATGACACTGCCTTTGCGTCATCAGTCAGTGCATCTGACTCATCCACGCTTCCATCAGTCACTCATGAAGCTACACCTGTCGCTGCCAATAATGCTGGTCCGGTGATACGGAGACAGTTTTGGTCGAGGACGACATGCGGTCAGGAGAGGCCGTGTAGACAGTGACATTTTTAATCAGTGTTGTAATTTATTGTTGCTAGCAACACTTCATGATTACCTCTCATCTAGAGTATAAAAATAGTCAGGTCAAGAACAGAGGTCTCTTTTACGATCGGTACTTGCGTGCGAAAGCTCTGTTATTTAATGTGTTCATGTCGGTCATCTTGTTTGTTTGGTTACAAATGTATTAATTTAGTTCTCTTTTCTTAAATCCTACTTTGGATCCTAACAATATATTTTAATGGTTTATTGAAGAAAACGTTACTTTGCAAGATACAGGATTAGACGTGACAGCTTGTTGGTATTGTCATAGTGAATGTGTGCAGTGTGTTGTGGTCTTATCCCACTCTAAGTGGGGTCGGCACAACATGTTATAAACATGTTATAAACATGTTGTCACATGATTTGGCTGCGTTTTAACTACCGGCCGCCTGCCTGACGTTAACTTACCTTAGTCATATTTTACGACACCTCTGTAAGAAATGAGGGTGGTCTATTCTACTTAACCGGATACTACACGGTCGGTCAACTTACCTTAGTCGCCTTTTACGACACCTCGGTAAGCAATGAGGGTGGTCTATTCTACTCAGCCGGATACCACACGGCGTAGATACATGATACATTAAAAATAGAAAGTAAGTGCTATATTAATTAGAGACGGCTACAGCATTTACAATAATAACAAACATTCATGTTAAAAGTTTATATGGCTGAGTGTACTTTCGGGTTTTTCTTTTCACAAAAATAAATATCATAATCCCTCCGAAAGGTACCGTCCTCCGCCAATTATAAGAGGGTCTTCGAGGAGGGCAAGCTTTTTTATGTTGGTCACCCTTTATCTGGCGAGTTTTAAAGATGGCGGCTCTGTTTAATATCCTATAGTATTAAGGAAAACGTCTGTCCGTTCGTTTTGTCTGTAAAGTTTTTCTATAGTAACAATATAAATTCAAAGTATATATTTCAATATATGTAATTAGACTTTTATTTTCTTATTTATATTAATCTTTCATGATCCTCCTGCCCTTATCCCACTCTAAGTGGGGTCGGCACAACATGTTATAAGCAATGTCACAAGATTTGGCTGCGTTTTAACGACCGGCCGCCTGTCTGACGTCAACTTACCATAATCGTATGTTACGACACCTCGGTAAGAAAGAGGGGGGTCATATTCTTCTCAGACGGATACCACACGGCGGGTCGGCTTACCTTAGTCGCATTTTACGACACCTCGGTAAGAAATGAGGGTGGTCTATTTACTGAACCGGATACCACAAGGCGGGTAAACTTACCTTAGTCGCATGTTACGACACCTCGCTAAGAAATGAGGGTGATCTATTCAGTAGAATAGACTTAAGTTGACTTAAGTTGACTTAAGTTAAACCGCCGTTTGCTGCTGTACTCAGCTGGATACCAAACGGCGGGTCAACTTACCTTAGTCGCATATTACGACACCTTAGTAAGAAATGAGGGTGGCCTATTCTACTCAGCCGGATACTATACGGCGGTGACCTCCACAGAAAATCCCAATGAAAATTTGTAACTAGCAACTTCTTGTTCATAATTTATTTAGGACGAGTTTAGTATTATCAATAAGAATAAGAATAAATTTATTAGGTAACACCATTATAGATAGATAGAAACAAGAAAGAAATAAAAAAATAATAAGATTAATACATAACAAAAGCAAACTATCCTAAATCATTATAAAAACAAAAGTTAAATATTACGGATGTGACGCAAAAAGGATCACCACTCACATAAAAAACTAATATCCAAATCAAAACATCGACCAACAAAAAAAACCACACGCATAAAATTATCTACAAAATTCACTTACTGAAGAACAAAAACTGGAAACAATGCCTCTCCCTTATACGGGGGAGAAAAATGCTCTTAGCATACCCCTCCTCCAACCACCCCCTATTTCGGGATAATTTTTGCCAACTTCTTTTACCTTTACGTTCTTTTGAAGACCGTGGAAATTTATTCGCCTGAAATAATTGTTTTTAATGCGATGAAACCTTGATTGCTTAGTGGTTAGAACTCGTATCTTTATTGGTTGTAAGCAAACAATTCTTGAAATCATCATCTTCCTGCCCTTACCCCACTCTGAGTGGGGTCGGCACAACATGTTATAAACATGTTATCACATGATTTGGCTACTTATTTTACGACTAATTTTAGTCGTATTTTACGACACCTCGCTAAGAATGAGGGTGGTCTATTCTACTCAGCCGGATACCACACGGTGGGCTAACTTACCTTAGTCGCCTTTTAAGACACCTCGGTAAGAAATGAGGGTGGTCTAATCTACTAAACCGGATACCACACGGTGGGTCAACTTACCTTAGTCGCCTCTTACGACACCTCGGTAAGAATGAGGGTGGTACTGGTGGTAATCTACTTCATCGGATACCACACGGTGGGTCACCTTACCTTAGTCGCCTTCTACGCCTTGGTAAGAAATGAGGGTGGTACTATTCTACTCAGCCGGAGACCACAAGGCGGGTCAACTTACCTTAGTCGCCTTTTACGACACCTCGGTAAGAAATCAGGATGGTACTATTCTATTCAGCCATTAATTCCATGAAAGATAGCATCGTGAAGAATTCTGTGTCGATCTGAAGGTGTTGTTAATATTTAACATTAATGTATAATTTAATGGTAGGAACAGCTTTCCGAACCAGCAGTAGAGTTGACGATTCAAAAGCACTTGTTTACAAGTTTATTTGAATAAAGAATATTTTGAATTTGATTATAAATTTTACAAAAAGTATTTGTCGGTAGACTTTTGGTGTTTTCAAAAACCGAATTCTGGACCAAAGGACGATAATTCAATGACATTTTATTATGAGTGTAAACGGCAATTATTTATTATTTTATTTATTTAATTTATTAAGTCATTACTGTCTTATACAGGTTCGTAGAGAGCTATCTATATCCACACATTCTTATCTAAGTAATCCTCAACAGTATTTCAGGCTTAACAGTATTTTAAGTAACAGGCTTTCTGTATAAGCGTCTCTTTAACAGTGTTTTTAAACTGCTGTAATGGCAAAGCTAAAATTGATTGCGGAATTTTCTTATAGAATCTTATACCCAAACCCACAAACGACTTACGTAATTTTGCAATGCGCAAAGCAGGAGTCGCAAGCTTATATCGGTTCCTGCTTTGTCTATTATACACATTACTACCACCGTTCATTTAAATACAGAAATTCACGATTCACATAGATCTAAAGTATCAGACTTTAAATGTGAAATGAAACAAAAAAGCAACCGTTGATAAAACAAACATGGCGTAATGAACGCTCAGTTGATACGAAGAAGGATATATTTTTGTGATAAGGCAAATTTATAGAAACGGTTCTTCGGTGCCGGAGGCTCGCGCCGTCTGTCCCCGCCTTTGCGCTAAACTAACGTGGAGAGAGATTGTTTTAAATATATTAAATAAATAAATAGGGCATACACACGGTCTATACCCCCAAAGTAAGTAATTTAATACTTGTGTTATGGGTGACAGAAAACTGGCAAATATTTATATATATATACGAGGTGTGTTCAGAAAGTATCGCGAATTTTGAATTTTCGCGAGTTACATATATTCCAATTTAGATTTTTTTGTGGCGTTATGTTGGTACATATGTCTCTCACTTATGCTGACAAGTTAGGCCATTTTGAATGTTCGGTTAATTATTGATAGCTGTTTTGCTTGCACGTGTTTTGGTTCGTCTTCGATTTTTACCTATTCAAAAAATGGAACAAGGAACCTGTATCGATTTTTGTGTGAAAAACGAAATTAAGTGCGCGGATGCATTCCGAGTGTGGACTGTGGCATATGGAGAAGCTACTTTGGACAAAAGCAACGTTTATTGGTGGTACAAAATGTTTTTAAAAGGTCGAGAAGATGTGCATGACGAAGAGCGTGCCGGACGCCCGAGCACTTCAACAACAGACGAAAAAATTGATGAATTGAAGAAAATAGTATTGGCCAATCTTCGAATCATCGATAGAGAAATTGCCGAGGACCTAAGCATATTGATTGGCTCGTGCCATTCGATTTTAATCGATAATTTGTGGAAAAACAAAAATTGGCTTTTGCACCTCGATAACGCCCCTGTTCACACATCGCTGCTTGTACGCGACTTCTTGGCCAAAAACAACAGATCAATGATACCGCAGCCACCGTATTCCCCAGATCTGGCCCCCTGTGACTTTTTCTTGTTCCCGAAACTGAAGAGGCCCATGAAAGGACGACACTACGCCACGATTGACGAGATAAAGACGGCATCGAAGGAGGAGCTGAACAAGATACAAAAAAAATGATTTTTTGAAGTGCTTCGAAGATTTTTAAAAACGTTCGCACAAGTGTATAATATCCCAGAGGGCTTACTTTGAAGGGGACAAAATAGATATTTACGAATAAATAAATAATTTTTGAAAATACACAAAATTCGCGATACTTTTTGAACAAACCTCGTATATATATATTTAATTTTAAATACATAAGTAAGTAGCGGCCTGTTACTATCCCACTGCTGGGAATAAGCCTCTTCTCTCCGTTTTTGGAGATAAGGATTGGACCTAAGACCAAGCTGCTCCAGTGTGGATTGGTAGGTTACACATATCTCCAGAATTCTCTATAGATATGCAGGTTTCCTCACGATGTTTCCTTCACCGAAAAGCGTGTGATAAATTGCAATTATCAATTAGACACATTAGTTTTAGCAGAAAAACTCATTGGTCTGCCCGGGTTTGAACCCGTGACTTCCTCTAAAGAGTCGCACGGTGTTACCGCTGGGCTACCACAGCTGTAACACCGTGCGATATATACTTAATTATAAATATACACCCGGGCTCAAACAATTGTTTAAAGAAACTGAATTAAAGAATTAAACCCGCGACCTACTATGCTGAAGGAAAGGAAAGCTTTAGACTTTAGCTTGTTTATTTTATTTTTCTTTGATAAATATGATTCTCCTGCCCTTATCCCACTCTAAGGTCAGCACAACATGTTTTAAACATGTTGCCGCCTGCCTGACCTCAACTTACCTTATTCGCCTTTTACGACACCTCTATAAGAAATGAGGGCTGTCTATTCTACGCAACCGGATATAATACGGCGGTTCAACTAACCTTATTTTATCTTTTTCTATTTAGAAATAGGAATCATTTCCTAAAATTATAATTTGTCTTCTACTTTTGTTCTTTTTTGTTGTTTATATTTATTTATTAATTTAGAAATTTATTTTTTTATTATATGACACGTTGTTCTATATTATTGTGTATATTATATTGTATATTCTATTGTACTGTATTATATTATATAACATTTCTACTAAATCACCATCATCTTCCTGCGCTTATCCCACTCTAAGTGGGGTCGGCACAACATGTAATAAATATGTCGTCACATGATGTGGCTACATATTTTACAACCGGCCGCCTGCCTGACGTCAACTTATCTTGGTCGTATTTTACGACACCTCGATAAGGCTGAGTAGAATAGAGGGTGGTCTATTCTACTCAGCCGGATACCACTCGGTGGGTCGACTTACCTTAGTCGCCTTTTACGACACTTCGGTAAGAAATGAGGGTGGTGCTATTCTATTCTGCCGGATGTTCACCGTGTGGTATCCGGTTAAGTAGAATAGAGCACTATCTTTCTTATCGAGGTGCCGTAAAATACGACTAAGATAAGTTGACGTCAGGCAGGCGGCCGGTCGCAAAATTCGTAGCAAATTCTAGGGACAACGTGTTTATAACATGTTGTGCCGACCCCACTTTGAGTGGGATAAGGGCAGGAAGATGATGAAAAAAATAAAAATTTCGCTTTTACGACACCTCGGCGGTGGTCTATTCTACTCAGAGGTGTGTTCACAATTAAATTTCATTTTTATCTATAAAAATTCTTTCCATACTTGTTTACCACTTTTCATCCCTTTGTCTTACCGCGCGCACTCAGTATTTTTTCCCCATTACATTTTCATTTTATTTCATATTTCTCCTTTAGGGGTTGGGGAGGGATAATAAAATTTTTCCCTCCCCCATCGCCTTTATTTATAGGGACGGTTAAGGCAGAATATGTTCTCGTGCATTTAGTAATGAGCCAAATTATTAGGGTTGTATTTCGTGATTGTTCGGAGATTTTTCCATCTTTTTTTCAGGTTTCCCGCCACTGTTTGCCGGAGATAAGTGGCGGGTCATATTGTCAGTGAAATTTTTTAGTGCTCCGGAGGGACGATTTTATTTGGTTTATGAATTGTTTAGCTTTTTTATACAATCTTTTTTTGTTCTGTTATTATGTGTGATATGATTTGGATGCCGAATTGTGTAAACACCGTTGTTTTTTTAAAATTTTATTTAGTTTATAAATTGTTTATCTTTTTTATCCAACTTTTTGTTCTGCCATTACTTGTTATATGATTTCAATGTCGTATAAAATCTTGTGTTTTGATTTTTTAAAAGGTTTTATTTGATTATTGAATTGTTTAGCTTTGTTATACAATATTTAGTTCTGTTAATACTTGTGATATGATTTGAATGCCGAAATACATGCTGTGCGTCGTTTTTTAATATATTTTAATTACTTTATTAACTAATTACTTTAAATCATTGATAAGTTAACAATTAGCAGACTAAAAGTGTTTTTTTTATTATATTAAACTATTTTTATATCAAGTTATTAAATCATAGTTTGTTATAAGTTAAGTTATAACTTAATTGATACTGCAAGCTAAAATGTTTATTTTAAATTTTATATTTTTAATTTCATCAAAGAATATAATTAATTAAAATTAAAAATCAAATATAATGGGTATTAGGAAACATATTCTCGGACCATCTTAAAACTTAAAAAAAATGTTTATTGACTTAAGTATACAACTGTTTATTAGTTTATAAATTTAAAATAGACGGAATTCAATTTAAGTGAATTATTTTTTACAGATTATAATTAAATAGACAGCGTACTATAATCTGTGGTAATTTTTTTATATTAAAGCAAATTAATTTTATAGTTCTTTACAAAAATATTTATTATCTGTAACGAGAATATTAAAAGGTAGTAATGCCTGAGTAATTATAAATTAACCCTAATTCCGTTCCGAAGCCGTACGAACGCCGACCCTCCGCGCATTTTTTTCTTGTGGCTACACAGGCGCGATCACGCACACATACAAAATTTTTCCTCCATCGCCTGTGTATGAATAAGCACTGTGTCCGCACGCAGCACACAAACAAACACTTTTTATTTGTGTGAGTGCTAGCCGGTCTCACCATTGGACACAGAGCTATTTCTTTATTGATCCATATTTCTTCTTCTTTAGACTGCCCGGGGTGAACCACCCCCACGGGGGGTGTTTTTCTACAGTTTTAACGAAGGACTCGAATTTGCGAAGGAGTTTTAGGGGGTGGAAGAAACGTTATTAATGGTTTTTAAGCTGAGCAATTTTCGCGTTAATGCTGGGTGTCGTGTTTTTTGTATCACATCGTTTTAGGTGTACAATATAATTATATTCTAGATCTCGTGTTAAAGGCAAATTTGAGTTTACTATTATACTCTTCAAAAGTTAAAAAAAAAGTTTTTAAATATCTTTAACAATTAAGTGAATAAAAATAGTTATAATATATAAAATTGTTAGGTTACCCATATCTTCAAAATTCTCTAGGATAGTCAAGTTTCACAATGTTTTCCTTCGTCGTAAAGAGTTAGGACAAGTAATAGTAAAAATTATAAATAAGTCCTCTAACTGTACCTTATATAGCGCACTTAGTATTAAAGTGACCTAATTCAAAGTTAGGCTTGAGTTAAATACATTGTGGAAGATGACCATGTACAAGATAGTAATGAATAAATGTAACTAGTTATAAGTATTATGTTGAAAAGAGCAACCGCCGAGTTTCTTGCTGGCTCTTCTCGGTAGGAACAGCTTTCCGAACCAGTAGTAGAATTGACGATTTAAAAGCACTTGTTTACAAGTTTATGTGAAAAAAAAATTGTATTTGAATTTTTAAGTTATGGATCTTTGGAAAAGCGTGTGTACCGTGTGTAGACGAGCTGTGTTAGCCCAGTGGCAACACCGTGCGACTCTTTAGAGGAGGTCACGGGTTCAAACCCCGACAGACACCAATGAGTTTTTCTGTTAAAACTTATGTGTCTAATTGATAATTGTAATTTATCACACGCTTTTCGGTAAAAGAAAACATCGTGAGGAAACCTGCATATCTCTAGAGAATTCTGGAATTATGTGCAACCTACCAATCCGCATTGGAGCAGCGTGGTAGGTCTTAGCTCCAATCCTTCTCTGAAAAAACGGAGCGCAGAAGCCTATGCCCAGCAGTGGAAGAGTAACAGGCCGCTACTTACTTTACTTTTTATTAATTAGATACAGTTTTAACAGAAAAACTCATTGGTGTCTGCCCGAATTAACCAGTGACCTCTCGAAAGAGCACGGTCTTACCGCTGAGGTATCACAGCTTTGTAAAGATATTTATAAATTAACATAATTAGCTTCAAATTATCTGTATACAATGTAGAGACCAATCTACATCCAAACAATGCCAAGTTGTCGAGATAAAAAGCAAATAAAACTTAGCGGGAAAATCTTTGCCAAGCGTCGCTGCCAGCGCGCAAAAATAAATGCATTAGCAGATAATCCTGCAAGCTGGCAAAAATCATAAATTTTGGCAACCTGTCATAGTTGCGCGGGATAATGTAGCCCGCCTAGTGCATAGCTGAAGTTAGAGTCGGTTTATTTTAACTTGCAAATAAATTAACTGAGAAAAGAAGCAATGGTATAATCATCATCCTCCTGCCCTTATTCCACTCTAAGTGGGGTCGGCACAACATGTTATAAACACGCTGTTACATGATTTGGCTGCGTTTTTACGACCTGCCGCCTGCCTGACGTCAACTTACTTTAGTCGTATTTTACGACACCTCGGTAAGAATGAGGGTGGTCTATTCTACTAAACCGGATACCACACGGTGGGTCAACTTACCTTAGTCGCCTTTTACGACACCTCGGTAAGAAATGAGGTTGGTCTATTCTACTCAGCCGGATACCAAACGGCGGGCCGACTTACCTTAGTCGCCTTTTACGACACCTCGGTAAGAAAAGAGGGTGGTACTATTCTATTCAGCTGGATACCACACGGCGTAAGCAATGGTATAATAATCTATCTATACTTATTATAAATTCCAAAGTTGTTTGTCTGTATGTGATCGATTTTTAAAAAAAATATTTAATGGATTTTTATACGGTTTTTACTTAAATATAGAACAATACTTCCAGATGCTTGTGGTTAATAATGAAATATGCTGATGTTAAAAAACTCCAGTTAGTCGCGTGCGCCGCGTAAACGAACAGAGATACAAATTCAAATTCAAATAATTCTTTATTCAATTTGGCTTTTACAAGCATTTTCAAATCGTCAAATTACAGTGAAGCTACGACTGGTTCGGACGACTGACGGAATACAGCGTAAGAAAACTGGCATATCTCTAAAGATTTCTGGGGATATGTGTAACCTACCAATCCGCATTGTTGCAGCGTGGTGGGTTAACTCGATCCCTTTAAAAAACGGGTAGTGGAGGCCTATGCCCAGCATTGGGATAATAAACAGACCGTTAATTGACAACTGTTTTTAATCCTTCTAATATTATACAGACACTCATATTTATTGTCTTTATATTTGTGCATTTAGCCCTGTGGTATAGGGATGAGTAGAATAGACCAACCTCATTTCTTACCGAGGTGTCGTAAAAGGCGACTAGGGTATGTTGATCCACCGTGTGGTATCCGGCTGAGTAGGTTGGTCAACACCTTCGTTTCTTACCTAAGTGTCGTTAAAATCGATTATGGTAAGTTGACGCCATGCAGGCGGCTGGTCGTAAAATACGTAGCCAAATCATGTGACAACATGTTTATAACATGTTTTAACCCCACTCTGAGTGGGATAAGGGCACGATGATGAATATTATAGAGGCAAAAGTTTATGAATAACTATCCCAATATTTACCGACTTATGCAAAAAGCTTTGTCCCATTTTTATTCTAGAAAGAAAACGCCCGTCTCAGCTGACGTCACGGTGTCTCATAAATAACCGTCCAAACCACAAAGATCCACCAACCCTTTTCTCCGTTCGAAAAACTCCGTAAGAAAACGGACGATCATGAAAATTGAGGGGTCTCGGCGCGCTGGGCGGTTAATGTTTTGTTTTCCTCAGCGTAAATGATGCAAAAAGCCTTAAGAAATTATAACCAGTATGAGATATGAGAGGCATTGTTAGGGAAAGATATTATATGTAGTCAAATATAAGTGCAGAGAGTGGCAGGGTGGTTCTTTCTCCTTTCTTAAAACAAAAATAAAATAAATGGGTTTAAATGTCATGATGAACGTCACTAAGGCAACGGCTTCAATCGCTGAGCAGACACGCATAAACATTCTTTTATCCCACTCTAAGCGGAGTCGGCACATGTTTTGGCTAGTTATTTTATGCCCGTCAGCATACCTTAGTCGCTTTTGACGACACCTAGTTAAGGAATGAGGGTGGTCTCGATACTAAATTTAATATTAATGTATGTATGTATGTATATAACAGACAAATAAGCTTGCGACTGTCGCTTTGCGACTTGCGAAAATCGTTTGTAGTAGTGAAAGTACGAAAGTCGTTTGTTGATTTGGTTACATGTAGGAAATTACGATGGGCCCAATATTGGATCAAGCTTGCGCCGATACTTCTCAAGCTTGGCCCGAAGGTGCAAACCCACGTTGGTCCAACCTTTTTCAAAGTTTGGGATGATACCTAAGGCCAAGGCCCAATGCTGTGCATTGGGCCAAGCCTGGTAAGAAGTGTTGGCCCAATAATGAATATAGGTCGGACCGACGCTGGTCAAAGGCAGTGGTAAAGCGACCAGTGGGGACCAATGCAGACAACAACCGTAAATCCACTATTAAACTATAGTTTGGGCCAACGTTACTTATTAAAGTTGACCAAACAAGGTGTACTTTTGTTTCATTACAAAAGCACTTATATTGAGTTGTATGAGAAATTAAACTTCAACTGATAAAATACAAATCTCATCTCTATTAACTAACTATTGGCCCACCTATACGTCCGAGGAAGAATCTCTTTAGCGCAATTGAATTTCAATATTAATCCGTGCATCGCTATCATGATATTTATAAGAGCTTGGCATCGCCGAGACTCAGTTGATACTCGGTTAATACGCACATCGACTTGCTGAACACTTAATGTTGTATGCATTCTTTTTTGTAAGAGCAGGAGCTAGGTCCCCAAGGCGGTCGATGCATCTGGTGCTCCCGACGCATCGATTAGCGGAGGGAGGGGACACTGTTTAGAGAGACCCGACCCAGAGGTAACGCTCTCCGGGATACAGAGCCGCTGCTGGCGGGGATGGGGGTTATGTGTATTACGCCGCTCATCCCCGTCGGGCGGTGACCCATAATGGGTTTTCCTTATATGAAAAAGGAGTATGACGATAATTAATTACTGGTAACTAAACGACTAAAGCTCCCAACAAATGACTTAATTTCAGAGAGTAACAGTATTTTTGGAAACCTGTTATTTGTCCTAGTAAATAAATAAACAAATTATTATGTTACAATGAATTAAAATATATACTCGGTGTATATCTCAATAAACAAGCTCGCAGCGAGTCCGCGCCTCTGAACGCTGGCCGTGGGGGGTGGGGAAGGGGGACGTCCGACACAGCGCTCCTTTTTACGTTCCGCGCTCGCACAGAGTTTGGAAACCTTTTCTTAAGAGAACTAAAGATTTTTGACAATTTTGATCAGTGTATAAACTCATTGTGGTAATAGTAAACAGTGGTACCCGTGATTTCTTCCATTTCTATCGGTTTGTTTGTTTCTCTGTCTGTCTCTGTTACGGTTTATGTAACGAGTAATGCGCTGGACCAATATTAATGAAATTTGGCATAATTAAAGTGTATATCCTATATGTTACTCTGGTAGGGTAGCATATAGAATAAAAAGCCCGTTTTTCTTTTCGGAACAGGGAAAAATCCAATATTGCATTCATTAGAGTCTAAATTCTGACCGGATCGCGTAGGTGGTAGTACTCTGGTTTCAGATCTGCCGGTCACGGATTCGATTCACGCCGTGCTAACATTTTCTTAAAAGATATAAGATGTATTTGAAATTATATATGTAATATTGTAACGAACATGAGAAAACAGTTCGTAACGCATACGTCATTGAGTTGATATTAGAAATGGGCGGTTTACGAAGATGCAAAAAGAGTTAGTGAACAATACGTCATATAGCCATGATAGCCCAGCGGTAACACCGTGCGACTCTTTCGAGGAGGTCATGCGTTCAAACCCGGGCAGACAGCAATGAGTTTTTCTGTTAAAACATATGTGTCTAATTGATAATTGCAATTTATCACACGCTTTTCGGTAAACGAAAACATCGCGAGGAAACCTGCATTTCACTAGAGAATTCTGGAGATATGTGTAACCTACCAATCTGCATTGAAGCAGCGTGGTAGGTCTCAACTCTAACCCTTCTCTACAAAAACGGAGAGAAGAGGTCTATTCTGGGGACATTCTATGGGATAGTAACAGTACTTACTTTACTACTTATGTCATATAGATCAAATTCGCTTATTCTCTAGAACATTCAGGTTGTCTACCAATCGTGTTCCATATCCCAGCTACGACTCGCGAGCATTCACTACAAGCGAATGCTCGCGAATATATATGCGGACGTATCGCGCGCCTCGATTTTCAGTTAGCGAATAGCGATTAACAGCAAAATAAGAAACGAAAATAAAAGTGTAATAATAGTGATCTAGGCTTTGTTATTGGAGTTTTTAGTGACTGTTAATAGTAATTTTGTATTCACTACAGCTAAATAAAATTTTTTAACACGTCAGGTATTTTCATCCAAATCCACGAAACCAGTACGAAACAATATTAACCAGTCATTAATAACACCAGTATTAAGTTACTAACTTTGGGGATCAGATACTGCGTATGTAAATGTGTGTACGTAAATATTAAATTAATAATACTAAATTCTAAAACATATCAAATGTTGTCAAGCGCTGCTCAAGAAGGTGTGAGCGGCGCGTTGCCTCAAGAATGCTACAATTTTCCCGAGTTTTCCATTTCTCGGCCCTCGCCCCTCTCTCATCCCACCACTTAAGGAGAAAAAAGGAATGGTCTCCGTCGCTATGGAAAGGGGGATAGGTGTTTTGTTACTTCGTTTATAAAGTTGCAGTTTGATTGTGAAATATCAGGTTTCTTTGGTTCATTCGCCGTATTTATTTAAGGATTATATAATTACTGTGGTATCCGGCTGAATAGAATAGTACCACCCTCAATTCTTACCGATATGTCGTAAAAGGCGACTAAGGTAAGTCGGCCCGCCGTGTGGTATCCGGCTGAGTAGAATAGACCAACCTCATTTCTTACCGAGGTGTCGTAAAAGCCGACTGAGGTAAGTCGACCCGCCGTGTGGTATCCGGCTGAGTAGAATAGACCAACCTCATTTTTTTCTGAGGTGTCGTAAAAGGCGACTAAACTAAGTTGACCCACCGTGTGGTATACGGTTTAGTAGAATAGACCACCCTCTTATTTATCGAGGTGTCGTAAAATACGACAGAGGTAAGTTGACATCAGGCAGGCGGCCGGTCGTAAAATACGTAGCCAAATCATGTGACAGCATATTTATAACATGTTATGCCGACCCCACTTAGAGTGGGATAAAGGCAGGAGGAAATGTGATTTTTCACTGAATAAATTAGAGTACGCCCAGAGACGTCCGCTTCTTAGTTCACATTTTCTTGCAAAACAAATCCTTTACCCGGGAAGAAGTATAAAAAAACAGGCAAAACGACTTAAATCTTATATTTAAAAGACAACCAAATAACAACCTTAATAAATGAAATTAAAATCTAAATTGCAACGAGCGTTAATCTCATCTTAAAAAACGAAACAGATATAAATGACATAAGTATTTTCTAAAGTAAATTAAAATTGAGGCTTATGCTACTGAGTTAAGATATATTTTTCATTGTAGTTTGAATTGCTAAAGACAAAGCTTTCGTAGAGGCAGTTATATACAGGCTGTTCCAAGAGTGTCGGTGAGCGCCCCCCCACTTCTTTGAGTCGTTAATTTACATTTTAAATTGCACTTACATAGCTGAGGCGACTTGCTTGTTCTGTAGCGTCCGTGAGTTTGGAACAACTGTATATATAGGTATTGTATGGGCTTTAGAATTCGAAATTTAAAATTAGTTCACTATGGTAATGTAGGGTTTACAAAAAGTTTCTAGTCTATAAAGAACGTATGGAATAATTGTATATATAGGTATTGTATGGGTTTTAGAATTTAAAATTAGTTCGCTATGGTAATGTAGAGTTTACAAAAAGTTTCTAGTCTATGAAGAACGTAAGGAACAACTGTATATATAGGTATTGTATGGGCTTTAGAATTCGAAATTTAAAATTAGTTCACTATGGTAATGTAGGGTTTACAAAAAGTTTCTAGTCTATAAAGAACGTATGCAAAAACTGTATATATAGGTATTGTATGGGCTTTAGAATTCCAAATTTAAAATTAGTTCACTATGGTAATGTAGGGTTAACAAAAAGTTTCTAGTCTATAAAGAACGTATGCAACAACTGTATATATAGGTATTGTATGGGCTTTAGAATTCGAAATTTAAAATTAGTTCACTATGGTAATGTAGAGTTTACAATAAATTTTCAAATCTTTGGAGAACGTTTTTTTTAATGTTTTCTTTTTAATTATATAATTTTATAATGGGGTTCTTTGTAAAAGAAATATTAGATTTAGAAAAGTTATACTGAAAAGATGTTTAAACTTTGAAAACTTTCATAACGCTGTTGCTGCCATTTTACTGGAGCTCACGGGTTAGATTTCAGGTGTAGACAATTTTCACGCAGTTGTTTTTTAGCTACCGTTTTACTGGATGTCGCGGGTTCGATCCCAGGTTGAAATGCAATTTATATTTACATAAACTCTATTCTAAGGTGGAAAACACTTAACATATCCGAAATAACAATATCTCTTAATGACTTTGTACTCAAAATAATGTTTAATTTAAAGACTAACGGCCACTCTTAGCTCTGTGGCTCAGTGTGATTTTCGATTTACTCTAGAAACAAAACTGTCATAGACAGTTAAGAAATAATCTTCTGATTTCCACCAAACCTTATAGGATTATTCGCTTGGTCAATTTAAAGATTGTCTCAAAATTTCATTAAAATCGGTCAATCCGTTAATGAGTCTATAACAACAAACTTTCTCTTTTAAGTGTATGGAAGATTACCTATTTTACCTATGAGATATAATAATAGTAAAATGACCAAAAAACCACAAAACCTTTAGAAAGGAAAACATAAAACAATTTAACATATGGTTTTTATTGTAAACGATCTACAATCAATAACAGATAAAAAAACCCACAAAATCGATTCTTTTCACTTTCTATAAATCAATGACTTCCGACCCTTGATCAAATATTTAGTCAAAAACATCGATGACGTGAAATCGATACAAGAATCGAAAGTGTTGAAAAAATCCGATTTTAGTAATACATCGTCAAAGTAAAACTATCCTTATTTATACAGACATAAAGTTGTTTTCAATATTGAATCAATACTTGTAGAGAGTGCCACGATTTACTTTATTTGACGTATTATAAAATCGTTTAAGGTTTGAGGTAGAAACATTTTTTTAAAAGAGGAAGTCTTTTAAATTTCAATATGCTGCCGCCAACAATTTATGTTTCGACACCTCGTTACGGATTGTCATAGATAAAATATTACAGAATGTGCATTGTTATTAATATGCCTATTCATTATATTTAACTAAGGGGTATCTATGTTGAACTAATACAAATAAAGTTAAAAAAGCTTTTAACAAAATTTCATGGCCCTACTGTTAGCCGTTGAGAGCTGGAGTCGTCTGGAGCAAATCTTTGCAGTAGCATCAGGTCATGCTTATCATTAACATGCATTGTCTTCGGAACTGGACCAGTATGTAGAGTTGACGATTCAAAAGCACTTGTTTACAAGTTTATTTGAATAAACAATATTTTGAATTTTAATATGTAAAATTTTAGCTCAATTGGACACCAGGAAGTGGGTCAAATTTAACTTGCAAGATTCTAAGAATAAGAATAAGAATATCTTTATTTATATAATTGCACTACTATTCTAACAGTGTACGTACAGTGAAGTATACAACAAACAAACAGTTGAAACATACAAATAATAGCAGTGCAATGCTATTAAATGGTAGCTACTCAGCGATTGTTGAGCTGGAAAGCCCAACACTGATTTTCAGTAGTATATATAGAGTATCCAAACATGTCCCTCTACTGACATTGATTACACCAACACCACACTATCAGTTTAAATGTTAGTAAAAATACAGAGTAGTATAGCTTGACCCCCCGTGAGATTTAAAAACCAAATTTTATCACAGGTCGTTAACTTTGGTCTTTCTACAGATCTCATTTGTGATTCACATCACACAAAAATACTCCAAGCATAGCTCTCTCGCTTATAAGCATAGCGCTCCCGCGTCCATTACCCGCTAAGCGAATTTGAGCTTTTTATACGGCCCATAGTTATCGACCAAGTCTGAGATTAGAAAGATTAGAAATCAAACGATTGTTACTTAACTACTTGTATTAATATAAGAAGTATTCTAAATCAGTTTTATGTTTTTCAAAAAATTGCAATAATAAAATTAAACTCAAAGTAAACTCTCATTCGCTATTCGCGGGCTAGCTGCTAATGACAGCGGCTGTTACATCTCCCACGTCAAAATGGCGCGAACGGCTGTGGCAAGATGGGACGTCATGGCTTGCTTGCTTGCAGTAACGACAAGGCGGCGTTGTTACACAATGATCATTATAATTCATCTGCGCTATGCTTAATCTTTGCCACTCACATGTGTCGAATGTATTCTACATGTGGACGATTCCACGCCCCCACCTGCTGTTTACGATGCATTTTTTATTTGTTATGATAGTTTCTTTGTATCGAGTTAGCAATTGATTTATTGAAACTACCTCGTATTGTTTATTAATACGTCAGCGATCGTAAAATATGATTTTTTTAGTAGACAGTGTTGGTGTATTTAAATATCAATGAATGTCTTCCATAACAGAGTTATAAGACACGTGAATTTGAATCTCGAATAACGTTGAATACTATTTTTTTTAAACATATGGTGTTAGATAATTTATAGAATTAGGCGTTACTTTGCGGAGTCCATAAAACAAATGAAAATCACGACAAAATCACAAAACCTTGTCTTGCGATAAAAAAAAATATATGTAATGCTAAATGTAGAGTCTACTATTCGTTCTCATATCTGATACATACGGAATTTGTCAAAACTTCGCTTGACTAAATTTGCTTCGGTTACGCGGCGAAACAATTGTTAACATTGTGGTGCTGAATGAGTGCAGTGCTTGTGTATTGTCATTGTCATTGGTGGCGGGTTCATGAGTTTTTTACAAATTCTGCATGTAAAGGTATGAGAACGAATACACTCTACATTTAGCATTACATATATTTTCTTTTATCGTAGATTATGGCAAAATAATATTTTTATTAGTTTTGTGTATGGTGTTAGACCAAACGTTTTGCAAATCTTGACTTATACGTTAGTCAACTGTTTGCTGTAATGATGCCAATGACTCAAAAAATAAAATATTTTGGGTAGTAATTGTAAGTAGTTTTATCACAACCCTTCTGTTATTTATTATTTATTGTTAATTACTTTATTGTCTTTTAAAAATTGAAAAAAAACAATTTATAAAATGGATTACACTGTTCCTTAATCGATTTCAACTGCAGATAAGCACTAATTTAAAGTAAGCGAATGTAAATGTGCTTTCGCTTCACCGAATATTCCCGTTGTTTTGCGAACAATTTGTTGAGCAAATTTTTAGTGTGACGGCATTCGGATTTCCTTCGCCGAGTTAACTATTCCTCTCCGGATAACCGGTGTAAATCTTACATTAGAACTGCCGGGTACAGGCACAAGGGAAAATGTCCAAAAATATGGCGTTCATAACCATTGAAAACTCTTCTTCTTCGTTTACCAATATTTTGATTATCGTACTTATTAATAACCTTTAATATATTTTTAAAGTTAGCTTTCTCAATAAATTCTGGTGCAATTTTGGCTAACATATCTATTCTAATATATAAAGCTGAAGAGTTTGTTTATTTGTTTGATTGTTTGACCGCGCTAATCTCTGAAATGACTGGACTTATTTGATAAAAAATCTTTCAGTTTAAGATTCATCCATATTATTAGTCCATTTATTGAGGAAGACTATGACATATACGCTATATAGGAGCAGCAATAAAAAATACTACGAAAACAGCAACATTTAATGTTATTCTTGCGAGCGCTGAGTAAACGGTAATAGTTATTCAAAAATCATGTATTACAGAATTGTTCTCCTCTAAAAGTACTAAATAAAAGTCCACGACAGCATAGCTTTTAAGGTTAACCCACTTTAATCATTTTTGGTAATCAAAAGACTTTATTACGGTTTTAATCATTCCACGCGAGTGGAGCCGCTGGCGATTGCTAGCAGTATAATAAAATTCTCGTGATTTCTTCGGGAAAACAAAATCATTCTCCTACCATTATACCACTCTACGTAGCTCAGCACAACATTTTATATACATCTACATGATTTGGCTAAATATTTCACGATAGTTGCCTACCTGACGTCAACTTACTTTAGTCGTATTTAAAAAAAATAGCAATATAAAAAATAAAATCTGATCTGATCTGGCTGATATCTGGCACTGGATCTCAGGTCCTTTCAGGATGTCAGGATCATTTTTTTAATCCGTCGTTCCCCAGTAAGCTATTATAAATGACAGCACAATTAACTTTTGTATTCTATTTCTATTTTAGCAGTTTTCAATGCTTGAAAACAGGGGTAAACGTAATTTTTTTGCAAATAGATCTGGCTTGATCGATTTAAATTTCAAAACCCTCTACATGATGATGATCCGTAATATATACATATACACTCACACAAGATTAACTTACAGTAGTACATAATAAATTTGAACTATATAGGATATTAGTTTTATTAATATGTAATGCTTTTGGAGATCCGAATAAATAAAAATTACCCGATCCAATTTCCCCATTGTCAGTGCCGCATATCTGGGGAAGGCAGCAATAACTCGGTGGTGTTTTCGCGAATTCTTCCGCGCCATACTCGCCACCCACCGCATACCACGCGCGACTTGTCGCCACACGTTTTTGTATCTTTCCTACAACTTGCAAGTGCTATCTAATAGATTAAACTTTGTACGACAAATATGCTGCTGAATAAACCTTACTCTATCAAAGTTAAACTCTTTTTTAACTTAACTTTCTGTATCCCGTCACGGTTATTCCGCCGCGGATCAAATGGAATGAGATAAAAAATTGAGACTCGCAGTTCAGTTAAAGTTTTAACTGTACTGTTTTAAGGTTAATTAACTTCGATTTTTTTTCTCCCGTCGTGTGGTAGAATACGGAGTAGAATCGACCATCCTTACTTTTTACCAGGTGTCGTAATAGGGGACTAAGATAAGTTGAACCACCGTGTGGTATCCGGTTGAGTACAATTGACAACCTTTATTTCTTACCGAGGTGTCATAAAAGTTAATTTGACGTCAGGCAGGCGGCTGATCGTAAAATACCAAACCCAAACATGTAATAACATGTTTAAAACATTCTGTGCTGAACCCACTTAGTGTGGGATAAGGGCAGGAGAACGATGATTTTTTCCTCAGCTTGTTTATTTTTATTCTTAGTTTTATTTTTATTATAACTAATATGTTACCATAGTGTTATATTGTGGCTATCTGAACTAATTAAGTTTAAAAAAAGTTTCTTATCTGAAGTGTTAAATTAGTTGGTAGGGTTCACTGAAAATATAGAAGTCCAAAAAGCGTCCTATATGACCATGTCGACAAAATAACGAAGACAAGGTCCTAGATTTGTGACGTCAGTTGGTCGTAACTTCTCGATACACTCCGGACGGCGTAATGACTAGTCACAGTCATACTACCAGCCCTCATCTACACGTCTCTTTAAGCCGTGGTTCGGTTTCACAGGAGGCATCCTTCGGACGACGTCTCCAGACGCTAGAAGAGCTTGTGTGCTATACTCTCAGCATAACGCTACCTTGACGATGCTCCTGCGTACGCCCCGTCTTGCCCAAGGACGCTATTAAAGCCGATAGAACTAACATCATATGGCCAGTTAAAGAAATATCACACGATTTGATCACGTGATCACAGTTGCTACTAGCGGCGCTTTACCGTCGGTGCCGCTCGCTGTCAATGTCGCACGCCGTCAGTGCCGCTCGCCGTCAGTGCCGCTCACCGTCAGTACCGCTCGCCGTCAGTGCCGCTCGCCGTGAGTGCTGCTCGCCGCCAGTGCCGCTCGCCGTCGGTGTCGCTCGCCGTTGGTGCCGCCCGTTGCTTTGCTACTGTTACTGCCCGCTGCTGTGCTGCTGGTGCTACCCACTTTTCTACTCCTGGTGCTACTCGTTGCGCTGCTGCTCTGCGGTTAGTGCCGCATTGCTGCCTCTACCACCCGCTGCTTTGCTGTCGGTACCGCCCGCTGGTCTGCCGCCACTGCCGCTCCTGTTGCCGCTATTCGTATTAGTAATTCTATCGCTTTCTAATCTAAGTTAAATACGATACAAAAAGTTGCTAACAGTTTACAATACGCAAACATCTGCCCGACGACCTTTCACCCTAACAATATCGTAAGAAAGGGTCAACATTGACCAACTGGCCAAAACCGGATCTTGTTCCGGTTACGACCGTTTTGATCCTATAAGGGGGACCATGGCTAAAGCATATTGTAACACTGGGTGCCGTTAAACTTAACTTTTGTAATATATTCCGACGTGCGCCATAAATTAATATGTTTATCAAGATTATTTTATATTAATAATATCCCGCGGTTTCACCCGCGTTCATACCGATATCGTGGCAGTGCAAAGTCTACTAAGTCAGTCTATAGATTTATTTTTGTTAACATAAAAGTTTTTAATTACACTAACATTCATAATCTAATGAATATACAGATTTTTATGACTAATTTCTTACACGTTATTACTTTTTTATTACGAATCCTTATTTTCCTTATTATCCTTATTTTTAATATTATATTATTTATGAAAATGTAATATACCCTGTGTTGCTCAGTAAAGAAGTAGCTTTCTAATGGTAAAGGATTTTTGAAATCGTTCCAGTAGTTTTTGTGTGAAAACATTACAAACATACATACAAATTTTTATATTTATTATTATATACAATATTAGTATAGACTTATTCTACTTATTATTATTATAACTTTATTCAACTAAGATCTTTTGAATCGCCAAGGATCAAAATGATTAAGAAAGCTAACAGTTTTTCGGAATGTACTTCTTACCGAGAAGAACGAGCAAGAACATCGGCTCAAAAAAAAAATCATTTTACGTTATTAAACCGCAAAAAAATCGTATGGATTTTTAGGGTAATACAAAAACTCGCACGCTGGAAGCTTTAGTCGTGTGTACTGCATAAACTAACAGTGGTACACTAAAGTAATGTACTAAAGAATTGTTGATATATAAAAATGCTACACAAAAGTCCGCAATAGCATGTCTCTTATAGTTAGATCACAATAACTAATTTATGTTAAAATTTCAATTCAGTAAAATTTTTGGTACACATTTTTCCATTTCTAGCACACCTAGTAGTTGTATAAAAAAGCCTGTGCGCTTTCCAACAATAGTAAATTTTGGATCGTTCCATTATTTCCAAAATCTATAGTCACCTTAAGTTGACCATAGCCAAACTGCATTCAACTCATTCAACTGTGTCTATTATTATTAAAAAACATAACAAAAGGACGGGACATACGGACATCGGTCAAAAGGTATTATTTGATATTCCAAGTCACGTTTTAAAGACATGTGGTGTAAAAGGGTTGTAAAATTATCTATAATCAATATAATAAATTCGTTTTTGTTTTTTTTTGTCAAAAAGTTTTTTACTATAATCCGCGATGAAGTAAAATAGAAAATATCTATAATATTTGAATGAGTTAGTCGTGTATGTATATAAAGTAAGTAGCGACCTGTTATTATCCCACTGCTGAGAATAGGCCTCTTCTCTCCGTTTTTGAAGAGAAGGATTGGACCTACCACGCTGCTCATGCGGATTGGTAAGTTACACATATCTCCAGAATTCTCTAGAGATATGCAAGTTTCTTCACGATGTTTTACTTCACCGAAAAGCATGTAATAAATTGCAATTATCAATTAGACACATAAGTTTTTACAGAAAAACTCATCAGTGTCTGCCCGGGTTTGAACCCGTGACCTCCTCGAAAGAGTTGATGCATGTAGGGGGATTTGGGGGAGAAAAGGCAACTTGCAATTTATGTGAAGGTGGAATCTTGCAAGTTAAAAAATCAGGCTCTAAATTTTTTTTTAATTTACGTTGAATACAATCAGAATCGCTGTCAAATGACATTTTTGACTGACTTCCCTATAAATCTGTGAACCTTCGTCGACCAAGTTTACCTGTTTAGCCAAAAGTCGTACAAATTATGTCAAAAAGAATATCATTTATGCGTGAACACATTTTTTTAAGCTGTGATAGCCCAGTGGTAAGATATTACATACACGGGGAGTTATATAAAAGCTTTAAAAATATTTTTCCATATTTATCTTTGTCCCCGTTAAAGATAGTTCCTTATCACGCGATGTATCGATAAAATTATATCGAAAGTCGCTTTTTATCGATTGTTTTCGCGAAACTCGATACTTGACTGGTACCATCTGATTAGCTATGACTTGTGATGCCAATAATTTTTAGTTCAACTTTGAAATACGAATGTCGTTTATCTATATTAAAGACAAGGTTAACGCTTTCATATTCCAACGGTGAACGCGTGTGATTCTTTCGAAGAGGTCACGGGTTGAAGTCTCGGGTAGGTAACCAGATAGCTTTTCGGTGAAGGAAAACATCGTGAAGAAACCAGCATATCGCGAGAGAATTCTGGAATTGTATGTAACCCAGCAACTCGCATTGGAGCAGCGTGTTGGGTAAGCTCCAAATCATCTCTCCTAAAAATTGAAGTGAAAAGCTTATCCCCATAAGTGGGTTACTAAACGTTATTACTTATTCTTTACTTTCATACAATTTGTATATTTTCATTAAACATAAAGATTTTCACTTCAATTTATACGGATTTTATTGATTTCCAATGAGAGTGAGTTAGGGAAATTCTTTTCTTTTCTATTTATTCTTTGGTAGTTAAGGAAATAAGTCTACCCCATCTTTTAACTCATAATGACAGAGCGCGTCGATAGGCGGCGCCCTTTAAATTGTTTATAGCCTTTATCAAATTACACAGTATTTCTTAGTAATTGCATTGCACTAGACATTAAACCACTTATTATTACGGTTTAGAATTACTGGTTTTTATCGTTTGGATTAGTGTGATATTAAAATTCAATGTAGTTTTTTTAATAGGAGCTTATCAGCCCACTTTAGTCTGCTGGACATAGGCTTTTCCATTTATACGCCACTTAGCCCGATCCTGGGCTTTCTGCTTCCATCCACTGCCCGCTGTCCTACATATAGCATCACTCCATCGAGTCTCAGAGTTTTCTACACTACGTTTTCCAATTCGCGGTCTCCAGTCCAAAACACAACCCAATCGGTCATTGTTTGTGCGACAGATATGGCCAGCTTACTTAAGCGATGAGCTCTGTCAGTTACTCTAGTTCTCTAATGGATTACTTCGCTATGAATACGATCCTTCAGAATAATCCTGAGCATAGCTCTTTTCATAACCCGCTGAGCGACTTTAAGCTTGTGAACCGCCTTAACTATTAGTGTCCACGTTTCGGCACCTCAATTCATGACAGGTAGGACATACTGGTTAAATATTTTGGTCTTTATACTCTATGAGGTAAAGAATTTATGACAATTCACTTATGGCATATCTCAGTCCCGCTACTTGCTCTCAGTGCACTAGCCTTCTTCATTTTGCATTCTTCACAGAGCTTTCGGACCCTTACTGCCTGGTGATACAATAAAATTATTAGAACCAACAGCATATTATTCATTACTTAAGCGATTAATATTAAGTGATTAACACCAGCTGCGTCCCTGAAAACTGGTTAAACACTGGTTGAAAAATGTTAACAAGCTAAATAAACTAGCAACATAAGTTAACAATTGTTTTGTCGCTAAACCCGCCAAAGCAGCAGCTGCATTGAAGTCCCTACAAAAGATTAAAAAGGTAAGAAAGGGTCAGTAAAACCAGATTGACCGGTCCTATTAAAAAAATAGACAATACCGGCCCTAAACTGACCCTTGGGGGACACCGGTCACTTTCGCGAGTTTTGTCCAAAACCGGAATTAAATAGAAAGGGTATTCAGTTTTTAATATTATTAAAAAATATTCTATGACGGTCTAACAAATAGTGTGGTCAGTTCTGCACTTACCTTTCGTGGTGACCGTTGTGATAGTCAGTGTCAAAAGCGTTAGTGAAATTGATATATTTTTTTCTTCCTCAAGAGTAAATAATTTGTAAAGTACGCTCCGCAACGGTTATGATTTCAAGAAGTCAGTTCCGAAGGTAAATTTTATTAAAATAATCTTAGTAAGATAGTCCATTTATCTAAGATTATATAACATCACTAAGATGAATAGGAAAAGAGCAGTAATAAATGAATATTGCGATAACGGCAAAATTTAATGCTTTCCTTTTGTGCGTTAAGTAAACGGTGAAAGTTATTCAAAAATCTCTTATTATTAACTCACAATAACTACCTTAATGTTCAAAATTTCAATTCGGGAAAAAAAATTGTGATACATTGATTTCCAAACGGGCGAAGAAGCGGACATTGCTAGTATAACAATAAAGGTGACATGACGTTGCGCTGTCGCTATCATATTAGTTTTTAATTTAAGTTTCAATATTTAAAATTCACTTGAGAGTGTATTTGTAAGTTACTACATAGTAATAGTCAATAAAATTTTTTGTCAAAATTATCACTGTTTGATTTAAAAGATTTTTTTATTTCATAAAAACATTTCCCACGCTGTAGTAAAACAGAATTATTTAAAAGAGGAAAAAATCTCCATTTCCCTGTGTCGATGTCGCAAAAAAATGTCCGACAATTATCACCTCCCCGTTTTTCCTCGGCAAATAGAATTAGGCGTAAATTAAATTATCCTGGGAATTAACATGGATAATAGCCGGGGTCTCTTCGCCTTTTTCCTTATTTTTCCCGCCTTTTTAACCGTTTTTTTGCTGACACGTCCCTCGCCTGTGACGTGGGAAACTCACCCGCCAATTTCGGAGGACAAATGTTGTGCTTGTACCCGTTTTAATGGAAGTTTTTATTTCTTCTCTCCCGATACGGGACCGGTCGTTAAATTTTTCGTGCCTTGTTGTCGTGTATTTGTGATTTTTTTGTCGGACGACCTCGTTTGTTTTAATTCGACTCTTTGTAAAGATAATATTGTCAACAGATATTTCATATGACGTGAGGCTGTATTTTTATTAATTCATCTAATTTTATTGTTCATTCTCGTTATAGTTGGTTTATGAGGTTTGTATGTTCTTTTGGTTTTCTTGGCTCAGTATCTCTTAGAGTCCATTTTTGATTACCAAAAAAGTTATTACGTGCTAATTTCAAGTAACAATTGTGGACTTTATCAGAATCGTTAAAGATAGGAAAAGTGTTTTAGTTATTTTATCGATGATAACGAATTATTAATTGGTATTTATTGCTAGTTGTTAACAACATAAAAACAAATCATTTTCATTAGCTCCAATCTTTTTGTTTCAAAAACGGAGAGAGGAGGCCTTTGAACGTTTGGTATTAACGAATTCTATACAAGTTTATGATCTCAGAGGTAATAATAACAGATGTAGGTAGTTAACTATTAGAGAGAAATATTTAATGGAAACAGGAATTCCGGGTTCCTACACCGTATTTCTATTTTTATTTCTTCAATTGCGGAACTAATAGAGTTGACGATTCAAAAGCCCTTGTTTACTAACTCACTTGAATAAATAATTTTTTTAATTTGAATTTAAATTTAATAAACCGTCAAAATGCACTACTCAAAGACTTCGGTCTTCAGGCCCTGATGATTTTTTAAGGCTACGCAATTAAAAAACTCATCAAAAACTAATTAAAGCCAATGAAGTAAATTTACTGAAACTTTGAAAATCCATTATTAATTCCGATCCCCAAAATCACCCTCGCGCGCCCCAAAATGTACGCCATTTTATATAAAACCCCTCCTAAAAATGCACTTAGAAATTTAAAGATATAATTAAGGGGGTGTCGCACCCTAGGGAATGTTCGCCTTCTTTTGATATTTCAGAGCCCCACTTTCTTAGTCTGTTGGATAAATTGTTCGTTGTATCATTCTGGAAGGACTTTGAGAAGCATTTTTATATTTAAAGAAAAGAATAACGGTCTTCTTATTCTACTGCTGGTAATAGACTTGTAGGTCTCTCCGTATGAGGAGAGAAAGTTGGAGCTTAAAGTTGAAGGGTTAGGTCTTAATCTACCACGCTGCTCCGATTCGAATGGTGAACATATCCCCAGATTTCTCTACAGATATTCAGGTTTCCTCACGATGTTTTCCTTCACCGAAAAGCGTGTGATAAATTGCAATTATCAATTAGACACATAAGTTTTAATGGAAAAGCTTATTGGTGCCTGTCAAGGTTTGAACTCGTGACCCTCTCGAAAGAGTCGCACGGTCACACTGCTGGGCTATTACAGCTTAAATCGTATATATTTAGTTATTACTGTCATGTACAGGGTTGAAGAGTAGCTTTATCCACGCATTCTTATCATCTATGTAATCTTCAACAGTATAGTAGGCTTTCTGTATCAGCCTTCTTTTAACAGTGGTTTTAAACTGCGGGAATGGCAAAGCTAAAAATTTTAATAATACATTTCCTCATAAGAAAAATCAGCCTCTAAGTGAGCGAGGGATATGCATAGGTAAACATAGGCATCCTTAGTTTCCTACTGGTTGAATCCGGCAAACGGCGGAAGTATGCAACTCTCATCGAGAGATATATTTGTGCCGTTTGCAGTCGAGACCTTAGGGCCATTGAGTCAAAGTGCAAAAAAAAAAATCCGGTTTTAACACCTCGGTTAATTGCCTCTTCAGGTGACAAGAGGGCTGGCTCCTTTTTCGCACAAAGAATCAGCTTAGCGATTCAGCGCGGAAACGCTGCCAGCATTCTTGGGACCATTCCACGTGGGCAAGATTTGTATAGTCCTAGCGTGTAATTAATTGATGGATATGAAGTGTACATTTTTGCTGTAAATAAAAGACCTACTGTCATAAAATTAGATATCAGTATATTTATAAATACCTAACTAAAGTTAAAAATATGTCATTAAATTGTGGCGCTCGTGGGAACATTTATTGGAGAGTCTGTAAACATTGGTTTGAGGTCCTAATCTAGTCGTAGCCTTGTACTGTGGGCCAAAAGCCTATCTTTTATTCTCTATAAATTAAATTTTGAATATTGACGTAAGGAACGCCGTGTGGTATCCGGTGAAATAGAATAATACCACCCTCATTTCTTACCAAGGGTCAAGAGGGCTCTTTTTCGCACAAAGAATCAGCTTAGCGATTCAGCGCGGAAACGCTGCCAACATTCTTGAGACCATTCCACGTGGGCATGATTTGTATAGTCCTAGCGTGTAAGTAATTTAAGATAGATATAACTTTTACGCTAGTATAAGGCGACTAAGGTAAGTTGACCCACCGTGTGGTATCCGGTTAAGTAGAACAGATCACCCTCTTTCTTACCGAGGTGTCGTAAAATACGATGAAGGTAATTTGATGTCAGGTAGGTGGCCGGTCGTAAAATACGTAGCCAAATCGTATGACAACATGTTTATGACATGTTGTGCCGACCACACTTAGAGTTGGATAATGGCAGGAAGATGATGATGTAAGGAACATAAATATTTTTTTTATTAATAATTTTTTCTAACGTTTTTATGGTACATATATAAATCTATACTCTAATATATAGCTGAAGAGTTTGTTTGTTTGAAGATAGTCCATTTATCGAGGAAGGCTATAGGCTATATAACATCACGCTAAGATGAATAGGAGAGGAGCAGCAATAAAAAATATTACGAAAACGGCAACATTTAAAGCTTTCCTTGCGTGCGCTGAAACGCTAAACTGCTGTTTAACGGTGATAGTTTTTCAAAAATCTTGTGTAACAAAATTGTCCCCCAACCAATATCGACGAAAAAAAGCACAATTATTCCTCATACACCGGAATGACATATAGGCTATCGAAATCCTGTTATTTCTACAGGAATAGGATGACATTGAAAAGCGCCATATATTATCGACCTATCTCACGAGAACAGTCGAACGGAGTCGCGGGTAAAAGCTAGTTCATCAAATAAAAAGCACGTTAAAACTTGGAAACGTGAAACGAACCACCCTCATCTTAGCAATTTAAAACAGGGGATGCACATTTATTTCTTCTTTTCACCCTCCAAGGCGGCAATTTAAATTTGACCTACCCTTCTTACAAATTACCTTATAGTTAGCGTTATGTAAGATAAATAAGCAGGGAGTTGGGGGTCTGCCTTGAGTGGTGCCCGTTTAGGGGTAGCATCCCCTAAAAAAGCCCCTTCTTAAATCGAGGGTGGTACGTCACGGTAGAATCATTTCTTATTATTATTACATTTTTGAAATGGAAATAGGTATTTTTGTTGAAACAAATTTATGCCCATTTCCTTATGCCAACATGCTTCTAAAAATTTATTTATTTTAGCATCAAAATTCTGATATATTTTGTCCATAATGGGACAAAATGATCTGATTTTTTGATTGTGCGAAAAATTATATTTAAAAGTAGCTTTTACCCGCGGCTGTTTGTTTGCGTGGACTGTTTTGGATAATAGATGGCGTTTTTCAATGTCATTCTATGATTGTAGAATTAACAGGATTTCTATAGCCTATATGTTATTCCGGTGTATAAGGAATAATTGTGCAAAATTTCATCGATATTGGTTCAGCAAATTTGCCGTGAAAAAGTGACAAACATACATCCATACTCACAAACTTTCACTTTCAACATTTATAATATTACTAAGAGATCCTCCTGCCCTTATCCCACTCTAAGTGTGGTCGGCACAACATGTTGTAACATGATTTGGCTACGTATTTTACGACCGGCCGCCTGCCTGACGTCAACTTACCTTAGCCGTATTTTACGACACCTCGGTAAGAAATGAAGGTGGTCTTTTCTACTCAGCCGAATGCTACACGGCGGGTCGACTTACACAGTCGCCTTTTACGGTACGGTAAGAAATGAGGGTGGTATTATTCTATTCAGCCGGATACCACATATCTGTGTATATATAAAAAATTAAACACAAAAAGGTAAAAAGAGTTTCTAATCTATTGAATCCGAACCTTTATTACCTAATCACAAACTTTATTAAATTAAATTACAATTTGAAAAATTGTTGGATAAAGAACGGAATATTTAAATTAAATAAAAAATCTTTTATTTACAGTTAAAAATCTTTTATTTAAAATTTATTAAATTGAATAATTATTATTCTTAAATAATTATAACATTCAACACATTGTTGACTACAATTGTACCTAAGTATTAAAAAGAGATACCTAATCTATTTTGTATCAAATAGGCTTTACAAGTTACAAGTTAAGTTAGTTAGTTTACAAGTTACCTTTATTTAATTGTAAAAAATATAAACAAAAATATAGTCCAGTCTTAAAAAAGAATTCCAAATTCAAATGAATATTTCAAAACGGGAGCGCCATTATACGCCCGCGGAATTCGAATGACGAATTGCGGGAGGTTTTTCTTGTTTTAAAAACCACCGCAAAGCTTACACTTCATTAAGTACAAATTATACTAAATTAACTCTTATGTTATTGTAAATAGAGTCTAGTAATAATTTTGCTAATGTTAAAAATCGTTGCAAGACATCTCCCTGTCTCTAGCATGGATTTATCGTCTTGCTAGGGGGACAGGGAAAAATAAGAAAGGGCTGTTTTTCCTGGGGGACCCTGGGGGGGTTATTCAATTAAGGCGGGTGGCACGGGCGATTAATTATGCTTTCGAAATTATGGTAATATAAAAAAAGTTGGAATCATCTTTTAATGGCGTCGCGACAATACGAAGGCATTGTCTAATATTTCGTTCGAATTTTAAAATTGGAATGCATAAAGATAGTGCGGATATATTTTGTCATTTATTATATCATCGTTAAAAGTGAAGATATATCTCACGCTTAGTATTAAAGCGACCAAATTCCAAATTAGGCTTAATAAAGTTTGTATATTGTTATTCTTATTTCAATGAACTTTTTAAAAAAATAGCGTTGTCTTGCTCTTCCAAGTTATGGGTTTAGCAAGTTCTGTATGCTACGTTATTCTTTAATGCAATTTGGCACAATACAATTTTTTTGAATTAGGCCACTTTAATACTAAGCGCGTTATATGTAATTTTTTTAAGATGGTGCACAAAATAATTATCTTTTTAAAGATAAATCCTTTTAGTATGGGATATTACAATTAGGTATTAAATGTAGCGGCCTGTTGTTATTCCACTATTTATTCTCAAAAAGGAGAGTGGAAGACTTTTTCTACTTTTCTTTTTCAAAAGTACTTTTTAAATCATCTCTACTTTACTTATTCTTAACTACTTTAAATCAACTCTACGATTCGTTCTCAAAAATTTATTAAAAATTACTTTTCTAAATTACCTAGTACACAATTAGTAATAATTTTATTCTGCTATATGCTGCGATAAATTCGTTTTTAACTTTCATCACAGTCAATATGGGGGCACATAGATAAGAAAACTCATAGTATTAGTACTATAAGTTTTTTATTCCCTTATCTTTATCTGATTTAATATAAAAATTTTATCCTACCATGTATTTGAACCTGCAAACTCTGACTAAGTGTCCTCGCTTTCGTATTTCACGTCCTTTATATTCTAAATAATATTAATATCCGATACACTGGCAACTTCACCTATTTGGACGAGCAAATAAATTGTTTTGAATCAATCTGTTCAGTGCCTCGCTGACCTTATTTTCAGGCCCTTTATGAATCAAAACGTACGTTGACCTACTCACGCATATGTGAAGGTTAAATTTATAATTTTCAGACAATTTACAACTATATGTAACAGAAATAGAGTTTATTTTGCCATAAGTATCAAAACATATCGTAACGCCAGTATAAGTTCTAATGTTTTATTGATAAATTTTAGGAAGATAATTGTTGAGCTATTTAATTTAAATTTGGAACGTTTTTTTAAATTTGATGTTCTATAATATGTTTACACGGTTGTTTTTAATATTTATTTTTTAGATTTGGCTATCATTAATGTTCAAAAAGATTCGAAATGCATTTACTCAAAAAGCCTTGTACATCGTATATAATTATGAAAATGAGTAAGACGACATTTGAAAGCTAGATACGACCGAGAATGTAGCTTTTAACAAGATTGAAATATACATTAAAATAAATAAGTGAAAGAAGCGACAAAGTAACTTTAAGAAATATTTATAATTTTCAAGATTTTCAAGAAACCTTTAGTTTATAAACATAGGTGCCCTTTAAATTAGAGAATAGGTGCATATTAAATCTTTGGTTTATTAAGCGTTAATCTTAACGAAAACATGAACCAAAGATTAAATATCAGAAGAACCAAAGAAAGTCTTGACCATAACCTAAAGACGACCTGACGTTAAGACTATGGGTTATTCAAATAGTTAATTAATGCCCGAATTTAACATATTACTTATTTTCTAAAACCGATATAGGTGATGTAGGTTTCTCTCCTTCGGATTATAATACGCGCGAATATAATCAAATCAAAATAATCTTTATTCAAATAAGCTCTTTCAAGCACTTTTGAATCGACAAGGATCAATATGATTAATGAAGCTACAACTGGTTCGGAATGTTGCTCTTACCGAGAAGAACCAGAAAGAAAACGGCGGTCAATCTTTTAAACATTTTCAATTTTACATTATTAAACCACAGTCCTGTATAAAGCTAAAAGGATTTTTAAATCCAGGCTTTTTTATCATCCAAATAATCTTTAATTTTGTAATATGCTTTATGTAAAAGTACATCTTTTATACTTAACTTAAAACTTTCTGTAGACTGGTCTAGTATGGATTGCGGAATTTTATTGTAGAAGCGAATACCGAGACCATTGAATGAGTTGCTAACTCTGCTGAGTCGCGACACAGGTATCATAAGCTTTTTGTGACCTCTCGTAAGTAAGTAAGTAGCGGCCTGTTACTATCCCACTGCTGAGAATAGGCCTCTTCTCTCCGTTTTTGGAGAGAAGGATTGGAGCTGGGACCTACCACGCTGCTCCAATGCGGATGCGGATAGGTTACACATATCCCTAGAATTCTCTAGAGATATGCAGGTCTCCTCACGATGTTTTCCTTCACCGAAAAGCGTGTGATAAATTGCAATTATCAATTAGACACATAAGTTTTTTTACTAGAAAACTCATTGGTGCCTGCCCGGGGTTTGAACCATAGACCTCCTCGAAAGAGGCGCACGGTGCTACCGCTGGGCTACCACAGCTTATTATACATGACCTCTCGTATGTCTATGATATACATCGAATTTCGTTCCGTACGAAAAGAATATTACTATATATACATTGTGATATATATTCTATTCGTAATGAAGGACTAAAATCTCAAGAGTACCTATGCGAAAAATTCGCACCCCAACTTAGCGAATTAGAAGCAAAAAAATATCACCCCTCGACCAATTATATCTCGCATCGAACGTACTATCCCCACCTTGAAGGTGCACACTTTTATCTGCCCGGTCCACCCCGTTTTAAAAGGAGCCATCTTGGGACCGAGCCCCGGGTGGGGGCGGGCGGTGGGGGATCACTTTTCTCTCCAAGTGTTGTTTTAATTCCGCCAAATATCTTTTCGCGAATACCTCGGCAGAACTTTTGGTATAATTCCCTCTTATATTGCTATCGTGTGGTTTTTATTCGCTTTAAAATTGGCTACGTGATGGATGTAATGCTGCGTTGAAATAATAATAGACAAATTCGTATGACGTATATTAAGAATTGAAACTTAAATTGAATTAAAAACTTTTCTAGTTTCTTATTGCTTAACGAAAGAAATCGAGTCACTTATGCGCTTAATTGCAGAGTACTTGGGCGACCGGGCCTTGCTCGGTAATCGGTTTATTACAAGATATATAGATTAAAAATAGTTGAGGAGGTGCGCTGTCATGACATTTGATAGCAAAAATTATCTTTTAAATTCAACAAAAGTAATGAGAATATTATTTTGCTATAATCCGCGATAAAAGAAAATATGTGTAATGCTAAATGTAGAGTGTACTATTCGTTCTCATACCTGATACATGCAGAATTTGTAGGAACTCATGCACTACCCGACACCGATGGCACAACAATACACAAGCACTGCACACATTCACCACCATAATCTCAACAATTGTTTCGCCCCGTAACCGAAGCATCGTCAGGAGATAGACTCCACGACAAAATCGTAAAGCTTTACGATGAATGTGTGCAGTGCTTGTGTATTGTTGTGCCATCGGTGTCGGGTAGTGCATGAGTTCCTACAAATTCTGCATGTATCAGGTATGAAAACGAATAGTACACTCTACATTTAGCATTACACATATTTTCTTTTATCGCGGATTATAGCAAAATAATTATATTCTCATTACTTTTGTATTATGGACCTTCGCAAAGTAACGCCTAATTCTATAATTTTTTTGAATTCAACATAAATTTTAGCATTTTTCAGAGAACAGGGATAAAACGAGGTTTTTTTAAATGAAACCTAGCTAGATCAATTTTTCTCCCTCAAAACCCCCTACATACTGAACTGCAGGAAAATCGTGGGCTTTTCTGAGATTCGGAAAATATATTTATATATATATACATACAATATTAACTCATTTTCAATATTTAAAATGACAAATATGCGAACAGATTTTAATTTTAACATAGTTTAATTGCGAAGGCGAGTGTAAAATTTCTTGCGGAATTCCGTCACAGAGCCGTTCACTGTTCATTAGATATTCGCTCGTTAGGTTCGTCCTATTTTCAGTGCTTTTCTTGTCTTATATTGACCTATAATCGTGTGTAAATATCGTTTAAATTTCTTTGTTATTTTAAACAAATTAAATTATTTTTAAAAAGAAGGCGCTGATGATATGTCGGATTCGAACCCGGCTTGTGAACATTTTCGGTCCGCCCGTTACCCACCGGTTATCGTAACATTACGTATAACAGCTAAAAATCCTTTGTATTCAATGCTACATTTTAAAAATTTTTGAATGCTATAAAACAGGGATAAAGCGAATTTTTTAAAAATAAAACCTATCTAGGTGGTTTCCTCTCCCTAAAACCCTACATGCTGAATTTAAGGAAAATCGTTGGAGCCGTTATTCAGAATATATATATATATATATATATATATATATATATATATATATATATATATATATATATAAGATACATTTAAATATTAAAAATATATGTGTAGGTAAGGACTACTAAATGTTCTGTTAAGCGCAAAAGGGACATATATATATATATATATATATATATATATATATATATATATATATATATATATATATATATATATATATATATATATATATATATATATATATATATATATATATATATATATATATGTATGATACATTTAAATATTAAAAATATATGTGTAGGTAAGGACTACTAAATGTTCTGTTAAGCGCAAAAGGGACTTGATTTCTTTTGTTAAGCGATAAGAAACTATAAAATGCTTTAATTTTATATGCCACACATTCTAGCATTATATTCTACAATATTGACTCATTTAAATAATAAAGAAAAGATAGTTCATAGATTAATTGCTACTGATAAGTTCTTCCTATTTTGAGTTCAGATTCTCTTGTCTTATGATAATATGAATGACCGTTAGCCGTCGAGAATATTCTTTTTTACTTGACTAGCAAACTTCAAGTCATCATCATCATCTTTCTGCCCTTATCTCACTCTAAGTTTAACTCACGGCCGCCTGCCTGATGTCAACTTACCTCGTCGTATTTTACGACACCTCAGTAAGAAAGAGGGAGGTCTATTCTACTAAACCGGATACCACACGGTGGATCAACTTACCTTAGTCGCCTTTTACGACACCTCGGTAAGAAATGAGGGTAAACACTTCAAGTAAATACAAATAAAGTTTGAGTTTAGTTCTATTATGTGTGCTTCTCTTGTCTTGTATAGTTATTTTAACTGTTTTCGAGATTATTTATTGTATGTAACAAATACCGAAAATAGTATTCAGTGTTACATAAATACATACAACTATTTTACCTATTTCCGATTCCGATATAAATTACTGCAAATATCTAACCACCCATTATCAATCACCGATAAAACAGCAATACACTGGCACTGCACACATTCACTATCACAATCTAAACAATCGTTTCGTTCGGTAACTGACATCATCAGGAGAACGCCACAAAAATAATAGTTTTGTATTATGGAGCTCCGCATTATTAGGCGTTACTTTGCGGAGATCCATAATACAAATAATAACATTATTTTGCTATAATCCGCGATGAAGTATAATAGAAAATATATATAATGCTAAATGTAGAGTGGACTATCCGATTTCATACCTGATATATGCAGGATTTTTAAAAAATATATGCACAAACTTCCACCACCGCCACCACAATAGACAAGCACTGTACACGTTCACTATCACAAACTCAATTGTTTTGCCCCGCAACCGAAGCATCATCAGGAGATACACTACAAAATCGCAAAGCTTTTTGGTTTTGTCTATCTCCTCTCTATCTACTTTTGCAGCTTTTTATTTATTAAAAGCGTATTGAAAATATGTCTACTAAAAGCAAAAAAGAATTTGAAATAGCGCGCAAATCTCATCGCAATTTTAAAAGGCAAGTTCATTAAGTCGCGCCGTCTCACGGCAAAGCTCGTAGATTATTAGAATGAAGCCGCCATTTGCATGGAAATTAAAATTTACCTGGACCCAGATAGTGGACTTGATCCTTTCTTTACTCTGACTGCACTGAAACTAAATTATATAACCTTTTATCTACTCTGATACTGTAATACAAAGATTATAAAACTGAAGCCAAAAATTTTATGACAAACATTACGTACAGGCCAAAAATAAAAAAATTAAAAAGTTTTATTACGATACAGGTCTTGTATGGACACCTGTACCATAATATAACTTTTTAATCATAACGATACACCTATACAATCTTCAGCTGGACCAAGGAGGTTGAACCTCTACCTTAAAAAAAGGTTTCAATGAACGAGTCCGCGGCGACGCAACACGATATTTGCGCCTTGGCACTAACATTTGGCTACTAACATTAAAAAAATGTTTTGAATATTTTAACAAAGTTTGGTTTTTATTAATATTGCTTAACGTATTATAGTATGAGATAAAGTAGTGTATGACACTCTACATAACTTGGTCTCATAATACTGGTGTGAAACTATACAAAAACTCACACATAAGAACCCTTATTATGCAACAGTATCATAATCTACTATTGTGGAACTAACTTTAGTTAATGTACTATATATTCAGTGTCTTTTATTTTGAACCGTATTTATGAACTAAAATTTATATTTTGCTAATAAAGAATAGATGAACTATAAAAGTAATGAATAATTATTATTTGCTATAATCCGCGATAAAAGAAAACATCAACATCGTTATCTTCCTGCCCTTATTCCACTCTAAGTGGGGTCGGCACAACATGTTATAAACATACTATAACATGACTTGGCTGCGTTTTTACGACCGGCTGTCTGCCTGACGTCAACTTACCATAGTCGTATTTTACGACACCTCGGTAAGAAGGAGGGTGGTCTATTCTACTAAACCGGCACACGGTGGGTCAACTTACCTTAGCCGCCTTTTACGACACCTCGGTAAGAAGGAGGGTGGTCAATTCTACTAAACCGGCACACGGTGGGTCAACTTACCTTAATCGCCTTTTACGACACCTCGGTAAGAAATGAGGTTGGTCTATTCTACTCAGCCGGATACCACACGGCGGGTCGACTTACCTTAGTCGCTTTTTACGACACCTCGGTAAGAAATAAGGGTGGTATTATTCTATTCAGCCGGATACCACACAGCGTGTGTTACTTACCAAATACTATCAATGTTTTATTGTTTCAGGTTCAAGAATAACGGAAACTGTTGTAGAAACTTTTAAGAGGAATTAATAAACTCATAGCGCATTTTGTATTTCAGATAATAATAAAGATTTAAGATAAGAAAAATATATTATTAACGTTATATTGACTGGCCCGTTGGAGCAGTGGGTAGTGACCCTGCCTTCAGCTCCGTGGCTCGCGGGTTCGATTCCCGCCGTGGGCCAACATTTTCTGTAAATGAATTTGTTGGTCTTTGAGCCTGGTGTATATTTGTATTTAAGTATGTATTTAAAAAATATATAAGTATATATTCACCAGTTGTCTGTCACCCATAACACAAGTATTAAGTTACTTACTTTGGGGACGGACGACCGTGTGTGTAAGTGTCCCATATATTTATTTATATATATATATATTTATATATGTTTAATCATTTTCTACCCAACCCTTTTTCAGCTTATAAAAATGGTTAATATGAAACTTGATTATAAAGTTTGAACTTCTACTATCTAATGTAAAAGATTGATATTTTTTTTAATAATTTATAGACTTAGGCGTTACTTTGCGGAGATCCATAATACAAAAGAAATGAGAATAATATTTTGCTATAATCCGCAATATAAGAAAATATATGTAATGCTAAATGTGCTAGATGTGGTGTGTACTATTCGTTCTCATATCTGATACATGCAGAATTTGTAATAACTCATGCACTACCCGACACCGATAACACAACAATACACAAGCACTGCACAGATTCACCACATTCGCTTTGCGATTTTGTCGTGGAGTCTATCTCCTGACGATGCTTCGGTTACGGGGCGAAACAATTGTTGAGATTGTGGTGGTGAATGTGTGCAGTGCTTGTGTATTGTTGTGTTATCGGTGTCGGGTAGTGCACGAGTTCTTACAAATTTTGCATGTATCAGGTAAGAGAACGAATAGTACACTCTACATTTAGCATCACATATATTTTCTTTTATCGCGGATTATAGCAAAATAACATTCTCATTAGTATTGGATTGACATTTTGGTAAAAATGGACACTGAAAATCAGCGTCATCGAACACCTCAACTTAAGCTGAGCGTTGTACAAAAAAAAACCAGATATTGGATTATTGAAGTACTTTACAAAGTGCGATGGGCGATAGGACGAAGATAGGGCGAAGGACCTTAAGATGTCAAAAAAAAAGAAAAAAAAAAGAATGGAATGAAAACAAAAAACGTTATTCGGTCATTGTAACGTAATATTTTTAGTGAGGTAACAGCAGTGTAAAAACTTATTATTAGTTTAACTTAGTATTAAAGCATGACGGATTTTTGAAGGACCCTTTAAATGACGTGACCTTTTGGCGCGAATAAAGTCGCGGGTAACTCTAGTATTATATAAACGATTCGCCCAAATCACCCAAGTCATCCATCTCAAAATCCCGTTTCCAAAAGTAAATTTTTGCTACCTTCCCAAGATAAGTGTAATAAAAGTTTCCCTAATGCGAAAACTTGCTAATGCTATCGGCATACGTGATCTCGCCTTTTCGGGAGCGAACGATCCCAACCACCGTTTTTCGATTTTCGACTCTAGCAAAAACTATAATTGCTTAGATAAGTGCTACTATTTGTTTTAAAACTATCGATTTCACGTAAGAACAATCGAGTTATAAAAGGTGCTTCAAATATTATTTTATACTTTAAATTTGTTTTATACTTTATTTAATTATTATGACAAGCTAAAATAGCATTTTACACATACTCATTAATACACTTTTTTATAAGGCAAGTTCTCGGTAAAACACTTTTTGTAAGGCGAATACAGTGTTATCGTAAGTAGTAAGGTAAATAATTGTTATTTATATTACTAAAAGTAGACAAATTAAATTATATATATAAGAAATTTTGATAAAAACTTAATTTATGAGAATAGATAGCATAGATTTAGCTTTTGTTTTATGTTCATAAGGACAAAATGTTATATTTAGTGAACCTCTATTACAAATACAATTGTCTATTAAAAACTTTTTATCGCTTTTGAAGGCCTTTTGTGTCCATATTATTTTTTTTTAATAATGTGTGAAATTTGTAATTATGTTTTAAAGAACTAGAGACGTAATCCAATAGTAAGTATTTTTTTTTGAATTGACTATAAGTTGTTAGCCCTAATGGCTTTTTACAGCATCACCGGGCGGGACGGGCGAGCGCAGAAGTATAGTCGAAGTTGCAAAATGCGGAGAGTAGGGCACAGAAGCTCTACTAGCGTCGGGGAACAAGTAAGTCTCAGCGTCGCTTAATATAATCCTGTATATGATATGTAATTCTCTAGCTTATTTTCTTTGTTTGTGCAAAATATCTCTGCCTGGAAGAATTGTTATAATGATACGTCCTTTTCATCATCTTCCTACCCTTATCCCACTCTAAGTGGGGTCGGCACAACATGTTATAAACATGCTGTCACATGATTTGGCTTCGTTTTTACGACCGGCCGCCTGCCTGACGTCAACTTGCCTCAGTCGTATTTCACGACACCTCGATAAGAAAGAGGGTGGTCTATTCTACTAAACCGGATACCACACGGTAGGTCAACTTACCTTAGTCGCCTTTTACGACACCTCGGTAAGAAATGAAGGTGGTCTATTCTACTCAGCCGGATACCACACGGCGGGTCGACTTACCTTAGTCGCCTTTTACGACACCTCGGTAAGAAATGAGGGTGGTACTATTCTATTCAGCCGGATACCACACGGCGGAATGATACGTCCTTTTATTTTTAGTATTTATTTATATCAACAATTTACAAGTTATTACTATCCTAAGTAATTTACTTTCTTCCTTCCTTAATAATTTAGATTCTATAATTATTAAAAATAGAATAAGCAAATTTATTTTTGTAAAAAATACATTTGTATTCAGACCAAGATAAAACTAATAAGGATTAAGTTCCATTGTAAAAATTAATGTTATATAATAAAAACATTTAAAATAATAATTAAGTAATATTTGGAATAATAGATATTTAACAAAAAAAAGTTAACAGTTGTCCTGCAGAAGAATAAACTGTGTTGCAGTTATCAACGCTCTCCTGCTTTACAAAAATACGTATTATTCCTTGTATTTAATAAAAACAATGATATTTTTTAAATGTATCGGACACTTACACACGTCCCCAAAGTAAGTAATTTAATACATGTGTTATGGGTGAGATACAACTGGTGAATATATACATATATAATTTTTCATATACATACTTAAATACAAATATATATACACCCAGGCTCGAAGAACCAACAAATTCTTTTTTAGAAAACGTTAGCACTCGGTGGGATCCAAACCCGCGACCCACGGAGCTGTAGGCAGTACTACCCATTGTGCCAACAGGTCAGTGAAAATGACGATGAGTGATGAATATGATTACTGTATGTAGTAGTAAGTAGTAAGTAACGGCCTGTTACTATCCCACTACTGGGCATAGGCCTCCTCTCTCCATTTTTGGAGAGAAGGGTTGGAGCTAAGACCTACCACGCTGCTCCAATGCGGATTGGTAGGTTACACATATCCCTAAAATTTTCTAAAAATATGCAGGTTTCCTCACGATGTTTTCCTTCACCGAAAAGCGTGTGATAAATTGCAATTATCAATTAGACACATAAGTTTTAATAGAAAAACTCATTGGTGTCTGCCCGGGTTTGAACCCATGATCGTCTATAGAGATTCACACGGTCGCACCGCTAGGCCATCACAGCCGTATTATTACTGTATGATTACGATAAAAAACAACGTAAAATATGACATTAAAGACTTGTTTCTAGATGATTTTAAATCCTCATTTATTTCTGTAGTACCAAGCTTTGTCGAAGACCATTGGTAACGCCGAAGCGGCGAACCGTGTTCAAGGAATTCTTTAAGGCATTATCCGTCTAGTTATTATCGACTTTCAGCTTTCGCAATGCTCTGCAGATTCGTTCCACACGATTCTTTGTTATGACTCTAGATTTTTTTAAAACAATCTTTTTTCACATGAGACAGAGTTTAATACAAATCATTAATAGCATGATACATTATTATTCAACTAACGTATACAAAAGTAATGTAAATATTATTTTGCTATAATCCGCGATAAAAGAAAATATATGTAATGCTTAATGTAGAGTGTATTATTATTTCTCATACCTGATACATGCAGAATTTGTAAAAAACTCATGCGCTGCCTGCCACTGATAACACAACAATACACAAGTACTGCACACATTCACCATTACAATCTCAACAATTGTTTCGCCCCGTAACCGATGCATCGTCGGGAGATTGACTCCACTGCAGATTGCAAAATAGGCTTTGCGATTTTACCGTGGATTTTGTTGAGATTGTGGTGGTGAACGTGTGCAGTGTTTGCGTATTATTGTGTTATCGATGGCGGGGTAGTCCATGAGTCTTTGCAAATTCTGTATGTATCAAATATGATAACAAATAGTTCGCTCTACATTTAGCATATTTTTTTTTTTTGCGAATTATTGCAAAATAATATTTTCATTACTTTTGTATTATGGACCTCCGCTTATTTAATTAAATTACTAACGTTAACCTTATACGGCGTCGTAACCGAGCGGTAAAACCGCGTAACTCTTAACCGGGTTACCGGTTCAAACCCCAGTTAGTTTAAAAAAACTTATGGGCCTGACGTTTATTTACACATTATCGCTCCTTTTTCGGTGTAGGTTAACATTGTGATAAAATCTGCATGTTTTGGAGAATACTTGAAGTATAGTTTTCTAATCCGCATAGCAGCATAGTTATGGTTATAATAACAAATTCGTTTGCCCAAAATTAGGAGGACATGCTGTGTAACGGCTAATTTTAATTCTCGACTAGCTTTTACAATGACTACAGTCTTTTATGTCAACAGATTTGAAACACAAAGCTATATTTTTCTATAGTCTTCTCTAGACATCCCCAAATTATACGTATAGAGACAAGCTACATTGACATTGTAAATAAATACTAAAGATATTGTCCTCCAAAGTGTAGGATATATTTTAGTTTCAAGTACTTTAACTTAGAATATAAATATACAGTGGATTGTATAGAAACTTATTGACTTACTTATATTCCTACACTTTCAGCCTCCTGCCCTTATCCCACTCTAAGAGGGGTCGGCACAATATGTTATAAACATTATTGTTTTTAAAAAAGTCACAAATTTGTTCAACATACTTTGTAGGATATATCTCTTCCAAATTAAAAGGTTTAAGTTAAGTAAAAGAGATGTACCTACTTGTGCGTAAAGCATATTACAAAATTGAAGATTATTTGGATGATAAAAAAGCCTGGATTTGAAAATCTTTTCAGCTTCATACAGGACTGCGGTTTCATTATGTAAAACTGAAAATGTTTAAAAGATTGACCGCCGAGTTTCTTTCCGGTTCTTCTCGGTAAGAGCAACATTCCGAACCAGTTGTAGCTTCATTAATCATATTGATCCTTGACGATTCAAAAGTGCTTATAAGAGCTTATTTGAATAAAGATTATTATGATATGATTTGATTTGATTTGAAATGACAAAATGTAAAGTAGTTTCAAATATATTAATATAGTAGATAGGTATAGACTGGTATAGAAACGCAATCAGAACAAATGACCGAAGCTAAGCGACTCGGGCCGGGTTTACGACAATGCCTATAAGAAAACGGGCGTCGCGTTATAAAATTTGCATTCGGCTGGCAGCGTAGTGCAGGCGGGGGGAGGCCGGCTATTGTGGAGGAGGCTTAATTTTTAAATTTTTTAAAATTGTTTTCTAGCGATTATGACATAAAATATAAACACAATTACAATTTAATTAATACATACATACAAGCTGTGGTAGGTAGGCCTCCTCTTTTGAGGAGGTCTAGGGCTCAAACCCCTGGCAGGTTTACAGTTTTTCTAGTAAAACCTATGTGTCTAATTGATAATTGCAATTTATCACACGCTTTTCGGTAAAGGAAAACATCGTGCAGGTTGCATATCTCTAGAGAATTCCGGGGATATGTGTAACCTACCAATCCGCGTTGGAACAGCGTGGTAGGTCTTAGCTAAAATAATTCTCTCCAAAAAGGGAGAGAACAAAAGCTGTGGTAGCCCAGCACTATCACCGTGCGCATCTTTCGAGGAGGTCTAGGGTTCAAACCCCGGGCAGGCACCAATGAGTTTTCTAGTAAAACGTGTTGTGTCTAATTGATAAATGCAATTTATCACACGCTTTTCGGTGAAGGAAAACATCGTGAGGAAACCTGCATATCTCTAGAGAATTCTGGGGATATGTGTAACCTACCAATCCGCATTGGAGCTGCGCGGTAGGTCTTAGCTCCAATGCTTCTCTCCAAAAACGGAGAGAAGAGGTCTATGCTCAGCAGTGGGATAGTAACAGGCCGCTACTTTTTATGGCTGTCATACAGCGGTGTGACCGTGTGATCTCTAAATATAAACACAATTATAATTAAAATAATACATACATATATGCACAATCGTTTAAAAGTAAACATCACGCGTTAAGATGTCATTACAATCAACACAGATTTATAAAATAGTATAGTAAAAATTTAAAAAATAAATCACAATAAAGGTCAAGTTGGATAAGTTAGTTAGTACTTAGTACACGTTGGATAAGTTAGAAGTGTAAGAAATTAATAAAAAAAATACAAATAAGCGTTAAAATTAAGTTTACTTATCTTTAAGTTGACTATTTAAAGCTTTTATTTAACTTACCTTGTATCAAATCAAATGAAAATATTCTTTATTCAAATAATTTATTCAAGCACTTTTGAATCTTCAAAGAATATGATTAATGAAACTATTGGTTCGGAATGTTGCTCTTACCGAGAAGAACCAGGAAAAAACTCGGCGGTCAATATTTTAAACATTTTCAAATGTTACATTATTAAACTGCTGTCTTGTATGAAGCTAAAAGGTTTTTCAAATTAATTTATTTTATTTCATTTTTATCATTCAAGTTTATGAAGAAAAATAGGAATAGAGACAGTGTCAAAGGCCTTCGATAGGTCCAAAATAACTGTTTTGGATTTACCGTCTAAGTTTTAGACAACGGTATCAACAAGTTCCAAAACGGCATCTTCACTGGATTTCCCACTTCTGAATTCAAATTGGTTGTCTGACAGGATTTGATTATCTTGTAATTAGTAATATACTAGACGAGTCAAAAGTTTGTGAATTTTACAAAGTTCAAAGTACAGATATAGACCTACCTACATATATCAATGTGCTCGTTAAGATTTCTGTAAATACTTTTTGCCAAATTTTTGGTAAATAAATTGTTTTTTGGCGCTTCTATTATTAAATATATAAGTTCAATGAACTTCTTTTATTTCTGTTTTCACACTGCAGTAAAATAATAAATTACTTTTTTAAATTATGTCGCGATACAATGGACCTACAACAAAAAATTATTAACTTTGAAAAAAAACTTACAAGCCCTCTCCATAACACCGTACCTAAGGAGGGGGGTGTCCAACCTCTCGGCGGCGAGGGGGTAAACAGGAAAAAGGAGGGTAGGAAAATTTCCATTTTCTTACGTCTTTCCAGAGCCCGCTCTGCAGCAGTTTTTGATTAACGGACGGCAAGGGCGAAATTTCATTATATATTCATCCCCCCTTGGCTTATTTACTTGGGGGGGTATTGTTCGGAATATCGACGGAGATTCTTTTGTTTGAGATGTTTAAGATAACTTTGGGAAATGGCGACTTGGTTATTGTACGTTGGGAATATTTTGAAATATCGTCTACCGCTCCATTTGAATTTTCGTTTTTACGGGTATTAGACTGAGTATCTAAAGCTGCATTCACACCGGAATATAGTCACGGTATAAGAATTCACAATAATGGAATTTTTATCATCACATCCTCCTGCCCTTATCCCACTCTAAGTGGGGTCGGCACAACATGTTATAAACACGCTGTTACATGATTTGGCTGCGTTTTTACGACCGGCCGCCTGCCTGACGTCAACTTACCTCTGTCGTATTTTACGACACCTCGGTAAGAAAGAGGGTGGTCTATTCTACTAAACCGGATACCACACGGTGGGTCAACTTACCTTAGTCGCCCTTTACGACACCTCGGTAAGAAAAGAGGGTGGTACTATTCTTTTCAGCCGGATACCACACGGCGTAATGGAATTTTTATCATATAGATGTCAAAAATGGGCATTGAGTGAGAAACAACTGAAACGAATTCAAGTGTGCCAGAACGGAATAGAAAGAAGCGTTATGGGAATGAAAAGAAGGGATAAGGTAAGATTAAAAGATATAAAGACCATAACAAAATTTAACATCTACAGTATTCAAGAGCTTGAAATGGAAATGGGCAGGACTCATGCTCAGAGAAGAAAAGGAGAAATGGACAAGAGTAGTAACGCAATGGTGTCCGCGTGATAGTAAAAGGAGCATGGGCAGACAAACACTACGTTGGGAAGATGATATAAAAAGGATAGCTGGCCCAGTATGGATTGTAAAGGACAGGACAAAATGGAAAGCATTAGAGGAGGCCTTTGTCGAAGGACAAGCTGGAAAAGATAAACTTAGACGCGAATCTTATTAAAATATGTAATAGCATAAGTAAATTTTGTAACAAATTTCAGCAATAAAGGCTTATTTATTTATTTATTTATAAGAGTTCAAATCTTAAATGAGTTAATATTGTATGTATATAAGTAAGTGACGGCCTTTTACTATCCCACTGCTGGGCATAGGCCTCCTCTCTCCATTTTTGGAGAGAAGGATTGGAGTTAAGACCTACCACGCTGCTCCAATACGGATTGGTAGGTTACGCATATCTCCAGAATTCTCTAGAGATATGCAGGTTTCCTCACGATGTTTTCCTTCACCGTAAAGCGTGTGATAAATTGCAATTATCAATTAGACATATAAGTTTTACTAGAAAACACATTGATGCCCGGGGTTTGAACCCTACCTCCTCAAAAGAGGCACACAGTGTTACCGCTGGGCTACCACAGCTTGTATGTACCTATATATATAAATGTATGTACGATATTCTCAATCGTGGAAACGGCTCTAACGATTTTTCTGAAATTCAGTATGTAGCGGGTTTTGTGGGAGAAAAATCGATCTAGATACGTTTTATTTAAATTAAACCTAGCTAGATCGATTTTCGAAAAAAAACGTGTTATGCCTGTTTTTGGGAATTTATAAATTTTAAAAATGTAAACTTGAAACCAACGGATTTTTTAGCTGTCGAAAGTAATGCTGCGATAGCCGATGGGTAAAGCCGGAATGAAAATGATCACAACCCGGGTTCAAATCCCATATATTGTCGGCGCCTTCTTTCTTTTTTTTTTTATATATTTTTAAATTTACAGAGCAAGGCTCGGTACCCAGTTACTTCAAAATATTCGAGTTGCTTATTACAAGTTCTTTAGAATCGTCAAAATTTTGATGACGCTACCACTGGTTCGGAAACGTGAACCGGAAAGGTGGTTCGGTGAGGTGAAGATCGACATTCACTTTTTTTTTTAAATAATTATTTAAATAATATATTCATTATAAAAACTAAAAAGCTTACAATATAATTGACTGGCTCGCTGGCGCAGTGCCCTGCCTCCAGATCCGCGGGTCGCGGGTTCGATTCCGGCCGAGGGCCAACATTTTCAATTAACAATTTGTTGGTCTTCGAGCCTGGGTGTATATTTGTATTTAAGTATGTAGTTAAAATTATTTTTGTATATATTTACCAGTTGTCTGTCTACCATAACAAGTATTAAGTTACTTACTTTGGGGACGGACGACCGTGTGTGTAAGTGTCCCATATATTTATTTATTTATAATAGCTTTTTTCAGTTTATGTATAACTAAGGTATATAGGCCACCCTCATTTCTCACCGAAATGTCGTAAGAGGCGACTAAGGTAAGTTGACCCGCTGTGCATGCAGTATGCGGCTGAGTAGAATAGACCACCCTCATTTCTTATATAGGTATCGTAAAAGGCGACTACAGTTACTTTACGTCCGACAGGCGGAAGTATTTATCTCCATAGAGTTATATATTTGTGCCATGGAGTCAAAGTGCAAAAAAAAATATACGTTTTAACACCTCGGTTAGTTGCCTCTTCAGGTGGCAAGAGGGCTGGCTCCGTTTTCGCACAAAGAATCAGCTTAGCGATTCAGCGCGGAAACGCTGCCAGCATTGTTGGGATCATTCCACGTGGGCATGATTTGTATAGTCCTAGCGTGTAAGTAATTTAAGATAGATATAACTTGTACATTTTGAAATGTAGTAAATATTGAAATTTAAATACAATCAAGATATTGATCTCAGAACCACAAAAATTTTAAAAAAATTTTTTCCTTTTCGAGCTTACCTTTTTAAGGAATTACGACAGATTCATTCAGACGAAATTGGTCGTTGGATAATACAAAAATAAGTTGTTTTAAGAGGGAAATCTGTGTAATTTTTTTTTTTATATAGAGGAGCTTTTTATGTCACAGAAAAAAATTCCAAATTTAATAATTTTTCATATGAGAAATTGCATATTAAAGTGCTTAATAATATCTAATTTTCTTAATTAACAAAAGACTAATAATTTACGATTGCATACATTGCATTATTATGATTTTAACATAAACGTGCCTGCTATTCAATAATAGATGGCGGCACTAGATACACTACTCTATTCACCGTTTTTTCATGAGCAGATTTTTCAAATAGATTTTTGTAGTTATACTATACGCATAGATTATATTACGTCTCATAAATTTCTTACATAAGGCATATATTAACGTATATTTAAAACTTTTTCTATCTTTAGCTCTATTTATATTGTACTTTTCAAATTTTACATATTATATGAGGGTCGCTGTAGATGTCGCTACTTGTTACTAAAAGGTTTTCTAACTTGAAAAAGGTGGCAGCACACAATATTATCACAATGTAATTTATTTTTGATTTCTTATTGTTTGTTATCAGTATAAATATGAAATATTACATACAACCTGTATTCATAAGAATCTAATTAAAACTTACACAGTCAAGACGATAATCAATTTAGAACTGTTATTGGAATTTACTCTAGACCTATTAGAAAATCTTATAAGTTCTAACGCAAACAAAATACGCAACAAATTAATAATTTCACGGTGAATTATTCCGATTGTCGCAACAAGATTGATTAAAATTGAATTTTTGAAGTTGCTTCCGTTAATTTTCTTTTAACTAACATTATGTATCGTAGCAGACTACTTTTATGATGTTTAAAATAATTTATTTTTATTTTGTATTGTATAGTATAACACCAGCTGACCAAAATGGTAAAGTATACTTTTTAAATCAACTTTTCGTACTCTAACTTTGTTTAGATTTACTATTGATATTACATAATCTTTTAGAATCGTATTTCATTTGATATAGCAACAAATTATACACACAGTGTATAACATAAGCATAAACAATAATAGATATTAAAAAAGCTATTGGCCTCCAACAAAGATCAGTGCTCAGCGAGTAAAGGAAAGAAAGTTTTGGGTGTATCTGCGCGATCAAATCAAAATATGGATATAAGTAAAGAGACCATTATGACATAGCCAAGCAACTCAATGGGGTTTTGGTAGACATTGACGGTGACTGGAGAGCTAAAAATATGATGAAGATAATGTGATTTTTTTTTTTATTATACAGGAAAAAACCCCTTATGGGTACCGCCGCCCGACGGGGACAGGCGGCGGTTATGTCGGACTCGCACCGACTAAAACGACCTGTGTGCTCCACCACGCTGCCGATGGCAAGGACAGGGTATCATTGTACATATTGCCCCCATCCCGCCGACAGCTCTGATCCCAGAGAATAAACACCTCCAGGTAGGGGCCCCTCGAAAGAGAAACCCCCCTCCGCTAACCGGTGCATCGGGAGCACCAGATGCACCGACCGCCTCGGGGACCTGTAAGCCAGGTGTCCGATGTACCCCGTTCGGAACACCCGAAGGTCCCCAGTTAGGGCGGCAGACAATGGGCTTGGGCGAGTCACTAACACCTGGACTCACCAGCAGCAGATTGGATCCAGAACAACAGTTCGTGGAACCGCTCCGCCGCCTCCCTCCGCCCCCCTCCGCAGAGCTAAAGGAGGCCATCGCTGCCCACGATCGCTCCCTGCCCACCGTGTTTCTATGTCACGGTCGACAGGGAGAGATCGCGCCCCAAGTAGGGGCCCCAACGCCTTGGTGGGCGTTTCCGCCCCCACCGGGTAATTTTTTATAGAGGTTTTCTTCCTCGCAACCCGAAGGTCCCCGTTCCCATTGCTGGGCTTCCGGGTTTCGCCGACGGTGGCCGTAACCATGTCCAGCCAGACTTAGAGTAAGCCCAACTGGACCCGTCGCTCATTAGGGACTTCACCCCAACCCCCCCGAAGTCCCCGGCCCGTCCAGATTGCCCTCTGCTAATCAGAGGGACAACTGGATTGGCCACCCCTCAGTGGTCCGTTCGCCAAGACTAAGCTTGCCCAGGGTGCGCCACGAGGAGGCCGACCACTTTGGCACCCCAAGATAATGTGATGGTTTAACTAGATTTAACTATTCATAAATTCACAATTTTCCTTTTTTTCAGTATACGATCTTATCGTTATACCAATCTGGGATTTAAAACACGATACCCCTCGAGATTTAAATAATCCAAAAACATGGTCAGAATTCAAAAAGTTTAAAAGAAAAGACGGTCATCTCAAACTAGATATAGCTGATTACGATGAAGCTACTGAAGTAATAGACATAGATGGCTTTGATTATACCAATCGTGATGATATCTATCATACTGATAAAGAAAACGAAGCGCAGAAATCAGATCTAGATAATGATATAGGTCGTTATGGGGAAGACAAAATAGTTGGTGGATTTGAAGTTGATATCAACTTGTATCCTTATCATGTTGCTTATGGAACAAATTGTGGTGGAGCGATACTTGATAAGAAATGGATAATAACGGCTGGACACTGTGGGTAAGTGGATGTGTAAAATATTGAAAAAATCACCAATGAGCTAATTAATTTACGCAAAGTATCAAGACCTATATTGGTGGAAGACACTTAAAGCTATAATAAAGATGTAAACGTGGAAACTATTCATATATAGAGAATGTGTGTTGTCAATAATGCATTTTTGAATTAGTACAATTTTGTATTAATTATTTTAATTTTCATTAACCTAAAATTACATTTAAAAACGGCTAAGTAAAAGCACTAGATCATTAAAATAGACTTTCTAAATTAAAACACGAGACGATTCGTTGTTTGGTTGCTATAAATTTCCAATGCATTTAGTAAATTTGATGCCAATGCCATAACATGTTGTCAAATAAACATAACTTTTTCGATTTAGGTTAATTCTGATTCAATATTCAACTTTAACCAAACATTTCACCAATTTTTTTAAAGCAAGAAGCCGTACATAAGGGTCGGTTCCAAATATTTGAACCAAGGCCGGAAGATCGCAGTGAAAAAAACATTCGTCCACCCGTCGTGGTCCGCTAAGAACAAGGAGCATCCATTTGATTACGATTATCAACTTTTAGAACTCGTTGAGCCTTTAAAATATGACGAAAATACTCAACCAATAAAGGTGGCCCATATTGAAGATATGGTGATTGGTAAAGTTATAACTGTTACTGGATGGGGAAACACTGAAGAAAATGTAAGTATAGTAGCTGAAGCACTAGTAATTGTTGGCTTCATAGGAAAGTTTAAAGTGACAGCCAGCGATAGCTAGCTTAGTATGTGTTGAAATAGATTAAGGTTTTAGTCGGTAAGGGTCCGGCATAACTGCTTCCGCCTCCCACAAATGCAGTACACAAGTAAGACTTTCTCATGTAAAAAAATAATAATAATTAAAAAAACTCAGTATCTGTAGATGCTCCAAGATCTCAAGATTTAGATTAAGTAAAGGAGAAGATCCGTGGATTAAATAAAATTATAAATGGCTCGTAGGGTCGCGATGACGAAGTGACTGACAATTGGTTTGGCTCATGGTACGAAGAACTGATGAGCTTTGAGATCCTAATACTAGGAAATTTTGAATGTGTAGACAACGCAGAAGATTTATCCGTTGAATCCAGATACTTAATGATCGATTCTTAGTATAATCCTTGAACTGCGTGTTGTAGTCTTATCGTCTGGTAAAATGACAGAGGAGAAAATAATACGATATTTTATATGTACATAATTGAACTATGCGTTTCTCACAACCCATCATATATTCAGTACTCAAGATTCAAATTTACAAATCTTATTGCTTCATGTTCATTGGTATTTAATAAATATATATTCTAAAATATTATCAGCTCATGATATGGAATTGTTTGAATATGAGGCAGTTACATAGAAGTTCTATACGACTTTGACAAAATTCTTAATCTTGGATCAGACTTTACTTTTTATATATTAATTATGATTACACACACAATTCCGATATCACTGAAATTGTTTTGAATTTTAAATAATCATACAACCAAAATATAATTGCAAGGCGAATTGTAAATGTACTAGTAATGTTAATAAATTTTCAGATATTAATTTGAATGAGTGAATTTAATTAATACAGGAAAATGATAATATTATTATAATTCGCTGTAGTTTGTGATAAATACACAACAGATATTGTAGATTCAAGTTATTTTTAGATGATTTAATGTAGAGTGATCGCTTTTTTCCAAATTTTTTCATACACAACCCCGCACTTCTTTGCAATCATTAATTGTAAAACAATCAAAGTTATTTATTTCTTTATTTCTTTTTAACACTTATAATTTATAAAATACTTTTAAAGAACTTCTAACGTTTGAGAATAATAGCACTTTCTAGTCACTTATTTTCTCCGATAATAGGACTACCATAATTCCCGTTCCGAGATGCACTTCTCCTATATGACGAACAAAGACTGACTGTCACTAAAACGTTTTATCAATACGAAGACTCCACCAAAAACAACAACGGCACAGTGTTATCAACATTTCAAAAAAAAGGGCGCGATACTCTTGTTTCATGACTGTGTCGCTATAAAATACAAAGCGGGAGTCAATGGCGACAACTCACGGAATTCGTTGAACTCAAACTAAATATTTACATTCGCTAAAAGAGTCAAATTTTATTAACAATCCTTAAAAACCATTTTCCCCAGGGTCCTTATTCCAACGTGCTGCGAGCGGTCCGTGTTCCAATAATATCCAAGGAGAAATGTCAGCTGGTGCCATTCCCGTATTTTAGAGGTGCTCTAACATCTAGAATGTTTTGCGCAGGCTTCACTGAAGGAAAAAAAGATGCTTGTCAAGTAAGAAAATTTTTAATAAATTACCAAGAATCCGCCATCTCAAACTTAATTCAGATTTGATTTGTATTATTGAATTGGATTTTTAGTTTTGAGAGCTTGTACAAAATACACAAAAGATGTACGAAGAAGAATGATTTGACAGCTTATACAGTATTACTTGTTTTCTGTTACAGGGTGACTCTGGAGGTCCTGCGGTAGCCTATGATAGGCTTCTAGGAATGGTGTCGTTTGGCTATGGCTGTGCCACTCCTGGATCATTTGGAGTTTACAGTAAAGTAGCCAAAGTCAGACCTTGGATAGAAGAAGTGACTAAAATAACATTAGATTAAGATGCAACTTAAGGATTAAAATATTTTATTGTATATATCATTATTTTAAATTTCCCTTTTTATAATGTGAAATGCAAATCTATACTAATATCTATTATAGAGAAAAAAGTTGTATGTATGTTTGTAATGTTTTCACACAAAAACTAATAGACCGATTTAAAAAATTCTTTCATTATTGGAAAGCTGCATCTTTACTGAGCAACATAGGCTATATATAACATTTAAAAAAAATGTTTCCCTAATGAAAAATTATAGGATGTAATAAATTAGTCATAAAAATCTGCATCGCATCATCATCGCATGCGCTGCGGAAACTATTGATGATTAACATAAATCAATTTTTAGTCCCACTTAGTAGATTTTCCACTGCCATGAGATCGGTATGTATGCGGGTGAAACCGCAGGATATTACTAGTACATATAGAAGACGGAATAACTTATACAGATACTAAAAAATACAGTCAATTTAAAATGCATTAAGTAATTTATTATAATCAATTATTTATCGATATCTACCAAATTACAGTGGATGCTACAGATTTTTTATATTTCATATCAGTCTCTTCTGGCTGACTAACCAATTCAAAAATACGCCAGTAATTCACAAAAAGCTTAAATAGGTCTACATATTTTAATATGTTATTAGATAATGAATTAGATAGCTTCCGCGTTTGATGTTTAGAGTTTGGAAATTTGCCAAACACGATCATTACCGATTTTACTTCATTAATAAGGCAAACTGACCACTTTACTGGGGCTATGGATTTGATTTCCATTTATGTCAAATACAGCTAAATTTCTCTCGTGCTATGGAGGCTAGTAATATATTATGAGATAACCCAACGACGTGCGACGCTGATGTGGCGATAAGAATAGCACAAGTCGAAAACTACTGGATTCTGCTTGTACTGCAGAATCCAGTTAAGATCTCTTAATGAGGCCATACCTAACAGTCTATGGGTTTGAAAGAGAAATAAAAGATACTAGAATTTTATCAACAAAAGTTTCACTTCTTCGCTTTCAATGCTTCATTAACTGGTCAGAGGAGAAATAAAACAAATTATGAATTGTGGAGAGATGACAGCAGAATGTTTTTAGCATCTGCAAACATCGCCTAAAGGTGTTTCCTGTGACAGACCTCTATTTACGGAAACCTATACCAAATATATGTGACTGTGTATTTTAATGTGGTTATGTAGACTTTATTTTTTGACTATTAAGACGCATTGCCAATCTTGGTGCGATCAGCCGCTGTATAGGACATTTATGAATGACTTTGTTTTGGCAGGAATCCTTTTTCCTTTCGATGATAAACATACTCTGTTGGATATAGGATTCTTTTTCGGTTTAGGATTTTTGTATTTTGCTGGAATTCATCATCTCCATGCGATTTTTTTCTTAAGATGATCCCTTTATCTGGTGAAAGGTCTGCCAATAGTGGGTCTAGTCAAGGGTTGCCACTCCTACATTTTGGAACCCCAAATTATCAATTTTTCTAACTAATTATATACTCATGTTCATTTCCACATTGCAAATTAATGACGTATCCAATTCGTCAGTCACTTTAAACCATATAGCAAGCAGCTTATTGGCAATTATATATTATATTTTAAGGTTAGGTACCTTAAAAAATTATATCTTATTAACTCTTTGGTATAAAGCTGATTAATTAAGTTTTCTTTATTTCCATTTAACATTAATAGGGTTTGTCAATTACAACACCATAATGTCCGTGAAATTTAATAACTTGTTCATTATTCTCAACATCAAGAGTGTGATTGGGTAAGTAATCAACTCTTGTATGATTTTAAAACAAGGTGACCCACAATTTACAATTCCCAATGGGGCTGCCCGTTCAGATAGATCGTTGCAGTTGATGATGATGTCGACAATTAAACAGAAGGGAGTAAGTACCTTGAGGCACTTAAGTTGGAAACTAAGGATAGAGACTGCAATGAGCTTAAGTAGAGCGTTAAGTTAGAGACTAGTATAAAATACATTAGTTTAATCAATATTTATGATACATCTTCCTCTCTGGATGATTCTTGATATATTTGTAAGCATCCTTCCATCTTTATCACTGGCATCTTTGGACATCTCTTGAGATATTAGAATTCGCATTTCAGAATTCTGAGGAAGTGATTCAGAGCTTCAATGCTTGTTGTCAAATTTCTTCTTTATTCCCACAGCTGTGACATTTTAATTATATTGAGTCATTTTATGACATGGGTCAATAAAATTAGGTATGCCTAATTTCGATTCTTTAGTAACTAAGTTTCATATAACGCAAATTCAAAAATTTGACGACGTGCCTTTAATTAATATCAGTTTATTCTTACAAATAACATATTTTAGGATACTGGGTGGTTACGATATTAATATACAGGATGCTCCATTTCAAGTGAACTACGGTGATATATGTGGTGGTGTTATCATTCATCAGAAATGGGTGATGACTGTCGCGCATTGCGGGTAAAACGTTTTATTTCGAAGCTATAAAAACTTAAAAAAATACATCAGATTTCCGTAAGTTTGACAAGAAAATTATTAAATTAAAAATATTGTACCCGTACCTTTCTTCATGTCAAAATGTTACAATACCATCGATTATGTGTTTTTTTATAATAATCAAAAACACACAATTGGGGAACTCCCCAACGAAGAAAAAAGTTTTTTTCACTGTATATGTTAACCCTGCATATAATAAAATCAAATTAATCTTTATTCAAATAAGCTCTTTCAAGCACCTATGAATCGTCAAGGATCAATATGATTAATGAAGCTACAACTGGTTCGGAATGTTGCTCTTACCACGAGGAAACAGGTAGAAACTCGGCGGTCAATCTTTTAAACATTTTCAAATTTTACATTACTAAGCCGCATTCTTGTATGAAGCTGAAAGGATTTTCAAATCCAGGCTTTTTAACATCCAAATAATCTTCAATTTTGTAATATGCTTTACGTATAAGTATAATAATGTAAGTAAATAAGTTTCAATTGTACTAAATTCATAAATAACAAAAAAAAATATATTTTTAGAATTGAATCAAACTTTATTAGAATCTGTAGCAAATTTCGATTAAAGGGACCCAAAGTCAAAATCGAAAATCATTTTATACATCCTTTGTATGGTAGAAACCATACGTTTGATTATGACATGCAATTATTGGAGTTGTACAGAGCTTTGCGTTTTGGAGAAACCGTGAAGAATATATATTTAAGTGTTGGAGAAATTGGAGAATTCGTATATGTAACCGGTTGGGGCTATTCATGGGAGAAGGTGAGATAGCATAAGTTATATGAAGCCATGCATTTTACTTTAATTCAAAAAACGCTTCATCTAAATTGATTTTAAAATACGCCGTATGGTATCCGGCTGAGTAGAATAGACCAACCTTTTTCTTATTGAGGTGTTGTAAAAGGGGACTAAGGTAAGTTGACCCACTGTGTGGTATCCGACTGAGTTGAATAGACCACCCTCATTTTTACTGAGGTGTCGTAAATGGAGACTAGGGTAAGTAGACCCACTGTGTGGTATCTGATTGAATAGAATAGACCACCCTCATTTGTTACCGAGGAGTCGTAAAAAACGACTAAAGTAAATTGACCCGCCGTGTGGTATCAGGTTGAGTAGAATACACAACCCTCATTTCTTAACGAAGTGTCGTAAAAGGCGACTATGGTAAACTAACTGCCGCTCCATGTTATCCGGTTAAGTAGGATATAATATCCTCTTTCTTACCTAGGTGTCATAAAAGGAGACTAAGGTAAGTTGACACTAGGCAGGCGGCCGGTCGGATAAACGCAGCCAAATCATGAGAGAGCATGTTTATAACATGTTGTGCCGACCCCACTTAGAGTGGGATAAGGGCAGGAGGATGATAATGTTTTAATACATCATCTTTCCTATATGTTTCTTAAGTATCTTAGTTTTTGTCTTACAAAAAAATACCGACCAATTTCGGCCATCCAGGTTGAGTAGTTAAGTGAATATACTTTGTGCTTTCGCAGGGAGACTTCAGAGATATATTACAACAGGTAAAAATGAATTTAGTTCCAATGGATAAGTGCCAAAACGTGCAACAGCCTTGGTACAATCACACGTTAACTCCGAGAATGTTCTGCGCGGGAGATAGCATGGCTGACGCTTGTCAGGTAACCAAGAAAAGAAATCTTTAATATTTAAATGACTTAATCTTGTATATAGGTAAAAAGTAGATAGAGTTTTCTTTATATATATATATATATATATATATATATATATATATATATATATATATATATATATATATATATATATATATATATATATATATATATATATATATAGCTATGTTTAATGTAAAAAAAATAGTTTTCCCTATTTTTGGGCATTAAGAAAATAGTAAAATTTACATTGAATATATAAAACACTTTTTTTGCCGTAAATTGTCAAGTTAGCGTAGCTTATTCAGGGAACGGGTGGTCTCGAGAAATTAAAATACCAAGGATAACACAACAATACACAAGCACTGCACACAATCGCAAAGCTTTTACGATTTTGTCGTGCAGTCTATCTCCTGACGATTCGGTTGGAAATAATTGTTGAGATTGTGTTCGTGAATGTGTGCAGTGCTATTGTGTTATCGGTGGCGAGTAGTGCACGAGTTTTTACAAATTCCTGTATCAGGTATGAGAACGAATAGTATACTCTACATTTAGCATAACATATATTTTCCTTTATCGCGGATCATAGTAAAATAATATTTTCATTATAAATCCTCCTGCCCTTATCCCACTCTAAGTGAGGTCGGCACAATATGTTATAAGCATGCTGTAACATGATTTGACCGCGTTTTTAAGACCGGCCGTCTGTCTGACGTCAACTTACTTAAGTCGTTTTTTACGACACCTCGGTAATAAGGAGGGTGGTCTATTCTACTAAAACGGATACCACACTGTGGGTCAACTTACCCAAGTCGCCTTGTACGACACCTCGGTATGAAATGAGGTTGGTCAATTCTACTCAGCCGGATACCACACGGCGTGTCAACTTACCCTAGTCGCCTTTTACGACACCTCGGTAAGAAATGAGGGTGGTACTATTTTACTTAGCCGGATACCACACGACTAAGTAAAATAATATTTTCATTACTTTTGCATAAAAATTGTCTATTTGCAGGGTGACAGTGGTGGTGCTGCAATTTCGTACAACCAGTTGGTGGGGATATCGTCTTTTGGGTTTGGGTGTGGTCGTGGTATACCTGGAGTGTACATAAATATCTCCTGCCCTAACATTAGGGTCTGGATTAGGAGGTTTACTGGAATCAGTTAATTTTTTATTCAAATACGCACTTGACAGCTAATATAGTTTGCTAGTAATATCATTATTTTTATTTTATTACACCTTATTACGTTTTTTTGAAAATGTAATATAGCCTATGTTACTAAGTAAAGATGCAGCTTTCTAATGGTGAAAGAAATTTTGCAATCGATCCAGTAGTTTTTGTGTGAAAACATTACAAACATACATACAAATTTTTCCTCTTTATAATATTAGTATAGACGATGGAATTCCTCAAACTATAAAGGATTGGTCCAGGGTTTTGGTTGGATTTGGTTTGGTTAAAACTATTTTAAAAAATTACATAGATTTTCTTGTATCGCGGATTATATACCGAATCTATAAAAACCTTTGGTTGTATCAATCAATAAATATTCAGATATTCACAATTTTATTAAACCAGTCTTAATTCCCTGAAATGAATCTAATTCAATACAGCATACCAATTAATTCGCCGACAAAACGTTAACTGCATTTTGAATTGCATTCCGAAAAATTCACCAATTTGTCTGGGAAAAGCAATAAAATCGCACATCCGAACCGAGCGCCGACGCGGCCATTAAAATCGCGTATCACCAGAAAATTTCCAAGCGAAAAATCTCTGAAAAACATTTCGCAATTTTACCGAAACGCCCAACCCCCTGGAAATACCAACATAAACATAGTATATAATGTTAATGTAATTATCTGCCTTCAATTTTGTATAAGCACGCGTATGTGTGTTTTGGGAATGCGTATGTGTGTATAAATAAGTCGTAGGAATACATACTCGCACATGCGAACCGTTTGCATTCGTATGCGTTTATTTTATCTACGCTGTTTGCTGTATATTGATGCTGGGGGTCCACCCGACCCCACCCGACCCCCAGGGTGGTCGTGATGACGATGACGTGTCTGCGCAAGTGCTAGAGAGGGACGGAGCTAAAAACTATCTAGGCTGCCTATAGCTCTGTCATTTCACCCTACGCCGTGTAGTGCGTTAACTACAAAGCATTTTTCAATTTATTATACGCAGAAATAAATTATTAACATTTTTCCGCCTGTGGCCTTTACCGTCAAAGAGTAAACGTTAAAAGAGACAAAAGGTACTGACCAATGTAATACAGGTAACATTCTATTTGTACGCAAAAATATCCATATGTACAAGACCAAATTCGATGTATATCAAAGATATACGAGAGGTCACAAAAAGCTTACACCTGTGTCGCGACTTAGCAGAGTTAACAACTTATTAGATGGTCTCGGTATTCGCTTCTACAATAAAATTCCGCAATCCATACTAGACCAGTCTACAGAAAGGTTTAAGTTAAGTATAAGAAATAAATACGTAAAGCATATTACAAAATTGAAGAATATTTGGATGATAAAAAAGCCTGGATTTGAAAATCCTTTCAGCTTCATACAAGACTGCGGTTTAATCATGTAAAATTGAAGATGTTTAAAAGATTGACCGTCAAGTTTCTTTATGGTTCTTCTCGGTAAGAGCAACATTCCGACATTTCATTAATCATATTGATCCTTGACGATTAAAAAGTGCTTGAAAGAGCTTATTTGAATAACGATTATTTTGATTTGATTTTATTGAGGTATACTTTGTTCCAGTCCCACAGCTGGGCATAGGCCTCCTTACTCCGTTTCTTGAATGGTTGGAGCTAAGACCTACCTCGCTGTTCCAATGCGGATTGTTAGGTTACACATATCCCCAGAATTCTTTAGAGATATGCTGGTTTCCTCACGATGTTTTCCTTTACCGAAAAGCGTGTGAAAATTTGCAATTATCAATTAGACACATAAGTTTTAATAGAAAACCCTTTGGGTCCTGCCCGGGGTTTGAACTCGTGACCCTCTCGAAAGAGTCGCACGGTCTAAATTTTTTTTAAATTTTACATCGGTCTTTATGCCTCTCAGGTATAAATTGCACATTATATTGCATAATAAAACAAACTGTTAATATTCCGAGTATTTATTGCAGATTACTGAAAATGTCCAATGCTATCTGATCTTTAATCTCTCTATGATTTATACACGGCCGCTGATCTTTTATTTAGTTTTTAATCAAATTAATTACTTGTATTCATCATCCTCCTGCCCTTATCCCACTCTAAGTGGGGTCGGCACATGTTACAAACATGTTGTCAGATGATTTGGCTATTTTACGACCGGCCGCCTGCCTGACGTCGACTTACCTTAGTCGTATTTTACGACACCTCGGTAAGAAATGAGGTTGGTCTATTCTACTCAGCCGGATACCACACGGCGGGTCGTCTTACCTAAGTCGCCTTTTACGAAACCCCGGTAAGGAATGAGGTTGGTATATTCTACTCAGCGGGATACCACAAGGTGGGTCGACTTACCTTAGTCGACTTTTACGACAACTCCGTAAAAAATGAGGGTGGTCTATTCTACTCACCCGGATACCACATGGCGGTTCAACTTACCTTAGTCGCATTTTACGACAACTCGGTAAGAAATGAGGGTGGTTTATTCTACTCAACAGGATACCACATGGTATTGACCATATTTTTTATAGAATTATTACATTAGATTATGGGAGCAATAGGCAGGCCTATCTTTAGGATATCACATAAAAAAGAGAGACAGATAATGTCTCATTTGCTTTCTCTTTATTTTCGTCCATTTTCACCGAGTGGCAGAAAGAGAGCCGGTGGTCTACTCTCCCTCCGTCTTACGAATTTGCGTTCAGATCACGTGTCCTGATGCGAGTTTAACATTTTTTACCCATCACAACCTTTACGCTCTCTACGCTCTACGCCATGCATGATTTGAAGCTAGCAGAGATTCTACGCACTGCTCCATGCATGGATTGAAGCTAATAGACCTTCTACGCTCTACTCCATGTATGATTTGAAGCTAGCAGAGATTCTACGCTCTACTCCATACATGAATTGAAGCTAATAGACCTTCTACGCTCTACTCCATGTATGATTTGAAGCTAGCAGAGATTCTACGCTCTACTCCATGCATGATTTGAAGCTAGCAGAGATTCTACGCACTACTCCATGCATGGATTGAAGCTAATAGACCTTCTACGCTCTACTCCATATATGATTTGAAGCTAGCAGAGATTTTACGCTCTACTCCATGCATGATTTGAAGCTAGCAGAGATTCTACGCACTACTCCATGCATGGATTGAAGCTAATAGGCCTTCTCCGCTCTACTCCGTTCATGATTTGAAGCTAGCAGAGATTCTGCGCTCTACTCCATACATGAGTTGAAGCTAATAGACCTTCTACGCTCTACTCCATGCATGATTTGAAGCTAGCAGAGATTCTACGCTCTGCTCCACGCTTGAATTGAAGCTAATAGACCTTCTACGCTCTACTCCATATATGATTTGAAGCTAGCAGAGATTCTACGCACTACTCCATGCATGGATTGAAGCTAATAGGCCTTCTCCGCTCTACTCCGTTCATGATTTGAAGCTAGCAGAGATTCTGCGCTCTACTCCATACATGAATTGAAGCTAATAGACCTTCTACGCTCTACTCCATGCATGATTTGAAGCTAGCAGAGATTCTACGCTCTGCTCCATGCTTGAATTGAAGCCAATAGACCTTCTACGCTCTACTCCATATATGATTTGAAGCTAGCAGAGATTCTACGCTCTACTCCATGCATGATTTGAAGCTAGCAGAGATTCTACGCTCTGCTCCATGCTTGAATTGAAGCCAATAGACCTTCTACGCTCTACTCCATATATGATTTGAAGCTAGCAGAGATTCTACGCTCTACTCCATTCATGATCTGAAGTTAGCCGAGATTTTTTTTTTCGAATTGACTGTATGTTGTTAACACTACCAGCGTTTACAGCCTCACCGAGAAGCATCGCCGAGGTTGCGAATTGCGGAGTAGAGTGCAGAAGCTCTACTAGCGTCGGGGAACGTCGTCCTAAGGGTGCCTCCTGTGAGACTGGACCACGGCTTAGGGCGAAGTGTGGAGGTCTGATGTTATGACTTTGATTAGTCAATACGACGACGGAAGGGTGGCAATAAGCCACGACCAACCAACGTCAGAAATCTGGGACCTCGTCTTCGCCGGCGAAGACGCGAAAGCAGAGAATCTACGCTCTATTCGTTGCATGTCATTAAGCTAATACAGCTTCGACGCTTTACATCTTGCATGACTCTAAGCTATTAGACCTTCTTAGCTCTACTCTTTGAATTTAATAAGGTGGAAAGGCATCACAACTAACAGCAGTTAGCTTATCTTATTGTCATCATCTTCCTGCCCTTATCCCACTCTAAGTGGGGTCGGCACAACATGTTATAAACATGCTGTAACATGATTTGGCTGCGTTTTTACGACCGGCCGCCTGCCTGACGTCAACTTACATCTGTCGTATTTCACGAAACCTCGGTAAGAAAGAGGGTGGTCTATTCTACTAAACCGTATACCACACGGTGGGTCATCTTACCTTAGTCGCCTTTTACGACACCTCGGTAAGAAATGAGGTTGGTCTATTCTACTCAGCCGGATACCGCATGGCGGGTCGACTTACCTTAGTCGCCTTTTACGACACCTCGGTAAGAAAAGAGGGTGGTACTATTCTACTCAGCCGGATACCACACGGCTAAGCTTATCTTATTGTCAGTTTTAAAAAAATATATTTAATGCTAAATTTTTAGCTTCACCGATTTGGATGTTGTTAATTACTTAAAAGGGGTTAAATATTCCATCGCATAACCAGCAGATTAACTGCAGCCCATAGAAATGTTAACACGCTAAGCCATGGCTTACGTGTCTCTACAAATGTATATTATAAATGTGAAAGTATATTTATTAATATCTAATCTTAATATTAATTCAGCAAAATAATCTTTACTCGAATCTATCACACACTTTTGAATTGTCAAGGATCAATATAATTAATGAAGCTACAACTGGTTCGGAATATTGCTCTTGCCGAAAAGAACCAGAAAGAAACTCGGCGGTCAATCTTTTAAACATTTTCTATTTTACATTAATAAAGCGCAGTCTTAAATATATATATATATATGGGATACTTACACACACGTTCGTCCGTCCCTAAAGTAACTAACTTAATAATTGTGTTATGGGTGACAGACAACTGGTGAATATATATATATATATATATATATATATATATATATATATATATATATATATATATATATATATATATATATATATAGTAGGTCAAGTAAAAAGTAATCCATTATTTTTCGATCATGTCGTTAGTAATCGATAACTCGCCTTGCATAAGTGCTATCGATTTACACTAAACGGTGTCAGAAGCGTATGCTTTCGTACTAAAAGCAGACAGACAGACATTTGTGTGACTGCGTGATTGAATATTGTTTGCACGTGCCAAAGATGGGCACCAAAAAGAGAAATTTTCCCTTGTTTTCAGTTTTTCTTAGATAAAGGTGAAAACGCAAGTCAGGCGGTTGAAAATTTAAATAATGTCTATGGTCTTGATACTGTATCAGCTAATCATGTGTAATTATGGGTTCGTCGATTCCGATCCGGTAATTTTGATGTTGAAGACGCACGACGTTCCGTAGAACTAGTTGTCGAAAATGTCAATAAAGTAATGAAAATCTTCAATTTCGACCGTCATGCAAGCACTTTTTCGATAGCTCAGGAGCTGAAGATTGCACAAAAAATTTTTTTAAACCACTTTAATAGGTGGAATATAAAAAAATGCTCGATGTATGGGTGCCACATGAATTGTCGCAGAAAAATCACATGGAGCTAATTTTCATCTGCGAATCACTGTTGAATCGCAACAAAGTCAACGTATTTCTTCAGTGGGTGTTGACTGAAGGTGAAAAGGGGATCACTTACGACAACGTTAAGCAAAAAATGGTCGTGGTCGAACTGGCGCAATCGGTGGCTAAGCCAGGATTAATGGTCAAGATAGTTCTTCTGTGTGTATGGTGGAATTGGCTCTATTATGAGCTGTTCTACTAAGACCAAACTCATAATTTGGACCTGTACTGTCAATAATTGGACCATCTGAAGAAAGTAATCGCCCAGAAGCGGCCAGGTTTGGCCAATAGGAAAGACAATATGTTTTATCAGGACAACGCTAGACCACACACTTCAAAAGTGCCTCGCCAGAAGTTCCTAGAGCTTGGTTGGTAAATTTTTATGCGTCCATCTTATAGTCTAAACCTAGTTCCAAGTGATTACCAACTGGCCATTGCCACTGGAAAATGTTTTTGATGGTGAAAAATTCGTCTCAAGAGAAGCTTGTGAAAATTGACTGTCCCAGTTTTTTGCCAATAACAAAGAAGATTTTTGTGGGAATGGCAAAATAAAATTACCTTAAAAATGGCGACAAGTTATCGAACAAAACGATGCATAAATGAACCAAATGGGATATGTTTAACTACACTAGATTAAGTCGTCAATATTGTGCAAAAATAATGGACTACTTTTTACTACACCTTATATATATATATATATATATAGTTATTAAATACATACTTAAATACAAATACAAACCTAGGCTCGAATGAACAATGCCAAATATACCAATTATAGAAAATTTTAGCCCCGAAAATCAAATCCGCGATCCGCGGAGCTTAAACCAGGATAGCTACCTACTATGCCAACGGTCCAATCAAAAAATGCTTTTATTCGCAAACATATTAATTTTCATTAATTTTAAGCATAATGCCAAACTATAATACTCAAACTGTATTGAACCTTAGGCCATTCAATTACAATGTACCGAGAATCAAAGCGTATCATCTAACCCGATGAGCAAAATGTTGGGCTAGGTTAGTTATAAGCGATAGACATAATGCAAACTGTATAGTATTCTCAAAAATAGCTTTTAAATTCATGCAAAAAGAGTTCATTATCACTTGTGTTCATCTCAGTTGATTTTGAACTTACTGCAAAAACGTGTATGGAATTTTTCGAGTTCTTAGTCCTTGGACTTTCGTTATTTTACTATTGCTTATTATTGTTAACCTTAAAAGAGCTTTTATTTAACTTGCAATGTGCCGTGTGGTATCCAGCTGAATAGAATAGACCAACCTCATTTCATACCGAGGTGTCGTAAAAGGCGACTTAGGTAAGTTGACCCACCGTGTGGTATCCGGTTTAGTAGAATAGACCAACCTCATTTCTTACCGAGATGTCGTAAAAGGCGACTTAGGTAAGTTGACTCACCGTGTAGTATCCGGTTTAGTAGAATAGACCAACCTCATTTCTTACCGAGGTGTCGTAAAAGGCGACTAAGGTAAGTTGACCAACCATGTTATATCCGGTTTAGTACAATAGACCAACCTCAATTCTTACCGAGGTGTCGTAAAATAAGACTACGGTTAGTTGGCGGCAGGCGGCTGGTAGTAAAAACGCAGCCAAATCATGCGACGGCATGTTTATAACATGTTGTGCCTACCCAACTTAGAGTGGGATAAGGGCAGGAAGACGATGATGATGATTCAACTTGCAATGTATGTATAAAGGTGGAATCTTGCAAGTTGAATTTGACGCAATTCACGGAGTCCGATTGAGCTACATACTGGTCCAGTCCCGATGACAATGCATGTTCATGCTAAGCATGACCTGATGCTGCCAGGGTTGGCTCTAGATCAGGGAACACATGCACTAGCTTCTGCCACCGCCACCACAATACACAAGCACTACATACGTTCACTATTACAAACTCAACAATCGTTTCGCCCAGCAATCGAAGCATCATCATGAGATAGACTCCACGACAAAATCGCAAAGCTTGTCACATTTCAAAAATTACTTTTTTATTAACTAGCAAATTTGTGTTATAAATTACTAATAAACTTGTTTACCCATCCAGCTAAATTAAATGTTTGTGTTAGGAGTGGGTTCACGTCGTTAGTATAACGGCCGGGATTCGAACCCACGACCTCTCGAACGCAAGTTACCCTATACCGCTACCGCCGCTTCAAATTACTTATTATGTTTATTATTAATTAGCTCTACTCGCGACTTTGTTTGCAACAACTTAAGGTATAAATTACCCTCAAACACGTATCGTTTTATATTTAATATATTGACCCGGTATGTAAGCTGTTATTACTTTAAGTTTCATGAATGTTACCTTATCATATTAACCTCAAAAGTTTGACAGACAGACAGACTTTCGCACTTATATTTGTATGCACTAAAATCAAAGAGAGATAGACTTAGGTTTCTGGCCACAAAGGCATCTAAACCTATTTAACTGTATGAGTTTAGGTGCCCTGCCCTCAACAAAAATAATCCAAAAAAGATACTCTACTATTCGATCCCAAACTACTAGATTAGCCTAAACAGTATAGATTTGGATCTAGCAGACCTGTAATCGAACCACAATACCTGTGCGTGACGTATCACCGCACCAAAGGAGTCATGAAAGCATTTTCGATAAAATGGCCGCCGTTATATAATATAATTCAGATCCAGCGTGGCCATTTTGTATATAATCTTTATGTACACAAAATTCGCGGTATTGATCGCGTGTTGATAACTCACGGGATATTAATAACAGGCAAATAGTTTATTCTAAACGCACAAACACACAGGCAGTCTGTAATTCGCAAATTGAATTCCTCAGTCGGGGTCTACTCACGCGGTATATATATGCGGAAGTTTTATAATAAACATACGAAATCATTATTTGATGATTCCGAGGTGGACGCGAGTGGGATGGGGCCAACATGGGGAGGGAGAACCCCATCCCCTGAGCCGGGGTCGTTGCAGCAGCAATGCAACCTTCCGGCATCAGTGTAGCCGGCGAGGCTGATGACGACGCGTGTTTACCACCTACGCGGCGCGCAAAAAGCTCAACGCGCAAAACACATTCAAATTAAAAAAAAAACATTAAAACGGCCTAAAAATCCAAAAAAAAAAATCGAAAATTTAAAATACCAATCTTTTGGTTTAACAAAAATTTCGAAATTACGCGCATGCGTTTGAGTCGTTCCGCCCGCTGATACATTCAAGAGAATAGTTTTATGCAATAGACAATATTCCATTTTTTCCATAATCATCTTAGATTTTAAGTGATTTAACCGATAGTATTCAGCAACACTTGAACACTTTCCTAACGGAACACCGGTTTCATTTTTGTAAAATTAGTGTTAAGGCAACTGAGAGGCAGTTCAGCTCGGATTAGTTGCGAAAGGGCTAAGGAAACATCAAGAACATCTGCAACCATCCGGGAGGAACAGCCGAGAGTAAGAAGATCCATGGGAAGGCCAAGCAGAACATAATGGCATCGAAAATGGAGTAACAACTAAGTTAAATGCGCAAGAGGCTGAAGATTTCCATGATTTTATAGCAAAAGGAAATTTAGAATAAACAAATAACAGCCACAGCCATTTGACGATAAAGAAACACGTTTTTTCGCAATAGAACAAGTTTTACGTTTATATCAACCGTTATTATAAGGAAACAATAGAAAAGAGAATTTAAGAATTTCAGTTTTTTAAGTACATTTAAACAACACTGGTTATTTTTGGAACTTTACGATTGAGTTATATTGATTTTTATATGCAGACTCTCCATATATATATAGTGAAAGTAATCTAGTGACTCTGGACCTAATCGTAAGGCTAAGTGATATTTGAGACATTTGGCATATAAGTTTTGGAAAAGTTTCGACCAATTTCATCTGCCGATTCAGATTATATGGGAGGTGAAAGCAAACTGAGCAAAATGAAAAACTTGTGCCTTAAATTGGCCTTAAATTAATAGTAAAAAAGTAAGATAAAATTACGCCAAAACGTTAAAAAAAATCTAAATTATATGAGTTTACCTATCTGTTGAGATACTTCTAGATTTCTTTAATAGTACAAAATTAAAAATAAATTAAAGTTAAGACTTAGTTAAATGTTTTGTTATGTCTATACCTGTAATGTTTTATATGAGTATATATAAAAATAAACGGGCTTAAAAATAAGCAAGGACTATACTATATTAAGAAAGAAAACAAGACAATACAGATAAAGATAACTCCAAAGAGTATAAAGAAGAAGGGAAAGAGAAAAAAGAGACTACGGAATTTAACTTAAAGGATTCAAGAATAGTACAAACAACTCAAATAAGAGAAGATTCTAAGCTTCCGAAGACATTACTATAGGTGAGTATTATTAAAATGCTTAATATAACTCTGTGTTTAAGTAGGAAAGCATATGAGTCTAATAATTAGTACTCAAATGCTGGCAGAATTACTTTAATGGCGCACACGATAGTACTTGTGCGTCTGGCAAGAATTGAATCATATTTTCTATTTTTGATGCTGCATTTGTTGAATATTCTTATGTTTATACATGTTCAAACCTACAATCTCCGTTATTAAGTCCATCATATACATTCGTACAATCTTCAGCAACATCTCTGTCTCGCTTACTCTCATGCGTTCTCAGTAAAGCGTTGCTAGCAGTTTATTACTCGTGTACAACGTTAAATTCGTTTATTACTTGATTTTTATCATTAATAATTCATTCACTAAACGTAAATAAATGTTTTAGAACTTTAAGAGACTGTAAACTATCATCTCTAACGTTTTTGAGATCAATAAAAATTTTGAGGTGTGCCCTAAAAATTGTCATGTGGCGATGTCATGAAAATGTTTTCAAAATAGTATCTAACTTTACGTTAGGCGGCACCTCATGCGTATCCAATGCCAAGAATGGCATAGAAACATTCGCCTCTAACTTTCGTTTTCGCCAAGTCAAGTTCAGGTTTTGCCGATGACTCGGGCGTGTTGGTCTGCGCATGCCTAAGTCATCGCAGTCATTGCCCAGCCAAATTATTGATTGCGGGTAGTCGGAAAACTGCGGGTGGGAGGGGGAGCGTCATTTACCAATGTGATAGTTTTCACAACGCTCAATTATGTAGCGAGGGGGGCGGTGGGGGAAAAAATGTATATATCAATATGGCGGATTTCGGTGGATTTTGTATTAAATTCTATCGGCCCCGCCTGCGTGCCCGGAATTTATGGATGGGCTTTAGCGGAACATTGATGGGTTTTCATTAAAACCGTTTTAAATTTTATATATATGAATATTGCTCTTCAATTTTATCGTAGGTGGTGGTAATGGGGTTTCATTATTAATGTTAATGCTTCGCTGGTGCATAATATCGTCTACCCTCTTTATAATGACGAGTCGTTTCGTTTTCCTTGATATAGAAAAACTGAAGACATTTTTATAATGATTTCTACATCGCAAGTCTTTGTATCCGTTGTTTAGAATAATGCCTTTACATTTTACTTTGGTATCATGATTTTTTCTTTAAAATGAATGAATTAAAATTAAGATGGTATGGACATATTGGGGGGATAAAAATCATGTGACCAAACGAATTTAAAATGAATGTGGTTAAAATGAATTGATACCTATGTGACTAGAGGGAAGCAGAAAAAGAGTTGGATGGATTGTGTGTATTATGACATGCATATGAAACGCCGTGTGGTATCCGGCTGAATAGAATAGTACCACCCTCATTTCTTACCGAGGTGTCGTAGAAGGCGACTAAGGTAAGTCGATCCACCGTGTGGTATCCGTCTGAGTAGAATAGACCACCCTAATTTCTTACTGAGGTGTCGTAAAAGGTGACTAAGGTAAGTTGACCCACCGTGTGGTATCCGGCTGAGTATAATAGACCACCCTCATTTTTTACTGAGGTATCGTAAAAGGTGACTAATGTAAGTTGACCCACCGTGTGGTATCCGGTTGAGTAAAATAGACCACCCTGTTTCTTACCGAGGTGTCGTAAAATACGACTAAGGTTGACGTCAGGCAGGCGGCCGGTCGTAAAATACGTAGCCAAAACATTTAAAAACATATTTGTAACATGTACCGACCCCACTTAAAGTGGGATAAAGGCAGGATGTATGCATGTCTTTGTATCTGTTATTTAGAATATGCTTTTACATTTTAATTTGGTATCATGAATTTCTTTTCTACTAATTAAAATTAAGGTGGTATGAACAGTATACTGAGGAGGGATGAAAATCTTTTTTTTTAATTTATTTATTATCCAGTACATAAAATAAACATATATAAACGCAACTTTCTAAAACAACGCAGGGTTTATATAAAGGTGAGGAATTCGCATTATTTCTCTAAATCTATATCTAATAATATCATGTGAATTTAATGTGAACGTGGATGTATATGTGACTAGAGGGAAGCAGAAAAAGAGTTAGATGGATTGTTTGCAGTATGACATGCATATGAAAGGAGTTAAAGAATGACAGAAAAGAATGGTATAGAAGAACATATTGTTCCGACCCAACTTAGAGTGGGATAAGGGCAGGACAATGATGATTATGGTTAGCTTCTTATCTACTAATATCAAAAATATAAATTCAATAGTAGTCACAGAAGGAGCGAGCTGAAGCTAATATAAAGTACAGCAAATTCAAGAATTTAGTTAGCGCCTGATGAAATTGAAATATTAAATGAGTGTAAAAGCCGCTTTGTAGAAAGTCTTCGGTAGGTTATAGGGCGCGTATTTCTGACTTGCAATTAAATAAACTTATTTGTATATACTTGTAGTTAAAGATATTTAAACTTATAAAGAAAATGCTCCGATTACCAACTAAAGATATGAGAAATTTTTATTAAAAACGGTCTAACCGTTTCAGTTATTTGTAAATTGAAATACGTGAATAATTTTTAAAACTTGTGAAAATTGTCTAGTAACCTGCGAGCTTACATTAAAAATGATACTAATCCTTGATGCTTGAGATATGACAAAACTATGTACTGTAGGACTATTCGTCCTTTAAACGTCCTTATATGGCTTTAAGCCAGTTTAAGAAATTGGTCACTTAAGAAGCAGTAGGAAACTTAAGAGCTAAATACGTGAGTTTTATCAGGTAATTTTGCAATTTTGTCGTGGAGTCTATCTCCTGATGATGCTTCGGATTCTGGGCGAAACGATCTTTAAGATTGTCGAAATAAATGTGTGTCGTGCTTGTGATGGTGTGTTGTGATACTTGCGGTAACTAATCCTGCATGTATAAGGTATGAGAACGGTTTTTGCATAAAATGCGATAACAATACGGATAATAGCAAAATAATTCTAACATTACATTATGTCATATAATTCAAAATACCTGGTTGGTATTTTTTTAGAAGATATAAAAAAATGCAATATAAAAAAGGGATGGATAATCTGGAAGAAGAAAGGGATATCTGTGACTTGATATTATATATCGGGTATTTTCACTTTTTAAGGACGTCCGTTCCCAACTAAGCTATTACAACGTTGCAAGTGACAGCGTAATTAGCTTTTGTTTTCTAATAATATTGTAGCAGTTTTTCATTGCCTGAAACCAAGGACAAAACGTCATTTTTTATACGGATTAACTCACTTCAAGTTATACTTGAAATAATTAGTAAAGGTCATAATTATTAATTTTATAAAAATAAATAAATTTATGGGATACTAACACGGTCGTCCGTCTCCAAAGTAAGTAACTTAATACTTGTACTATGGTAGACAGACAACTGGTGAATATATACTTGTATAATTTTAAATGCATAATTAAATACAAATATACACCCAGGCCAACAAATGCATTATAGAAAATGTTGGCCCTCGGCGGGAATTGAACCAGTGACCCACGGAGATGAAAGCAGGGTCACAACCCACTGCGCTAATGGGCCAGTCTACATATAAGAATTCATCGTTCTCTTACTCTTATCCCACTCTAAGTGGGGTCGGCACAATATGTCTCCCTCTTCCATTTTCCTCTATCGTTCGTCAACTCTGATGCCACTCCTTTAACATGCATATCATTTTCACACAATCCATCCATCTTTTTTTCGGCCTCCCCTTATCAATACATCCATCCACATTCATATTTAAAACTCTTTTGGTCACATGATTTTCATCCTCATTACATGACAATACCAACTTAATCTCCCACTTCTCATCATCATATAAGAATTATTGACGGTAATTAAAAGTTAAGTTGCCGCGAACGAAGTAGCGTGTATCACTAGTATTGTTTTAAATTGCGCCAGAGGTCATCAAATATCATGCAAATGCTATCCACAGTATATCCCTAGTAGATTTATCGTTAAAAGTCGCCGCGTGGGTCGCATTTACTTGTTTTGCGTCTCGGAATGTGATGTTTGCAGCCGCGAAGAATGCTCGGTAAAAACTTAGTGTCAGCTACGATGTGTGATGACAGAAATATGCTCTACTTCGTATTTTATTTAACATCATCCTCCTGCCCTTATCCCACTCTAAGTGGGGTCGGCACAACATGTTATAAACACGCTGTTACATGATTTGGCTGCGTTTTTACGAGCGGCCGCCTGCCTGACGTCAACTTACCTCTGTCGTATTTTACGACACCTCGGTAAGAATGAGGGTGGTCTATTCTACTAAACCGGATACCACACGGTGGGTCAACTTACCTTTGTCGCCTTTTACGACACCTCGGTAAGAAATGAGGCTGGTCTATTCTACTCAGCCGGATACCATACGGCGGGTCGACTTACCTTAGTCGCCTTTTACGACACCTCGGTAAGAAAAGAGGGAGGTACTATTCTATTCAGCCGGATACCACACGGGGTTTCGTATTTTATTTAACAACTTTGAAAAATTGAATAGATCCGCCGTGTGGTATCCGGCTGAATAGAATAATACCACCCTCATTTCTTACCGAGGTGTCGTAAAAGGCGACTTAGTTAAGTCGACCCGCAGTGTGGTATCCGGTTAAGTAGAGTAGTACATATAGTTTTTAAATTAAGTTAGTCCTGAAATTGTGTATGATTTATATTTATGCCTGTACTCTATTACAGGCTTACATCTAATTTCGGGAACGCCTGTCAGTGCAGGGCGGGTGGTCAGCTCCTATTCCGGACTATTCCATCCATTTCCCCATGTTGGGACAAGGGTTTCACTGCTGTCCCGACAGTGTCACCTGCTCTAATCTACCCGTGGCTTTTACGAACCTGATAATATCCCTGAAGGAGATATTTGTCAGGTCCTCAGCTTCAATTTCATCCTTACCTAGTATCTCCCATCTTACCAGCGAGTACATAGAGCACTCAGCCATAAGGTGAAGACTCGTTTCTTCCTCTCCACACTCTGGGCACGCAGCATCTTCTGTTATTCTCATTATCATCAAAAATAATAATGAAGAAGAAATTGAAATGTAAAAATTAAAAAAGCATATATACAAAGCGGAGTTAACCTTAGAGTAACAGAAAGAAAAATACAAGAAGTAAAATACTGGTAATATAGAGAAAAACATAAGAAAAATAACGAAAAAACTGTATACATAAATTAATATTTGCACACTTAAAACGAAAGATAAAATATTATTCTATAAAGATAAAAGTAACTATTTAAATCACTACATAGTATAAAATAAAGTCACATTCTTTGTTTGTCCATATATCCTTATGTATTAAATCTTTAAAACTATGCAACAGATTTTGATGCGGTTTTTTTTAAAGATAGAGTGATTTTAGAGGAAGGTGTATATGTATAATAACATTCAATACGGAGTAGAGAAATACTGTAATTTTTGAGGTTTCTAATGTGATGTCGTAAATAATTACATTTTTTTACGCTTACATTGCAAACGCAGGCTAAGCCCTACGAGATTTATCCAAATGATGTACTAAGTATTTGTACACCTTCAAAAGGTCTACAGAAAAGTCCGCAATGGTATATGTCTATCTCTTGTGGATAACCCACAATAGCATTTTTTGTCATTTACTTTTACACAAAATAATGCCTTATGTTCAAAGTATTTTTTATACAATACAGCATTAATCATTATCCAATAAAATACCTTAAATAAATTTTTGATTTAATATAGATCAATATGGTCATTTACAGCATTTAATTTAAGTCAACATTTTCGGAGATATTACAGATTTAAAATGCCACGACGAGGCCGCGCTTCGCCCTATAGCACTTCGAATTTAACAGCTATATGTCGCTCTTTCAAGAGTTTGCTTAATAACAAGTAAGCTGTAAATGTTGTATATAAAGACATTCTGTAATCAATTGTAAAAAAAATACATAGGGAAAAATGTAAAAATAAATAAGTAAATATGCATTATATGAACTTAGATATTCCAAAGATAGCAGGAAATCTTCTAAGTATAGAGAGAGAGGAATTGTTTTTCTCCAAATTAAACGCTTGCGGGCTGTAATGAATAAATCAAAACTACTGGATCGATTTTAATTTTTTTTTTTCACTGAGTGACATCGGTTATATATTTTATACCCGTGCGAAGCAGGGGCAGGCCGCTAGTAAATTATAAATGACTGTTACTTTACATTCATCAGTATTACTTTTGTAATTATCTGTTTTATCCTTTGAAGAGACAGCAGAAGGCATCCATTACTTGAAGAGAGAGAAAATAATAGATTACAGAGTGAGTAGCCTTCTGACGTGAAATGGCATAGCGTCAATTTTCTAACACCATTAAGTACATATGTTTTTGTTTGAGAAAAATGCGTCTTATTACATTATGGCGCTCGCATCATGTTTTGCGCATTTGCAATGATCGGAGATGCGATCGTGAGCGTCGGTTTCACGGTGACACCGCGATGGGTTCCGGGTTCAAGTCTGTGCCGACATTATACTAGTTGACTTTCGCGACTTCGTTCTAAAGAGATATTTTTGATAGTATTCTAAAAAGAAAAGCTTTGTATTGGATGTAAGCTTTTAGTTTTAAATCGTTTTGACAATAACAATAGAAAATTTGATAGTATTTTTTTACCTAAGCCCACAATCCTTCCACTCTAAGTAGGGGCACAACATGTTATACACACATTTGATTTGGCTAAGTATTTAACGACTGCCTGAAGTCAACTTTTTTTTTTTATGTCAGGAAAACCCATTATGGGTCGTCATCGCCCGACGGGGACGAGCGACGGGTATGTCGGACTCTCACCGACTAAAAACCTGACAGTGCTCCACCACGCTGCTGGTGTCCACCACGGGGACAGGGTACCGTTGTACACATTACCCCCATCCCCGCCAGCAGCAACTTTGAACCTCAGAGTGCGCCACCTCTGGGTCGGGGCCTCTCTAGACTAGGCCCTCACTAGACGATGCATCGGAAGCACCAGATGCATCGACCGCCTCGGGGAACTAACTCAAGCGAGCGTCCGATGAACCCCGTTCGGACCGCTCGCAGGTCCTCGTTAGGGCGGCATGCGACGGATTTCGGCGAGTCGCCTGCGCCCCACTCGCCTGCGGCGGATCGGATCCAAGGACTCGACTTCCCGGATCCGCTCCGCCGCCTCCTTCCGCGACATAACGTCCTCGCAGAAGGAGGCCATCGCTGCCCACGATTCCTCCCTGTCCAACATGGCACGAACCACGGTGGGCAGGGAGAGATCGTGCCCCACCTGTGCCACAAGTTCCGCTCGCTGAACCATTGGGTGGTTGGCAAGGCAGTCTACGAGCGTGTGCAGGGCCGTATCCAACTCGGCGCCGCACTCGTGGCACTCACCGGTCGCTTCGCGCCGGGCCACCCTCCACAGATACCTCCCGAAACAGTCATGTCCGGACAGGATCTGAGTGCCTGACGTCAACTTACCTTAGCTGCCTTTTACGACACCTCGGTAAGAAATTAGGGTGGACTATTCTACTCAGTCGGATACCAAACGGGGGTTAACTGAACTTAGCCGCGTTTTACGACACCTCGGTAAGAAATGAGAGTTGTCTATTCTACTCAGCCCTGATACCACATTGCGGGTCAACTTACTTTAGTCGTATTTTATGACACCTCTATAAGAAAGAGGGTGATTTATTCTACTCAATCGGATACCGCACGGTGGGTCAACTTGCCTTAGCCGCCTTTTACGACACTTCGGTAAGAAATGAGAGTTGTCTATTCTACTCAGCCCTGATACCGCATTGCGGGTCAACTTACCTTAGTCGTATTTTATGACACCTCTATAAGAAAGAGGTTGATTTATTCTACTCAATCGGATACCGCACGGTGGGTCAACTTGCCTTAGCCGCCTTTTACGACACATCAGTAAGAAATAGTGTGGTCTATTCTATTCAACTGGATACCACGCGGATCTTCAGGGACAGGATAATATAAAATTGAGGGTGTTTTAACAATTAGACTGACGAACGAAGTTGCGGGAACATGTTATACTAATTTAAGATGGTAATTCTCTAATATAAACCCAATTAATTATAAAGCGGTGTATTAAGATCGCCGACATTCCACCGCTTGCCACATTAGCCGTTAGCCGCCGTACTTGTAGCCTGTCATAGATTCAATACCGACCGCGACAAACGTGTATAACTCAAAAAATACATTTCTATTTTTATAAACTACCTACATAATATATCCTCCTGCCCTTATCCCCAGCGAAAAATTGTGATTGTATTCAACGTAAATTACAAAAAAAAATTTTAGAGCCCAAAATCAGGGACAAAACGAAATTTTTTTTAATGAAACTTATCTACATCGATTTAGCTCCCCCAAAACCCTCTAAATGCTGAATTTCAGTGAAATCGTTGGAGCCGTTTCCGAGATCCCCAAATATGTATATATACACATAATACATACAAGATTAACTCATTTAAATCATAATCATCTTCCTGCCCTTATCCCACTCTGAGTGGGGTCGGCCCAACATATTATAAACATGTTGTTACATGATTTGGCTACGTATTTTACGACCGGCCGCCTGCCTGACGTCAACTTAACTTAGTCGTATTTTACAACACCTCGGTAAGAAGAGGGTAGTCTATTCTACTAAACCGGATACCACTCGGTGGGTCAACTTACCTTAATCGGCTTATACGACACCTCGGTATAAATGAGGGTGGTCTATTCGGATACAACACTTGATTATTAGTTAATAATTCTTTTGATACTTGTCATGTATTATTATTGTATGGTTTTTAATAGGATTCTATTTGCATATACGTAAGCGTGATAATTGTTTATTTTGTTTTGATTTAAAATATAGTGAATGTGCCAATATATAACTAGGATCGATGAAAAAGAAAGTTGTTCAAGCTACTATATCTTTAATATTTCAAGAGTTAATCTTGTATGTAGTAGTAGTAGCGGCCTGTTACTATCCCACTGCTGGGCATAGGCCTCTTCTCTCCGTTATTGGAGAGAAGGATTGGAGCTAAGACCTACCACGCTGCTCCAATGCGGATTGGTAGGTTACACATATCTCCAGAATTCTCTGAAGAAATGCAGGTTTCCTCACGATGTTTTCCTTCACCGAAATGCGTGTGATAAATTGCAATTATCAATTAGACACATAAGTTTATAATAGAAAAACTCATTGGTGTCTGCCCGGGTTGAACCCATGGTCGTCTCTAGAGATTCACACGGTCGCACCGCTAGGCCATCACAGCACTCTTGTATGTATAATATATATTTTTTCGGAATCGGCTCCAACGATTTTACTTCTTCAAAAAATTCAGCATGTATGGCGTTTTAGGGGAGAAAAGTCGATCTAGACAGGTTTTATTTGAAAAAAAATGTCGTTTTATGACTGATTTCGGGCTCTAAATTTTTTTTTTTTAATTTATTTGAATACAATCAAAATTTTTCGCTGTCAAACGTAAAGTCATGGTAGTTTATTTGCGGAGAGGGTGGTCTAGAGAGACGAAAATACCTAGGATCGAACCCACCCGCCCTATTATTTTTTTATTTTTCTTTTAATTTTTTTTTAAATTTAATTTTTTTTACATCGTTTTAAAAATTACCGAGCAAGGCTCGGTCACCCAGATACTATCTTTTTAATCTGTTTAATACTATATAACAACGCATTGATGAAATTAATTTCTTACTTAGGTCAATTTGTCATAGATCACATAAATGACCCGGCCACCATCTTAAACAACTCCGCACACAAATAATTGGCAAATGTGAAATAATGAATTTAACATCCATTTGCTTTTTCAATTTAATGTAAATGTATATTGCTTAATAAAATGTTGGTTAATATTAAATTGAAATAATTATATGACTGTTTTGTTAATGATTTTTGGATGGTTTCTAGTTGATTGCTGCAACCAAGTATTAAGCTTATCTAAAGAAATATTAATATTTAAGACATTATATTTTAGATTTACATTTATATCCATATTAATATAAGGTTTTTACACAATAGAAAAACCTTCAAAAAACGAAAACAATATTTGGCTAGATGCTATTTTCATTTGTAGAGCCCACACGTTCCCCGAATGAGCTACGCAGAATTGACAGTTAAATTTTTTTTTAATGCCCAATAACGGGGATTAAACGAATTTTTATTAAATAAAACCTAGCTAGATCGATTACCCAAAAAACCTCCCCCTCCAAACCTCCTGCATGAAGAATTTCAGGAAAAGCGTTGGAGCCGAGAAGTCTGTCGAAATTTGAAAGTTTTATTCCTATATTAAGTTAAAACAGAAAAACTCATTGGTACCAGCCAGGGGTTTGAGCCCGTGACTCTCTCGAAAGAGTCATTCGGTCTAAGTTCATTTATAGAAAATTTGGCCTTCGGCGGGAATCAAACCCGCGGCCCGCGAAACTGAAGGCAGTGTCAATACCCACTGCGCCAACGGGTCAGTAACACGTGTTATAACTACTTAGCCACTGTTTAACCGAACGCGTTATTAACAAAGACCGAAGCCTGTCAAACAGTGAAAGTTTAATTAAGAACTTTCTAGTTAGCGTTTTATACGCACTTAGGAGCTTAGTTTAGGCATAAATATGTAAAAGGCCTCAACATGAATTGAAAGTACTTTTAAGAGAGCAATACTACATTTATCACTATATAAAGTTTTAAACGTTATTTTGTTCGAGGCAACCTCTTTTTAAAAATATCTTTAATATTTAACGAATATCGATATAATTATAAGCATTCTTCTTCTTCTTGGTCGCTACACTCTTGGCAGAGCGGTCGTGGTCGTCAGTTCAGGGTTGGTGGCACGCTTGACAATTCGACGCCATTCTTTTCGGACGGCTGCCTTTCTGGTACATTTGTTAAGAGGGCAGTCAAAGGCAGCCTTTATAAGCATATTGTTGCAATAATCTTAAATGAATAAGATAAATCCTTAAAAAAGAATATATTTATTAAGAAGTTCAAAAGATATTTGCTTTAAACTAATGATATAAAAGATATTCTTTGATTGTATTGATTTTATACATTAAAAGCTAACATATAACATATATAACATATATAAGAGTTTAAATAGAACCAGCTCTTTTCATTAAACTCTTGCATGTTAGCTGAATAAGTTTCAATAGCCATTGTAAAAGGAAATTAAAAAACTTATACCTAATATTAGATTTAGAAAAATAATGCGAATTCACACCTTCATATAAATCCTGCGTGGTTTTTGAAATGTGTGTTTATATATGTTTATTTTATGTCTCATAATTTGTATTGGATAATAAAATTAAAAAAAACATTTAATATTTAAAAACAGTTAATCTTGTATAATATATTTTCCGGCTCCAACGATTTTCCTGAAATTCGGCATCTAGGAGGTTTTGGGGGGAAAAAGATTTTGTGATTGTATCAGATTGTATGAGAACGAATAGTACACTCGACATTTAGTATTACATATATGTTCTTTTATCACGGATTATAGCAAAATAATTTTTTAATTAGTTTTGCATTATGGAGCTCCGCAAAGTAACGCCTAATTCCATAAATTAAATATTTAGTTAAGTAATCTATAAAAAAACGATGTACAATTCGATTTTCAAATTCGTCTATTGCATTCCATCATTTAAACACGATATAAGATAGTTACATAATATGAAACTATAAAACACGGATCTTAAAAATAAAATATACTGTTCGATTTTCAAATCAATGCCACAGATAAAGTACATCTATCACCATTCACAGGAACTAACTCCTTTCACAATCCTATCCTAATAATAATTATACCGCTATACAGCGAAGATTTCTAGCAGTTGCGTCCTAGAAACCAACCTACGCCTACAGACAACCATTTCTTTCTATACGTAATGCTATAGCTAAAATTCATAGTGAAATAAGTATAAGAACTAGCTTCTAAAAAACTTGTTAGACGGTACGTTGTAAGTATGTAAAAACTTTCTGGAAAACTGAATTTAACTGCTTTTTAATAAAGCTGTATTTTAAATGGTTGGGATACTCAGTAACGTCGTTTTGGAATTTTAAATCGAATGCGGCAGTACAGGCCAATGCACGGTGCATACAACTAATAGTGTTGCGTCTTGCATCGGAATAGAATAGTGATGTGCGTGTTACGTTAGATTTTTTTATAGAAAAGACGATTTTTTTTTTATTTATTTATTTATACATGTTAACATAAAAAAATATTTTTAGGAAATTTAGTTTTTTTAAGTTAATTATGTTATTGATGATAATGTTTCGTAACTTAAATAAAACTATTTTAGTTAATAGCTAGCTTATCAGCTATGTTAACTAACCTATAATTGATCAAATATAACTTAGGTAATTAAAATTGTTTATCAAATTTACATTTACCAGCTAACTTATGTTCTAACTTGTAAAATATTGATCATAAAGATTATTTATTACTAATATATCTTATAGAAGTTATACATAAAAGTACACAAAATGTATATTTCAAAGCCTTGAATATAAATTTAATATATCTATACTGAACAATTATAAGTATGCAAGTATATGTTTTAGTACACTAAATGCTGGAAACGATTTTAGGAAATGTATACAATAAATTGTGATAAGTAGAAAATAGATCTTTATATTATTAACAACTAAACTAATAAACTAAAACTAAATAAAAACTAAAGGGAGACTTAGTGTGCGCGCGCGCTGCCTCGTTGCCTGTAAGCGTTCGATATAGGCTAAAACATATTATTATATGCAAGACGTTTCTTGTACTACGCCAAAAGTAGGGTTGGACAATCAAAACATTCTATTTTTGAATATATATTATACGAGGTTCTTTTTTGTGAACTATTTAATTTTATAGTCTCGTATGTAAAGCCGTGTGATATCGGGCGGAGTAGAATAGACCATCCTTTTTTCTTACCAAGAAGTCGTAAAAGGCAACTAAGGTAAGTTGACCTGTCGTGTGGTATCCGGCTGAGTAGATAAAATCAACCTCATTTCTTACCGAGGTGTCGTAAGAGGTGACTAAGGTCAGTTGACCCGCTGTGTTGTATCCGGCTGAATAGAATATGGTACCCTCATTTATTACCGAGGTGTCGTAAATGCGACTAAGGTAAGTTGACCCGTCGTGTGGTATTCGGTTGCATAGATATAACCACCCTTTTTCTTACCGAGGTGTCGTAAATGCGACTAAGGTAAGTTGACCCGTCGTGTGGTATTCGGTTGCATAGATATGACCACCCTTTTTCTTACCGAGGTGTCGTAAATGCGACTAAGGTAAGTTGACCCATGGTGTAGTATTCGGTTGAGTAGAATAGACCACCTCTAACTTACCGAGGTGTCGTAAAATACGAGTAACTTAAGTTGAATTTAGATAGGCCGCCGGTCGTAAAATAATTAGCCATAACATGTAACAACATGTTTAAAAGATGTTCTGCTGACCCCACTTAGACCGGGTTAAGGGTAGGGAATGATGATGATAATTAATATTTTAATATAATTATAATATTTTCCAATAAATACGCAACTATAAAATTATATGAAAAAAATTATGATGTTTTACGCGATTTCCAAGGTATCAATTCTAAAAAAACAACATTAGAACGATAAGTTAGCAATCAATGACGTATGCAAAGCCGATGCAAGGAAGTGGGGCTCTAGTCCTAGCACAGCCCTACGCCCGGCAGGCAAATATGAACGAATGTAAGTTGACTTAGAATAAGTATGTTCAGCGATCGAGACTCGGCCAGTGTTAGATCATAATGTGTTGAAAGTGCTTGCGCGCAACACTACGCCTAACAATGAAAACGCACCGGCGATATTCGAAAATTTCAAACTGAAATTCCAAATTCGAATTGAGAACGCGCCGGCCATCTCCGAAATACGGCGTTCGATTCGAAATGTGAACAGACTATAAAAAAGTGAACTGACGTGGCTTAGGCGGGAAATGAAAATATAAATTCCGTATCCGTCCGTGAAATTGGAAAAAATGTAATAGCGTATAAAAAGTGTTTAGCGATAAAAAAAAATATTGGCGCGTAAATACGGACATGTTATTTCGTTACGGTTTGTTGCGAAAAAAACCACAGACTATAAAGTTTATTGTTATGTGAGCTATTTGGACGTTTTTTTGTGTTGGACAGGACTAAGGTTAGTTGAGTGCTTTATAATTCAACCTTCTTTGCTTATATCCCGTATCATACATTTTTACAATATTAGTAATTATCTATGGATTTGAAACTACTTGACATTAATATTTGATGTTTTTACTAAGAATGTTAAAAAAATCCTTTGTATGCTTAAAATAGCATTTTTTTCTCGTGAATTGTGCGTAATTATTAATTAACTCACTGGCTATCTGTCTTAAACAAATATTACATTTATCTGAATGTTGGTTTAAAAAAGGTTTGCTACATTCTGGCTCAAGTTTTTAAATTAAGTTTGTTACATTTGTATAAAACAATAGATGTTTTATACAAAAAGAAATTAGAAAATTAAAAGAAGTAGTCCTGTAGTACTAAAAACATATATTAAATATTTTTAAAACCGATTTTGTTCGTAAAATTTTAAAAATCGAATAGCATTTGCAAGGAATTTGTTTCTACAGAATAAAAATTTGTGACGGTGTCGTGTACTAGCAAAACTTTTAATAAGGTTTTCAAAATGAAACTTTCTAGAAATACACAGAATATAAGCGGGTTTTTTTTGGAATATACTAAATTAAATCTATTAAAATATAAACACGGGTTTAAAAAAGAATGCATCAGTGAGTCTTTTAGCCATTGAACGCGGAAATGCAGTAAGCCTATATTTTTCATTAACATAATTTGTAGTAACAGTAATTTATTATATAATAACTGAGTATAGGCAATATTAAAGACATTTTGAGTTTTCTTAACGTAATAATTAAAGACCTAGACCGTTTTATCAGTTGTTTCCTTACTTTTGTAGATAGACCTACTGAAATCATAAGCTACTATCTAAGAATCGGATAAGGGATGAAATTCATAATATAACTTTATAAAAATTTAGAGCTACCCGCCGTGTGGTATACGGCTGAGTAGAATAGACCACCCTCTTTCTTACCAAGGTGTCGTAAAACATGACTAAGGTAAGTTGACCTATCGTGCTGTATCCGGTTGAGTAGAATAACCACGCTCTTTCTTACCAAGGTATCGTTAAATACGACTAAGGTGCGTTGAAGTCATGCAGGCGGCTGTTCGTAAAATATATAGCCAAATCATGTGACAACATGTTTATAACATGTTGTGCCCACTTAGAGTAAGATAAGGGAAGGAGAATAATGAATAATTGAGTATAGGCAATATAAAAGACATTTTGAAATTAAAAAAAGTTTTCTTAAAGTAATAATTAAAGACCTAGACCGTTTTATCAGTTGTCTCGGTACTTTTGTAGATTGACCCACTGAAATTATAAGCTAAATTGGAAAACGGATAAGCGATGAAACGCAAAAACCTTAAAAGAAATTTTGACCTAGACCATTGTGTACTCTTTGTGCATCTTTAGATTTAAATAAAAGTAACTGTCTGTTATTATCCTACTGCTGGGCATAGGCCTCCTCTCTCCGTTTTTGGAGAGAAAGGTTGGAGCTAAGACCTACCACGCCGCTCCAATGAGGATCGGTAGGTTACACATATCCCTAGAATTCTCTAGAAATATGCAGCTATCCTCATGATGTTTTCCGAAAAGCGTGTGATAAATTGCAATTACCAATTAGACATATAAGTTTTTTTTAATTTGATTTATTGTTGCCTGTCCTGGGCTTGAACCCGTGACCTCCTCGAAAGAGACGCACGTTGTCACCGCTAGGTTAACACAGCTTATCTTTAGATCGATCCTCTGAAAATATAAGCTACTAGTAATATCCCGCGGTTGCACCAGCATACATACCGATCTCTTGGCAGTGGAAAGTCTACTAAATGGGACTATAGATTTATTTTTGTTAAATATATCATCAATAGTTTCCGCAGCGCATGCGATGACAGATTTTTATGACTAATTTTTTACACCTTATTACATTTTTATTAAGGATCCCTATTTTTTTAATTTAATATAGTCTATGTTGCTCAGTAAAGATGCAGCTTTCCAATAGTGAAAGAATTTTTGAAATCGGTCCAGTAGTTTTTGTGTGAAACATTACAAACATACATACAAATTTTTCCTCTTTAAAATATTAAGTGTACAATTCTAATAAGTATTTGGGAGTTGGAAAAGGGATGAAATGCCGTACAATATAATTATAATTCTTATATAATATAAATATATATAATAAGATAATTTAACTTAATAAGATATTTTGATCTACATATATCATTTTGTACTGAATGGTCTCGGTACTTTTGTAGATGGACCTTCTGTAACTATTCTTCATTACTCTCTATCTATATTTATTATAAAACAAAGTCCCCAAAAGCTGTCTGTCAGTATGTAATTTTCTTAAAATCTACTGAACGGATTTTTGTAAGGTTTTTACTAAAAGGTAGTGCAATTCTTCCGGAAAGTTTAGGTTTATAGGACATTGCGGTTCTATGTCAAGTATGTCGAAGATGTCGCATAAGATTTACGCGGGAAAAGCTTCGTGACACACTGATTAGTAGATGGGTGAAGCTTCAAACAACAAACAAATTCAAATTTTGAACTTAAAAGTAGTTCCTTCCTCAGTCGTTCACTTCTGACAGAGTGGTCGTGGTTGATGTGATTCATCTTTTAGTGTAGCTCTTGCAATTTGCCTCCATTTGTCGCAAAACAAATAGGTTATCGTGAGTTACTTATAACAGATTTCAGAATAACTCACCGTTTCTTTAACCGCACGCAAGAAAAGCTTTAAATTTTGCCGTTTTCACAATTATTTTTTTATAACTGATCTTTTCCTATTCATCTTAGCGTGATGTTATATACCATCCTCGATAAATGGACTATCGTACACTCAAATAATTTTTGAAATCGGTCCAGTAGTTTCTGAGATAAGCACGTTCAAACAACCAAACAAACCAACTCTTCAGCTTTATATATTAGTATAGATTTTGTGATATGGACGTTCGCAAGTAACGCCTAATTTTGTTCATTATTTAAATAATAATAGATAATTAAATAACAAATATTTATTTGTATGGTAAAGTAACAAAATTCGCACTATAAAACTGCGGATATTGTCAGCATGCAAATGGCGGTGTTACCATTAAGTAGATTTGCAGATAACCCTTTATATGGGAGAAGCTTAGTTTATTAACGGACTTGTATAAACTTACAGAGAAACGGGATTAAATTATAGTACAAGACTACAATTCTCAAATATCTAAAGGTAGCCATAGAGTTATTAATACTAGAGCAGAGGAGCGATAAATTAAACTCGTTTCCTTCATCTTTAATCACTCATAAATAAGTTGAACATAATAAAAGCTTTTAACAAGGTTTTATGTCCCTACTGCTAACTGTTAAGGAGTCTCTCTTTTGAAGACAATCTTGGCGGCATCAGGTCATGCTTATCATTAACATGCATTGTCATCGGAATACTGGACCGGTATGTAAAATGTCAGCTTAATAGGACACCGGGAAGTGGGTCAAATTTAACTTGCAAGATTCCAACTTCACATACTTACATTGCAAGTTGAAGCAAAAGCTTTAATTAAAAAGAGACGGATAGATACACCCTCAATTGCTTTCTTTATTTCTCTTTATTGTAATATAGCACATTTTTGAGTAGAATAGACTACCCTCATTTCTTACCAAAGTGTCGTTAAATACGACTAAGATAAGTTGACGTCAGGCAGGCGGTCGGTCGTAAAATACGAAGCAAAACCACGTGACAATATGTTTATAACATGTTGTGCGGACTCCACTTAGAGCAGAATAAGGGCAGGAAAATGAATGAGTTAGATGGTGAGACCATGTGACTCTTTCCAAGGGATCACGGATTCAAAACCCGGGCAGGCACCAGTGAGTTTTTCTATTTAACCTAGTGTGCCTAATTGATATTATCAATTTATCACACGGTTTTCGTTGAAGGAAAACATCGTGAGAAAACATGCAGATCTTTAGAGAATTCTGGAGATATGTGTAATATTTTTTGACTAAGGCAAGCAACTTTGACTAAGGTAAGTTGACGTGAGGCAGGGCGGTCATAACATACGTAGCCAAATCATGTTACGACGTATTCTACTCAGCCGGAAACCACACGGCGGGTCGACCTACCTTACTCGCCTTTTATGACACCTGGATAAGAAATGGGGGTGGTCTATTCTACTCAGCTGAACACCACACGGCAAACTATAGAGATCCTCTAACTACGAAATAATATATAGAATTAGGCGTTACTTTGCGGGTAATCCATAATACAGAAGTAATAATAAAATTATTTTGCTATAATCCGCGATGAAGTAAAATATATATAATGCTGCATATCTCTAGAGAATTCTACAGATATGTGTAACCTACCAATCCACATTGGAGCAGCGTGGTAGGTCTTAGCTCCAATTCCAATTTTCTTGACTAAGGCAAGTAATTTTGACTAAGGTAAGTTGACGTGAGGCAGGGCGGTCATAACATACGTAGCCAAATCATGTTACAACGTATTCTACTCAGCCGAATACCACACGGCGTGTCGACCTACCTTTTACGATACCTTGGTAAGAAGTGGGGGTGGTGTATTCTACTCAGCCGGATACCACACGGCAAACTATAGAGATCCTCTAACTACGAAATAATATATAGAATTAGGCGTTACTTTGCGGGGATCCATAACACAGAAGTAATAATAAAATTATTTTGCTATAATCCGCGATGAAGTAAAATAGAAAATATATATAATGCTAAATGTAGAGTGGACAATCGGTTATCATTCCTGATACATGCAGGATTCGTAAAAACACATGCACATGCCTCTACCACCGTCACTACAAGTGAGTTTGTGATAGTGAACTTATATAGTGCTTGTTTGGTGGCGGTGGAGGAGGTTTGTGCATGTGTTTTTACGACTCCTGCATGTATCAGGTATGATAACCGATTGTCCACTCTACATTTAGCATTGTATATTATTAAATATAGCATTATTATTTATATTATTAAATATAGCATAAATATATATATATATATATATACATATATATATATATATATATATATATTACTTTTGTACGAAGTAATAGGTTAAATATCTGGAAAGTTTTGTTATTGGGAGACAGTTATATGACAAGTTATGGATTAATTGAAGTTAATTCGTACACTGTTGCCGCGAATACGGACAATTAAAGTAAGGCCTACATCGCTCGACTGTAGTTGAACTTTGTCTTTTTGTTAATATCTAGTACGGCTCAATAAATGCCAAATTGTTTTGTATCTTTAATATCTTGTTATTGGCATCTGTATCCTCCGCGTATATTGAAAGTTAACTAATCAGGATTGAAAGAAAAGGGAGAAGAAAGAAAAGTTAGATAGTCTTGCCGAATTAAGTAAAAGTAAGTAATCTAAAGGAACGGCCTGATACTATCATACTGCTGGGTATTGGCCTCATCTCTACAGCTTAGGAAAGAAGTATTGGGGCTAAGACCTACCACGCTGCTCCAATGCGGATTGGTAGGTTACACATATCCCTAGAATTGTCTAGAGATACGCAGGTTTTATCACGATGTTTTCCGGAAAGCATGTGATAAATAATACACATAAGTTCTAAATATCTGGGTGACTTTGTACAAAAAAAATTAAAACTTAAAAAAAAAGAAAAAACAATTATTTAGTCGGGATCGATCCTTGGCATTCACATTTCTCGACGCTGCCGTTACCCGAATAAGCTACGCCGACTTGGCAGTTAATGGCGAAAATTCAATTCAATATAAATGTTAGTGGTTTTTTAATGCCCAAAAACAGGGATAAAACAATATTTTTTTACATAAAACCTAGCTAGATCAATTTTTCTCCCCCAAAACCACCTACATGCTAAATTTCAGGAAAATCGTTGGAGCCGTTTCCGAGATTCGGAAAATATATATATATATACAAGATTAACTCATTTTAATATTAAAGATAAAACATGTTTCCATTCTCTCCTGTCATTCAACTCTGGCGCTACTCCTATTATATGTATGTCATACTCCCCACAATCCAAACATCTCTTTTTCGGCCTCCCTCTAGTCATATCCGTCCACATCATATTTACAGTTGAATATAGGTCCTATATGTAATGTAACTGTCGCAAAATAAACCTGTGATATTTATATTAAAACTAGCGGCCTGCCCCTGCTTCGCACTGGTATAAAATATATATCCCATATCAGTCAGTGTAAAAAAAATGATTAAAATGGATAGAGTAGTTTTGATTTATTCATTACTGCCCGTGGCCCGCACGCGTTAAATTTGGAGAAAAACAATTTCCTTTCCCTATACCAAGAAGATTTCCTGCTATCTTTGGAATATCTAAATTCATATAGTACATTTTTACTTATTTACTATTACATTTTCCCTATATATTTTATTTTTACAATTAATTACAGAATGTCTTTAAACAAACTCTTGAAAGAGGGAAATAGCTGCTAAAGTCGAAGTGTTATAGGGCGAAGCGCGGCGTCCTCACGGCATTTTAAATCTGTAATATCTCCAAAAATGTTCACTTAAATTACATGCTGTAAACGGCCATATTGATCTATATTAAATCAACTATTTATTTAAGGTACTTAATTGGATAAGGATTAATGCTGTATTGTATAAAAATCGCTTCACAAATATGGCATTATTTTTCGTAAAAAGTAAATGACATAAAATGCTATAGTGGTTATCCATAAGAGATAGACATATACCATCGCGGACTTTTCTGTAGACCTTTTCAAGATGTACAAATACTTAGTACATTATTTTGATAAATCTCGTAGGGTTTAGCCTGCGTTTGCAATGTAAGCGGAAAAAAATGTAATTATTTACAGAAACCTCAAAAATTACAGTATTTCTGTACTCCGTATTGAATGTTATTATACGTACAAACCTTCCTCTGGAATCACTCTATCTATTAAAATAAACCGCATCAAAATCTGTTGCGTAGTTTTAAAGTTTTATGCGTACATAGGGATATAGGGACTTTGTTTTATAATATGTAGTGATCTAAGCGTTATACTGGGTACTCAAGCAACGACTTTGATCGCCGTCAACTCGCTAGCGACTTTTAATCTTTTGTGGGTACATTAAAGCGACCGTTCATTGTTCATTTGGTAGTAGATGTGAATAGACCTCTGCATCTTACCGATGAAATTTTTCTGTTCTAAGATGCTTTGTTAATTGTAATGTATTTAGAAACGTAACTTTGCTTTTAATCAACCAAAAATCTAAATTCCACTACAAACTCGTGTGAATAAATGTGAAAGTTCACCTTTTAAATTTATTTCGGAGATTGACATTAAGTAACGGCGTGTCATACATATATAGCGATATAGCTGGCGAACAGCGACTTTATACAATTTCGGCGATCGGGTCGCCGCAATTGTAGCGGTATGTTAAATCGCTGTTAATATTCACTAATATCACTTTTAGTGATAAGACCGCACTTGCACTCTTAAATGTTCTTATTTCTCTTGTTTACGTATATTATTTACCTGGTGTGCAATAAAGAGTTATTCGTTCATTCATTCTTGTCCACACACCAATTTTCCAGTCGCCAGCGAGTCGTCGGCGATTAAAGTCGCTGTTTTGTATACTCTACATTATACGCATTATATACATCTTTCAAAATCTCGTCCCTTAAGACCCCTGGGAAAACATGGACCGCTTTGGGAATATCTGATCTAAGCTTTAATGGTAGATTTTAAACTTTCGCGATTCATACTAATTAAAATATAAACAACCGGGTCACATCGCGATAATCACGTTACCTTTGTATAAGGTTCGACGTTTCGGCAGAGTTGCATCCACCGTGGATCAGTCAGTTCGTGACCACGGTGGATGCAACTCTGCCGAAACGTCGAACCTCATACAAAGGTAACGTGATTATCGCGATGTGACCCGGTTGTTTATATTTTAATTAAGCTTTAATGCTTCCCTGTAGGATATTTTAACACTTAGGTTCGCATGAACGTATTCAAGAGTATAGCTTGTTAATATATATGTATGAAAGAATACAAAAGGCTTGGCGCCTGGTTGCGTAATACCGTTTTAAAGGCAATACGTCGTATTGTGGACGGACGAGGCATGTATTATGAAGGTGTTGACCGTTTCCATTGTCTTAGAAGTGAGGACGAATTTTATTGAAAAAAAAGATGAAATTATTTATATACTTATATTATTATTTACTTATATAACAAACATTTTGTTATTAGGTTGTGATATGGCAATAAAAAAAAAGGTGATGAAGACATATGGGACTCGAACCCGGGTTCAGGACTTTTTCGTCCGCATGTTACCATTAGGCTATCACAGCATTACGTTTGACAGCCAAAATTATCAATTTCAATTAATTTTTTTAGCATTTTTTAATGCCGGTTTGGTTAGGCATATTTTTATTCAATATCCTTTCAGCTTCAAACAAGATTACAGTAAAATAACGTAAGAAATGTTCGAAAGATTTACCGCCGAATTTCTTGCTGTTTCTTCTCGGTAAGAGCAACATTCCGAACCAGTTTTAGCTACATTACATACTACATTACTTATATTGATCCTTGAAGATTTATAAGTGATTGAAAAATCTTATTTCAATGAAGATTATTTTGATTTAATCTTGATCAATTATTTGCTGTAATTGAGTGTATTTTGATTCTGTAATTGATGTCGCGGGTAGAAGCAATATGTTATAAATATTCTTTACTATTATATAGGTATATCTGTTTCCTTTCGTCAAACTAACGCTTGCCGAAATATTACTATTTCTACAACTATGTTTTTCTATTGAACTGAATAGTTCGCTGAGTTTAAAAAAAAAAAAAGAGTATATTGGAAACTGTTTCAAATGTATTGCCTAGGTTAGCTTACACGCATATTTACATATATTTTAATAAACTCAGTCGCGGGCAGGAGTGGAAAAATGTTGTTGTCTCATAATCTAGTTATCTTTTCATATGTATTTATCTGGTAATTATAACCAACTAACTATGCAAGCGATTTCGCCCAGAAAATCTGTGTGAAACCAAATTTTTCCCGAATTGAAATTTTGAACATAAAAGTAGTTACTGTGAGTTAACCATATGGGATAGAGACATGCTATTCCAAACTTTTGTAGTTCTACAATTCTTTAGTATAATACATTTGTGTATTTCTTTAGTATAATGCTTTTGTGTATGCAAGGTGCGTCGAGTAACGACGCACCTAGCGATCTCAACAGGCGATTTTTTTCTTTAACATTAGATAAAACGGTAATGTATTATAAAACTTAACCTTCCGGAAGAATTGCACTACCTTTAATTAAAAACCGTACAAAAATGGTTTAGTAGATTTTGATCATATACGGACAGACAGCTTTTGGGAGTTTATATTTTTTTTTTAGGCCATCAAGAATATATATATATATATTAAATACGTGTTCAAAAGATACATGATACATTAAAAATAGAAACAAAATGCTATATTAATTAAAGATGGCTACAATATTTACAATAATAACAAACATCTATATTAAGGTAGAAAAAGGTAAAAATAACATAAAATATGTGAACTAGGTTTAAGTTGAAAGTTTTAGAATAATAGGTATAGAAAGAATTGCACTTTTCAACCCGGTTAGGTGGACTTATGAAATTCAAAATATTCTTTATTCAAGTAAACTTGTAAACAAGTGCTTTTGAATCGTCAACTCTACTGCTGGTTCGGAAAGCTGTTCCTACCGAGAAGAGCCAGCAAGAAACTCGGCGGTTGCTCTTTTAAAAATATAATTCTTATTACTAGTTACATTGTCATTAGCGTTTTGTACAGGCTCAAAGAGGAGCTATATTTAAATATTCTTATCTTCTATCATTGAAAATATAGGCGTCCAAAAAGCTTCTGTGTGACCCTGACTCTTTCTCTCTCTCGGACTATGTATCCCACATGGTGATGGGATCAGCCTTCCTTAATATTCTCCTCCACTTCGCTCGGTCATGGACATCGTCGTCCGTAACTTTGCATACACTCTTATCTTTTAGCACTAATTCTTTCCACCTTGTCTTGGGTCTTCTAACTGGTCTTGTACCCGGGATGGAAAGCTGTAGTGCCAAATTTCCGACGTACTCAGATGGGTTTCTCTTAGGGTTGCCACCTTTTTTCTGAAGAAAAATAATATTTTTCTTTTTAAATCACTTAATATAGTACTTTTAGGAAATTCAGGAAAAAAATAGTACACATCTATTTTCAATCATTATTTATTTTTCCATAATTATTTATTATTACCTTTCGCTGGACAATGACAAAGGAGTTAGAGTTAAATAACTAAGCCCCGTAAATACATGAATGAGTTTCGTTCAAACATTCCCTATGCAGTGCTGCGGGTGCGTTCCATTCATAGTTGATTCAATAAAAGCGCGACAATTGAATTAGCCATAAAAATATAGTATTTTCTCGTCCAATATTGTTTTTCTATAATATATAGTACAATTGACTAAAATATAGTACGATACTATATAACGGGTATATTGTACGGGTAGCAACCCTAGTTTCTCTTGACGTGTCCATACCATCGCAGCCTAATCTCCTGCATCTTATGTGACCTTGACTATCAAATAAAAATCGCAAACATAAATCTAACACAAGGTCTTCGGTGAGTTTCTGGTAAATCCAGTACAAAGAAAGTCTATAATAGTTTATAAGTTCCACTATTGTCACCTTTTTCCTGCAAACGGTATGTTTTAAGTTATTATCAAAACAAACCATTGTTCTAGTCCAATGTTGTCAATTTGCGATGTAGATCTAGAAAATTGGCACATTACTTGTATATGTGAATTTGAAGGCAAATAGTGCGAAATAATTAATATATCATATAACTAAAAAAAAATCCTATGTAATATTTAACTATATTGTATCAAGGATTTTATTATTATTACTATAACTTATTTTATTGTACTATGGAATTGTAGTTTTTTATTAAGCATTTAAAGCATTTTAAGCTCATTTGCATGTAAAATTGTTATGTGTTAATTCAATACTTGGAAACTGTTATTGGTTTATGTTTGGCTTATTTGTTTATAATGTAAATTATTATTATAGTGCTGTTTGTTTCCTTAATATAGAATATGAATAAACTCTACAATCTACTTTCCAATACCCAAACAAGTTCCAATTTTTCTCTCTTGAATTCTTGAAAGATGGGAGATTCTTGAAAGATTTTACTTATTTGCTATGAGGATAAATCTTAAGCTTATTTATTTATTACTTTTTTTACATATAGTTAGAAAAGGGAAAGAAAAAGTAAAAAAAAAGCACATGTATAAAGGCGGGCTTACTCTAAAGGGTTCTTTTCCAGTCAACCTTTGAGTAATAGAAGGAAAAGGACAATAATTGAAGAAGAAAGAGAGTACGGGTAATATAGAGAAAAAGAAAAAGTCATATAAATTTAACTATTTAATCTATTAATTAATTTTGGTAAAATAAAAAGATGAAAAATATGCTACTAATATATAAATAGTTAAGATAAATATTTTCTAAGTTGACCTAGAAATCCAAAATTAGATAACTGCAAATCAATTTTAAAAAGATTGAAAGTTTGTTTTCGCTGCACCAATACAGATGCAGTTTACGGGTGTGTTGGTTTTTCACGATGCGTTCTGGACGCATCGCATAAACCAGTGCTTGGCGGCCGTGCCAAAAATCACAAAGGAGTGTACTGGATCCGCATAGTTTTGATCTTTGGGTATTCATTTATTGGTTTTACATCGAAACATAGCATCATCTTCCTGCCCTTATCCCACTCTAAGTGGGGTCGGCACAACATGTTATAAACATGTTGTCACATGATTTGGCTACGTATTTTTCGACCGGCCGCCTGCCTGACGTCAACTTACCTTAGTCGTCTTTTACGAAATCTCGGTATGAAATGAGGTTGGTCTATTCATCTTTCACTTACTTTAAGAAGAGCTTTTAGTTAGAAGTGATCTACACGATTTTATATCCTTTTTTTATTTTTTTAATTAAACGTAACATTTGATTTTCTATGAAATATTAATCATATTAGTGATTACGCCGTGTGGTATCCGGCTGAATAGAATAGTACCGCTCTCATTTCTTACCGAGGTGTCGTAAAAGGCGACTAAAGTATGTCGACCCGCCGTGTGGTATCCGGCTGAGTCGAAAAGATCAACCTCATTTCTTACCGAGGTGTCGTAAAATGCGACTAAGGTATGTCGACCCACCGTGTGGTATCCGGTTGAGTAAAATAGATCATCCTCTTTCTTATCGAGGAGTCGTAAAATACCACTAAGGTAAGATGACGTCAGGTAGGCGGCCGGTCGTTAAATACGTAGCCAAATCATGTCATAGCATGTTTATAACATGTTGTGCCGATCACTTAGAGTGGGATAAGGGCAGGAAGATGATGTCGTTTATAGGGTAGGTACGGAGTAAATTAAAAACTATTACGTTTTTGACTTTGAGATCAAACAATGAATATTTTATTTTATTTCTTTTATAATATTTTTAACATATAAACATAAATTGAACTTTTCAGTACAAATATCACGTTCTTCTGCCACCGAGTTTCTTGTTGGCTCTTCTCAGTAAGAACAGCTTTCCGAACCAGCAGTAGAGTTGACGATTCAAAAGCGCTTGTTTATAACTTTACTTAACTAAAGAATATTTTGAATTTGAATTTGGAACAACTATCCAAACCAGCAGTAGAGTTGACAATTCAAAAGCGCTTGTTTATAACTTTACTTGACTAAAGAATATTTTGAATTTGAATTTGAAACAACTATCCAAACCAGCATAAGAGTTGACGATTCAAAAGCACCTATTTATAAGTTTACTTGAATAAAGAATATTTTAAATTTGAATTCCCTGCACTTAATATGATTAAAATGGGATTACAAAGTAATTATTTACGTATTAATATATGTATAAAGTAAAAGCTATTACATATTCTCTCACAAAAATGTGGGAAGTAGCAAAGGAAATGACGTTCATGACTTAGAGGCTTAACTGGGTGCAGGTATACATAAAACATGAAAGTTTAACAGTATCAGGCTCTGCTTTAAATACAAAATGAATTCCTCTTGAGGCCACAGTCACGGATCTACAGGGAAAATCTTATTACACTTATGTACATATTTATACAATATTTTGAAGCTGTATGTTATTTTATTATTTTGAGTATGATCATCCTCTTGCCCTTATCCCATTCTAAGTGGGGTCAGCACATGTTACAAACATGTTGTTACATGATTTAGTTACGTATTTTACGACCGGCCTCCTGCCTGGTGTCAAATTACTTTAGTCGTATTTTACGACACCTCGGCAGGAAAGAGGGTGGTCTATTTTACTCAACCGGATACTACACGGTGGGTCAACTTACCTTAGTCACCTTTTACGTACCTCAGTAAGAAATGAGGTTGACCTATTTTACTCAGCCGGATATCACACGGTGGCTTAACTTACCTTAGTCGCCTTTTACAACATCTTGGTAAGAAATGAGGGTGGTCTATTCTACTCAGGTGGATACCACAAGGCGGCTCAACTTACCTTCGTCGCCTTTTACGACACCTCAGTAAGAAATAAGGGTGGTCTATTCTACTCAGCCGGATACCTTGCGGCGGCTCAACTTACCTTAGTCGTCTTTTACGACACCTCAGTAAGAAATGAGGGTGGTCTATTCTACTAGTCGCCATTTACGTACTTTAGTAAGAAATGAGGGTGGTCTACTCAGCCGGATACCACAATGAAATGAATTCATTCTATAAATTAATTAAACACAAAGTATCAAAACGGTTCATATGTAGTATGCAAGGTGTAAAAACTCAGTACCCACAAAAATAGACATTCGAAAAATGAACATAACATATTTAAACTGAGTGACGCCAATCCGCGCTCTACATTCGCTGTGTGAGTGACGTTAACATTTTAGTGCTTGTTATGTGTGTGTTGTGTTAGAATTTTTGGATTGCCATTGGTTAATGTTTGGTCTAGTTTCGAGGTAGGTGGCCATGTGATAAGATTTTTAAATATCGATCGCTGTAAGCAGCCATAGATTATATTTTATTTTATATATTTTTTCGGTGTTATAGAATTTTTTAAATATCGATCGCTCTACGCAGCCATAGATTATATTTTATTTTATTGTATCTTTTTTTCTGTATGAACAGAGCTCAGATGTCACAACGTAAACTTTTAGCTAACGTTTAAAAACTTAATAGTCAAAAAACAAAAAATAGAGATATATATATAGTTTTCAAAAATTTGATTGCACAAAGCGCCCCACGCTTTTTTCAGAATAATAATAATATTTTTTCACTTTTAGTTTTAAAATCAAGTTGGTTTTTTTTTAATTATTTATTTACTATATTATCACCAGTTCTTGATAAGTTTAACAAACGTAATGATAGAATTATTTTACAATAATTTTACTAAGAAGTAGAAAAGGCCACCCTCTTTCTTACCGAGGTGTTGTAAAATACGACAATGGTAAATTGAAGTCAGGCAGGCGGCTGGTCGTAAAAATGCAGTCAAATCATGTGACAGCATGTTTATAACTTGTTGTGCCGACACCATTTAGAGTGGGATAGAGAAGGAAGAATCCGCTTTTAAGTAAGTAAGTAACAGCCTGTTACTATCCCACTGCTGGGCATAGGCCTCCTCTCTCCATTTTTGGAGAGAAGGGTTGGAGCTAAGACCTACCACGCTGCTCCAATGCGGATTGGTAGGTAACACATATCCTTAGGATTCTCTAGATATACGCAGGTTTCTTCACGATGTTTTCCTTCACCGAAAAGCGTGTGATAAATTGCAATTATCAATTAGACACATAAGTTTTAATAGAAAAACTCATTGGTGTCTGCCCGGGTTTGAACCCATGATCGTCTCTAGAGATTCACACGGTCGCACCGCTAGGCCATCACAGCTTACAACATTAATATTAAGTTTACTTTCTTTGAAAAGAAAGAATTTAGCTTTTTTATTGGGATTGACGCAAAAGCTTGCGGCTCCTGCTAGTATGTAAATCGTTTATGGGTTTGGGTATAAGATTCTATAATAACATTCCGCAATCAATTTTAGCTTTGCCATTACAGCAGTTTAAAAACACTATTAAAAGGAGGCTGATACAGAAAGCCTACTGTACTGTAGGGAATACTTCGATGATAAAAATGCGTGGATGTAGCTACTTTTCGACCCTGTACAAGACAGTAATAACTAATGTAACTAGTAATAAGAATTATATTTTTAAAAAGAGCAACCGCCGAGTTTCTTGCTGGCTCTTCTCGGTAGGAACAGCTTTCCGAACCAGCAGTAGAGTTGACGATTCAAAAGCACTTGTTTACAAATTTATTTGAATAAAGAATATTTTGAATTGGAATTTGAATTTGATTACTTTTTAATAATTTATAATTAGTTACTTTTTAAAAGTAGGTAGCTACGAATTATATAGGTAGAATATGTTATGACTAATACCGTAGTTTTATTTTGAGACTAGCCATTTCATTCGAGGTGAATCATAACATCAGATTGAGTTTTACATTTATTTTTATGACGTGGCCACCGTTTCTAATCGTATAATTTGCAGACTATATTATTTTACATTAATTTACATCTTTAATATTTAGATGAGTTTATCTTTTATATATATATTTTCTGTCTCGGAAACGGCTCCAACGATTTTTCTGAAATTTAGCATGTAGGGGGTTTTGGGGAGAAAAATCGATTTTAAAATGTTTCTGGGCTTTAAAAATACTATAATTTATATTGAATTGAATTTTTGCCACAAACTGTCAAGTCAGCGTAGCTTATTTGGGGAACGAGCGGTCTTGAGAAATGTAAATTCTATCGATCCCCAACTACAATATATTTTTTCCTTTTTTTTTAATTACTTTTTTTATTTTGTAAAAATTACCGAGCAAGGCTCGATCAACCAGATACTAGAATAAATAACAATACCTACATCTATAGGGGAAAGGAGGGCAGGATGGAAGACTTAACTTTATGATGTATAAAAAAATAAAAAAACTATATATTCAACTTAAATTTTGTTCAGTCTTGAAAGTGATACTATACAGTTAACCAAATGAGCAATTAAAAGTTATTAATAATAAGTAGATTTTTTTTAATGAGCCACTGAAAAATAACTTCGAAAATTCTATCTTGCTTTTACCCTGATGGCATGATGGAAAGCTTGTTCGGGCAAGATCGAAAAAGTACAGCTTTTTATCCTAAAAGTTACCGAGACAGTTGCAAAGCAGTTTCACCCACAAAAAATAGATTAAAAAAAGATCGCACGTTAAACTCGACCCAGTTTTTATTCCGATTTTTCGCGTCACAGTGATATCCGCCGATCTTTTTATAATCAAAAACTGCATTGCAGCCAAGTGCATGAGTGCAATACAAAAATACCCACTAAAATTCAAGGTTGGTTCGTTAAAAATAACGCGAGGAGATTCCTCTGCTCCCGTGCTCTTGAATGCATCTCTGAATTTGCTCCACGCTGGAAATAATATTAAAACTTTCAATCTATACTAATACATAAAGCTAAAGAAACATATAAACAAACTGTTTATATGTATCACTGTTTAAACACGCTAACCTCAGGAGCTACTGGACCTATTTGAAAAATTCTTTCTCTGTAAGATAGTTCATTTATAGAGGAAGGCTATAGTTTATATAACATCACGCTAAGATGAATAGGAGAGGAGCATCAATAAAAAATATTACGTAAACGGCAAAATTTTAAGCTTTCCTTGCGTGTGTTAAGTAAACGGTAAAAGTAATTAAAAAATCATGTATTACAAAAATTTTCTCCTCCAAAAGTTCTGAATAAAAGTCCGCGTCAGCTTATGTGTAGCTTTTAAGGTTAACCCACTTTAACCGTCTTTATGGTTATTAAAATACTATATTACGGTTTTAATCTTCTGACGCAGGTACAGCCGCTGGTGATTGCTATTATTATTATAATATATAAGGCTGAAGAGTTTGTCACCTGGCGCTATTTTATTTTTGTTTTATTGCATTTTTTATAGCTTTTAAAAAATAAGCGAGCAAGCCTAAGTCACCCAGGTACTTTAATATTTAAAAGAGTAAATCTTGTATGTATATATACCTACCTAAACATGTTTTCTAAATCACGGAAACAGCTCCAACGACTTTCCTGCAACTTAGCATTGTAGGGGTTTTGGAGGAGAATCGATCGAGAGAAAGAAATCGATCTAGCTAGATTTGATTTAAAATATCTCGTTTCATCCCTGTTTTATAAATTTTACTCTAATACCCACTAAGTCCCATAAAGTAAACGTAATGAGACATATATGCACATTAATTACAAATCTTTGATTACAATACAAATCATGTACGAATGGAAACTAGAAATTAAAATGCAAAGTGCGTGTCCGCGCTCAATCGCCGCACTGGAGGCTAAGCTAATCCAACCGCATATCCCTTTTTAAGATTATTAAATCATTCAATGTCTTATCATAATTCAAATATTATTTATTCAAATAAATTTGTAAACAATTCCCTTTGAATCGTCTACTCTACTGCTGGTTCGAAAAGCTGTTCCTACCGAGAAGAACCAGCAAAAACTCGGCGTCTGCTTTTTTCAAATAATACGTATAACTAGATACATTTCATGATTACTATCTTGTATCCCATACATCCATTGTTAAATCCGGCAGAGTAGAATACACCACCCTCATTTCTTACCGAGTCGTCGTAAAATGCGACTAAGATAAGTTGACGTCAGGCAGGCGGCCGGTCGTAAAATAACGAGCCAAATCATGTTACACCATGTTTATAATATGTTTTGCTGACACCACTTAGAGTGGGATAAGAGCAGGAGTATTAAACGAATAAATAAAATCAGTTGACACGAACGATGTTGTAGGTGCTGTTATTTAAATAAAATGCTGAACATTGTATTAATATGAGGCGATAAAGTAGGCGTTTTCTAGTAATAACATTAAAATAAAAACTGGTTATAATGATATATTTACTTAACATACATTTAATTATGTGGCATTTAAATAAACAGCACAATATTTTATTACATATCAGACAACATAATTAATTCAAGATATTATTATACGCCATGTTTTTCTATTGCCTCTATTGCTAGGTGCGGCCAAACCACGCCTAGATGGATAAATAAAATTTGAAAATAGAACTCGCTTCCTGCGATTCGGTTCTAAAATTAAATTTAAAAATGGCGGCGTTTCATCCGGGCGGCCGCAAAATTGTTCATAAAACTGCAACGCGCATTGCCGATCTAAACATCAAAAATAGAACATACTAGCGTTACGCTTGGTGCATACGTGCGGATAGCTTTTTTATCTATGTTTAACCTCTATATACTCTATAGCTCTATGTTCTTAGTTATATATCTTTCAGATTAGTCAACATTTACAACCACCTTCTGAATAATGCATTGCATACGAGCGGCCGCCTTTTTTTTATGTCAGGAAAACCCATTATGGGTCGTCACCGCCCGACGGGGACGAGCGGCGGGTATGTCGGACTCGCACCGACTAAAAACCTGACAGTGCTCCACCACGCCGCTCGGTGGCGGGTATAGGGTGCCTATGAAGACATTACCCTCATCCCCGCCAGCAGCAACTCTGTACCCCAGGGTGCGCCACCTCTGGGTCGGGGCCTCTCTAAAAGTGGCCCCTCCCTCCGCTGGACGATGCATCGGGAGCACCAGATGCATCGACCGCCTCGGGGACCTAACGCCAGCGAGCATCCGATATGACGGGTCGCCTGCCTGACGCCAACTTACCGTAGTCGCCTTTTGCGACACCTCGGAAAGAAATGACACCCTCATTTCTATTCTACTATATACCACACGGCAAGTCAACTTACCGAAGTCGCCTTTTACGACACCTTGCTAAGGAAAAGGGTGGTCTATTCTATTCAACCGGATAACACGGTGTGACTGGTAAATATATACAAAAAATATTTTTACATATATTCCTATTTAAATACAAATATATACCCAGGTTTGAAGAACTAACCTAATAGATAGATAGATATAAGTAGTTTTGGTTTCGCATATTAGTACGCCGTGTGATATCCGGCTGAATAGAATAGTGCCCTCATTTCTTACTGAGATGTAGTAAAATGCGAGTAAAGTAAGTCGACTCACCGTGTGGTATCCGGCTGAGTAGAATTGACCAATCTCATTTCTCACCGAGGTGTCGTAAAGGCGACTAAGGTAAGTTGAACCACCGTGTGGTATCCGGTTTAGTAAAATAGACCACCCTCTTTCTTACCGAGGTGTGGTAAAATACGACTAAGTTAAGGAAAGTCAGGCCCCCGAGGCGTTCGATGCATCCGGTGTTTCCGATGCATAGTCCAGCGGAGGGAGGGGCCACTTTCAGAGAGGCCCCGACCCAGAGGTGGCTCACTCTGGGCTACAGAGTTGCTGCTGGCGGGAATGGGGGGCAATGTCTTCATAGGTACCTTATCCCCGCCACCAGCAGCGTAGTGGAGCAAACAGGCTATTTTAGTCGGTGCGAGTCCGACATAACCGTCGCCTGTCGCCGTCGGGCGGCGGTACCCATAAGGGGTTTTACCTGTTAAAAAAAAAATGTCAGTCAGGCGGCCGGTCGTAAAAACGCAGCCAAATCATGTGACAGCATGTTTATAACATGTTGTGCCGACCTCACTTAGTTTTAGATGTTTCGCATATTAGTGTAGAGGCAACAGAGAGTGATGCACGCATTCTTTTTCTATATTTCCATAGCCAGTTACGTTACCTATATCTAAGACAGCTCAGAACTCTAGTCTACATCACATTATAGGTGCAAGAAAGAGCACTGCTTGCTCAAATTTTCTTTTTCTATCATAGCCAGTGAAATATATGTCACGCTTAGTATTCAAGTGACCGAATTCAAAAGTGTGCTTAATTGAGGTCGATATATTGTAAGCCTTATTTCAATGTTATCTTTGGTATAGTCTAAATCATATTCACTTTGTTTCGTTTCTATCTTCACTTACTTATATCCCTCTCAATTTCGCCCGATCACAATTTTTTTTAACGCTCTCGTTGCGTGTTCACAAACTTACTCCCCAAGCCAAAGTCATCATCTTCCTGCCCTTATCCCACTCTAAGTAGGGTCGGCACAACATGCTGTCACATGATTTGGCTGCGTTTTTACGACCGGCCGCCTGCTTGACATCAACTTGCCATTATCGTGTTTTACGACACCTCGGTAAGAAAGAGGGTGGTCTATTCTACTTAACCGGATACCACACGGTGGGTCAACTTACCTTAGTCACCATTTACACTTATTGGTGAGAAATGAGGGAGGTCTATACTTCTCAGCCGGGTACATCACGGCGAATTATCTTACCTTAATCGCTTTTTACGACACATTGGTAAGAAATGGAGGTGGTCTATTCTACTCAGCCGGAAACCACACGACCGGTCAACTTAGCTTAGTTGCCTTTTACGACACCTCGGTAAGGGTGATCTATTATACTCGACCGGATAACACACGGCCGGAATACTTACCCTAGCCTTTTACCACACATTGGTAAGAAATTAATTAATGAATTACTCTTTATTGCACACCAGGTAAATAATACACATAAACAAGAGAAATAAGAACATTTAAGAGTGCAAGGGCGGTCTTATCACTAAAAGTGATCTCTTACAGACAACCCCTACGTTAAAGAAATGGTGGTGGTCTATTCTACTCAGCCGGACTCAGCAGTGTTTTTCAATATTTGTATTGTGCATCATTACGTAAACCGTGACAGTGTGCACTCGGCGTAAGAACGCCAGATTGCCTTCTTTCAGCCAGTCCAAACAAACAAGCCGATAGTACCCAGCTCTTTCGTGCATCATATATTTTACTCTAGTGTTTAACGAACAGCCCACGTTCGATCTTAAATTGCACCAAAATCCCATTGCCCACTCGCGAAAAGGGGTATTGTGTTTACTGTTTTTAGATAGATAGTCTTTCGCAAAAGAGGATCAAGTTCGAAGCTCAAAGGTAGATAGGAAATTAAGGTTGATGCTTCAGTACTGAGTATTAACCTACCTCTATGGCAAATCAGGGTCTTTGGATTGATATTTTCATCATTATCCTACTGCCCTTATCCCCCTCTAAGTGGGGTCGGCATAACATGTTATAAACATGCTGTTGCATGATTTGGCTGCGTTTTTACGACCGGCCGCCTGCCTGACATCAATTTACCTCTGACGTATTTTACGAAACTTCGGTAAGAAAGATGGTGGTCTATTCTACTAAACCGGATATCACACGGTGGGCCAACTTACCTTAGTCGCCTTTTACGACACCTCGGTAAGAAATGAGGTTGGTCTATTCTACTCAGCCGGATACCACACGCCGGGTCGACTTACCTTAGTCGCCTTGTACGACACCTCGATAAGAATTGAGGTTGGTACTATTCTATTCAGCCGGATACCACACGGCGAGTAATCCATAGTGACTAACAAACAGAAAATATTTAAAAAAAAAATGAGTAATCCGAAACTCCTGTTACCGTTTTCCAAGATAACGTATAGATGTACCTTAAATCTTGAGTTATCTACAAAATGGCGTCTAACGCCTAATAATGCCATTGTCTTGAACTAGTAGAATTTCGGTTGCGAAAACTGCGCCCGCGCACGTTGACTCACGAGAAGCAATGCGGTGGAGGGGGGCTCAAGAGGCAAAGACAATTTTATTTAAATTTACAATTTATTTACTACAAAATAGAGCTTATTCTTCATTGGTAACGTTATCGAAGGCTGCAACGTTAGGTTTTACGAAATCCTTACATGAGTTTTCGTTTTAAAACCGTGAATTGGTCTAAGTTATTCGTTGTGAGAGGAACAGTTTTAAGGACTTCGAACTGGTATAATGGCATCCCATTCTAATTAGGTTGCATAAGTTTTCGGTTTAGTTTCGGTACTGGTTTCCATGTGAATAAATTTGATTTGAATACAGATATGAGAGGACAATTATTCTTTAACAAAGTTAAGCTTAACGTTTGCTTTATATACTTTTGATTCAAGACTTTTGCAACAACATATAGAATAGTTATATCATCGTCCTCCTGCCCTTATACCAACTCTAAGTGGGGTTGGCACAACATGTTGTCACATGATTTGGCTACGTATTTTACGACCGGCCACCTGCCTGACGTCAACTTACCTCAGTCGTATTTTACGACATCTCGGTAAGAAAGAGTGTGGTCTATTCTACTAAACCGGATACCACACGGTGCCTCAACTTACCTTAGTCGCCTTTTACGACACCTCGGTAAGAAATGAGGTTGGTCTATTCTACTCAGCCGGATACCACACGGCGGGTCGACTTACCTTAGTCGCCTTTTACGACACCTCGGTAAGAAATGAGGGTGATACTATTCTATTCAGCCGGATACCACACGGCGGATTCAATACTTTTGCTACAACTTATAGAATAGGTATATCATCACCTTAACCCACTCTAAGTGGGGTCTGCACAACATGTTGTCACATGATTTGGCTACGTATATTACTGACGTCAAATTACCTTAGCCGTATTTAAGACACCTCGGTAAGAATTGAGGGTGGTAGATTCTACTCAGCCACCCTCTTTCTTACCGAGGTGTCGTAAAATACAACTACCTAAGGTAAGTTGATGCCAGGCAGACAGCCGTAAAATTTCGAAAGTCGCAAAATACGTAGCTAAATCATGTGACAACATGTTTATAACATGTGTCGTCCCCACTTAGAGTGGGATAAGGGAGATGATGTTACATTTTAGACTGGCTTTCCAACTGCATGTATTATAACTCTATAGATTTACAAAAGTAATGAGAATATTATTTTCCTCACTCCGCGACAAAATCGTAAAGCTTGCTTTAGTTGAGTCTATCTCCTGACGATGCTTCGGTAACGGGGCGAAACAATTGTTGAGATTGTGGTGGTGAATGTGTGCAGTGCTTGTGTATTGTTGTGCCATCGGTGTCGGGTAGTGCATGACTTCTTACAAATTCTGCATGTATCAGGTATGAGAACGAATAGTACACTATACATTTAGCATTACATATATTTTCTTTTATCGCGGATTATAGCAAAATAATATTCTCATTACTTTTGTATTATGGACCTCCGCAAAGTAACGCCTAATTCTATAAATTATTTAATAGATTAACAGTTAAATTTATATAAACATTTTCTTTTTCTCTATATTACCCGTACTCTCTTTCTTCTTCAATTCTTGTCCTTTTCCTTCTATCAAAGGTTGACTGGAAGAGATCCCTTTTAGGAGTAAGTCCACCTTTATACATGTGCTTCTTACTTTTTCTTTCTCTTTTCTAAATATATGTATAATAATAAATAAATTAAAAAATAACATGTGTCGTCCCTACTTGTAGTGGGATAAGAACAGGAAGATGATGATACATTTTAGATTGGGTACCCAACTCTATGTATTATAACTCTGTGGAATTAGTTCAAAGAAGCAATCATTTAAATGCACAATCCTAAATGACATTATGTTACTAGTTCTATTGCGTTAGAATAGCTAGGTAATGCGATACGTAGAGAAAAAACAGGTTAGGCAAGCCTGGGTAGACTAGGTCCAATGTTATTATATTTCTTTTAGAAAAAATAACAGTTAATTTGAACTCTACAGTTAAAGGAATACAGATTAAGTTGTTAGAAAACTTTATAAGTATGTCAGTTGGTATTTTATTTGAGTGCGAGATTTTCTTTCTACTTCGCTCGTTGACGTTATGGCCTGTTGGTTAAAGCGCGATTTTATCTGTTTGTTTCTGACTTTTACAAAAAGCATTAACAAAATTTTCCTGTGGATTTTTATAATAATTTACAATGAAATCCCGATAAACTTTAATATAGCCTGAACTAGAATTAAAACATAAATCTATAAAAAAATTAATATAAAAAATGCTTAAATAAAAAATTGAAATTTTGATATAAATTCCAACTTAATTAATGTATAGAAACCGGCTATACTCACGTGTTATTTTATCGGATGAGCCCGACTAGTTTCAAGCCCATACGGGGCTCTTATTCATTGAGCTCATGAATAAGAGCCCGTATGGGCTTGAAACTAGTCGGGCTCATCCGATAAAATAACACGTGAGTATAGCCGGTTTCTATACATTAATTATGAATTCCACTCACGATAGTTTAAATTCAAAAATTCTAACTTAATATACACTCTATTTTTAGAGTTTTGCGGTGACAGACATACGAAATTTTATATTATTATATATGCTTTATATTTATTACTTCCATCTCTAAACATCCTCTGACAACTTACTTTAAGGCAGAAATTTCTAAAAGGATAAATACGGTGAGTTATATTAACTAACTCACTCAATTACAAACCCCGTTTTAACTTTTGTTCTATTACCCAAATTCCACTTCTTAACAACTACGAAAATAACTTCTTACTATTTCCGATTCCAAAATAAACGTGTCCCATTTTGTCATTATTTTGTATATTAATTATGTTTTATGATTTTTTAACGGCATCCATAGACATCCTTTAAGAACTTACTTTTGCACTGTTTTTAGTAACTATGTCACTCAATTATCCTCCCTTTCAGCTTACAAACCCCAATTCTTTAAAAACTTTAAAAATACCTATACTATTTCCGATTATTCCGTCCTATTTTATTTGTCAGCGCCATATTTTTTACTTTAGGTCATTGAAATGCGCTAGTTCTAAAATCAAATATACAGACAGATCGTACAATTTGTTAGTATATATTATTCCACATATCTATTTACAAGATAATCTCAAGAACTACTTGACCAATTTTAGCGAACGCGTTTGATTGCGCAATTTATTATTGCAGAATACATTCGGAAATTATAAATAAACTAAACTAATTATAACTTTATTCGTGTTTTGTAAGGTTAATAAAAGAGGGATCTATCTGACCTTGTCTAGTTTATTAAGAACGTTTAACTGTAATACAAAAGTAATAATAAAATTATTTTGCTATAATCCGCGATGAAGTAAAATAGATAATATATATAATGCTAAATGTAGAGTGAACAATACATTTTCATACCTGACACATGCAGAATTGGTAAAACCACATGCACAAATCTCCACTACCATCACCACAATACACAAGCACTACATACGTTCACTATAACAAACTCAACAGAAGTCTGAAAGTTGCGCCCATTATAGAAAAGACGAGAAGTGCAAGGTTGAGATGATATGGACATGTAATGAGGAGGGATGAAAATCATGTGAACAAACGAGTGTTAAATTTGAATGTGAATGGATATGTGACTAGAGGGAGGCCGAAAATGAGATGTTTGGATTGTGTGAAGTATGACATGCATACAAAAGGAGTTGTGCCAGAGTTGACGAATGATAGAACAGAATGGAAGAGAAAAACATGTTGTGCCGACCCCACTTAGAGTGGGATAAGGACAGGAAGATATATATAATTATTTGTTCGGGGATACCGTAACCAAATTTTATGTTTGTTTCGTACATTGTTTAAAAGTTCTATGACTTAGTGTAATATTTGAATGCAATGTTTTGTTTATTAGTTTTTTAATTCAAATACATGTGTTGTAAGTATATATCGAACTCATGTTAGTCCTTTCTCATTGATCAATTATTAAGAAAACTAATATAAGCCCCAATTAGTAGTAGTAAGGAAGTAAAAGGCAGTTTACATACCTCGTAAAAATATATACCAATTTAATGACCCTATCTGTTTAGAAGCTGAAAGTTTTATTAAGGGATAGCAATAGCTTTTAACAGATAAAAATCGCAACGCTACGCACCGCGTTTTTCTTTTGTTTTATACAAGGAGATCTTTGCATTTATTTATATGTAACAAAAAGCTTTAAATATTGGGTCTGGATTTTGTTATTATCATGATTGTCACTGAACCCAATATAATTGTATTGTAAGATTTAATGTATATAAAACTAATGAGAATATTGTTTGCTATAATCCGCGATAAAATATAATACATGTAATGCTAAATGTAGAGTGTAACGCCGTGTGGTATCCGGCTGAGTAGAATAGACCAACCTCATTTCTTACCGAGGTGTCGTAAAAGGTGACTAAGGTAATTTGACCCACCGTGTGGTATCCGGTTTAGTAGAATAGACCACCCTCATTCTTACCGAGGTGTCGTAAAATACGACAGAGGTAAGTTGACGTCAGGCAGGCGGCCGGTCGTAAAAACGCAGCCAAATCATGTAACAGCGTGTTTATAACATGTTGTGCCGACCCCACTTAGAGTGGGATAAGGGCAGGAGGATGATGCTAAATGTAGAGTGTACTATTCGTTCTCATACCTGATACATGCAGAATTTGTAAAACTCATCCACTACCCGACACCGATAACACAACGCAAAGCTTTGCGATTATGTCGTGTAGTCTATCTCCTGATGATGCTTTGGTTACGGGGCGAAACAATTGTTGAGATTGTGGTGGTGAATGTGTGTAGGGGTATAATATATAGGTGGAAAAATGGGTCATATGGAGGACCATAATACACAAGAAACAATATCTAATATTATATTGCTTTAGTCCGCAATCACCTAACGCGGATAAAGTAATATTTTCATTACTTTCGTTTGGAGAAACTTGTTTTAAAGTTATAATTATTAAAAAGCCTAAATACGGGAATTATTTCATACCCTAGCATATAAACTTCTATTGTGATATCTGCTTTGCGCCTTGCAAAAGTACGTAAGTCGTTTGTGGATTTGGGTATAATATTCTATAATAAAATTCCGCCATCAATTTTAGTTTTTTCATAACAGCAGTTTAAAAACACTATTAATAAAAGGCTAATACAGAAAGCCTACTATACTATTGAGGAATACTTAGATGATAAAAATGCGTGGACGTAGCTACTTTTTGACCCTGTACAAGACAGTAATGACTAATGTAACTAGTAATAAGAATCATATTTTTAAAAAGAGCAACCGCCGAGTTTCTTGCTAGCTCTTCTCGGTAGGAACAGCTTTCCGAACCAGCAGAAGATTTGACGATTCAAAAGCACCTGTTTACATGTTTATTTGAAAAAAGAATATTTTGATTTTTTTTATTTTGATATTTTATAAATATCGTTCAAGCGGTTAGGCTTACAAGCGTAACAGACATATTCGCATTTATAATATTAGTATGTATTAAGAAACATCAGACTTTATCAATGAATTAAATTAAACCGTTGAATAAATACATCTATCAAGCAATGGTCTTTAAAAAGCTATAAACTTGCCAAGAAAAAGGTAGCAATTAAAAACTATCCCTTAAGCCTTAAATCACTGTTAGACAGATCTATTAGTGTATCTAACAGCATTATAGCCTTTACTGCTAATATATTATGCTTCAATTTGCATTGAATTCTATCTCAATAGTTATAAGCCCAGTTAAAATAACAGCTTTCAATATTCATTACTGTTTTTATATTCAAATAAAGTATCAATTTAAATTATTCTTTAATAGTGTAAGCTATTACAAGTACTTTAAAATTAATTTTTTACCAAATAAAAAAAAACTTCAAAAAAAAAGAATGGATCAGTTGGGGCTCGATCATAGATATTTATATTTCTTGAGACCGCCCTTCCCCGAATAAGCTACGCTAACTTGACAATGTACGGCCAAAATAGTGTTTTATATTCAATGTAAATTTTTTAATACTCAAAAACAGGGATAAAACGATTAATCTTCATTACCGTTAATATTGTATATTAAAATTTTTTGTATCTAGAATAAGACAAGTGCACTAAAATTTTAATATCATTAATGCCTAAACAAAAAAGATCATGAAAATACTAATACGTTATTTGTAAAATTGGTTAAAAATCTATTCTCTGTAACGAGCTTATTCCGTTAGGTTAATATCGCAAATAACTAGTATATTTTTGTAGGACTAAAATGGTAAGCGAACGTCCAAACAGGAAGAAATTTCCGCGACGCCAGCGCTCCAAGCGGCAACGCACGGAAATAAGCGGGCAACTCTTTCGCGCTTTCTTTTCTCCCGTCTCGCTCGCACGCGCCGCGAGCCGCGTCCATTTTTGGCGCTAGAGCGGGACGGCGAGAAAAAAAATGGCCGAACATGTGCGCGCGCGATGTTTTCGTCTTATTTTTCGCTGGTCATTCGCCTCGGGTGTATTCGCGTTCATTCGTGTTTTTTTTCATGCAACTATTTTTTTTTTCTGTCCGTTGGGCTAGGTCGTGTGGGACGCTGATTTATTTTCCCTCGTAATCTCTTTGGTTTTCTAATGCCCGCTTTTACTTTATGGAACACTTTGTAATGGTAAAGTTAGCCAGGATTTAAAAATAAATGTAATCTAATCTAAATCTAGTATTTTAAGAAACGTATTGAATAAAAAGTTACTATATAAACTAATTACTCACTTCGACGTATCTAATAAATTTGGCTATAATGACAATTCCTTTTTTATTAATATTGTGGCGCCGATAATTGTTTCATATTAATATGTCTGTGACATTAAAAATATTAATATTAATATTAATATTACAAGTTATCGTAAAAAGCGACTAAGGTAACTCAACCCGGTATCGGACTGAGTAGAATACTTCCCTCATTTCTTACCGAGGTGTCGTAAAAGGTGACTAAGGTATGTTGACCCACCGTGTGGTATTCGGCTGAGTAGAATAGACACATCAAACCAAATTGCTAATAAATCAAAATAACATGTCGGACCTCTCATGACTCAAAACGTGACATGTTGTCGGATCTCACGACTTAAGGATGAGGTTGAGACCGCTGAATTCCTGAAACACAAAAATAAGTTTAAAAAATATGCGTTATTTTCTTATCAAAATCAGGACTCTTGTCATTCAGGCTTCATCTGAACTACTTAAAAAAACTTTTATAAAATCAGCGAATCAAATATTGATCAACATTAAAATCAGGACTCGTGTCACTCAGCTTTGATCTGAACTATTTACAAAAACCTTTATAAAATCAGCGAATTAAATATTGATCAATATTAAAATCAGGACTCTGAACTTTTAATAATAATCAACCTTTTTCAGATCAGCCATTGAAATATTAATCAACATTAAAATCAGGACTCGTGTCACTCAGCTTTGATCTGAACTATTTTAAAAATAATTAAACCTTTATAAGATCAACGGCCGGTTGTAAAATAGGTAGCAAAATCATGTGACAACATGTTTATATCGTGTTGTGCCGATCCCACTAAGAGTGGGATAAGGGCAGGAAGATGATGATAAGATCAGATCAGTCATACAAATATTGATCAATATTAAAATTAGGACTCGTGTCACACAGCCTTGAACTGAACTATTTAAAAAATAATTAAACCTTTATAAGATCAGCTACTTAAATATTGATCCATATTAAAATCAGGACTCGTGTCACTCAGTCTTGATAAATAAAAAAAAACTTGTTTAACCTAACGTTGTTTTATTAGCTACATCCACTATCTAATGCAAAAGGCTCCCCGTTAGGCAGATATCTACTCCAATTACTGGCAGAGGTCGCTAACGGCTAAAGATATATCTTTTTACGGCGCGGGCGCACGATTAGAAAATTCCATTATTAATTGACTGTGGTAATTAAACCGATTTCGTTTTAACTTCCGCGAGATAAACCTTATAGAAATTTTATAGCGTGTAATAGTATTTACTTGTACGTTCGTTAATTTCACATAGATCTTTATACTTAGATGTCTTGCCAGTGATTATTTTCCAAAACTGTTCTTCTTCTTTCTCCTGCCTTCATCTCACTCTAAGTGTGATTGGCACAATATGTATTTCTCTTTCATTCTCTTCTATCATTCGTCAACTCTGGCGCTACTCCTTTTATATTATACACTTCATATTTAACACATTTTAACCATCTCTTTTTCGGCCTCTCTCTACTCAAATATCTATCCAAATTCATGTATAACACTTTTCATGTTTGAAAGGAGTGGAGCAGCAAAAAAAACTTTCCTTGCTTGCGCTAAGTAAACGGTGAAAGTTGTTCAAAAATCTTTTGTAATTACTTTTTTTAAAACAATAAAGTACAAGTTATATCTATCTTAAATTACTTACAGGCTAGGAATACTATAATTATTATGAAATATAATAAATAATAAGATAAATACTTTTATGTTTTTGTGAACGCCGTGTGGTATCAGGCTGAATAGAATAGTACCATCCTCTTTTCTTACCGAGGTGTCGTAAAAGGAGACTAAGGTAAGACGACCCGCCGTGTGGAATCCGGCTGAGTAGAATAGACCACCCTCATTTCTTACCGAGGCGTCGTAAAATACGACTAAGTTAATTTGATTTCAGGCAGGCGGCCGGTCGTAAAAAACATAGCCAAATCATGTGACAACATGTTTATAACATGTTGCGCCGATCCCACTTAGAGTGGGATAAGGGCAGGAAGATGATGATCACTTTTATGTTTTTGTGACACTGATTCTCATGCGGGCAAAGCTGCTTGCTATTTACTTATAATTATGAAACTGTAACTAAGAATGATGTGATCTCGTATAATTGGTACAATATAATTAATTTAAAACTACATACGATATTAATTTACCGCGATTTACACCGCTTATTTTGTTTACACCTTATTACATTTTTATAAGGGTTCCCTATTTATTTGAGTGTTATATAGCCTATGTTGCTCAGTAAATATACAGCTCCCCAATGGTGAAAAAAATTTTGAAATCAGTCCAGTAGTTTTTGTGTGAAAACATTACAAACACACGTACAAATTTTACCTCTTTATAATATTAGTATAGATTTAGATTAGATTTATTCAATATGCTGTTGGATATGCGAATAAGTAAATAAAAAAATAGATGAAACGTTTTTGAAGCGGACGCCATTTTGTTTGTTATACTATTATTACAAGTTCATAAACTTACATGGTTTAACCAAATCATTATTCTCTTTATATTTTCAACTGTTTTAACCAAGCACAATTAATTATATCTTTAAAAGAAATCTTTACAGATATACTGCGTTAATTCACAAACAAAAACACTTATACAAGCTTATCAAGGCTCATAATCTAGTCTAGTCGAGAATCATTATGGAATAGTAGAATCTCAATTCGGTCAGGTTATACTGAGTCTATCTTTATACCTAGATAGGTCTTATCTAGACCCACACAGAGATCCTTGTCCTGAACACATGCAAGAATACTATGTTTGTATGATAACGCTATAATAAATACTTGTCGGTCATACCGTTTATTTATAAGACGTGTCGTATTCATAGACATGGTATGGACTTACATTACTCTCCTTCCCTCATTCCACTCTGAGGTCGGCACAACATGTTATAAACATGTAATATGATTTTGTTATTTATTTTACGACTGGCTTGCCTGACGTTAACTTACCTTAGTCACCTTTTGTGATAACTCGGTAAGAAATGTGGCTGGTCTAATCTACTCCGTCAAATACCACATAGCACTTTCATTAGTCGCTTTTTCGATAACTCGGTAAGAAATGAGGGTGGTCTATTCTATTTAGCCGGATTCCACATGGCGGGTCAACTTACCTTAGTCGCCTTTCACGACATCTCAGTAAGAAATGAGGGTGGTCTATTCTACTCAGCCAGACACCACGCGGCTTAGATATACTAATTTTGTATTGTGTATTTTAATTTTAATGTAAACCTATCTTAGTCACTTCTTACGACAACTCGGTAAGAAATATAGTCTCTTAATATATATAATATGCTTATACATGAGACATGTGACTTTATTCTTCGGATATGGCGAATTATGTTTAGCAAGCTTTGATGAGCAAAAAGTCGAACCTTGGATCTTAAGGAATGACCTTAATTAAGATCCTAGGTTCAAGTTTTTTACATCATTAGTCAAATCTGAATTATATTGTCACCTTTAGTCAAGTCTGGTGCATAATTGCGAAATGTGTCTACCTCTTTTAGGTTTGTTTATACGAAACTATCTTCACTTTAAAAAAATGCGTTTATTTACTATGTATATGTACAGGATCATTTATATTTTATAATAAACAAGACGCACTTAAAGAATTCTAATAAGAGTGTCAGTGAGTGAGTAACTGAGTTGAAAAATATAATATAAAATATTCAAATTATTTATAAAATTAGACGGTACTTTGCGGGAATCTATGATATAAAGGTAAAGTAGGGTAAAGGTAATAATAATAAAATTATTTTGGCATCATCCGCGGTGAAGTTAAATAGAAAATGTATATAATGTTAAATGTAGAGTGGACAATTCATTGCAATTGTCCATGCAAATCAATTACAATTGTCCACTCTACATTTAGTATTATATATATTTTCTATTTTACTTCATCGCGGATTATAGCAAAATAATTTTATAATTACTTTGAGATTGTTCACTTAAACATAAATCAACCAATTTAAAAATCGAGCAGATTTTGTATCTTATTAGAATTTTAATTCTGAGCGCACTCTATAGATGCGCGTCGCAAGCTTTTTTCTGCGCGCCCGGGCGGGGTTATCGCGGAAAAGTTGAGAATTTTTCAAAATTTTATCTACTTACGTAGGAGAGCTGATAACACTCACACTAATGTGACTAGTGATGTGGCAAAATTGAAACACGCAATTTAGTCATCGACTATTCTTCGTCTGTAGTCGGGAAATCTAAAAGTACACACAATTCAAACTTTTAAACTTTTTAATACTATATTTAATACTCGAAACAGTAATATACGAAATAAAGTTTAGTAATATTTAAACATTTGGAGCTAAATTTACGATTATTTTTTTGTAATACTGATTAAAAAACGTCTGATGCCAGATTCTGAGATTTTAGCTTTTTTAGCCAGATATAACCCAAACTTTGCTGTTTTAAAGTATAAAGCGATCCATTCTGATTGACTTTAATCTATTCATTTCATCTCAATAATTAAATATACTGGTATGACTGATTTGATCATTGTATATTATCTAATAACACATAATCTAAAATTATTAATCGTAAGTAACATTTTTTGTACTGAAAAAGTTCTCAGTACATTTATTCATAACTATTTCGTTACATATATTCATAGCCAAAGCAATGGTAATTAATATTACTTTAATATTTATTCTGATTATTATAATTTTTAAGAAAACGGTGCGTTCTGTACAAATGAGGGATAAATTGTTGATAATTAAGATAAAATAGAAAATTACATCATATTTTGAAATTATTATCGTAAAATATGACAGCTTATGTTAGAACATGATATATTATTCTTATATATTGATAAACGTCTGTATTCATTGATATGTATAAACATGTTTTAATTTATATCGTTTATAATTGGACTTTTAAACTTCAAATGTCTAATAAGAACAACTTATTTAAAACATTCCAATTCGATTATATTATTATATTAATTGGAAAATTAAACCAAAAATTTATTTTAAAAGAATCAATTTTATAAGAAAATTCCGTTTGTGCTCGTTTTACAAATGCTTTCTATTGCAATATACATATATTTAAGATCATGAGGTACAGAGACTTTTGAGACTTAAGGGAGAAACTCTTACTTTTGTCCGGTTTTGACAACCCCTCCTACAAAGGGAGAACTCTGTATATAAGTTCCAAAGCTCAATTATTGCAACAAAGTTAGTAATGTCTTTAAAGATTAAAGGTCATTGTTAATGCATTTATATGCGCTTATGAATATCTCTTATGACCATTTATTTTTTCTTTATGATAATAATAGAGATTCTAGATTTAACAGCTAAGAGACCTTCCCATTTAATATATTTCTATATAAATTGAATATTCGACTAAACTTAATAAAATATAACTGCTACATCCCTAATAAATAATAAAGTAGTCCAAGAAGCTAATATCACATGTCTTTAAGACATATGTAGGATATTGGTGTAAATTAATTTCAATTTTATACTTATTATCTTTAAGTTGATATTTTAAAACATGAAATACATTTTTCTGACGTTTTTCATTAGAAAATAGTGTATTTTTTCGTTAGAAAAAAGATAATGAGCGCTGTGTTTTAAATGGAAATTTTATAAGTCGTCGCTGCGCGGGTCGGTTGCTTTTTCACGTTTAAGGTAATTTTCCATTATTACATAACTTTTTTTTTCTTAAGTTTTTTCAAGTTTTAAAATTAGAACGAATTGCAGATAAATAATCTTTGGTTTTAACATCATGCGCATGATTGATGTAGGTTGTATTACATTTTTTTTATTATCGTTAATAGTGTTTTAATTTTTAAAATAAGAACGAATTAAAGACGAATACTTTTTTATTTATTTCTATTATTTCATGTGCATATGCTATGGATTAATATAGGTTATATTTTTTAAACCTTATCTATATTACAGTTTTGACGGTTTTAAAATTAGAACGAATTACAGATAAGCAGTTGTATTTTTGTAATTTCATAAGTTTTGTTAAGAATTCGATTCCGTTGGAGTTTCTGGCTTTTATTATTTTATATTTTATTTATTTATACTATATAAATTTTATCTTTTCGTGCTCCCATTTCGTTATCAAATTCTTATTTGAAAGTTACTACTTCAGCTATTCTATAATAGATGTCAGTGCATATATTGTGATTGCATATATTGTGATACAGAAAGCCTACTATACTATTAAGGAATACTTGGATGATACAAATGCGTGGATGTAGCTATTCTTCGACCCTGTACAAGACAGTAATAACTAATGTAACTAGTAATAAGAATTATATTTTTAAAAGAGCGACCGCCGAGTTTCTTGCTGGCTCTTCTCGGTAGGAACAACTTTCCGAACCAGCAGTAGAGTTGACGATTATAAAGCACTTGTTCATAAGTTTATTTGAATAAAGAATATTTTGAATTCGAATTTGTGTGGTATTCGACTGAGTAGAATAGACCATCCGCATCTCTTACTGAAGTTTCGTAAAAGGCGACTAATTATTAATTTATTGTGTAATATATAAAACTAAATAACATAAACCCTGCCTAATTAATTTATTGTGTTATACATAAAACTAAATAACATAAACCCTACCATGAATGACGAATTATTTATTAAACGATCGAATTGCAATGTAAAACATCGAATTAAACCCACATAAATTATACAAGGAAATTATGCAGCGTTAACCGCTCCTAAAAGGTTATTATCTTAAATAATTTGTCGGTTGAATGGCGTGTTGCCTTCGTAATTGTCGCAAAAAAATGCACCCCACAGGTTAAAAAAACTGAATGGGAACAAAAAATTAAAAAAAAAGGGCGGCACGCGCACCACCAATTAAGTCCTTCTTTTTCAAACATCGAACGCGGGTTTTTTTATTGGCTCTAAATGCAGGGGGTGGTTTTTTTCCCTTTTGTGGACTCCAAAATGTGTCAAATTTTTTTTACGATTAGACGTGTTCTAAACGCGGTGTTTGGACAGGGTGCGTTTTTTAAATTTTTTTTTAATCCTTGTAAATTAGTACTTTGCTACTGTTTAACGGTCGATAAAATTGGGTTGGGTTAAACGTTTTTTTTTTCTGTACTCTTTCTTTAATTCTTTATTTGAATAGAGTTTAAAAATTGTTATTACATTTTTTTTACGCCGTGTTGTATCCGGCTGAATAGAATAGTAGCACCCTCATTTCTTACCGAGGTGTCGTAAAAGGCGACTAAAGTAAGTCGATCCGCCGTGTGGTATCCGGCTGAGTAGAATAGACCACCCTCATTTGAATAGTGTGTAAAAATTGTTACTACATATTTTTTATTCTATTATTAATTTAAAGTAATATTATTTCTTTATTCAAGATAAAAAATACGTATTTGTTTCTTTACTTTCGCGTTCAAATTAAAATTAAATACAAATAATCCTTATTCAAATAAGCTCTTTCAAGTATTTTTGAATCGTCAAGGATCAATTAGAAACTACAACTGATTCAGAATGTTGCCCTTACCGAGAAGAACCAGCAAGAATCTCGGTCAATCTTTTAAATATTTTCAATTATACATTATTAAACCACATACAAGACGTATGAAGCTGAAAGGATTTTCAAAACCAAGCATTGTATTATTTAAATCAATCTTCAATTTTGTAATTTGCTTTACGTAACATATCTCTTACAATTAATTTAAACCTTTCTGTGACTGGTCTAGTATGGATTGCGGAATTTTATTGTAGAAGCGATTACCGAGACGAATGAGTTGCTAACTCTACTGAGTCGCGACATAGTTATCAAAAGTTTATTGTGACCTCTTTTATATCTATAACTTTAATATTTCAATGAGTTAATGTATATATATGTGTATATTTACTGAATTTCGGAAACGGCTCTAAAGATTTTCATGAAACTGTATGTAAACAGTTTTGGGTGCAATAAATTGGTTTAAAAAATATCGTTTTATCCCTATTTTATACCACTAAAACTGCAAAAATAGAAATAGAAAGGGAAGCTTAAATTTGCTGATATTTGTAAAGTTGTGATAGCTCAATGGGTGACGGGCGGAATAAGTTAAAATAGTAATCCAGTCCGACATGTCACCAACTCTTTTTTTATTGCATTTTTAAAAAATTAATGAGCAAGATTCTGTCACCCAGGTAGTGATGTATAATCTATATTTATGATATATATAATAAAAAATGTAACCCTTAAACCATATCGAGCGCTTTGATCGATTTTTAAGAACAAAACTTCAAAGTAGTCTCGATCGTACATTTTACTCCGTTACAATCGTTAAAGACAAATCGATTGATGTAACTCACTCAATTATTTAGTTAGCGGTGAATTAAAAGAGTCGATACAAAATATTAAGTACACCGTTCAGTAGTTATCGACCGAAACACAGACACACACAGCTTTGTTTCAACGGCGGGCATCACTTGTCACGGAATAGGACCATCAATAACGTTTTACGTTCGAATGCTAACAAACTGTAGATAATTTATAGAATTAGGTGTTACTTTCTATAACGCTTTGACTACATTAGCGGGCTACGGCGAATATTCGGGATACGGCAATATATGTGGCCGGTTACATCGTTACAACGCGATGTATTCGGGCGCAGACGATGTAGCATCGGGCCACTGTCGGTAAACTGGCGCGCATCAAAGAGATTTGTAGCGACAACATTCGCTTAAGTGGCCACACTTACGACACTTCATTGTCGTCCATACTTTAAAGTGGGACGACAGACACACACAACTCAACGACGAATATTCGCCGTAGGCCGCTTTCCGAATCTTCGCCCGTTAATGTAGACAAGAACATCGTGTGTCGCCGGCACAAGATGTTTTGCGCGCCAACGCGACACGAATCTTCGGGCGCTAATGTAGCCCCTGCTCAAGTCGATAATATATATCATCCTGTCCTTATCCCACTCTAAGTGGGGTCGGCACAACATGTTTTCTCTTCCATTCTGTCCTATCTTTCGTCAACTCTGGCGCCACTCCTTTTATATGCATATCATACTTCACACAATCCAACCATCTCTTTTTAGGCCTCCCTCTAGGCACATATCCATCCACATTCAAATTTAACACACGTTTGGTCACATGATTTTAATCCCTCCTCATTACATGTCCATACCATCTCAATACCGGCGTAAGTCGATAATACAAAAGTAAAATATAAATATTAAACGTAGGGTGTACTAGCCGTTTTCATATCTGATTCATGCAAGATCCGTAAAAATGTTGTTCATTAGCCGCTAGTTAACTAAGGTGCCATTAAATAATTTATAGAATCGGTAGGAACCGATTAAGGCAATGTGGGGCCAGTGCACCATGGTTTCTTCAGATGGTTTTTTTTCCCGTTTCAAAGTCCGTCTCCATATAAAACAACATCTAACCCTTCGATTCTTCAAAAATGATTAAAAATAGGTCGCGGTGCGTGCGTTGTACTCCGCGTCATTAACCCTCTCTATAATAACTTGTGTATCGTTTTCCTGTGCTTATATAGCCAATGTACCTTTTTAATAAAATCTAACTAAATAACTAAACTATTTTGAAATTTAAACTAATTTGATTTTTATTTTGTACAAAATAAAAAAAGAAACGTGAAAAAAAAGAAAATATAATTGTGTAATTAGTTATTTTCATTTCTCGAGACCACCCGTTCCCCGAATAAGCTATGCTGACTTGACAATTTACGGCAAAAATAGTGTTTTATTCATTCAATGTAAATTTTAGTATTTTTTTAATGTCGAAAAACAGGGATAATATGAATTTTTGTTTAAATGAAACCTAGCTAGATCGATATTTCTCCTCCAAAACCCCCTGCATGCTAAATTTTAGGAAAATCGTAATGCGGCCATCTCTGTGATTCCAAATATACTGTCTGTCTGTTACGTTTTCACGGCCAATCTACAATTGGGTTTTCTGGACGAGAAATATGGAATTAATTAAATCTCTTATCGAATTAAAAGAGTTAGTCGTTACTTTATGGAGGTCCATAATATAAAAGTAGTTTAGTCCGTGATTAGAGAAATCCATCATCATCATCCTCCTGCCCTTATCCCACTCTAAGTGGGGTCGGCTCAACTTTTTATAAACAAGTTGTCACATGATTCATGGCTACATATTTATGGCTACTCTACTATTACTCTACCATGCTCTATTCTACTCAGCTGGATACCACACGGCGGACCACATTAGTCAGCTCAGTAAGAAATGAGGGTGGTCTATTCTCAGACGGCGGACTAAAAGCTTTTTTAATTTACACAAAATCTGCAATAGTTATTTGGTACAGAGGTATGGCATTGAATCTCTTTTCTTAAAAAATGAGATTCTTAACTTTAACGAGGTTCACCACACGGCGGGTCAACTTAACTTAGTCGCCTTTTACGACACCTCGCTAAGAAATGAGCCCAGCGGTAACACCGTGCGACTCTTTCGAGGAGGTCAGGTGTTCGAACCCGGGCAGATACCAATGAGTTTTTCTGTTAAAACTAATGTGTCTAATTGATAATTACAGTGAAGGAAGACATCGTGAGGAAACCTGCATATCTCTAGAGAGTTCTGGAGATATGTGTAACCTTACAATCCACACTGGAGCAACGTGGTAGGTCTTAGCTCCAATCCTTCTCTCCACAAATGGAGAGAAGAGGCCTATTCCCAGCAATGGGAGAATAATAGGACGCTACTTTACTTTTACTTTTTCAAAGAAATGATAGTGGTCTATTCTACTCAGCCGGATACCACACGGCACATCATATACAAGAAAGTATAAGGAATGTTAACATATCATACAACTTTGTCTCATTAACGTAATAATATCCACTTTCTCACGGAACAACTAACAAAACGTTCGTCAAAATTGAAACGAACAAAAACATCTTTTATCATAGATCTCAGTTTCTCATAGACAACAAAGGGAATCCCCTTCTAAACCGGTCCAGACCGGTTCGAAACGGTATATCAAAGGTAAAAACAAAAAAATATTAGCACCCTTGTTGCGATATTCGAGATTCAATTTGCATATTTCAAAGGGTCAAGTTCGAGAGTCGCGTAAGCCATACAAGTTTATACGACGCATATATATCAAATGATTCAATAACCTAAACCAGATCACAAAATTAAAAAAAATCCTTATTAACCCACTCTAAGTGGGGTCCGCACAACATTTAGTCACATTATTTGGCTAGATATTTTACGATTAATTGCGATTTTGCTTTGCGTTTTTTTTCATGGCGATGGTTGCGGGGTGAAACGATTGTTGAGTTTGTAATAGTGAACGTGTGTAGTGCTTGTGTATTGTGGTGTTGGTTTATGCATGTGTTTTTACGAATCCTGCATGTATCAGGTATGATAACCGATTGTCCACTCTACATTTAGCAATATATATATTTTCTATTTTACTTCTTCGCGGATTATAGCAAAATAATTCTATTATTACTTTTGTATTATGGATCTCCGCAAAGTAACGCCTAATTCTATAAATTACTCATAGATTGTTCTAAGTAAATAAACAAATGATACTGCGTTAAGATTATATTAAATTAAATACAGAAGAATATGAATTTTAATAAGGCAGAAGAATTTACAATTAATGTATTGTTGATTTAATAAAAAAAATATTTACTTTTCATAATCTATTTCTAATAATGTATGGTTCGTGTAGAAGTAGGGTTGCTCTTTAGACAGTAAGGTTCGAAAATGGAACGAGAAACGAACCACAAAGTTGGTTTTGATTCTACAGTAAAATGGTTCGTGAAAATGCGAACCATTCAGTACATTTTATAAAGTAAGAAATTTTAAAAATAGAACGTTCTTTTTGAATAAAAAGATTTATACAAATTTATTTTATTTTATCTGTTAAAGCAGGATTAAGTTGCAATTTTGCTTAAAGCTTGTTCCAAATATGTATTTTCAAAAAAAAATATTTCTAAAGCAAACAATTGAATGTACCAAATATTAAAATTAACATTAAATACAATATAACTTATTTTTCTTTAATTTGTGGAATTCTTATGGAATCTTTTGAAGCGCTTTTAAAAGTGATTATTATATTTACATTCACGAAAACCTAAAATTTATTTTTTATAACTAAAATGCAAATAAAAATAAAAATAAAATCTTCTTTAAAATTAATCTTTTAACAATAACTTTTTTCCTGCTTAATTTAGGGTTTTAGATTAATAACTGCTCAAGAGTTCTCCAAAGTACCTACTAACCTCTCTTAATTCAAATAAGTATACACAAACATCAAATCCTATAAAAGATTGACCCACTGTGGTATGATTTTATCATGAATTGAAAAAGTTATATAATTTTTCTTAAATTAAATTCATTACATACATAGGGGAATATATTTTAAAGTTATAAATTGGATATTTTCTTCAACGCCCTCTTTTGAGTGGCGGCATCTTTTAACTTTAAATGTAACTTTTATTTTTATAGGGGATATTTCGTGTTCCTAATAATATAAACAAACCCTTAATCGCGTCAAGTGTAAAAATACCCCACGCCACACATATAAGTATACATAAATAAATATGTAACTATATATTCGGGATCACAAAGTAACTTAAGTTACAGACTAGAAAATATTTATCTTAAGTAATTATATATTAGTAGCATCTTTTCATCTATTTATTTTACCAAAATTAATTAATACATTAAATTGTCAAATTTATATAAACTTTTTCTTTTTCTCTATTAGACCCGTACTCTCTTTCTTCTTCAATTCTTGTCCTTTTCCTTCTGTTACTCAAAGGTTGACTGGAAGAGATCCCTTTTAGGGATAAGGCCGCCTTTTATCCGCTTTTTTAATTTTTCTTTCTCTTTTCTAAATATATGTATAAAGAGAAATAAATAAATAAACTTAATACTTGTGTTATTTAGATTCGAAGAACCAACAAAAGTGTTTTAAGAAAATATTGGCCGGCGGGAATCGAGCCCGGAAGGTAGGGTCACTGCGCCTACGGGCGAGCCAAAGGGATAGAGTAAATGTACTTAAAGGGACATATATAACAAAAGTAATAATAAAATTATTTTGGTATAATCCGCGATGAAGTAAAATAGAAAATATATATATAATGCTAAATGTAGAGTGTCCACTCTAGAGTGTCCAAATGTAGAGTGTCCACTCTACATTTAGCGTTATATATATTTTCTATTTTACTTCATCGCGGATTATAGCAAAATAATTTTACTATTACTTTTGTATTATGGATCTGCGCAAAGTAACGCCTAATTCTATAAATTATTTAAGGACACATATAACTTTTGATACAGAATCGCGTGCCAAAGCTAGTATATCATAGTATCAAGATTAAAAATAAATAAATGGCCGATCGTTATTTAATAGTTAAACATAATGGTGAAGACATACCCAAGTGATTAGCGAGACGTTTAGTATGAACACGGACAATAGCCACAATAACAGGCGTGGCCTCAGTGCTGGGAGTGATCTTTTTTACGTCATGGTCTGTTAACATGATTTTACATGTTTACATTATACATAATTTATAAAAAACTAATTACTAACATATTTGCAAAGTCTAAAATGCTGAATAAAATATGGTAGTCATCATTCTCCTACCCTTATCCCACTCTAAGTGGGATCGGCACAACATGTTATGAACATGTTGTAACATGATTTGCGTTTGGCTTGACACCAATTTACCTTAGTTGTATTTTACGACACCTCGGAGGGTGGTCTATACTACTAAACCGAATACCACACGGTGGGTCAACTTACCTTAGTCGCCTTTTACGACACCTCGGTAAGAAATGAGGGTGGTACTCTTTTCCACTTAGCCGGATTGGTATCTAGTTTACATTTTGCAATAATTTATAAAAACTAATTACTGACTTAATTGCAAAGTCTAAAATGCTGCGTAAAATATGGTAGTATTTTTATTTTCTGATTTATAATTTTTTTTAATTTATAATTTTTTATGATAAGGCAAAGTGTGGTATCCGGCTAAGCAGTAGATGAAAAAAGGCTACTATACTGTTGAGAATTATTTGGACGACAAGAAGGCGTGGATATAGCTTCTGTCCGACCCTGTACAAGATAGTAATGACTTAATGTAACTAGTCATAAGTATTATGTTGAAAAGAGCAACCGCCGAGTTTCTTGCTGGCTCTTCTCGGTAGGAACAGCTTTCCGAACCAGCAGTAGAGTTGACGATTCAAAAGCACTTGTTTACAAGTTTATTTGAATGAAGAAAATATTGAATTTGAATGATTATCCTTATTTATTACCGAGGTGTATAAGGTGACTAAGATGAAAGTCGACCGACCGTGTGGTATTCGGCTGAGTGGAATCAACCACCCTTATTTATTATCGGGGTGTCATAAGAGGCGACTAAGGTACCTTGACCCGCTGTGTGGTATCTGGCTGATTTGAATCGGCCACCCCCATTCCTAAAAGACGACTGAAGTAAGTTGACGTCAAGCAGGCGGACGGTCGTATAATTTGCTAGCCAAATCATGTGAGAACATGTTCTCATGTTTAGAACATGTTTAGAACATGTCGTGTCGACCCTGCTTAGAGTAGGTTAAGGGCAAGAGGATGATAAACAATAAAACGACTTTTTAAATTAAGAATAAGTGCTATATTTATTATTATTATATATTCAAAATAACTATGTATATGTTGTATTTTCTCTTTTTTATTTAAAAAACAATACCATTAAACAGAAATATAATTACCAATTATCACTCAAATGAATGCATTCAAATAGACTTATAGCAAAAAATTATAGAAATTTTCGATCACAACATTGATTGTGAACGTGATAAATAGTTTAAATTTGATATCTAGTCTACAATAACTTATATTCTTACTTCCTTTTCCGATCCGTAATTCCATTTAATATATTTGTATTAAAATATGTAGTATTACAAATACATTGAAAATAAATTCTAATTTTTCATCAATTTCAAATTCTATGTATCTTGAAAATGGATACAAACTTTTGAGCTGTTTTTTGATATAAAACCTTATACCGTAGACAATTTCGTAGCGCGCTACGCCATCTGCCGCAGGGTAGCGCGCGGGAAAGTTTTGCTACGAGAACTTGGCAAGGGTTTCTAAGAAAGCGAAACACGAACTAGAACCTTACATGTATTTGCAAGAACCCAAACCTAAATGTCTTCGAATAAAGTTTTAATTTTAAAGTTTTTACAAGGAAAGCGAAAAAGATATTAAAATTTCTAATTAAACCCGTTTTAAAAGAAAGAAAAATTTCTTCAGTATTTAGGTATCGAATGCGAATAGGTGTTATCTCAAAACGAATTCCCGGGTTTAGGTAAAACAAGGAAAAAACTCTGTAATAAAAGACCGTTGGCTAAAACCCCATAAGCTAAGCTCCGCCTGGATATGGAAAAAAAATTCAATAGTAAAGTAGGCGGAACGGAAAGAATTACTTAAAAACTCGCCGCGAGACAGCGCTATACGGTTAGCGGTGTGAGCGAGCGAGACAGGGCAACAAGAAAAAAAATCAGAAAGAACCCATTCTTTTCTATTTCCTCCCTCACTAATAGCGGCTTAGAAAAAAATCGTAGCGATACCCGTCCCGTTCTAACGCAGGGGTGGGTCGGGCGAGCGAGTGGGGCGACGCTTGGCGCCCTTTTCGATAGTTCTTATTTCGGCCGCGGGCCGGACGGTCCGTCTCCGGTTCGGGCAAGGTCCGGCGCGCTCGCTCGGCGGACGCACGTGGCTCCCGCGGCCGGACCGTCTTTTCCTCGACCGGACACACTTTTCCGCGGAAAAAACGCGGGGCGCGTGCGCCCGGCCCCGGTGGGGATGTTCTTCGCGCCGTCTAAGGCGGCGGGGGCGGCGCCGCGTCTTGCTAGTTGGAGCGGCGTCTTCGGCTGGCGCGCGCGTCCGCCCCACCCCGCAAGAAAGCGTCGCGGCGCTCAAGTTTTCCACCAAGAAGTTAGTCGTCGCCCGCCCGCGCCCCGAGGAGGTCTCGCTTCCGCTCCCCTTCCGGGCCCTCCGCGTAAACAGATCGCGATCTAAGACTAAACCGGCCGTCGGTTGCAGGTCCGTCGCCCGAGCTCGTGACGATTCGCCCGAAGCTGGAATTAATGTTGAAATACTTCAATGAGAACATATCCCTAGCGCTCCAGGAGAGGTACAGGGACCTCCATGAGTATCGGAAGGCGGAAGTAGAGGACTCACCGAGGGAGGCGAAAGTACCGAAAATAGCTGAGGAGGGGGAGGCGGTCGGCGGCGAGGGCGCGTTCGAGCCGAGCGCCGCGCCGCCGTTCCCTCGACTCCTGGAGCCGCCGAAGGAGGAGGACAGCTTCGTGGCCAGCTGGCTGCACAACTCCTTCAAGATGACGGCCGCGGACGGCGAGCCCGCTGCCGGGGGGAGCGCGCTGGACCTCCGCGCCGCCCCGCTGTCGCTGCACATCCCGCCCGTGCAGACGGAGGCGCAGAGGTTCAAGATGGACTTCTGGAGCCGGAGTCGGCCCGTGTCACCAGTACAGGAGCCCCCTGACCACAGCCAGGCGGGGCCGGCGCCCCCGACTCCGCAGCCCCCCGTCACGCCTGACCACAAGATCATGGCTGAGAAACTCGTCAGTGAAATTCAGGTGAGTGACTCTATTTATGTTCCAAACTATTTCTAATGATCGCAATATAAATTTGTATTTTGATAGTTTATGAAAAACTTGTTGAAATTCAGTCAATACTAAAAAAAAAATTACAACAAAGTATCGGATGAATCATTTATTGATTAAACAAAAATAAACTTATTTGAATAAAAAAGGAAGTCGCAAAAAGTTTTGATATCACTTTCAACGCTTGGTGGAAATAGCCGAAATCTTTCCGGCGGCAGTCTTTAAAGTTGTAATTAATATTGATATTAGAAAGTTTATGCGAAAAATGGTTAAAATAAACAAAACATACATAATCGATTTCAATTACAAATAAATTGAAAAACATATAATTACCTTAGTAAATAAATTTTGCCTTTTCTTTAGAATAATAATAGAAGTCCATTGTTTATAATTACATTAGCTATTCACCTACGTTACTTTAAAAATGATTAACATTTTAATAATGTATTTACGAACTGCCTAACGTGTATCTTCACCAAAACATATCGATAGACTGACCTCACGAGGTCTCACAAAACTCGTTCCAAATTTGAATGATCGCTACTTCCTTAAAAAAAGATACAAGACTGCTGCAACATATTGTAAAGCTTTTGTTAACCAAGAAAGGGTTAAGGGCCGCGTCAAACTTATTATTAAATCGTTTTTGTCCTTATGTCGCATCCGGTATTACAAAGGATATGTAAATGTATACAATCAGTGATAATTCTATTATTTCTGTATTAGTGATCAACTTGTCAATTCTTGGATTCCAATTTTTTTGTAATAAAATTTTACGTTATCCGTTTCTACAAATGTTTGTTTAGAACATATGGTTTATGATGGCATAATGACATGTTAGCCGATGCGTATTTGTTTACCGCGTTATTAAAAAAAAGACAATTTGAATTTCGAAGCGTAATGAACGCTACTGCGGTGCATGTGTCCTTAAATTAAAATTTGCAAATGGAAGACAAAAGAATATTACTTTTTAAATTAGTTTCGGATTCGCTTACCTTGCATTTGTCTGTTTCCCACGGCATGGATTAGGGGCTCTTTGTGATTTTATTTTTTTTAATTTTTTCACCGCTTTGTTTCACGGAAGGGGTGTTGACAGTTATTTGTTGCTGCGAATCTGTTCCCATTTCAATTTTTTTTTGTTTTAAACATTGTTTGAATTTGGAACCGGTTTTCGATACGTTCGTATTACGTATTCATCGTTTTTTTTTCGGAATTGAGATTTAACGGTTGGACGCGTTTGCTCTTTTGTGGTTACATTTTTTTTAAATCAACGGTTAATTAAAACTTGTTTTATTAATATTTTACGCCTCTCGGTTCTTGAATGAAGTGGCTGCTATCAAAATACAAATTATTTATGCAGGTTTAAATATAATTTGTTGAGTTTAATCATACATAATTTTTTTATATGACCATGTAGGTATTTAAATATTACAAAATATTAAAGGAACAAATTTAAAGGATATAAAAATTTAAAGTATTCTATAATAAAGAAACATTTGAAATTTTCAATCATCATTCTCCTGCCCTTATCCCACTCTAAGTGGAGTCGGCACAACATGTTATAAACATATCACATGAGACGGCTACGTATTTTCCAATCGGCCGCTTGCCTGATGTCAGTTTACCTTAGTTGCCTTTTACGTCATCTTGGTAAGAAATGAGGGTGATGTATTCTATTCAGCCGGATACCACACGGTGGTCGTTTACCATTATTAATATCCTTTATATTTGTTATTTTCTTATAATTAATAATAACTTGTATTACTTTTTATTCTATATATCATACAAGTTAATTAATTTGTCAAATATCTTTTCTGATTATGTCATTCATGTTTAAAGTAGGTATACCTTTTTCTTACAACAAAAATGTACGAGCTATATCTATCTTAAATAACTTACACGCTAATACTGTGAAAGTAATCAAAAACGGTCCCAAGAATGCTTAAATGTAATCTAATTAAAAAAAAATGATTTTCGGATACAATTTTTTTACAAAAAGATACAAAGAATAACATTTAAATACATTAAAAAACCAAGCATCGTATTAAGCATTTCATACTAACAATCAACAAGAATTTCTGGATAAGAACATATAAAAATAAAATTTAATATTATCGTTATTATATTTTTTTGTTTGGTATTTAGAAAAAAATCGAATTTAATTGTATTCTAAAATACTCAGAATATACCTATTTTTTTATAATCGCCTTCATTTATAGAATTGATGTTCGAAATTCAATTAGTAATAACATATCAATAATTAAAAAATTCATTACTTTTTTTTAAATAAACATTTCTCTATATATTATTTACCAAAAATCATATAGAAATATTGACATATATGTGGTATTATGTAAGTTGTTCTTTGCCTTGTTATTTAATACAAAAAAATTAAACATCTATTCCTTTCTTTCACGCACGCTTTACGCTACGTTGGAACGAGACAGCAACAGCAGCAATCGCCTTCCGCAGACTCTACCATGAGCGAGCGGTCTCTTGTCCCATTTGCGCTGGTAAATATTAATTATAAACTTATATTATTTATAAATATCAATATATTAGTTGAATAATTATATTCTTATTTACTCGTAGATAGAAAATTCTTCTTTCTTAGTGAATATTTAGAATATATAATCTCGTAAAAGTATTATTATTTTAACTGAGAAATTTAAAACGTATGTAAAATTTTGAAGAAATGTGGGTTGCTCATTATTTTATACGTATTGGTAGTCATCATCCTCCTGCCCTTATCCCACTCTAAGTGGGGTCGGCACAACATGTCTCAAACATGTTGTCATATGATTTGGCTGCGTTTTTACGACCGGCCGCCTGCCTGACATCAACTTACCTTAGTCGTATTTTACGACACCTCGGTTTATACGTATTGGTAGTATTTTACGATATATTTTACTTGTCCTACTTAGTGCCTATTTCACAAGTTACTGATAAAGTGTCGGATAGTTAACCGACAACTAAACTAAGTAGCAGATAAATATCTTTAAAAAGAGACTCTAAAAAGTGAAAATTAAAAAAATATATCATTTTAAAATACTCATTTGCTATACAGTAGATAAACAAAATAACAGCCACATGATCTAGCTGTTAACATATTAGGGACTTTAAGTGCTGAATAAGCCTGTCAGAAACCTGAGAAACGCTAAATTCCGAGATATGCGTCAGATATGTTCCGAATAAGCTAACTGACAGTTTATTGGTAACTTGTGAAACAGGCCCTTAGACTTGAGAATTAAAAATTTACCTACGTTATATTTCTCAGTTTTCGTTATATTTCCCGTTAATTTCGCCTCGGAATCCGAACATAGGTATGGCGGTTACTACATATTTAAAAAATATATTTAAGTGAATATATTTGTGGTTTTGTTATATATATCTGCTTAGAAAAGCTATATATCGTTAATAATTAATGCTCTACAAACACTATAAACTCACTATAATTATAAATGACTGTTAATTTGCCATAACTTAATAGCCGTGTGGTATCAGGCTGAGTAGAATAGACCACCCTCATTTCTTACTGAGGTGTCGTAAAAGGCGACTAAGGTAAGTTGACGTCAGGCAGGCGGAAGTCGCAAAATCATGTGACAGCATGTTTATAACATGTTATGCCGAGCCCATTTAGAGTCGGATAAGGGCAGTAGGATGATGAATTTGAATAAAAGTAGTATCGTGAGTTGATTATAAGATATTTTTCATTAACTCTCAACGTTTACTCTGCGCACGCAAGAAAAGCTTTCAATTTTGCTGTTTTCGCAATATTTTTATTGCTGCTTCTCTCCTATTCATCTTAGCGTGATGTTATATAGCCTATAGTCTTCTTCGATAAACGCCGTGTGGTATCCGGCTGAATAGAATAGTACCATCCTCATTTCTTACCGAGCTGTCGTAAAAGGCGACTAAGGTAAGTTGACACACCGTGTGGTATCCGGTTAAGTAGAATAGACCACCCTCTATCTTACCGAGCTGTCGTAAAAGGCGACTAAGGTAAGTTGACACACCGTGTGGTATCCGGTTAAGTAGAATAGACCACCCTCTATCTTACCGAGCTGTCGTAAAAGGCGACTAAGGTAAGTTGACACACCGTGTGGTATCCGGTTTAGTAGAATAGACCACCCTCTTTCTTACCAAGGTGTCGTAAAATACGACTAAGGTAAGTTGATGTTAGGTAGGCGTTCGGTCATAAAAACGTAGCCAAATCATGTGACAACATGTTTATAAGTAGTGCCGACCCCACTTAGAGTGGGATAAGGGCAGGAGGATGATGAGTCTTCTTCGATAAATGGACTAGGTATCTTACACTGAAATAATTTTACAAATCGGTTCAGTAGTTCCTAAAATTAGCGCGTTCAAATAATCAAACAAATTAACTCTTCAGCTTTATATATTACTATAGATATAAAAGTCTGCTTAATAGCTAAACCACTGGAGTATAATTGGTTTAATTTTCTACAACTTACGCTTTTACTTACTATGATATCTATCTCCTAGATATCCGGTTCTTAACACCGAAACAACGACGATATAAAATAGTTACTCAGGACATTTACCGGTGTCTGTAGATCTGTACCAAAAGTGATTTGATGACGTGAGTGTTCTCTCATATGTTTTTAAGCAGAGATCTTAGAATAATAACTGTATTGACATATTAATTGATTTATAAATTCACTTAGGATGATTCAATTAAACTAAGTAAAACATGTTTAGACTTGGCCGGGCTTGTATTTGCCCTATTCTATATACTGTATAATTATTATAACATATTACTAAGCGACAAAAGTTCTATAAGCCTGTTAGATAATTAGATTTCGGTTTTTAAAATCCAATATAGTGATTTTATTATTCAAAACCGTGTGTTTTTAGATGCATAGAAATTTCATTAAATCAAAATAATCTTTATTCAAATAAGCTCTTTCAAGCACTTTTGAATCGTCAAGGATCAATATGATTAATGAAGGTACAACTGGTTCGGAATGTTGCTCTTACCGAAAAGAACCAGAAAGGAACTCAGCGGTCAATCTTTTTAACATTTTTAATTTTCTATTATTAACCCCAATCTTGTATGAATCTGAACGGAATTATCAAATCCAGACATTTTTATCATCCAATTAATGTTCAATTTCGTAATATGTTTTACGTATAAGCATATCTTTTACACTTTATTTAAACCATCTGTGACTGGTCTAGTATAGATTGCAGAATTTGATTGTAGAAGCGAATACCGAGACGAATGAGTTGCTTAATTCAAATTCAAATTTTTTCATTCACGTGTACTTGTAAACAAGTGCTTTTGAATCGCCAATTCTACTGCTCGGAAAGCTGTTCCTACCAAGAAGAGCCAGCAAGAAATTTCGGCGGTTGCTCTTTTCAACATAATTCTTATACCTAGTTACATTAAGTCGACTAAATATTCCTCAACATTACGCTTTTTTATAAGCTTCTCTTTCGTGTTTTTAAACTGCTGTAATGGCAAAGCTAAAATTGATTGCAGAATTTTATTATAGAATCTTATACCCAGACCCACAAACGAATTTCGTACCTTTGCAAGGCGCAAGCTCAGTTCCAACTTTGTATATTATATACATCACCTATCGTTCTATAACTCTATATTTTTGTGTACAAAAGTTAAATTGCTTATAATGTACTGTGAAGCAAGTGTAAGAATACTTTTTTTCTTAAACTTCTCTCGCAGGGAATCTAACTCTGCTGAGTCGCGACACAGGTATCACAAGCTTTTTGTGACCTCTCGTATGTCTATATACGTTAAACTACGTCAGCCAACTACGTCAATTCAACGTTTTCTGTTCAAAGTAGCTATCAATAGACCTATTTATCTATCGGTGATCTATTTATTTAATGCTTTATCTATTACCTAATTAATAAAATTATTTTGCTATAATCCGCGATGAAGTAAAGTAGAAAATATATATAATGCTAAATGTAGAGTGGACAATCCGTTTTCATATCTGATACGTCAAAGATTCGTAAAAACACTTGCACAAACCTCCACCACTGCCACCACAATACACAAGCACTACATACGTTCACTATCACAAACTCAACAATCGTTTCGCCCCGCAACCGAAGCATCATCAGGAGATAGACTCTACGACCAAAATCGCAAAGCCATTCTATTTTACTCCATCGCTGAGAATGTAAAAGTAAGTAGCGGCCTGTTACTACTGAGAATCCCACTGCTGAGAATAGGCCTCTTCTCTCCGTTCTTGGAGAGAAGGATTGGAGCTAAGACCTACCACGCTGCTCCAATGCGGATTGGTAGGACATATCTCCAGAATTCTCTAGAGATATACAGGTTTCCTCACGATGTTTTCCTTCACCGAAAAGCGTGTGATAAATTGCAATTGTCAATTAGACACATAAGTTTTAACAGAAAAACTCATTTGTGTCTGCCCGGTTTTGAACCCGTGATCTCCTCGAAAGAGTCGCACGGTCACACCGCTGGGCTACCACAGCTTATGGTCTCTCTGATCTCCGCAAAGTAACACCTAATTCTATAAATTATTGCCTAATGCTTTCTAATACTACAATTTCCTAACAGCCGCCACAGCAGTCGCCGTCGGGGGACCCCTCCATTGGCGACCGCAGCACAATGTTGCCCTTCGCACTGGTAAATTTCCTGAATAGCCTGAATATCGATGTAATTATTTTTTTCTTTCTTCTCTATTTTCTGCTTTGCGGGAACTCATTTGATGTATCTGAACGTCAGAAACAACAAAAGACCAAGTCGATTGTATTAACTTTTCAGTAGCAAAAAACTAATATATATATTTTTTTGTAGAAGTAGGCTTTACTTTGCAGAAACTTCATAAGATAAATTGGCCCGACTTGGCCGTTGGTGCAGTGGGTAGTGACCCTGCCTTCAGCTCCGCGGGTCGCGGGTTCGATTCACGCTGAACATTTTCTATAAATGAATTTGTTGGTCTTCCAGCCTAGGTGTATATTTGTATTTGTATGTATTTAAAAATGTATAAGTATATATTCACCAGCTGTCTGTCTACCATAACACAAGTAATAAGTTACTTACTTTGGGGACGGACGACCGTGTGTGTAATTGTCCCTTATATATATTATTATATTAAATTATAATCCCTTCTGTTAGTGGTACCTACAAAAAATATTCACACTCAAATTCAAAATATACTCTTCTGTTATACCTAACTATTGAAAATCGTCATTATTCTCCCGCCCTTATCCCACTTTAATTGTGGTCGGCATAACATGTTTTAAACATGTTGTTACTTAAGTTAGCTAGTTATATTAACACCGGTCGCCTGGCTGACGTCTACTTTTCTAATTACGACACCTCGGTAAGAAATGAGGGTCGATCTTTTTTAATCAGGCGTTTACCACACGGCGGGTCAACTTACCTTAGTCGCCTCTTACGGCGCTTCGGTAAGAAATGAGAAGGGTCTATTCTACTCGGCCGGATACCACACGGCAATATTGAAGATGTAACATATTGTATCACACATCAACAAAATAATACATTTGTTCTTATAACAATAACACGTGCAAAATATTCAGACTTCAAAAGCTGCACATACTATCAAGGCATTAATGACAATAAAAAACATTGATATTCTAGAAAAACCTTCTATTCAACGCAACAAACAAATTCAAATATAATTGATATTACAGTATTAAAAATCTATTATATAAGGCCGCCGGTAATGATAGCCTAGTTAACCTACATATTATCTGCGGAGGCGTAAAGTCCCAACTAGATATAGCGGTTCAAACGCTGCGGTTTTAAACGGCTATAAACCGCTTAAATTGAAAGATGTCTTAGATGTCATTACTTATTGTTTTAATCAATCAATTGAAACTATCTTTTGAAATGAAAATAAACATTAAATGAAATTAAAATGTATATAATTGAAAGTAAATAATAGTTTTCTGATATTCCTGAATCGAATTCATGACAAATGCAATGAGCATATACTTTCACTGTTGAATAAAAGTATTTTTAAAGGATTTCCTCGATACATAAAATAATATTGTGATGTCATGTAACTTTATAACTTGTATATTTTAATAACTTTTTTTTTTTTAAATTTCTCTGCTTATCTCACTTATATAATTATGATGAAAGTTTGCGAGTTTGTAAGTAGATATCGCATTGACGCTGCAACGTTCAAATGTATTTATACTAAGTTTTGATTGGTGTCAATTTTGTAACACTAACAAACACTTCATTCCTTGAAAATTCATGCTACTTTAAGATATTTATTAACAATTTTATTTATTACATAAACTTTCACGTTAGGAGAAGCCGCAAAATTGGCAGTTGAGATAATACGCACTTTTAGTTTAAAACGCGCGCAAATATCGCTTATCTGGACTTGTCCTAAACATACCTACCTCAGTACATCACGTAATACGCATTAGCTATAAAAGAATCACTTTGCATTTTGTGCAATAAAAACGAGTATGTAATGTTTTCAATGGTACACTTGAAGTAAAATATAACTTGTATTCGCGACGATTAAGGAAAAAATAGATAATATATTTAAAGGACATAACACCGCCGTGTGGTATCCAAGTAAATAGAAAACTCTCATTTTTTACCGAGTTATTGTATAAGGCAACTACGTTAAGTTGTCAGGCCGGCCGGTAGTAAAATAACTAGCCAAAACAGGTCATCTTCCTCCACTTATCCCACTCTAAGTGGGGTCGGCACAACATGTTGTCACATGATTTGGCTATGTTTTTTACGACCGGCCGCCTGCCTGACATCGACTTACCTTAGTCGTATTTTACGACACCTCAATAATAAAGAGGGTGGTCTATTCTACTGAAACGGATACCACACGATGGATCAACTTACCTTAATCACCTTTTAACACTCGGTAAGAAATGAGGGTGGTCTTTTCTACTCAGCCGGATACGATACGGCATATATGTCACCCATAATACAGTATTAAATTATTTAACTAAGGTATTGAACTGTTTTACCATGGCCAATCACAAACGTAAAACCATAGATAATCAAATGAGTTCTCGTATTTTTTCTTCGCTTTAATGTGAGCTTTATTTTTTCCTAAATTTATACAGCATAGTATTGTTGTCGCAAAAATATCTTGCTTTTTTATTTGCACTTTTAAGACATATCACGTTTATAAATGAACATTTAATTATAAATTATGTATAACTAGCTTTTACCCGCGAATTCGTTCGCGTGTTGTCGTGTAATAGGCCGATAATAGATGGCGCTTTTCAATTTCAACCTATTCCTATAGAATTAACAGAATTTCTATAGCCTATATGTTATTCCGGTGTATAAGGAGTAACTGTGCCAAATTTCATCGGATTCGCCGTGAAAGAGCAACAAACATACATCCATACTCACAAACTTTCGCATTTATAATATTGAGTAGGATTCTGCGCATACTAAATACATAAAAGAAATAATATTTATTCATATAAGCTCTTTCAAGCACTTTTGTATCGTCAAGGATCAATATGATTAATTAAGCTACAACTGGTTCGGAATGTTGCTCTTACCGACAAGAACCAGAACGAAACTCGGCGGTCAATCTTTTAAAGATTTTCAATTATACATTATTAAACCGCATTCTTTTGTGAAGCTGAAAGGATTTTCTAATGCAGGCTTTTTATCATTAAAATAACCTTCAATTTTGTAATATGCTTTACGTATATGCTTTTTATACTTAATTTAAATCTTTGTGTAGACTGGTCTAGTATGGATTGTGGAATTTTATTGTAGAAGCGAATACCGAGACCATCGAATGAGATGCTAACTCTGCCGAGATATTACAGAGGATAACGGTCGCTGTAATTTCTAACTCTGCTGAGCTATAACTGAGTTATAACAGAAGATAACGCTCGCTGTTCAATTTGCTTTAAATTATCTTTATTTAACATATACTTTACTTTAGTTATTATTTTTATTATTGCTAATTTTATGACGTAGTGCTTTAGTATAACTAAATAACAATGCCAGAAATAAATATAAGGAAATATTAATTAAATATATTGTAATAAAACTGAGTAATATAGTAACACGGTTATGTTGTCCCTTACTAAGGTATTGAAACTCACAAGATATTTTTAAGTTCACATTACTCATTACTCCGTAATTCCGTAACCCGTAATTATGTTAAGATAAAAATCTATATTAGGTTAATAAAAAATTATATTAGTTATAATTTTCAATACAGTCAATATTAGCGCTAATAAATCCTAAGTTTTCTCATGGCGTATCAATCTCCAAATATAATACTTTTGTGGTATCGAGATGTCGTAAAAGGCGACTAAGGCAAGTCGACCCACCATGTGGTATCCGGCTGAGTAGAATAGACCACCCTCATTTCTTAACGAGGTGTTCTAAAATACAAATAAGGTAATTTGATGTCAGGTAGGCGGCCGGTCGTAAAGTATGTAGCCAAATCATGTAATAATATGTTTTGGCTACGTATTTTATTTTCTCTTGTAGCAAATTAAGTTACTCTTGAGGTTGACTAATTTAAATACTAATGGTAATTTCGTTTCACAGCAACAAGCGCGGTCCGGGCAGAGCATCAGCGAGCGAACGCTGGAAGAATGCTGGTCGACTCTTCAGCGAGTGAGTTGGCACCTGTTTCAATGCGTATTGTTATCTTCCAAAAGTAGGGGCTACGCGGCGACGGCTCTGTTATTGACGCGTTCGATTTAAATTCCATAATTCTTTTTTTAATTTTTTAATAACCGACATTATAAAATTAAATAACACAATATTAAATATTTAATTTACAAAATTAATTTATGAATTAAACAGTTCAATTTACTGTTATCTATATTATAACAATTTTTTACTTTTTGTGTTATCTCGAGTGCATAGTTTTTAATAACTGACACTATAAAATAACTAGTAGCATTATTTGTCTATTTAATTTCCAAAAAATAATTTATATATTAAACAGTTAAATTTATTATTATCTATATTACATATTTTTACTTTTTGTGTTATCTCGAATGCAAATGTTTATATAGGAACATAGTTTTTAATAACTAACACTAATAAACCTAGTATCATCATTATCGTTTATTTAATTTACAAAAATTAATTTTAAAATTAAACAGTTAAATTTACTATTATCTATATTTTATCATTCTTTTTTTACTTTTTGTGTTACCTCGATTGATTATTTTATATAGTTACATAGTTTTTCGTTTTTTTTTCTTTCTATGTAACCCGTATTTTACTTTACCTTCTTTTTCCTTCTGTTACTTAAAGCTCAACTAAGAGTCAACCTTTCACGAATGAATCCAACTTTGTACATGTACTATTTCGTTTCTCTTTTTTTACAGTTTCATGTATATACATTTCGTAAGTAAATAAAGACTTTTCATTAGTATTTTTTTAATACGATGTGTTTTCAATACTACACTATTTTTATTTTTAATGACTAATTTTGACATTAATTTTATGTTATAACCGAAACAGTTCATCGCAAAATATTTATTTTTAATAACACTTTACACGTCTTTACAAAGCCGTCAAAACGTAGCTCTTGGTTATGGGGTTATTGGTTTTTAACCAATTACTCGTAGTTAATAATATAAGTTATTATTACATTTAAGGAATTTAACATTTTTGTTTTGTTTTCAAAACAAATATTAAAATGAACGCATCCATATTTTTATCGTGTACAGGTCACATAGAGTTATTACACTGGTCTAAGGGAACCATAGACTGCAAATGACAGTGTCATAACAACTATAAAGGAGATGAGACTCATATACCTATATATATAAATGAATGTTTGTCTATATACTAGACCGATATTAATAAGATTTTCAGACAATCTTTAACATGACCCAGGGGATGATTCTGTAAAGTTTGGTGGCGATTGAAGCATTTTTTTTTAAACTGTATTGTTCTGTTTAGAGGGGAATTCGAAATTCGAAAACCACAGCGACGCGTGGTTGTACAGCTAGTTGCGTTTAAAAAAGAGAGACGGATAATAAGTCGCGTTTGCTATCTATTTATTGTCGATGGACACATTTTAGGCTGGTTCTACTGTAGATAATATCTATGGCAGTGATTCTCAACCTTTTTTGTTGCGGCACATATTTTACGATTTCAAAATTTGGCGGCACATAAAGAAAAATATAAAAATTATTTTCTTACTACAGCACACTGCATAAATAGTTTATGACAAAATTTTTAAATATACGATATAAACTAATATATACTACAATAATAACTAAACGTTTATTAAGGGATTAATTACAAGCTAATAATAAAAATATTTTTCTTTTTAAATGATATAATTTAATAATATTAACTGTGTTATATATTTACAAAATTTGGCACACAAAAGTGCGGCACAGTGATTGAGAATCACTGATCTATGGTATAGAAAATAGATCGTATCTCTGACTATCCGTGGGTGGTAAGGGAAACGATTTTTTCTCAACAGGAACTATAAAATATCTAGCTCAATCTACCTTGAATATTCATTAACATTTTCGCATAGGATCGATCAAGATAAAAAATACTGGACGCGATAAAACGCCTCGGGCGTGTTAACAATTTATTTTAATCGAGATTCGCATGCGATTTCTTTTTTTTTTCTCTCTCTCGTATCGGAGGCAGCGCCATCTGCGTAAATGGTGCTTGTATTGTCCAGGAAGTACTTGTACTTGCGCAACATGTGTATTTTATTGAGTTATTGCCGTAACAAATAAAAATAAACAGTATTTTAAGTAATACACACGATTTAAAATGTTACTAACTAGAGTTTCTATATACCTGAAAGTATATTTGCTGAGTTATAATGTATCTGTGACAAATATTATTTCGCTCTTAATAATATTTATTATCTGTAAATTTAATTCTTGTTTTTTTTTTTAATATCTCACCATCAACAACTTGAATTCATCAAAAACTTGAGTGGTTAAAGGTTGTTAAATAAGTAACATATTCTTAATTACTATTTTAATAAAAAAATTAAGCTACTTATTATTATTAAATATACGCCGTGTGGTATCCGGCTGAATAGAATAGTATCACCCTCATTTACCGAGGTGTCCTAAAAGGCGACTAAGATAAGTCGACCCGCTGTGTGGTATCCGGCTGAGTAGAATAGACCAATCTCAATTCTTACCGAGGTGTCGTAAAAGGCGACTAAGGTAAGTTGACCCACCGTTGGTATCCGGTTTAGTAGACTAGACCACCCTCTTTCTTACCGAGGTGTCGTAAAATACAGCTAATGTAAGTTGACGTCAGGCAGGCGGCCGGTCGTAAAAACGCAGCCAAATCATGTGACAGCATGCTTATAACATGTTGGGCCGACCCCACTTAAAGTGGGATCAGGGCTGGAAGATGATGATATTATTATTAATTATAACTAATATTATATTGATATAAAAATACTAATTAAATATATGTATGAATGTATGAAAAAATAGCTGTGGTAGCCCAGCGGTAACACCGTGCGACTCTTTCGAGGAGGTCACGGGTTCAAACCCAGGCAGACACCAATGAGTTTTTCTGTTAAAACTTATGTGTCTAATTGATAATTGCAATTTATCATACGCTTTTCGGTGAAGGAAAACATCGTGAGGAAACCTGCATATCTCTAGAGAATTCTGCAGATATGTGTAACCTACCAATCCGCATTGGAGCAGCGTGGCAGGTCTTAGTTCCAATCCTTCTCTCCAAAAACGGAGAGAAGAGGCCTATTCTCAGCAGTGGGTTAGTAACAGACCGCTACTTTATATGTATGAATTATTTTATTGTTTGTGTAACAAAAACGAATCTACATTAAAAAGTATAAAATAGACCACAGACAAAGTTACTATCTCTTATATAAATGGCTACACACATTAGCATCGTGTAACATGCAAAACGCACAGGTGAAAAAATAAAGTCGGCCCCTTACGTCGGACGCGAAACGGAAAAATGTACAAAATGAGAACTGTTTTGTAAAGAGTACTTGATCTTTTGGTCAAACGTAAAGAATCCGCCATGTGTAGAGACGCTTTAATTTAATATTCCATTTTCAAATTTCTACAACAATATTAGTATATCAGAGACAATAATGACGTTTTAAATTTTTTTGGTATACTAGTAAAACGGTATTGTATTTTTAAATCACTATAGCGGAATTATTTTTGGTAAATTATAAAAAGTAAATTTTTTAAATAATATAATTTTTTTTTTAAATAATAGGGCAGGTGGGGCTCTATCCTAGGTATTTTCACCTCTAAAGACCGCCCGTTTCCCAAATGAACTACCATGACTTAACATTTGACAGCGAAAAATTGTGATTGTATTCAACGATTTTTCTCCCCCAAAACCCCCAAAACCTTAATTAAACTTAATTTTTCGTAACGAGTTTCAAAAATTACTGTTTTAAATACGCGCAACATGTTATAAAAATATTGTCACACACATACGACCGGCCGCCTTCCTGACGTCAACTTACCTTAGTCGCCTTTTACGACAACTCGGTAAGAAATGAGGGTGGTCTATTCTACTCAGCCGGATACCAACACCGCTTAATTATTCTTCTTCTTCTAAAAAATTCTTTCAATGGAATCTATCCATTTATCGAGGAAAGCTATAGGCTATAACACCACGCTAAGATGAATAGGAGAGGAGCAGCAATAAAAAAAATTACGATAACGGCAAAATTCAAATCTTTCCGTGCGTGCGCTGAGTAAGAAGTAATAGTTATTCAAAAATCATGTATTACAAAATTGTTCCTCTCTAAAAGTTCTAAATAAACGACAGCATATGTTTAGCTTTTAAGGTTAATCCACTTTAATCATTTTAAAGGTTATCAAAAGACTATATTATGGTTTTAGTCTTTCCAAGCGGGCGGACCCGCTGGCGATTGCTAGTATATTATAATTTTACTTATCCATATTTAAAATTTTTATTGCATACATTACTCTATGCATATTTGTTCCTCAACAAAAGCACTTGACGTTGAGCGTTGTCGAAAAAAATACACATTTGCATGTCGATCCGCAATGAATTTATTGTTATTGCCGCGAGATTTATTTGAGGGCGGCTTACCGAAAAAATCTTAAGAAAATGACCGCGTTCCGAATTTAAAATTTAAATTTCGATTGTTTTTCTGTAGGAAATTGAGACGATTTTGACGTCCGCTTTTCAGCTTGCGACATGTGTGTTTTTGGTTTTTGGTTGGTTTTTTTTACTTTATAATACCACGGGCGTGTGTCTTAAATACTGTTCGCATCGCGTTAGTAAATCAATTCGGCGTTTTACTTTTTTAGGCGTTCTCAGAAATAAGGTTGTTTCAATCCGCAAATATCTTTCTCTTTCGGTATTTAAGTTACAGAGTAGAAAATATTTATATCTGGCTATCGGACTAGAAAAAATTTATAACGGCTGAATAGAATAGTGGCACCCTTAGTTCTTACCGAGGTGTCGTAAAATATGACTAGGGTAAGTTGACGTTAGGCAGGAAGGAAGGTCGTAAAAACACAGCCACATCATGTGACAGCATGTTCATAACATGTTGTGCCGACCCCACTTAGAGTGGGATAAGGGCAGGAGGATGATGACTAGAAAATATTCATCTTAAGTAATTATATATTAGTAGCATCTTTCATCTATTTATTTTACCAAAATTAAATAATAGATTAAATTGTTAAATTTATATAAACTTTTTCTTTTTTTCTATATGACCCGTACGCTCTTTTTTCTTCAATTCTTATCCTTTCCTTTCTATAACTCAAATGTTGACTGGAAGAGATTCCAGGATTAAGGAATAAGTCCGCCTTTATACACATGCTTTTTTAATTCTTTAAAATTATTGGGTATTTTATCGATGAAAATTTTATATTAGGCTCTAACTTGCAATTGAATTTATGCAAATGTTAGTTACATAGTATATTTATATTTAATAAATTTATGTCTGTTATATTTCATCATTCTCCTGTTTTTATCCCACCGTAAGGGTGGGTTGCTATAGTTCTATATGGTCTAGCATAGGTAATCTAAAGGGTCAATAGGTTTAAATTAAGTGTAAGAGATATGCTTATACGTAAACCATATTACACAATTGAAGTTATTTTGCATGAAAAAAATGCTTGGATTTAAATATCCTTTCAGCATCATACAAGACTGTTAATAATGTAAAATTGGAAATGTTTAAAAGATTGACCGCCGAGTTCTTTCTGGTTCTTCTCGGTAAGAGCAACATTCCGAACCAGTTGTAACGTCATTAATCATATTGATCCTTGACCATGCAAAGGTGCTTGAAAGAGCTTATTTGAATATAACTTTTTTACTATGCTTTTTTTTTAAACTGAAAAAGTTAAAACGTTAATTAAATTGTACTTTAAGCGGGTTTTGCTATAACATCTTGTAACAAGGAGCCGGGAGGGTCGGTAATTATGAAAAGTGTCCGAGGGAGGAAAAATCGTCGCGGAGACGTTTAAAAAAACGTCTCTAACGACCGAAAGGCTTTTAAACTTAATAGGTTTCGAAAGATTCTCGGCAACCGCTTTTTTATGAAGCTGGTAATAATATGACTTTTTTCCTAGAATACGAGGAATAGTGTTGGCGAATGAAATTTTTAATGGATTTTAATCTTTCACAACACCTTGATGACTGGCCCGTTGGTGCAGTGGGTAGTGACCCTGCCTTCAATTCCACGGGTCGCGGGTTCGATTCCCGCCGAGAGCCAACATTTTCTAAAAAAATGAATTTGTTGGTCTTTGAGCCTGGGTATATATTTGTGTTTAAGTATGTATTTAAAAAATATATAAGTATATATTCACCAGTTGTCTGTCACCCATAACACAAGTATTAAGTTACTTACTTTGGGGACGGACGACCGTGTGTGCAAGTGTTCCATATATTTATATTATATATATTTATATTATATTATTACCATAACACTAGAATTTATAAAGAAATACATTTTAACTGTAACATTGAAAGAACCTTAAATTTTTTTTTTGGTAAATAAAAAGAGGATTGTTAGTATTTATACTATAACAATATAGAGAAATAAAGAATATATCTGTTGCTTTTTTTTATGTGTGATTAGTCAAATATAAGCATACAAGTTTCATCATTTACGTTATTGTTATCATTTACTTTATTATTTATTATTATCATTTACTAGCAATCGCCAGCGGCTCCGCCCGCGTGGTAGGTTAAAACCGTAATATAGTCTTTCGATAACCATAAAAATGGTTAAGTGGTTAACCTTAAAAGCTAGACATATGCTCTCGCGGACATTTATTTAGAACTTTTAACTTGCTTAGTTTTAAAGATTTGAGCATACATAGAGATATAAGGACAGACAGAGAAAGCGACTTTGTTTTATACTATGGAGTGAAGTTTAGCTATTATTTTGATAATTGTCAAATTTTTTACCATATTTCACCTTTTTTTTTATTTTTATTTATTATCCAATATAATGAGACATAATATAAACACACCTTTCAAAAACCACGCAGGGTTTATATGAAGGTGTGGAATTCGCATTATTTTTCTAAATCTATGTCTAATAATATAATTTTTTAACCACGTTTTATAGTGACTTGGCGGAAGCGTGGTCAATAAATAGTATTTTATGTCCGTCCCCTGGTTCTAAGCAACCTCTCCACTAATTATCAGCCAAATTGGTTTAACTTTTCTTGAGTTATAAATAGTGTAACTAACACCACTTTCTTTTATATATATTTAACTGTAATATTGACAGAATCTTACATTTTTTTCATCATCTTCCTGCCCTTATCCCACTCTAAGTGGGGTCGACACAACATGTTATAAACATGCTGTCACATGATTGATCTTAGTCGTATTTTACGACACCTCGACAAGAAAGAGGGTAGTCTATTCTACTAAACCGGATACTACACGGCGAGTCAACTTACCTTACCTTACTTAGTTACCTTAGTCGCCTTTAACGACACCTCGGTAACAAATGAGGTTGGTCTATTCTAATCAGCCGGATACCACACGGCTATGGATCATAAATTGTTGATTTTTTTTAATATTTTAATTGCCCAGCTTAACTCTTGCCATAGAGTTTATCTTTTTTTCGCGGCCCATAACTCAAGCGAAGGAAAACGTTTTTTGGGCAAACTTGAAAATTTATTTCGCAATTAGCGGTGAGACACTCTTAACTTGTCGAGACATTATTAGAAAACTTTCTTATAGCTCGTAAAAATTACTCCTTTTTTCGGACACCTGCTCGCTGGTGAATTTTTAACCCAATAAAAGTTTAAGCAACATGTAATTATTAGTATATACATATCTATATAAAGCATTTTAACAAGCTATTTAAAATTTCTTAACAAATATGCAGGTTTCCTCACGATGTTTTCCATCACTGAAAAGCGTGTTATAAATTGCAATTATCAATTAGACACTTAAATTTTAATAGAAAAACTTGGTACCTGCCCGGGGTTTGTACCCCTCACCCCTCAAAAGAGTGGCACGGTCTCACCGCTGGGCTATCACAGATATTTTTTTATTATATTATATATATAATATTTTGTATTATGGTCCGCCGCAAAGTAACGCATAATTCTATAAACCTAACATTTACATTATCAAAATGAAAATGGATTGGGTTTAATATTACAATAAAGTGTTGAAATTCAAATATGGCGACACGACAATCGTTTAAAGTGAAATGTTAACAAACACTGTAAATTGGCGGAAAAACATCAACCCCTGGGAGGTAGAGTTAGAGAAAAACTGTACAAAAATTACATTTGTTTACACTGCGACCAGCAGTTTTGATCCGTTGATACTTTCTTCCAATTAATAATTTAATAAATGGTAGGTGTATGTGGTGTAGTAATTTCAGAATGACAGTGCTATAGTTGATGTTACAGAAACTTAGAAATTATAATGATTACATAATATTAGGCAACGTCCATGAGATCAGAGATAAAGATGAATGAAAGAAAGAAAAGAAATGTCCGAATTATATTGCAATAACCAGCTCTGTCATGTAAATCTATGGAATGCTAATTGTACGAAGCACAATTTGTTCTCATACATTATATGTACGGTAACGTTTCTCAAATCACGACTACTATACAACACACATTCACAACGATAATCTCAATGATTATTTTTCCCTGTAACTGATAGCATTTGTACTACAGAATTACAAAAAAATATTCCATGAATCATCGATGATGATAGAATTCGATGGTGTCTATTCTGGCACGTTAGCCACAAGATTAAGTTGAAAGTGTAGGTCGCAATGTGTTTGTTCTTGCATCTAGATCAGAAACTTAGTAATATTCCTTATATTGAGTTCACAGGTCGTCATTGATTAAACATAATTCAATAATCAACGTCACAATAATTTAATTTTTTTTTTTCAAAATATTCTTTATTCAAATAAACTTGTAAACAAGTGCTTTTGAATCGTCAACTCTACTGCTGGTTCTGAAAGCTGTTCCTACCGAGAAGAGCCAGCAAGAAACTTGGCGGTTGCTCTTTTAAAAATATAATTCTTAACACTATTTACATTAAGTCGTAACTGTCTTGTACAGGTTCAAAGAGAGCTATATATACACATTCTTTTCTTTTAAATTATCATTTTTTAAACGGCCCCAACGATTTTCATGAAACTTAGTATTTGGAGTGAAAACTATAGCAAGATATCATTCTAAAACAGTTTCGTTTTATTCCTGTTTTTGGACAATAAAAAAACTGCTTAAATAGAAACAGAAGTTATTTGCTGTCATTTGTAAAGTTGTGATAGCTCAATGAGGAAAAGGTGGACTAAAAAGTTAAAATACCCCGGATTAAGTCGCACATGTCACTGGTCCTCTCTTTCTTTTTTATTTTTTTTAATTGCATTTTTTATATCTTTTCAAAAATTAACAGGTCACCAAGCCAGTTAATAATTACCTTATTCAGTATCAAGATATCCCGTGCGCTGTATTCCGTAGCTAATGGCCTATAGACGGTAAAAATGCGACGGCGAAAGATAAAAATTAGCCGAAATTAAAAGTGCTAACGAACGCCATTCTGTTTCTTGCCTGCCCCCTGCCTAATTCTTGCCATTTCCACCTATTTCTTGCCTTATTACAAAACATGAATTTCGCAGACTATATAAATTGATGTAAATTAAAGTGGACTTGGAAGATAAATTTGCTTTTGGTACAGACTAATTTAGATAGAAATTTGTAGTTTTAAAAGCTCCTTTCATTGCCTATATCTATACTAATATATAAAGATGAAGAGTCTGTTTGTTTGTTTGAAAGTGCTTATCTCAGGGACTACTGGCCAGATTTTTAAAATTCTTTGAGTGTAAGATAGTCCATTTAATGGGGAAGGCTATAGGCTATAACATCACGTGAGGATGAATAGGAGAGAAGCATCAATAAAAAATAAATAAAAATAAAAGTAATAATAAAAATAAAATAAAAGTAATAATAAAAATAAAATAAAAGTAATAATTTAAAGCTTTCCTTGACAGCTAAGTAATCGGTGTAAGTTATTAAAAAAATCTCTTATAATTACTTCACGATAACTACTTTTAAGTTCAAAATTTGAATTCGGGAAAAAAATTGTGACAACTAGTAACGAATAAACTCCAAAAACAGATATCAAATAATCATCATCTTCCTGTCCTTATCCCACTCTAAGTGGGGTCGGCACAACATGTTATGACCATGCTGTCGCATAATTTGGCTGCGTTTTTATGTACGACTGCCTGCCTTACGTCAACTTACCTTAGTCGTATTTTACGAGACCTCGGTCAGAAAGAGGGTGGTCTGTTCTACTAAACCGGATACCACACGGTGGGTCGACTTACCTTAGTCGCCTTTTAAGACACCCCAGTAAGAAATGAGGGTGGTTTATTCTACTCAACCGGATACCACACGGCGGACCGCTTTTAAAGAACGAATAAATTCCAAAAAATAAATACAAAATATCTCCACCTAATATAGATATTCCGTTCTTGTCATCGCTTATAATTTTTTTTACTGACAACTCTATAATTATCTATAGCAAGCAAGCGTGAAACGATTTAATAATGTATTGTAAACGAGCAATGACGTTTCATTGGTTACATAAAAATACCCTACGGCTATGTTTAAACACCCAGCACTTAGAGATCAACCATGCGGCAAAGGTCTGGAATTAGTGCATCTAATGATACCTTGTAAATATACACGTAACGCTGAACTTTGATGTTTGTTGTCAAGTATAGCACTTATTGCGACCTCCGTACTTACCCTCTGTTAAAAGGTTATGAGAGCCTATATTTTCTAAAAATATTTATCTGGTTCTCCGAATCTCAGTGTATTTAAGTCATCATTCTCCTTCCCCATATCTCAGTCTAAGTGGGGTCAGAACAACATGTCAAATAATTTGGCTAGGTAGTTAACGACCGGCCGTCTGCCTTAGTTCAATTTACCTTAGTCGCCTTTTACTATATAATTTATTTTAATATATAATTTTATATATTTAATACGACATCTTAAAATCGAATAATCATCTAAAAATCGTGAAAACCAAAGTTTCATCAAAGGCTACTAAGGCAAGTTGACGTCAGGCAGGCGGCCGGTCATAAATAACTAGTCATAACATGTAACAAAATTTCTACAAATGTGTAAACATCTTTAAAATATGTTCAATCTACCCCACTCTAATTGGGGTCGACACATGTTTTAAAATGTATATATGTATGTATGGTTTTAAATAAGACAGGAAAATGTTGGTGAATTTAAAAGGTGAACGAAGATTAAAGCCTAATCTATAATTTAACTTTAAAAACTATCCGTTTGCCTAATGATATACTTTTTTAACTGGCAATCAAGACCACCTAGAAGACATTCGTAAAAAATGTCGAGAGAACTTGACTTATAAGGAGAGTTATAAAAACGAAACCGGGAAAAAAGCGCGGCAACGGAGAGCCCAATGAAAAACTGCAGCTGTCGCCATCTCGCTTGCACGTGGTATAGCTAGCGACGCGGCAATTTTGATACTTTGGCGAAAAATAAATTCTGTATCGACAATATTCTACGATATATTATAATTTCTTTGATGTTGGTCTGTGCTGTTTCAAAACTAAAGCTATTCCTGGTATAAAATGTAATTTATAAAGAGAAAATTGCCGTCTCTAATATAATAGGCCGCTTTTATCATAAGGTATAGTACCTGACTCTAAGTGGAATTGCACAAAATGTTGTCACATGATTTGGCTAGGTATTTTAAGACCGGCCGCATGCTTGATGTAAACTAATCTTAATCGTATTTTACGACACCTCGGTAAGAAATGAGGGTGGTCTATTCTACTCAGCCGTATACAACTTACCTTAGTCGCCTTTTACAACACCTCGGTGAGAAATGAGATTGGTCTCATTTACTGAGCCGAATAACACATGGCGGGTCAATTTAATTAATTTTTTTTATATATTTTTTTTGTAGTTATTTATTTATTTAGACATATATGCTACATTTGCGAGGATGGCAGTGCGATAGTATAAAACTGTGTGCATATGCTATCGTCACAGTCAAAATTTAGAAAGATATTAATATTAAAAATTTATATTATATTAATTTATATTTTTACCTTTAATTTATTTTTACGCAACCTCGGTAAGAAATGAAGGTAGTCTATTCTATTCAGCCGGATACCATACGGTTATACATGTACATTATAAATAAAATGTTAGAGATGTACAAATTATCACTTAGGGGTATGAAAAATAGAAAAATAACAAATTCTCAGACCTACTGAATATTCATATAAAATATCACAAAAATCGGTCAAGCCGTTTCGGTGGACTATGGTAACTAATATTGTAACACGAGAATTTTTTTCACGGTTTTGTGATACGTGTGATGACTTGTTCTGCGTTTATATGATGTATGACGTTGCCTTCATATACTAGGCATTACAAAGATTCACTTAGCAAGGTAATTCTATTGTCTTCTGTATTAATCTTCATGTAAAACGCCTAAGGCGTCTACATTTCAGTTAATTAGTTAGTCAGTTAGTTCGTTCAATGACGTAACGTGTTAATTTGTTTTGGTCCGATATCGACCCACTTACATACACTAAAGAATGCGACTGAATCATCTCGTGACCACGACCCTGGCTTAAAATATCGACGAAGAAAACAAAGTTATTAAATATCAAGCAAAATTATTACATACTAGCAATCGCCAGCAGATTCGCCCGCGTGGAAAGATAAAACCCTAATATAATAGTTTGATAACCACAAAAATGGTGGGTTAACCTTAAAAACTAGACATATGCTGTCGCGGTCTTTTATTAAGAACTTTTACAGGGAAACAATTTTGTTGTACATGATTTTTGAATAACTTTCACTGTTTATCTAGCGCACGCAATGAAAGCTTTAAATTTTGCCCTTTTTCGTAATATTTTTGTATTGCGTGAAGTGAAGTGAAATTTCGTGAAGAATTGAATCGTTCAGTTTATAATTCTGTCAGTTTATAATTGAAAAATTGATAGCTAAACTCGCGCATTAAAATTATAGAGAAAAATCAAAAGTAAAAATATTTTTTTATTAATACTTTTGTATTGTGGATCGCCGCAAAGTAACGCCTAATTCTATAATTTTTTTATAGACAAATCCATTTTTTACCAATCCAAGGTAGAGGCATCAACTTATAATCAACTTGTTAATTTACGTATAAGTATACCTGTTTATATTCCAAATAAAGATTTCATACTGTGAAATAACCGAAATATTTTACAAGTCTCAAAACTCATCAATCACCTACACTCGAGTTTCAAACTAAGGAACCGCGCGGATATAGCCGACTATAATAAAAAACTTAGCGAGTACCTACACATAAGTGCATTACGATGCCGTACTTCTACAACTACAACTATAGTACTTATAAACAGAACGCCTACGGGCCACGGACCGAGTGCATTGCATTTTTTGCCGCATTTGAAAAATACATTTTGACGATAACACACATATTACAGAGTCATATTTAAAAAAGTTAAATTGTCTATGATAAGTTTATATCGTGATTCGAAAGTTCATATCCGGAAGTGTAGTGTAGTGGTGTGACATATTTCGAGTGACATGAACTGCAAAACTGATTTTTTTCTGACTTATCAATGCAGGTAAAGTACTAATTTAGTTATCGATTAAACCGTTTCAGTATCTTATCTAATTTTCAATACACTGCCATTTTAAACAATATACTCTTTTGTTTATAGATGTTAAGCATTAAACAATCTACCATTTTGTATAGCTGTTAAGATTATAGTTAAATTTGAACTCGTGTTTTAACTGGAAATATATACGTCGCGCAAGCTTCGCATGCGGTTAGGGAAAGTAAGCTAACATAATCGTAAAAGTTCACCGCTGAATGTCAAATTGTGACATTTAGTTTCATTTTTATGTTTATCTAATAAACATCTTTGTTGTACCGTAAAATTGGTTTTTGTTTTTAAAATTCTCGGTTTCTTTAAGACGTTTCTATTTTAAACCCCATTACCAATTCAAACATTTCTGTGACCTGAATTCATCAGATTTTTTAAATTCTGTGAAATTATTAAGTATATTGGATAAGAAAACTTTGTTTTAATGCTTATATTTAACGTCTTTTTCTCTTACCAACAATTTTTTTTAAATCCAAGAGCACAGATTAATTTTTTTACAGCCTAACATTTTATGGCACGTATTTCATATGTAAACTCTAATGTAACTTGATATTGCAATTATGTGTAGAGCTACAGCATAGTTTATCTAAGACTCTCTCTCCTGAAAAAAAAAAAGATGTCTTTACCTCGTAGCAGGATTGTAACAAACTGTTAATTTAAATATTACTTTTTATCAAATCAAATCAAATCAAAATAATCTTTATTCAAATAAGCTCTTACAAGCACTTTTGAATCGTCATGGATCAATATGATTTATGAAGCTACAACTGGTTCGGAATGTTGCTCTTACCGAGAAGAACCGGAAAGAAACTCGGCGGTCAATCTTTTAAACATTTTCAATTTTACATAATGAAACCGCAGATTTCATATTTTCATGTTCGCTTATTTATGCACTGTTTCCAATTTCCCCAACACTGTATTATTTATTGATGTGAATACAAAATGGAGAATAGGTGCCGTGTGGTATCCGGCTGAATAGAAAAGTACCACCCTCTTTTCTTACCGAGGTGTCGTAAAAGGCGACTAAGGTAAGTCGACCCGCCGTTTGGTATCCGACTGAGTAGAATAGACCAACCTCATTTCTTACCGAGGTGTCGTAAAAGGCGACTAAGGTAAGCTGACCCACCGTGTGGTATCCGGTTTAGTAGAATAGACCACCCTCATTCTTACCGAGGTGTCGTAAAATACGACAGAGGTAAGTTGACGTCAGGCAGGCGGCCAGTCGTAAAAACGCAGCCAAATCATGTAACAGCGTGTTTATAACATGTTGTGCCGACCCCACTTAGAGTGGGATAAGGGCAGGAGGATGATGATAATGAAACCGCAGTCCTGTATGAAGCAGAAAGGATTTTCAAATCCAGGCTTTTTTATCATCCAAATAATCTTCAAATTTGTAATATGCTTTGCGCACAAGTACATCTCTTATACTTAACTTAAACCTTTCTGTAGACTGGTCTAGTATGGATTGCGGAATTTTATTGTAAAAGCGAATACCGAGACCATTGAATGAGTTGCTAACTCTGCTAAGTCGCGACACAGATATCATAAGCTTTTTGTGACCTCTCGTATGTCTATGGTCGTGTCTATGGTATTAACCCAGGCCAGCTTGGCTTACGCCTTTTCTCCGAAGGATAAGGTCTCAGGTCTTAAGCACAGAAATAGACGCCCAAATTTTTAACCCTATGGAGGTCTTCCTATTCGGCCATTTATTAAAGCTAAAAATTATCAATTTTACCACATTTAGACAAGGTAAGAAGTAATTAATATATGTAAAGGAGGATGGTCTGTATTCAATATCAAAATTCAAAATATTCTTTCATCATTCTCTTACCTTTATCCCACTCTAAGTGGGGTCGACACAAGATGTCTTCTTCTTCCATTTTCCTCTATCGTTCGTCAACTCTGGTGCCACCCCTCTAAAATGCATATCATTTTTCACACAATCCATCCATATTTTTTTCGGCTTCCCCTATATTCATACATCCATCCACATTCATATTTAAAACTTTTGTTGGTCACATGATTTTCCTCTCTCTCCCTTCTCATTACATGACCATACCAACTTAGTCTCAACCAAAATTCAAGATATTCTTTATTCAAGTAAAATTGTAAACAAGTGCTTTTGAATCGTCAACTCTACTGCTGGTTTAGAAAGCTGCTCCCACCGCGAATAGCTAGTAATAAACTTGGAGATTGCTCTTTCAAAAATATGATTCTTATTACTAGTCTACATTTAGTCATTACTATCTTGTACAGTGTCGAAAAGTAGCTATATCCACGCATTCTTATCATCTAAGTAAACCTCAATAGTAAAGTAGGCTTTCTGTATTAGCCTTTTTTCATAGTGTTCTTAAACTGCTGTAATGCGCGCTGCTTCATACGCGCCAACTTAAGTGTTTAATTTCCCTCAGTATTGCCGAGTTTCTTGCTGGCGCTTCTCGGTAGGAACAGCTTTCCGAACCAGCAGTAGAGTTGACGATTCAAAAGCACTTGTTTACAAGTTTATTTGAATAAAGAATATTTTGAATTTGAATTTGAATATTATAGTAGGTTTTTCCCTGTTTCCGAAAGGTAATTGGATTTTTTTTATTCTTTACAATACCTTAGTATATAAGGTTTGACAAATAGACAGACTTTCGCATTAGTATAGTTTATCTATAAACTTCTACCTTTGCGGCATTAGTATCACAAGTTTTTTTTTAAAATTACATATAAGATGTCTTGAAATATTTTTATTTTTGTGCCTGTTATTGAAATATAAACGTTATGTATTTTTAAACATTTTTTTTCTTTGATAATTAAACGCAGAGTTTGCGGTTTGTCAAATAATTTCCTGTTGTGCTAATCTATGCGTTCAAACCTGTTTTACAGTAAACATGGTTTTTATTTACCATTAAAACGTACTTCTATTATTATAACTAATTTTATATGTTTGATAAATATTTTCTGTGTATTTAAGTTAAAAGTCCAATTTGTTAAAGGTTGTTCCTTACCAAAATATTAAAATTTAAATTCTACCCTAAATACTATTCTAACTAAATCTAACCCTATCCTAAATTCAAATTTAGGATAGGGTTAGAACCTTGTTTGAAAATCATCATCCTCTGCCCCTATCCCACTCTAAGTGGGGTCGCCACAAAATGTTACAGCAGCATACAGACAATTCGAAAAAAAAGTACTAGAGACGAACTAATATCGAATAAAATCCTCCTGTCCTTACCCTACTCTAAGTGGGGTCGGCACAAAATGTTATAAACATGTTGTCACGTGATTTAGCTACGCATTTTACGACCGGCCGCCTGCTTGACGTCAATTTAATTTTGTCGTATTTTACGACACCTTGGTACTAAAGAGGGTAGTCTATTCGGATTATATTATGGTCAATTTATCGAGGATGGCTATAGACTATATAACATCACGCTAAGATGAATAGCAGAGGAGTAATAAAATATATTGCAAAAATTCTTTTATAGAAAATGTTGGCCCTCGGCGGGAATCGAACCCGCGACCCGCGGCGTCGAAGGCAGGATCTCTACCCACTGCGCCACCGGGCCAGTCAAATCCTTTCCATTCCATATTTATTTTTATTTTCCATGCTATCTATCAAATTTCGCGCCCTTGACGATGTTTCTGGTTCGCTTGTTCCATCCGATGACACTGTAAAATCTTTAAAACCGCCAAATATTATAAATTTAGAAGCAAATAACGCCTTCCTTTACCTACATTTATATATAGCCCTTACTGCGCATTTCGTATCGATAAAAATAAACTCCTTTTGTCCATCCGTACGTTGTCAAGGTTCAGTTCAGTATTGTCGCAAAAAATAACGCTGAGTTATATACTAGGGTGGCCATTTTATCGAGAATCTCATTAAAATCAGAATCAGTTTCCGCCGCGATAATGTCTTGTAAAGAGCTCATGAATAAGTGCCCCGGATGATTTCTAAACTAATCGAGCTAACCCGATAGAATAAGGCGTGAATATACCCGCTTTCTATACATTAACTATGAATATTACTCAGGATATAAATTTAAACATCTTAATAAAAATATATTTTTATAATAAATATACTTGTTAAATAATTGCGCAATGCAGTCTAAGAAGAACGTATTTAATTTTTTGGCAATTCTTTTATAAATTTAAAGTCAATTTGTGTTAATTTCGAATATGGTTGTAGAAAAGACTTTCCAATTCTGCTCTGAAGTCTGATTTCCGAATCGTTTGATAGTACTTTTTCCTTTTTTCTTTCCTCAGTTAGTTTCCTTTTACTTAGTTTCCTAAGTAAAACGATAGTTAACAATGTACTAGTGAGTGTGCAGTTCTGGTGGCGCTTAGAACTAGTTTTTAGCGTTCGCGTTATTAAGCGGAAATATTCAAAATATTCTTTTTTCAAGTAAACTTGTTAACAAGTGCTTTTGAATCATCAATTCTACTGCTTAAAAATGCTCTTACCGAAAAAAGCTACCTAGAAACTCGGTGGTTGCTCTTACTATAACTATAATGTAATTCTTATAACTAGTTACATTTGGTCATGGCTATCTTCCATAAGGTCGAAGAGAAGCTATATCCGAGCTAAGTTATCATTTATGTAATACTTGTATGCAGATTTTATTTCATCGTGAATTATAGAAAATTAATTTAAGCTTTACTTCTGTTCCATTCTTTAACTTTGACAGACATTCGCGAAGTCATGTTAACATATTAGTAGCATCTTTTCATCTATTTATTTTACCAAAATTATTTAATAGATTAAATAGTTAAATTTATATAAACTTTTCCATTTTCTCTATATGAACCGTACTCTCTTTCTTCTTCAATTTTTGTCCTTTTCCTTCCTACCTTCCTTCATTATTACTCAAAAGTCGACTGGAATAGATCCCTTTTATGGATAAGTCCGCCTTTATACATGTTCTTTTTTAAATTTTTCTTTCTCTTTTCTAAATATATGTATAAAAAGAAATAAATAAATAAACATAAAGGTTAAAAGAAATCACGACATTAAGGACAGTTTCGTAAAATACAAAACAACTGGCCACAATAACTTTTATCATAGTATTCTTTAAGGACATTGTTACAATAAATTATTAATAAAGAGTAACATTTATAACTTTTTTATCACACAGAGAAAAGTCAAGAGTAATCTACGACCTTGGAGAAACCCGGTATTATAAAGATCTTATAATTATTGTAATCTTTTTTTTCGGCGGGTAGGCGCATAAAAGTGACACGTTTTTTAAACAAGCTCTCTCCTAATTTTAATATTTTAATTTGAAATCATAAATAATTGGTATTGTTATGCATTAATATTCACTGTACCTACCAGTAGTATATCTCCATAAAGTTTTTCCATCACTCTGATATCCCTTCAATTATTTTTCACTAATCACTGTGACTAAAAGTTGTTATCAAAAATGGAAGCTATTAAACACTCAATGGATGAGTTGGCTCAACACTTTAATACCAGAATGGCTGAGTTCCAGCAAAACCTCCAGACTGCTATACCGGCCACTAGCCCAACGTCAAATCTGTCTGCCCAGTTTGGTATGTTCAGAACCTTTGTTTTATCATCTCTAGAGGGACTTCAGCTACAAGTTGAGCTACTCTCTAAGCAATTAGATAATTTTGAAACAAGAAGCAGGCGTAAAATACTTCTTATCCATGGAGTCCCAGAAACCAAGAAGGAAAATTTATCTGCTGTGGTATTGAACGTCATAGCCGAACATCTTAATATATCTGATTGTTCTCCGTCTGATATTAGTAGATGTCATCGTATGGGCAGTATAATAAGGGAGAAGCCTAGAGCTATTCTGGTCAAGTTCCAAGAACGATCCCTGCGTGATAAAGTGTGGTTCTCAAAAACAGCCTTGAAAAGCTCTGGTATTACCTTGTCAGAATTTCTCACAAAGAGTCGCCATGAAGCTTTCATGTTGGCAAGACAAAGGTTTGGATTGGCTAGTTGTTGGACAAGGGACGGCATCGTAATAATAATTGGACAGGATGGTAAGCGTCATCATGTCACTACGAAGGCTGAAATCTCTTCCATCGCAGATGTTGCTGAGGTTCAGGTGCAACCGACCACTGTAAGTCCTGCCGTGTCAACTGCAAATACTGCCTTGTATCCTAAGGCTACCAAAATGGTCCGAGTAAACCAAGCAGCTAGATCCAAGAGGTTTATAAGAAAGTAACTATTTCATACATATTTTGTATCCCTTAGTCCTTTTCTTTTTGTTATAAGTATACATTGTTTATTTAATTTTATTTGCTTCATTTTATTTTTAAAATACCGTACTATTAATCTTAAATGTACCCACTAACCGCCTACTTTACTTTACTAATTACTTTATTTATTAATTGTAAAAGTAACCACTAGTATTGTTTATTTATTTGTTGACATCTGACAGTGTCATTTTCCCTTTTACATTAACGGCTTGGAATCAAGTCTTTTAAGACTTTGGCTTGCTATGGTCACAGGCATATAAACAATCTAATTTTGAGTATGTGAAGTAAGAAAACTGTGGGTTTTTATTTTTGTCTATGATAATGAAATTTTGTTTGATGATTTAGCTTAGTGAATTATAATTCCCAATTAAAGTGTCATTTGCATTTTATTTTATACTGCTGGTGGTCAATGTGATTTTTGCTTTGATCACGTAATTGTATTTATTAGTTAACATTTTATTAAACCTTATTTTTATTTTCTTTAAACATTATATAATTTCTCTTATTCTTCTTTTAATTTGTGTTTTTTAACATTATACAATATAGGTATTAAACTGATAAGTTAATTTTATACTGGAAAAAAGAAAAATCGTAAATTTTTGTTCCTCTTCTTTTAAATTATTATTGTAATAGGTTTTTTTTTTTTTGGACAAGTTTGCCTTACTTTGTTTATTTTTTATTATTGGTTCATTTTTTAGTATTTAAATAGTTCCAGTATGAATTCTTCCGGTGCAGATATTTATACTGATTCTGATTCCTCAGCATCAGATGGAAGCTCCCACAGTGCTACCTTACCTCTTAATTCACTTCTGGACTCCAAATTTGCCTCTTTTCCCAAGAACTTTAATGCTGTGCACATTAACGCTCAGAGTATTCCATCACATTATCCAGACCTTCTTGCTTCGTTCGACGTTGAGAATATCCATGCGATTTTGGTATCTGAGACATTTTTAAAACCCTCCTTACCCTCTACTTCGTATTCAATACCAGGATTCCATCTTATTCGTAATGATCGAACAGGCAAAGGTGGTGGTGGAGTAGCTATTTATCTGAGGAGCCATATTCCTTTTTCCATTCTTGACAAATCCCCTGCGCCGTATTCGGAATCATCAGAACATCTTTTTCTCGAACTTATGTTCGGTAATGTCAAAGTTCTTCTTGGTGTCTTTTACTGTCCCTCCTTACACTTTAATTACTTTAATAATTTTGAACATTTGCTTGAAAATTTCTGTCCTAGTGTCGATCATACTATAATTATGGGTGACTTTAACACTTGTCTCATTAAAGCCGACACAAGAGCCAAAAAATTCAAAAATATAATAGACAGCTCCAACCTTCACTTACTACAAACTAATCCAACTCATTTCTTCCCAGGATGCTCTCCGTCACTTCTTGATCTTATGCTTGTTTCTTCTAGCGAATGCGTTAGTGAACATGGTCAATTTCCCGCTGAGGCGTTTTCTTACCATGACTTGATTTACTTGTCATACAAAGTGCGCCCACCGAAGGCAAAGCCTACAATTGTTATGCGACGGTGCTTTAAAAAGTTCAACAGTGAAAGTTTCTCCGAAGATCTGAGTAACATTGAGTGGGAAGCTGTTTTTAGTGCTCCAACCATTGACGAGAAACTAAATATTTTCAATTCTCTCTTGATAGAACTTTTTGATGTACACGCGCCCTTAAGACCTATCAAATTAAAGCATCTTCCCGCGCCATGGCTGTCTGACAATATTAAGATACTGATGCGAAAACGAAACGCTGCAAAGTCCAAATATAAATTGAAGCCCACGGAGGACAGTTTGTTAAAGTATAGGTATCTGCGTAATCAGTGTAATAAGGCATGTAGGAATGCGCAAAGGAATTATATTCACGCGTCTGTTGGAAATAAAAAGCCATCCACTGTGTGGAAATTTTTGCAAACATTAGGTATTGGACGACAAACATCAATTATCCCAACCAGCATTAATTTAAATACCTTAAATGCTCAGTTCGCTAATCTTCCGACAGTTTGTGCAGAGAAAACTAAGACACTTTCATCCCTTAAATCCCGACCAAGACCAAACTATCCCTTATTTTATTTTAGTTCTGTCTCTATATCAGACATCAAAAAACATATCGCTTCGGTGTCATCTGATGCTGTGGGCAGTGATGGTATCAGTCGTAAAATGATTACTCTTGTTTTAAATAATGTTTTACCCATTCTTTGTCACATGTTTAATTTTTCCCTTTCCACTTGTACTTTTCCCAATATCTGGCGGTCTGCATATGTAATACCTATTCCTAAAGTCTCTAATCCTGTAAGCTTATCTCATTATCGGCCAATATCTATTCTTCCCTACTTGTCTAAAATTCTTGAACGCATAGTTCACTCACAGCTTTCCTTTTATTTATCTCAACAAAATATCCTCAGTCCCTTTCAATCTGGTTTTCGCCCCGGACATAGCACTGTGACGGCACTTACCAAGGTATGCGATGACATTAGATTTGCAATCGATAATCAGCAAATTAGCTTAATTGCGTTACTTGATTTCAGTAATGCATTTAATTGCGTTGATTTTGATATTTTACTGGCTATACTCGAATCAATTAACATCTCCTCTAACGCTGTAAATTGGTTTCACTCTTACCTCTACGGGCGGCAGCAATGTATACGTGTTGATGGAAGATTCTCTGATTATTGCCCTCTCAGTGCTGGTGTCCCGCAGGGTGGTGTGCTTTCTCCACTCCTCTTTTCTATTTTTATTAATACTGTTACCGATCTACTTTCTCTTCCTTTTCACCTTTATGCTGACGATCTGCAGCTATATTTAAGTACTCCCACCGAAGACTTCCCTAATGCAGTATCTAAGTTGAACACCGAGCTTAGTACCATCACTGCCTGGAGTAAATCATTTGGATTATCGGTTAATGCCAGTAAGTCGCAAGTTTGTGTGTTTGGTAGTTCTAAGCAACTGACAAAACTAAATCGTAACCTAACTACCTTACCTCCTGTAATGTTTGATGGCTCCATACTTGGTTACAGCGATGTTGTCAAAAACCTTGGTTTGCTTATGGACAGCGCCCTGACTTGGCGTCCATATGTTGCTGAAGTTAGTCGTAAGGTTTTTGCCACATTCCACTATTTAAAAAAGTGGAAAAACTTTTTGCCTTTTAAAACTAAAATCTTGGTTACTAATAGTCTTCTCCTTCCACTTTTAGACTACGCAGATGCCTGTTTTTCCAACTTGTCAGAGGAACTCTTAAACAAACTGGAGCGCCTACAAAACCTGTGCATTCGATTTATATTTGGATTGCGGAAGTTCGACCATGTTTCACAATTTCGCGCTCAGCTCAGGTGGCTTCCGATACGGCAGCGACGTGACCTACATATGCTTTCCCTTCTTTATACCACTCTTTTTCTTCCCTGTGCACCACTTTACCTGAAAGAACGCTTCTCCTTCTTTACCAACTACTCTTTTCATCTTCACCTTCGCTCTCGAGACGGTAGCAAGTTGAGAACGCCTAAATGCAACTCAAATTGCTACAATGACTCATTTACAGTTAAAGCTGTAAGACTGTGGAATGCTCTTCCGTCTGATGTTCGGGATTCTCCTTCATTAACCATATTTAAGGTTCGTGTGAAGGATTTTTATTTGTCACTTTAATGATGATTCTCACTGGCATTATTACGATTTTTATTTTTTATTTTTTGCTTTTTCTCTTTTTGGTTTATTTTTCTCTATTTATGTGTTTTTGTTTATACTTATATTTACATTTATTTATTTTTTTTTTTTTACTATTTATTTTCTCTTCTTTTACATACTTATCTGCGTGCTAACCCACGGATAATTATATAAGAGATCCTCTTTTTCAAAGGGTTGTCTGGAAGAGATCACAACAGTGTGATAAGACCGCCCTTTGCACTTTTAATTGTTTCTATTATCAATGTCTCCTGTTCTTTTCACTCTGTATTTTATTTGTGCAATAAAGTTATTCTTCTTCTTCTTCTTCTTCTTCTGTGGTTAATAGTCGATCATTTTGACATAGACAATTTCATATTTATGGACACTTTATCTTATAAGATGCGATGCTGTGAAGCGTATCACTCTTAACAAGGAAACGCGAGTTCGAACCCCGGCCAGGCACCTATAGATTTCTATAAATATGTTCTCTTTTTGAAAATCGCCATGTGGTATCCGGCTGAATAGAATAGTACCACTCTCATTTCTTACCGAGGTGTCGTAAAAGGAGACTAAGGTAAGTCGACCCGCCGTGTGGTATCCGGCTGAGTAGAATAGTACGACTCTCATTTCTTACCGAGTTGTCGTAAAAGGCGAGTAAGTTAAGTTGACCCATCGTGTGGTATCCGGTTGAGTAGAATAGACCACCCTCTTTCTTACCGAGGTGCCGTAAAAGGCGACTAAGGTAAGTTGACATAAGGCAGGCAGCCGGTCGTGAAATACGTAGCCAAATCATGTGACAACATGTTTATAACATATTGTGCCGACCCACTTATTGTGGGATAAGGGCAGGAATGATTTGTAAAATCAATTTATTTTAAATAGAATTTCTGAAATTAGTATTTAATTCTGATAAAATTTATTTTACGAATATTTAATAATTTAAATTAACAATTAAATTGACATTTATTTTTACATTCATATAATAATTATATATATGAATAAAATTATTAGAAATGAGGGTGGTCTATTTTATTCAGCCGGATACCACACGGCGTTAACTTTAAAAATGATAAAAATAAAGAAACGCGTTCTTATTTTAAAATCAAATTAAAAAAATTACAAAATAAATAAATAATAAAATAGATAACAGTAAAGAAACGCGTTCTTATTTCAAAATGAAATTAATAAATAAATATAAAAACCGACCACAAGCAATCAAAGTCTCAATAAAGTGTTTAAAAAAGGAAAGAACGCATGACGTAACGGCCTCGTCACACAGACGTTGTCGTAGGTCACGACGCACACACACACGAGGCCGCGGGTGCAACGCTCGCGTACGGTATCGCTTTAGCAAATATAATTTTTACCTATAGATGTGTAATTCGAACTTTGGTTTCCTTTCTCTTTCTTAAATAGAGCATCGTTTCGCTTAGTCAGAGCGTAATGTTTTTGAATTTAGACGCAAATACGCTTTATATGAGAATATTGATGACACAATTTTTGCAGTAATATACTCGTATAAGTTTACTTTATTAATCTACTAGCGGCCTGCCCTTGCTTCGCACGGGTATAAAATATATATATATCCCATGTCAGTCAGTGTAAAAAAAATGATTAAAATCGATCCAGTAGTTTTGATTTATTCTTTACTGCCCGTGGCCCGCACGCGTTAAATTTGGAGAAAAACAATTTCCTCTCCCTATACCAAGACGATTTCCTGCTATCTTTGGAATATCTAAACTCATATAGTACATTTTTACTTATTTACTTTTACATTTTACCTATGTATTTTATTTTTACAATTAATTACAGAATGTCTTTAAACAAACTCTAAAAGATTCGAAGTGCTATAGGGTGAAGCGCGGCGTCCTCACGGCATTTTAAATCTGTAATATCTCCGAAAATGTTCACTTAAATTGCATGCTGTAAACGGCCATATTGATCTATATTAAATCAACAATTTATTTAAGGTACTCAATTGGATAAGGATTAATGCTGTATTGTATAAAAATTGCTTTGAACATAAGGCATCATTTTTCGTAAAAAGTAAATGAAAAAAACTGCTATTGTGGATTATCCATAAGAGATAGATATATACCATCCCGGACTTTTCTGTAGACCTTTTTAAGGTATACAAATACTTAGTACATCATTTTGATAAATCTCGTAGGGTTTAGCCTGCGTTTGCAATGTAAGCGGAAAAAAATGTAATTATTTACAGAAACCTCTAAAATTACAGTATTTCTCTACTTCGTATTGAATTTTATTATACGTACAAACCTTCCTCTGGAATCACTCTATCTATTAAAAAAAACCGCATCAAAATCGGTTGCGTAGTTTTAAAGTTTTATGCGTACATACGGAAATATGGACTTTGTTTTATAAAATGTAGTGATATCTATATTAATATATTAAGCCGAAGAGTTTGTTTATTTGAACGCACTAATCTCAGGGACTACTAGACCGATTCTTATATAAAAAACTACTAACTAACTAAACTCTTTAAGTGTAAGATAATCCATTTATCGAGGAAGGCTGTAGACTATATAATATCATAATTAGAAGTAATACATTCGTTAATACATTTTGATGAAGTAAAAGTATCATCATTCCTGCCCTTATTCCACAAGTGGGGTCGGCACAACATGTTATAAACATGATTTGTCACATGATTTGGCTACATATTTTACGACCGCCTGCTTACCTGACCTTAGTCGTATGATGTCAACTTACCTTAGTCGTATATACGACACCTCTGTAAAAATCTATGACTTTTCTATGTATCTGTTTTAAAGATGTCGAGGAAGGCTATAGGCTATATAACATCAAGCTTAGATGAATAGGAGAGGAGCAGCAATAATAAATATTACGAAAACGGCAAAATTTAAAGCTTTCCTTGCGTGCGTTAAGTAAACGGTGAAAGTTATTCAAAAATCTCTTAAAATTAACTGACGTTGACATTTATGTTCAAAATTTCATTTCGGGAGATAAAATTGTGACACACTGAATTCCACGTGGGTGAAGCTGCGGACACAGCTAGTAGTTCATAGAATTAGGTGTTACTTATCAGAGGCCCATAAAATGATCCATTCCCATGAGAACAGATAGTTCATTCTATATTTAGCATACCATATACTTATTATATTTTATCGCGGATTATAACAAAATAATATTTTCATTACTTTTACTTTACTTCATTAAAGCCGTGTGGTATCCAGTCGAGTAGGAAACATCACCTTCATTTCTTCCGAAGTGTCGTAAAAGGTGACTAAGGTAAGTCGACCCGCCGTGAGCTACCCGGCTTTCTTACCGAGATCTTGTAAAATACGTCTACGGTAAGTTACCGTCAGGCAGGCGGCATGTGACAACAAGTGTTTTTTTTTTTTTTTATTATACAGGAAAAAACCCCTTATGGGTACCGCCGCCCGACGGGGACAGGCGGCGGTTATGTCGGACTCGCACCGACTAAAACGACCTGTGTGCTCCACCACGCTGCCAATGGCAAGGACAGGGTATCATTGTACATTTTGCCCCCATCCCGCCGACAGCTCTGATCCCAGAGAATAAACACCTCCAGGTAGGGGCCCCTCGAAAGAGAAACCCCCCTCCGCTAACCGGTGCATCGGGAGCACCAGATGCACCGACCGCCTCGGGGACCTGTAAGCCAGGTGTCCGATGTACCCCGTTCGGAACACCCGAAGGTACCCAGTTAGGGCGGCAGACGATGGGCTTGGGCGAGTCACTAACACCTGGACTCACCAGCAGCAGATTGGATCCAGAACAACAGTTCGTGGAACCGCTCCGCCGCCTCCCTCCGCCCCCCTCCGCAGAGCTAAAGGAGGCCATCGCTGCCCACGATCGCTCCGTGCCCACCGCGTTTGCTATGTGACAACAAGTGTATAACAACGTTGTGTGACCTCACTAAGAGGGGGATAAGGGCAGGAAGAATGTGTGTAAGATATTATAGATTAAAAATTAGGCGCCAATAAAAAAAAATACCTCCAGGATACGCTTGTTTCATAAGTTACCTACAAAATAAAAAAATAAAAAAATAAAATAAACTGTCAGTTAGCTTATTCGGAATATATCTGACACATATCTCGGAATTTTGCGTTTCCCAGTTTTCTGATAGGCTTATTCAGCACTTAAAGTCCCTAAATGTTAACAGGTAGATCATGTGACTGTTATTTTAAGATATGTTCCGAATAAGCTAGACAGTTTATTGGTAACTTGTGAAACAGGGTCTTAATAAAACGTTTTACCCATACATCAGAAACTATAGTGCAAAATGGCAAAAATAGCAATTCGTAAAAGCCATGTCTAGAAGAGAAACAATATTTCTTCCGTTTGTCTAAACTACAACCTTTAGTACAACCTTTAAGTGCTGAATAAGCCTATCAGAAACCTGAGAAACGCAACATCCTGAGATATGTGTTAGATATGATCCGAATAAGCTAGACAGTTTATTGGTAACTTGTGAAACAGGGCCTTAATAAAACGTTATACCCATCACAATGTCTTCGCCGGCGAAGACGAGGCCCCAGATTTCTGATATCGGTTGGTCGTGGCTTCTTGCCACCCTTCCGTCGTCGTATTGACTAATCAAAGTCATACCATCAGCCCTCCACTACACGTCGCCCTAAGCCGTGGTCCAGTCTCACAGGAGGCACCCTTAGGACGACGTTCTCCGACGCTAGTAGAGCTTCTGCGCTCTACTCTCCACATTTCGCAACTTCGACGATGCTTCTGCGCTCGCTCGTTCCGCCCAGTGACGCTGTAAAAGCCGTAAGGGCTAACAGCATTAGCCAATTCGAAAAAAAAATACCTACAAAATGGCAAAAATAACAATTCGTAAAACTCGTGCCTAAAAGAGAAACAATATTTCTTCCGTTTGTCTAAACTACAACAGATAAACAAAATAACAGCCACATAATCTACCTGTTAACATTAGGAACTTTTAGTGCTCAATAAGCCTATCAGAAACCTGACCTAAGTGTCCCATATATTTATTTATATGTCAGATATGTTCCGAATAAGCTAACTGACAGTTTATTGGTAAGTTGTGAAACAGGTTAATAAAACGTTTTACCCATACCTTCATCAGAAATTACAGTGCAAAATGGCAAAAATAGCAATTCGTAAAAGCCGTGCCTAAAAGAGAAACAATATTTCTTCCGTTTGTCTAAACTCGTTATGCGCACGCGTCGCCTTTGCATGTGGGCGCGGCGCGTCTGTGCGAGTGGCGGTCTGTGTGTGCGTGGCGCGTCTCTTGTCTTAGGTTAGGGAGGTGAGCGACCTCTCTTTCGCAGACTCCCATTTATTTTTATTATGGCAACACGTGGTCCGTGCGCTTTTATTACGTTATCTTTCTTCCTTGCTATTTGAGCGCGTAGTTAGTTTCAAAAAATATCCTTTAGTACCATCTAAGTATTTAGTAGTACAAAAGTCTAGGTCTGATCTGGGTGCGATATTTGGTTGGTATTTTATTTGAAGAAAAGATGCAATATGAAAAAAAGAGATATGAGATACCCGGACTCGAATTAGGTTTTTATGATTTTTCAAATCACTCGATTACTAATGAGCTATTACAATTTTACAAATAACAGAAAATTAAGCTTTGCATTCTATTTATTTTCAGCAGTTATTTTATTGGCCGAAAACAGGGATAAAATGTTTAAGTCAAGTTTCAAAATCGTTGGAGCCGATTCCGCAATTCAGAAAATTATTTTGCTATAATCCGTGTTTGCTAAGAAAATCTATGTAATGCTAAGTGTAGGAAGCAAAACCGTTCTCATACTTTATACATTTAGGATTAATTTGCATAACAGAAGACACCCACAACATACTACACAAGCACTTCACACATTCACTACGACAATCAGTAGATATCCTTCACGATAAAATAGTATTTGCATTTCAATTTTGTCATAGATCGTTGAGATTGTCGTTGTGAATGTGTGTAATACTTGTGTAATGTATAATTGGCGGTGTTGTGATACGAGCGTTAACTAATCCTTATTCTTTTTAACGTCACCATAAACCATCTTTAAACCATATTTTTAAATTATTCTACTTACATTGAATTTCTTTTGAAATTGTCTTTTTCAAAGGTTATTCACGCGCAGTTATTTTTAACTTCTGATGCCAATATACTCTTTGTTTAAAGTTCATAACTTACTTCAGTTGTATTACAAACTGCACCCGTGATTTCTTTAGCATAAACTTAGATGTTACAATATGCGCTGTGGTATCCGGCTGAATAGAATAGACCACCCCGATTTCTTGTCAAGGTGTTGTAAGTGGTGACTAGGGTAAGTTGGCCCGCCGTGTGGTATTTGGCTGATTCGAACAGTCCGCCTTCATTTCTTACTGAGGTTTCGTAAAATACGACTAAGGTAAGTTGACGTCAGGCAGGCGGCTGACGTAAAATATGAAGCCAAATCATGTGACAACATGTTTATAACATGTTGTGTCGACCACACTTATAGCGGGATAAGGGCACGTGAATGATGAATGATGAAAAATAACAACACCGTATAATTTACATAAATTCTATAAAACGTAAAAGTGGTGTTGACGTAAAATAAACATGTCTTAAAAATTTAAAATTATGATTACAACGTATAGTGAATATAATTATGATAAACATTATTGAATTACAAAAACAAAAGCGCAGTTTTAGGATATTTTAATTATGAAAATTTACACACAATCCAAGTTGTTTTTAAAGGCAACAAGATTTTAAATCGCTTGTGCGTATTGTGAGGTAATCGATTTTGTAAGGCGCCTTTTACACGTCTTCATAAAACGTCAGGATGTTATATTTAAAATGTTCATCGCAACACAGTTTTCACTATTACAGGGTCATCGTTTTCATTTTGTTATAGTACTAATAAACGTCATTACCTCGTCTTGCCCCTATTCCACTCCAAGTGGGGTCGACACATCAAGTTGTCACATGATTTGGCTAAGTATTTTACAAATGGCCTGCATGACGTCAAATTATCTGAGTCGCTTTTTACAAAACCTTGAATCATTTCTTACCGAGGTGTTGTAAAAAGTTGTAAAGACCGGGTGGTCTATTTTACTCAGCCGGATACTCAAGGCCGTAATGACCCAACAGTAACACAGGAGGGAAACCTGAGACCTATATTTAAGGGTTCAAGAGTTATTGCAAGCATAACTTTTCTATAAAGACGTATGGACCTAATTTATATTCACAAAAAAAAATGTGCTTTTCAATGAATGGAAAGTAAATTTATATATCTCTGGAAAAGCCCTGGGATGTAATACGCGTTGAATAACATGGTAGGTCAAAATACAAATTCCTAAGAGAAGGGAACGTTCTACACAACAACACTTTCGTGAGTAATTCGCTGTACCAATATTGATAAAATTCGTAACAATTCTAGCCTCATATCAAGATAACATATAGTAGAAAAAAAAGAAAAACTCGCGGGGCTTTTCATTCGTAAAAATGATTTTAATTTTGCGCATAGTTTAGGTCAAATTTACTTATCACAGAAATCTACACTCAAGTTCTGTGACAGTATGAATTTTCTAAAGAGTCATTTCCGAAGACGGCAGTTAAAATACTTATGTAAAGGGAGCCTTATCGATGTAAAAGTATTTGATCGTGACCTGCGATCGCATACATACTGTATGAAAGCTCGTTTTAAAGTAAAATTGTATATGTGGAAGTAGAAATGACCACACTCGGCGCTAAAGTGAGATTTGATTTTTTATGATATCGCGACTTCCTTTGCGTATACTATGTCATCGGGATCGGGATATCGGCACCTTAAAAGGACCTATGCCCAAAATTGGATGTTCGCCGGCGGAGACAAGGTCCTAGTTTTCTTACGTCGGACGGCCGTGCCTTCTCGCCATACTCCCAACGCCATAATGACTGATCGTCATACTATTAGCCCTTCACTACACTTCGCCCTATACCGTGGTCCGGCCTCACAGGAGGCACCCTAAGGACGACGTTTTTCGATGCTAGTAGAGCTTCTGCGCTCTACTCTCCGCATTTCGCAACTTTGGCGATGCTTCTGCGCTCGCCCGTCCCACCCGGTGACGCTGTAAACGCCGTTAGGGCTAACAGCATATAGTCAATTCGAGAAAAAAAATTATATTGGATTGGAAAAAGTGTAGTAAAAATTTAAATAAAATTAGATGTTTTGGTTTTTTTTTAATTGCCAAAAAAGTATTTAATCTTGAATCGTTTGTGGGTTTAGGCATAAGATTCTATAACAAAATTTCGCATTCAATTTTACCTTTGCCATTACAACCGTTTAAAAACACTGTTAAAAAGAGGCTGATACAGAAAGCCTACTATACTGTTGAGGATTACTTGGATGATAAGAATGCGTATATATAGCCTTTTTTCGACCTTGTACAAGACTACTGACTAAATATAACTAGTAATAAAAATTATATTTTGATTGGAGCAACCGCCGAGTTTTTTGCTGGCTCTTCTTGGTAGGAACATCTTTGCGAACCATCAATAAACTTGACGATGTGAAAACCTTTGTTTACAAGTTTACAAAAGTAATAATAAAATTATTTTGCTATAATCCGCGATGAAGTAAAATAGAAAATATATATAATGCTAAATGTAGAGTGGACAATCGGTTTTCAGATCGGTTCCGGAAAAATCGCTTTGCGATTTTGTCGTGTAGTCTATCTCCCGATGATGCTTCGGTTGCGGGCTGAAACGATTGTTGAGTTTGTGATAGTGGACGTATATAGTGCTTGTGTATTGTGGTGGCGGTGGTGGAGGTTTGTGCATGTGTTTTTAAGAATCCTGCATGTATCAGCTATGAAAACGGATTGTATACTCTACATTTCGCATTTTCTTGTTTACTTAAACACAGAATATCTGGGTGACCGAGCTTCGCTCGGTAATTTTTTACAAAAAATACTTTAAAAAAAGAAAAAAACAATTATTTAGTTGGGATCGATCCTTGACACTCACATTTCTCGAGGCTGCCCGCTAACCGAATAAGCTACGTCGACTTGACAGTTTAATGGCGAAAATTCAATTCAATATAAATGTTAGTGTTTTTTAATGCCCAAAAATAGGGATAAAACAATATTTTTTTTTACATAAAACCTAGCTAGATCAATTTTTCTCCCTCAAAACCTCCTACATGCTGAATTTCTGGACAATCGTTGGAGCCGTTTCCGAGATTCGAAAAATATATATATATACAAGATTAACTCATTTAAATATTAAGATTTTAGCAAAATAATTTTATTATTACCTTTTTATTATGGATCTCCGCAAAGTAACGCCTAATTTGATAAATTATTTGCAAGTTTACTTGAAAAAACATTATTGCATTTGCATTTTGTACGAAATTTTTTCATTGCTCCATTAGATAAGCTTTGAAAGCGCAACAGAACTAGTGTACGATTTCTGTTTTTGTTTACATAACCTTTGATGAATCAGCAGGGCCTTTGTAAATAATATTTTTACTGCATGATAAAGAATGCACTGTCCATCTTAGGTCTTAACTGAGGGCTAACGTACCTTCAGGGCTACTCGCTGATAACAAAACAAAGATATCACAAGTATGTACCTACGCAATACTACGAAGTTCACTGACTTGAATGAGCAACAGTACAGAATGACAATTTAACTTTTTATATATACGTAATGTAAAAGTAATTGCCGTGTGGTATGAGAGTAGAATAGACCTTTATTTCTTACCGAGGTGTCGTAAAAGGCGACCAAGGTAAGTCAACCCACCGTGTGGTATCCGGTTGAGTACCTAGATTAGTCGAACCTCATTTCTTACCGAGCTGTTGTAAAATACGACTAACGTTGATGTCAGGCATTCGGCCGGTCGTAAAATACGTAGCTGAATCAAGTGACAACATGTTAATATGTTGTGCCGGCCCCACTTAGAGTGGGATATTGGCAGGAGGATGAAGTAATTATAAGTAACGGCCTGTTACCATACCATCCTTCTATCTATCCGCGTATCTCCTTATGGTGCGAAGGTAACACAGATTGTCGTAGTGAATGTGTGTGATGCGTACGGTAACTAAACCTGCATGTTTAAGGTATGAGAACGGTTTTACTCCCTACACTTACATTACACAGATTTTCTTAACAAATTCTATCATAATTTTTGCGGATTGATAGGTTACACATATCCCCAGAATTCTCTAGAGATATGCAGATTTTTAGAAAAACATCGCAGGTAACCTGAATTCGGACAAATTCCTAAAAAAGAATTAACCTGTAACCTTGTAACCTGCTTATCCACATTAAAGTAGCATGGTGGGCTTCAACTCCAACTCTTCTCTCCAAAAAACGGATAGAGGAGATCTATGCCGAGATTTAAGATAATAGGCCTTACTTATTATTTTATATACAAACTGTTATATTCTATTGCAAAATAATAAGTCACAGCTAGTATTTTATAACACTATTATATAATAACGCATAATCTGTTATAAAAGGTGTAGTAAGAGAATAAAAATTCTAAGCGCATCCCATTTCTCTGATAAACACTGTTAGATATTGCATCATCGACTGCAATCATACAATAAAAATTAATACACACAAATATAGCTCTAATATCTTCCACATAAAGAATAAAATCCTTGAAAGCGATTTCAATATAATGTTTGTTCGTTCACGTATGCGGATATTGCGAATTCTTTCTCTATAGATATATATCGCACGCAATTATAAGCTCAATATTGCATATAATAGATAACAATTTAGCGTGAAATAAATAGGAGGGTTGGATGTTGTATCGCAATTGATGTATTTTTATTGTGTTAGGCTTGTTAGAATGTAGAGTGGCCATCTTTTTTATATGGAATTTGATACACGTAATAGGATATAGGTATATATCATAAAATTTGTGTCAAAATTTTAGTTACCTACTATAATCCCCCGAAACAGCTTGACCGATTTTTATGAAATCTATGTGCGTATTTAGTAGGTTTAGTGCATAAGGTTGTTCCTAACATTTATTTTTTGATTTATTTTTTGTTTCTTTTATAATACACTACATATTCTCTACATATAATATATGTCGCAAAACAACATTTTCCGGTTCAGCTAATGTAGACGTAAATTCTTCCCGCAACCGTCGTCTGTCCCCATCGGGCGGCAGTACCCATAAGGGGTTTTTTCCTGTTTAAAAAAAAAGTTTTTTCCCGCGATTTCATCTGAGTGGTCTTCTGTATCAGAACAAAAATTAGCTAGATATGTTAGTCTCCAGCTCTTTTACTACCACTATGTCAAAAACACACCAAACGCAGCTCAGGTTGAATTCGAACGAAGGAAAAAAATACTAACATAGTTCCATATTTAAATTATTAGTATGGAAATTATCATTATTGACGATTTGGGGAAATGCCAAACCACCATTCCATCATGACTCTGAACCTCTCACGTCTGACCTACCTTGTCATTTATCTATCTGTAATGGAGTAGTGGTGTGGTTCAAAGCTCCAATCCTTCTCATAAAAATATATCGCCTTTGCCTTGCTATGGGATAGTAACAGGCAACTTTAAATATAAAGAAATAACTTTTTTATGAGTTCAAACGCCAAAAATTTTAACGCTTACCTTATGCACAAAGTTTTCTAAATAGAAAATGGATTACGATTTTATTTATTTTTTGTTTGTTTTTTGGTATTTTTAATCATTGAAAGGAAATGTCCATCATAATTGTTGATTAATGGTCGTCGTGCGCTTGTTTGGTAGTGTGAGTGAGTTCTTACGACGAGTGTTGCGCCTGTGTGTGCTATCGCGAAAGAAATGAGGTTATCTCAATGCGTTGTCACTGTTTGAACAAGTGATACGTTCATATGCTGCAGGATAGCTTTGAATCCGTAAGACTGGGAAATCATGCAATCTATATCCTTACTAATATTATAAATGCGAAAGTCTGTCTATCTGTCTGTCTGTCTGTCTGTTACGTTTTCACGGTCAATCCGCTGAATCAATATAGATGAAATTTGGTACAATTATTCCTTATACGGCGGGGTAACATATAGGCTATAGAAATCCTGTCAATTCAACAGGAATTAAATTCAGGAGGAAATAAATAATATGACATTCAAAACGCCGTCTATAATAAACGTATAGAACTTATTTTTATTCACAATGTGTCAAAATCAAGTCAAATCTGTATTTACAGAAGTATTTAGATTCCAAGTTTTTCGGCTTACGTCAAAAGAGTTATCTTTAGAGAGGTTTTATATTTTATTTTATTTTATTTTTATTCGTTTACTGGACAAATTTAACTGAGCTATTACTATTGATATTTAATATAAGTAATACGGGTTATTTACTAAAATAAACAAATAATATTATAAATACGAAAGCCTGTCAATTCGCTGAACCAATATAGACGAAATTTGGCACAATTAATGTTTATATACCGGGTTAACTTATAAAAATCTTCGAAAAAGTTATTTTTATCAATTTTTTAAATATTTCGGTTTTTGTTTATTTAATAATTCTGAGGAAAATATTTAATAAAAAGGAGACCGTGAGAATTTTATACATCTTTTGGCCCAGACCTTACACCAATAATTTTTGTGTTGTTAAATAGAAAACTATTTGTTATTTTATTATCAATTATTATTTTATTTAATTTCTTTCTATTTCGAAGAAAAGAATTAATGGTAAAAGAATAGTATATACGCCGTGTGGTATCCGGATAAGTAGAATAGTACCACCCTCATTTCTTACTGAAGTGTCGTAAAAAGCGACTAAGGTATGTTGACCCACCGTGTGGTATCCGGTTTAGTAGAATAGACCACCCTCTTTCTTACAGAGGTGTCGTAAAATATGACTAAGATAAGTTGACGTCAGGCAGGCGGCCGGTCGTAAAAAAGCAGCCAAATCATGTTACAACATATTTATAACATGTGCTGACCTTAGAGTGGGATAGGGGCAGGAGGATTCGAAAAAGAATTATAGTTTGATGTTATGTACAAGTACAATTACTGGCTAAATACCATAATAGCACATTAAAAACGATAGGATAGTACAATAGTATAGTAATAGTAAGGACAATAGTATAGTAGGCACCGAAAACAACAACCTTTTAATGTATGGAAAAATACAATAAACTAAGTAAACATTAATCAACAAAATTAACAGTATCGTATTAACTACGTAGTAACCTATATTACAGTGTAGAATTACATGTAATATGAAGAAGTGATAATAAAAACGCACGATACAACCGTCACTGACCTATGTCAACAGACGGGCGGTTACGTGTGTGCGATATTTACATATGTGAAAGACTTACTTGTGTGCGTGGTTTTATTTTGATTAGTAAACTGTTTTTTAGGTTCAATGACCTTTCGTATACGCTGCGCCGTGTGGTATCCGGCTGAATAGAATAGTACCACCCTCTTTTCTTACCGAGATGTCGTAAAAGGCGACTAAGGTAAGTCGACCCGCCGTTTGGTATCCGGCTGAGTAAAATAGACCAACCTCATTTCTTACCGAGGTGTCGTAAAAGGCGACTAAGGTAAGTTGACCCACCGTGTGGTATCCGGTTTAGTAGAATAGACCACCCTCATTCTTACCGAGGTGTCGTAAAATACGACAGAGGTAAGTTGACGTCAGGCAGGCGGCCGGTCGTAAAAACGCAGCCAAATCATGTAACAGCGTGTTAATAACATGTTGTGCCGACCCCACTTAGAGTGGGATAAGGGCAGGAGGATGATGATGAACCTTTCGTATACGCTGGACAAATTCTTGTCTTATATATCTATTTTCTGAATCTCAGAAACGGCTCCAATGATTGTCATGAAATTCAGCATGTAAGGGTTATTTTGGAAATCGATTTATCTAGGTTTCATTAAAAAATGTCGTTTTATACCTGTTTTCGGGCATTAAAAAATACGTAGAATAAAATGATATTTTAGCTTTATAGAATTAGGCGTTACTTTGCGGAGATCCATAATACAAAAGTAATAATAAAATTATTTTGCTATAATCCGCGATGAAGTAAAATAGAAAATATACATAATGCTAAATGTAGAGTGGACAATCCGATATTTTAGCTGTCAACTGCAAAGCTGTGATTGTCTAATGGTAACGGACGGACCAAAAAAATTCGTAATTTCCGACCAATTCCCACATGTCACCCGGCGCTTTCTTTCTTTTTTATTTTTTTTAATTGCATTTTTTTATATCTTTTCATAAATTACCGAGCAAGGCACGGTCACCTAGGTTCTTATATTTTATGCAAGATTAAGATTGTTTGGACGTATAATGTATAGTAAAGTAACGGCCTGTTTCACTTTCACTGCTGGGCTAGGCCTTACGAGCTTACATGTTTTATATGAAAAGGTAACAATAACTAATTGTAAGTAACAGACCGATACTTTAAGTAAGTAACGGTCTCTTATTGTCCCACTGCTGGGTATATGCCTCCTCTCTTCGTTTTTGGAGAGAACGGTTGGAGCTAAGACCTACGCTGCTCCAATGCGGATTGGTAGGTTATACACATATCTTCAGAATTCTATAGGTCCATATAACCAGGTCTTCTTACGATGTTTTCCTTCACCGCAAAGCGATAAATTGCAATTATCAATTAGACACATAAGTTGTAATAGAAAAAGTCATTAATATGAAACGAGTGTTAGGTAAATATGAATGTGGATATGTGTCTAGATGGAGGCCTAAATAAAGATGGTTGAATTGTGTGAAGTATGACATGCATATAGGAGTAGCGCCAGAGTTGACCAATGATAGGACAGAACGGAAGAAATAATCACAGATATAAGAAATTACAAATCGGCAGTGAAGCAGTGAAATGAATTTAAAAAATAAATGGCGATGTATATAATAGACAAAGTAGGAACCGACATAAGCTTGCGGCCCCTGATTTGCGCCTTGCAAAAGTACGTAACTCGTTTGTGGGTTTGGGTATAAGATTCTATTATAAAATTCTGCAATCAATTTTACTTTTGCCATTAGTGCAGTTTAAAAACACTGTTAAAATGAGGCTGATACAGAAAGCCTACTATATGGAGATTACTCAGATGATAAGAATGCGTAGATAGTTACTCTTCGACTGTCGAAAATTGCACTACGACTGACATAACTTTTAAATAAATAAACATCCTGCCCATGTCCCACTCTAAGTGGGGTCACAACATGTTATAAACATGTTGTCACATGATTACGCTGCGTATTTTAACTTACAACAACTTATCGTAATCGCCCTTTATGACACCTCGGTAAGAAATGAGGCTGGTATATTCTATTCAGCCGGATAAGATAACTTTAAAATACACCACCATCTTATAAAGACGTAAGTCCAAATAAATGTTACTCTAAATTAATATATAACCTATTACATATAAGGTTGAAATTCGTTTGCTAATAGAAACGCCTGTGTGTTAAATCTATAATAACAGGGCTGTAGGAAATACATACAATCTCGTGGGCGTCGAATAGAGATTGCGTTATCTTAACAACGATCTGACCATACTGTCTGTCTCTTTCGCACATCATAGCCTACATTCCTGAAATCGGCACGAATTTAGTATACCATAGTAGACATTGTATAAATGTCGTGTGGTATCCGGCTGAGTAGAATAGACCATCATCTTTCCTTACCAAAGTCGCGTAAAAGGCGACTAAGGTAAGTTGACCCGCCCTATATGTTTACTCTAAGAAGCACACTCTAAGAGTGCCGACCGCACAACATGTTATGAACATATTGTCACATGATTTGACTAAGTATTTTATGACATCAAATTACCTTAGTCGACTTTTATGACACCTTGGTAAGAAATGAGGATGGTCTATTCTACTCAACCGAACACCACAAAGTAGGTCAACTTATATTAATCGCCTTTTACGACACCTTGGTAAGAAATGAGGGTGGTCTATTCTACTCAACCAGATACCACACAGTGGGTCAACTTACCTTAGTCGTCTTTTACAACACCTCGGTAAGAAGTGACGGTAATCTATTCTACTCAGGCGGATACAGCACGGCGGGTCAACTTAGCAAGGTCTTATTTTACAACACCTCGGTAAGAAATAAGGGTGATCTATTTTATTATACTTAGCCAGATACCACACGGCGTGTCAACTTACCTTAGTCGCCTTTTACGACACCTCGGTAAGAAAGAGGGTGGTCTTCTACTCAGCCAGATACCTGGCGGAGTCTCAAAAGGTCATACAACATTTTTTTATGATGTCATGCAATGAGACATCCTGTTATTGAAAAGTTCGCATTTTTAAATAAAATATTTATCGATTCAAGGCGTTATTACTCATTCGTATTGCTCCTTTTATAAACCGGCCTTGGCTTTAGAAAGAATAAACAAAGAAATTATAAATAAAATCTGAACATACCTAAAGTCGATTATTTAAACGTTTTATTTTATTTTCCATAGAGGCGAAACCGCATGCACAGTTAGTATTAAAATAACATAATCATTAGATTTTGTATTATGGAAATTCGCAAAATAACGCCTTATTTATTTATTTATTTACTAAGACATGCCAACATACCAACATGCCAACAGTATTATTAACATACATTTTTGTTTTTTACATGTATTTCATACAGTCTTAATCTATTTAAATATTACAGGCATATACAACATTCAAATACAGTAAAAATAAAAATAAACATTGGTTTGGTACAAAGTGAAAGTAAAAAGAGTAAAATTTTAAAATATTTGGGAACTAACACTGAAAAGTAAAAAAATAATAAAAAAATATCATAATAATAAACAAAGTACTACAGATAATTTAAAAAATGTTAAAACAAAATTGAATAAACTTTATTCTTATAAGTATAATAGGAATCGTGGAAAATATCTTTACTGGAGTTATTGTACTAATATATATTAAACGCAAGTATGTGTAAGACCGAGCCTTGCTCGGCAATTGAAAAAAAAAATTAAAAAAGAAGAAAAAATAATAATTTAGTCGGGGATCCCAGGTATTTACGTTTCTCGAGGCTCCCCGTTCCCCGAATAAGCTACGCTGACTTGACAGTTAATGGTGAAAATTCGATTAAATATAAATGTTAGTGTTTTTAATACCCAAAAACAGGGATAAAAGAGATTAAAATTAAAGATATAATTAATCGCGGATTATTATTATTTTAATATAATATCTTGAATTCATATATATAATTCGCCTTTCACGACACCTCGGTAAGAAATGGTGTATCTATTTTAATATAATATCTTGAATTCATATATATAATTCGCCTTTCACGACACCTCGGTAAGAAATGGTGTATCTATTTTTAATATAATATCTTGAATTCATATATATAATTCGCCTTTTACGACACCTCGGTAAGAAATGGTGTATCTATTTTTAATATAATATCTTGAATTCATATATATAATTCGCCTTTCACGACACCTCGGTAAGAAATGGTGTATCTATTTTTAATATAATATCTTGAATTCATATATATAATTCGCCTTTCACGACACCTCGGTAAGAAATGGTGTATCTATTTTTAATATAATATCTTGAATTCATATATATAATTCGCCTTTCACGACACCTCGGTAAGAAATGGTGTATCTATTTTTAATATAATATCTTGAATTCATATATATAATTCGCCTTTCACGACACCTCGGTAAGAAATGGTGTATCTATTTTTAATATAATATCTTGAATTCATATATATAATTCGCCTTTCACGACACCTCGGTAAGAAATGGTGTATCTATTTTTAATATAATATCTTGAATTCATATATATAATTCGCCTTTCACGACACCTCGGTAAGAGGTAAGAAATGGTGTATCTATCCTACTCAGCCGAATATCAGACGGCGAGTCGACTTATCTAAGTCGCCTTTTACGACACCTCGGTAAGGAATGAGGGTGATCAATTCTACTGAGCCGGATACTACATGGCGTCAAGTCAAAATATATTGTGGAATTTTATTATTAAAAGTACCTGGTTGAACGAGTCTTGCTACTTGATAGATAGCGGCAAAAATAGTGTTTTATATATTCAATGTAAATTTTAATGCCCAAAAACAGGGATAAAACGATTTTTTTAATAAAACCTAGCTAGATTGATTTTCCTCCCCCAAAACCCGCTGCATGCTGAATTTCAGGAAAATCATTGGAGCACTTTCCAAGATTTCGAAAATATATATTCATACAAATTAACGAATTTAAACAAAAATTAAAGATGTATACCCACAAACGGTTTACGACCGTTCTGTAGCCGTATCCTTGGTATTGGTATCCCCATTTCGTGGTTCAGTTGTCACCACGAGTGCAAGGACAGGTGTCAAAGTAACAATTAACAAGTTATCACTTCCCGTGTAGTGTGTCATTTAGTTGTTACATTAAAAAAAGGGTTCGATATGACATTTGTAATTAAACTTTAGTAATGTCTGCTTTTTATGGTGGTTTACTTTTGCTTATTTGCCAGTCTGCTCTGATTTTCGGTACCTTGGTTCGCTTTTTCAAAACGACGGTGAAATAGATCGAGATGTTGGTAAAAGAATGTATGCAGGATGTATGAAGTGGCGGCAGGTCTCAGGCACAATATGTGACCCTCGAATGCCTCTTATTTATTTTTTTTTTTTATTTATTTAATTTAATTCGAGTAACAAAGACTCAGCACATACAAACAATAAATGTATAATATATATATATATAACAAAGAGGTAAAATATATGTAACTTTAAGGTTAGTAATAAACAAAATACTTAAAACTAGTGTTATTAACTTATTCCGTTATGAACTATACTCGATGTGAATCCTACAGCAGCGGTTCACATACGGGCAGTCTAGCCTCTCCGATATCATATTCAGGATGCTGTTGCTGCTCGCCCTCAGTCTGCGTATCAGGGACGTGCATCGTTTACGTATTGTAGTATAGAAACAATCTACACGTGCTTCCGCAAACATCCCTGAAGCACTGCAGAAACGTGGCAGCCCCAGCAGCATCCTGAATGCATTATTATACTGTATTCGAAGGGCGTTGTATGATCTTTTGGAAAAATTTTCCTATAGGCTACTCGTGTAGAAAGAAGTGCAATATGCTCTGAAGAGCGTCACTTTCACTTCCCTCGAACAACGCGCAAACCTACGGGCGATCATGTTCGCTCTTACTGACAACGCCCTTCTCTCTCTTTCCAAGTCTTCATTGTCTTAAGGTTAAGGGAAAAATTTATAAAGCAGTCATAAGACCGTCGTATTGTATGGATCAGAATGTTGGGCAATGAAAAAGACGGATGAAAGAAGAATACATGCAAATGAGATGAGAATTATAAGGTGGATGTGCGGTGTGACAAAACTGGATAAAATACGAAACGAGTATATTAGGGGAAGTCTGAAAGTTGCGCCCATTATAGAAAAGACGAGAAGTGCAAGATTGAGATGGTATGGACATGTAATGAGGAGGGATGAAAATCATGTGAACAAACGAGTGTTAAATTTGAATGTGAATGGATATGTGCCTAGAGGGAGGCCTAAAAAGAGATGGTTGGATGTGTGAAGTGACATGCATATAAAAGGAGTAGAGCCACAGTTGATGAATGATAGGACAGAATGGAAGAGAAAAACATGTTGTGCTGACCCCACTTAGAGTGGGATAAGCACAGGAAGATAAATACTTTTGCTTATTGTCAGTCAGTGAGAGTCCGACATACCCACCGCTCGTCCCCTTCGGGTGGTGATGATCCATAATGGGTGTTAATGACATAAAAAAACCTTAGTCACTTTTTACGACACCTTGGTAAGAAATGATCGTGCTCTATCCCACTCAGCCGTATACCTCATGGCGGGTCAACTTACCTTAGTCGCCTTTTACGACACCTCGGTAAGACATTAGGGTGAGTCTATTCTACTCAGCTGGATACCATTTGGCGTTTCAACTTACCTTAGTCACCTTTTACGACACCTTGGTAAGAAATTTGGACGGGTCTATTCTACTCAGCCGGATACCACACGGCGGGTCAACTTACCTTAGTCATCTTTTACGACATCTCAGTAAGAAACGAGGGCTGTCTATTCTACGTAGCCAGATACCACAAGGCGAAAACAACTGTCCAGATTGTATGCAAACAAATACATTCGCGAGAGAAAAATCCGAAGGTAATTTTAAAACCGATCGAGCTCGAACAAACATGACCTATAAACGACTTAAAAAGTGTTACGAGTATAAATATAAAAATAAACATCGAAAAAAAACTGAGTCAAGTTCAGAAAAATGCGTTCAATGTCAGCTTTGCGGGTCACGCTAAATATAGCTGGGATATGCGTGCGATTGTGAGGAGAAAAATGCTATAATTCACAACATTATACCTGTATAACAGCGGATTAATCCTATCCTATCGTATCTTTAATATTTAAATGAGTTAATCTTGTATGTATATATATTTTCGGAATCTCGGAAACGGCTCCAACGATTTTCCTGAAATTCAGCATGTAGGGGGTTTTGGGGGAGAAAAATAGATCTAGCTAGGTTTTATTTAAAAAAATCTCGTATTATCCTCGTTTTTGGGCATTAAAAGTTACTAAAATTGATATTGAATTGAATTTTTGCCATAAACTGTCAAGTCAGCGTAGATTGAACTAGCCACTACTAGCGTTGGGGAACGGGCAGTCTCAAGGAATGTAAATACCGGTGGCGGTGGTGGAGGTTTGTGCATGTGTTTTTACCAATCCTGCATGTATCAGGTATGGTAACCGATTGTCCACTCTACATTTAGCATTATATATATTTTTTCTTTTTTACTTCATCGCGGATTATAGCAAAATAATTTTATTATTACTTTTGTAGTATGGATCTCCGCAAAGTAACGCCTAATTCTATAAATTACGTGAACGGTAGATGTATGGACATTTTTGTCATGAAACCCATTAAGGTTCGTCACCGCTTAACGGGGATGACCGCTTAACATCCCGTATGTCTATCACTGAATTCAAATTCAATATATTCTTTGTTCAAGTAAACTTGTAAACAAGTGCTTTTGAATCGTCAACTCTGGCTCGGAAAGCTGTTCCCAGCTAGAGCCAGCAAGAAACTCGACAAAGATTCAAAGGTCAGGGTCAAAGAGTAGCACGTATTCTTATCATCTAAGTAATCCTCGATAGTATAGAATAAATACCTGACAGTCCACCACTGAGATAAAATAAGAAAAGATCGAGATAAAATAATAACATGAAGAAAAAAAAGAAAAAATAGGGCAGGTGGGGGGCACGATTCTAGGTATTTTCACTTTATTTGCCCCCCCGTTCACAAAAGAAGCTACCTTGACTTTTACAATTCACAGAAAATATAGTCTTTCTATTCAAAATTATAGTATTCTTTATGTGCTTGAAAACAGAGATTTTTATCCCTGTTTACGGGCACTTTTTTTAATGATACCTAGCTAGATCAATTGCTTCCCCCCAAAACCCCCTATATGCTGAATTTCATGAAAATCTTGGAGTTGTTTCCGCTATACAGAAAATATAAATACAAAATAAACTCATTTCAATATAATTATTAAGATTTACTACATTAAGATTTTTGTATGTAATTATATTCAATATGCGCTTTGCAGTAAAAGAATTCTAATATTGCAGCGGTCAACGGCTCTAACCCATTAAGAAGCTTTTTCCCAACAGTTCCAAAAAGCTCCTATTTCAATTATTTTAACTAACAAAAGTTTCCCCATAATATACTGTTCACATAATATCTAATTCGTGTGGTTGAATGTTAGAAACAATAATTACTACCAGGAAAAAAAAACGTATTGTTTTGCCTTAATTACATTATGGCCCAACAGTTAAATAGTTACCACATATATAAATATATCTATGACTCAATGTGGTAAACAAATACAATTTAACTGTAGTTCAAATTTAAATACATATATAAAAACTCATAACTTTAAATAACAGTTAGGGCCTGTTTCACAAGTTACTGATAAAGTGTCGAATAGTTAACCGACAAATAAACTAAGTAGTCTCTAAAAAGTGAATATGGCCCGTTGGCGCAGTGGGTAGTGATCCTGTCTTCAGCGTTCGGGTCGCGGGTTCGATTCCCGCCGAGGGCCATCATTTTCTATAAAAGAATTTGTTGGCTCTTCGAGCCTGCGTGTATATTTGTATTTAAGTATGTATTTAAAAATTATATATGTATATATTCACCAGTTGTCTGTCACCTATAACACAAGTATTGCGGTCATTTTGAAATAGGTATTTGCTATCCAGCAGATAAACAAAATAACAGCCACATGATCTACCTGTTAACTTATTAGGGACTTTAAGTGCTGAATAAGCCTATCAGAAACCTGAGAAACGCTAAATTCCGAAATATATGTCAGATATGTTCCGGATAAGCTAACTGACAGTTTATTGGTAACTCATGAAACAGGCCCTTAGAGTTAGAAAATTTTTTTTTCAAATGCATTCGATATAGATTGGTAAGAAGTAACTTTTGTTTTTACTTTAAACTTTATTCAACAAAGGTTTCTTTTATTTTCTAAGTGCTGGATTAGATTACCTCCTCCTTTACGTGACATAATCTGGCGTTGAGTTGAGTGTTTAAGAAATTGTACTTTGCAGATATTGTAACAGTCATCATTCTCCTGCCATTATCACACTCTAAGTGTGGTCGGCACAACACATTATAAACATGTTGTCACATGTTTTGGCTAGGTATTTTACGATCGGCCGCTCGGATTTCTCAATAGAGCCTTAACGCTACCTCGGTAAGAAATAAGGGTTGTCTATTATAACACCCGGTACGACACGGCGAGTCAATTTACCGATGTCTTATTTTTCTTTCTTTCTTAAATCACGTGAAAGCATGAAAAAAGAATCTCATTAAAAACGTCTCGCTTCGGAAGGGTTGAAGTCATTTTTCTTAATAGAGCCTTAACGCTACCTCGGTAAGAAATGAGGGTGGTCTATTCTACTCAGCCGGATACCACACGGAGGGTCAACTTACCATCTTATTTTACGACACCTCTGTAAGAAATGGGGGTGGTCTTTTCTATCAGCCCTATACCACACGGCGGATCAATTTACCGTAGTCTTCTTTTTCTTTCTTTCTTTCTCAAATCACGTAAAAGCATGAAAAAAGAATCTCATTAAAAACGTCTCGCATCGGAAGGGTTGAAGTCATTTTTCTTAATAGAGCCTTAATGCTACCTCGGTAAGAAATGAGGGTGGTCTATTCTACTCAGCCGGATACCACACGGCGAGTCACTTTACCGTAGTCTTATTTTTCTTTCTTTCTTTCTCAAATCACGTAAAAGCATGATAAAGGAATCTCATAAAAAACGTCTCGCATCGTAATGGTTGAAGTCATTTTTCTTAATAGAGCCTTAACGCTACCTCGGTAAGAAATGAGGGTGGTCTTTTCTATCAGCCGTATACCACACGGCGGATCAATTTACCGTAGTCTTATTTTTCTTTCTTTCTTTCTCAAATCACGTAAAAGCATGAAAAAAGAATCTCATTAAAAGCGTCTCGCATCGGAAGGGTTGAAGTCATTTTTCTCAATAGAGCCTTAACGCTACCTCGGTAAGAAATGAGGGTGGTCTATTCTACTCAGCTGGATACCACACGGCGGATCAATTTACAGTTGTCTTATTTTTCTTTCTTTCTTCCTCAAATCACGTAAAAGCATGAAAAAAGAATCTCATTAAAAACGTCTCGCTTCGGAAGGGTTGAAGTCATTTTTCTTAATAGAGCCTTAACTCTACCTCGGTAAGAAATGAGGGTGGTCTATTCTACTCAACCGGATACCACACGGCGGATCAACTTACCGTAGTCGTATGTTACGACACCTCTGCAAGAAATGAGGGTTGTCTATTCTATCAGCCGGATACCAATTTTAATATACCAATTTTATAAAAATAATTTATCGATAATCTTATTTTTCTTTCTTTCTTTCTCAAATCACGTAAAAGCATGAAAAAAGAATCTCATTAAAAACGTCTAGCATCGGAAGGGTTGAAGTCATTTTTCTTAATAGAGCCTTAATGCTCGTTCGCCGGAACAATTTGGGTAAAAATTATGTTCCGTGCATTTTTCATGGCGTTTTTATGCCTTCAATTTTTTATGGCGTTAATTATTGCCTTAGGGGATGTCCGGACACGTCCTTGGATATTGCGATGTTTTGAAATTTAATGGTTCCACTTGTTTTTTTACTCTTTTAAAGTTGTTTAACGCAACAAAAATAATTAAAAGGAATATTAATATATTAATCGCTTACGCCGTGTGGTATCCGGCTGAATAGAATAGTACCACCCTCATTTCTCACCGAGGTGTCGTAAAAGGCGACTAAGGTAAGTTGACTCACCGTGTGGTATCCGATTTAGTAGAATGGACCAACCTCTTTCTTACCGAGGTGTCGTAAAATACGACAGAGGTAAGTTGACGTCAGGCAGGTGGCCGGTCGTAAAAACGCAGCCAAATCATGTGACAGCATGTTTATGACATGTTGTGCTGACCCCACTTAGAGTGGGATAAGGGCAGGAAGATGATGATGAATTTTTTTTTGTATAGAAACTATTATACGTTTCCACACAAAAACGTCCGTATCTTTTCTCTTTACCATAGATGTATACGCTATAAAGAGGTTACTTTATAAGCCGATAGGCCACATTATATAATTCCGACAATATCTCATTTCTTCCGGGAAAGGAACCTTAGACCCCCATCACAGTGTATCAAAAGCATAAATTCTTTGCAATTTCTTCGTTGCGTGATCAAAACGTCTAGTTCTACTTTCTAACACGCGTGAAAGGGCTACACCGTAGTGCAATTTAAGTGAACACATTTACACATTTTAATGCTTTAATTTTTTTATATGCTAATTATATAATGGTATATAGTTCAATCGATATATTAGCAGCAATATAAAATATACAAACTACATAATTGTATATAGTTCACTCAATGTATTAGCGTCATTTCAGTTTCAGGTTCAGGTTTCTTTCTATAATTCTGTAGAAATTGCTTACCTCAAAAAAACCTAACCCATCCTATGTTTCCTAGCAAAGTTGTCATGCCGTGATTTATGCGTAGTTCGTCAAACTTGTATTTCAATTTATCCAGTCTATAGCCTCTATTTCTCTTCTTTTAAAAAATATGCACACAAATATATTGTTTTGTATTACATAATTTACATTTAACGTAATTAATGTAATAGAATGCAATAGAAGGTAATAGAAGAGATCAGATTTCTTACCAAAGTATCGTAAAAGGCAAATAAGGTAGGTCGGTTGAGTAGAATAGACCACCCTCATATCTTACCAAGGTGTCGTATAATACGACTAAGGTAAGCTGACATCAGGCGGGAGGCTGGTCGTAAAGTACGTATCCAATTCAAGTGACAACATGTTTATAAAATTTTGTGCGGACCCCACTTAGAGTGAGATAAGGGCAGAAAGATGTGAACTTTTTTTAAATAAGGAATTTTATTGCTAATTTGAAGTAAGCTTCTATTACCAGTCTATTCTTTCTTTAAATATAATCTTTTTTTCTTTCTACTTTATTACTCAACATAGTTAGCAAAGGGTGTTGCTTTTTCTAAATAAATAAATAAACAAATATATGGGACACTTACACACACGGTCGTCCATCCCCAAAGTAAGTAACTTTACACAAATACTTGTGTTATGGGTGAGAGACAACTGGTAAATACATACATATATAATTTTGAAACCCATACTTAAATACAAATATTCCTATATATGATATCAAAGTGTCTAACGTCATTTTATAAAGAATAATAAAATTTATCTCTGTGCCTAAGGTCACTGTGGTCCTTATTTACAAGCTGGTTTCCATCTTTTCCTGTTGTCTTATTAAAAATAAACGTGTTTATTACAGGAAGTGATAACTCCTATATTCTATACGTTGTGCTTTAAAAATGTTTTATATAAAATGATTTAATAAACGGTTATTTAATTATTATCCTCATATGAAGCATGTTGAAGCGATGTTTTATTACATTTAGAGGCATCCCTGAAGTATGCACGCATTTTTTCGTAATGAAATGTCTTGTGATTTGTGGAATTACAACAAGTTTAAAAATGCATCGATATTATCACAGGTGAATTTTGATATATTTTAAATTAATTTTAGTAACCAGTTAAATAAATCTAATATAGAATTACTAATATTCTCTAACTTTTTAAGCAAAGTTATCTTAATTTAACACTAAAAATATATTTACATAACAATTTTAAAATATATTTTATTTGTATTCTAACTACAAGCTTTAAACTTAAGCTACAAACTTTAACTTTATCTACATTCAGATGAAATAAGTTTTATGCTTATAATTTTTTAAAGGTTCCGCCGTGTGGTATCCGGCTGAGTAGAATAGACCAACCTCATTTCTTACCGAGGTGTCGTAAAAGGCGACTAAGGTAAGATGACCCACCGTGTGGTATCCGGTTTAGTAGAATAGACCACCCTCTTTCTTACCGAGGTGTCGTGAAATACGACAGAGGTAAGTTGACGTCAGGTAGGCGGCCGGTCGTAAAAACGCAGTCAAATCATGTTACAGCATGTTTATAACATGTTGTGCCGACCCTACTTAAGAGTGGGATAAGGGCAGGAAGATGAAGATGATGATGATGAATTTTTTAAAGGTTACTAGCAATTTGGGTTACAAATTACTAGTAAACCTGTTAACCCCTTCAGCTAAGCTAAATGCTTGTGTTAGGAGTAGGTTCACGTCGGTAGTTTAATGACCGGGATTCGCACGCACGACCTCTCGATCAAGTCCGTTACCCTAACCATTCAGCTACCTCCGCTTATTATTCGTTATTTATAGTATTAAAACGACCTGTTATACCCACTTATTGATTTACTCTAATTGCTATAAATCATTATACAAATTATAATTGAGAAATTTGATTATCGTTATAGTTTTACTATAATATTTTTTGTTTCGAAATACGCTTTTAATACCAGCTTTTATTTGTTTTCTATTTGTAAAAAACAGAAAAAAATAAGTGAATTAGTTCAAGTTATTTTGCTTAAATACTCCTAGTGAAAGACTTACAGATATACGCATTAATATTATTGGAATGGATAATATTTATTTATTCAGTGGAATATACACTATAGGTTCGAGGTGAAGATAATTTATCAAACGGCAATAAAGTTTATTTTGCGTTTATCCGTTTTGTTGGCCTACATTGTACGCTTGCGTGTCTAAAGTCGTTTCTTCGGAATCGCATAGAAGTAAGGTTTCGATAAATATACCTAAGTAATATATAACTTAGATTTTACTGATAGCGTTATTACGACAATTGTTATTTTATATAATTAATTTGTACCCTTGATTAGCTTATGTAATATATTTAAACCGTGGGATATATCCCCAATTTACATATCCATAATTAGTCATAAGGCTGTAATGGTCAAATTGTGACGTCACTTAGCAAGAGTTCGATGCTTTTAATACGGAGTTTTCTATGAAAGCTCAAGCTTACTTAATATTTATATCATGGACTTTAAGGTAATGGAAAATAATGTAATGAAACCTCTTTATAATAAGAATTTTTGTGGGATTATACTTAAGAAGAAAAAAGCTGTTGTAGCCCAGCTGTAACACGGTGCGACTCTTTCAAGGAGGACACGGTTTCAAACCCGGGCAGACACCAATGAGTTTTTCTGTTAAAACTTATGTGTCTAATAATGTAATTGATAATTGCAATTTATCACACGCTTTGCAGTGAAGGAAGACATCGTGAGGAAACCTGCATATCTCCAGAGAACTCTGGAGATATGTGTAACCTACCAATCCGCATTGGAGCAGCGTGGTAGGTCTTAGCTCTAAACCTTCTCTCCAAAAACGGAGAGAAGAGGCCTATTCTCAGCAGTGGGATAGTAACAGGCCGCTGCCTACTTTACTTACTTACTTATACTTAAGATAACCTGCCAATACATATCTTAGCACTCTACTCCAGTGGGATGTATGATGTGATACAGAAGTGGGATGAATAGAATGGAGAGAATGAGCGAAATTCGAGCCAACCACTTTGTCCTAATGCGGATTCGTAGATTATTATATCCATGGAGGTTTAAAGATATCAGGTTATCTCAATATGTTTTTCTTAACCACTTCATGAATTGAAAATGCTAATAAAGCTCATACCTTCAAAGAAAACTCAGGTTTCCTACCAACATTCTATCCCCTCTACTTTTGATAACCTCTCGTTAAAATGGGAAAAACTCTGTTTTAAGATTAAGATTGTCTGATCGACTTCCACCTGTTTAAGAAGAACAAGAAATGATGATGATTAATGAATGACATTTTGTAACAGACGAATAAATAACAATGACCTGATACTATCATGCGTATCACCTAACAAGCAAAAAACCACCAATTCCTGGGTTGTAAGCGTTCGTAGACGATCATAGATGATTGATGAGTACAGACGAATACGTGATACCTCTTAATCATTTCTAATCGCCGTTTAAAAGAAGCCATGAACGAGTTCCTCATTTGTCACATATTCCGTACTGTGAGGAAATAAAACTACTTAGTGCGTATTTGTGGAATATTCTCCTGTCCTTATCCTACTTTCAGTGGAGAGACGACATAACATTTTACAAACATGTTGTCGCATGATTTGGCTGGGTATTTTATGACCGGCCTGCCCAACGTCAACTTACCTTAGTCTCTTACGACGCCTCGTTAAGAAAGAAGATGGTTTATTCTACTCAGCTTATTACAAAGAAGATTGCGGTCATTAACCGCAATCTCCTTCTTTTTCTTCCTGCCCTTATCCCATTCTAAGTGGGGTCGGCACAACATGCTATAAACATGTTGTCACATGATTTGTCTACGTATTTTTCGACCGGCCGTACGCCTGACATCAACTTATTTGTCGTATTTTACGACACCTCGGTAAGAAAGAGGGTGGTCTATTCTACTTAACCGGATACCACACGGTAGGTCAACTTACCTTAGTCGCCTTTTAAGACGCCTCGGTAAGAAATGAGGGTGGTGCTATTCTACTCGTCCGGGTACAACACGGCGGGTCGACTTAGCTTAGTCGCCTTTTACGACACCTCGGTAAGAAATGAGGTTGGTACTATTGTATTCCGCCGGATACCACACGGCGTATTTCAATGAACGCAATAATATTCAAAAAGGCATTGATAAAAATTTTCATATGAAAGTTACCTAAAACCGGCTAAAAATTCCTCACCCTAATAACGACTATACCACCATATCAAATACAAACTACACATGCGAATCGCGATATGCGATAAATAATATTAAGTCCCTATAATTCCGCCTTATCTGACTCGCAGCGGGAAAGTAATTTCTTTGCCATGGCAAAATTATAGGAGGCACCGCGCGAAACTTAACACCATGCACCTAATGTGGGCTATACACGGACGTGTCGACTTGTACTTGATACTAATGTGACATTTGCTTTACCTAATAACATTATACTGGCTTAAGTTTGCGTTCGTACCGTTTTAAACAAAATTGTACAATATTTTGCTGGCTTTGCAGGCAGGAAGATGGAAAAAATGTTAAGTACATACACTGCCGCCATCACAGCTTTTTGTATTTTATCAAAGTTTTATTGAACGTTGAAAAGCGTAAGTATTGTAAAATACGAAAGTAAAAAGATAATATCCGACTTTACAATTAAAAAACAGACAAAACAATTACGCTTCTAAGCATAGACTTAAAAAACGTTTTCATTTATGGTTATGACGTCAGAACAATAAACATATAAAAGTTTATAGTAAATAGCGGCCTGTTACTCTCCCACTGCTGAGAATAGACCTCTTCTCTCCATTTTTGAAGAGAAGGATTGGAGCTAAGACCTTACACGCTGCTCCAATGCGGATTGGTACGTTACACATATCTCCAGAATTCTCTTGAGATATGAAGGTTTCCTCACGATGTTTTCCTTTACCGAAAAGCGTGTGATAAATTGCAATTATCAATTAGACACATAAGTTTTAACAGAAAAACTCATTGGTGTCTGACCGGGTTTGAACCCGTGACCTCCTCGAACGAGTTGCACGGTGTTACCCCTGGGCTACCATAGCTTGAATTGAATAGAATTTATGCTACTAAAGGATAACTCAAATTCAATAAACTTGTAAACAAGTTCTTTTAAATCAATTTTACTGCTGGTTCGGAAAGCTGTTCCTACCGAGAAGAGCCAGCAAGAAACTCGGCGGTTGCTCTTTTCAATATCATACTTATAAATAATTGCATTAAGTCATTACTATGTAAAGGTTTGACAGTAGCTATATCCATGCATTCTTATCATCTAAATAATCCTCAACAGTATAGTAGGCTTTTTGTATTAGCCTCTCTTTGATAGTGTTTTTAAACTGCAAAGCTAAAATCGATTGCGGAACATACATCTTATCCTAAAGTTTGTGAATATGGATTTATGTTTGTTACTCTTTCACGGTGAATCCATTGCATCAATATCGATTGAATTTGGCACAATAATTCTTTATACACCGGGGTAACATATAGAATACATAAATCCTGTTAATTTTACAGAAATATGACTATTAAAAAGCGCCATCTATTATTTATCAACCTATCTAGTGTTCACAGTCCACCTAAATGAAGTAGCGTGTAAAAGCGAGTCATTTTATATACAGATGTTTTTACCAATACGTTATAGAATGCCTCACTTAGCATATATTGTTTTATTTTAAGAGTAAGCAAATAAAAAAGATATGTCAATTTTAAGTTAAAAGGTTGTAACATATTGGTACTTGCATTTCCTCTGAACACATGTCCTCTGAATTCTCTACAGATATGAAGGTCTCCGCACGATATTTTAATTCACCAAAGACCATGACAAATTGCAAATATAAATTAGACACAAAATTGTGACACTGACTTCTACACGGGCGAAGCTGCAGGCACAGCTAGTTGCAAAATAATTCTATCATAATTTCTGCGTTACAGACAAACAGACGTACTTTTGTATATAATATTAAGATACATGATAGTATACAAAAGAAATCAGCCAATACTCTTTCAACAGATCTTCATGCACAAGAACGCAATGCAAATGCACGCGCGCGAACTCCAACGTGGTCTTGGGGGTGAGGTTAAGCCCCACCAGTGCCAGCAGTGCTTGAAGTCGTTCAGCTCCAACCACCAGCTCGTCCAGCACATCAGGGTGCACACGGGAGAGAAGCCGTACAAATGCTCCTACTGCGACAGGCGGTTTAAGCAACTGAGTCACGTTCAGCAACATACGAGGCTGCATACTGGTGAGTTTTTATACCATCTAAAATACTCAAAACACGGTCGTCCGTCCCAAAGTAACTTAACTTGTGTTATGGGTGACAGATATCTGATAAATATACTGGACTGTAGTCTTAAAAGTAAGACTATCTTCTTTCACTCTCCAACCCTGCAAATATCACCATCACAAAAATCAGATCGATCCGGAAAGAATCAGAGGGGTTTATCGTTTTATCAAGAGCATAATTTTTGTTAATTTTAGTAAATTACCCGTACTTACATGAAATATATATTAAAATATCTCAGTAATCATCATCTTCCTGCCCTTATTCCACTCTAAGTGGGGTCGGCACAATGTGTTATAAACATACTGTCACATGATTTGGCTGTGTTTTTACGACCGGCCGCCTGCCTAACTTCAAACTAACTTAGTCGTATTTCACGACACCTCGGTAAGAAATAGTGGTCTAGTAGTAGAAATAGCGGTGGTCTATTCTACTAAACCGGATACCACACGGTGGGTCAACTTACCTTACCAATTTTACTTTTAACTGTAATTAATCATTAGCTTACCTGACGTCAACATATTTTATACATATTTAACGGCACCTAAGTACGGTCGTCCTTCCCAAAGTAACTTAACTTGTGTTATGGGTGACAGATATCTTATAAAGGTAAATATAAAGGTGCATGTTCAGATCAGTTAAATGAGTCCAAAAAAACAAAAACCGAAATATATTTAAACATTTGAACATCTATCCCCTAACAAAAGGTGCAGCCAGAGATAAAATTATATCTTGGTTACAGCAACTCAACTATCATAAAACAGAAGATTTAATGCTTAATACCTGAAACCTACCTTATCAACCCATATAATTCCACAAATCAACACATACAATGCTACACAATAGCCACACTCGATCACCCACCTCGCGCACTATCATTTTATAATATTTATTTAATAGTAGTACTAGTATTTTCTTTTAATTATTTTAAATATATATTATATTTAATAATAATAATAATTTAATAATTCTTTTTATAATTTAGACTGTAAGGATGGCATATGGACACAGTTTTATACTATCGCAATGCCATCCTTGCAATAATAAATATATATATATATATATATATATATATAATATCTGGGTGACCGAGCTTCGCTCGGGAATTTTTTACAGAAAAAATTAGAAAAAAAAACAGAAAAAACAATTATTTAGTTTCTCGAGGCTGCCTGATACCCGAAAAGGCTACGCCGAATTGACAGTTAATGGCGAAAATTCAATTCAATATAAATGTTAGTGTTTTTTAATGCCCAAAAACAGGGATAAAACAATATTTTTTTTACATAAAACCTAGCAAGATCAATTTTTCTCCCCCAAAACCTCCTACATGCTGAAGTTCAGGAAAATCGTTGGAGCCGTTTCCGAGATTCGGAAAATATATATGTATATATATATATATATATATATATATATATATATATATATATATATATATATATATATATATATATATATATATATATATATATAAACTTTCTTAAAATAACTTTTTCGGCGTAAGGCAAACAACATAATATAAAACCTATTTCTTTCATAGTGAATAGAAAAAAACCTTATAAATATTTTTTAATGCTGCTACTCTTCTATTCAACTTATCGTGATGTTTATAGCCTATAGCGTTCCTCGATAAATGGACTATCTTACCCAAAGAATTTTTGAAATCACGTTAGTAGTTCCTGAGATTAGCGTGTTCAAACAATCAATCAAACAAAGTCTTCAGCTTTATAAATTAATACAGATATACTTTGTTTCATAATATGTATGAAATTAACTTGATCGACATTATTGTAAGCGTTTATTGATTTTATGGGACTAAAATAGCTATGAAAGAGCGTTCTGATTTTATTTTTACAAATAATTAATAATATACCCAACAAGTTGGCACGGACGAAGTTATGTGGGTCATTGATTAATTTACCGCACCGAGGAAATATATTTTTACATTAATAAAGCTGCACTGACATTCTTTGCTCGGTCTGATGCCTGCTTTTCACTACCAACGATGATCATTGATCGTGTGATCGTCTAAAATCACAATCACAAGGCACGATCATCGCACAAGTCTACATGATTGTCCGTATTATCATACGATACATATGGATGTATGGATTACCCAGCGATTCTCTTTGGCGCGTGTCCTAAGCGATTCTCCGCATGTAGGCGATCGTTGGCGACCATAGACGATGATTGGTGATTACAGCAGATTATGCACTCTACACGATCGTGCTCACGATAAATTGTTTGTAATTGCCGACTACGAAGAGGTCCTACGAAGAAAATTCCGCATTTTTCACATATTCCGTGCTATGAGAGATGAAATGATCTTTACAGAAAAGATGAGAAGTGCGAGACTAATTTGGCATGGTCGTGTAATGAGGAGGGATGAAAATCATGTGACCAAAAGAGATTTAAATATGAATGTTGATGGATGTATCTAGGGGGAGGCCGAAAAAATGGATGGATGGATTGTGTGAAAATGATATGCATGTTAAAGGAAGGCACCAGAGTTGACGAATGATAGAGGAAAATGGAAGAAAAAGACACATTGTGCCGACCCCACTTAAAGTGGGATAAGGGTAAGAGAATGATGAGAGAAGAAATGATCTTTAATACGCATATGTGGGATGTCGATTATCACTTTAATTTCTCACGACGTCTAGTAATAAATAAAAAGTAAAATAGAGACCACTTTTTATTCCACTAGGCCTCCTCTCTCCGTTATTGGGAAAGGTTGGAGCTATGACTCACTACGCTGCTCCAAAGCGGATTGGTAGGTTCCATATACCTGGTTTCCCTTTGATGGTTTTCTTACTTAAAAGCGTAATATCTGGGTTTACAAAAAAAAACTAAAAAAAAGAAAAAACAATTATTTAGTTGGGATCGATCCTTGGCATTCACATTTCTCGAGGCTGCCCGTTAACCGAATAAGCTACGTCGACTTGACAGTTAATATTTATCAATTCAGTATAAATGTTAATGTTTTTTAATGCCCAAAAATAAGGATTAAACAATATTTTTTTTACATAAAACCTAGCTAGATCAATTTTTCTCACCCAAAACCTCCTACATGCTGAATTTCAGGAAAATCGTTGGAGCCGTTTCCGAGATTCGGAAAACATATATATATTTACAAGATTAACTCATTCAAATATTAAAGATAAAATATATCACTTAGACACAAGTTTTAACAGAAAAACTCAATGGTACCTGCAATGGGTTTGAACTTGTGATCTCTACAAAAGAGTCTCACATTCTCATCGCTGGGCTAGCACATGCTAGTAGTGCAGTATCCTTGTAATGCAAAGATAAAATGGCCATGGCGTACGTAAAAAGATCTTGGATTTCATCGAGGAGAGGATAATTTAGGATTAAAATTAAATTTTCGAGTGAAACAGCAATAGTTTAAAATGATGAATAAGAAGTATCTAGGCGTAAATTTATAATAATTTAGTAAAGTCTTGAAATATAATTTTTAATTAACTAAACGCCTTGTCTATTTCCAGTCAACCTTGATTCCATCAAGGACACTTAATACACCGTAATTATGTCAAAATATGTTATGTAATTATGATTTATACATTGGAAACTTTTATATTAGGAATAGGATATCATATTGTACCCGTATATAATATATATGTGATAGTATATGTATTTAAAAATAATATAAGTATATATTCACCAGTTGTCTGTCTACCATAACACAAGTATTAAGTTACTTACTTTGGGGACGGACGACCGTGTGTGTAAGTGTCCCATATATTTATTTATTTATTTATTGTGACTTAACTTGTGACCTTAAGAGACAATACATGCTGTCGCGGACTTTTTTGTAGTATTTTTATAGATCTACAAATCTCTAGTACATTAATTTAGCGTATCTCAATGTGCCAACGCGACGCACGCGACTATATTTACCAGATTGCGATTTTTTTTAAACCACGCGACCTCTGCCACACAATTTATGTAAAACCGTAATGCACTATTAACCTTACCCTATCGGAAGAATTGTACTATCTTTTAGTGAAAACCGTTCCAAAATCAGTTCAGTAGATTTTGAGAAAATCGATCACATGCAGATAGACAGCTTTTAGAGAATTTGTTTTATCAATACTAATATATTAAGCTGAAGAGTTTGAAGGGCAGGATGATGAAATATGGCCTACCTAAAAAACTCAGTGGTACCTACCTACCCATTTGTATTACGTCAGTCAGCTTATCCAAACAATCTAATGATATCTGTATACGTATTTGCAAGTTGAAACGAGATCTATAGATAGTACAAATAAACAAATTTAATAAAACGTTAACGCATACATCACGGCATACGGGATGTGTCTTCAGAAATCCAAATTTAAACTGGTCGGCCATTATAAAACAGATTGCATTGCGAGCTATTTCGCGCGCAAAAATAATTTTACATGAAATCACTGCACAAATGCATTTATAAAACAACTAGCTTTTGCACGTAACTCCGCTCGCTTGGACTGTAAACTTAGAATAAATAATAGCTTCTGTCACTCACCAACCCTGCAAATATCGCCAACACAAAAATCCGGATGGACTGAGAGTCCATCGTTTATATAGAGATTTATCGTTTTCTCAAGAACATAGTTAAATTATTTAAATAAATAACCCGTTTTTAAATTACAATAGCTCAGTTGAATATATTCTCTAAACTGAAAACAAAATATATAAAAACTTTCTTAAAATAACTCTTTTGACGAACAACGTAATATAGGACCTACTTACTTCTTTTAATACTGATTTGATTTCACTTTAACAAGTTGAGAATAAAAAAACCTTGATTATATCAAGGTTTTTTACGGTAATGATAATAAATGGCGTTTTTAATGTCTTCCTATTTATGTTGTATATGTTAACCCGGTGTATAAGGAATAATTGCACTAAATTTCATTTATATTGCTTCATCGGATTCGCCGTGAAAATGTAACACACAGACAGACTTTCGCATTTATTATGTTATAGGTAAAAAAACTAAAGTAATGGCCTATTACAATCCCACTGCTAGGCATAGGACTCCTCTCTCCGTTTCTGGAGAGATGGATTGAAACTAAGACCTACCACGCTGCTCCAATGTGGATTGGTAGGTTACACATATCCCCAGAATTCTCTAGAGATGTGCAGGTTTCCTCAAGATCTTTTCCTTCACCGAAAAGCGTGTATTGAATTGCAATTATCAATAACACACATAAGTTTTTTAATAGAAAAACTCATTGATTGCCTGGTGTTTCAACTCGTGACCCTTTCGAAAACATCGCACGGTCTTACCGCTCTATCACAACTTATTATAAGTATATAATATTAGTAATATCCCACAGTTTCAGTACATACTGATCTTATAACAGTGGAAAGTCTACTAAGTCGGTCTATTGATTCATTTTTGTTAAATATATCATCAATAGTTTCCGCAGCGCATGCGATGACAGATTTTTATAACTAATTTTTTGCACCTTACTACATTTTTATTACGGATTCATATTTTTTTAATGTAATATAACCTATGTTGCTCAGTAAAGATGCAGCTTTTCAATGGTGAAAGAATTTTTGAAATCGGTCCAGTAGTTTTTGTGTGAAAACATTACAAACCATACATAGAATTTTTTCCTCTTTATAGTATTATAGATTGTATAGATTAGTAAGAGTTGTAAAATATTCCGAATACGCGACTTATAAAGATCGCTGTAAATTAAAAAAAAAGTTTCACAGTTGAAATGTGGCGGCATTTTAAAATACCCGTAGCGCTGCATGCAACGACCACCACTTATTCTCCCATATACGCGCGGCTGCAAAAACAATCCGCTAGAACAACTTTTATAATTAAAACTACGTTCGTTCCATTGGTCGGAGTTTCCGCGAAAAAAATTACGCCGGCCGTATACGTGAAAAGCGAGAAAAAAAATTATCCAATGGTTGGCTGTGGTCGAGCGGGCGGCCAATCGCAGAGCGTGACGCAACGTACATTCTACGTTGTTTAGAAAAAAAATTCACGTGTTTTTCCATTTCTGAACTAGCCAATGGGCGGGGCGCCGTGTGATTCGTATGCGCATTATAATTGGATTAGTTATTTCGTTGAACTTGTTTTTATGTTCGCGTTTTTATTACCTATGTAACTGATGCACTCGCCTTACAACTATTTAGTAGGTTATGAATAGTGATGGAGATTTACTAACTTTGCTAATTAGGCTTATTGGAAACTATAAAATCTTAAAAGGCTTATAAAAGTTTGAACTATTTAGCACACTTTATCAAGACAGTTTTGAAAAGCAACTGTTAATACTCTGAGATAAATTAAATTGTATTTGATTCAAAAGTAATGGGAATATTTTGCTATTATCTGCTATAGTGAGTGTGGTAGTGAACGTGTGCAGGGTTTGTGTATTGTTGTGTTATGGGTGACGAGTAGTACATGAGATATAACGAATTTTGCATGTATCAGGTATTAGAACGAATAGTGCAATATAATGTAGTGTATGCTAAATGTAGCATTACATATATATATTTTTTAATATTTTCATTATGCAAACAATTAATTCTGTAAATTAATTGAATCTTTAAAAAAAAAATTATTTTATTTTAACATACGTTTTTTATATTTGTGATTTTCATGCAAGATTTCTATCGAAAATAAATATTAATATTATAGAAAAAGTTCCGTTGCGGAAAGTCGAACCTGTCATTGCAATCGTCGAATACTCTTATGAGCTATTATTTATGTTGTAAAATATAAAGACGGTGGTCTTTTATTTTGATATCTAAATAAAAGTCTGAAAAAATATTTAGATTAGTCATTTTATAATATTTTGTAAAGTTTACACAAGCGTAAAAAATTAATATTACTTTAGAAGGTTTGGACAAATCTATGTATATCTAATAAACACTTATAAGTCACGTTTCTGTTGGGTTTTCGCAAAAATTCTGTCTCTTTGGAAAAGAACCCCGCAAGCCGTCGACTCGCCGACACTGACAAAATTTAAATATGATTAACTAATCAAAAAATACATACTAAACTTATAGTATAACGTAGTTAATGTATAGAACCGGGTATACTCACGTCTTATTCTATCGGGTTAGCCCGACTAGTTATTATATAAGTTTATAAGACATTGCGCTTAATCGCAATATTTAGTCTCTTATTTAATTGCAATAGTATGTTTCTCGTTATACCAAGTTTTATTATCAATATTTTATAGTTAATCTTTATATTTAGCTAAAATTTTATTGTTTATTGAATATTGTAATGCCCTCTAGACGACGTATTAAATAAAATATATATTTATACTCTTTGACTAGATAGATTATTATGAATGATTTTTTAATTTATTACAATCATAGTGAAAAATGTTTTCTATTTTTAAATTTGTTAATTCTATTTTTAAATTTGTTAATAATTTATTTTTAAAAATCATTTTTATTATATGTTTTAATTTATTTTGTTATCCACACAAAGGTCGTTCGAGGAGTGTTCGTAAAAAAACAACATTGTCTACGTTCCCACGCATTTTTTCCACAATACTCAATACCAGTAGCCAGTAGTAATTAAATATTTATTCACGGCTGCGATGATTGTCGGCTGCTAGCGTAATGAGTTTTTTAATTGTCGTAATTACAATGCAGTGTCCACACATGACGGGCGGGCCGAAGTGTGACTTTGATAACTGACACGCGAGTTAATAGAGTGTAAAATTGACTTTATGCTTTACGTCGTGTAATGAGAACATTGTTTCTGTTCCGGTTTGTTCATTTTTTTAATCTTACATTGAGTTGGTTTCTTTTTTAATTTGATCGTTCGATTATATTACGCCGTGTGGTATCCGGCTAAATAGAATAGTACCACCCTCATTTCTTACCGAGGTGTCGTAAAAGGTCACTAAGGTAAATCGACCCGTCGTGTGGTATCCGGCCGAGTAGAATAGACCAACCTCTTTTATTAATGAGGTGTCGTAAAAGGTGACTTAGGTAAGTCGACAGACAGATAGACTTTTGTTGTGTTGTGTTTATATCGTAGTATTCGTATGGGGTTCATCAGTTCGATTCCCCGTATATGACAATTTTATATATTTTTGAAAAATCCATACCGTCAAACCATTTATTATTATACTATGGAATTAGGGTGGTCGTGTGGTGTCCGGTTAAGTAGAGTAGACCACCCTCATGTCTTAACGAGGTGTCGTAAAATACGACTAAGGTAAGTTGACGTCAGGCTTGCGGCCGGTCACACAACCAAATCATGTGACAACATGTTTATAACATGTTGTGCCGACCCCACTTAGACTGCGATAGGAGCAGGACGATAAGAAATGAGGGTGGTCTATTCTACTCAGCCGGATACCACACGGTGGTGTAATAAGTATTCTACTTACCTGTATCTATTATTCACTATTCTAAGACTAATAAAAAAAACTTTGCTAAGGACTGGGCATAGAGTAAAAAATGATTTCGGTTAATTAAAAAAAATTGTTGTCAAAAACTTGTTTCAGACATAAATAAAGAAAAAGTTCGTCAGCAAACAGATTGGCGTTTAAAAAACGATTTGTGTCTATTTGTAAAATTACTAACAATTACTGAACGAATATAAGCTTCCATTTTCTTAGCAAGCAAAAGAAAATTACGGGCTGTACTAGAATTCTAGCGTTTAATGAAATATAAATAGTTATTGGAACGAATTTTGTTATTATACAATCGGCCATAAGTTTTAATTTTTTTGAATCGATTAGTAGTTGCTTAATAAAGTTAATTCACGGTTTGACTAGACGATGGTCGTTTAAACAATACATCATTACCTATTCTCCTGCCCTTATCCCACTCTAAGTGGGGTCACTTGATCTGGCTACGTTTTACGACTGGCGGCCTGCCTGACGTCAACTTACCGTAGTCGTATTTTACGACACTTTGGTAAGAAATAGGGTGGTCTATTCTACTCAGCCTGAAACCACACGGCATTCGAATTACCTTAGCCCCCTTTTACGCTACCTCGGTAAGAAATGAGGGTGGTCTATTCTACTCAACCGGAAATTACACTACAGGTCAATTTACCTTAGACGCATTTTACGACACCTCGGTAAGAAATGAAGTTGGTCTATTCTACTCAGCCAGATACCACTTGGCATAAAAAAAACACTTTGTAAGTCAATTTTGATTTTTGTAAATAATATATACAACAAATTCACATTTTTAAACAAATTCATACTGAAGAAAGCTCCGCTAATAAGATAATGTGTTCTAAAGAATTCCCGTCATTTGTAAGGTTTTTCAAACTTTCTCCCATTCAAACAAAGAGGAGGGGATGAAAAACTCAAATAGATGGCACTTTCCCGGCGACGTCTTGAGTTTAGCATGACAATGGCGATGGGGCAAAAACGCTCGGACGTTGTTTTGTTTGTTCTGCAAAACATTTAAGAATAGGCTGTGAAAAAGTGTTCGTTTTTTTTAAATTTAAAGAACAATTATAATTTAATTACAGAAGATATCACTACATAGTATAAAACAAAGTCGCTTTCTGTGTCTGTCCCCATGTCCCTATATCCCTATATATGCTTAAATCTTTAAAACTACGCAATATATTTTGATGCGGTTTAAAAATGGTGTGACGAAAAATGATTTTTATAAAAGTATTTAAGAGTAATGAAGTGTTTTAAGAATTGGAATACTATTGGAAACCTATCGAGGTATTTTAATAGCATGTATACGTTAAATTTTTGTAATTGCATCTGAATCTTCAAAACATTTAAGTATAGGCTGTGTAAAAGGGTTCGATTTTTAAATTTTAAAAACGAACACTTTTCCGTTTTACGTTATAACGGTCAACAATTTAATTTAGTTACAGACGATATATAAGATTATATAATATTGTTAGATTTTAAAATTTGTATAATAAGACAATTATTGTATTGGGATTAGTTAACAAGATAATAATTATTGTATTGAGTTTAGTGAGTTAGAAAGTTTAAATATTGGCATTAGCCTCAATATTGTAGTCTTAATTTGAGCATTTAAAAAAGGAAGGCGGAATTTATTTTGCCGCCTTTCTAGTGTGACGAAAAATAATTGTTATAAAAGTAATTAAGAGTAATATAGTGTTTTAATAATTGTTTTGATATACTATTTGAAATCTTTCTAAGTGAAAATAGCATGTATAAGTAGCAGGTTAGATTTTTGTAATTGCTGTTAGGAATAAACGATTTCTAAATGCAATAAAACCTATATTCTATGTTCAAAAGTTATTTAAGAAACTTGTTTTCTTTATCATTATTTTAATTTTTATGCATCTATAGCTAAGCACGTTCGAATTTTAAAATTACTGTGGATGAATCTGGTATTTAAATAAATTTTTATATGATAAAATACGTTCTCGTAATTTTTTCTGCAATTAAAAAAGTTCGGCTTTTAAAATTGTTGTTACCTATTTTTTATGGCATTGGATGACAAATAAACATGCGGTTCAAACGTATTAGTACATTTACAGTTGGTGAGATGAATTATTAAGTAAAGTAATGGCTTGTTGGCTAAGTAACAGCTGGGAAAATATCTCCAGAAATAATTAATATATATAATACATTATGCACTTTATGGACAAAGAAAAATATAGATATGAAACCTGTATATGTTTAGAGTTTTCAAATAGAGTTCAAATTTGCATTGGAGCAGCGTTAAGGTTTAAGCAATAAATTTTAAAAACCTCTTCACCCAACTACTTACGTGAGTTGTTTCACGAAGCTCCTCCCCGTGTCAGGCCTGTACGATCTTGTGTGCCTCTAAAATCACTTACCATCCCGCCTTACAATACCGTATTTTTTGCTAAATCTTTTTCTGTACTTGCTGGATGTCTGTGGAACTCGTTGCCATACAGCGTCATCAATGACTGCTTTAGCCTTTCCTTCAGCACTTTTAAACTAAGACTAAAGAAACATTACACATCTTTACCATCATAATGTAATTGTTGACATTTATATAGGTATTATACTTTGTATTATATATAGTGTGTATGTATATATATTTATTTATATGTAAATATATTTTATATTTACTTTATTTTTATTGTTAAGTTAGGAAATTATTAGTAGGTAATTCTAATTCATAATGATTGATATTTGCGTACCTTTTTCCATAATATAAATTGTCTCACTTCGTAGGTTAGCTGGCAGAGATCTCTATCATAGGGATAAGTTGACCTTTGTACACTTTTTTTACCAATAATGTTTTTTCTCTTAATTTTTTATGGTACATAAATAAATAAATAAAATAAATAAAAATAAATAAATTTACTTTAAAAAAAAAGTGAAGGCTTAACTAAGCCGTATGCTATTAGCAAGTTGATATTTAATTAGCTTATGTTAAAAAAGATAGCATTGTATGAATGCAGCACAGACACGCACTTATAGTATGTCCACACATCCACTCTCGCGCGCGGCTCTTATGTGACTGACTTGATGCGCTTGAGACAGTGTAAAGTACTTATACACTGGTAACTAGTATTACTGTTTCTCTTTTATTATATTCAAATATTATATGGATGTCTTGTATATAAAATGTAAAAGATGAAAATCACACCCTCTTACATTGCAAAAGATATAGAAAAATCTCTTATTAAATTTTCAAATATTCGCTATCACGGGTCAAGATAAAAAACTCAGGTGAAGTAAAGTTTCTTTGAGATCTTACGCTTGGAGGCGCGAAAACTCGATATTAATGAAGATGAGCCGAGGTGGGAGCGTCAAGAACGAAACGCTACAGATTTTTCATTTTTTATCTGCACATTTAAAAAAATAGTTATAACACATATTCATCAGACCACCTGCATTCCTTACCGAGGTGTTGTAAAAGGCGACTTAGGTAAGTTGAAATTCCGTATGGTATCCGATTAAGTAGAAAAAGCCGCCCTCTTTCTTACCGATGTGTTGTAAAATAAGACATCAGTCATGCCGGTCGTAAAATACGATTATGCGATGACATGTATATATGTTATGCCGACCCAACTTAGAGTGGGATAACGGATGATGAGGGTATTTTGACATATTAGTTGACATCAACGAAGTCTCCAGTACAACTGATCCTTGATACATACTCATATTATAAATGCGAAAGTCTGTCTGTTACGCTATCAAGGCTAATCCACTGGACCGATTTTAAAGAAATTTCACTCAGAGGGGTGACATATAGAATTAAAAAATCCCGTTTTTATTTTGGTAACAGGGCATTAAGGACGTAGATAGGTCATTAACAATATTTTTGAAGTTACTTAAATGCATCAGTTGGACCGAACGAGATTGCGTAGTATTTAACCACAGTTTTTGTCGCTTAATAAAGGAACCCTAAAAACGTGAAGCAGTAACAAAGACTCGGTCCGAGTGGAAAGTATTTTACTAATTTCCCGAGTTTCATCCCTTTTGAGACTGTTGGGAAGTTTTTTTATTAACATTTTCTGATATCACTTTTGATTCTTTGCGAGTAGATTTAAAGGTGGGAAAGTTTCCGAGGAAAGTTATATAGCGTTTTGAATTTAACCTTTTCCAGTTAAATGTTCTATCAAATTGATGGAGCCCTGATAGCTTAGTGGTCAAATAGTGTATTTGACAAGGGATTGGATTCCGTAATGTCAAAATTTTGAAATGTCTGTAATTGACTGTTTGAATTGATTGTCTGTGATTGAGAGAAGTTTAAGGAAATAGGTATTCTTACATTTGTTTTACAGTATATTTTAAGTAATTTAATTTTTATATATAACAATATAAAGGACTATAAAACAATAGGTGATGTATATAATAGGCAAAGTAGGAACCGACATAAGCTTGCGGCCCCTGCTTAGAGCCTTGAAAAACTACGTAAGTCGTTTGTGGGTTTGGGTATAAGATTCTATAATAAAATTCCACAATCAATTTTAGCTTTGCCATTACAGCAGTTTAAAAACATTATTAAGGAGAGGCTGATACAGAAAGCCTACTATACTGTTGAGGATTTAGACGATAAGATGCGTGGATATAAATATTGTTCGACCCTGTACACGAAAGATACGATAAGATTAAATGTAACTAGTATTAAGATTTTTTCTAAAAGAGCAACCGCCGAGTTTCTTGCTGGCTCTTCTCGGTAGGAGCAGCTTTCCGAACCAGCAGTACAGTTGACGATTCAAAAGCAGTCGGCACAACGTGATATTAACATGTTGTCACATGATTCGCGTAGGTATATTACGACAGGCAGACGGCCGATAAGATAAGGCGGCCAAGAGATAATACCTATAGAAAGATTTTATTTGCGCTCGAGGTAAGAACCTGTGAACCCGGTATAAGCACTAAATAGTGATATATTCTATTAACCAAATAGCCATAGATGATTCTGTAATATTTACGCGTGATACTGCTCATTTAGGGGAGTCGTGTCAACCAGCACTTATATAGGGGTTGCTAAGGGGGAAATCAATACAATCATTGCGCGGTGATGATGCTGCGTTGTTCCAAACCATATTAGTACCTAGCCACATAAACATAAAGTCTAATTTCGTATGCCATGTTCTGCACATGTACACTTAGGTATTACCAACATGTATATTATGTTGTTTGTGTGTGTAAGTACTTGTGGGTATTTAGTTGCTGTATAGGCGAATAGTTGGGTATTGGGTTAGTGAATTTAGGGTTAGAATTTTTTCAAAATTTAGTTTAATACAGAGGTTTCTTGTTATATTTAGTTAGCACGCCAACAGTTAATAAGCCAAGGAAACACAAAATACAGGTAAAAAAAATATTAAAGCTAGCCTACTTATAAAAGGTGTGAAACAACATTCATAAACTTAACAAAAACTAAGCACATTTGAGATCAAAATAAAAAAAAAAATTCTAATAAGTCTAAATTAAATATAATTTTAAAAAAAAGGTATAAATGAGAAAAAAAACTTCTCAGTGCTACTGTCGTACATAATCTTAGTAATATTATAAATGCAAAAGTTTGTGAGTATGGATGTATGTTTGTTACTCTTTCACGGCCAATCCGATGAACCAATATCGATGAAATTTGGTACAAAATGGCAAAATTATTCCTTATACGCCGGAATAACTGTTAATTCTACAGGAATAGGATGACATTGTAAAGCGTCAACTATTATCGGCCTATCACACGACAATCCACGCGAACAAAGTCGTGGGTAAAAGCTAGTAATATAAAATTAGAATTTAACCTTTCTTATTTTGACCTTTATAATATTTGCAGAGTTGGAAAGTGACATAAGCTATTGTCTATTCCGAGTCTAGTAATAAAAAAGAAGAAGTTAATAATTAAATATTTTATTTCATTCGCGCCAAAAAGGTCCGCCATCTTGCCAGCCCAGTGAAGCACAGCACGCGATTTAATGGACAAAAATTTCATATAACTCGCAGTTATATTCCACGGTACGCCGCCCGCGGAAACTCTTGTAATATTTCAACTAAATATTAAAATGAAGATAGAAAATCCCTCGCAAAATATATATGTGTGTGGGAACCGCATTTTGCGGGCAGCGGCTAATGCATTTCCTTTAAATTAAACGGTATATCGAATTGCGGAATAAATGATAATGGCGGATGGCGTGTTCGATTTTGTTGCAGCCTAATTAAACTGGATTTAGTATTTGGTTATTAATTTATTTCTAAACGCTCGTATCGTATGTACAAAGGCGTGGTTTTAACATTGTATTAACATGTTTATCATTGCCTTTATCCCACCCTAAGTGGGATCGCCACATATTTTTGTTGTGGTGTGATTTTGCTTGGTATCTTACTACCAGCCTGACAACTTTCTTTAGTCACCTTTTACGACACCTTGGTAAGTAATAGGTGGTCTATTCACTCAGCCGGACACGGCATTGTATTTACATGTTTATGATGGCCATAATTATTGTGATTTTGTGTATTATATCACGATAAAAAGAGACTGATACGGAAAATCTACTATACTGTTGTGGATTACATAGATGATAAAAATGCGTGTATCTAGCTTCTCTAAGACAAGCTAAGTATACTTCTACTATCTTCTGTACAAGATAGTAATAACTGAATGTGACTAGTATTGAGAATTATATTTTTAAAAGAGCAACCGTTGAGTGGAGGACTTTTCTCGGTAACAGCTTTCCGAACTAGCAGTGGTATTGACGATTCAAAGCACTTGTTTACAAGTTTACTTGAATAAAGAATATTTTGAATTTGAAATTGAAAAAGGTCAAGTTTATCATAAACACGCATTGTCATCGAAACTGGACCAGTATGTAAAGTATCAGCTAAATCAAACATCGAGAACTAGGTAAAATTAAACCTGCAAAATTCCATCTTCACATACATACGTGCCAAGTTAAATCATCGTCAGTAGTAGGGAATAGCCGGTTTTAACTCACTCCCAGCACCTTGAAATCCTTGAAATAGGCTAACTTAGCGGATTCTAAAAAAAGCTCGCCAAAGCAGATTCCAATCAGACTAAATTCCAATTGACCTTCAAAGGTCTTTTCGGATTTTCCAATTGGATCCTGGGTTGCAATAGGAATTTCCTTACTTACCCTCGTAACGAATCGTTTTTCTCGTATTTTATAAGATTAACTTATCGGACTCCTTGACCAATTGGATTTTCCATTTGATCCACGACTTTCCTTTCCTACATTAATTAATCAAATTAACTGAATTCTAATTACAGTATGAATGTCTGATATTTAATGACCGATTCTAACTCATTGGCTTGGTTTTATCAAACTTGATTAGGTTTCCAATCTAAGATTTTTTTAAATAAATAACATTAATCGTTCAATTTTGTTTTTATCATTAATTTGATATCAAACTGATAATAATTGAATTGGATGTGTGTCAGATATAAATTCAATATGAAAATGTAAATAAAAAAAAGTCTCGTACAAATAACTCAAAAGTTTTATTTTTTCGAAGAAACGCTTTGACTTTTTGCTGCTATTTCAAAGAAAGTGTCTCATAAAATAATATTTTAAATTAGACAGGGTCGTAGTAATTTATTATAATAGACCCTAATAAATCAATGGAAATAATGGGCATCGACCATTCGCCCTCTTCCTTATAATATTCTTTTATCCAGCCTAAACGTTGTATTCTGTGGCGACAAGTTTAGACACGATCTCGCAAAAAGCAGATGTAAAAGGATCACATGGCATCATGTATATCATAATTTATTATAATAGACCTTAATAAATCAATGGAAATAATGGGCATCGAACATCCGCTCCTTTTTTATAATATCCTTTTATCCAACCTAAACGTTGTATTTTGTGGCGACACGTTCAGACACGATCTCAAAAATCAGATATAAAAGGATCACATGCATCATGTATATCACAAGATATTTTAATACCACGCGGCTAGTATCCAGGCTGACGTAGTGTTCAAGTGAAGGCAGTAACTAGGCAATTATTAATCATGGAGGTAAGATTACGTACTTATATAGTATAATTTCATGATATATATGAATATTCGTATTAAATTTTAATCCCTGTTGACCAAGTGACAAGAATACGTTTTACAACGATATCTTTGTTACTAGTAAAGTTAAATTAATAAGACCAAGATTAATATTTTTTATAATTAAAATCTTATGTTTCTAACCTAACCTAACCTATAACGGTCACAAAAATCTATAGATTCATTCTGCAATAAAAATAATATTAATGTATTAGATTTTAATAATAATAAAGGTTCTTACTGTATATGAATAATTTTGATGACACTAGTGATTATATTTACTTATTTCTATTTTTTTTTTTCAGATCTCACCGAATCTCGATGAATTCAATGTAAAAAACTATTATTATCCTATTAACTTAAGCGATGACGAAAATGCAAGCAATTCTTGCATATTGAAAAATAAAAAAATCGCAACGAAAAGAGCTGGTAACAATATCGACATATTCTTTGAAAAGCCTAAGAAAAAGAAAAAAACCATTCCGTCTTCATGTGTGGCTCAAGCGTGTGATGGAGGTGTATCATTTATTTCTTCCAATGATAATGACGGAGCGAATGCTTCATACCTCATGAAAATAGAAATTTATGACATGAAGAATCTGAAAGAGGTTTCGCCTGTAGACTATTGGAAACATGCAGACTTGCGATTAAAGTACTACATACAATCCAATACTGATAAACATTATCAGAACACACGAGATATAATATACAACATTACAAAGCAGATCGCCTGCAAGGAAGACTGTAAAAAATATTTCATTGATAGAGACAGTAAGAAACAATAGAACTTTCTCTAACTCATCACAAATCAAACCCATAATATAACTTTACTTACAAAAACCTTTTAAAAAAATACAACCCCCACTGCCGCTCTCGCCTCGCAAACAAATTATAAAGAGATCAGTCATTCGCTACAAGCGTTCATACTAAGCACAACGAAACACAATGGCTGAGCTTGACAACTCTGTATACGACGAAGAAATGGTCGCGATATGTGAAGAAATTGAAGACAACTTTTTGCACCTATGTAAAAAAATTGAAAAGGACCATGCAGAGATGTGAGTGATCAATCTTGTTTAAACTTGACTTTTATGGAGGGGTTGATTTTGTATATAAATATACGGACATCTAGAACGTTTTATTCAGTCACGAGTACGCAGTGAATATATAAAAGTTACTATGGAATTCTTAACCAGTGATGATATTAGTTCATTTACAAAACAGTTTTTGATCGATAAGATGCATAAATTCATACGTTTGTGGTATATCAGTGATAGACTTCCAGGGTGGATGTTACAGGATCCTGATATAAAACCCTATTTTACTCCTTGTAGTGGACATTTTCAAACGTGTTCTGTATTTGATGATATATATGATGAAATTGATGGAGTATTCCCGATGGAAGCTTATTGTACTTTATGCAAAAAGTCTGAAAAATAAATAGTTTATGTAAGTTGAATATTTATTAACATCAACTTAAAACGTAACACGGAATATTATTTGAATTTTATATATTTATTGGTTTACTTCATTCCAGTACGGATCAGTTTGGAGCAGGAGTGAGACAAGTTGGAGAAGCAGTCAAAAGAAATGCCACAGAACATGGAACTCCTCAATATTCAAGGAAGCGTTTATACGCACAAAAGTCTACATCACCTGGGAAGGCAACAGCTTCACCACCGAACACAGAAACAGAGCCATCTGTAAGTTCTGCAAACTTAAATAGCATTAAATGCCCAACTTGTGAAATATTTGTTAACAAAAGGTACTTTACCAATCATCTTAAAAGTAATAGGCATAAAAATAATGTTTTCACGTTGATACCGAACTTAAATAATGTTCAGTTAATAGAAAAAGCGTTCGGTCAGAGATTAGTAACATACAGAGTATTCTCTAACTCTGCTACAACTGATACCGACTTTAAAACTCCTGAATCATTTCTTGGTTCAATTCGAAGCACTGTTCAAACATTACTGGAAAAAGTCTTGAAACAAAATACCACAGTTAAAGTTAATTTTATTTTAAATGGGGATTTTGTTCAGGCAACGAAAAATTTAGAAAACTCCTTTGACTTTCAAACTTTTAATTACATGTTCTGTTTAGGTGATGAATTTGATGATATTTACTCAAATATAAGTTCTGAAATTTCAAACAAAATAAGTAATTTTGAAAAGAAAGATAGTGGTTGGAGTCTTAAAGAAATAAGATATGTCGATCTAAACATTAACAAATTCAACCCATTAAAAGGATCTTCATACATAGACCTACCGATAGATATCAAACGTAAACGAGCAGTAATTAATGTTAAAAACAATGATTATCAATGTTTTCTATGGGCTGTTCTATCCGCTTTATATCCTGTGAATAGAAATTCAGACAGAGTTTCCTCATATTTATCTAAACAAAACTTGCTAAATTTCAAGGGTATTGCTTTTCCAGTAAGACTAAAAGATATTATAAAATTTGAACGCTTAAATAATATTAGTATTAACGTTTTTGGAATAGAAAAATCTAATAATAAATCTACGAAGATAATTGGGCCTCTCCATTTTACCAAATGTCGTAAATTAGTTCATGTAAATTTATTATATTTAGATAATGGTTCTAACGGTCATTATTGTTATATTAAAAACCTTTCTAGACTAGTCAGTCGTCAATTAACTTCACATGAACATGCAGTCTATATCTGTGATGGCTGCTTGCTTTATTTTCAAACATATGATAAATTGATTTCTCATAGACAATTTGATTGTAATCACGTTAGAACAGATTTGCCTGATATCAGTAAGGCAAAAATTTCATTTAACAAATTTGAACGTGAACTAAGAGTACCTTTTGTGATATACGCAGATTTTGAAGCATTTTTAAAGCCAATACAAGGGTGTGATAATAATCCATCTCTATCGTATACCAGTAATTTTCAAAAACATGATGTGTATAGTTTTGGATATTATATCAAATGTGCGTATAACGATAGCCTCTCCAAATATATAACTTATACAGGTAATGATTGTGCAAAAGTGTTTATGGAAAGTTTGAATGAAGATTTAAAATATATATCTAAAGAGTATTATGTCAAAGTTGATCCTCATCCGCTTACAGATGAAGCTAGGAGAAGAATATCTTTGACAACTACTTGTTGCATATGCAAAGACACTCTGAAATTAGATAGTAGCTTAAATTTTGATAAATATACTGGAATATTTACAGGTGTTAGTCATAAAGCTTGTTGTAAAAAGTTAGAAACCCCTCGATTTATACCGATTATTTTGCATAATCTTAGTAATTATGATGCTCATTTCATAGTGCGCGCATTAAATTTTGCTGAAGGTGACATTAAAGTTATACCACAAAATAAAGAACGTTACATTTCCTTCTCAAAGATATTAAAAATCGAGAATCAAAATTTTGAGTTAAGATTTATTGACTCTTTTAAATTTTTATCATGCAGCTTGGAATCTTTATCGAATAATTTGAATGATGAGGATTTTATCGAGCTGCGTAAAAATTTTCAGCACCCTGACGATTTTTATTTTTTAAAACGCAAAGGCATTTATCCATATGATTACATGACCTCATTTGAGTCATTAAAGTTAACTTCACTTCCCACACAAGATCAGTTTTACAATATACTAACTAATAGCGATGTTACAAATGAAAATTATAACCACGCTAAAGATGTGTGGCATCATTTTAAGTGTCGCAATATGGCTGATTATTCTGATTTATACCTGAAAACTGACGTGTTACTTCTAACTGATATCTTTGAAAATTTTAGAAACGTTTGTATCAAAACTTACGATTTAGATCCTGCACAATATTACACTGCACCTGGCCTAAGTTGGGATGCAATGTTGAAGCACACAAAAATAACATTAGATCTATTGACAGATTTTGATAAAATTGCTTTCATAAAGTCTGGTATACGTGGTGGTATTTCTCAATGCAGTAACCGTTATGCTCATGCTAATAATAAATATATGTTCAATTTTAGTGAGAAAACTCCTACATCTTACCTTACTTACTTAGACGCGAATAATTTGTATGGCTGGGCTATGTCTCAATATCTTCCTACGGGTGAATTTCAATGGGTAAATTGTGACACAAATTTTATGGTTCCAATTGACTCAGAAATAGGTTATATTCTTGAAGTGGATTTAGAATATCCACAAACTTTGCATGAATCACATTCAGACTTTCCATTATGTCCAGAAAATATATGTATTGGTGGTAGCAGAGAAACAAAATTAGTTCCAAATTTATATGATAAAACTAAATACGTTATTCACTACAGAAACCTCATACAGTGCATAGAAATGGGATTGAAATTGAAAAAAGTTCATAGGATTTTAAAATTTCGTCAAAGTCCATGGTTACAAAAATATATAGATTTAAATACACAATTACGTATGTCTGCAACATCTGATTTTGAAAAAGATTTTTATAAATTAATGAATAATTCAATATTTGGAAAGACTATGGAAAATGTAGAAAAACGTGTGGATGTCAAACTTTGTACTCATTGGGAAAATAGGGGTAAATGTCAAGGTGCTCAAAATCTAGTAGCACGACCTGAATTTCATAGTCTTTCTATATTTTCAGAAAACTTAGTGGCCGTTCAACTTAAAAAAACAAAAATACTTTATAATAAACCCATCTATCTAGGACTTTGCATATTAGACATATCCAAAACGCTCATGTACGATTTTCACTATAATTATATGAAAAATAAATACGGTTCACGCTGTAAAATGATGTATACCGACACTGACAGCTTCATATATCAGATTTTTACTGATGATTTCTATGAAGATATTAAACCGGACTTGAACAAATACTTTGATACCTCTGACTATCCTTTTGATAATCTTTTTGGTTACCCTCAGATAAACAAAAAAAAGATTGGTTTTTTCAAAGATGAAAATAACGGTAAGATCTTTACAGAATTTGTCGGTTTAAGGTCAAAAATGTATGCGATGAACGTACAGAATAAATTTATAGCTAAAGCAAAGGGAGTTAATAAGTCCGCTACAAAAAAGTTTAATATGCGAAATTACAAAAACGTCTTATTTAAGAAAAATAATCAAATATGTGAAATGTACAGATTTAGATCGATAAAGCATGTTATTTTTACTCAAAAGGCTAACAAAATTTCTTTATCGCATTCTGATACTAAACGATTTTTAATTAGTAACTGTACTGATACTCTGGCTTGGGGTCATTATAAAATAAAATCATATAAAAGTGATGAATAAACTAACATACACTATTAAAATGACTTTATGTTTAAGAATTGCTAAGTATTATTATTATTTCGTCAATAGTACCTAAGAATGTAAATATGTAATTATAATATAAAATACGAACTTGTTGAGTTTTTTTTAATTGGATTCCTACCTCTTCCAAAAACACACGTATTCAAAAAATGTATCACTTTCTTCATCCATTTACTGCAATCGTGGCAGGTCCGAGTGGTTGTGGTAAATCAAACTTTGTTACTAATTTTCTCAAATATTGTAATGATATATGTAATACAAGTTTTGCACAAATTTTATGGTGCTATGACGAAATGCAGCCACTCTACAACCTAGAAAATGTATCTTATGTTCAAGGGTTACCAGATATGAGTATGTTCGACGGCATACAGCCACGATTAGTTATAATTGATGATCTTATGAGAGAGTCCGATGGTCGTATTGTTGACATTTTTACTAAAGGTAGTCACCACAGAAATTTAAGTGTGTTTTATATTACGCAGAACTTGTTTCACCAAGGTAGAGGACAACGAGATATATCTCTCAATACAAGCTATATTATTTACTTCAAAAATCCTCGAGATCGAACACAAATACGTTACTTAGCACGTCAAGTGTTTCCAGATAATTGTAAATTTGTTGAAGAAGCTTATAAAGATGCTACTGTCGAACCACATGGTTATCTAATGATCGACTTAAAGCAGAATACACATGATCTCTGTCGCTTTAAAACCAAAATCGATCCAATAAAAAATCTATGTGTTGTCTATGTACCAAAGAAGGGACTTAAATACAATATACATCAACCAATTATAGTTAGTGATAAATAATGGTCGAAGATAGCACAACGTTAGATGAAAAATCGTTAAGGTGTGCATTACAAACTTTCAAACCAAAATATCGTAAAATATTGCTAAAGTCGCTTAGTAAAAAAGAGATAGATCTGGTTTGTAAATATATTCAAGAAATTTTCAAAGATAAAACCCCAACAGAAAGAGTTAAACGATCGTCTATTGTTAAATTGAACTGTTTTCTTTCAACTAATATTATATAAATATTAAGTTATTTTAAAAATCGCTATCAGTCGGATATAATGCCTGGACGAGTGACAACTCATAAGGATTTATTAAAATCGTTACACACTCTCAAACCTAAATACCGCACAGCTTTATTAAAAGCTTGTAACGAGGAAGAAATAAATTGTATTTGCGAATGCATTTATAACACCTTAAATGGTAAAGTGGTTTTAAAAGAAAACGAGAAATCAAAATTAAGAAAACATAAAAATATTCTCAGAAAACTAATAGGTAAAGGTAAAAATAAAATAAGAAAAAGAATTATCATTCAAAAAGGAGGAGCATTTCTGCCTATCATTCTAGGAGCTGTGTTGAGCGGATTATTAAAAAAATTTTTATGATCAATTATTTTAATAAAAAAAAAATGGATAATACTAAGAAAATGATTCTCATTGAACAAGATGTTATTGATAGACTTAAATCAAGAGACACAACGCCTGAAAGTAATTTATCTAGATTAGATAAAGAAATGCAAAATATATTAAGTAGTAAAATGGACGATCGCGAAAAATGGTCACTGTACATGCAAATCTTACAAAGATATCTCCATTTCACTAATGAAAATCGAAAACCAATAAAACTACCCGTGACCGTTGAAGGTGAGCATAAATATTCAGAAGATTTGACTCCTCATAAAAAGACAATTAAAGACGAGGACGCACCAGTTAACGAAAACTCCGTACATGATAAGGACGCACGAGATGTATCAAATGAAACATTGTATACACCTATTTACATAAATAAATTCATTCCAAAGACGTATCGGAGAAGAAGTGAATTATTATTGGACACTATTCTCAATCATAAAGATAAAATTAGTTGGAACGAGGAGGGGTTGGTGTTCATCGATAATGAAGTTGTAGACGACAGCAACATTGTTGATCTCGTGAATTATACTCTTAGGCCCTTAAAGCGCCCGAAACCTAATGGATGGAAAAAGTTTACAGAAACTATTAAAGATATAAGGGTTCCTCTCACTTGTATTGGTAATCCGCAAACTCTTGAGTATATTAATAATCTTTCTCTGAAAGGACAACAACATCTAACACCAAGTGATGATAGTAATCCAAAAATCAAAACATCATATAAACTGAGAAAGAGAAAAGACATTTGGGAAAGATGGAATCCGTACTAGACATTAAAGATATATATTACGACGTATCGAATCCAGCGGGATACAGCAGTGTTGACAAGTTAACTCGAGCGTTAAAAGGTAAAATGAACAAAAAACAAGTAAAGGACTGGTTGCAATCCCAGGAAACTTATACACTACATAAACCGGTACATAGAAAATTTCAACGAAATAGATACATATTGTCAAATTTTAATGAACTGTGGCAAGCTGATTTGAGTGATATGCGGACTTATTCTCAATATAATGATGGTTTTAAATATATACTTTGTGTTATTGATGTTTTTAGTAAATACGCTTTCGCTAGACCGTTAAAAAAGAAAAATTCAGAAAGTATAAAGGAAGCGTTTGAAAGTATATTTACTGAAGCTAACGCGACCCCCACACACATACAATCGGATAAAGGAACAGAGTTCGTATCAAAGGATGTTGCACGATATTTTAAAACTAAAAATGTAAACTACTATACTACAAATAACCCAGATATTAAGGCTAGTATTGTCGAGAGATTTCAACGAACTCTAAAAAGTAAAATGTGGCGTTATTTTACACATAAAAATACATACACTTATATTGATATTTTGGATGATTTGCTTTATTCTTATAACCATAGTTTCCATTCTAGCATTAAGATGTGTCCATTTGAAGTTAGTTCTAGTAACATCATGAACGTTTGGAATAATTTATATGAGAATAAAAATAAAAAATATATATTGGATGTCATACAAAAAAATAAGTTTGAAGTTGGTGATCACGTAAGAATAACTAGACATAAGCATATTTTTCAAAAAGGCTATGAAACTAATTGGAGTGATGAAATTTTTATCATAACCGCTATAAAAAATAACATGCCTAAAGTAGTCTATACACTCAAAGATCTTCAGCATGAGCCCATTATAGGAACATTTTACGAGAATGAATTACAAAAAGTAATTTATAACCCCACTACTCATTATAAAATAGATAAAATACTGCGTTCTCGTAACTCAGGAAACAGAAAAGAGGTTCTTGTTAAGTGGAGAGGTTATCCAAACAAGTTTAATAGTTGGATCTCTGTATCAGAACTTGAAAAAATATGAGAGAAGACAGCTTTTATCTCACTTTGCTAAGTAACAGTTCCATGACATACTTTGCTGAAAACACTACAGCAAATTTTTTTACCAAGTTACCAAAGACTATGAAATTAGAAGGCGAATGGGAAGTCGCTATTGTGGAATTTCATTACCCATGTAGTATGTTTAATCTGGAAGAAAACGAAAATATTATTTACATCACGTCTAAAGGCGATAAATCGCAGTTATTCACGCATCTGGAATACATGACACCAACCAACTATATTAGTGTGGATCAATTCGTTATCGATTTTAATGAAAAATTAAAGGATAAAGTTAAGCTTAGATATGATACATTATCGAAACTCGTTACAGTGAGTAGTTGGGCAATCGACGTTACATCTGTGGTATGTAGTCCTAGACTGAGTGTGCAGTTAGGCTTTGCACCATTTACTAATTTAATAAAACATAACTTCGGAAAATATCCCGCGAATCTAAACTTGGGTCTACCTTCACAACTTTTAATATATTGTGATATAGTAGAACCACAAGTAGTGGGTGATGTCATGACACCTTTATTGAGAATTGTTTCGTTGGATCCCACCAAATATGTATATGGCGCTTCTAAAATAAATATCTTTTCGTCCCCTCATTATGTACCTGTTATGCGCAGGGAATTTGACGTTATAGAAATAGATATAAGAACAAGTACAGGTCAAAGAGTACCATTCCAGTTTGGAACTACGTGTATAAAGGTACATTTTAAAAAAGTCAAGTGAAAATATCAATCATGTCTTGTCCATATTTACATTATTATACTCATCAAGCTGGTTCTGGTATGGGGGTAATTTACAAAGGTGCACCACATCAGCGAGGTCATGGTATAGGGAGCTTTTTGGGGGGTTTGTTCCGATCGGTTCTTCCACTTTTAAAAAATGGTGCGAGATTTGTAGGCAAAGAAGCTTTAAATGCAGGTGTAGGTCTTCTATCTGACATGTTAAATGTTCAACCAATGGGTGAATCTGTCAAATCACGCTTGAAAACGGCAACTTCAAATTTGAAAAGGAAAGCTGATGAAAAAATAGATTCAGTAATGTCTGGATCCGGATATAAAATAAGAAAGCTAAAAAGGAAGATCATCACTTCTAAAAAACCTTCCAAACGGAACGGTACTAAAAGAAATAAACGACAAAATATTCAAGATATATTTTCTTAAATTACTTCTCGTAATTCAAAAATGGCGTTTTTACATCATCATTCCTGTGAATGCGTAAAATCAGAGTTGGATTTATTTGCTCTACCATCTACGCAAACGAGTATTGAGAGTGGTCAATGGATACATTACAATCCCATTTCATCATTGACTGACGATGGACCGATTGAGTTTTTAGTACCGGGCAATGGAGACGATTACATTGACTTGTCCCACACTTTACTTCATATAAAAGCTAAAATACAGAATGGTGATTCAAGCAAACTTTTAGCAGGAATTCATGTCGCTCCAGTTAATAATTGGTTGCATTCTCTTTTTAGTCAGTGTGATATTTATCTTAATCAAAAGTTAGTGTCTCCTCCAAATAATACCTATGGATATCGCGCATACATTGAAACGTTACTCAATTATGGAAAAGCTGCTAAGGAAAGCCATCTTACTTGTGGACTTTGGTACAAAGACACTGCTTCGAGCATGGATTCATGTGATGTTTCAAATCGAGGATACGTTCAAAGAGAAGAACTGGCCAAGGAAAGTCACACTATTGAAATGATAGGTCACATACATGCTGATATTTTCAATCAAGATAAGTTTTTAATCAATGGTGTTGAAATGCGCTTAAAACTAGTTCGTTCAAAAGATACTTTTAATTTAATGTGTTCATCTGTAGATAAAAAATTCAAAGTCCATATTTCAAGTGCTAGTCTCATTATGCGTAAAGTTCGTATCAATCCTTCAGTATTAATTGCTCATGAAAAAGTATTAGCAACCACTCCTGCAAAATATCCAGTTACGCGTGCCGAGGTTAAGGTTTTGACTATCCCATCAGGAATCCAGGGTAAAATGCTCGACAATGTATTTTTAGGTCAAATACCTAAAAGATGTATTGTTGGGTTCGTTAGTAATGCTGCATTTAATGGTGCTCTTAATGTGAATCCGTTTAATTTTGGTAACTATGGTCTCAACTTATTTGGTTTGTATGTCGACGGTCAATCTATACCATCGAAAACGTTGGTTCCATCTTTTCATGATAATACATATATAAGTGCATATCATACCTTGTTTTCGGGAACGGGAATTCATTTCCTGAACGAAGGAAACGATATTTCCAAGGCAGAGTACAGTCATGGTTATTGCTTGTATGCATTTGATTTAACTCCAGATCTATCCGCTAACTCAAACTCTCATTGGAATCTTATAAAGCGGGGTAGTGTAAGGTTTGAAGTTCGATTCGATAAAGCTCTAACTACAACACTTAATTGCATTGTGTATGCAGAGTTTGATAATGTAATTGAAGTCAATAAAAATCGAGAAGTCAGCTTAGACTATAATAGTTAAGACAAATATAAGTGGAGATTTGTAATGTTTAAGTCATTCTTTGTTAGGTCATGCTATTACAAAGATATGGATACAAAAGAGATAGAAAATTATTTAAAACAAATAGATAAAAATATTGAGTTCAATGTGTTTGCGGCGAATCAAATGCCTGTGTATTTTACTAAGCCAGTATATCTCATTTCAAATTTAGATCCTGATACAGGACCGGGATCACATTGGGTTGCTATATATGTAGATATTTACGGATTTGGAGAATATTTTGATTCGTTTGGCCGTAAACCAGAAGGATATCATGAAATGTTTTTAAAAACCAACTGTAAAAAGTGGATTTCTAATAATAAAATACTTCAAAATTATTTCAGTGCGCAATGTGGACTCTATTGTTTAGTTTATATTTATTTTAAGTATAATCATGTTTCAATGTCTAACTTTATTGATTTTTTTTCTAATGACACTGTAACAAACGATAAACTTATACAACAAATGTTTATTTCTTTATTTAAAACTTAAATAAACTTAACTATGTGAAATGAGGTTGTTTTATTTATTTCAATTATCTATTAAATTCTAAGCGTAATAAATAAAAACTTAATATAAATTTAAAGAAATTTATTACAAAAAATTAAAGTAAAAGAACATATTTGACTTAAAATTATAACACAATTATTATTTAATCTCCCATCGATTCCCAATCTATCTCCAGAGTATTCGATAGATTCTCCTGAAGAATCACGAATGGAATTGGGACTTCGTAATCTCTGTAGTCAGACACATGGAATGAATCAGGGCTATATAAACTTGGACTTGGAGACAGGATCACTAGTTCATCCGTTTCGTCTTCTTCAAATAATGGTTGAGACATTGGTTGGTACTCAACCATGTACTCGAAGTTTAATGGAGCTATTGGATTGGAATAACCCCTTTTAATTTGGTCCTCCACGTCCTCACATATTAACACTAATTGTTCTTCAATATCACTCTCTTCGTTCTTATCCAGGACACGACACATATCATTTTCTAATTCAATTTCTTCACATATCGCGACCATTTCTTCGTCGTATACAGAGTTGTCAAGCTCAGCCATTGTGTTTCGTTGTGCTTAGTATGAACGCTTGTAGCGAATGACTGATCTCTTTATAATTTGTTTGCGAGGCGAGAGCGGCAGTGGGGGTTGTATTTTTTTAAAAGGTTTTTGTAAGTAAAGTTATATTATGGGTTTGATTTGTGATGAGTTAGAGAAAGTTCTATTGTTTCTTACTGTCTCTATCAATGAAATATTTTTTACAGTCTTCCTTGCAGGCGATCTGCTTTGTAATGTTGTATATTATATCTCGTGTGTTCTGATAATGTTTATCAGTATTGGATTGTATGTAGTACTTTAATCGCAAGTCTGCATGTTTCCAATAGTCTACAGGCGAAACCTCTTTCAGATTCTTCATGTCATAAATTTCTATTTTCATGAGGTATGAAGCATTCGCTCCGTCATTATCATTGGAAGAAATAAATGATACACCTCCATCACACGCTTGAGCCACACATGAAGACGGAATGGTTTTTTTCTTTTTCTTAGGCTTTTCAAAGAATATGTCGATATTGTTACCAGCTCTTTTCGTTGCGATTTTTTTATTTTTCAATATGCAAGAATTGCTTGCATTTTCGTCATCGCTTAAGTTAATAGGATAATAATAGTTTTTTACATTGAATTCATCGAGATTCGGTGAGATCTGAAAAAAAAAAATAGAAATAAGTAAATATAATCACTAGTGTCATCAAAATTATTCATATACAGTAAGAACCTTTATTATTATTAAAATCTAATACATTAATATTATTTTTATTGCAGAATGAATCTATAGATTTTTGTGACCGTTATAGGTTAGGTTAGGTTAGAAACATAAGATTTTAATTATAAAAAATATTAATCTTGGTCTTATTAATTTAACTTTACTAGTAACAAAGATATCGTTGTAAAACGTATTCTTGTCACTTGGTCAACAGGGATTAAAATTTAATACGAATATTCATATATATCATGAAATTATACTATATAAGTACGTAATCTTACCTCCATGATTAATAATTGCCTAGTTACTGCCTTCACTTGAACACTACGTCAGCCTGGATACTAGCCGCGTGGTATTAAAATATCTTGTGATATACATGATGCATGTGATCCTTTTATATCTGATTTTTGAGATCGTGTCTGAACGTGTCGCCACAAAATACAACGTTTAGGTTGGATAAAAGGATATTATAAAAAAGGAGCGGATGTTCGATGCCCATTATTTCCATTGATTTATTAAGGTCTATTATAATAAATTATGATATACATGATGCCATGTGATCCTTTTACATCTGCTTTTTGCGAGATCGTGTCTAAACTTGTCGCCACAGAATACAACGTTTAGGCTGGATAAAAGAATATTATAAGGAAGAGGGCGAATGGTCGATGCCCATTATTTCCATTGATTTATTAGGGTCTATTATAATAAATTACTACGACCCTGTCTAATTTAAAATATTATTTTATGAGACACTTTCTTTGAAATAGCAGCAAAAAGTCAAAGCGTTTCTTCGAAAAAATAAAACTTTTGAGTTATTTGTACGAGACTTTTTTTTATTTACATTTTCATATTGAATTTATATCTGACACACATCCAATTCAATTATTATCAGTTTGATATCAAATTAATGATAAAAACAAAATTGAACGATTAATGTTATTTATTTAAAAAAATCTTAGATTGGAAACCTAATCAAGTTTGATAAAACCAAGCCAATGAGTTAGAATCGGTCATTAAATATCAGACATTCATACTGTAATTAGAATTCAGTTAATTTGATTAATTAATGTAGGAAAGGAAAGTCGTGGATCAAATGGAAAATCCAATTGGTCAAGGAGTCCGATAAGTTAATCTTATAAAATACGAGAAAAACGATTCGTTACGAGGGTAAGTAAGGAAATTCCTATTGCAACCCAGGATCCAATTGGAAAATCCGAAAAGACCTTTGAAGGTCAATTGGAATTTAGTCTGATTGGAATCTGCTTTGGCGAGCTTTTTTTAGAATCCGCTAAGTTAGCCTATTTCAAGGATTTCAAGGTGCTGGGAGTGAGTTAAAACCGGCTATTCCCTACTACTATCGTCATCCTGCCCTTACTGGGATCGGCACGTTATAAACATGCTATCACATGATTTGGATACGTATTTTAACGGCCGCCTGCTTTAAAAAAATCCCTGTTCAAAAATATAAGAATTCAGGTTGAGGTGTACCTACTGTATCCCCAGTGGGCCGGATTTCTTCTCCCGGACAAATTTTTCCATTAAAAATTTTTCGTAAACGATAAGATGGATTACTCGCTCAAGTTACCACAATTCCCACTGGGCCCAGATTCATCAGCCCCTCATTCTTGAGATGGGAAGATTAACACGATGTTAGCTAAATGGAAATAAATATGGCCGCAACTCCTACGAATAGGGCGCCATTAAAATGAATATGTACAAAAGTAATAACAAAATTATTTTTCTATAAGCCGTGATGAAGTAAAATAGAAAATATGTATAATGCTAAATGTAGAGTGGACAAACCGTTTTCATACGTGATACATGTAGGATTCGTAAAAACACACAACCACCACCGCCACCACAATACACAAGCACTACACACTCACTATCACAAACTCAACAATCGTTTCGCCCCGCAACCCAATCATCATCAGCAGATAGACTCCACGACAAAATCGCATTTTAATGAAATTTTGAGACGGATCGTTAGAATCAGCAATCTTGTATTGTTTCGTGACTATCAGAGCATTTTTATCAATGATAGTTTTGTTTCAAGGGCCGTGTGGTATTCGGCTGAGCAAGCATATGATTTGCAAGGGAGAGAAACAAACACACTTTGGAAGACCGTGCGACTCTTTCGAATAGGTCACAAGTTCGAACCCGGGCAGACACCAATGAGTTTTTCTGTTAAAACTTATGTGTCTAATTGATAATTGCAATTTATCACACACTGTACGGTAAAGGAAAACATCGTGGGCAAACCTGCATATCTCCAGAGAATTCTGGAGATATGTATAACCTACCAATCCGCACTGGAGCAGCGTGGTAGGTCTTAGCTACAAACCTTCTCAAAAACGGAGAGAAAAGGCCTATTCTCAGCAGTGGGATAGCAACAGGCCGCTATTTACTTACTTTTACTTTGGGAAAAATCGTTATATCATATCAAATTTGATAAACCCTAATTGACACAACGTTTATACACGTGTGCAAAAACAGCTTAATTTGTACCGATTCCTTCAGGAGTACAAAGCTAGGTTATTGTGCCTTATTACTTACTAAATTTTTGGACGTATTCACTTTAGTTTTTTATACAACCAGATAATTAAAAGAAAGTCATAAACCGAAATGTATTTTGTATTATAAAATGTAGTGAAACAAATATTTGAAAACCCATATACGCCGCTCAAAGTGTTACCATATTAGGATTTTACATAAGATGAATATTTCACATACATAAATTTCATCACTTTATTCAGTCTGACCGCCATAAAGTTTGCAAGGGTGTTATGAAATTTTAAATCATATTTAAATTAAAAAGTTTTGATAAAAACAGGGGTATTTTAACTTAGTTCTGTCAGTAGTATACACGTGGGAATATGCTAACGGGGTAACAGTTGAAAATTCACTCTGCATAACTTTTTCAGTCGAAAAACCGATGCAAACTTATTTTACAGTTACATTATGTTCTGGTATGAACCTTAAATTCTACTGATTAGAATAATTATATCGTTTTAAATTTGGAATATTTAAAATATTATAAAAATGTTTATTATTATATGTTATTAAATGTTTATTATTATTTATAATGGTTATATATTATTATTATTATATTCTATGTTTATTATTATATGTGCTATTTTTGTGTCTATTGTTTTTATGGTATGTGAATACGTTTGCGCTTTTATAAAAACATATCATCGTCATCCTTCTGCCCATGTCCCACTCTAAGTGGGGGCGGCACAGCATGTTATAAACATGTTTTCACATAATTTGGCTACGTATTTTACGACCGACCGTCTGCCTGACGTTAACTTACCTTAGTCGCCTTTTACGACAGCTTGGTAAGAAATAAGAGTGGTCCATTCTACTCAGCGGGATACCGCACGCGGGTCGCCTTAACTTAATGAGGGTGGTCTATTCTATTCAGTCGGATACCACATGGCCTAGTATTGATCTAGTAGCATAGCTACTAGATACCTCTCTTATATAATACCACTGTAAATTCATCATCCTCCTGCCCTTATCCCACTCTAAGTGGGGTCGGCACAACATGTTATAAACATGTTGTCATATGATTTGGCTGCGTTTTTACGACCGGCCGCCTGCCTGACATCAACTTACCTTAGTCGTATTTTACGACACCTCGGTAAGAGAGGGTGGTCTATTCTACTAAACCGGATACCACACGGTGGGTCAACTTACCTTAGTCGCCTTTTACGACACCTCGGTAAGAAATGAGGGTGGTCTATTCTACTCAGCCGGACACCACACGGCGGGTACACCACTGTAAATTCTAGTGCTAAAAAGTGTTTATTAAAAAAGCTTATAATGACTATTAAAACTATGTTTTTCACTATAGACGATACAATCGGATAGTTTTCGATTTTCTAAGCTATTTTTTAAGCTATGACAGCCTATATATGGCAACGACTAACGTCATTCACTCTCTTTTAGCGTGCGGCATTCGTAGGTGTTAGACGTGTTTGGGTGACCTCTTTTAAATTTCGTGTTATTAGAATGTAACCTCATATAATCGCTATTCGTGATAAGAGCGACCACGTAGTTTCTTGCCAGTTCTTCTCAAGTGGATTAGTGTTCCGAACTGGTGGTAGAATCATTCTGTCGTTGGATTTTGTAGTGGAAAGTGTTGTTGCGCAGTAAGGTGCTCGGCGTGATTCTCTAAACGCATTCGTTTATTGTTTATTATTCATTTTAAATTGAATGTAGACTTAATTTCTAACAATAGTGTATACCGTTATCTAATTTATATATAAAATTATCAAAAATAATCTTCAAACAAACGATAAAACAATCATTGTTCGAAGGGGAAAGTTTAATACAATTGATAGGCAAGTAAAGGTAAATTCATTTGAATGGAAATGTTTTCCCAGCGAATATAAAAACAAATAAACCCAATGGAAAAGACGTAATTTCCATGATTGGTCCAGAGTCCCTTTTGGTTATCTTTTTTGTATCATTTTTTGTACGTTCGCGTCTTTATTCCACCCTCTAGAAAAGAGGGCAGGGTTGTAGACTCCTCAAGCAATCTTGATAGTTGCTAAATTATGACATCTTCAATTTTTGCCATATATTCCTGGAAATAAAACTGAAAATTTGTTTTACTTTTATTCCAATTCTTTTTAAAGATAAGTAACGAAGTTCCCAAGGCAAATAATGTACTAGTATTTTTATATTTCAGATATATTTAAGTATTTTCAGATATTTGCTTTATATAATTTATAGAATTAGGCGTTACTTTGCGGAGGTCCATAATACAAAAGTAATGAGAATAATTTTATCGTGGAGTCTATCTACTGACGATACTTCGGTTACGGGGCGAAACAATTGCTGAGATTGTGTTGGTGAATATGTGCAGTGCTTGTGTTATCGGGTAGTGAGTTCTTACAAATTCTGCATGTATCAGAACAAATAGTACACTCTACATTTAGCATTACATATATTTTCTTTTATCGCGGATTATAGCAAAATAATATTCTCATAAGTTTTATATTTGCTTTAATTACTTTAATCTTTATAGCATAGATCCGATATTTAAATATATTAAGTATGAGTACGCCTCACTGTTTAAAAATTGCCATTAGTTTGTGAAATAAAAATAAACCTCAGTTAAAATTAAAAACAATTGGAATTAGTTAAGACAATAGTCTTTCTTTGAATCCAATATGATGTTGAGAGATTATGAATGTAGAGTATGTGTATGAGAGTAGATGGTGGTAGTATAGAAATAGCGCCTACACTAGGCCTGCGTTGCGATGGTTTGGATATTTTGAAGATGAATGGACTTTTTTGAGTATTAATATACAGATATTTGATAAAATGTAGCATTTTGGACGATACGGAATTACAATAAAAACATCTTATAGGAAATTGTAAATTTCACTGATGGATAAAGACCTCCCTCACATTGCAGTGAGAAGTATGAATTTAGCTACAACTACACATAAGTTGTATGGCTTGAATAAACTTACCTTTCCTCGAGATATGAAGATAAAACTTAAAACTAGTTAAATAAATTAATGACCTTTTTTTAAAAATAATGTTCAAATCAATGGTCCCGAAAAATAAGGCATCATGACACAATTATGGGACGAACTAAAATCGAAATGTTTTCACTCATGAAACGAAAAATGTACAAATTTTTGGTTGTAGCGATAAAAATATTTTACAAATTATAAAAAGTACGCCGTGTGGTATCCGGCTGAGAGTAGACCAACCTCATTTGTTACCGAGGTGTCGTAAAAGGCGACTAAGGTAAGTTGACCCACCGTGTGGTATCCGATTTAGTAGAATAGACCACCCTCTTTCTTACCGAGCTGTCGTAAAATACGACTGAGGTAAGTTGACATCAGGCAGGCGGCTGATCGTAAAACGTAGCCAAATCATGTGACAGCATGTTTATAACATGTTGTGCCGACCCCACTTAGAGTGGGATAAGAGCGGGAAGATGGTGATGAAATTATAAAAAGTATCGAGAAGTGCGAGTCGCAGTACGAAGAAGCCTATTTACAGAAGGCGAGATGGAAAAAAGGTTGTTTCGCGTGATCGGTTTTTATTTGATTTGAGCTGTGTTGCGTACAAATTAGCGACGTACCTCCTGAGTGTTTTTATCGTTCCAACTTATTTCTTTGGCTGCTTTTGTAGTCCTTTATTAACGTTACAAGTCTGTGGCTCTTTTATAGAAGCTCGATGAATATAGAAAAAGAGATGGTTGGAGTGTTAAAAGTAACACCAGAATTGACGAATGATAGGAGAGTATGGATTAGACAAACATGTTGTGTCCCTCACACTTACAGATATTTACTAAGAATCTAAATTTTTTGTTGTAAATTACAATTTAATTAATTACTTATTATGCATAAAAAAGAATTACACAGAAAAAAACAAGTATAAAGGCGGACCTAGACCTAAAATTATCCCCTCCAACCTTTGAGGAACAGAAAACACAATCGAGAAGTGAAATTAGGGTAATACAGAAAAGGGACTTTTCAGGATATCTAGATCGCTCAGTAAAATACAGAGCCTTGAACGACGTGGACATATAAGTTTTATATTATAGATATAATCAAAGAAGTTATATTATAAATATATTCATAGAATCAAAAATGGTCGAATCGATATTCTAATATTGATCAATTTATAATTTAATCAATCACTTAAAATATCGTCAATGGTGCATATATCTTTATTATATTAATAAAAAAAATTGCAACGAGCAACTTCTTCCCGAATTTAATATAAACGCAAAGTTAACCCTTGCTTTTTTAGAAAAGCGCCGCTTAACCGCCCAGTTATCTTTTAATTATCTTCGAGTGTTGTTCTTGTAAAAATTTTCTAAAGAAATTCTTCCTGGTTACATAATTTTTATTATTTTACGCTAACGAAAATTGATATTTAGGGTTGTTTGCGAACTTTACAACTGATCATTTGCCTTTCTAAGTTCAGAGTTGAAGTAATTCCAGCTTCAGATTTTTTTATATAAGACTTCTCAGTCATTGCGATTGTTCATCAGCGATTTCTGTTCCCAGAAAGCGTATGCAAATGTCAAAATAAAGTTTTACAGTTGCTAATACCAAGTTAGACTAAAGTTGCGTTATATATATTGGTAGCAGGAAGTATTTAAAGGGCTGGCTCCTTTTTCGCACAAAGAATCAGCTTAGCGATTCAGCGCGGAGACGCTGCCAGCGTTCTTGGGACCATTCCACGTGGGCATGATTTGTATAGTCCTGGCGTGTAAGTAATTTTAGATAGATATAACTTGTACATTATTGCTTTAAATAAATACTTTTACGTAGATGGTTTTTAATAACAATTAATTGATTAATAATACCAATTATTTATTTTTTTATTAAAAATTATCTTTTGTGATTTATTATTCTTGTTTCTTCTCGGTAGGAGCAAACTTTAAAATCAGTGATAGTACAGTTAGATTTAGAAAAATTTAACAATTTAAACGAACTATAAACAGCCTTATATAAAGAATATTTTGATTTTTGAAGCACTTTTGAATCGTCAAGAATCAATATGATTAATGAAGCTACAACTGGTTCGGAATGTTGCTCTTACCGAGAAGAACAAGTAAGAAACTGTCAATCTTTGAAACATTTCTAATTTACATTATTAAACCGGAGTCTTATATGAAGCTGAAAGGATTTTAAAATCCAGGCATATGTAATATGATTTACGTATAAGCATATCTCTTACACTTAATTATAAACTTTTCTTAGACAGGACTAGTAATACCGAGACCATAGAATGAGTTGCTAATTCTGCTTAGTAGATATATAGATTCTTCCCATTTTATAAAGTCACATACTTCTCACAACGCACCCTACAAGCTACATGCATATAGGTATATAATAGATGTGAAGTAGGAATTTAAGTACTCTCGGGGCAAGGAATAGTAATGGGAAAGAAATCACGTCCCCATCCACCCCCGGGCCGCAGATGTCGCAAGATTTTTGAGCCAAAATGAGCTTTCGCCTAATTTATTTTTTGCCACCTTCTTTTCCCCGAGTAAATATTGACATGGTTTACCGTTGGAATATACAGGATATACTAGGCTCCTAATTTCCTGATTTATACTTATATATTTTAAAAACGAAAGTGTGTCTGTGTCTGTTATACTGTCAATTAACTTTTAACGACTCTAGTGGACCAATGTTGATGATTTTTGGCATAACTTACATTAGGATAACAAAAATATATAAATAAATCCTTCCATCTTTCAGAAACAGGAAAATATACATATTGCATTATAGTACTTTAACTTCGAGTTTTCGTTTCTCTAATAGTTATATTGTTGTTTGGTTTCTAATAATATTTATTTTATAATAGTGATAAATAATTTACTATACTGATTTTTACCTGGAGCCGGAAATTTCATGAAAATATTTAACAATGTCATTGATATAAACTAGCAATAGAAAAGCACCTAGAGTTAAACCTTGTGGAACACCTATCAAAATGATCGGGATAACAAAGTACTCAAGAATATCATTAGCATATACTAGAAATAGAAAAGGATCAAGAGTTAAACCTTGCGGAATAACTATCAAAATGTTAACTCACTACTTATAAATGGTTTTAGGGTTCATAGAGGCAGATGATACGCAATATAGGATTTAAGAACTAGTTAGTGATATAAAAGTAGAAAGGAAGCAGCCTTTTCGGATCCCATTGGTGGGAAAATTGTCTATGGGTACAAACGCTTTGTATTTTAGTATATTATAATGGATATATGAAAATTAACGTGTAAACAATCATGTTACGGTGGTATCATGGTAGGGCGGTAGGATAGTACGACGGTATGATGGTACGGCGGTAAAATGGTACAGCGATATCATGATACGGTGCTTTGATAGTATGGTGGTATAAGTTACGGCGATACGATGGTACGGGGATACGGATGGTACTATGGTACAGCGGTATTACAGTATGATGGTAGATGGTAATAATGATGAATCATAATTTTCTACAGCAATTATATTATTCGCAATAATAAAAAGGTAAAACGAAATTAAAATAATGTCGTATCCAGGTATGTCGAATTTTGACAAGATGGCGACGTATCTAAAAGTTTTTTCTCCGGAACCGGACGTTCGGCTCGGTGATTAGGAAATTATATTGGGGAGTGAAATTCCTTCCATCTTTTTTTCTCAAGGTGTCGGGGGCGATTGGTTATTAAATCGGACTTACCCTCTTTTTAATTGTCTTAGATTTTTCATTGAAGATTCTCGACATAAATTTTTGGTCTATATCTTTGAAATTCATAGCTCTCGTACAAAAATTAAGGTACATATTTTGAAACTTAAGAATTTCAAGCTTCCTGTTACTATCCCCATGGTCTTGGCTCTCTTCTTTTCTTTGGAGAGATTGATAGCTTTTTTCATGAATATGCAGGTTTCCTCGTGATTTTTATATCACCGAAAAGCGTATGATAAATACAAAAGTAATATTAAAATTATTTTGCTATAATCATTCTTCATTTCATTCATCATTAGCACCTGCCCAGGGTTTGAACCCGTGACTATCCCCTTTATGAGGTCTGCGTTTTCTATTACCTTTATATATACGTTTTGTCGTTTGTCGCGTTTTTAAGTGACTGAGTTCGAGAATCACGAGTTATGTAGTAGGCGTTGTTACGTTATGCTTTATTACAATTTGCCACATTTTTTTTTTAATTCGGTCACTTTAATACTAAGCGTGCGATATGTCACAATTACTATTTCAGTACATATAAGAATTCATTTGTGGCAACAATTCCATTTAAAAATAAATAAAGTGATTTGCAATAAAGCGTTATTACAATTTGCCACAAACATTTTTTGAATTCGGTCACTTTAATACTAAGCGTGTGAAATAATATTAAAGTTAATTCGGTCACTTTACTTTATATTAAGCGTGTGAAATAATATTAAACTCTTTTAACATATGTAAAACTAAAAGTATTAAAATGTAAAACAATAGAAACAGTTGAACTCGTTCCAACGTTAAAACAATACAAAAATAATTCGCCTAAAACAATACAAAAACAAAAAAAAAACAAACGAACCGCGAACAAAAACTGAAACAATTTAATCAGAGCGAAAAAAGAACAAAAACAACAAAGAAGTCGCGATGCGTTCGAAAGAAAAGAAAAACAGTCGGCGTCTCCGCTTATTACGTTACAAAGGATATAATTAATTGGCGATATTAATTATTTAGTGCTTTTGTTTTTTATTCTTTTAATAAAAGAACCCTTTTTTGACGCCATATGCTTTCTAAATAAGCCGTGACCGATATTTTTACTTACGCTGTAGATATACAATAACTTTTTCATCATCTTCCTGCCCTTATCCCACTCTAAGTGGGGTCGGCACAACATGTTATTAACATGTTATCAGATGATTTGGCTACGTATTTTACGACCGGCAGCCAACCTTACATAAACTTACCTTACTCGTATTTTACGACACCTGGGTAAGAAAGAGGGTGGTCTATTCTACTCAGCCGGACACCATACGGCGGGTCGACTTACCTTAGTCGCCGTTTGCGACACCTCGGTAAGAAATGAGGTTGGTCTATTCTACTCAGCCGGACACCACACGACGGGTCCACTTACCTCAGTCGCCTTTTGCGACACCTCGGTATGAAGTGAGGGTGGTACTATTCTATTCAGCCGGATACCACACGGCGTATATAATAACTTTTTATTTACTTTAATTTATTAATTAAACTAGCTCTACCAGTGATTTCACCCGCAAGGTGTCATCAGTGTGTCAATTTTTTTTTTAAATTTTGAAAATAAAAGTAATTATCGTGAGTTATAAGAGATTTTAGAACCGTTTTCTTAGCTCACACGAGGAAAGCCGTTAATTTTGCCGTTTTCGCAATATTTTTTATCGCTGCTCCTCTCCTATTTATCTTAGCGTTATGTTATATAGCCTCAAGCCTATAGCATCCCTCGATAAATGGACGATGTTACACTAAAATAATTTTTCAAATCAGTCCAGTACTTCCTGAGATTAGCGCGTTCAATCAATCAAATAAACAAACAAACTCTTCAGCTTTATATATTAGTATAGATATAAAAACAATTTTATCTTCGCAATAGTGTATATTATTAGACTATTTTTTTTGCTCGACAGCGTGTAACGAATCGCATACAGTCCATGAGACAAAGATGGCGGATTTTACATTACAATTAACACGGCATAATGAAGTGACGCGCGAAACAATATTGCAACAGAAAAACAGGTTTCCTGCTTTGAAATATGCATTTGAACACAAGGGATCTATTTGAATGCAATGTTTTTTCAATCGTTTGCAATTCTATCGCCTTACGTTGTTTAAAGATTATATTTCTATTTTTTACGTTATACATAAATGTATACTATATTTAGAGATTTAGAGGAGATGCTTATCAAAACACCTTAACTTTTTTTGTAAAATAATTTGAAATTAATGTATTGGCATCGTAGGTAACGGCTCTTTCATCAAATATCTTAAGAAATAGTCCTACTGCCCTTATCCCACTCTAAGTGGTCAGCACAATATGTTACAAACATGTTGTCACATGATTTGGCTACTTATTTTACGACCGCCTGTCTGACGTCAACTTACCTTAGTAGTATTTTACGATACCTCAGTAAGAAAGAGGATGGTCTATTTTACTCAAACGAATGCCAAACGGTGGGTCAACTTACCTTAGTCAACTTTTACGATACCTCGGTCAGAAATGAGGTAGGTACTATTCTATTCAGCCGGATACCACACAGCGTTCAAACATCTTAAGAAACATACAAAATGTCTTTTAAATTATATCAAAGAATATATGTAACAGCTTATGTAAAAAAATCACCACTTAAAATATACCGGTAACAGATGGCTACATTCGGTACGCTCAATAAAATCTCGTTTTAATGAAATAACCAAAAAACCGGAACTGACCCATCAATATCGGCGTAAAGATTTTTTACCGGATTTTTGGGAACATCTGAATGCAACAGGTGCATTGCGTGGGATGCTCTTAATAATACAGATAAAAAAAGAATATGATAACCTCTTTACTTCCCATACTCGATAACGAAGCTACATTTTACTTATAAAACCTTTCAAATTTATTATAGATTCCTTTCATATTTAAAATAGATCAACAAAACTGTAAAAAATATTGATATAAATATTTTATTATTAAAAAACCATAAATATTCGTGCTTATTTTTAATTAATAAAATATAAAAAATACAACGATATCTACGTAAAATAATATATGGTAAAGAAATCTAGATCATAAATAAAACTGTCAAACCTATTAATATAAATATTTTATTATTAAAAATCCATAAATATTCGTGCTTATTTTTAATTAATAAAATATAAAAAATAAACCGTAAAATATTATGTAGTAAATATATCTGTTCGAAATTTAAATTTCACATTAAAACAATGTTACAGACTAACAAAAAATATCACAAGTAAAGAATAAAAAAAAAGTGAACTGACGCGAACATGCAAACTCCTTTGAAAATTCCTTTTGTTTTTTTCCAAACTTCGTACTTAAGCGTCTCGTTCTTCTAAAGCCGTTTCTTTAATTAGCAACAAAGAATAGGATTGCGTGTTGCTTTTACTTTTTAATTTAATTACCGTTTTGAAAAGACAATAGAAATAATATGTTCGGCCATTACGATTCGTTATGACATGCAAATTTTTTTGTCTTTTGTTTAAAATAAGTTACTGAAATATAATTTTTGAGGCAGTTAAAATAATAACCCTAACTGTTAGTAACGAGAAAAATGTAACTATTTTTGAAAACTGGTTTATGGTATCGCACGGAGGTATACCGTTAGATGCTGTAATAACATAATACTTCACTTACAACATGTCCAGACATAATTACGTTACATTATAATACATTGTTGAAGTGTGGAAATGAAAGGAATATAAAACAATTCGAATCCAAAGACAAATTTTTATTTTTTTTAAACAGAATTGAAGCAAAGATTGCTTAACGTTATTCTAAAAAAAAAGGTTGAATTAATTTTCTATTTCTCGCAATATTGAATTATTTTACATAACGCCGTGTAGTATCCGGCTGAATAGAATAGTACCAACCTCATTTCTTACCGAGGTGTCGTAAAAGGCGACTGAGGTAAGTTGCCCCGCCGTGTGGTATCCGGTTGAGTAGAATAGACCACCCTCTTTCTTAACGAGGTGTCGCAAAAGGCAACTAAGATAAGTTGACGTCAGGCAGGCGGCCGGTACGGTTACGGCGGCGTAAAAGATGTAGCCAAATCATGTGACATGTTTATGAAATATTGTACGGACCCCACTTAGAGTAGGATAAGGGCAGGGGTATGATGATTGAATTATCTAACATACTTAAATTGTAAATAGCTGGTAAAAATAGTAAAAGTATTAAAATAACGGCCTGTTACAATCCCACTGCTGGGCATAGATCTCCTGTGTCTGTTTCTGGGAAGAATTATTGGAGCTAAGACCTACCACGCTGCTCCAATGCGGATTGGTACGTTACACATATCTCCAGAATTCTCTGGAGATATGCAGGTTTCCTCACGATGTTTTCCTTCACCGAAAAGCGTGTGATAAATTGCAATTCTCAATTAGACACATAAGTTTTAATAGAAAATCTCATTGGTGCCCGCCCGGGGTTTGTACCTGTGACCCCTCTAAAGAGTCGCACGGTATCACCGCTGGGCTATGATAGCTTGCAATACAAAAGTAATAATAATATTATTTAGCTATAATCCGCTATAAAGAATTTATTTATCGCCGCGGATCTTTATAGCGGATTATAGCAAAAGTACCAAGTGTTTCTCAGTAATTTAAAAAAAAAAAAAAGAAATTTCAAAAAAAAAAAGAACGAAATAATTAGGTAGTTGGGGATCTATTCCATGTATTTACATTTCTCGAGATTTCCGGTTCCCCGAATAAGCTACACAATTTTAATAGTTTATGTTCATGCAAAAATAGTGTTTTATATTCAAATTTGTATTTAAGTATGTATTTAAAAATATATAAGTATATATTCATCAGTTGTCTATCACCCATAACACAAGTATTAAGTTACTTACTTTGGGGACCGACGACCGTGTGTGTAAGTGTCCCATATATTTAGTTTATTATTTATTTATAAATTTTAGTATTTTTTAATGCCCTAAAACAAGGATAAAACGATATTTTTTTTAAATAAAACTTATCTAGATCGATTTTTCTTCCCTAATGCTGAATTTCAGGAAAATCGTTGGAGCCATTTCCGAAAATATATATACACATACAAGATTAAATCATTTAAATATGAAAGATAATATTATTAGTAAGTTACTGGTAGAAATAGTTATGTTTCAATAGTTGTATAACACCTATTAAATATATTTAGAATTGCGTGCGGGCCTTTTTGACCTCTGCAGCGCGGAAGGTCTAAGTGGTTTATCGTTTACAGCTAGCCGATTGCCGGACACGCCTTAATTAAAACTGTGATTTGTATCAAATAACTAGTACCGGTGAATTATTGAAGTGATAAAAGTGGGAATTATGTACGGGCCTACAAGTTATTGGACCTTTTAATGAAGTTTCACGAATTATAAGCGGGAATCGTTACAACTTTAATTATTCAAAAGTCTGCTGAAAGAACTGGAAGAAGATAAAGCATATTTTGAATTTGAATTTGATTACACTTTTATAATCTTTACGGAAAGAATATCGGTTTTGACTTCGGAAAAAACTAATTTATTTCTGTACAAATCTAACAATATAACTTAGAATTCTAACTTAGAACTATAGAATTCTTATGTCACGAATTAATACCAATCTATTTAAAAATTGCGATCACCATCCTCCTGCCCTTATCCCACTCTAAGTAGAGTCGGCACAACACATTTTGTAACATGACTTGGCTAGGTATTTTTACGACCGACCGCCTGCCTGATTTCAACTGACCTTAGTCGTATTTTACGACACCTCGGTAAGAAAGACATTGGTCTATTCTACTTAACCCGATATAACATAACATAACACATAATTTACAGGCCACCTTTTAAGTATATAATATAAAAACTTGATCTATAAAAAATATTTAGAATTTGAATATGTTCCGAAACTCTCACAAACGTCGTTGCAGACAGAAGCTGGTACTTTATTTTTTTTAATCAGTTTTACTTATGGCTTGGCACCAAGTCCTTTTATTATCGTAAGTTAATTATAAGAAATTTTTTAAAACTTTCATTGTTTACTTAGCCCTAAAATTTTGCCGCTTTTGCAATATTTTTTATTGCTGCTGCTCTCCTATTCATTTAAAGAGATGATATTTAGTTTTAGTCTTTCTCGATAAATGGACTATCTTACATTCAAATAATTTTTCAAATCGGTCCAGTAGTTCTTGAGATTAGCACGTTCAAACAATCAAACAAACAAACTCTTCAACCTTATTTATCAGTATAGATAAAATATAACGAAGACTAATAAGAAAACCCAAATTACATAAATATATTTAAATTAAAAAAAATCAACTTCAAATCGATTCTAAAAATAATTGCCGCCATAATTATTCATCCAATTAGAATGCACCGCGTCTTATCCCGCTCGATTGTTCCAAAATTGAATTTTAATCACCGATTCTTTGCTCACAATGGCCCGCGAAGAATGCCAAAAAATTGGGGAAAATGGGGAAAATTGCTTGAAATCGGTTCGATCTGGCATCGGTGAAAAGCTGGGAGCAATTATCTCGAGTATCTTTTGAGTTTAAATTAAGTGAAAAAAGTTGGGGCTTTTTAGGCCGTCAGAGTTTAAGGTGCTGCGATAGGGAAGATTTTTGTTTGATTACTTGAGTTTGGTATCATTTTAACAGAACAGAAATTAAATATTTTGCTATAATTCACGGATCGTAGTAAATGATAACATTACTTTTGAACGTCAAATTAAAGTAATAACAAAATTATTTTCTATAATCCGCAATAAAGTTAGTTAATTTAACTTTTTTAGTTAATTTAAATTTTAACTTTTATAAATTACCGATTAACCTGCCCGTGTAATATCCAATTGATTGGAATAGATCACTGTCATTTCTTACCGAGGCGTCGTAAAAAGCGACTAAGGTAAGTTGACCCACCGTGTGGTATTCGGTTGAATAAAATAGACCACCCTCTTTCTTACCGAGGTGAAGTAAAATACAACTAAGTTGACGTCAGGCAGGCGGCTGGTCGTATAATACGTAGTCAAATCACATGACAACATGTTTGTAACATGTTGTGCCGACCCCACTTAAGAGTGGGATAAGGGCAGGCAGATGATGTATTTAAAAATTCGACTCTAACAGATTGGAGCGAGATAATTTCATCATAACAGAAAACAAAGATTTATTACAATGATTCACACCATATGGGCGAATCAATCAAATTATGCACGTTAGTTGGTCAAAAAAAAGGTTAACCCTTTGTACGGCGAATGGCTCCACAAACACCGCTCGGACACAATGGGTCGCAAATACCCCGTTTCTTCTACCTGTGAAATAATAGCTTAGCACTATATTAACATAATAATGGGTAGGAACTATTATTTTCGGCATGTTGGCTAACTGACGGTGGACAGCTGCAGGCCATTTTTTCTGGGGTCATTGTCCACCGGAATTTGAGCAGCGATGCGTTCAAAGGTCACCCTTTTGGTCGATTTTGTACGGGCGAAACAATAGGCATAAATTTTTGGTTATGCTCTGTAATAATAACATACGATATTATTATCTTATAACAGCGGCTGTTTTCCAAAGCTTAGTTTCTCTTTTTAATTGTGAAATAAAAATGTAGAGTGACATTTTATTAATTGTTAGGTAACTCAATATCGGAATGAATATTTGTTCATCATCCTCCTGCCCTTATCCCACTCTAAGTGGGGTCGGCACAACATATTTTAAACATGGTGTGTCACATGATTTGTCTGCGTTTTAACAACCGGCCGCCTGCCTGACGTCAACTTACCTTAATCGTATTTTACGACACCTCGGTAAGAAAGAGGGGTCTATTCTACTAAACCGGATACCACACGGAATGAATATTTGTTGTGACCTGACATATTTAATGCTATAAAAAATTGACAGCATTGTAAACTCAACAATTCACTTAATGTATAGTTGAGAAAAAAGCAATCTGTATTATTATCACATTTTTAGTAATAAACTTATTAACTTAACTTAAGCATTTAAAAATTAATAATTGTTACCTAATTTGTTACATTTTAAAACCATTGCATTGCTTGCGTTACATATGGAAAATTAATTCAATTTGTTTTTTTATAATGTCCAAAAAAATTGGGCTATGTATTTACTCACACTCTAAGTTTTTGTTTAGTAAAAATCACTGTCTAAAGGCGTTAATAAGCAGAATAGCTTGAGATAGTTTAATTATTTTTTTTGATAAATCCTGTTCTACTTTTGTTATAACAAATCCATTCGTCCAACTATAAATAATAATTAAAACGAAATGACAATGAAAAATTAAATCCAAATTGGCACACCGGACCCTCCAAGCTATCCGGATAAAAAACAACAGGTAATCAAAGGGTTAACGTATAATAGTTTGTGAATAGACAAAAAGCAACGAAGGGGTTGATTCGAAATTGTAGATTTATAAGCGTCGTGTTACAATTTTTTATATATTCTAACGGTCAATTTTTGGAATAGTAATTTTTGATTATTGTTTTGTGTGGTATCCGGTTGAGAAAAATCGATCACCCTCTTACTTACCGAGGTGTCGTAATATACGACTAAGGTAAGTTGATGACAGGCAGGCGGCCGGTCGTAAAATACGTAGCCAAATCATGTGCCAACATGTTTGTAACATGTATTGCCGACCCCACTTAGGATGGGATAAGGGTATAAGGAATGTTGTATAGAAGTTGTTGCCGTATCATTTTTTGTGAATAAATTGAAGGAAACTTAAATAAATCTTAAATAGAGCCCTTGCCCTTATCCCACTGTAAGTTGTTGGGCACAAACACGTCTTAAACATGTTATTTTACGTACAGCCGCTTGCCTGAAGTCAACTTACCAAAGTCGCCTTTAACGACACCTCAGTAAGAAATAAGGGAGGTATATCCTACTCAGCAAGATCCGATCGTCACAAATTGTACAGAATCATCCGCTGAGTTATTAAAAATTGTGTAAATTTCATTAAAATCGGTCCAATCGTTTCGGAGTCTATAAGGGACATACAGACAGAAGATTAAGATATAATCCTCAATATTCAATATGATTTCTGTATAAATTAATACAATAGTTCGAGATGAGTTTTCAAAATTACTAAAACATTTGAAACGTCTATCGAGTCGAGACTGCATCGAAGAATGAATAAAAATTATTGTCGAGGACAGGGTAGCTGGACTATTCTAGCTGGAACTTCTGTTCACACTCTAATAGGGCTGCCTTTGGATAAAAAATATAAAAAATGGACATGTCTATATTAATATTATAAAGAGTTATCAAATCAAAACATGTTTATTCAAATAAGCTCTTACAAGCACTTTTAAGTCGTCAAGGATCAATATGATTAATGAAGCTTGAACTGGTTCGGAATGTTGCTCTTACCGAGAAGAACCAGAAAGAAACTCGGCGGTCAATCTTTTAAACATTTTCAATTTCACATTATTAAACCGCAGTCTTCTATGAAGCTGAAAGGATTTTCAAATCCAGGCTTTTTTGTCATCCAAATAATCTTCAATTTCGTAATATGCTTTACGTGTAAGCATATCTCATATACTTAATTTAAACCTTTCTGTAGACTGATCTAGTATTGATTGCGGAATTTTATTGTAAAACCGAATACCGAGACCATCGAATGAGTTACCTACTCTGCAGAGTCGCCACACAGGTATCACAAGCTTTTTGTGACCTCGTGAGTTAATAATGAAAACGTCAAAATTTTTGACGTCATGCATATGAACTCATTAAATGTTTGTTTAGAATAATGAGCACGCCTGATAGCCTATACATAGTATATCTCATTTCTACATAAATCTAATAATATAAAATAAGAATTAAACTATTAAAAGACACTGTATATCGCTTCCCTGTATATCGCCTTACAACAATCTATACTAATATTATAGAGGAAAAATTTGTATGTATGGTTTGTAATGTCTTCACACAAAAACTACTGGACCTATTTCAAAAATTCTTAGACCATTCGAAAGCTGCATTTTTAATGCGCAACATAGGCTATATTAAATTATAAAAATAGGGATCCGTAATAAAAATGTAATCAGATGTAAAAAATTAGACAAAAATCTGTCATCGCATGCGCTGCGGAAACTATTGATGATATATTTAACAAAAATAAATCTATAGACCGACTTAGTAGACTTTCCACTGCCATGAGATCGGTATGTACGCAGGTGAAACCGCAGGATATTACTAGTATAATATAAATCTAAATCAAACTGGTAGGTAATGCTGTGTCATCGAAGATGCGTTTAACATTTTAATCAAATGCATAAGGAATTAGGATCTTAGAATAAAGTTTAATGGAATAAGGTTAAGCCAAATTATGATTTTGACATTTCTAACAGCATTTGACTGGCCCTTTGGCGCAGTGGGTAGTAATCCTGCCTTCAGCTCCGCGCGTCGCGGGTTAGATTCCCGCCGAGGGCCAACATTTCCTATAAATGAATTTGTTGGCCATTGAGCCTGGATGTATATTTGTATTTAAGTATGTATTTAAAAAATATATAAGTTTATATTCACCAGTTGTCTGTCTACCATAACACAAGTATTAAGTTACTTACTTTGGTGACGGACGATCGTGTGTGTAAGTGTCACATATATTTATTTATTTTATTTTTTATTTATTTACTCTGTGTTCAAGAGAATCCAAATTGATATAAAATTTGGTTAATAAATTTATAAGTGTTAGAAAGTAAGATTGCAGTCGCTATGGGATTAGCATTTTCACCATTAAAACGTATGTAGGGTACTTGTAGTTCGTAGGTAATTTAAATTTAAAAAATTCAATCCTTAAATTTTATTTTTAATTTTTATACCATGGGCTGGTAAACATACTAACAATTAGACGAAAATGATAGTCATATTTTACTAACAAATTGGCATTCTAAGTAAAATGGAAAATTAAGGCATTTTTCATTCTTTTTTAAACGTAAATTACGTCGTAGTAAGGATTTTTTTAACTAAAACTACATTAAGATAACAGCTAAGTGGGAAAGTCGTTAGCGGCAACCCTAAAATAAACTGAAACGCTTTCCTCGAACTTAAGGCAAACTTGCCAACTGTAGTTTTGTTCTCTTTGCATTTTTCTCTACAAACGGTTATATATTTTTTTTATTATTTCTGTTCGCTCTCTCCCGGTTGAATCTTTTTACTTCTTGAAACGTGTACCCTTTTCAGAGCCGGCTATCTTTCTTGAGTTGACTGTTCGGAACATAGAATGAATAGAGAAACATTATTTAATGAATTATTTAAAACATAATTTGTAGGCTACATATAACTACTTATATAATATATCAACTTAATTAAAAAACAGATTATTTTTAGTATACTTTTTTAATCAAACTCAAACTATATTTTATATCACATACATTTTTCTACCAATTTAGTATTTAAAAATACGAAATTGCTAGTAGAAATATATTATATATTATTTCTATATTATCCTATATTTTTTTTGCTTGTTTTCCTTTCCTTGCTCAGCTGTGAAAATATTTTATAATACATACTAATAGTGTTTAAAATAATATTACAACGTGCGGTATCCGGCTTAATAGAATAGTAACGCCCTCGGTTCTTACCGAGGTGTCGTAAAAGACCACTAAGGTAAGTCGACCTGCCGTGTGGTGTCCGGCTGAGTAGAATAGAACACCTTTATTACTTACCGAGCTGTCGTAGAATACGACTAAGGAAAGTTAATGTCAGGCAGACGGCCGGTCGTAAAATACGTAGTCAAATCATGTGACAACATGTTTATAACATGTTGTACCGATTTCACTTAGAGTGGGAAAAGGGAGGATTATAATGAAATATATATTACGGAAATAGATCTCTTAAAAGGGCTCTGAAATCGTTTTGAATTCAGCGGTTTTCTTGACCTTTTTGAGGTACGTCGATTCCCGATACGTCATCACCAATCCTGCAACATCAGACCTTACATCTCTTCGGATTATTTAATTATGTGTATCCACAGTAAATTAAAAGTCTTTTTAATAGTAAACGCGACAGAATTATTTGAAAACGAGTTGTCTATAAAATAAAGATATACAAGATTTATTTGTCATGTGAAATTTAGAATAAGCTTACATTAAGTGCATGTCTTCGTTTCACATGAGAAAGCAATAAACAGTTTTCATTTCATTTCATTTCCAGAAATGGTAACTTTTGACGTTATTTAACATTCAACCACTATATATGTAACAAATTTTACTACGACAATTAAAATATTGAACAAACTTATTTAAAATCAAAATTATGAAGCGTCTCCTTAGATGCGGCTGTTCCTTGAAAACTCCTTAAGTTTTTATTTGACCACTGAAGCATTCGCGAGATAGCGCCGCGGTGAAAATTAAAAAAAAAGCACCGGGAAAAAACAAGGAATCCGCTGGGATAAAACTTTGTGCGGAATGGGGCAAAGTTTTATTGCATTCAACAACTTCGCAATTTTTATTTGTATTTATACACCGGATATACTAACGGTTCATAATCTTCATCATAATGAGGCTGTCTGTCTGAATACCGAAAATATAGGCGTCCAAAAAGCGTCCTATATGACCCTGACGATGAAATAACGATCGCAAACACAAAATCACGTAATACACACACAGCGTCTTCGCCGGCCAAGACGAGGTCCCAGATTTCTGACGTCGGTTGGTCGTGGCTTCTTGCCACCCTTCCGTCGTCGTAATGACTAATCAAAGTCATACCCATCAGCCCTCCACTACACGTCGCCCTAAGCCGTGGACCGGCCTCACAGGAGGCACCCTTAGGAAGACGTTCCCCATAGCTAGTAGAGCTCCTGGGCTCTACTCTCCGCATTTCGCAACTTCAACGATGCTTCTGCGCTCGCCCGTCCCGCCCGGTGACGCTGTTAAAGCCGTTAGGGTTAACAGCATATAGTCAATTGGAAAAAAAAGGATTTCGATGCATTGAGATGTTTCGAGGTTGTCTGTCTTTTTATAAGATTGCCAACCTCATTTTATTGAAGAAAAATTATTGTTCCGATTGCTAGTACTATAGCGCGCTACTTTGTCCGTATGAAAAGTCATTATCCTCTTGTCCTTGTCCCATTTTAAGTGGGGTCAGCACAACATGTTATAAACACATTGTCAGATGATTTGGCTACGTATTTTACGACTGGCCACCTGACGTCAACTTACTTTAGTCGTATTTTACGACAGCTATGCAAGGAAGAGGGTCTATTCTACTGATTATAGCAAAATAATTTTATTATTACTTTTGTATTATGGAACTCCGCAAAGTAACGCTTAATACTTTACATTATTTGTAAAAATGTCTCAAAAATACATAGATAATATTTTTAATTGAAATTTTCAACATAAAAATATTTATTGTGAGTTAACCATAAAAGATAGACAAATTCTATTTTTTCATCGCGGATTATAGCAAAATAATTTTATTATTACTTCTGTTTTTTTTGTTCAGTATTGATTCTTCTAGAAGCTTTACTCGCATGCGCCGCGTAAACTAGCTGAGATACTATAAAGTAATGTAATGGAGAATTATAGATCTACAAAAAGTCCGCGATAGCATGTCTCTATACCTTATGGTTATCAATAAATTATGTTCAAAATTTCAATTCGGATAATTTTTTATGAAAGTGATTATAACGTAAACAAACACGTTGCCACATTTAGTTTGAGATTACTCAATCCATACTTAAAAGTATGGATTGAGTAATTTATAGAATTAGGCGTTAGTTACCTTGCGGAGGTCCATAATACAAAAGTAATTAAAATATTATTTTGCTGTAATCCGCGATGAAAGAAAATATATATAATGCTAAATGTACCTAATGTACTATTTGAATATAAATAACGCAACAATACACAAGCACTGCACACATTCACCACCACAATCTCAACAATTGTTTCGCACCGTAAACGAAGCATAGACTCCTCAAATAACAAAGCTTTGCGATTTTAAACTCTGCATTACTACGCTTACTTTACGATTTTTTTATCACTCTACATTTAGCATAACATATATTTTCTTTTATCACGGATTATACCAAAACTAATATATTCATTACTTTTGTATGGATTCAGTATTAACTACTCGGGTTTTAATTTTTCTCACTTTTGATAACTCTAACCACTTATTTCCGAGTTTCTTTCTGGTTCTTCTCGGTAAGAGCAACATTCCGAACCAGTTGTAGCTTCATTAATCCTTGACGATTCAAAAGTGCTTGTAAGAGCTATTTTGAATAAAGATATTTTGATTTGATTTTATTTGATTTATAACACTTTAAATCTGTACATCATATTCATGGGAACGTTCACCAAAATGGCGCATATAATGTGTATTAAAACAAAATGGCGGCGCAATAAGCATATTGACGAAAACGCCAATACGGCGCACATTTCGCCCGACGCAGGTGGAATACTATTATATTTTTTCATGCCCGCTGCCCACCCCAAATAGTTGGGGGTGGGGTGGAGATAGTTGGGGTTAGTGCGTGACCCCACCCCACTGCAACCCCCGAGTGGGGGCCGCGGGGTATGCACTTGGCATGTGTGCACGCAACTCATGGCCAATAATTTAAATTTCCGATAGGTACCCCGTGATTAATACAAAATTAATGCTATGTATTTCGGTGCGTTGGTGTATTATGTAAGGTACATTTCGGTTTTGGGGATTAATTTATGGTATATTTTATTGTTATCCGATTAAATTATCGGCTGTGTCGGTGTGAAACGATAACCTCGATAAAAGGCTATTCGTTTTTTTATATAGTGTTGTCTGTCGCTAGAATAAGTAACTTTATACTAACTCTATATTATATTTATTTAACTTGACCTACTACGACTTATAACATACACATACATTAACCACATTGTATATCTATTCTGGAATCTGGAGGAAGCAAAAAGGTATCACAAGTGACAAAATCAAAGATTAATCCTAATTATAAGACCTTTATAACAAAGAAAAAGCACATATGGGAAAGATGTTCACATACAAAATCACGTGTTTCAATCAAAACATACAAGTACTTGTATACAAGTCAAAATGGCGCATAAGATTGCGTTCCAAATTCAAAAATAAATTCGCCACACATCGTGCCGTCGGCTTCGATGCGTTTTAAAATCGACGCGGAATTTCTACGTTCGATATTTGAAAATTTTAATTATTTCTTCTGCAATTTAAATAGATTAAAAAAATTTAAATATCTCATTATTTCTCATTTTTATTGATTGATTATTTAAAATTATATTTCGTTAAATTCTTATTTGTTCTAAAAATAAATTATCTTGCATATACAATTTTATACAATTTTAAATATTATTTATGGTCTTCTGTAAATATTTTAATAATAAATTTCCATACCTGTAATGTTTATTTTAAAAATAACTAAATCGAGGAGATTTAGTTCCGCTATTTTTTATTATTTCTAAATTATTTTTCTATATTAGAAATAATTTATTATTATTTAATCTGTATTAAGTTATTATTAATTACTTTTAATAGTATCTTTAGTATGTACTTCATATATTTATAGCTTGAATATATTAATTGGTGAATGTTATGTACACTTCTTAAAGATATGCATATCAGTACGTTTTTAAAATGTGTGTGTATATAATGGTTAATGTCTTATGTATATTGTTAGTGTACTTATTATTAAATAAATTAAACTTCTATAGAATTGCATTATAACTATTCATAAATAAATAAAAACTTAATTATAATAGAAACAAGCATTAAAAAAACAGATTAAATCTAATTAAATAATAACTAAAGAATAAAAATAAAAATTAATAAATATATATTTACACTAAATCAAAACCATCCATTCCATTGCAATGGGGTAGAGTTCCTAAAATACTGGCAGCGTTGCCCCTTTGTATGGCCAAACTTATTCGTTGGTTAAGGTAGCTGCCAGCTCTCGGGTCCCCGGTACACTCTACGAGCCTTCTAGCGAGCTCGTTAAAGAACAAAAAATAAATAAATAAATAGTCATTAAGTATGTATCAGAATTGATATATTTTTTATTTGTAAAAGTCTTAGTTTGTTACGAAATGCACGTTCCTTAAGGAGGTCCGCGTATAAGAATGCCATACCTACGCAGTCAGAAGGCGAGCCTTGTATTGTGGGGAGCGTTTGTATGTAAATCAAGTGCGTAGGCTCACCTAGGTCTGGGAGAGCCTAGATTGCAATATCTACACTGTTCCTTGAAAGTAATTACCATTTTGTTGGTTTCTACGTTTTGTTTGGACATTTATTTATGTTACCCGTCTATATTTCCATTTAATATTATGAAAAGAAATTCTAACAGTTTTCTCTTTCTTGCTTGCCCATTGAAGCATTTTTGATAAAATTGTATCACTATAGAATAAAAGAATTCAAGTTTTTTCTTAAGGAACAGTAACTAATAATAAAGCACTCAATTGAGGGCATTTAAATACTTAAGTTGACGCGAAAAAAAATTGCAAATTACAGCTTGTATAAAATATTTAAAAATTTCATTGAATTTATTTTTTTTCGCTTACTAAGAAAAGTTGGAAGAATTAACGACGTAGGAAAGTGTTTGGAGTTTAAACCCAATTGGGTTAACACACAATTGTGAGTTAATTTACTTTTTCTCTATATACTGTTAAAAAATAAATAAACATACTACGCTATTCCTTTACGGTATATCAGTGCGTACACCCTGTCCTATATCACTTTAAAATCTATGATATGTAGTATGGATGAAGATTTTTTTTAAAAAAAACGTAAGCATTTTTTATTGGTTTAGCTTATTATTTTTAAGAAAATATTTATAAATAAAAAACACAGTCTTTTTTTTCTAAATATCAGGTCATGTATTTTTTTTTTAATTTACGTACATTATTTAATTAATTTAGTTCGTTTTTTGACGGGTTTTACGTAATATGGCAATGCAACGTGTGTTTATAGATAGCAATAAACATTATAAAATTAGCTAACAGTTCATAAAACCAGTACATAAAGTGGTATTTTGCAAAATTAATACCAATAAATATTATTATAATCTACCCAGATACCATCCTTCCTCTACGTACATCGTTCAAACTGTGCTAAGGCGAACGCCTTTCCCTTTGCATTTATTCATAGTGAAATAACAAAAATATCCATAGACAACCACCGCCAGTATCACACGACCTACTTCACCTCCCCCTGCCCTCAGAAGTTATGAACTATTAAGTAGTTTCCTAAACGAAATGAAAGGTCCTAGTATGCTGGACGCATTTACGCGTAGGTTGTATAGGTTGAAAAATGGCGGGCCGGCTACAATAGTATGGGGAACGGTGAACCCGGAAGATATATTCGCTTCGGATTTAATCTGTGGAACTAGTTTTTAGATAATGTACGCCAAAAGTAACTATTATTTTATTACATAATCTGTAGTCTATTCTTTTGCTTTTTTAAACTTTTATATTAATTTCAACTCTATGTATTTTGTTTATTCGTATGCGACCAAATAATTTGAACTAAGTATTCAAAATAGGTCATTTTTTTACTCTTTGAACATAGAGTAGGGAGTCAGTTAGTTATTATCTTGTGTAGGGAGTCATAGGTGTCCCGTAAGAGACAATGAGACAATAAATAATGAAAGGTAATATGAAACTTGTATACTTCATCTATGTCTAATACAAAAAACAACATAAAAAAGGGATAGATAAAAAATCACGATCAAAATATAGAAGTTAGTAAGTGGTAGTGGAATGGTTAATATTTTTTAATCAATTATTTAAACAAAGTATATAATAAAGACTTATATAAAATCCAAAAAAAACGCCGTGTAGTATCCGGCTGAATAGAATAGTACCACCATTTCTTACCGAGGTGTCGTAAAACACGACAGAGGTAAGTTGACGTCAGGCAGGCGGCCCGTCGTAAAAATGCAACCAAATCATCAGACAGCTTGTTTATAAAATGTTGTGCCGACCTCATTTACAAATGGGATAAGGGCAGGAAGATGATGGTAAAATACAAAAATAATGAAAATATTATTTCTCTATAATCCATGATGAATAATTTAACGTGAATTATAGCAAAATAATATTTTCATTACTTTTTAATAAAAAAGTACAAAATTACTTTGCGAAGGTACCTACATAATAATGTACCTTCGTAAAGTAAGCTTTAATTTAAGCAAAAATTTCTTTGTACGTTTAAACATCTTTGAGTAAGTTTATACTAGTTTATAATATTCTAAGAGGATAATTAATTTCTTTGAAAAGCATTACGCAATTCTTAGATATAGAGCAATGATAGTTAAGAATGATATTATATATAATACTAGCAATCGCCAGTAGCTCCGCCTGCTTGGAAAGATAATAATATAGTATTTTGCCGTAATATAGTATTTTGATAACCATAAGAAATGGTTAAAGTGGGGTAACCTTAAAAGCTAGACATATGTTGTCGCGGACTTTTATTTGGAACTTTTAAAGGGGAATAATTTTGTAATACATGATTTTTGAAAAACTATCACTGATTACTCAGCGCACGCAAGGGAAGCTTATTGCTGTACCTCTCCTATTCATCTTAGCGTGATATTATATATATCATGGCCTATAGCCTTCCTAAATAAATGTTACACTGAAAGAATTTTTCAAATCCGTCCAGTATTTCCTAAGATTATAAGCGTTCAAACAATCAAACAAACAAACAAACTCTTCATCTGTATATATTAGTATATAGAACCTGCGTGACCGAGCCTTGATCGGTAATTTTTAAAATGATGTAAAAATTTTTTTAAAGAAAAATTAATAATTAATATGGCAGGTGGGGGCTCGATCCTAGGTTTTTTCACCGCTCTAGACCGCCCGTTCCCCAAATGAACCACCATGACTTTACGTTTGACAGCGAAAAATTGTGATTGTAACAGACAGACTGACAGACAGACAGACTGACTTTCGCAATTATAATATTACTAAGGATAAGGATTATTTTTATCCTTTACTGTAAACTAGGAAATGCATGTGATTACTGCTTTTAAATGACTTTATTCTGGTAGTATTAAGGACTTTTATAATGTTATGAATGAATCTTATGATTCATTTGAACACAGATGTTTGTGAACCTAAAACTGTAAAAGGGCTTGTTGGCGCAGTTGGTAGTGACCCTGCCTTCAGCTCCGCGGGTCGTGGGTTCGATTTCCACCGAGGGCCAATATTTTGTAACAAAAATTTGTTGGGTCTCCGAGTATTAAAATGTATGTATATGTCTTAAAATATGTATTTAAAATTATATAAGTACCTATATATTTTACAGTTGTCTGTCACCCATAACACATACGCCGTGTGGTATCCGGCTGAATAGAATAGTATCAACCTCATTTCTTACCGAGGTGTCGTAAAAGGCGACTAAGGTAAGTTGACCCACCGTGTAGTATCCGGTTGTAAAATATAACAGAGGTAAGTTGACGTTAGGCAGGCGGCCGCTCGTTAAATACGTAGCCGTAGCCGTATAGCGCGTTGTGCCGACTCCACTTAGAGTGGGATAAGGGCAGGAAGAGGCCGCGTAAACAGATTGTAACAGCGACAGCGAGTTATTAAGCTATCTTTTATGTATAAAACCATCCAATTTATCAGTTTTATATATTGAACCGATAAAGTTGCCCGGTTAAATTTACTATCAATAAAGCCAGCCCTACATATTACCGTTAGGTTGGTTATTTATGTTTTTTACTATGTGAGCGTACTTCGTCTATGCCGTGATAGCTCAACGGTCAACCATGTCTGTTCTATTCTAGTGTCGCGGGTTCAAAGACAATTGAATTTTCCAAAACTTTATACCAGACAATAGCAGATTAGTAAAAACTTATATAGTTAGCGCCTGTTTCACAAGTTACCAATAAACTGTCAGTTAGCTTATTCGTAACATATCTTACAAATATGTCGGAATTTTCCGTTTCGCAGGTTTCTGATAGGCTTTTTCAGCACTTTAAGTCCCTAATAGATAATTGCAATTATCACACGCTTTTCGCTGAAGAAAAACATCATGAGGAAACCCGCATATCTGAGAATTCTGGAGATATGTGTAACCTACCAATCCGCACTGGTAGGTCTTAGCTCCAATCCTTCTCTCAAAAAACGTAGACAAGAGGCCTATTCTTAGCAGTGTGTCTGCCTGGGTTTGAACCCGTGACTTCCTCGAAAGAGTCGCAGTGTTACCGCGTGACTATCACAGCTGAATCCGATAAACTATAGAAATCGCTCCGTTACAAGATTTATACATGTCATACATCGCGGCATGCCATCTAGGAAATAATTCCACAATATCTCTTAAATGTATGTGTGTACGCGCATTCTTCTCGGACATGCAAAACGGCACACTCGCTCAGTGAGGTGTATGTGTGTGACCGCGCGTGCGTTGACCCCCATTTGCTTGCAGTACAGGCTAAAAGTATGCGTCGGTTTTATAATGCACTTATTTTAAAAATGAACGCGGTTAGGTTAGGTCGCGGTTGAACTCGCGTTTCGGGTTATTGGGCGAACGGCCCTTTATGACTTATCTATATGACTTACTTATTATAAAACAAAGTCCCTAAAAGCTGTCTGTATATGATCGATTAAAGAAAAACTACTGAATCGATTTTGGGACTGTTTTATTGATGCGTTTTAATGCCTACCTTTTTAGTATCGTAGTACCTTTAGTATCCTAGTATAGTACCAAAATCTGTTTAGTTAATCGATATAGACAGCTTTTGGGGACTTTGTCTTATAATAAGTGTATATTTCTAGGAAATTTGTAGTGTAGGTGCATAATAAAATATTTAAAAAAAATTGACCTAAAAAAAAAAAAATAGGGTTAGTCAACCCTTATCACTTAAGGGTATGAATCGATATATATCGAATGAAATCGATAGTTGGCTTTTGTCATATTGAATATGCATATAAAATTTCATAAACAACATAACATTGTGATTCGAGAATTTTATCATCATTCTCCTGGCTTTATCCAACTCTAAGTGGGGTCGGCACAACATGTTGTCACACGATTTGGCTAGGTATTTTCCGACTGGCCGCCTGCCTGACGTCAACTTAATCCTCCCTAATCGCCTTTTACGACACCTCGGTAAGAAATAAGGATAGTCTATTCTACTCAGGCAGATACCACACGGTGGGTCAGCTTCCATTAGTCGCCTATAACACCTTAGTAAGAAATGAAGGTGGTAAACTCTACTCAGCCGGATATCCTACGGCATATGCCACGAGAATTTTATATATAACACTAATTTATCTTTCGCAGGTGAACGCCCATACAAATGTCATTTACCAGACTGCGGACGGGCGTTTATCCAACTGTCTAATCTACAGCAACACCTCCGAAACCACGATGCTCAAGTAGAAAGAGCTAAGAACAGGCCTTTCCATTGCAACATATGCGGCAAAGGGTTCGCCACAGAAAGCAGCCTTAGAACGCATACGGCCAAGGTCAGTATTATATTTAAATAGCTTTTGACCCTAAATTCGGAACAGCAGGGTTCATCTCGCATATCCTTGAGGCAGGTTAAATCAAAACAAATCAAATATTTTATTTGTGCATTACAGTGTTAATTACATATTATATAAGCAGCATACTATAAGCTGCCACAAAAGGGTGTACAAAAATTCCTTCCACAAACTGTTATACCAAATCAAATCAAATCAAATATTTTATTTGTGCATTACAGTTTTAAATAGGTCTTTTATAAGCACACAGTACTGTAAGCTACCACACAAGGGTGTACAAAAATTCCTTCCACAAACTGTTATACCAAATCAAATCAAATCAAATATTTTATTTGTGCATTACAGTGTTAAATAGATACTATATAAGCAGACAGGTCTGTAAGCTACCACACAAGGGTGGACAAAAATTCCTTCCGCCAACTGTTATACCAAATCAAATCAAATCAAATATTTTATTTGTACATTACAGTGTTAAATAGATCTTATATAAGCAGACAGTTCTGTAAGCTACCACTCAAGGGTGTACAAAAATTCCTTCCGCCAACTGTTATACCAAATCAAATCAAATCAAATATTTTATTTGTGCATTACAGTGTTAAATAGTTCTTATATAAGCAGACAGTAAGCTACCACACAAGGATGTACAAAAACTCTTTCCACCAACTGTTGTAACCTTAATTTGATTTACCTTACTAGTCATCATCCTCCTGCCCTTATCCCACTCTAAGTGGGGTCGGCACAACATATTACAAACATGTCATATGATTTGGTTACGTATTTTACGACCGGCCGCCTGCCTGACGTTAACTTACCTTAGTCGTATTTTACGACACTTCGGTAAGAAGGAGGGAGGTCTATTCTACTAAACTGGATACCACACGGCTAATATACCTACATACATTGAATGCATTTGCTAGATACAAAATACATTCAAAATTTAGTAACGGCATGTTACTATCCCATTGCTGAACATGAATTTCTCACCCTCTCTCCCAAAAGAATTGGGAGAAGGGTTGATAGACTTATCGCTTTGCTCCAAGGAGAATTGGTAGGTCACATATCCCAAGAGTTTCAAGAGATATGTAGGTCTCCTTACGATGTTTTCCTTCACCGAAAAGCATGTGATAAATTGCAATTATCATAAAATATCGATATTCATGGATTGTATTATTGTTATATATTATGTTAATACATTTAAATATTTGATAGAAGAGTTATTGTAAAGTAGTATTGTGATAGTATCTGATTTTAGTGATATGAATCAAGTCGCCATATTTTTATGAGTTCTGAAATTTGGTTACATAGACACAATAAGTATTATAACTACATTATTTATTATAGATAATAACAAAAGTAGAGTTTGATTTAAAATACTATTTAATAAGTCTATTAATCTAAGTTAGGGACAAAAATGTGTATTGTATGATTATTAGAAATATTTAATTATTGATAAGGCTTTATTATTAATCAACTTAATTTATGGGATCATTTCTACGCTTAGCAATATAAAATGCATTAGAATTAATTTTATCAACATTGTTTTTGAGTATATAGTTTAGTTACATAATATTTTAAACCGATTTCGCCATGTGGTGTATATTTTACACATCAAAAAAACAATAGCACCATTGTTTAAAAAAAAGTAGGCCAATTTTGAATAATCGATAGAAATATAAAATGAATCTATTAATATTTCGTAATTAAAAACCAATTATAATTGAACAAAACCCGTGAAATTATACACATTGCAAATGTTACACCGAATGAAAATTTATGACACACTTTTAATTTTCTTTTAATCGCAAATTTCTGCGATATAACGATTTTTATTTATTTTATTTTACCATAATTTTGGCAATCTAAATCAAAATTCCCTTTGGCTGTTATGATTATTTTGAAAACCATTTTTATTATTTTCAAAATTCCCTTTGACTAATTGTTTGTTTTATTCGATGACTAATCTTTGCACTATGCCCGCATCGCCACCGCCGGTGGAACAGGAGCTTCAGCTGCACCTTGGTGTTTTGCAGCAACACGCAGCCCTCATGATAGGGGGCGCCACAGCAACCCCTTGCCCTATATGCCACAAAGTCGTTTTTGGTGGCGAAGCTCTTGTAGAACATATGAAGAATACCCATAAGGATCCAAATGCGTCCGGCGTTGCGAGTAAGTGTTCTGGTTGATTGGTTAACATACCGCGTCGTTTGATTGAGGAAATTTCATCTACAATCCATAGATAAGGTTTCTTTGTATTGTTATTTCCATCCAGATTTTAATTTATAAGTTATTGATAAGATATCTCTTTTGTTTGAGTATCTGAATCATTCAATTTATCTACTACAACAAATTTAACAGATTTAACAAAGATTTCAACAGAAGAGATTTTTAATTTCTAAGTTCAGTCACTGGAAGTGTATAGCAAATTTTTAGTTAATTTGATATTTATAAATATAGACTGTAACGTAAATATTTGTGAGTTTCTTGATTGAAACGCTTCCAGTCGGCTCAAAGCCACAAGGGGTGTTGGTTTTAAAATCAACGGTAAAACCAAAAACGTATCGTTTCCATAAGCTAAGTCGTAACTATAGTAAAAGGCTCGCCATCTGTGGTATCGTCTGTTATTGTTTCTGCTTTATTGGAAGGGTAGACTGTTTTGCAAACATTTCTTGCTTCAAACGATTCTTCGGATGGTGTGCGAACTTTATTATCATAACATGTTTTGTTTATATATCTTATAGCTTTGTTTTCCCCATTTTCAACAGCCATCGTTTTAATACATTCAACTTAATTTGTTTTTGTTGATTCAGTTTCTACTATATTACAATTTGATTGATTGCAATCGGCAATCTATACCTATACTTATTTGTTCCAATAATTTGATTTACTATTCCTTTATTATTTAGTTTTATTTTATTTAGTTTCTTTGTTTCATTTAAGGAGTTTTTATTAAGTTGCATATTATAAACTTAACAATTATATTAAGTGATACGATGACTTTTATCGAAACCTGACCCATAATATTCAATAAATTTATGACAAGAAATATTTAACTTTACTTGCCCAAAATTTAAAATTCACTTGATGAAAGTCATCGTCGTTGAAAATAAACTAACATGGAACTAACCGGATTTTTTTTTCTTTCCCTCCCCCCTCTAACCCACTAACCTCCCCACTCCTGGTGATGATGGTAGGTCCACCAGCCACATCACCGTACCCGGCGCAAGCTAAACCTGTTGATCCTTATATAGCGAAGCGGCGGACTGCCAACCATCCCTGCCCGGTGTGCGGGAAACATTATGTGAATGAAGGTTCGTTGAGGAAGCACCTAGCTTGTCATCCAGAGACGCAGCTCACTAGCGGACTTCGAATGTGGCCTTGCTCTGTCTGCCAAGCCGTGTTCACTCATGAAAGCGGTAGGTCTTTTTATATGACCAAACTTATATCAGCCTTGGAGTGTATCTCGCTTGCATTTTAGCGATGGATAATTTCAAAAATTATCACTCAAATAAATGCCAATTACGTGTAGGAAATAATAGAGAGATTTGATTTCTCGAAAATAATATTTCGCAGTCGTTTTATAAGTCAATATTATACTCCTGAGCTGAGCTTAGCTACTGTACTTTAGACTCCACATTACGTACTCTCAACTAGGCTTCAGGATATACCTATACTGGAAGCACATGGTGAGAGTATGTTATGAATTCGGAAAAATTCGAACTATTTACGGGTTGATTTAAAACGCGCTTCAAAACAATCTAAGCATACCCCTTCATGATATTTTGTAGAGTATTTCCCATATTTAGATTAGGGATCAATTATTAAATAGTAAGTCCCCTGTAGTATTCACTTCGAATTCTGGAATAAGAATTTTTTTATTCATAGTAAAAATGTACAAGTTATAACTATCTTAAATTACTTAGACGCTAGGACTATACAAATCATGCCCACGTGGAATGGTCCCAAGAATGCTGGCAGCGTTTCCGCACTGAATCGCTAAGCTGATTCATTGTGCGAAAACGGAACCAGCCCTCTAGCCACCTTAAGAGGCAATCAACCGTGATGTTAAGAGGGATAACATTTTTTTTGCACTTTGACTCCATGGCCCTAACTATTCTTAAATTTAACATTCGTTATATCAATTTCAGGACTTCTCTCCCACATGGAGCATATGAGAATGGAACCCAAACACCAGTTCGCTGCCCAGTACGTGTTGTCCAGGGCAGCGGCCGAGCGACGGGAAAGAGACATACTCGCCGCGGTCTCGGCTTCAGCAGGTGGCTCCGGACTCCTAAACCTGGCCCCTCCATCCCCAGCCCACTCCGATTCATCGTCCAACGGCCGACTTTCATCTTCAGCGGGCTCTGAAGCCGGCGTCGCGGTAAACAAATTATCCGATTTACTGCGATCAGCGAACAACGGTCACCAGGCTTACGGCGACGAGAGGGTCGCGGCGATAGCGGCAGCTGCCGCCAACATGATGGCTCAGCCTGGAGAGGGAGCGAATGCAGTACAAGTAGCTGCTGCCAATTTAGTTTCAGCGATGCGCCAGCAGCTAGCGAGAGAACCGCCCGTTCAACCCCCGCAAGAAACTCCTCCAGCACCAACCGAAGCGGCGCTCAGGATCCAGCAAGCAGAAGCCCTGTTACGGAGTCAGGCTGAAGCTTTGCGATTAGCCGTCTCTCAAGCAGCAGCCGCCCACAATGAAGCTCCAAGCCCGTTGAGACACAACGGCGGTTTTCCTCCGCCAAACGACGCGAGCGGTCAGCTGTCCCCAGAACTCGTGGAAGCGTTCAGAATCGCTCAGGAACAACGGCTAGAGCAGGCTCTCAGGTTGCACGATCCGAGGATGCTGGGTTTCAATCTACCATCGCCAGTGCAGCAAGCGGCTCAACAAGCTGTCGCTGCTCAGGCTCAGGCTCAAGCGGCCCAAGCGGCTCAAGCGGCTCAGGCGGCTCAAGCAGCACAACAGGTGGTGCACCAGCAACAGATGCACCAGGCCGCCCAGGCCGCTCAAGCCGCCCAAGCCGCCCAGCAAGCCGCCCAACAGGCCGCCCAGCAAGCTGTACATCTCCAACAGAACCCTCAGCCATGAAAATTCAGCTATTACTAATCCGACGCGATTTCGGCTCTTACTGTTTCTGATCGTAAATCAATTATCAAACTAACTTCAGTTTCTTTTCAAAATGTTTTCGGAAACGGAATTATTATTTACAAAGGAGCGTGAAACCGCCTCTGATTAGTGATTGTGTTTTACAACAGGGACGTTTCTCAGACAGTTTTACTTTTAATTTACGGCCGAATGAATACTAAAACTTAGATAGAACTAACTGTTGTAAATAGAAAAGTTTAGCGAAAAAATAAATTTTTCTCTGTAAATATAATAAAAGTACCTTATAAATAGTTGAATGAACAAATTGGAACAGAAACTCGCCCGAACAAATAATTAGATGTAGATAGGGTTGCCATACGTTCTCTTTTATCGTGGACACGTCCTGATGACGCTAATTAATAATAAATAACAACGATTTGGCTTTAAATTTTATTTATTTATTAAGTAAATAACATTAACATGACCAAAAAAAGAATGATTAATATTTGCGTATAAATCAATGATTTTTAAGCACCCTTTAAGCCTTAAAGCTACTTACTTACCTATTGAGCAAATAATTTATAGAATTAGGCGTTACTTTGCGGAGATCCATAATACAAAAGTAATAATAAAATTATTTTGCTATAATCCGCGATGAATGAATGAATTTCATCGCGGATTATAGCAAAATAATTTTATTATTACTTTTGTATTGAGCAAATATTAATATCCTACTTAAAAAATATAATTTTAAATATACCGTTCCCGATTTGACATAGATATAAACCTGGGTTGAACAAAAAAATATACAAATTCACATGTAAGTAAATTGACTTTACATTGTAGTATAATTTACATTTATGTACAGAAATTATTGAAATACGTGGCGTGTCCTTTTGAGTCTTTGAAGATGGCAACCCTGTATGTAGAGGATATTTGATAATAATCAGTGCAATCTTCAATAAATATTTGTTTGGTTATTTGAGTGGTTATTATTGATAAATATTTATTTTTTATTAGCTTTATCACAGAATATTGTATTTTTTAGCTTAGTACAAACTTTTGGATGTGCCAAACGGTTATAAGCACGTTTTTTCGCATTTAGCGAAATGTTTGCAATATTTAGTCTCATTAAGTTTTCAATTAATTATATTTTATAGTGAAAAATATTTTAAATAAATTCACAGCAGATAATCGTAGCGAATATTTTAAACAATATCTATAAATTGTTACAACTGGCAAAATCCCCCATCTTTTATACCCACAAATTCAAATCGAGGTGTCAATCAAAATCAGAATTAAAAATTAAACAAAGCAACAAAAAATTATAAAAAAAGATTAAAAGAAAAAAATCAATTAAATGGATATTATATATTTCTCGTAGAAGATATATTTAAATCAAATTAAATACCAAAAAGATCAAAACTCTTGGATAAAATAAAATTGGAAAAATCTATTGAAAAATATGTTACTTATTTGAAATAAATGAAATAATTTACACGATCGATCTGCTGTGATATTTTTATATTTACTTTTACTTTTTTTGCGCAATAACACGTCTCATGCTAGTCAAGTTTTGAACGCACAAATGTTCTATTTTTATGTTCATCTTCCAAATTGATTGTTTTACTTTATTTTATTTTATTTTCATAATAATATATCCGAGTATTTTAATTCTTGGCTTATAATTTTATTTTTTAATGCCATATTAGGAATAATTGTACATAAGTAGACGCGTTAGACAATGTTGAAGCTTCTGTTTTTCTTTAAATAACAATTTATTTTATTATTATTATACGGTTATTGATTTTGACGGAAAAAATCTAATTATTTACAAAAAAGATTTTGTATAGTTGTAAATAAAATATATCAAATTATGTTTTTCAGAAGACTGCAGTTATTTTTCTTTGTAAATATGATTGTTACAATCATGGAATATAAAAATAGCGATTATTCACTAAACCGACGAATACGTGACGTCGGCCGACGAATACCGATTAGGACCGTCGAATGCGGAGACCGATTTCGACGAATACAGTCTTGTATGCACGAATAACACGAGACATTCTTTTTAACACGGACTTTGACATAGCCCAAGTACAATAACGTTTTTTTTAGTTTCATATAACATTTAATAATCAAACAATAGCCCGAATAATCATTTTAACAATGAACAAAGTATTACGCCTTTGTTGAAGGCGTAATTATATACAGTTGCCCGAACAGTAGTTTTATAGTTCACAAAAATTGCGTCGCCGCTCCACTCTTAATACATAAAAAAGGTTGGAACGGCTGCACAATTTCGATAAGAATGTCAAGTGTTGCCGAATATTAATTCTTTTAATATTATCATCTTGTATTATAATTAAGTATCAATTTGTGAGTATTAATTCGTTTGTACACGAATTTGTGAACTCGGAACGTTGTCGCAGATTCATCGGTGAACATATGTTTGTACACAAATACGTATGCACAAGGATTTTTACATACAAATTGAATTATACTATAATCGTAACATAGGTAATGTATTGTAAGCTGATTTTAATGTACGTAATGATTTCATTCTTGAATTAATATTGGTGTCTCCGCAGTGATACACGATCGCGTGGCCACTGTACGGATGTCAATGTATATAGAAAAAAAACACATGCAATAGCCCAAAATCGTTTATTGTTTACTTGTAATTTTTTATGAATACGAATATTTTCGATGTTTTGTTGAACGTTACGAGTATGTTATTTATGAAATGCAAAACTTTTCGGCGAATTTCTCTTATTATTTGGTGTGGAATGGACAGTTCTTCGCGTACGGTTACCCGATGATGATTATGTTTTCTAGGAAACGTGAGAAAAATTCACCCGTTTTGGACGCAAAACAAACTTTTCGACTGAATATATTATATACACAAGAGAAAATTTTACAAAAAAAAAACATTCTAACAATCGCAATAAAAGAAAATTAAGTGAACGGATCGCTATTTATGTAAAAAATCCTCATAAATTTAATATATAAATAAATTTTAATATAACAACAGAAAAAAAGTTCCTATGAATATTGTATAAATTGTATTGTTTTAAATTTAGGTCGTAGTAATGGAAAAATTTATGGTCGTTTTGGTATTTTTAAAGTTATAAATAATCCATCGTGTTTAAGGAACTGACTCGTTCGCAACGAGTTGTACAAAAGATAAAAAGCACGGATCATGTATCCTAAATCTAGATTTTTAGAGCAAGAGTTACGTTTCCAAGAAAGTGTTCATGTCTTTGGATGGACTCAAATGTTAGCGCTGGTCTAGGTCACGTGGTATTCAAAAGTACTACTGTAACGAGCAAGCGTGACCTTGTAAATAAATAACGTGACCTAGAAACGTCATCGGACCTAAAATTTGAGTCATCCCTTATTGGTCTACATTTTTGAGTCGCACGAGTTATATATAAAAAAACAAGTATTTTCGAGATAATAAAATTTTAATATTAGATAAGGGTTTTTTGAAAAATGAAAAAAAAAATTATATTAGGAATCACTAAGTGCTGCCAAAAATGTAGACAAAAACGTATTTTCTGTGATCATCGAAATGGAATAGTTATAAAAAACAGGTCGAGTCTGAGAGGTTATTTTTAAGTTTTGGAGGTTAAATTTTTTAATGTTAAAAGGAAAATAAGAAAAGAAAATTTTTTCTACATTTATTTTACGATGAAAAATTCCATAGTTAAGCTGTGTACATTTAATATTAATAAAGCCTAATTAACAGTAAAAACGGTTGAGGCCGCTTACAACGTTGTTAAGGAAAAATATAATTGGCATTTTGTATACAATTAAATTTTTCCTTTTCATTTTAGTATCAATAGTACTGGATTCCGTTAACCCACACTTAAATATGAAAGATCGAATGATTTTTCTCTTGCAAAATGCGCTGTTGGTGTTTCTATTGATAAATGGATATGACACTGCAAAATAACGTTCTAGTTTAATTGGCGTTCAATATTTACAATTTGATAATTGTTTTATCTGTTTTGTTACTAGGAGAATAAGTTTACAAAATCAAAATGATACAACATCATACTTTATACTTAAAACATTAATAATGAGGGAAATTAATTCATGATAAATAATTTTTATATAATCAATTGCAAGATATCCCAGTGAACTATATCAAAATAAAATTTGGTACCTACTAATTTATCATAAAAAACAAAATCTATAAAATATATTTTCGTAAAAGATTGTGATATTTCACTGATTTGGAAATGCCTCTTTCAAAAAGCTTAGCTTAGTTTAAGCGTTCCACACTACTTAATTGAAGATTGGCACATGTTTAACCAAAACTCAGATAAATCTGTTTTGGGATTAAATTTGTTCGTACTACCACTACATAGAAATAAATTATATAATTAGGTGTTACTAGTAAAGGCTTAAAAAAGTAGCGAAATTCTGTCGTAAAAAATTTAAACGGGCACAATTTCTTTAGACACTGCAAATGCCAATAATTATGTTATGGATTTTCGCTGTAATAAAATAAAATATTATTGTATTATATTTGTAAAATGGAATAATACATGGATGGGTCAAAATCATACAAATTTTAGTTTACAACGCTTAACCTTAGCTTAGTGTCAAATTGCAAACAATCAGCAAAATATGCTATGTAGGAAGAAAAATAAGTTAACCTAAAAGAATAATATCTCTTCCAGGTTGCTAAATATATTAACTTGCTAAAATTTATGTCTGGCATATAAATCATAAATATATACCAAAAGCAATTCAGTTAACATCTGACTTATTAAATAAACTATTTTCACAAAACATATAGATACAAAATATAATAAAAGGTTTACTTAAACTGAAATTTCTCTCATTATTCTTATATCTTATTGATGATTAAAAAAATTAGCCACACGATTGTTTAACGAAAAAATATTTTCGTTTAACAAAATCGGCTTTATAATGGGTTATTTCGAACACTTGTCAAATAGTTTCGTTGAATTTCGTGACAGTATACATCGACAAACAGACAATAATGGCGTTTTTTGACAAAGTGTTCGTATTTCTACCCAATAAACTCGCGTTTACAACTTGCGATTACATTACATTTTTAATTTTCAAGTTATATCGCATTACGCAATCTGCATGTTAAAATCGCAATGTTCTTAACTTAACATTAATTCATTAATTTTATTTAATTTAACGTTGCCCAATTTCAGCGTGCAGGACGCCTAATGCCAGTTGTTAAGTTTTTAACAATAAATTGCTGTTGTTTTGAATTTAATCATCCTTATTAAATGTTAAAGTTATTATTTCCGCGCTTCATAGTTTCTGTTGATATTATCGGCTTGTTTTTGAATATATTTAGCCAAATATACATTTATTAAGTAATTTAAGGATAGTCAGGATAGCCAGGTTTTCAATTTATAACTCAAATAGTAGTAATTTCATATATCATATATAATAAGTTAGCGTAATGTAATACAGGACTCTTTTATAAAACTACGTGGATATACTGGATATAAACGGATATCAGTGGATATACTGGATATAAGTGGATATAAACGGGTCCGATGGTAATGTGTATTAAGCATGATTTTTCCTATATACTTAATTCGCATTACTGATGTAGTAAACAACGAAAAAAACAGAAATACAAAAAAAAAACGTGTACTTAAATGTAATAGATAATCTCTGTATCGGTGTTTAAAGGATACTTTTCCAATATGTCATATCCATTTTGAAATAAAAACCTTTTTGGAATATAGGTATATTAAATTATCGCTATCAAAAATACTGAGAGCCTATACTACCGTTGGACATTGTGTTAGCAATTTCAGCATTGTAACCCAATCATCTTTATCCCACTTTGACACAGTCGGCACAACATGTTGTAACATGTTTTGGCTATTTTACGAACAGCCTGACGTCTAATTTCCCAAATCACCTTTTACATACAGTGTCGGATACTCAGCCGGATACCACACGGTAGGTCAGCTAACTTAGTTGCCTTTTACGACACATCGGTAATAAAGAGGGGTGAGGGTGGTCTATTCTACTCTCCCGGATCCGCCAAATTCCAATTATCTCCCATTTTACGCGATATCATTAGTTTTTTCTATTTTTCTTATTAAAAAAACCATGTCAATGATTCACATATTATTCTCTTTTTTATTTCAAGCACTTGCTATTTAATTTAGACATTGGATATTTATAACGAAATGGACTTAGACCACTAAAAGGGTGTCGTAAGTTTATGTAGGCAGGAAAGAAATGCCAGTTTCCTTTAGACAACTTGTCTAAGGTAAGAACATAAGATAATGACAAGAAAGGTCTAATATAAATTATATAAAATTGAATGTTCGATAATATGTTTGGTCGTAGAAATTATAGCTTTGGTAATTTTTGTATAGGTTTATTATTCACCATTCACTAACTGGGTTTAATATAACCATGTTAGAAAATTAACACAATGTCAATAGCTTAAAGCTTTTTTTAAAAAGCTTATATTTTGATCAAATATTAACGGAATAAGATGTCATCATACGATATCTATACCGAAGTCCTTTTAGATGTGCATTTAGTTTACAAAATTTTAAATACAAGGTACGTATGGGCTCTCAAAAACAATGTTACTTGGTAAGATCACAAATGATTAGATAAAGAAAAAGTTGTTTAAATTATACTACCATTTGAAACTAAGATTTCAATTTAAAATACAGTAAAAATATTGACAAATTGTAATAAATATGCAACGAAAAATATTGGTTGACGATATGTTGCTTATAATTCTTATAAATATAAAAATCAAACATAGGTGCATTTTCTAGATATTTTGTCAAAAAAATTACTGTGAAAGATTATTTACTATCCACTTCAATTAATCGACACTCATTGCTAGATGAATAATAATAATTAGACCTGTTACTATCCCACAAGTGGGAAAAAGCGTCTACTTTGAACGTTTTAGTCTCTATTTTGAGAGGAAGGACCTCAGGAGTGTCTGAATGCAAATTCACATATAACACATAATCTAGAAATGCCCTAGATAATCTAAAATCTCAAAGTTTTTTGATATGGTTATCTTAACCAAAAAACGCAAGATTTACTATCAATTCCTTTTTTTTCCAAACCGAAGGATCGAAACGAGTTCACACTCTATTAAAAGTCTTCAGAGCATTTGCTAAAAGTAACTTTCGCAAACATTAATTCAAAATTTTTTATACATTTTACCAACAGCGCATTATATTTGTCTACACACTCAATAATGTCACATAGGCATTTGCGTTGTTCAAAAAAGCAGTCCAAGTTACTGCATCGAGTATATTAGGTAATAGAAAAACTGGTATACTTTTTACACCCACTTTACATCTGCTTATTTTATACAAGAAATAAATATTTTCCCCCTCAATCGGTGAATTCTAGTCTTATTTTTTTACGAAATTTGTATCCTTTATACCATAATGTCGTGTTATACAAATGGAAAGCATTGGAAATTACGAAAGAACACTTTTTGGACGAAAAATTTGTATATTAAATGTCGTGGAAACGCATTTGTAAATTAAAATTCAAAATTAAGTACCTAACTATATTTCGGCGTACAATTGTAAAATGTTTAGACTAGATTAAATTACGGTTAGGTAGAAGTCAAAATTCACGTTTGGCGTATTTAACGATTAATAAATTAACAAAATGAATGTAAATAAACTTTAGGAATGTGATGGTAATGTATTGTACCTAATTGGTGTTTTAGGTAACCTGTCATATATGTACCTAAGTCATGAGACAAATTTAAAAAAAAATTAGCGTATTCCATCACGACAGGCATGTATTTTGTTTTTAATTTCATATTTTTGTATAGAGTTATTTACCCGTATGTTAAATGTAATTTTCATAGTTGCGTTAATTCTTGCGATGCCATGTTTTTAATTTTAGTGTAAGCCGCGATGTGTTTATTGAATATTATATTTTTTATAGAGGTTATTATTTTTTTTTGTATTCGACTCGTAGTCAATATGTATTAAATAGTTAAGTTTTAGTGTTGAATTATGTTACGCAATATTTTTTAATTTACTATTTACAGAACAAAAAATTAACCCATTAATTTTTATGTTAAAATTAATTTTAACAACGGAAAATGCTTACTGTGTCATTTAAATGAGAATAGTAACTATTATTGCCGAAACGGTTAGCTATAATTATTTTAAAAAATAAAAAGGAAGATTCATATACGTGTTTTTCTTTTGCGTCCCTTTAATACAATAAAATCATAGTTTCACTAAATATAAATATAAAAAATATAAATATATGGGACACTTACACACATGGCCGTCCGTCCCCAAAGTAAGTAACTTAATACAATGTTATGAGTGACAAAACTACTGAATATATACATATATAATTTTTAAATACATACTTAAATACAAATATACACCCAGAAAGTATAAGAATTATACTTTTAAAAGAGCAACCACCGAGTTTCTTGCTGGCTCTTCTCGGTAGGAACAGCTTTCCGAACCTGCAATAGAGTTGACGATTTGGCGAAAAGCACTAGCTTACAAGTTTACAATAAAGAATGTTTTGGTTTTGAATATGAATATAAGTGATTTAATTTGAAAAATAGTGATTCGTTGAACTACGTTTTAATCTGTTACAATTAAATGATATTTACAAAATAAAATTGTAAAATATGAAATCAATTATAATTAAATGAAACGAATGACCTAGAAATAAAAAAAATACGTTTATTATAAGTTTACTTTATTTACTTTTATTTAATTAAATGTTTGCATTATTAAAATTTATTCAAAACATTATCGAGTATAGTAATGCCATCTAGTAGCGAGTAGGGACGAATAACATCTCTCCATTATATTGTTTATTTTACTGTATGTATGTAGTAACTCAAAAAAAATGTTTTATTTATTATTTGTATGTATGTACAGTCAAATTGGGTAACTTTGAATGACTTTTTCAGATTTTTCAAAATATAAAAAAATAGGATGACCTTATTTAAGGTTTTGATGAATAATGAGTGTTCTTTTATACCGAGTTTTAGAATAACTAACTGTATTACTAAGTAACTAGAAAGGAAATGGAAAAAAAATATGCTTTTGTGCGTGTTCAAAGTTACCTTGAGTTTTGGGTAACTTTGAACCGAATTATTTCGAAAACTAAAAATCCTTGAATTCACAGAATTTTCGTATCATGGGTAAAATTATACTTATGTTTTGAATTAATGAAAGATAGATCTGTCAAATAAAGTCAACTTGTCACACTTATACACTGTCCATTATATTAACCATCTTTTGACAGATTGACGATTTACATATTTAGTGATGTCCTAAAGATTCTCGTATGCGATACCATTCCGATTATAGTACCTACTATCATTAATCGAATTACGTACCTAAGTAATTCGATTAATGATAACCTACGTAAACTAATAACAGATATAGAAATCAACATTTTGATTTAATATTGCCTTAGTTTTTTGAAAATAAATGTTAATCCGTGTGTATTTATTATAATCATAAAAAATATATTATACATCAACTGGCAACATCAACAGACCTTCCGCTCGGCCGCCATTTTGACGTGATCTGTCACTCTCAACGAAACGCCCGTGATAGTCACACGCATTTACGTTCGCTGAGTGTTCTCTCGCATCTGTTACACCTTGAGTTAAGTAGCTTTAATCCTCGGAAAAACTTTTGTGAAACTTATATTAATTGATCGTGAAAATGCCGAAAGGACGTGTGTTGAAAGCACAATCGAGACAGTTAGTGTTAAAACTTCATGAGTATTTTGAGCAAGGAAATCAAAATGGCGGACCTCTTATACCTATCACGCAAGTCCGAAACCGTGTTGCAGCCGCGTTGGGGATCAGTCTATCAACTGTGACTAAAATCACTACTGATGCCTACGGCAGGAGCGGCTTGGAGCAAAACAAACCATCTACACCAAAAAGAAAGCGCCGGGCTCATAAGGTGACAGCTGTTGATGACTTTGACGCTGACGCTATTCGTCGTCATGTATATGATTACTACTTGAGAAAAGAAATTCCAACTTTGAGAAAACTTATTGTTTCTTTGAAAAGAAGTGGTCTATTTCATGGTGAAAAATCTTCTTTGGTCAAAGTTTTGAACACAATTGGCTTTTCATATAAAAAGTTAAATAAAAGAAAATTATTAATGGAACGCACAGATATAGCTATAGCACGTTGTGATTTTTTAAGAGAGGCAAAGAAAATACAAGATTGGGCAAATATTGTTTTCACGGATGAAACATGGCTCAACGCTAACCACACACTATCTCGTTTCTGGACTGATGATACTGCTGATTCCACTTCCTCAGTACCAATGGGAAAAGGTGAGCGCCTAATCATTTGCCATGCAGGTACAGCAAAAGGATTTGTACAAGACGCACTGTTGGCATTTAAATCGAAGAAATCAAATGACTACCACGAAGAGATGAATGCAAATGTGTATGAAGAGTGGTTCAAAAAAATGCTCATTTCATTGGAAGAACCATCAATAATTTTTATTGATAATGCGCCCTACCACTCCCGTCAAATTGACAAAATGCCAACACAGGCTAATAAAAAGCATGAAATAATTAATTGGCTTCGGGACAATGGAGAAAATGTGGACGACTCAATGTTAAAAGTTGAATTAATAAAAATATTAAAAACCAAAAAGAGAGCAAAACGCTATGTAATCAATGAAATGGCAGCAAGATATGGCCATACTGTTCTTCGGATTCCTCCATACCACTGCCAGTACAACGCAATAGAACTTATATGGGCACAAGTAAAAGGGCATGCTGCGAGATGCAATACAAGCCCCCCATTCACAGCGAATAAAATGTTGCAATTGCTAAAAAATGCTTTCACCCACGTAACGGCCGAGAACTGGGCAAGTGTGGTGGAAAGAACTAAAAGAGTAATATTCTCTGATTGGGAACGTGATATTGCGTTTGATAATATATTATCTACACAAGAGCTAATAATAACTGCTACTGAAGACTCCTCATCGGAGGAGTCTAGTGTTGATTATCATTCCGACGACTCGTGCTAATAAAATAAATTAAAATATCCTGATTGTTTTATTTGTATTCATGTATTAACTAAGAAGAAAGTAAAACTTTATATAATGTTATTAAATGTCTTTTAATACTCGTAACATCGATTTCTACCGATTATTTTTAATCTGTGGCATAATCGTAGTAACCATTATGTGTGACATCACTAAGTGGGCGGTACCCATCCATAAAGTACAAATATTATTTGTATGATATTTGTACGTAAGCAATACAAAACTTAATGAGCGTGAGCTGTCAAAAGACTGATAATATGATGGACGCAGTATAACAGCCAACCGTTTACTTAAAATTGCCGATTACTAAATATTAGCAACATATGGGTAGATTTTTTTTTGTAACGAATACATATTTATTTGTATTTGTAAATATTTATTAAAAATCAAACCTAAATAACAAATTCTACAATCAATTACCATTCAAATGAGATCAAAACATTAATGGTTGGCAAGAGAATTTGAAAAATAATTCACCCCATTCCATGAATGAGATGTCATCTTCAATGTACATTTTATCTTTATTTTTTGTTATTTGATGCTCATTTAAGATGAAAACGATGTTTTCTTTTTTAATAATAGTAAATTCATTTTTTGGAAACCATGACCGCGAGTAACGACCTGTTACTATCCCACTTCTGACCATAGGCCTCCTCTCTCCGTCTTTGGAGACAAGGATTGGAGCTAAGACCTACCTCGCTGCTCCAATGCGGATTAGTAGGTTAGGAACCGTTCAAAGTTACCCATATTTAACTAAAAATAGGGGTGATCCACAAATTTCCCTGTCAATGGATATAAAACGATGCAAAATCATGAAATTATGTGAAAAAGTATAATTTCAACGTACAATTGATCATTAGAAACCGAAAATCATGTGTTTTACACACCTTTTCTGTAATTAAATCGGAAATGTAACTCACATACTTTTCAGTGCTAAAAGACAGCGAACAGAAAATTTTGAAAAAGTGTCAAAGTTTGTTTCAAAACTATAAATTTTAAATGACATTTGACAACTAGAACATTTAGTGTTTTCATTTCACTCAGTTATCAGTTTTAAATCAGGTTACAGATATTGAAAAAAAAATTAATAATTATTTTAGTCGTTTTATTCAATGTTACCCGTAAATTCAAAGTTACCCACCCAATTTGACTGTATACAAACTATTAAAAAATATATATATATATTAGTTGTACACATACTATTCATCATCTTCCTGCCCTTATCCCACTCTTAGTGGGCACAACATGTTACAAATATGTCACACACGCTTACGAAACCTCGGTAAGAAATGAGGGTGGTCTATTCTACTCAGCCGGATACCACACGGCGGGTCGACTTACCTTAGTCGCCTTATACGACACCTCGGTAACAAATGAGGGTGGTACTATTCTATTCAGCCGGATACCACACACATAAGGACAAAAATTCGAGCAAATATTTGATAAAATTTAATTTAATGCATCTGCCTTATACCTAAATTAAAATTCTAATTTAAATCTTATTCTAATTTTTAAATTCTCATTCTAAATTTATTCTAGAATAAATGTATTTCAACGAAAACTTTTTGTAAATTATATAGCGACATCTAGTAAAATGTATTAAAACCAGCTTGTGAGGACAGCCATATAATTCGTATTGACTAAAATGCAGTAGATGGCAGCTGATTTAAGCTTTTGCATTCTCCCATAAGATGGCAATGTAGGATAACGCTAAAGTTAAGGGTTCTATCATTCCCTTTTATCCCATTTATTCCCGTGTAGTATTTTATTCCATATCCTGTAGATGGACCTACTGAGATGGATTTGATTATAAGCCTAGTTAGCAACTTAACCCACGACACAACGTAAAACTTACTAACTATTAGTATATTTAAAATAGCGACCTGCCCCTGCTTCGCACGGGTATAAGATATATAGCCCATGACACTCAGTGAAAAAATTTTTTTTAAATCGATCCAGTAGTTTTGATTGATTCATTACTGCCTTCCTTAAGATTTCCTCCTATCTTTGGAATATCTAAATTCATTGCCCAGAGAGATAGAAAATAGTTAACGCCCTGAACCCCCCTATACAGTCCACTTCAATTACCAACCAGCGACCTAGGGACCAGGGACCAGGTTTCTTTTAATTAGGGAACATTTCCCTACATACAGAATGTCTTTATATACAACATTCACAGCTTCCTTGTCATTAAACAAACTCTTGAAAGAGCGACATATAGGTGATTCATAGGGTGAAGCGTGGTCTCCTTTACGGCGTTTTAAATTTGTAATATCTACGAAAATGTTCACTTAAATTACACGCTGTAAACGGTATATTGATCTATACTAAATCAATAATGTATTTAAAGTACCTAATTGGATAAGGATTAATGCTGTATTGTATAAAAATTGCTTTGAACATAAGGCATTATTTTTCGTAAAAAGTAAATGACAAAAAATACTATTGTGGGTTATCCATAAGAGATAGACATATACCATCGCAGACTTTTCTGTAGACCTTTTCAAGGTGTACAAATACCTAGTGCATCATAAATCTCGTAGGGTTTAGCCTGCGTTTGCAATGTAAGCGGAAAAAAATGTAATTATTTACGACATCACATTAGAAATCTCAAAAATTACAGTATTACTTTACTCGGTATTGAATGTTATTATACATACAAACCTTCCTCTTGAATCACTCTATCTAAAGTTTTAAAGATTTAAGCATACATGGGGATATATGGACAAACAAAAAATGTGACTTTGTTTCATACTATGTAGTGATGGTGAACCCATACCGGAAAACAAAACGTCGGTAAACTCTTTACAAGATCTGCTGGATCCAAGCACAATTAGTTATAGCTCACTCTTGTGACCTTAAAAAATATGTAATATGTTCGGCAGATTCCAAAATAGCGATATATTTCTTTCTTTTTTTGTATGCCTTTTTCGTCTGTGTGTCTGTGTAGTACTCGTTAGCATTTAGTCCATTTTAGAAAAGTAAAAACTCAGCAATGATTACAATGCGCAATCAAATCACCCAGTTGTAAATAATAATATAGCAATAAACGGAGACACAGCTAGAACATCGGGTGGCGGTGGACGTATCCAATAACGAAAGCCGTCACCCCTGATTGAGTTTGGCCATGAGTTCGGCGTTTCTCGCCAGTGTAGAAAAACAAACAGAACAGTGATCCACTTAAAATAGGAAAACAAATGTTCGGCTAAAGTATATATGTGGGATTGTAAGTTTGAACGCAGCGGAGAGCAAGTGAGAAGGATGTATGAATGACAGAGTGAAAGGATTAGGTGACGTATGGATGGTTTTAGTTTGTAGTTACTAGTCTGTAGTCTAGAGTCATAAGCCGAACGACGTAACGACGCTAACGTGTTTTCAGTGCTCTGTAATAATTTTAACCCCTAGTCTAAGTGTTTGTCAAAAATCTTTGAATAAAGAAATAATACCATTGAAGAAGAATTTTAATAATCCCACAATTCCCGTTCATCCCGGACGAGCCCCCAAAATTGTGGGATTGTAGTTGAGTATTGTAGTAACTACAAACTAAAACCATCCATACGTCACCTAATCCTTTCACTCTGTCATTCATACATCCTTCTCACTTGCTCTCCGCTGCGTTCAAACTTACAATCCCACATATATGTATATTATGCCAAGCTTGTTAAGATAAAAATGGTATACAAAACATTGTTAAAATATTAATGCAAAATTGTAAAGTAGTTAATAGTAAAAACAAAATACTGTAAATAAAGAATCTGACTCTCAAATCAAAGTGACTAGTATAAAAAAATTAAACAAACGCGGCACAAAATCATGAAGCTCTGAGCAATATAAGTAAGGATATATAAAATAATCTATATTTAATTTAGTACATATTATATATATATAAATATCATATGTTATTATCATCCCCCTGCCTTTATCCCACTCTAAGTGGGGTCGGCAAAAAATGTTACAAACATGTTGTCATATGATTTGGCTATGTATTTTACGACCGGCCGCCTGCCTGACGTGAACTTATCTTAGTCGTATTTTACAACTCCTAGAGGGTAGAACCTAGAAAGAGGGTGGTCTATTTTACTCAGCCGGATACCACACGGCGAGTCGACTTACCTTAGTCGCCTTTTACGACACCTCGGTATGAATTGAGGGTGGTACTATTCCATTCAGCCGGATACCACACGGCGGGTCGACTTACCTTAGTCGCCTTTTACGACACCTCGGTAAGAAATGAGGGTGGTACTATTCTACTCAAAAGGATACCACACGGCGTAAATATATCATATGTTATATTAAATTAAATCGGTTCGCTGTAAAAAACCTTTGATATGAACAACGAGTGAACGAGCCGGGCGCTTCACTAGTACAGCGGCTAACTAACTATGGATACAGACTCTTTATAACTTAGCTAGACTTTCTGTGTAAAACGGAAATTTTAGTGAATTTAAGAATTTATTAAATTTATGCCTCCACACGCTCAGTAGAATAGACCACGTTTTCTATACTAATCTATATATAAAAGAAAGTTGGTCTTAGTTACACTATTTATAACTCAAGAACGGATGAACCAATGCGGCTGAAAATTGGTGGAGAGGTTGCTTAGAACCAGGAGACGGACATAGGATACTTTTTATCCCGCATTTATTTTATCCCGTCAAGTCACTATAAAACGTGGTATAACAAAAGAGACTATGACATTGAATAACAAAATGCAAATGTCAGTGGAATACAAAATATAAATGACAGCTAAACGTAATTTTGTCTTTGGTGAAGTATGGTAAAAAATTTGACAATTATCAAAATAATAGCTAAACGTCACTACATAGTATAAAACAAAATCGCTTTTTCTGTCTGTCCCTATATCCCTATGTATACTTAAATCTTTAAAACTACGCAACAGATAAAATAAAATACATAGGGAAAATGTAAAAGTAAATAAGTAAACATGTAGTGAACCATGAAGATAGCAGGGAATCTTCATGGTATAGGGAAAGGGGAATTGTTTTTCTCCAAATTTAACGCGTGTGGGCCACGGGCAGTAATGAATAAAACAAAACTACTGGATAGATTTTAATCATTTTTTTCACTAGGTGACATAGATTATATATTTTATACCCGTGCGAAGCCGGAGCGGGCCACTAGTATAATATATCTTCCTGTCCTTATCCGACTCTAAGTGGGTCGGCACAACATGCTATCCTATCTTTCGTCAACTCTGGCGCCACTCCTTTTATATGCATATCATACTTCACACACAACTATCTCTTTTTAGGCCTCCCTCTAGGCACATATCCATCCACATTCAAATTTGACACTCGTTTGGTCACTAATATAATAAAGAGGAAAAATTTGTATGTATGTTTGTAATGTTTTCACAAAAAAACTACTGGACCGATTTCAAATTCTTTCACCATTGCATAGCTGCATCTTTACTGAGCACTATAGGCTATATTACATTACAAAAACAGGGATCCGTAATAAAAATAGAATAAAGTGTAAAAAAATATAAATTACGCATGTGAAACCGTGGTATATTACTAGTATTACAAAAACGTACACGATAAGCCCCGAAGCGATCTTTTTTTTTAGAATCCAAAGCACATCAAAACATATTTAATACATGAAACAATATCCGTATAAATAAAATTTTCTTAGCAATTTTGTTGTTTTATGGAAATTGAGGTAACAAGGTGTTGAAACGGTAAATCTTGACTTGAAGACGTTGGTTATCAAAAGATATAGTAATAGACAAATAATAGGTAATTGACAAAGCAGGAACCGACATAAGCTCGCGGCTCCTGCTTTGTGCCTTGCAAAAGTACGTAAGTCGTTTGTGGGTTTGGGTATAAGATTCTATGATAAAATTCCGCAATCAATTTTAGCTTTGCTATTACAGCAGTTTAAAAACACTGTTAAAAAGAGGCTGATACAGAAAGCCTACTATACTCTTGAAGATTATTTAGAAGATAAGAATGTGTGGATATAGCTCTCTTTGAACCTGTACAAGACAGTAACGACATAATGTAAATAGTATTAAGAATTATATTTTTAAAAGAGCAACCGCCGAGTTTCTTGCTGGCTCTTCTCGGTAGGAACAGCTTTCCGAACCAGCAGTAGAGTTGACGATTCAAAAGCACTTGTTTACAAGTTTATTTGAATAAAGAATATTTTGAATTTGAATTTGAATTTGAATAGAAACTTCAGCTATCATCCGTCTTATGATCAATTTTGTGATTGAAGCTAAATTTTTTACCAATAATTATTTGATTTTCCAGTTTATTGTAAAAAATGTTTTTTTAGCATTTTCTTAAATGTATTTTTAGCTTCTTTGGTATATAGCCTTAAGTTTTTGAGACTATACTAATATTATATATCTTCCTGTCCTTATCCCACTCTAAGTGGGGTTGGCACAACATGTTTTTCTCTTCCATTCTGTCCTATCTTTCGTCAACTCTGGCGCCACTCCTTTTATATGCATATCATACTTCACACACAACTATCTCTTTTTAGGCCTCCCTCTAGGCACATATCCATCCACATTCAAATTTAACACTCGTTTGGTCACTAATATTATAAAGAGGAATTTGTATCTATGTTTGTAATGTTTTCACAAAAAAACTACTGGACCGATTTCAAATTCTTTCACCATTGGTAAGCTGCATCTTTACTGAGCACTATAGGCTATATTACATAAAGTGTAAATAATATAAATTAAGCGTGTGAAACCGTGGTATATTACTAGTATTACAAAAACGTACACGATAAGCCCCGAAGCGATCTTTTTTTTTAGAATCCAAAGCACATCAAAACATATTTAATACATGTAACAATATCCGTATAAATAAAATTTTCTTAGCAATTTTGTTGTTTTATGGAAATTGAGGTTACAAGGTGTTGAAACGGTAAATCTTGACTGGAAAACGTTGGATATAAAAAGATTGACGATGTATATAATAGACAAAGTAGGAACCGATATAAGCTTGCGGCTCCGGGTTTGCGCCTTGCAAAAGTACGTAAGTCGTTTGTGGGTTTGGGTATAAGATTCTATAATAAAATTCCGCAATCAACTATAGCTTTGCCATTACAGCAGTTCAAAAACACTATTAATAAAAGACTAATACAGAAAGCCTACTATACTATTGAGGAATACTTACTAGGTAAAAATGCGTAAATTATAATATTCTTCGACCCTGTACAAGACAGTAATAACTAATAATAAGAATTATATTTTTAAAAGAGCAACCGCCGAGTTTCTTGCTGGCTCTTCTCAGTAGGAACAGCTTTCCGAACCAGCAGCAGAGTTGACGATTCAAAAGCACTTGTGTACAAGTTTTTTTGAATAAAGAAAAATTTGTATTTGAATCGGTAATTTTTAAAAAGTCTTTTCTGTAGTTTATTCGCCATTGCTAGCGATCGCGTGCGTCGGTTATCGCCAAGAATACGTTAACTCGGTTTTTTCCACCGCTTTTTCACATCGGCGGCATGTAATTTTCATGCCGAGTCGCTTTTTCACAACTCAGGGGCGCCTCACTTATTGTTTTTAGTTTATTTTTTTTCTTTTTTCGCTAGCAAACTTTTTTAGTGATCGAATTAAGAACACTTTTTGTCGTTCGGCTTATGCTTATGTTTATGTTTTTTGTCACTTATTATGGTCGTTAATCTGTTGATATTTTATTAAATTGAATCAATATGAACATTTAACCTTACCTAGTCTAGTTGGCCTAGAAATTTAAGCGGAGTGAAAATACTATTTGGTGTTTGTTTAAAGAAATAATTCCAGAATGGACACAAATAGAGAAAATTAAAAAAATTAATACGTCATCCAAATAATAAAGTAACTAAGACTATAATTTAGCATATAAGTCCATAACAGTACAAAGCAGCTCACAAAGAAACACAAAAATCTTCAACAAACTTAAATTAATCGGTAAATCTGAAAAATGTCTTAACATAAGATTTTTAAAAAAACTAAACAAGAATTACCAAGCATCTAGAACACGCCTATGGTCCACGGGTTCAAAACTCAGGCAGGATTTTATAAATTTTACTTAAAACTTTTGTATTTTAATGGTATTTACATTGTTATTGTAGATATACTCAACCGGAGCCAACATTTTTTAAAATTATTTGTTAAAAATCCAAGTATGGGTGTACTTATGTATTTAAACGTTTAATTATAAATATATATGTCGGTCGGTACCGGTTATGTCACCCGTAAGACAAGTATGTGTAACTTTACTTATCCTATAATTCCCACTAATATTATAATGCGAAAGTTTGTAAGGTAAGAAACGAGGGTAGTGTATTTTACTAGTGGAGTGTAGTGTACAAATTTAGCCACTATTTGAATATTTAGATTCTATTTTAGATAATGTCTATTTGTGTAAAATTGATTCGTAAAATTGTTCGTTTTCTTCAACATCGATAATCTTCTTCTTCTTCCTGCCCTTATCCCACTCTAAGTGGGGTCGGCACATGTAACATGATTTGGCTGCGTATTTTACGACCGGCCGCCTGCCTGACGTCAACTTATCTCAGTCGTATTTTACGACACCTCGATAAGAGAGATTGTGGTCTATTCTACTTAACCGGATACCACACGGTGAGTCACCTTACCTTAGTCGCCTTTTACGACACCTCGGTAAGAAATGAGGGTGGTCTATTCTACTCAGCCGGATACCACACGGCGGGTCGACTTACCTTGGTCGCCTTTTACGACACCTCGGTAAGAAAAGAGGGTGGTACTATTCTATTCAGCCGGATACCACACGTCACCTTCAACATCGATAATAAATAGTAATAAATGCCTTGTTTTCTTTTAGTAATTTATATAAGTAGGCATTACTTTTAAAAATTCCATAGTAGAAAAATAATGAGATTCAGGGCCCTTTACACAGTACGATTTGTAATTAAGCTCATGGATGAGATTAATAATAAATTGTACTCAGGATGGTCTAAATTAAAAAAAATATTTTACTTGGTTAATAATTGCTCGATGGTAATAAAATGTCTATATATGAAGTGAACGCACTTCGCTCATTGAAAGTGAGTTTAGATTCCGAAAAATAGACATTTCTTGGAAATTCAGTGTATCCTTTAAGATGATGTATTCATTTTGTATAGTATCGTTGTCTATTGAAAAAAATTTAAGTTATAAATTGTATATGAAATGTTCGCAACCCCTGCCAGTTTTCCGCGCCCAGACAGACACGGTCGATGGTTTCCTTACTAATAAGTGTATTGCCGTCTGCTATTCTGCTATTAAAATCTCCTCGCCAATTAAATGCCGGCAAAAAACTAATTCATAGAAAATAATAGACAAAAATTCAACCATAGATAAATGGTGCGTTTCGTGAGAGCCATTTACCTCTGAACTTTCAAATTTCCATGTTTATTTTTACACAAACACATTAAGCTGTGGTAGCCCAGCGGTTACACCGTATGATTCTTGCAAGGAGGTCAGGGGTTCAAACCTTAATGTAGGGCAGACACCAATGAGTTTTTCTGTTAAAACTTATGTGTCTTATTGATTATTGCAATTTATCACACGCTTTTCGGTGAAGGAAAACATCGTGAGGAAACCTGCATATCTCTAGAGAATTCTGGAGATATGTGTAACCTACCAATCCGCATTGGAGCAGCGTGGTAGGTCTTAGCTCCAATCCTCTCAAAAAACGGAGAGAAGAGGCCTATTCTCAGCAGTGGGATAGTAACAGGCCGCTACTTACTTACTTTATAAGGCAATTGTTACTACATTTCATTGATGTTTTTCTAGAAGTATGTTTGAAGCTTGTTTTCCTGTTATTTGCATATAAATCACATTATCATATATCGCCAACCTTTGCGTGATGGCTCACCACGCCTCGACAATAAGCTGCATCAGATGTAGATAGGTAATATTCGTAATTGATAACTGCACTAGCCGCTTCCCCCGGACACGGTTGCTTGGTTTCGTCTTCGATAAAAAATAGGTTATCTCAGGTCATAGTGATTACATTGTGCACTTGTTCACGGCTATAATTTTAATTTTATTTACAATGTTTTCTGATTTACGCCGTGTGGTATCCGGCTGAGTAGAATAGTACCACCCTCATTTCTTACCGAGGTGTCATAAAAGGCGACTAAGGTAAGTCGACCCGCCGTGTGGTAACCGGCTGAGTAGAATAGACCAACGTCATCTCTTACCAAGGTGTCGTAAAAGGCGACTAAGGCAAGTTGACTCGCAGAGTGGTATCCGGTTAATTAGAATAGACCACCCTCTTTCTTGTCGATGTGTCGTAAAATACGACCAAGATAACTTGACGTCAGACAGGCGGTCGGTCGTAAAATACGTAGCCAAATCATGTGACATGTTTGTAACATGTTGTGCCCACCCCACTTAGAGCGGGATAGGGCAGGAAGATGATGATGATGAATGTTTTCTGATTATTAAATTAACAATAAATTGAGTTTAAATCAATAAATATCATTTTCTCCTACTCTTATCCGGGGTCAATACAACATGTTACAAACATGTTGTCACGTGATTTGGCTACGTATTTTAAGACCGGCCGTCTGCTTGACTTCAACTTACCTTAGTCGCCGTTTACGACACATCAATGGGAAACGAGGGTGGTCTATTTTAGTCAGCCGGATATGACACGGCTAAATTGTTAGCAACATATTATTATCATATTTTTTTCTTTATTCATTATATTCATTTTCCTGGTCGACCGGTATTTTTTTTAAAGATATAATCAAAAAGGTTGAACTTAAAAAAAAATTAAAAATATAATTGGGCAGGCGGGGCTCTGGGTATTTTCTTCTTTCGTGTATTTTTATTTTACTTTTTCGTGAAATTCAGCATTTAGGAGTTTTAAGAGGAACAATTAATAGAAAGAAAGAAAGAAAGAAAGAAAGAAAGAAAGAAGGAAAAACTTTATTTATAACGTACACCACTAAGTTTTACATATAAGGACACAACAATTACGATAAATTTATTTGTAAGGGCGCGGTGTGACGCCATAAAATGGGCAACCACTCGGCTTTGGTTCGAATTTGAAACTCGAACACCGATTTTCAGTGGCCGCCATTTTATTACGCACAGACGTCAGCAACAGATAAAAGCTAAACTAATTTACTATGTATATGTAAGTATAATATATTTATAATATGGTGAAAAAATGTACAACTTAAAACTTTAATTAATTAATTTAAACTATATATTTTAAACATTATTTTTATTTATTTATATTTGTATGTAGACTAATATATTTAAAAGCTAGCTATCTAGCTAGGGTTTATTTAAAAAAAATTGTTTTATCTCTGGGTGGTAGTTTTAAAGATTTAAGCATACATAGGGTTATAGGGACATAGGGACAGACAGAGAGAGCGACTTTATTTTATACTATGTAGTGATTCAAGTCTTCATTTGTAGCAATAAATATAATCAGATTTGTCGGTCCTGTCGTGTTATCAGTAATTGCCGGTAATGGTCATGGGTGCGTTGATTTACAGTTACTTATTATATATTCGACTAATATGACTGCATTACATTACTAAAATTGTAAATGCCTGTCTGTCTGTTACGTTTTTATGGTTAAATCTTTTGACTTAAATTAACTGAAAACTTGTTTAGCAGCGGTGTGCACTTTTTGTGATAAATACAAAATGTTAAAATTGCGAAAAGCCGCCGTGTGGTATCCGGCTGAGTAGAATAGACCAACCTCATTTCTTACCGAGGTGTCGTAAAAGGCGACTAAGGTAAGATGACCCACCACCGTGTGGTATCCGGTTTAGTAGAATAGTCCACCCTCTTTCTTACCGAGGTGTCGTGAAATACGACAGAGGTAAGTTGACGTCAGGCAGGCGGCCGGTCGTAAAAACGCAGCCAAATCATGTTACAGCATGTTAATAACATGTTGTGCCGACCCCACTGAGAGTGGGATAAGGGCAGGAGGATGATGATGTTAAAATTGCGAAAAGATAAGACCTTTGCTAGTCACGAGTAGACCGTATACTGGGCTTTCTGTATCAATCCCTCTTTAACAGTTTTTTTAAACTGTGGTACTAAAAAAATACTTTAAAATCAATGTGCCGTGTGGTATCCGGTTGAGTAGAATAGACCATCCTCATTTCTTACCGAGGTGTTGTAAAAGGCGACTAAGGTAAGTTGACGTCAGGTAGACGATCGTAAAATATCTTTGTTGTCACGAGATTTGTGACAAGAATGTTTATAACATGTTCTGCCTACCCCACTTAGAGTGGGATAAAGGCAGGAGGATAATGATGCCGGAGGGACAGTAGAGCACTAGCGCGGTTTAGGAGAGGAAGTATCCCCTTTGACTTTTTTTACCGCCATAAGCTTTTTAATGTAAAACAATTTTAAGTTTTAAGTTTTAAGTTCTGAAGTGTAAAGTTTTTAATGTAATATAAATTGACATATTTGTGTACGATTGCGCAATAAATGAATAATTGTATTTTACCACATAAATTGTAGTACCTTTATACTGATAATTAAAAAAATTCGTGCAAAATTATGCCCTAACTATTCCAAAATATCAAACACGCACAACGTTAATATTCAAGTTTTCACTTCTGCTGACATTTGATTTTTTTATCCTATATATTACTCTGATTAATTAACTTTAATTGTGCCAAATTTCATCAATATTGGTCCAGCGGATTAACCGTGAAACGTAACATTCACATTCATACAAGACACAAGACTCCGGTTTAATAATGTAAAATTTAAAATGTTTAAAGATTCTCCGCCGAGTTTCTTTCTGGTTCTTCTCGGTAAGAGCAACATTCCGAATCAGTTGTAGTTTCATTAATCATTGATCCTTGACGATTCAAAAGTGCTTGAAAAAGATTATTTGAATATTATTTTGATTTGATTTGACATAATATTTACATGGGTATTGGTTATTCACAAGGTATTCGCGGTCTTCTACCTTAAAATCCGTATATCCTGTTTACTGAGCTAAGGCGGTTTGAAAAATATTCTTGATATTTAATTGCGTTGTACAAAGGTTCCCATGCCCAAGCATGCGAGACTACTATGGTTTATAGAAAATTTTCTAGGAAAAAAAACAATATTTATGGTCCATTTAGTTTTTATAGTGCATTGAATACCGTAAATTTGCTGTAGGTTAAAATGCGCGCATAGTTAACTTTTCCTGCGGTTTACTTCGAATCGAACTAACTCCGCCGTTGACGGTCCCAAGCCCGGATGAGAAAGGAGGAGGGTTGGTTTCTGGAGAAGATCAAGCCAGCCGTAAAATCTTCAACGCCGAGCATCGGGCGGCGATCAAATAACCCGACAACTCCGTTTTCACGGAGCGGCTCTCAATGGCCGTGAGGGCCTAAATCCCCTCTAAAATATTGCCGTGGAAGGATCTGGGTGCCCACCACGATATATTACCCAAGAAAATCCCTATGACAAGTACGACTTATGATATGAGCTCGTTGGACGACCCGACTAACACTCGGCGCCATTCGGTTTCCGGGCTGAGTGGTGTGAAATTGGCTACCGAAGCTACCGCTGGGGCGGATCGCCGGGCCCCAGCTGGTGGTAATGCTACTGGTGAATGCAAGAAAAACATCTCAATCCGTGAACATCGTCGGATTGCAACTTGGAATGTCCGTGGGCTACTGGCCCCAGGAAAATTGGATGTAGTGGAGAAAGAAGCAGACCTGCACAAACTGACCTTATTGGGAATAACTGAGACACATATGAGAGGTCAAGGACACCAATCAACACCAAGCGGTAATTCATTGTATTTCTCAGGTTCGACTAACTCTAGCAGTAACGGCGTCGCTGTATGGATATCGCGACATTTGCACAACCACGTGCTTGGATACAACCCTGTTAGTGACAGAATCATGACAATCAGATTGGACACTCGCCCTTGCACTCTTAACATAGTGGTAGTGTACGCTCCAACATCTACTGCAAAGGATGACGTCATCGATGCATTCTACATGTCACTCGGAACAACTCTATCCAATATATCGAATAGAGAAATAACTATAATACTTGGAGATTGGAACGCGAAAGTGGGTAACACTACTCTTGACGACCACATTAGGGGAGTGGTGGGTAAATTTGGCTTGGGCGAAAGGAACGAGAGGGGGGCAAGGCTGATAGAATACTGCATCGAGAAGAAGATGGCGATATTGAACACCTGTTTCCAGCATCATCCAAGACGCTTATATACATGGAAATCGCCGGCCGATCGATGTCGCAACGAGATCGACTATATAATGATTAACTCCCGGTGGAGAAGCTCAGTTTCCAATGTAAAGACCTTCCCGGGAGCGGATTGTGGCAGTGATCATTGTCTTCTCGTGGCAAATTTTGCTCTGCGCCTTAAATCTATCAAAAGAGGTCCCCCGTTCAGACCACGTACTTTAGACCTGGCTCAAAAACGTGCGTTCTACAGTGACATTACTAACGCACTAGAGAATCATCCGCTACCTGATGAAGGAAACGCGGATGCGCAGTGGAATCACCTGAAGGAATTGATATGCAAAACTGTGGACAACCTCACAAAACAACGGCCACGGTCGTTTCAAAGACAATCATGGCTCTCTGCTGACACCTGGAAAAAAATCGAAGATCGCAAGAGGCTCAAAATGGGAGGATTGACCAATTCTTTGGATCGTGAAGCGTACTCGGAGATGGGAAGGATCATACAATATAAGTGCCGCCGCGACAAAAACAACTTTGTGGGAAACATTTGCAGAGAAATCGAAGACCATTCGCAAAAAATCCAGACTTCGGATCTCTTTAAGAAGGTGAAGCTCCTTTCGAAGCAGACGAAACCTAAGACATGGGTAGTAGAAGATGAAAATGGAATTCGCCTTCAAGATCTGGAGAAGGTGGTGAAAAGATGGCGGCAATACTGTGAAGATCTGTATTGCAACCCCCATGAACGAGTAGCATTATCTTCATCTTGGGATCAAATCACCTTAGAACCCCCAATACTTCTGTCCGAAGTTACGGCCGCAATCAATGCGCTCAAGGATAAAAAAGCGCCCGGACCCGATCAAATTACTGCGGAGATCATCAAAGCTATGGGAAATATTGGGGCAAGCACAATACACAAGATTTGTGATAAGGTCTGGCGCACAGGTGTATGGCCTAGCGATTGGTCAAGATCAGTCATACTACCACTACACAAAAAAGGCTCAACCGTTAAGTGTGACAATTACAGAACATTGGCATTAATCTCGCATGCTAGTAAGATTTTGTTACACATAATTAATAACAGGATTCGTCATTTTCTAGACTGGCAAATACCACAAGAGCAGGCTGGGTTCGTCAAAGGAAAGGGGACTCGAGAACAAATATTGAATATTCGTCATATTATTGAAAAGTCTTACGAATTCAATACCCCAGCTGTCTTATGTTTCATTGACTACAGCAAGGCTTTTGACTGTGTCGTATGGTCGGCTCTGTGGAAAATTCTAGATGAACTTGGCGTGCCTGAACATCTGGTTGCACTAATCAAATCACTATACCATAACAACCAAGGCATAGTGAAGGTTGAAAGAAGAACATCTAAGCCTTTCAAGTTTGGAAAAGGGGTGAGGCAAGGCTGCATACTATCCCCCATTTTATTCAATGTTTACGGAGAATACATCATAAGACGAACGCTAGAGAACTGGGAAGGTGGTGTCACTATTGGTGGCACAAGAATTACCAACCTCCGCTACGCAGATGACACTACTCTGTTGGCTGCGAATGAAACCGAGATGGTGAATCTCCTTAGTAAAATGGAAGGGATCAGTTTGGAGCTAGGTCTTAAAATCAATCACTCAAAGACCAAACTCATGATGGTAGATCGCAATAACTCGCTCCAGACAACAAGTGCCTTATCACTAGAAAAGGTTGACAACTTCGTATACTTGGGAGCGAATATAAACAACACAGGTTCTTGCGAAAAAGAGATCAGAAGGCGAATCGGTATGGCCAAAAATGCCATGTCCCAGCTAAGTATAATTTGGAGAGATCGCAACATATCGCGCAAGACGAAGATAAGGCTGGTCAACTCGCTGGTCTTCTCCATTTTCAGTTACGGCTCGGAGACATGGACGCTCAAAAAAGCCGACCGTGATCGCATTGACTCTTTCGAGATGTGGTGTTGGCGCAAGATGCTTCAGATTCCGTGGTCAGCATTCCGAACAAACCAGTCTATCCTTCGTGAATTAAAAATCAAGGATAGGCTTTCCACTAATTGCTTACGAAGGGTTATGGAGTTCTTTGGTCACATCGCCCGGAAAGACGGTCATAACCTAGAGCAGCTCTTGGTCACCGGGAAAGTGGACGGAAAACGGCCAAGAGGCCGCAGCCCGATTAGATGGTCAGACCAGATCCGTGCTACACTGGACTCCAAACTGCATGATGCACTCCACATGGCCAAGGACAGAAGCAGATGGAAGGAAGTCCTTCGAGAAAGTCTGCTTCCTAATCGTAGGGATCACGACCCTCAGTAATGAGGAATGCGACGCGAGGAGGAGGAGGAGGACTTCGAATATATATTTATTTAATATATTCTTTTAACATTATATGCAAAAAAATATATATTTACAGCAAAAATGTACAAGTTATATCTATCTTAAATTACTTACACGCCAGGACTATACAAATCATGCCCACGTGGAATGGTCCCAAGAATGCTGGCAGCGTTTCCGCGCTGAATCGCTGAGATAAGTAACATTTATTGGAAAAAGCTATAAATTATATAACATTACGCTAAGATAAATAGGAGAAGAGCATAAAAAAATTGCGAAAACGGCAAAATTTAAAGCTTTCCTTGCGTGCGTTAAGTAAACGGTGAAAGTTATTCAAAAATCTGTTATAATTAACTCAGGATAACAACTTATGTGTACAAAATTTCATTTTGGTAAAAAATTGTGACACACTGATTTCCATGCGGACGAAGCTGCAGGCACAACTAGTTTTGAATAAAATATTTTAAGTAAGTGCACCAGTAATTGACCATGCACTAGCAGTTGACCGTTTTGTATGAAATTTTAAATAATAAGCGTTTTGTTTGTTGTAGCTAATCAATTCATCATCATCATCATCATCAATATCATCATCATCATCAATATCAATACATATAATAAAATCGTGGAGGTGTTAAATTTCTGTACATTTGATATTTTTAAGAAAAAATTAGTGTTGTCGTCTCAAAACACGCTTCTAAACCATGAAACAATAGTTTTTAAAATTTTTGTCTGTTCATCTGTTTGTCTGTATGTCTGTGCGTTTGTTTCCGCTAATGTCAAGAACCGCTGATCCGATTTGGACGCGGTTTTCACTTACATGTAGTAGAAAGCCTCACTTAATATCAGGGTATGTTTTATTTTAATCGCCGCCGTGTGGTATCCGGCTGAATAGAATAGTACCACCCTCTTTTCTTACCGAGGTGTCGTAAAAGGCGACTAAGGTAAGACGACCCGCTGTGTGGTATCCGGCTGAGTAGAATAGACCAACCTCATTTCTTACCGAGGTGTCGTAAAAGGCGACTAAGGTAAGTTGACCCACCGTGTGGTATCCGGTTTAGTAGAATAGACCACCCTCTCTTACCGAGGTGTCGTAAAATACGACTAAGGTAAGTTGATGTCAGGCAGGCGGCCGGTCATAAAAACGCAGCCAAATCATGTGACAACATGTTTATAACATGTGGTGCCGACCCCACTTAGAGTGGGATAAGGGCAGGAGGATGATGTTTTATTTTAATCGGTCAGCAAACAAAAAAGATATGTCAATTTAAAGTTTAAAGGTCGAATACTATGATACTGGTACTTGCATTTATTTCCGTTTTTCGCCGTTCCTGAAGCGATCTTCATACTGGATACAAACATTTTCATGAGAAGAAAAAATTTTGTGATAGAGATATTTGCAAGGTTGACAGAGGGTACTTTTTATTCCAGGACTGAGGTCCACGCGCACGGAGTCGCGGGCGAAAGCTAGTAAAAAATAAATTTGTAATAACCTGTTGCCATCTATTAACAACTGCCCAAAACCTCAGAACTGTAGCCCGTTGTTTAATATTTAAAACTAGCGGCCTGCCCATGCTTCGCACAGGTATAAAATATATATCCCATGTCAGTCAGTGTAAAAAAATGATTAAAATCGATCTAGTAGTTTTGATTTATTCATTACTGCCTGTGGCCCGCACGCGTTAAATTTGGAGAAAAATAATTTCCTCTCCCTATACCAAGAAGATTTCCTGCTATCTTTGGAATATCTAAATTCATATAGTACATTTTTACTTATTTACTTTTACATTTTCCCTATGTATTTTATTTTTACAATTAATTACAGAACGTCTTTAAACAAACTCTTGAAAGAGGGACATAGCTGCTAAAGTCGAAGTGTTATAGGGCGAAGCGCGGCGTCATCACGGCATTTTAAATCTGTAATATCTCCGAAAATGTTCACTTAAATTACATGTTGTAAACGGCCATATTGATCTATATTAAATCAACTATTTATTTAAGGTACTTAATTGGATAAGGATTAATGCTGTATTGTATAAAAATTGCTTCAAAAATATGGCATTATTTTTCGTAAAAAGTAAATGACAATAAATGCTATAGTGGGTTATCCATAAGAGATAGACATATACCATCGCGGAATTTTCTGTAGACCCTTTCAAGATGTACAAATACTTAGTACATTATTTTGATAAATCTCGTAGGGTTTAGCCTGCGTTTGCAATGTAAGCGGAAAAAAAAATGTAATTATTAACAGAAACCTCAAAAATTACAGTATTTCGCTACTCCGTATTGAATGTTATTATACGTACAAACCTTCCTCTGGAATCACTCTATCTATTAAAAAAAACTGCATCAAAATCTGTTGCGTAGTTTTAAAGTTTTATGCGTACATAGGGATATAGGGACTTTGTTTTATAATATGTAGTGATGATATACTATAAATTAATATTTCTTATTAGCTATACCAAACAAAACACTTATTATTTATATTTGATATTTAATACAAAACGGTCAATTACTAGTGCACTTAACTTATATCTTATATGCTTTAATACACTCTACGTTAAACACATAAATTGATAGGTTAGCTATCAATTAAACAAAACAAAGGTGCACCTGTTTTTATAGCATTAATTATAATTTACTTAGTTATTTTAATGCGCGGGCGAAAATTAGCATCACAATCGCTATAAGTGTCCGCGGACTATCATACATCTTTTGTTGTTTATATGCTATTATTATATACTTGTTTTTTATAAATTCAAATTATTTTGTATTCAAATAAACTTGTAAACAAGTGCTCTTGAATAGTCAACTCTACTGCTGGTTCGGAAAGCTGTTCCTACCGAGAAGAGCCGGCAATAAACTCGGGGGTTGTTCTTTTTAAAAACATAATTATTAATACTATTTACATTAAGTCGTTACTGCCTTGTACAGGTTCAAAGAGAGCTATATCCACACATTCTTATCTTCTAAGTAATTAATACACATGTTTATATTAATATAGTTAACCTGACTACTATTTTTTAATGAATGGTTTTTAATTTATACCCCGTCGTGTGGAATACGGCTGAGTAGAATAGACAACCCTCATTTATTAACGTGGTGTCGTTGGCACTAAAAAGGCGACTAAGATAAGTTGACCCGCCGTGTGGTATCTAATTCAATTCAATATATTCTTTATTCAAGTAAACTTGTAAACAAGTGCTTTTGAATCGTCAACTCTACTGCTGGCTCGGAAAGATGTTCCTACCGAGAAGAGCCAGCAGGAAACTCGGGGGTTGTTCTTTTTAAAAATATAATTCTTAATACTATTTACATTAAGTCGTTACTGTCTTGTACAGGTTCAAAGAGAGCTATATCCACACATTCTTATCTTCTAAGTAATACGTGGAATCCGGCTGAGTAGAATAGACCATCCTCATTTCCTATTGACGTGTCGTAAAAGGAAACTAATTAAGTTGACCCGCTGTACGGTTTCCGGCTGAGTAGAATAGACCACCCTCATTTATTAACGTGGTATCGTCAAAGACCATTAAAGTAAGTTGACCCGCCGTTCAGTGTCCGGCTGAGTATAATAGACCACCCTCATTTCTCAACGAGATACCCTCAAAGATGACTGAATTTACTTGACCCGCCGTGCAGTATCCGGCTGAGTAAAATAGACCACACTTATTTGTTAATGTGGTGTCGTAAAAAGCGAGTAAGGTATGTTGACCCGCCGTGTTGTATCCGGCTGAGTAGAATAGACCACCCTTACTTGTGACCGAGGTGTCGTAAAAGCAACTAAAGTAAGCTGGCGTCAAATAGGCAGCCGGTCATAAAATACCTAGACAATGTCTTGTCTTATTACAAGTCTTACCCCACTTAGAGTGGGATAAGGGTAGAAGAATGATAAATCTTAATTCAATAATTAATCATGTCTAAGATGCGATCGCCTGATATGCCATGTGTCTACACAACTACTAATTACAATTCTAGAAAGTTGTTTTTCCCATACAGGCTTAAGTTTCTACTGCCTCTATTGTTTAAAGCATGTATATATGTAATAATTGCACAGAGCAATTTCGATACAGAGCATAAATATTGTGCAAACATATTGTATATTGAGCAAATAAAATTGTGCAAACGAATATTGTATATTAAGATTATATTAAGCTGTGGTAGTCCAGCGGTAGCCCGGGCAGACACCAATGAGTTTTTCTGTTAAAACTTATGTGTCTAATTGAAAATTGCAATTTATCACACGCTTTTCGGTGAAGGAAAACATCGTGAGGAAACCTGCATATCTCTAGAGAATTCTGGAGATATGTGAAGCCTACCAATCCGCACTGGAGTAGCGTGGTAGGTCTTAGCTCCAACCATTCTCCCTAAAAACGGAGAGAAGAGGCCTATGCCCAGCAGTGGGATAGGAACAGGTCGTTACTTATTTCTTACTTATTGTGTATTATGCAAAAGAATATTGTGTAACTGTAGTATCCAAATTTAAATATTTTTGAGATGGCGAGAAAACGTGACCATTAGAAGTGTTCAGGGCCTCAAGGCCTACGGAAATACCTATAAATTTTCTTTAACAACTTAAGTGCTGAATTGATATTTTAGTTGATTTCTGTTTTTTGATAATTTTTTGGATTATATTTAACTTGCCAATCCGCATTGTTTATTTGATTGTTTGAACGCGCTAATCGCAGGAACTACTGGACGGATTTGTAAAATTCTGTGTAAGAAAAAAAAAAGATGAAAAAATTCGAACGATAGTTCAGTTATCGTGGAAGGCAATAATTATTTGACTGGCCCGTTGGCGCAGTGAGTAGTGATCCTGCCTTCAGCGCCGCGGATCACAGGTTCGATTCCCGCCGAGGGCCAACATTTTCTATAAAAAGAATTTGTTGGCCCTTTAAGCCTGGGTGTATATTTGTATTCAAGTATGTATTTAAAAATTATATAAGTATATATTCACCAGTTGTCTGCCTACCATAACACAAGTATTAAGTTACTTACTTTGGGGACGGACGACCGTGTGTGTGTCCCATATATTTATTTATTTATTGATCCATTATTTCAACGTTAACATTAATTCTTAAGTCCTAACATAATTGTTAGGATACGTTACTAACAAATTGAAGCAAGCTTTTTATTTAAAAAAATTAAATTAAAATAAAATATTCATTTATTTATTTAATTGATACACCAACGATACATTAACAATTAATCCCTATATTAAACCTACGAGTAGTTCCATTATAATTAGCATATTCAGCATTATATTTTGTTAGTTCTTAAAAATTCTATTGTAACAATTAAATCTAAGGTTTCCATAAACGAAGTCTTAATGAAAATAAATACGTCAAAAATGACAAAACTATAAATGTATCATATGTGTCAGAAATAAAATATATGTAATAATAATAAAAAATAAATTTTTATATTGTAATAGCTCTATTACAAAATTACTCTATGCCCACCTTCGTTACTAGTGCAATAATCGATTATTCGAAACAATAATGGGACAAAAATACACACATTGATGGCGTGCCTAAAAACAGATCATTTTAACCATGAGATAATTGCATTGCATAATACGAATATGTACAGTAAAACGCTTGAGCTAATTTTTAGACTTACCTACACGATTTAAAGGACTAACATTTTATGGAAAATATAAGCCGTGTGGTATCCGTCTAAGTAGAAAAGACCACTCTCATTTCCTATCGACGTGTCGGAAAAGGCGATTAAGGTAAGTTGACCCGCCGTGTGGTATCCAGCTGAGTAGTATAGACTATCCTTATTTCTTACTGAGGTATCGGAAAAGGCGATTAAGGTAAGTCGACCCGTATGGTATCCAGCTGAGTAGAATAGACCATCCTTATTTCTTACCGAGGTGTCGAAAAGACGATAAAGGTAATTCGACCCGCCGTGTGGTATCCAGCTGAGTAGAATAGACCATCCTTATTTCTTAACGAGGCGTCGTAAAAGGCGACTAACGTAAGTCGACCTGCGTGTGGTATCCAGCTGAGTAGAATAGACCATACTTATTTCTTACGTTAGGTGTCGTAAGGGGCGACTAAGGTAAGTTGACGTCAGACAGGTGGTTGGACGTAAAACATGAAGCCAAATCATATGATAACATTAATAATATGTTGTGTGCCGATCCCCACTAACATCTCTATATGAGATTTAACTTTTCTATATGAGATTATGCAAAATCTCACGATTCTTCGCACGAATTACTGAACAAGATTTAGTTTTGACATGTTTGAAGCCTCGTGAAAGCTCTAGAAGAGCAGGAATCTTTTGATGGTATCATTAAGAGAACCATGGCAGAAAAGCGTACCAGAGTATGGAATGAAAGCCCGTGTATGCCAAACTGTCTACCCCTTTCTGTCTATCTTTAAAGACAACTGTTTCTGTTTCGTGTTGTGTTTCTGTATATCTGCCAAGCTTCAGAAGGATCGGCGCAAGCTTGGTCCAATATTGGGCCCGTCGTTATTACCTACATGGGATATGTAACGTCGCATCAATAATTCTCTTTTCTTGTGGTTTCACTTACTTACATTATACAATTCGAACAATACCAATTATATATAGAACAAGTATAAAATTATAAAACAATTTGTGTTGCTAATATCCCTAATGAGATAAATATTAATCGGGCGACTGTTAGTGATATTATTTCACCTACCCCCTCTCTGATATATAGATATATGTATAAGGCGGCAATAATTCTCGAATGGCGTGTTCCACTCTAACGTAACACTTTATGAAGCGTGGCGGAACAGAGCCGTGGAGAGGGTATATGCTAAAAAAATTATAAATAAATATATGAGACACACACACGGTCGTCCGTCCCCAAAGTAACTTAATACTTGTGTTATGGCAGACAGACAACTGGTGAATATATACTTACATCATCCTCCTGCCCTTATCCTACTCTAAGTGGGGTCGGCACCACATGTTATTAACATGTTGTTACATGATTTTGCTGCATTTTTACGACCGGCCGACTGCCTGACATCGGTAAGAAAGAGGGTGGTCTATTCTATTTAACCGGATACCACACGGCGGGTCGACTTACCTCAATCGCCTTTTACGACACCTCGGTAAGGAATGAGGGTGGTACTATTCTGTTCAGTCGGATACCACACGGCGGGTTGACTTACCTTAGTCGCCTTTCACGACACCTTGTTAAGAAAAGGGGGTGGTACTATTCTATTCAGCCGGATACCACACGGCGGTTTCTCTTTTCTAAATATATGTGTAAAAAGAAAAATAAATAAATAAATACTTTCGTTGTAAAGAGTTCATGCATTTGAAGTATTAAAACTTATATTTTTATAACGCACAGCGTTTCCACGTATTTTTTATCAGCGTACAAAACGGAAACGTTGACATTTGTGTATAAAACAGTTTATTCCGTTTCTCGTGCAAAAACAGGTGCTTGATAAAGGTCAGAACGGGCAGCGGCGCGAGCGCAACGGACAGACATACCTACTGATTACTTAATCAATGCTATATGCATACTAATATCCTGCTTATGTATAGTTTACGTTAAAATTATCTCGTATAAGTAATATTTTCGTATCGTATTAATCAAGTGATTTTTTTGTCAAGTGACTTTTGTTGTTATTAAAGGGCTATAACGAAATATATCATCCTGTCCTTATCCCACTCTAAGTGGGGTCGGCACAACATGTTTTTCTCTTCAATTCTGTCCTATCTTTCGTCAACTCTGGCGCCACTCCTTTTATATGCATATCATACTTCACACAATCCAACCATCTCTTTTTAGGCCTCCCTCTAGGCACATATCCATCCACATTCAAATTTAGCACACGTTTGGTCACATGATTTTCATCCCTCCTCATCACATGTCCATACCATCTCAATCTTGCACTTCTCGACTTTTCTATAATGGGCGCAACTTTCAGACTTCCCCTAATATACTCGTTTCGTATTTTATCCAGTTTTGTCACACCACACATCCACCTTAACATTCTCATCTCATTTGCATGTACTCTTCTTTCATCCCTCCTTTGTCATTGCCCAACATTCTGATCCATACAATACGACAGGTCTTATGACTGCTTTATAAATTTTTCCCTTAACTTTAAGGGGCATTCGAGGGTCACATATTGTGCCTGAGACCTGCCGCCACTTCAACTATAACGAAACTTATGTAATAAATTTTTGTATTTGAACCCTTGGCCATTCCAGGGCCATGGCCATAGCCGTGGCTATTGTTTCTTTGGGCTAAGCTAAATGTTTGTTTTAGGAGCGGGTTTACGTCAGCAGTAAAATTAGGCCGGTATTCGAACCCACGATCTCTTGGTTGCAAGTCCGTTACCCATTCCGCTATTTCATTGATGTCAAACTTATGATATATCCGTGTTCGTTAAGGAAATATATTTAATGCTAAGTTAACGAAGCAAAAACCGTTTTCATACCTAATACACGCAGGATTAGTTACAACACGTATCACAGAACATCGCTAACAACAACAGACTAAACAAGCACACTCATTCACTGCTACAATCTCAACGATAATTTCACTGTCGAGGAAAATAAAACAATTTTTTTCTGTTCTGTTCTGTTCTGTTCTGTTCTGTTCTGTTCTGTTCTGTTCTGTTCTGTTCTGTTCTGTTCTGTTCTGTTCTGTTCTGTTCTGTTCTGTTCTGTTCTGTTCTGTTCTGTTCTGTTCTGTTCTGTTCTGTTCTGTTCTGTTCTGTTCTGTTCTGTTCTGTTCTGTTCTGTTCTGTTCTGTTCTGTTCTGTTCTGTTCTGTTCTGTTCTGTTCTGTTCTGTTCTGTTCTGTTCTGTTCTGTTCTGTTCTGTTCTGTTCTGTTCTGTTCTGTTCTGTTCTGTTCTGTTCTGTTCTGTTCTGTTCTGTTCTGTTCTGTTCTGTTCTGTTCTGTTCTGTTCTGTTCTGTTCTGTTCTGTTCTGTTCTGTTCTGTTCTGTTCTGTTCTGTTCTGTTCTGTTCTGTTCTGTTCTGTTCTATTCTATAACTGGGTTCTCGTGTACTTCAGTTATCGCTATGATTCATTCCAACATGATTTAATAATAATAATTAATTCCATAATAATATACTTACATAATAATGGTATATTATTGTTATATAATATATAATACCTAATATACGATTTTACGATAAGGTGTGATAGTCCAGCGGTGCGACAATGTGAATCTCTAGAGACGATCTTGGGTTCAAACCCGGGCAAAACCAATGAGTTTTTCTATTAAAACTTATGTGTCTAATTGATAATTGAAATTTATCAAATCCTTTTCGGTCAAGGAAAACATCGAGAGGAAACCTGCATATCGCCAGCGAATCCTAGGGATATCTTAAACCTACCAATCCGCATTGGAGCAGCGTGGTAGGTCTTAGCTCCAATCCTTCTCTTTAAAAACGGAGAGAAGAAGCCTATTCCCAGCAGTGGGATAGTAACAGGCCGCTACTTTACTGCATAATATTCTACATTATATTGTAATAATAATAATAATAATCCTTTATCACTTAATTTAACATTAATTTACAGATTTACACTACCCTCTGAACTAGGCAAACCCTGTATCACAGGAGGCAGTTCCTTCCATTATTACAAAAAAAGTGTCAGTTTATATGCAAAAAAGTGTGTATTGAGTGAGGTTGTGAGTTAGGTGGAATAGTCCGGAATAGGAGCTGATCACCCGTCCTGCACTGACAGGCGTCCCCGAAATTAGATAGATAGAGGTTGTGAGTGTGTGTGTTTTGTCTGTGTGTGTGTGTGTGTGTGTGTGTATATGTGTGTGTTGTCTGTGTGTGCGCGAGCGAGTGCGTGTCCGTGGAAGGAAATTGTATGAGTAAGTTGTTTATTTGTCAGTTTGTCGTGTGTATGTTCATATTCGTATGTGTGGAAATATGTGTGCGAAAGTCTATGCATACGTATATGGGTGCATGACTTAATAATGTATACGTACATATATGTACCTTTTAGATTGATATTTTTATTTTATTATTAGTAATGGTACAATACATTGGTTTATATAATTACTCTTATAACATCTATAATTACTGTATTCACAACGCCGTGTGGTATCCGGCTGAATAGAATAGTACCACACTCATTTCTTACCGAGGTGTCGTAAAAGGCGACTAAGCTAAGTCGAACCGCCGTGTGGTATCCGGTTGAGTAGAATAGACCAACCTCATTTCTTACCGAGGTGTCGTAAAAGGCGACTAAGGTAAGTTGACCCACCGTGTGGTACCCGGTTTAGTAGAATAGACCACCCTCTTTCTTACCGTGGTGTCGTAAAATACGACAGAGGTAAGTTGACGTCAGGCAGGCGGCCGGTCGTAAAAACGCAGCCAAATCATGTGACAGCATGTTTATAACATGTTGTGCCGACCCCACTTAGAGTGGGATAAGGGTAGGAAGATGATGAATTACTGTATTCACAATAAATATGATTTGATTTGATTTTGATTTGATTTTGACAATCTCAACGATACTTTCATTGTCGCCCATTATATGGGAAGATTCTATTTTTATTTATTTATTTATTCCATAGAACTACCAACAGAATCACATGTGTAACTAAAGTAACATGGTTATATACCCTAGGGTTGCTAGAAGTCACGGCCTGTTCCTATCCAACTGCTGGGCATAGGCCTCATCTCTCCGTTTTTTTTTTTTGGAGAGATGGATTGGAGCTAAGACCTACCACGCTGCTCTGAATGTGCTGAATTCTCTAGAGATATGCAAGTTTCCTCACGATGTTTTCCTTCACCGAAAAGCGTGTGATAAATTTCAATTATCAATTAGACACATAAGTTTTACTAGAAAACTCATTGGTGCCTGCCCGGGGTTTGAACCCTAGATTTTCTCGAAAGAGGCGCGCGGTGATACCGCTGGGCTACCACAGCTTTGCTGTGGGTTGCTAATGACATATAAATCTAATTAAAGGTAGTCACAGCGTACTTAAAAGGTAACGAACATAGAATAACTATTATAACTAACATTAGAAGAAAGAAAAAAAGAAAATATAAAGTATAACAAACTTAGGGAAAATATGGAAAATAACTTTGCATTGAGAATGGACGTATAATTTGTTGTGCCTCGTGAGGTTAGTCGACTAAATAATCGCAAAAAGTTTCATTTACCACTAACGAGGACAGTTCTCGGCCAGCATAGTCCTGCTCATCGTATGATGTCAATTGCGAATGCAGTTCGCGGTGACATAGATTTTTTCCATGACTCTATTAATACTATTAAAAAGAAAAGGTGCTCTTAATATTAATCTTATATAATATTTAAGTAAACTTAATAAAAAAAAATATGAAACTAAACTAAAATTTTGCAACTTTCGGTTTTTATAATTGTATAATTTAAATTATGTATTTTTGTAATAATTTACGTATGGTAAGCCTTGTAAGCATGCTAGGTTCACATCTAGAAGAAAACAATTATTCATCTCATCTTCCTGCCCTTATCCCACTCTAAGTGGGGTCGGCACAACATGTTATAAACATGTTGTTACATGATTTGGCTGCGTTTTTACGACCGGCCGCCTGCCTGACGTCAACTTACCTCAGTCGTATTTTACGACACCTCGGTAAGAAAAAGGGTGATCTATTCTACGAAACCGGATACCACACGGTGAGTCAACTTACCTTAGTCGCCTTTTACGACACCTCGGTAAGAAATGAGGTTGGTCTATTCTACTCAGCCGAATACCACACGGCGGGTCGACTTACCTTAGTCGCCTTTTACGACACCTCGGTAAGAAAAGAGGGTGGTACTATTCTATTCAGCCGGATACCACACGGCGTGAAGACAACAATTATTGTAAGCCAATTATTATGTTGAATTTTTGTTATCCTCGATTGTATGTCAGTTTTGTGAACTAAATAAAAAAAAAATAAAAAAATTACGTCCTTACTCAATGCAAAGCTTTGTATAAGTTCTATACATGGCTTCTGCTTGATGTATTTCAGCTATTTCTAATATTCCATAATAAACGATTTTACAAATCAAAAACTAGTCCAGGACACTTCTATTATATAATTAATTTCGCATTCACTTCGCATTTCACATAAGCCGTTTCCGGAATTCTAATGGCCACCATATATAATGTACGCTACATAATATATGAGCCAAGTAAGGTGTTATGCATGTTGCATCCGCTAGCTTTTCCTTTGCGAGAGTTAATACTGATATGCACAACAATTTAAAACATACAAGTCTGTACGTGTGTAGATCATTCTCCATTTATACAGGAAAAAACCAAAAAAACCAAAAGTTTAATAAACAAACAATCATTTAGGTAATTTTTTGTATAATTAACATTTTTTCCGGATATATAATAGTACCACTCTCATTTCTTACCGAGGTGTCGTAAAAGGCGACTAAGGTAAGCCGACCCGCCGTGTGGTATCCGGCTGAGTAGAATAGACAAACCTCATTTCTTACCGAGGTGTCGTATAAGGCGGCTAAGGTAAGTTGACCCGCCGTGTGGTATCCGGTTTAGTAGAATAGACCACCCTCTTTCTTACCGAGGTGTCGTAAAATACGACTGAGGTAAGTTGACGTCAGCCAGGCGGCCGGTCGTAAAAACGCAGCCAAATCATGTGACAGCATGTTTATAACATGTTGTGCCGACCCCACTTAGAGTGGGATAGGGGCAGGAAGATGATGAATAAGTCTGTACGTATGTACATCATTCTCCTTTTTTTTATACAGGAAAATACCAAAAAAAAACCTAAAAATTTAATAAACAAACAATCATTTTGGTAATTTTTTGTACAATTAACATTTTTTCGCGTGGACTGTCACCGTGTAATAGGTCGATAATAAATGGTGCTTTGAATGTCATCCTATTCATGTAGAATTAACAGGATTACTATAACCTATATGTTACCCAGTGTATAAGGAATAATTGTGCCAAATTTCATCGATATTAATTCAGCGGATTGGCCGTGATAGATTAACAAACATACATCCATACTTACAAAATTTCGAGTTTATAATATTATTAGGATAACTTAATAGTTACATTGTGTATTTATGTCGTTGGATTTACAAAACTTTTAACTGTATATATAAGAAATATGTTAGGTACTTACATTGGATCATGAAATTATAATATAAATTAAAAATCAAATATTTAAATGAGTTAATCTTGTATATATATATATATATTTTCCGAATCTCGGAAACGGCTCCAACGATTTTCCTAAAATTCAGCATGTAGGAGGTTTTGGGGGAGTAAAATTGATCTAGGTTTTATGTAAAAAAAAAATTGTTTTATCCCTATTTTTGGGCATTAAAAAACACTAACATTTATATTGAATTGAATTTTCGCCATTAACTGTCAAGTCGACGTAGCTGATTCGGTTAGCGGGCAGCCTCGAGAAATGTGAGTGCCAAGGATCGATCCTAACTAAATAATTGTTTTTTTCTTTTTTTAAAGTTTTTTTTTGTAAAAAATTACCGAGCGAAGCTCGGTCACCCAGATATTTTATATTAAAGTGTCATAAACAAAGTCGCCGTCATTTCATAGTAACAGAATAAGCTAAGTGTTATGTAAAAGTCTAGAGAGGACGTGATAGTAGAATGTCTTAACCTTTTTTTCATATAGAGATTTAATTATAATATTTGTTACAACATGTTTTTAATACGACCTCCTTCATAGAGTTGGCGATTAATATGAAAAAGCATTGTGGCTGTCATATTTTTATGTGTCATTCATTGATTTATTGCGAAAGAGTAAATGGGCTGACTCTGGGAAAACTGTTTTTTATTTATTTAATAAGAATAAAGGAGAAATATCGTCGTTTTTTTATATTCAGAAGTGGGACGTAACCTAAACTCACAAATAGAGTGGACATAAGGAATATCTGGAAATTTAAAGAGTTCTAAGAAAAGACAAATGACGATCAATATCTTGAGACAACACGGGGAGTGCAAATTTCGTTAATATGAGAGATAGCTGCGATATGCGATGCTATGGAATAAAAAATGAGAGTTTTTATTTCAGAGATTATTGATGGTAATTGGTATTCGGTTAATTAATTCTGTGAGATCAACGTGACGATGTGCTATGTGAGGCCTTAGACGCGCCCGTGACTTTTGTTCGATGAAACTGTCAGCTAGAATGACGATTGTTCTCTGGATCTTTCCAGTTGTAACGATTGTTTTCTAGACTGTGGACATCTGCAACGACTGTCAGCTAGGCTCTGCCTGGAAGTGGTGATTGTTCTTTGAGCGTTATCATTTGCGAGTCTGTTTACGTGTGTATCTGCTGAGTTGGTTGCCACTAATTGAGCTGTGTTATGCCATGCCAGTGATTGAGGGTGAGCTTGAGGTGCGAAATGCTTATGGTGCGAAAAGCTTAAGGAGTTGAGGAGTTGAGCTTAAAGAGTTGAGCATAAAGCGTGAGCTTAGAGTTGAGCATAAAGCGTGAGCGTAGTCCTGTCATGTCATGGCATGTGCGGTTTTCTTTTACAGATTAAAAGAGCAAGTACTGAGTTTCTTGCCGATTCTTCTCAGTACAATCAGCATTCCGAATCGGTGGTAGATTCATTCCCAGAAGTCAGCTTATGAGATTTGCGGGGTCGCAAATGTTGTCAGGATGGTCGACTGTTACAACATGTTTTTAATACGACCTCCTTCATAGAGTTGGCGATTAATATGAAAAAGCATTGTGGCTGTCATATTTTTATGTGTCATTCATTGATTTATTGCGAAAGAGTAAATGGGTTGACTCTGGGAAAACTGTTTTTTATTTATTTAATAAGAATAAAGGAGAAATATCGTCGTTTTTTTATATATTATTACTACATACTATTATAAATGTGAAAGTACGTGAAACGAAAGTGATAGATACACTATTATACAATCAATAGCTTAATTATTAATAATTTATAGGGTTATCTATTTTGGACTTGCCTTTACACAAGTTCAAAAAAACTTATTTATAAAGCTTTTTATACTGTTGGGGACTATGTTGATGATAAGAAAGCTTGGTTTTTAATTGCGACCAGCTACGCACTATCATTGTAAATTTCTTAATTTGTTCTTAATTAATTAAGCCATTATTGTAATACTCAATTTTGAAAAGAGTCAGTTTCTTGCTGATTCTTCTCGGTAAGAGCACCTTTCCGAACCAGTCGTAGCTTCATTGTAATTTGACGATTCGAAAGTGCTTGTCAAAGCCAATTTGAATAAAAAATTATTTGAATTTGACTTTGATTTAGGCGTTACTTTGATTTTAGCAAAGTCATAATTTCATTAGTTTTGTTTTAACTCAATTATTAGTTATTTATTACTCAAAATTTGGCTAATTTTGCCAATCTGAAAGCAGAGTTATAAAATATTAAAAAAAGTAAATTTATGAACTTCGTATAATATGTTAAACGGCTGATTTTTTACATTTTTTAGGTATAGAAAAGCATAAATACTATGAGCGTAAATAATAATATGAAACAAATAATTGATCCATTTCTAAGCAAGTATCAACTTAACATTTAATTTATTTATTATTTAAAATATTTAATTTAACAAAAAATAAGCCGTATTTTATCCGGCTGAGTAGAATACACCACCGTCATTTATTACCGTGGTGCATCACTTATAGCAATATAATTTAATTATTACTTGATTTGTATAGTCCTAGCGTGTAAGAAATTTAAGATAGATGTAACTTGCACATTTTTGCTGTAAATAAATATACCATTATTACTTTTATAGGGTATTTAAAAAAAAGTTAACTTATTTACAATTATTTTCCGTACAGTTTCCATCAAACAATAGTTATATAAACGCATCCATTGATCAAGTAGGAGAAAGTCACATAGCGTGTGAATCCATGGTTTTATTCAGCCATTGTTACTGAGAATTACTGTTTTTATAGAAAATAAGTTACAATATTCTACATACTAATACATGAACATACAGCCTGTTACTATCCAACGGCTGAGAATAGGCCTCTTCTCTCCGTTTTTGGAGAGAAGATTTGGAGCTGAGACCTACCACGCTGCTTCAATGCGGCTTGGTAGGTTACAAATATCTCCAGAATTCTCTAGAGATATGCAGGTATCATGATGTTCTCCTTCACAGAAAAGCGTGTAATAAATTGCAATAATCAATTAAACTCATAAGTTTTAACAGAAAAACTCATTGGTGTCTGCCCGGGTTGGAACTCGTGACCTCCTCGAAAGAGTCACACGGTGTTACCGCTGGCCTACCACAACTTGGACCACCTTTGGAAAATGGTGGAAATCCAAGTCTTGGTAGAGGAGGTGAGGGCAAATGCTCTTTTCATCAGCAAATATCTGTGTCTCTGTCCCCACTACCAGCGTGGTGGAGCACTGTCAGGTTTATGATGAGAGTCCCATGTATCCGCCGCTTTTCCCCGTCGAGGAGTTAACACCCGCGATGGTTTTTTCCTAAAAAAATTACTCCGGTCTAAGCACTTTTTAAAACAGAAAAGAAGAAGATAGACGCTCTGGAGATGTGGTGCTGGCGAAGGATGCTTCGAGTATCTTGGACTGAATTCAGGACTAATATATCGATGTTCAAAGAGCTCGGCATCAGGCAGCGTCTATCGACTCTGTAGTCGATAGACGCGCTCGCGCTCGGACTGTTCCGAGCGCGAATTTTAAAACACTTTGGCCACGTCTCGCTCAGTAACGAAGAGTCCACAGAACGCCTTGTAGTCCAAGGCAGGGTCGAGGGTACCAAACCTCGTGGTCAATCGCATATTTATTTTTTATTTATTTATTTATTTATTTATTTATTTATTTATTTATTTATTTATTTATTTATTTATTTATTTATTTATTTATTTATTTATTTATTTATTTATTTATTTATTTATTTATTTATTTATTTATTTATTTATTTATTTATTTATTTATTTATTTATTTATTTATTTATTTATTTATTTATTTATTTATTTATTTATTTATTTATTTATTTATTTATTTATTTATTTATTTATTTATTTATTTATTTATTTATTTATTTATTTATTTATTTATTTATTTATTTATTTATTTATTTATTTATTTATTTATTTATTTATTTATTTATTTATTTATTTATTTATTTATTTATTTATTTATTTATTTATTTATTTATTTATTTATTTATTTATTTATTTATTTATTTATTTATTTATTTATTTATTTATTTATTTATTTATTTATTTATTTATTTATTTATTTATTTATTTATTTATTTATTTATTTATTTATTTATTTATTTATTTATTTATTTATTTATTTATTTATTTATTTATTTATTTATTTATTTATTTATTTATTTATTTATTTATTTATTTATTTATTTATTTATTTATTTATTTATTTATTTATTTATTTATTTATTTATTTATTTATTTATTTATTTATTTATTTATTTATTTATTTATTTATTTATTTATTTATTTATTTATTTATTTATTTATTTATTTATTTATTTATTTATTTATTTATTTATTTATTTATTTATTTATTTATTTATTTATTTATTTATTTATTTATTTATTTATTTATTTATTTATTTATTTATTTATTTATTTATTTATTTATTTATTTATTTATTTATTTATTTATTTATTTATTTATTTATTTATTTATTTATTTATTTATTTATTTATTTATTTATTTATTTATTTATTTATTTATTTATTTATTTATTTATTTATTTATTTATTTATTTATTTATTTATTTATTTATTTATTTATTTATTTATTTATTTATTTATTTATTTATTTATTTATTTATTTATTTATTTATTTATTTATTTATTTATTTATTTATTTATTTATTTATTTATTTATTTATTTATTTATTTATTTATTTATTTATTTATTTATTTATTTATTTATTTATTTATTTATTTATTTATTTATTTATTTATTTATTTATTTATTTATTTATTTATTTATTTATTTATTTATTTATTTATTTATTTATTTATTTATTTATTTATTTATTTATTTATTTATTTATTTATTTATTTATTTATTTATTTATTTATTTATTTATTTATTTATTTATTTATTTATTTATTTATTTATTTATTTATTTATTTATTTATTTATTTATTTATTTATTTATTTATTTATTTATTTATTTATTTATTTATTTATTTATTTATTTATTTATTTATTTATTTATTTATTTATTTATTTATTTATTTATTTATTTATTTATTTATTTATTTATTTATTTATTTATTTATTTATTTATTTATTTATTTATTTATTTATTTATTTATTTATTTATTTATTTATTTATTTATTTATTTATTTATTTATTTATTTATTTATTTATTTATTTATTTATTTATTTATTTATTTATTTATTTATTTATTTATTTATTTATTTATTTATTTATTTATTTATTTATTTATTTATTTATTTATTTATTTATTTATTTATTTATTTATTTATTTATTTATTTATTTATTTATTTATTTATTTATTTATTTATTTATTTATTTATTTATTTATTTATTTATTTATTTATTTATTTATTTATTTATTTATTTATTTATTTATTTATTTATTTATTTATTTATTTATTTATTTATTTATTTATTTATTTATTTATTTATTTATTTATTTATTTATTTATTTATTTATTTATTTATTTATTTATTTATTTATTTATTTATTTATTTATTTATTTATTTATTTATTTATTTATTTATTTATTTATTTATTTATTTATTTATTTATTTATTTATTTATTTATTTATTTATTTATTTATTTATTTATTTATTTATTTATTTATTTATTTATTTATTTATTTATTTATTTATTTATTTATTTATTTATTTATTTATTTATTTATTTATTTATTTATTTATTTATTTATTTATTTATTTATTTATTTATTTATTTATTTATTTATTTATTTATTTATTTATTTATTTATTTATTTATTTATTTATTTATTTATTTATTTATTTATTTATTTATTTATTTATTTATTTATTTATTTATTTATTTATTTATTTATTTATTTATTTATTTATTTATTTATTTATTTATTTATTTATTTATTTATTTATTTATTTATTTATTTATTTATTTATTTATTTATTTATTTATTTATTTATTTATTTATTTATTTATTTATTTATTTATTTATTTATTTATTTATTTATTTATTTATTTATTTATTTATTTATTTATTTATTTATTTATTTATTTATTTATTTATTTATTTATTTATTTATTTATTTATTTATTTATTTATTTATTTATTTATTTATTTATTTATTTATTTATTTATTTATTTATTTATTTATTTATTTATTTATTTATTTATTTATTTATTTATTTATTTATTTATTTATTTATTTATTTATTTATTTATTTATTTATTTATTTATTTATTTATTTATTTATTTATTTATTTATTTATTTATTTATTTATTTATTTATTTATTTATTTATTTATTTATTTATTTATTTATTTATTTATTTATTTATTTATTTATTTATTTATTTATTTATTTATTTATTTATTTATTTATTTATTTATTTATTTATTTATTTATTTATTTATTTATTTATTTATTTATTTATTTATTTATTTATTTATTTATTTATTTATTTATTTATTTATTTATTTATTTATTTATTTATTTATTTATTTATTTATTTATTTATTTATTTATTTATTTATTTATTTATTTATTTATTTATTTATTTATTTATTTATTTATTTATTTATTTATTTATTTATTTATTTATTTATTTATTTATTTATTTATTTATTTATTTATTTATTTATTTATTTATTTATTTATTTATTTATTTATTTATTTATTTATTTATTTATTTATTTATTTATTTATTTATTTATTTATTTATTTATTTATTTATTTATTTATTTATTTATTTATTTATTTATTTATTTATTTATTTATTTATTTATTTATTTATTTATTTATTTATTTATTTATTTATTTATTTATTTATTTATTTATTTATTTATTTATTTATTTATTTATTTATTTATTTATTTATTTATTTATTTATTTATTTATTTATTTATTTATTTATTTATTTATTTATTTATTTATTTATTTATTTATTTATTTATTTATTTATTTATTTATTTATTTATTTATTTATTTATTTATTTATTTATTTATTTATTTATTTATTTATTTATTTATTTATTTATTTATTTATTTATTTATTACACACACACACACAGAATACAAATTATACACAAAATACAAATTCTTTATGACTATATCTAACTACAAAAATAATAAATTTAATCCACACTAAGGTAAAACCTGTGCCGTGGATTTGAGTTACAAAAAAAAAAAAATTAGTAAACTATATTAATGTGTGTGTTTGTTTATTTGTTGTGTGAATGAGTTGTGTGTGTGTATTTGTGAGTGAGTTGTGTGTAGGTGTGTGTGAGTGCATTGTGTGTGAAGAGAGTGTCCTAGAGGTGAGAATGCGTAGAGATGTGCTGCCATAAGCTTATTTCTAAATAGTAAGTAAACTTTCAGTATCTTCGTATGATTTATTCTGTAGTAATTTTATTATGATTGTTTTACATTTACATTTTGGTAAGTTAATAATATCAATGTATGCTGATATCCTGTTGTATATGCGGTGGACCGATCAAATGAAATCTGTTGTTGGTGGCACTTTTCATAAATGCGCCATGAAGACGGCAAACAGAGAAAAATGGCGAAACATCGTTAGGCAAGCGATAAGCGCCCTAACTTGATGGCCACGACCGTTCTGCTAAGATCGTAACGACGGAGAAGAACCACATATCCCATACATAACATACACAGGTCCCATACATAACCATAACGGGCTCAAATATTTATTGAGCATAAAAAACGCAAGCAAACAAAGGTGTGAAACAAGCGTCCAAGAAAATAACTTAAAGGTGTGCGAATATCTTTTTTTGGTACAAAAATTACTCAGAAGTATTATGGAGAGTGAGTTTTTAGCTATACTAATAACCTAAAGCTGAAAAGTTTGTTTGTTTGAACGCAATTATCTCAGGAACTACTATACCGATTTCAGAAATCCTTTGAGTGTAAGATAGTCCAATCATCGAAGAAGCGATTTTGTTTAATACTATGTAGTGACGTTTAGCTATTCAATTTTTGACAAATTTTTTACCATACTTAACCAAAGACAAAATTACGTTTAGCTGTCATCAATGTTTTGTATTCCACTGACATTTGCGTTTTGTTATTCAATGTTATAGTCGTTTTAGTTATACCATGTTTTATAGTGACTTGACGGGATAAAATAAATGCGGGATAAAATTGTCCTATGTCCGTCTCCTAGTTCTAAGCAACCTCTCCACCAATTTTCAGCCGAATTGGTTCATCCGTTCTTGAGTTATACATAGTGTAACTAAGACCAACTTTCTTTTATATATATATACCTATAAAACGCATTAACCTCGGGTACTACTAAACTGATTTCAGAAATTCTTTGAGTGTAAGATAGTCCATTTATCAAAGAAGGCGATGCTTAGATGAATGGAGAGGAGCAGCAATAAAAAATATTTCGAAAACGGCAAAATGTTAAGCTTCTTTAAGTTAAGTAAACAGTGAAAGTTATTCAAAAATCTCTTATAATTAACTCAGGTTAACTACTTTTATGTTTAAAATTTCAATTTGTGACTAATTAATTTCCATACGGGCGAAGCTGCGGCCACAGCTAGTAAACTCTATGATAATAACGTGCTAATAGTATTTTTTTTGTTGATAATTACTGTTACAAGAAATCGTTACGGCATTACAAGTTGTAAGTAAAAAAGGATGATAATATCTTATAATATGAAAGATAAAAGCCTGCTTTGCGCCTTGCAAAAGTACGTAATTCGTTTGTGGGTTTTGGTATAAGATTCTATAATAAAATTCCGCAATCAATTTCAGCACTGCCATTACAGCAGTTTAAAAACACTGTTAAAAAGAGGCTGATACAGAAAGCCTACTATACTCTTGAAGATTATTTAGAAGATAAGAATGTGTGGATATAGCTCTCTTTGAACCTGTACAAGAAAGTAACGACATAATGTAAATAGTATTAAGAATTATATTTTTAAAAGAGCAACCGCCGAGTTTCTTGCTGGCTATTCTCGGTAGGAACAGCTTTCCGAACCAGCAGTAGAGTTGACGATTCAAAAGCACTTGTTTACAAGTTTATTTGAATAAAGAATATTTTTAATTTGAATTTGAATTTGAAAGATATGCCGTGTGGTATATAGATAAGTAAAAATAGTTCACCCTCATTTCTTACCGAGGTATCGTAAAAAGCGACTAAGGTAAGTCGATCCGCTGTGTGGTATCCGGCGGAGTAGAATAGACTACACTAATTTGTTACCGAAGTGTCGTAAAAAGCGGCTAAGGTAAGTTGACCCACCGTGTGGTATCCAGTTGAGTAGAATAGACCACCCTCTTTCTTACCGAGGTGTCGTAAGATATAAGGTAAGTTGACATAAGTAGGCGGCTGGTCGTTCAATACGTAGCCAAATCATGTGACAACATATTTATAACATGTTGTGCCGACCCCACTTACAGTGGGACAAGAGCAACATGATGATGAAAGATCAAAAATATAAAGAGCGTTTAAGATATGTTCCACAACCAAATAGAAAACTCAACAAATTTCCCTTGTTTTTCCGCTAAAATATAATAAACCAGCGTTAAAGTAAGACCCAAAAATAATTCTATGATATATTGTATAAACGTATAATTTTGAAAATGTTCTTGTTTTATTTATTTTATTAAGTTAAACATGGTAAGTGGTGTCTTATTTCATAAAAATTTTAACTTTAATTCGGTCGTATATTAGCAACCTTAGTCTAAACTTATTAGACGAACCCTGTTTGTCTTTTCAGTATTGGAAAAAAACAGATATAGCTATGATAGTGTGTATTTCGGTTTAAAATAATGATAGTTAAAAGTGCATCGTAATTGCGTTACTAAAAGCTTCTAGCTAGTTAAATGGTTGATAAATAAAGAGCAAATATAACTTTCTGATAAGAGAAATTGATTAAGAACACGCTCCATCACCGGAGCAAGAAAAATTATACGTATAACAGAGCGTAACGATATGCATCACATTTTAAATTGAAATTAAAAAAAAAATGGAACGTTTGCTTTTTAATTTTAAACGTTACATTCCAAATATAAGTTATTTATTACATACAGATAATATATCAACAATCACGTTCGTCCAGAAATTATTCAGGTTTGTGCATAAATATAAACTGTCATTAGCCGCGTATAATGCTATCTCGTTCGCACGCGATAATAATAAACAAAGACAAAACGCTTTTTGTAATCCTTTCTTAAACTGAAACCAATATAAAGTGAACTTGGATGGTGGTTTCAATTTCCTCTGGTTCATCGATTTTCCTGAGGCGCGCGGGGAATGGGGGCTCTTTCTTAGATGGTGGTGTCAGGTTGTCTCTTTTCCTCTTGGAACGTATGTGATAAAATGGTGAGGACGCCCTTTTTGCGCATAGTCTGCGCGGCTAGGCGGCATATTTCTGAAAAACAATACGTGTAATGGAGTTGCCTTGTAAGTGGAAAACAATTATAAACTTTTCCAAAATATAATTAGTGTTTCAAATTTTATTATTTTCATGATGCATTTAGAAGTAAAAGAAATGTCAAAAGATCAGTGCAGTTATTAAAGTAAATATTTTCATATAAAATCATATAAGAGAATCAATAACAAAAAATTTGTACTAGCCGTAAAGAAATTATTCAAAAAATAATAATAACGAATAAATATGTGGGATAAACACACATGGTCGCCCGTCTCCAAAGTAAGTTACTTAATAATTTTGTTATGGGTGATATAACAAAATTATGATAACTAAATGGGTAAATGTATACATATATAATAATATTATCCATCCATCCATCCATCAGCCCATCGCAGTCCACTGCTGGACATAGGCCTCCCCATGTATAATAATATTAATACAAACTTAATTCTGAAATCATTAATTGTAAAACATTTGTACCATGGTACAAAATGATTAAGTTTACACTTTTGCAATAGTAGTTCATGAAACATTCTTATCCGTAAGAATAAAATATTTTTCACATATATCACACATATATATATTATCGGATAAATTTATATAGATACGGTTTATGCTACGTTGTTTATACATTTAAGACGATGAATGAATTTTTTTATATTAGACAAATTGATATGTTACAAAATTTTACATTGGTAAGTAATTCAATTCATAGTTTTTCATAGTTTGTTATAATTTGTAAAATTTATGAGTTTAACAATAAATAATTTATTATTATTATTAATAATTAATTTTATATATTTTATCGGGAAAAACTATAGTGAAAAAGTTAAACAAATCAATTATATTGAAAACTATTTTTAAATAGTTTTTTAACTTGAAAATACCAAATGAAATTATCTTTCTTGACCCACATAAAATGATCTTTCTTAAGAATAAAAATAAAATTATCTTTCTTAAGTAAGCTCTAAAATGTTTTACTAAAATAAATAATTGCCTACTCTATAGAGGGCTATGTCGGGCGCAGATGACGACCGGCATTGCGTGGTCAGTTTTTGCGCGTCATCCGAACTGGACGTTCCAAGTTCAAATTTGAAAATTGGAACTCGAAGCGTTCGATATTTGAAATTTCAAATTTAGCATAAAATTCCTACGTTAAAGAATTCCAAGTGGTTTTGATTGTTTGTTAATTTAATTCAGAAAAAATAGGAAATATTTTCAATATTTTGATAATATTAAATTACTTTTATACTTGATTTAAAACTAAAATTTGACTTTCAGCATAACCTTATAACTGATTTCATTGCAAACTTTACCCATAATCAGGACATAAATGGTCTATGATTTAGAAGTATATTTTTTAACTAGCATCTTTTATATGTTTATATGTCTGTCCATATTACAACTTTGACATATTATGTTAAAAACAATTATTGTATGGTCTGACTTATCTTATCTTTTGTTCTTGCTTCGTTATTAGAGATTTTGCATCCTTTTTTCGATTTAGATAAATTATTAGGTATTTTTTAAATAGATTAGTTCAGGATTCTATTATATAGACCCAAGGTCTCTATTATTCTACATTTTTTGCATTATTGAGGAGTGAAAGAAGGTTTTGATTATAATTAAAGTAAGCATCCGTACTTATTCTTGTGTTAATTACTACTTAAATGTATTTGGTAGCATTAGAGTTTGGTAGAAATTGGTAGATTAGATCATCCTCTAGGATGTTGATCTTTGGTTTAACCTGTTAATATAAGTTGCATCTGAATACAGAATAATATTATTATTTTTTTTAATTTTATTTATAAACGGATGTAGAATATATTTTAACAAACGCGGACAATAGCAAAATAATTCTATCATGACTTTTGTACTATGGAATTCCGCTAAATAACGCCTACTTCTCGAAATATATTTTAAATCTTTTGTATTCTATGACCGAGAGCGTCATTGTGAATAAATCGCAAATGCTTTGCGATTTTGTCGTGGAACCTATTTCCTAATGAGGCTTCGGTTGCGGGGCAAAACGATCGTTGAGATTGTCATAATGAACGTGTGTAGTGCTTGTGTATTGTGGTGGTGGCGGTGGATGTTTGTGCATGTATTTTGACGAATCCTGCATGTATCGGTAATGAAGACGAATAGTTTACTATACGTTAAGCATTATATATATTTTCTATTTATTTTATCGCGAATTATAGCAAAATAATTTTAGTAACTATTTTATTATTTTATTTCGGAAACGGCTCCAACGATTTTCATGAAACTTAGTAGTAGTTGTTTTATCCCTGTTTTCAAGCACTGAAAAATTGCTTTATTTCAAAACATAAGCCAATTACACTGTCATTTGCAAATTTGTGATACCACACTGAGGTAATTGGGCTATACAGAGCCCCTAATCGAGGCCCCCTGCCCGATTATAATTTTCTTCTTTATTCAAATTTAATATTTTATGTTTTCTTAAAAGTATCATAGTCAGCTCAGTCACTTAGAACTTATGTTACTTAAAACTTATGTGTCTAATTGATAAATACAATTTATAACGCTTTTCGGTGTAAAAAAACATTGTGAGGGAACCTACATATCTTTAGATAATTGCGTAATAATTTCTACCAGTATTGCTGCTGAGAAGAATGTGTATTTTAACATTTACACCTAGTCCAAAACACGTGTTTTTCAACTGAAAAACACGTGTATGAAAAACACGTATGAGCAGCAGTAGTTGCGCAACTGCTGCTTATATGATACGATGACAAGTAAATGATAAGAGAGCTTGGATTTAAATTGAAACTAAATAATATCTAACGGCCTTTTACTATCCCACTGCTTGGCATAGGCCTCCTCTCTGTGTTTTTGGAGAGAAGTAGTGGTGCTAAGACGTACCACGCTTCTTCAATGCTGATTGGTAGGTTACACATATGCCTAGAATTCTCTAGACATATGAATTTTATAGAAAACCTTCCTCACGATGTTTTTCTTCACGGAAATGCGTGTGATAAATTGTGATTACCAATTAGACACATAATTTTTTCATAATATACTCTCCCACTGCTGGGCATATGCCACCTCTTTCCGTTTCTGGAAAGAAGGATTATAGCTAAGACCTACCACGCTGCTCCAATGCGGATTGGTATGCTGCACATATCTCCAGAATTCTCTAGAGATATGCAGGTTTCCTCACGATGTTTTCCTTCACCGAAAAGCGTGTGATAAATTGCAATTATCAATTAGACACATAAGTTTAAATAGAAAAACTCATCGGTGCCTGCCAAGGTTTGAACCTATGATCATCTCTAGAGAGTTGCACGTTCTCACCGCTTGGCTACCACAGCTTATTGTATATATACATGTAATAAAAGTCCCCAAAATCTGTGTTAATGTGATCGATTTTCTCGAAATTTACTAAACTGATTTTTGAATGAATACTGTGATAGCCCAGCGGTGCTACCATGTGAATCTCTAGAGACGATCACGGGTTCAAACCCGGGCAGACACCAATGAGTTTTTCTATTTAAACTTATGTGTCTAATTGATAATTGCAATTTATCACACGCTTTTCGGTCAAGGAAAACATCGTGAGGAAACCTGCATATCTCTCGAGAATTCTGGAGATATGTGTAACTTACCAATCCGTACTGGAGCAGCGTGGTAGGTCTTAGCTCCAATCCTTCTCTCCAGAAACGGAAAGAGGTGGCATATGCCCAGCAGTGGGAGAGTAACAGGCCGTACCTTACTTATTTTATTAAAAGAAAAAATTCTTACGGAAAGTTTAGGTTTAGTACATTTACGGTATTATTTAAATTGTGTTAAAAAGTTTGCGCGGTTGTAAAAGAAACTCGCCTACTGAGAGCTTTAGTCGCGTGTGCCGCGTAAACTAAAAGAGATACACGAAAGTAGTGTACTAAAGAATTGTAGATCTACAAAAAAACTACAAATAAATCTTTGGCAGCATGTCTCTATCTCTTATGGTTAACTCATAATAACTACTTTTATGATAAAAATTTCAATTAAATACACAAATTCCTACGTGGGCAAAGCCATTAATACAGCGAGTAAACAATAAATAAATAATTTATAGAATTAGGCGTTACTTTGCGGAGATCCATAATATAAAAATAATAATAAAATTATTTTGCTATAATTCGCGAAAAAGTAAAATAGAAAATATATATAATGCTAAATGTAGAGTGGACAATCGATTATCATACATGATACATGCACAAGCAGTACATACGTTCACTATGACGAACTCAACAATCGTTCCGCCCTGCAATCGAAGCATCATTATGAGATAAACTCCTCGACAAAATCGCAAAGCTTTGCGATTATGTGATAGTGAACGTATGTAATGCTCGTGTATGAAAACGGATTGTCCGATCTACATTTAGCATTATATATATTTTCTATTTTACTTCATCGCGGATTATAGCAAAATAATTTTATTTTTTTAGTTTCGTTATCTTTAATAAATAAATACTTAAAATATTGCTTAGTTTAATGCGTGGTGTCACAAGTCAAATCCAAACTCTTATCATCAACTTTATCACAGATAAAAAATGTGTACAGATAAAAAAAAGCAATCGGAAACTCTTTACATCCAAACAAAATCACTCGAACCCAATTCATCCAGTGATCCGTACGAAACCTTTAATAAAAAAAAACCCAAAGACAATGCACCCGTGCAAAAAACCCGCATAAAATATCACCTCACGTAGCAAGTGAAGCCTTATGCAAACTTAGCCACTCCCCCAATAACACGCCCCCCCTGGGGACTCCGTCTCTATCTGGCACCACAAAACCCATATCCCCATCTCGTATCCCCACAACGCCTACGCGCTTTAGCCGAAGCGTTTTTAGTTGTCGCAAAGACATCGCGCGCGTTCGTCGTCTAGAAAACACAGGGGCAAAAAAAACCCCGCAAAAAACCCTTTCTACCCTTTTTTATCGAACTTTTTTCGGTAATTACCCCTATTACCCCTACGCTATGACATGTGATGCGTGCTTCCGACTCTACTTTTGTTTTTTTGACTGTGCTTTATAGTGATGTGCGTGATAGTGTTGTTTGTTTTTGTTTGTGAAGGTAATTATCGATTATCGATACTAATGTATTATCGTAAGTGTTAAGGCGTATCGATTGTTTTTATTACAGATTTATATTAAATAACTGTCGCGTGTTATAGTTTTTACCGCGTAAATATTATTTTATTGAAATTGAATAAAAGAACCTCCCATTCCTAGCTTTATTATTATTATATTAAATAGTATTTAGTAATTTTTTTCTGTAACGCTGTAGGATTACTGCATAAATAAATAAATAAAAGAAAGAATACCTATAAAAAGCATAGACAAATAAGATTGCATTGAAATGTTGGATATAAAAGTTTTTATTGTGAACGATTGATAACGATAAGAGATAGAGACGTGCTGTTGCAGACTTTTATTGTAGTATTTTTATAAATCTACAATTTATTAGTACACAACTTTAGTGTATCTTTGTTGGTTAACGGAACATACATGACTAAAGCTCACAGCACGAATATTTTTCAATACTAAGCGACATTTTCAATGCAATTTACATAAAACCATTTAGAAAGGGTCTGTTTCACAAGTTAATGATAAAGTGTCGGATATTTAACCGTGAAATAAACTAAGTAGCAGATAAATGTCTCTAAAAAGAGACTGTAAAAAGTGAAAAATTATAAAAACATCGCGGCCATTTTGAAATAGGTAGATAGATAGATAGATAATATTTGCTATCCAGCAGATAAACAAAATGACAGCCACATGATCAACCTGTTAACTTATTAGGGTCTTTAAGTGCTGAATAAACCTATCAGAAACCTGAGAAACGCTAAATTCAGAGACATATGTCAGATATGTTCCGAATAAGCTAACTGACAGTTTATTGGTAACTTGTGAAACAGGTAAAAAAAACCGTATAAATGCGTGTGTAGAATTTGAAAAATTGATCACATACAGACCCTTTTTGGGGATTTTGTTTTATAATTAGTATGGATTTGTTATTAATTATAGCTAATGTTTGGTACATATATTTTCTCGGACTTTTTTCTCATAAAGAATCAAATTTAATCTATGTTAAAGGCTCGATGTCGCAAACAAAAGCCCTGGTTATTAATCGCAAATCCTGGTTATTATTTAACTTTAGCAGACTTGACGTGACTTGTGCCCACTTGTGGACGTCCATTGAATTTGAAAAACGAATATTAATTTTACTTTTAAATTTAATGTTTTATAAAACATAATTTTATAGTACTAAAGTAATCAGGTGAGTAGAATAGACCACCGTCTTTCTTACCGAGGTGTCGTAAAAGGCGACTGAGGTAAGTAGACCTACCGTGTAGTATCCGGTTAAGTAGAATAGACCACCCTCTTTTTTAACGAGGTGTCGTAAAATACGACTAAGGTAAGTTGATGTCAGGCAGGTCGGTCGTAAAATACATAGCCAAATCATGTGACAACATGTTTGTACTTTGCTTCGCTTTGACTTAATCTGGATTTTACAAAAATTTCAGTATGACATAGACAACAGAGTTTTTTTTATAATAAACTTGTAAATAACAATACAAATCATTTATTCAGATATGGTGTTACAAATAAATTGATGAATGAATTGTGTGAAAAATGATATGCATGTTAAAGGAGTGGCACCAGAGCTGACGAATGATAGAGGAGAATGGAAGAAGACATATTGTACCGCTCCCACTTAGAGTGGGATAAGGGTAAGAGAATGATGATAATGTTACAAATAGATACTTAAACTAATAAGATAAACCTATCTAACACCATACTGAATGGGTACAGCTCAAGGTATATCCAAGTTAGGCGCTGATTGTAAACAAGTGCTTTTGAATCGTCAACTCTGCTGCTGGTTCGGAAAGCTGTTCCTATCGAGAAGAGCCAGCAAGAAACTCGGCGGTTGCTCTTTTAAAAATATAATTCTTATTCTCTCGTCGGATCGTGATCACCGTTAAGTTGTCAGTCAGTAGATTGGTGGCGTATAATATCTTTCCAGCGGTTCCTGTCCCCGGCCATGAGAACAGCGTCATGAAAGTTGATTGTAGTAATAATTCTTATTACTAATACTAATATTCATCCTAAAATCCATAATAGACCAGTCTACAAGAAGGTTTAAATTAAGTATAAGAGATGTACTTATACGTAAAGCATATTACAAAATTGGGATGATAAAAATGCCTGGATGTGAAAATCCTTTCAGAACCATACAAGACTGTGGTCTAATACGCCGTGTGGTATCCGGCTGAATAGAATAGTACCACCCTCATTTCTTACCGAGGTGTCGTAAGAGGCGACTAAGGTAAGTTGACCCGCCGTGTGGTATCCGGTTTAGTAAAATAGACCACCCTCTTTCTTATCGAGGAGTCGTAAAATACGACTAAGATAAGTTGACGTCAGGCAGGCGGCCGGTCGTAAAAACGCAGCCAAATCATGTGACAGCATGTTTGTAACATGTTGTGCCGACCCCATTTAGAGTGGGATAAGGGCAGGAGGATGATGATGACAAGACTGTGGTCTAATAATATAAAATTGAAAATATTCAAATATTATTCAGAAAATACCTATATAAATAACTTAAACGCCGAGTTTCTTTCTGGTTCTTATCGGTAAGAGCAACATTCCGAACGAGTTGTAGCTTCATATCTTCATTAATCATATTGATCCTTGACGATTCAAAAGGGCTTGAAAGAGATTATTTGCATAAAGATTAGTTTGATTTGATTTGATCATTACATTGAGTCATTACTGTACTTTTACACAGTCAAAGAGAGCTATATCCACACATTCTTATCTTCCATGTAATCCTCAACAGTATAGTAGGCTTTCTGTATCAGCCTCTTTTTAACAGAGTTATTAAATTGCTGCAAAGCCAAAATTGATTGCGGAATTATTTAATTTATAGAATTAGGCGTTACTTTGCGGAGATCCATAATACAAAAGTAATAATAAAATTATTTTGCTATATATAATCCGCGAAGAAATTCTTCGCGGATTATTTATTACTTTTGTATTGCGGAATTATTATTATGGAATCTCATACCCAAACCCACAAACGACTTACTTAATTTTGCAAGGCGCAAAACAGGAGCCGCAAGCTTATGTCGTTTTCTACTTTGTCTATGATACACATCGCCAATTTTTTATAATTATTTATATTCTTATGCATTATAATTGAATTGCTAAACATATACTGTGAAACCAATGTAGCATAATTTATATTCTACCTTTTCTTAAACTTCTCTCGCACGATGGCTTAAATTGTAAATGCCACGGCTCTTTTTTGTAATACAAATTATTTTTTTACTATTCGCGTTTACCCTATAGCAATATCCCATAAGACTTTTTCAGTAACCTCAAAAATCGATAACGAATTTGGATTGTTTTGTTAAATATTAAGCTAAAAACATGTGTCAGCTCTTATTCCGCCCGCTTTTTCTTGTTGATCTAATATATTTACTTACGATGTTGCAAATTAGCTACTGACTTCATAATAGTATCTTGGTCACATTAAAATATTTTTATGGCTCAGTTAAAAAGTAGAAACGACAAAAATAAGGTTTTTTGAATGTATTTCGTGCTGTGATGAATTAGTAACAGCAATTATTTGGTGTGGTATGTACACAGGTTGCCATTTTTAAGTGTTAAAATTTTATTGTTTGAAATGCCTTTTCGAGCGTAATTTAGCCTTTTTCGGAAACAATGTATAGGAAAATTTATAGTTATAAGTTTGTTAAATACAATTTCAGCTGCCAAGAACAAAATACATCTTGGTATAAGATTCTATAATAAAATTCCGCAATCAATTTCAGCTTTGCCATTACAGCAGTTTAAAAACACTGTTAAAAAGAAGCTGATACAGAAAGCCTACTATACTCTTGAAGATTATTTAGAAGATAAGAACGTGTGGATATAGCTCTCTTTGAACCTGTACAAGACAGTAACGACATAATGTAAATAGTATTAAGAATTTTATTTTTAAAAGAGCAACCGCCGAGTTTCTTGCTGGCTCTTCTTGGTAGGAACAGCTTTCTGAACCAGCAGTAGAGTTGACGATTCAAAAGCACTTGTTTACAAGTTTATTTGAATAAAGAATATTTTGAATTTGAATTTGACGATATAATTTTTACATGCTGTTAAGTCTAACGGCTTGTACAGCATTACTGGGGAGAGCATGGTAGCATCTTTGGAGATGCACAATTCGAAAAGCATGGCGCAGAAGTTATACTAGCGTTATGAGATGTAGTCTGAAGGTGCTTACTGTAAACACTGACTGCTCCTTAGAGCGATGTATAGCTGAGGGGACATGGTATTGCCATATCAAACTCAAACTCAAAATATTCTTTATTCAAATAAACTTGTAAACAAGTGCTTTTGAATCGCCAACTCTACTGCTGGTTCGGAAATCTGTTCCTACCAAGAAGAGCCAGCAAGAAAGTTGACGGTTGCTCTTTTCAACATAATACTTAGAACTAGTTACATTAAGTCATTACTATCTTGTACAGGGTCGGACAGTAGGTAAATCCACTCATTGTTATCGTCTAAATGAATCTCGATATCGAGAAGTTAGATGTGGCCAGGAGACACTATTGAATGACATCCCCTTTATGTCCACGGGCGTCCAATCCCAACCCTGGCCTGACAGGACGCCTTAAAGGCGACGCTCCAGGATGCTGCGATGCTGCCCTTGAGAGTCGCTCTCCTCTTTTAAACACCAGACGATGCTTCTGCGTCCAGTCCTCCCGATGACGCTGTAAAAGTCTTCAAGGCTAACAGCATTAGTTAGTATCCGAAAAAAAAAACAAATTGACAGACATCAGTAAACTGGCTGGCTCCCCCATAGAAGAAACTATGTGCTAATATAAATGTTATTATCTCGATATATAAATGGAAAGATTTAAACCGTATTATAGTCTTTTGATAACCATAAAAATGGTTACAGTGGCTTAACCTTAAAAGCTAGACATATGCTGTCGTGGACTTTTATTTAGATCTTTGAGAGAGGAACAATTTTGTGATACATAATTTTTGAATAACTTGCACCGTTTACTAAGTAGCACATGAGGAAAGCTTGGAATTATGCTGGTTTAGTACAACTTTTTATTGCTGTTCCTCTCCTATTCATCTTAGCGTGATGTTATATAGCCTATAGCAGTGTTTCCCAATCTTTTTTGGTCCATGCCCCACGTTAAAAATTATTTTGCCCCCTATGCATACATAAATATTAATATTATAATATATATGTTATATTAATAATATATATTAATAATATTAATATTAAAAATTTAATTGACCACTTAAAGAACATAAATAATTTAGGTTTTAGGAAGAAGAACTTGCTTTTTTTTTGTTAAATTTGGCACCGTAATCTAGCCTTGCACTTAATTGGCCCAGAGCGAAAGGCTTAAACTCGTGTCGGGTTGCCCCCCTTAACCATTAAATTGCCCCCTTGTGGGTCGTGGGCCCCACGTTGGGAAACACTGGCCTATAGCCTTCCCCAATAAATAGACTATCGTACACTGAAAGAATTTTTCAAATCGGTCAATTTTGTGCCGACCTCACTTAGAATGCTATAAGGTCAGGAGTATAATTTTTTGTTACTTTCATCGTCTTTTTTAAAAATATGATTGAATTAAACCATGCACACATTACTCGGATTAAATGAATCTAATTTTAAATGTTAATTGGAAACGGACGTTCGTGTTTACATGCTTTGTTGGTTTATTTTCATTTACTTGTCACAGGTTTGCATGTATGTCAGTGGACTTGAGATATGGGCAACTCTTTAATAGAAAATTAGTTAGCGAAGCTATTAAATACGACATTGTTTATTGTTCCAATTGAATCTATACTTATTTATAAAGCTGAAGAGTTTGTTTGTTTGTTTGATTGATTGTTTGAAGGCGCTAATCTCAGGAACTACTGGACCGATTTCAAAAATTCTTTGAGTGTAAGATAGTCCATTTATCGAGGAAGGCTATAGGCCTAGGATATAATATCAAGCTAAGATGAATAGGAGAGGAGCAGCAATAAAAAATATTACGAATACGACAAAATTTAAAGCTTTCCTTGCGTGCGCTAAGTAAACAGTTAAAAGTTAAAACAACCTTTCGCATTTATAATATAAGTAGGATAGGATAACATCAAATGTTTTTTTAATTATGTATATTCTTATGCACAAAAACAGCAAATAGGCTCTCTTTAAATAATGTACCACTAAAAACAGAAAATTCAACTGTATTTTTGGGAGTATCCTTGGATACAAAACTCCAATGGAGCACACACATAACAACTCTTGCAGGGAAACTGAGTTCAGCGGCCTACGCTGTTCGAAAGATAAGACAATTAACAGATGTTGTAACAGCAAAACTTGTTTATTTTGCCTACTTCCATAGCATTATGTCCTATGGAATATTGCTATGGGGTAAGAGAGCTATACGTGGCATTTATAATTTAAAACCGCGTGATTCCCTGCGAGAGAAGTTTAAGGAAACAGGTATTCTTACATTTGCTTCACAGTATATTTTGAGCAATTTAATTTATGTACATAAAAATATAAAGAATTATAAAACGATAGGTGATGTGTACAATAGACAAAGCAGGAACCGACATAAGCTTGCGGTTCCTGCTTTGCGCCTTGCAAAAGTGCGTAACTCGTTTGTGGGTTTTGGTATAAGATTCTATAATAAAATTCCGCAATCAATTTCATCACTGCCATTACAGCAGTTTAAAAACACTGTTAAAAAGAGGCTGATACAGAAAGCCTACTATACTCTTGAAGATTATTTAGAAGATAAGAATGTGTGGATATAGCTCTCTTTGAACCTGTACAAGACAGTAACGACTTAATGTAACTAGTAATAAAAGCAACCTACGAGTTTCTTCCTGGCTCTCGGTAAGAACAGTTTTCCGATCCAGCAGTAGAGTTGACGATTCAAGAGCACTTGTTTACAAGTTTATTTGAATAAAGAATATTTTGAATTTGAATTTGAATTTGAACAAAAATTAAATTGCATAGACACGTTAGTTGTCGTTCAACTCGCAAATTATTCACTTAAACGCTTTGAAATGTTGCAGTTGATTAGCTGATAGTAATTTCGCGATTAACCGCCGATTAAAGATGGCGTCGCAAAAAAATATTAGGTATGATATTGTCTCAAAAGTGCCACTTTTGTTATCGTGTTTTGTTTGTTTTTAAAAAGCTGTAACTGGATTTAAAAATACTTCCAGCTTTATACACGATTACATTTAAATTATGTAAACTAAAAATGTTTAAAGATTGACCGAGTTTCTTTGGCTCATCTCGGTAAATCGGCACCATTCCGAACCAGGTGTAGCTTCATTCTAATTGAACCTTGACAGTTTAAAAGTGCTTACAAAAGCTTTCTTACAAAAGTAGGTAAGTCGTTTGTGGGTTTGGGTATAAGATTGTATAATAAAATTCCGCAATCAATTTTAGCTTTGCCATTACAACTGTTTAAAAACACTATTAATAAAAGGCTTATACAGAAAGCCTACTATACTATTGAGGATTACTTAGGTGATAAGAATGCGTGGACGTAGCAACTCTTCGACCCTGTACAAGACAGTAATGACTAAATGTAACTAGTAATAAAAGCAACCTACGAGTTTCTTCCTGGCTCTCGGTAAGAACAGTTTTCCGATCCAGCAGTAGAGTTGACGATTCAAAAGCACGGTAAGAAATGAGGGTAGTCTATTCCACTGAACCAGATATCACACGGCGAGTTGACTAACCTTAATTGGCTTTTAACACACCTCGGTAAGAAATGAGTATGGTCTATTCTACTCAGCTGATATCACTTGTAATGAAGTGAAATTTTTATTTATAGATTAAAAATTACTATCCCAAAATATGAATGGGCGGGGCGTCGGTTGGGCGTGCCTTTGGGCGTGGCCGTGGGTCATTGAACCCAAGAGGATGCGATAACATGCCTGTATATGGCATGGTTTAGCAAGACCATTTGCAATTCTATGATCGCTAACTAAGGAAAATTTCTATTTACACCCGATAATTAATCTTATTACATATGTCATAGGGTGTTAAATGTCTTGAAATTAGCCTCTACTATATTTATTAAGTACGAAAAGGTTGATTATAAGTAGTATTACTATTATTAAGTTAACAAGTTTTACCCGCTATTTTACTTGCGTCCATATTTTAATCCATAAATACATTAATAAATGAAAAATTACAACAAATACATTAAAAAGAAATATATAACATTATAATAATAAAATGAATCCTCCTGCCCTTATCCCACTCAAAGTGGGGTCAGCACATGTTGTCACATGATTTGGCTACGTATTTTACGACCGGCCTGCCTGACGTCAACTTACCCTAGTCGTATTTTACGACACCTCGGTAAGAAATGAGTTTGGTCGATTCTACTCAGCCGGATTCCTCACGGCGGTTCAACTTACCTTAGTCGCCTTTTACGACACCTCGGTAAGAAAAGAGGGTGGTACTATTCTGTTCCGCCGGATACCACACGCCGTTGCGTCTCTAATCCCTAAAATTTAAAAAAAAAATTTGTTCCTGGGATTAGGAAAACCCAAAAAAGGAGAAAAAAGAAGGTATAAATTAAGTACCTATGAGAATCTTGCTAATGTTATAAACGCGAAAGTGTGTGAGTATGGATGTATGTTTGTCACTTTTTCACGGCGAATCCACTTTACCAATATCGATGAAATTTGGCACAATTATTCCTTGTACACCGGAATAACATATAGGCTAAAAATCCTGTTAATTCTACAGGAATAGGATGATATTGAAAAGCGCCATATATTACCAACCTATTGCGCGACAACAGATCACGCGAACGAAGTCGCGGGTAAAAGCTAGTCGAAATTATACTTGGTTACAGCAACTCAACTATCATAAAACAGAAGATTTAATGCTTAATACCTGAAACCAACCTTATCAACCCATAAAATTCCACAAATTAACACATACAATGCCACACAATAGTCACACTCGATCACCCACCTCGCGCACTATCATTTTATAATATTTATTTAATAGTAGTACTAGTATTTTCTTTAACTTATTTTAAATATATATTATATAATTTTTTAAAATTAATATCTAATGTTCTTTTAATAATTTAGACTGTAAGGATGGCATATGCACACAGTTTTATACTATAGCAATGCCATCCTTGCAAATGTAGCATATGTATATATAAATAAATAAATAAATAAATAATAAAATAATATCAAGTTATAGATCATTTAGAGACTTTGTTTCATAATAAGTGTAGATATGGATAAGTTCACGTAATCTTTAATATTTAAATGAGTTAATCTTGTATGTATATATATTTTCGGAATCTCAGAAACGGGTCTAACGATTTTCAAGAAATTCAGCATGTAGGGGGGTAAAAAATCGATCTTGATAAGTTGTATTTTAAAAAAAATGTCGTTTTATCCCTGTTTTTGGGCTCTAACAGTTTTTTGAAACCTACGTTGAATATAATCACAATTTTTCGCTGTTAAATGTAAAGTCATGTTGGTTCATTTGGGGAACGGACGGTCTAGAGAGGCGAAAATACCTAGGATCGAGCCCCACCTGCCCTACTATTTTTTTTTTTTTTTTTTTACATTATATAAAATTTACTGAGCAAGGCTTGGTCACCCAGATACTAACAAAAACGAACAAAGTCGTATATATAGCTAGTATATGCTACACCATAAGCTAATTTACAATTACTTAAGGCACAAATCGCGCCCGTTCATATTGCTAACAACTCCAAGATTATGATTATTATGTGAATGAGTTATACACAAACGAGCTAAGTTACTATTTTGCTACTAATCATAAGATTACCTTAATATGATTTAGAAAATACCTTATGTCAGAATATGTTGGATTTCTATCCGATAAATCCGAGATTTAATCTATAGGTTTGATTTATTATTGTTTATTCCATAGATATAAAAACAAAATTATATGTGGGTAACTAGATTTATATTCTACATATTGAAGTTGATAATAGAAAGATTAACAGTATTATGTCTGAATAAATATAGTCTTATTATTCTAAATTAACAGTTACTGAAAAGATTAATGACCAACAGAATTATGTGAGGATAACAAGACTAACATTGTTCTGATTATTTAAATATTCTTTAACACTTACATAATTTAATTTTAAGGAGGCGGGCGTTAACATCTGCAGCGCAGTTTATACTTTTGCAGTGTCTTCGTTGCTATTGTATAAGTGCATTTTTACAGTTTCGAATAAATTTCATTTCATTACATTGTTCTAATTTAAAGTTCATCTTAGAATGACTAATATTATCATGTAAATAGCTTTAGTTACATTGTTCTGATTAAAACATTAGTATGTTTTAATCACATGTGTGTGTGTTTAGAACCAACAAAACGATAAAGTAGCATTTTTATTAAAAACTAGCTTTCGCCCGCGACTTCGTGCGCGGGGACCTCAGTCCCGGAATAAAAAGTACCCTCTGTCAACCCTGCAAATATCTCCATCATTCTTGGGGTTAATTTGAATGATGCCTGATTTAATAAAGCCATGGTCATATATGACTGAAACGTCATTAAAAAATTTTACACTTCATATTATGAAACAATGTCCCCGCAGCGTCTGTCTGCTTACAATGAACTTAACAAGTAATTTACGGGATTTATTCAATAGAAAGTGTGATTTATAAAGTAGATTTAAAAGTTTAATTTCATCGCGGATTATAACAAAATAATTTTATTATTCTTTTGTTAATAAGGTTTTTTGTAAATTTATAGACAATGACCATAACTGTTACTAAGTTTCTACTGATTCTATATAGTCCCCTAATCGTTACTAATATTATAAAATGAGTATGTCTGTGTGTCTGTTTGTTACGTTTCCACGGCGAATCCGATAAACCACTATCAATAAAAATTTTCACAATTCTTCCTTATCCACACGGGTAACATTTAGGCTGTAGAAATCCTGTTAATTCAACAGGAATTGAATGACATTGAAAAACCCCAGTATTATCAGTCTATCAAAGTTTTTTTAATCGCGATTTTTGTTTTTGTCAAAGTCAAGTTGAATCTGTAATTTGAAAAAGGTTCTATATCAAGTTGTTTGGCTTACGTAGATAGTTATTTAAAGAAAGTTTTTATATATTTTGGATTCTGTTTACTGGATAAATTTAACTGAGTTATCAAAATGTATAATTAATATTAGTCATATGGGTTATTAACTAAAAATCCGTGTGGTATCCGGCTGAATAGAATAGTACCACCCTCAATTCTTACCGAGGGGTCGTAAAAGGCGACTAAGGTAAGTCGACCCGCCGTGTGGTTTCCGGCTGAGTAGAATAGACCAACCATGAGGTTGGTCACGACACCTAGGTAAGGAATGATTCTTACCGAGGTGTCATAAAGGGCGACTAAGGTAAGTTGACCTACCGTGTGGTATCCGGTTGAGTAAAATAGACCACCCTCTTTCTTACCAAGGAGTCGTAAAATACGACTAAGGTAAGTTGACGTCAGGCAGGCGGCCGGTCGTAAAATACGTAGCCAAATCATATGACAACATGTTGTGTCGACCCCACTTAGAGTGGGATAAGGGCTGGAGGATGATGATGGGTTATTTACTAAAATAAATAAATAACTAATATTATCAATGTGAAAGTCTGACTGTTATGTTTTCATGGTCAATCCGATGAAACAATATTGATGAAATTCAGCACAATTAATGGCTATATGCCGAGGTAGGTTTTTCTCTTTATATCCTGTAAATTAAAGAAATAGGTTATATATTAAGCTGTTTACATTACATCGAAACAGTTATTTTAATAAAGTTTTTATATGTTTCGGTTTTTGTTTGGTCGGCACAACATGTTATGAACATGTTGTCACATGATTTGGCTACGTATTTTACGACCGGCCGCCTGCCTGTCGTAAACTTATCTTAGTCGTATTTTACGACACCTCGATAAGAAAGAGGGTGGTCTATTCCACTTAACCGGATACCACTCGGTGAGTCAATTTACCTTAGTCGCCTTTTACGACACCTCGGTAAGACATGAGGGTGGTCTATTCTACTCAACCGGATTCCACACGGCGGGTGGACTTACCTTAGTCGCCTTTTACGACACCTCGGTAAGAAAAGTGGGTGCCACTATTCTATTCTGCCGGATACCACACTGCAGATACATATCCCTATACATTTTCTGGAATATGTTGAACCTGCCAATTCGCATTGGAGTAGCATGGTAAATAGGTCGCCTTCTTAAGGGAGAGAGAAGGCTTTGCCCAGAATAGGAGATATGTTACTATCTCCCGTTCTTTACTTACATAAATAATAAATAATTTTTTTTAATTGTACGTTACTTCATATAATATTACTTTTTCGTTTAAAATTTCAAATAAATGCCTTCAATGAATAAAAAGTTTCAAACAACTTGGAAAGACGAAATATTTACTTTTGCATCCTACCTGTTAGTGTGACTCACCATTCAGTTTTGGTAGTCCGTGCATGTATAATGACTATCGAAAAGTGTAAGTTACACTATTGTTATGCCTGAAAAACTCAAATAAAAATGTGAAATTTAAAAAAAAAATCAGCCGCAGACAGGCCTAGTTCTCATAAAAATATTTGTACTACTCTTAGGTATGGTAGTATATGTAATCCAGTCGCTAATCGCTTCAGGAACGGCGAGAAACGGACAAAAATACAAATATTAGTATCGCAGTATTCGACCTTTCAACTTAAAATTGACATATCTTTTTTATTTGTTGACCGATTGAAATAAATTATACCCTATATGTTAAGTGAGGCTTTCTTCTACATATAAGTGAAAACCGCGCTCAAATCGGATCAGCGGTTTCTGAGATTAGCGGGAACAAACGCACAGACATACAGACAAACAGACAAACAGAGAAACAGACAAAAATTTTAAAAACTATTGTTTCATGTTTAGAAGCGTGTTTTGAGACGACAAAACGAATTTTTTCGTAAAAATATCAAATTTACAGATTTTAACACCTCTACGATTTTATTATATGTATTGATAATTAAACAATATAAATTAAATAATATATTATAAATAATAAATTAAATAATTTTTTATAGAGGTTTTCTTCCTCGCAACCCGAAGGTCCCCGTTCCCATTGCTGGGCTTCCGGGTTTCGCCGACGGTGGCCGTAACCATGTCCAGCCAGACTTAGAGTAAGCCCAACTGGACCCGTCGCTCATTAGGGACTTCACCCCAACCCCCCCGGAGTCCCCGGCCCGTCCAGATTGCCCTCTGCTAATCAGAGGGACAACTGGATTGGCCACCCCTCAGTGGTCCGTTCGCCAAGACTAAGCTTGCCCAGGGTGCGCCACGAAGAGGCCGACCACTTTGGCACATACCTTACAACATACCTTAGTCGTATTTTACGACTCCTCGGTAAAAAAGAGGGTGGTCTATTTTACTCAACCGGTTACCACACGGTGGGTCTACTTACCTTAGTCGCCTTTTACGACACCTCGGTAAGAAAAGAGGGTGGTACTATTCTATTCTGCCGGATACCACACGGCGGATACATATCCCTATACATTTTCTGGAATATGTTGAACCTGCCAATTCGCATTGGAGTAGCATGGTAGATAGGTCGCCTTCTTAAGGGAGAGATAAGGCTTTCCCCTCTCCCACTCTTTACTTACATAAATAATAAATATATTTTTTTAATTGTACGTTACTTCATATAATATTACTTTTTCATTTCAAGTTTCAAATAAATGCCTTCAATGAATAAAAAGTTTCAAACAACTTGGAAAGACGAAATATTTACTTTTGCATCCTACCTGTTAGTGTGACTCACCATTCAGTTTTGGTAGCCCGTGAATGTATAATGACTATCGAAAAGTGTAAGTTACACTATTGTTATGCCTAAAAAACTCAAATAAAAATGAGAAATTTTTCAAAAAAAATCAGCTCCAGACAGGCCTAGTTCTCATAAAAATATTTGTACTACTCTTAGATATGGTAGTATATGTAATCCAGTCGCTAATCGCTTCAGGAACGGCGAGGAACGGAAAGAAATTCAAGTACCAGTATCATGGTATTCGACCTTTCAACTTAAAATTGACATATCTTTTTTATTTGCTGACCGATTGAAATAAATTATACCCTATATGTTGAGTGAGGCTTTCTGCTACATATAAGTGAAAACAGTTTTCAAATCGAATCAGCGGTTTCTGAGATTAGTGGGAACAACCGCACAGTGCCTAAAAAACTGGAATAAAAAATATGAAATTCTTCAAAAAAAATAAGCTTCAGACCGGCCTAGTTCTCATAAAAATATTTGTACTACTCTTAGATATGGTAGTATATGTTATCCAGTCGCTAATCGCTTCAGGAACGGCGAAAAACGGAAAAAAATGCAAATATTAGTATCGCAGTATTCGACCTTTCAACTTAAAATTGACATATCTTTTTTATTTGTTGACCGATTGAAATAAATTATACCCTATATGTTAAGTGAGGCTTCTATATATTAGTGAAAACCGCGTTCAAATCGGATCAGCGGTTTCTGAGATTAGCGGGAACAAACGCACAGACATACAGACAAACAGACAAACAGACAAACAGAGAAACAGACAAAAATTTTAAAAACTATTGTTTCATGTTTGGAAGCGTGTTTTGAGACGACAACACTATTTTTTCGTAAAAATATCAAATGTACAGATTTTAACACCTCTACGATTTTATTATATGTATTGATTTACTATAATTCTATTGCTAGTTCTAGCAATGGAATTATATTTGGATAACTAGAGTTACATTATTCCTTTTTAAAGTTGCTAATAGATTGGCTAACAGAATTATATGTGGGTAATTACGGTAACATTGATCTTATTAAAAGTTGCTAACAGAACAATCCATAGGATTGTAATAATAATAATAATAATAAAATACTTTATTGCACATAAGAGAAATAAAAACATGAAAGTTAAAATTAAACAAAAAGAAGTGCAAAGGCGGCCTTATCACTAATAGTGATCTCTTACAGGCTACCTAATTAAAGTTAAACTAAACACTAGAAATATAAATTAAGGTGCACAAAGTATTAATTTAATATATTCTAATAACTACACACTAATACAAAAAAAAAAGATTATATACCTAACAATATACTAAATGCAAACATATATAAACAATTATATATATATACACACATACATATACATATACATATATAAATACGTCATATACATACAAATACATTTCTCAATTGATATTAATCAAATATAATTATAATGAGAAATAATAATTTTTAAGACGATTTTTAAAAATGCTAACAGATTGTGCGTATCGAATATCTCTAGGAAGTTCGTTCCACAGCGTTACTGCCCTCACAGTAAATGACTCACCATAACAATGAGAGCGACAAAACGGAAATTTCAGCTTGTTATCACTCAGAGATCGGAATTTATAAGGAAGAAGGGAGTTGGTGCCAAGAAAGGTGAAGCGCTCTTTAAGATAAGGAGGAGTCTGGGGATGGAAAAGAAGAGTATAGAGAAGGGTTAGAAGATGAGTGTTGCGGCGTTGCCGTATAGTAAGCCATTTAAGTCGTACGCGATACTGAGTAATGTGATCGAATTTTTTGAGCCCGAAAATAAATCTTATAATAAGATTCTGTAAGCGCTCTAGCTTGTTGAGCAACTGCTGTGACAAATCTGGGTAACATGAATCGGCATAATCTAGTATAGGAAGTACAAGTGTATGAGCCAGAGAAATTTTAGTCTTGATAGGTAGAAGATTCTTCCATTTTCGTAATCTGCCAATTACTCCATATATTCTCCGACTTAAGTCAGAGATGTGGGGTGCCCAGGTGAGATTATTGTCAATGGTGATACCCAGATTTTTCACAGTGCTGCTTATTTCCAACTTGGTACCATCAAACATAATAGGCGAAAGTTGATTACAATTCAATTTGGAAAGTTGTTTATGGTTACCGATGAAAGTGATTTGTGACTTGCTAGGATTTACAGTCAATCCGTAGGACTCGCTCCAGGTACTGATCGCGCGAAGGTTAGAATTTATGAGATCAATAGCCTGAGCTATTTCATTAACAGATGTTGACGTATAAATCTGCAAGTCATCAGCGTACAAGTGATAGGATACGGAAAGAAGCTCAGTAACAGTGTTGATAAAGATAGAAAAGAGTAGAGGGGAGAGTACACCACCTTGAGGAACACCAGCACTGAGACGGCACTGCGTTGAAAATTTTTCTTCTATACGTATGGACTGTTTACGCCCAGAGAGATACGACTGAAACCATTCAATAGCGTTTGACGATATATTTATAGTTCTGAGAATTGCTAAAAGGATATCAAAGTCAACCGTATTGAAGGCATTGGAAAAATCTAACAATGCAAGAATAGTTACCTGCTGGGTATCGCATCCTTTTCTAATGTCGTCACATACCTTAATGAGGGCCGTAGCAGTGCTGTGTCCGGGGCGGAAACCGGATTGATAAGGACTCAGGATGTTATTTTTAGAAAGATGAAGAGAAAGTTGGTCATAAACTATACGTTCGAGAACTTTAGATAGAAAAGGAAGGATAGAGATTGGTCGATAATGTGAGAAATTTGTGGGATTAGAGGTTTTAGGTAAAGGGATGACATGCGCAAGGCGCCACACGTCGGGAAAGCTGTTAGAGGATAAAGAATAGTTGAAAATATGACAAAGAATAGGAAGCAAGCAGTCGAGCCCCAATAGAATCATCTTTCGACTAATTCCGTCACTACCAGTCGCGTCAGACTTTATGGCTAGAATTTGTTTTTTAACTTCCGCATCAGTTACAGGTATAAAGTGGAACAAATTAGAATTAGATAAGGGACGTGCGGAAAGAGCGTTCATAGTGTTAGCTTTAGTAACATGATCAAGCGGTGTAACATTCGTGAAATGCATATTGAGTGCGTCAAGATCAATATGACTATTCGAATATGTTGATTTTCGCTGCCGCCCAATGCCCATAGCATCAAGAAATTTCCAGACTTTGGCGGAATCTTTGTTATAAATGGATGAATGTATATAATTTCGTTGGGCATCTCTGCAAGTTTTGCTGCATCGATTCCGAAGTTTTTTGTATATAGCGTAATTTCCTTCAGTAGGGTTCATCTTATACTTCGATTTCGCAGTGTTGCGCTTCACCATGAGTGCCTTAATAGATTCTGTTAGCCATGGAGCCGGAAGATGCTTGAGCTTAATGGGACGGAGCGGAGCATATCTGTCAAACAATTCCGTCAGCAATGAATTAAAGATTATAAGTTTATCATTGACAGTCTGAGCATTAAAAATAACATTCCAATCGATCTGATTGAGATTATACATAAAATGATCTGTATTAAAATTATTAAAACTTCTTCGCATCACAACTGTAGGTTTCACCTTCGGTGGTCTAATTTTATATGACATGTAGATGAGATCGTGATACGAAAAAGCCTCAGCAGGGAGTTGTCCATGGGTTACAATTCGATCAGGTGACGAAACCATCATCAAATCCAACAAAGATGGCGAGCAATTAGGAGAAAAATGAGTAGCATTTGATGAGAGAATGTTAAGGTTAGTACTTTCGATGATGGATTTTAGTCGCCTAGCACGTCCATCGTCTTTAATAAGACAAGTGTTGAAGTCTCCCATGATAATAGCATGATCATATCTGGGCGCGTATTGTTCCAGAAGATCTTCAAACCTATCAAAGTAATTAATATGTAAAGACGGACTGTAAAATACCCCCATCAATACTTTTAACGTTCCGAAAAGAAGTTCAATAAAAATATGTTCAGATGTTTCTGCATATTGAGAGGGCGATTTATCTAATATTGAGAACGGGATATGGCTTCGGAGATATATAGCAACTCCTCCACCCCCTTTCCCAATTCGGTCATTCCTAACTAGATGGAACCCTGGCAATGAATATGATGTAGAGGGTAAGTTCGGCTTTAGGAAGGTTTCAGAAACAAGGATCGCATGTATGTTTTTAACGTCAAAAGAAGTCAGAAAGTCCGCATAATGCGCTGGTATACTTTTGAGGATTGTATGTGGATAACTAGAGATAATTTCTGATTTAAAGTGGCTCAATGTAAAATCAACAGAATTATAGGTTTATAACTAGATTTATAGCCTCATGAAAAGCTTTTTTTAGAGATGGGAGCCAACTACAAAATAGATTGCTTTAAAGAAACATAACTATTGTGACATAAGTTATATACATATATAAGCCTAAAGAATGATGCTCTGAACGGATAAAATAGGCTTAAATAGTTCTTATCGAGTTTAGTAAGTACGTGTAGGTTGATTCTATCGATGCAAACTACTAAATTAAGAGGGGTTTGTCATTTCTGTCCAACATATGAATAAAAACAACCACAAACATGTCTTTAAGTTGCCATTACACAACACAATGAATCAAAAATGGAAAAGGAAACTATATCTGCTAAATAAGTCAATTATCAATACTTTACCCAATAAAGCATCTTATAGTCGTATTGATTCTACATTCAAAAAGTCTAATTTCAGAACTTATTATAAACAAAATCCTTAAAAACTGTCTGTCCGTATGTAACCGATTATCTCATAATCTACTGAACCGATTTTAGTACAATTTTTACTAAACGGTATTACACTTCTTCCAAAAGGTTTCAGTAAATAGTACATTAGGATTTAACGTAAATTTTGTAAGAGGTCGCGCAGTTGTAAAAAAAGTCACCTGTAGCTTTAGTCGCGTGCGCCGTGTAAACCAAAAGAGATACATTAATGTAATGTACTAGATAATTTTAGATCTACAAAAATACTACAAAAAAGTCCGTGATAGTATGTCATTATCTCTTATGGTTAACCCACAATAACTTCTTTTATGTTTAAAATTGCTATTAAATTCACTTATACCTGGGCGAAGCCGCAAGCTCGGTTAGTTTAATATAATATCATTTTATATCACGATTGGCCCGTTGGCGCAATGGGTAGTACCCTACCTTCAGCTCCGAGGGTCGTGGTTTCGATTCCCGCCGAGTGCCAACAATTTCCACAAACAATTTGTTGGTTCTTCGAGCCTGGTTGTATATTTGTATTTAAAATTATATACAGCGTAAACTCCATATAACGTCACTCGATGTAACGCCAAACTCCCTAAAGCTTCGATATCACTTGACTTTGGTTGGTTTAGTTTGTTTCCCATGCAATGATACACTCTATATAGCATTGCACCCACTCTCAAAATTAGTAAAATTTGCGCAGCTGTGTACGTTTTTTTGTCGTTTTATTATCCTAGCCCGTAATAAACTTGACTGTCGGCATAACCCATACCGAACTTGCTAAGAAATCCGTGCTTTTGTTTACAAATTGGGATTGCATCTAAATGCAGCTAAGTTATTGGAAAAGTACTTACTTTTTTTGTCACCAAGATGCCTTAATATCGCAAGGTATAAAAAAAATATTAAAAAATATACAACTAAATTACGGGTGCAGCAAAAGACGTCACACAAAAATAATAGACTATACGCAATAGCGATCGAATAAGAATTGTTTTTTATTTCAAAATATGCACAGTCCCTTGAGGGTCGTTATATAGAGTTTGCACTGTATGTATATATTCACCAGTTATCTCTCACCCATAACACAAGTATTAAGTTACTTTGGGGACGGACGACCGTGTGTGTAAGTGTCCCATATATTTATTCTTATTATTATTTCTTGTTTCAGATGCCGTACGGACACTCGGTCATAACTATGCGTCACATTAACAGATTACAATTAAAAAATATATTTATATTTAAATTAATGTACTTAGTGCAATAATTGTTTCTATAAATTATTGATTAAAAATCAATTTATTTGTTAAAATTATTCAATATAATTTATCACTTAGTGGTTTTATATATTTAATTATAGACGCGATATTTCTTTACACATTTATGATTAATCTAAAGATATTTGAAAATAAAAATTGTTTTAGATATTCCAAAAACTTGACTAATTAATGAAAAAGTGAAACATTAATGAAGTGAAGTGATAAAAGTAACAAAATGACATGAAAACATTGTAATATAAAAAAATGCGAATTAACAGATAAGTGAGATTATTAATATACAAATGAAAATTGTAAAACCCCAAGTGTTTCAAAGTGTGAAAGAGTGATAAAATGCAATATTTATGAGTGACTGTTGCGAGCAGGGCTGTGGGATGTATACCACGTGGTACAGCCGCGGGGAAGGGGGGATGCACCACCACCAAATGGGGCAACTATACCATGGTCCCCCCATGATAAAGACTGAGGCGGGTGTGAATAGTGATTGTATGATGGCAGTGGATTATGCGCCACCAATTAAGGTAAGGATATTTAATCACTTTTCAACTTTCAATAGATATTAACAGATATTATTTATAGATCACCAACAAAATACATACTTCACATTAAAATTAAACATTAAACAACTTAAAATAAGTTGTATTTTAATGAAATTTTAACAATTTTCAAATTAAGTTACGACAACTGAGAGATATAATTTAAGTATAGTAATTTTATGTAATCGTTAAATTTAAACAAAAGAAAGAATTAATAGAAAAGAAAATTAATCAACCTGTAAGAAATAAAGAAAAATATATCGTCCTGCCCTTATCCCACTCTAAGTGGGATCGGCACAACATGTTATAAACATGTTGTCACATGATTTGGCTACGTATTTACGACCGGCCGCTTACCTGACATCAACTTACCTTAGTCGCCTTTTACGACACCTCGATAAGAAATGAGGTTGTCTATTCTACTCCGACGGATACCACAGGGCAGGTCGACTTACCTTAGCCGTATTTTTCGACACCTCAGTAAGAAATGAAAGTGGTTCACTCTACTTAATCGGATAATATACGGTGATTTAACTTACCTTACACGCCTTTTGCGACAACTCAGTAAAAAAGAGGATGGTCTAATCTATTCCGCCGAATACCACACAGCGGGTCAAACATACCTTAGTCGCCTTTTGCGATACCTCGGTAAGAAATGAGGATTGTCTAAAGTTAAAATCGCAAACATAGAAGCAATCATGATTACAATGAATATCTGGTCATTTTATAATCACCACGCGATAATAATCATCATCTTCCTGCCCTTATCCCACTTTAAGTGGGGTCGGCACAACATGTTATAAACATGCTGTCACATGATTTGGCTGCGTTTTTACGACCAGCCGCCTGCCTAACGTCAACTTACCTCTGTCGTATTTTACGACACCTCGGTGAAAAAGGTGGTCTATTCTACTAAACCGGATACCACACGGTGGGTCATCTTCCCTTAGTCGCCTTTTACGACACCTCGGTAAGAAATGAGGTTGGTCTATTCTACTCAGCCGGATGCCACACAGCGGGTCGACTTACCTTAGTCGCCTTTTACGACACCTCGGTAAGAAAAGAGGGTGGTACTATTCTATTCAGCCGGATACCACACGGCGTCACGCGATAATAATCTTAACCTTATTAAAAATTAAACCTTTTTCATTTGCTATTACGCGTTCAATTATTTGATAGGATTTGCAAGAATATTTATAAAACATCGTTATGAGTGAATATTTAAAATATATAGCATTTAATTAATTAGTACATATAAGGCTCGAATAACGCTGTATGAACACGGCCCTAATTACAAAGTAGCTAAACAGAATTTGCACCAATCAATAAGCGAATACCATGACGTATCTGCAGCAAGAAATCAGCAACTATTACGTATTGGTTTTTTCTAAAGACCTTTTTCTCTTGCAGACTAGAATTTTTATTCCGGGAAAAACTCGCGAAGCACACAGTGTAAAAAACGGTGGTTTTTTTTAATGCATTCGCTGTATCCACGCGTAAGGCTCTGCGTACATTACAATCTATATTAATATATAAAGCTGAAGAGTTTGTTTGTTTGAACACCCTAATATCAGGGACTAATGGACTGATTTTTATTTACAACAATGCACATATTGTGTCTCTAGCTTCCAAGCTAGCATAAAGTGAATTTAAAATTAAACTAAAAAGAACATTTTCAAGTTATTGATTGGCAGTAAAAACGGAAAGAAAATACTAAAATTACGGCCGTGTGTTTTTGCATGAGGATGTGTGTAGTGAGTGTGTGTCTTATAATAAGTGACTTGCATGTAGGTAAGGTATGAGTGAATGTTGTGTGTGATTGTGTGTATTTGAGTGTTTTAAATAAGAGTTAAAACAATATTTTCAGTTATCATAGCCCATTTGTATTAACTATGAGTTAATTTTATTTATAGCAATATGATTTGAAAAAATATTTAAATGTAAGATAGTCCATTTATTGAGGAAGACTGTAGACTATATAACATCACGGTAAGATGAATAGGAGAGGAGCAGCAATAAAAAATATTATGATAATAGCAAAATTTCAAACTTTTCTTGTGCTCGCTAAGAAAACGGTGAAAGTTTTTTAAAAATTATGTATTACAAAACTGTTCTCCTCGAAAAGTTCTAAAGAAAAGTCCGGAACAGCATATGTTTTGTTTTTAAGGTTAACTCACTTTAACCATTTTTATGGTTCCGTGTGGTATCCGGCTGAATAGAATAGTACCACCCTCATTTCTTACCGAGGTGTCGTAAAAGGCGACTAAGGTAAGTTGACCCACCGTGTGGTATCCGGTTTAGTAGAATAGACCACCCTCTTTCTTACCGAGGTGTCGTAAAGTACGACATTGGTAAGTTGATGTCAGGCAGGCGGCCCGTCGTAAAAACGCAGCCAAATCATATGATAGCATGTTTATTACATGTTGTGCCGACCCCACTAGAGTGGGAAAAGGGCAGGAAGATGATGAACCATTTTTATGGTTATCAAAATATTATATTACGGTTTTAATCTTTCCAAGCGGGCGGAGCCGCTGGCGATTGCTAGTACTCTATATAGATGTATAGTATTTATATAGGAATATTAATGTATAGGGTCACCAAATATCAATTCTTCTTATATTATAAGGCCGTAAGTTTGTGAGTATGTATGTGTGTTTATACTGCTTTGTATAGTTTGAAATAATGTTTATATTTCAAACATCTACCTACACTTATTATAAAACAAAGCCCCTAAGAGCTTTACAGACAGATGTCTGTATGTGAGCAATTTTCTCAAAATCTACTGAACGGATTTATGACCGTTTTTTACAAAAAGGTATCACAATTTTGCGGGAAGGTTTAAGTTAATAGAACATTCTGGGGAAAAATCAATTTGGATGAAACTTTCACTGGAAAATAGAGGACGTTAAGGAGCATCACTGTCTACTAGACTAGACTACAGAAACGTTTAAATAAAGTATAAGAGATATACTTATACGTAAAGCATATTACAAAATTGAAGATTAGTTGGATGATAAAAATGCCTGAATTTGAAAAGCCTTTTAGATTCATACAGGACTGCGGTTTAATAATTTAAAATGTTTAAAAGATTGACCGTCCAGTTTCTTACTGGTTCTTCTCGGTAAGAGGAACATTCCGAACCAGTTGTAGCTTCATTAATCATATTCATCCTAGATGATTCAAAAGTGCTCAAAAGAGCTTATTTGAATAAAGATTATTTTGATTTCATTTGATCATATAGTCTACTTTTTAGATGGGAAAAATCTCTCTCCACTCTCCGTTTTTGGAAAGAGGAGGTGTAGTTAATCCTATCATTTACCGATGTGGATTGGTAGGTTACACATATCTCCAAATTATTTAGAGATTCAGGTTTCCTCACGATGAATTCCTTCATTAAAAAGCGTGTGATAAATTGCTTATTAGACACATTATTTTTAACAGAAAAACTTATTGGCTGCCCAGTTTTCAAACCCGTGTACCTTCGAAAGAGTCACACGATCTCACATCTATGTTAAGCTAATGATTGCTTTAAATTATCTTGAATATATCTCGCTTATTGCGTCAAGCTTTATGCTGCATTCGCGCGGATATCTCACATAGCTTCTTCCATTAATGGGACAGATCCGTCCTCCGTTGATACAGTAAGCAAAAACTGCTATTGTAAATCCATCTTAGACCAATTATTTAGGGCAAAAAATGTTATATACTACCATAGAGTTATTATACTAGAGTAGAAAAGTCAGCCTAACATGCATCCATCGAACTAAAACTGAAAACAAATCATCTACCTATACTTAGGAGGAAAACTCAGTTCAGCGGCCTACGGTCCGAAATATAGCATAGTTTACAGACGTCGAAACAGCAAAACTTGTTTATTTTACTTACTTCCATAGCATTATGTCTTATGGAATATTGTTATAGAGTAAATGCGCGGACATTGAAAATTTTTTGTACTACATTTTAATTTAAGTCCGTGCGTGGGAGAAGTTTAAGGAAATAAGTATTCTTACATTGGCTTCACAGCATATTTTTAGCAATTTAATTTTTGTTCATAATATAAAGTGATATAGTATAACAGACAAAGTAAAAACTGACATGAGCTTGCGGCTTCTGCTTTGCACCTTGCAAAAGTACGTAAGTCGTTTGTGGGTTTGAGTTAAGAGTCTATACTCGTAGTATAATTTTCCAATCAATTTTAGCTTTGTTATTGCAGCAGTTTAAAAGCTCTATTAAAAAGAAGCTGATACGGAAAACCTACTATACTGTTGAGGATTATTTAGATGATAAGAATCCGTGGATACAGCTACTCTTCGACCACGTACAAGAAAAAGTCCTAAATACATTAAAAAAAAGTTTTTACCAGCTCAGAATGTAACACACAAAATTAGTCAGTAACTTTATTATATTCAGATACCAAAAAACACATATTCACATGCATTCTTCTTGAAGCGATGAAAACAGGATTTGCTAAAATTCACGTAGACGAAGTCGCAGCTCATTATATAGGCTTAAATTATATATTATTAAATAAACGGCTCCAACGATTTTTATGAAATTGAGCATGTCGAAGCTTTTGGGGGGAAAAATCAATAAAGCTGGGTTTTATTCAGAAAAAATGTTGTTTTATCCCTGTTTTTGAAAAAACTGCTTTAATTTTATGAGAAAGCAAAGGATAATTTCCCTGTCAATTACCAAGTCGTAATAGCTTAACTGAGTAATAATAATAGCTAATAGTGTTATAGCGTAATAGCTTAACTTAGCTCTCGAATACAGAATACTAGGATCGATCTATGATAAATTCTTTTTTATATATTTTTTTTATTGCATTACTTTATTTTATTTATTTGTACTTAAATTATATATAAAAATGTACAAGTTATATCTTTATATTTAATTTAAGTATATTTTTAGAAACGGCTCCAACGATTTTTATGAAATTGGGCATGTAGAAGATTTTGGAGGGGAAAAAGCTAAGCTAAGTTAGCTAAGTTTTATTCAGAAAAAATGTTGTTTTATCCCTATTTTTGAAAAAACTGCTATAATATAAGAAAGAAAAGGATAATTTCCCTGTCAATTACCGAGTCGTGATAGCTTAATTAAGTAACGGGCTCTCGAATATAGAACACTAGGATCGACCCCTGATAAATTCTTTTTTTATATATTTTTTTAATTGTATTTTTTTTTACTAAACAATATTACCAAGCAAGACTCGATCACCCAGGTGCTTAAAACATATACAAGCAAATAATTAACAAAGAAAACTTGCAAGAGACGTATATAAATTTATTTAAAAGCGATACATCCTTAACAGAAGCAATCGGCATTTTTGCACGGATCTGAACCCGTTATCTGGGAGTAATTTAATTACACCGGTAATGTTGGCTTGTAATTCACCGTTCAGTAAACATACTGTAAGAACTGCCAGCGTTTTTCTCTGATTTAACTTTATTATATGCCTTCATGATTCTAATTTTAAGGACTGTCTTTAAGTAATTTATAGAATTAGGCGTTACTTTGCAGAGATCCGTAATACAAAAGTAATAATAAAATTATTTTGCTATAATCCGCGATGAAGGAAAATAGAAAATATATATAATGCTAAATGTAGAGTGGACAATCCGTTTTCATACCTGATACATGCAATTCGTAAAAACACATCCACAAACCTCCACCACCGCCACCACAATACACAAGCACTATATACGTTCACTATTACAAACTCAACAATCGTTTCGCCCCACAACCGAAGCATCATCAGGAGATAGACTCCACGACCAAAATCGCAAAGCTTGCTTGCTTTGCGATTTTGGTCGTCGCGGATTATTGCAAAATAATTCTATTATTACTTTTGTTTAAGGACTGGTTCAAATCTTGCAGAGTATTCCTGGATATCCTAATTCATATACAACAATAGTCATTATCATCTTCCTACCCTTAATCCACTCTAAGTGGGGTCGGTGCAACATGTTAAAAACACAATGTAACATGATTTGGCTACGTATTTTAGGCACACTGCATGCCTGACGTCAATGTATCTTAGTTATATTTTACAACACCTCGGTAAGAAACAGGGTGGTCTATTTTACGAAACCTGGATACCACACGTTGGGTAAACTTACCTTAGTCGCCTTTACCACACCTCGGTAAGAAATGAGGTTGGTCTATTGTACTCGACCGAATCCCACAAGTAACACTTTCCAACAGTGAAAGAATTTCTGAAATCGGTCGAGTACTTTTTGTGTGAAAACATTACAAACATACATACAATTTTTTCCTCTTTATAATATTAGTATAAATATCACTGTCCGACAAGACGATAATCTCATAAGAGCTGAAAAAGAAAAATTGACTGAATGTTTAGACCTAGCTCATGAGATTACCGCCATGTGGAATATTGACTCAACAATAATTGTTGATAAGAAAGCTCAGAGTCCCTAACCGGGCGATGGAACGAGCTATGCTTGGAGTATCTCTACGTGATCAAATCAGAAATGAGGAGATCCGTAGAAGAACCAAAGTGACGGACATAGCTCAACGGGTCGCGAAGCTGAAGTGGCAATAGGCACATAGTTCGATGAACCGATGGACGTTGGGGTCTCAAGGTGCTAGAGTGGCGACCCCGCACCGGAAAACGCAGTGTAGGCAGACCCCCCACCAGATGGACAGACGACCTCAAAAAGGTCGCGGGGAGCCGCTGGATCCAGGCGGCACAAGATCGTGTGGCGCGGAATTCTATGGCAGAGACCTATGTCCAACCGTGGACGGCTATTGGTTAATGAGAGAGAGAGAATAATTGTTCTAATTGTCGTTTCAGTTAAAGTTCTTATCAAAGAGGTGAAAAGAGCCTTGACGACATCTGAAGAGAATTTCGGTTAGTTGTAGGATCGAGGATCCTAAAGGCTTTTACAGCGTCACTGGGCGGGACGGGCGAGCGCAGAGGCATCGTCGAGGTTGCGAAATGCGGAGAGTAGAGCGCAGAAGCTCTACTAGTGTAGGAGAACGTTGTTCTAAGGGTGCCTCTTGTGAGGCCGGACCACGGCTTATGACGATGTGCAGTGGAGGGCTGATGGTTTGACTTTGATTAGTCATTAAGACGTCGGAAGTATGGCAAGAAGCCACGAAATTGAGTATTAAAGCTGTTGTATTAGTAGCATCAATTTCTTTATACATTTTTATATTGAAACCAAGTTTGCTTAACCACCTTATTGGTACTAAAGTTAAAAAAGTAAGACATCTCACTTCAAACTCCGTTACATCCAAATTACATTTCATTTAAAGATCAATAATGTCAACATCGATTTTCCCCTCACCATTACCGTTAAACGGCAACAATTATTTTAATCTAAGTCAAATTTAAGAAGAAATCATCTTAGGAGCTATGCATCGGTTGCTCACCCGTGCCTTGGCCAAGTGATGGCAAAAAATCCAAACAACTCGTTTTTTAACTTTAACGCACGGCTGCCTTCAATTCTCTACGGCTTGACAACAGCGATAACGTCTATCCTAAATAACAACCTGGTAAGCAACTTAAAGGGACATGAAAAAGGGGGGAAGGGTAATAAATAAAGGGTCTATTAACAGCAAATGCTGGAGTATTGGTAGTGCTTCAAATAGGTGTGGTTGTGAAATATCATATGTAATGCTACAAAATATATAATGCTGGAGTATAGCTCTGTCTATCACCTACTAAATTTAAGCTTTGAATTTTTTGTATAAAACCTGTTTTGTAATACTATTATAATTATAATATGTATTTTTTATTTCTAATTGCAAGCCAAGTACATACCTTTGGTCCATACGCAGCCATGATTGTACTTAAAAGCTCAAATAACAAGTATTTGCTGGTTTTAATTCTAATCAGACACTTATAAGTTTCTTACTAAGGTACAATAAAATTCACTTACAAATTTTCATGATGGTATAATCCACGATGAATTCATTGTAAAATTACTATAAAAATCTGACAGCTAGGTAACGTGTATAAAGTTCTATAAATTATTATATTTTTTCTCTAAAATGTTAATAAATTGATTGATATTAACAATCCAGCACATTATTGGAAAACGTTGTGATGTGGTCTCTATTTACTTGGAAAGTTCCCGTAGAATGTACAACCTGTTTATTCTTATTGTAGCAGTGTAGTGTGAAAGATCCAAGACATAACTGTAAAATAAAAAAAAGGTCTTTGTCTTTATTATTCAAAAGACTTGAAAATTATTTTCTTTCAGATTTATAATATAATTATGCCGAACATTAAGTAAATTTATTCATTTTTTTAGACTGAGGTCCATTGCGACAATTTAATTTTTAAACTTGTTCTGGTTCGTTATGTCAATTATAAATATTTGCAGACATCAAAAACCAAATAAAGATATATAATTAATAATAAATCAGTTATTGTTGTCACTTGTTCGGTTTTAAATTAAGATATTATTAAAATTTTTAAATAATATTGATTTTAATTTATAATAATTATTTTATTTCTGTAGTTAATTCAGTTTTATTAAAGCCAAAATTTAAAAATTTAATAAAGGTATATCATTTATAAAGTATTCAATTGTTTTGTCTCTTATTTATTTACTAAAGGGCTTAATAATAATATTTTATAACAGTATTGAATAATTAATAGAATTAGGCGTTAGATACTTTACGAAATTCCTTAGTACAAAATTAATGATAATATTATTTTGTTTAATTCTTATTTTTCGGAAAATATTGCATTCAATTCAGTTGTCACTTGTTTATTAGTTATTTAATAATTTTACTTGTTATTTTTGTCACTTATTCGGTTCTTAATTAAGATAGCTAGGCGGCAATTATTTTTTCCATTGCGTTTTAACTTTTATATTTTTTCCGTTGCTTCCTATTGGGTCCGTGCGCTGCGGTTGCGGTCATAAAAACGGTCACGTCAGTACTACGTGGACAATCATATAGTTATCTGTTGATTTAACAACTTGCACGGTGAATGACCAGATCCATTCACGTCTGGTGAATGGGTGATCGATTGATGATCACCGTATTAAAGTTCAAATAGGGATAGAAATTATTATTCATTCACTAATGGAGGAGGAGGAAAGGTTGAGTTTCTCTCCGGTTCTTCTCGGTAAGAGTAACATTCCGGACCTGTTAATTAGTTAGTTAGTTTCATTGACGTTTCATCCTTGACGGCATTCAAAAGTGCTCGAAAGAGCTCATTTGATTAAAAATTATTTTGATTTGATTACATTTGATATGAGAAATTCATAATAATTTACAAGAAATTTAATATTTTATTTTACGTTACGTTATAAGAAAATACAGCTACTAGATGCATGTGGTACGCTGATTGGTATCCTGCTGAGTAGAATAGGCCACCCTCATTTTCTACAAATTTTCTTTCTTCCTTTTTTGTAAATTATTGAAATTTATTAATAACTACTTAACACAAAATAATATAAAATATTATTTTTGCTATAATTCGCGATAAAAAAAGATTAATTGCGATTTAAAAAGGTTTTATCTCGGATTATAGCAAAGTAATATTTTCATACTTTTGTATTATGTACAGAGTAACGACTAATTCTTTAAATTATGATTACTGAGATTCAAATTCAAGATATCCTTTTAAAAATTGGCTTTAAAATACTACCCTCATTTCTAACCGAGGTGTCGTAAAAGGCGACTAACTTGACGTCAGGCAGGCGGCCGGTCGTAAAATACCTAGCATAATTTTTTACTCTGTATTTAAAACATGTTGTACCGACCCCACTTTGAGTGAGATAATTTGGGCAGGAAGATGTTTTTTTTTTTAATAATCAAATATGCTTATCTTATCTAGGGCATAACTGGTTACGACTATAAGCAAAGCTTTCTTATTATTTACGTAATCTTCGATTATAAATAGCTGTTACCACTAAGCGACTGAGGTCGGAATGTCTTGAATAGATTGACGAAAGTAAAGCTAACAAAAGTAATGAGAATATTACTTTGCTATAATCCGCGATAAAAAATCAAAATATTCTTTATTCAAATAAACTTGTAAACAAGTGCTTTTGAATCGTCAACTCTACTGCTGGTTCGGAAAGCTGTTCCTACCGAGAAGAGCCAGCAAGAAACTCGGCGGTTGCTCTTTTAAAAATATAATTCTTAATACTATTTACATTAAGTTGTTACTGTCTTGTACAGGTTCAAAGAGAGCTATATCCACACATTCTTATCTTCTAAATAATCTTCAAGAGTATAGTAGGCTTTCTGTATCAGCCTCTTTTTAACAGTGCTTTTAAACTGCTGTAATGGCAAAGCTAAAATTGATTACGGAATTTTATTATAGAAAACTTATACCAAAACCCACAAACGACTTACGTACTCTTGCAATGCGCAAAGCAGGAGCCGCAAGCTTATGTCGGTTCCTGCTTTGTCTATTGTATACATCACCTATTGTTTTATAATTCTATAAAAGCAATATAGCTAAGTAATATTCTCATTACTTTTGTATTATGAACCTCCGCAAAGTAGTGCCAAATTCTATAAATTATTTGAAAGTAAATCTTACATTTCAATTATGCGAATCAATCAACGCGTTTCGAAATGACCAGAAACCAAAAAAAAATCAATCGCGTCCAAAAATAGCATTTTTCCATCGCTCCTTGTCAATTTGATTCGAGAATTCAAATAAAACCGATTCACGATTTTCTATTCATTATAGAATACAGAATTTTTGAGATTTAGTGGAAAACGAATTGCTTATACAATTTTTATTTTTATTTCTATTTATAAACGCCAAATTTCCATGAATTCATGACTGAATCTATTTAACTTTTTGCCAGGGATTTTAACAAATAGTGTCATAATAACTGTTAGAAGCGACTGATAAAAGAAACTGTTTTATTAAGACTCGTGACAAGTTTATTTTTAACCTTTTTTTCATAGAATGATGGTATTTCAATCTATTTTAAGAATTGGCTTTTTATGTATCAACCGTTTTGTGTTTAAGGAATTTTACCAAAATTTATATTTTATGTTAAATAGCGATGTATATAATTCCATTTTTAGTGAATGAATAATCATTAGGCCCGCCATAATTTTATGTTAATCGCAGGCGCAGTAATTCTTGTATAATTCGACTGTTTACAACATCAGATATTTGTATAAAACAAGTTGTGTCAATTAATTCATCCCACCATTGTTTTTGTGGAATGCATATAGTTTTTTTTTTGTTTTTTTTTCGCTGATGAGAGAATTTACGAAATTCTTCATCTATCTATATCCACTATGCAATATAAATAAATAAATATATGGGACACTTACACACACGGTCGTCCGTCCCCAAAGTAAGTAACTTAATACTTGTGTTATGGGTGACAGACAACTGGTGAATATATACTTATATTTTTTTTTAAATATATACTTAAATACAAATATACACCCAAGCTCGAAGAGCCAACAGATCCTTTTACAGAAAATGTTGGCCCTCGGCGGGAATCGAACCCGCGTCCCGCGGAGCTGAAGGCAGGGTCACTACCCACTACGCCAACGGGCCAGTCAAATATGTAAGACATGTCAATATATCTATAATTATATATGTAACTGAAGAGTTTGTTTGTTTGAACGCGCTAATCTCAGGAACTACTGGACCGATTTGAAAAATTCTTTCACTGTAAGATAATCTACTTACCAAGAAAGGCGTAGTGTCACGCTAAGATGAATGGAAGAGGAGCAGCAATAAAAAATATAAGTTATTCAAAAATGATGTATCACAAAATTATTCCCCTCAAAAAGTTCTAAGTAAAAGTCTGCGACAGCATATGTCTAGCCTCTAAGGTTAACCCACTTTAACTATTTTTATAGTTATCAAAATACTATATTACGGTTTTTTCTACGCGGGCGGAGCCGCTGGCAATTGCTAGTAATATATAAAAATACAATAATTGAATTACTGCCTAAGTTTTAAAACCATTAGTAATTTATAAAATTAGGCGTTACTTTGCGGAAGTCAAACAAAAGCTTAAAAGTAGCTCGTTTATGTCTTCTTTTTTACAACGTAATGAAATAATGATTTAGCGTATTTAGACATTTAAGTTCACATCAATGAAGTGGCGGCTGGTACTTGTAGTTCAGGTTGTGCGTTCTCCTTCTCTTATCCCACACTAAGTTGGGTCGGCACGACAGGTTTTAAAAATGTTGTCACATGAATTGGCTAGGTATTTTACAACCGGCCACCTGCCTGACGTCAACTTATCTTAACGGCCTTTTGCGACACTTCGCTAAGAAATAAGGTTGGTTTATTCTACTCAGACGCATACCACACAGCGGGTCGACTTACTTAAGTCGCCTTTTTTGAGACCTCGGTAAGAAATGAGGGTAGTCTATTCTATCAGCCGGATGCCACACGCCGGTTGTTCAGGGTGTATTATATAATATAGCTTTTACACAAAACTTCGTTTGCATGGACTGTTTTCGCGTCATGGGTTGATAAAAGATGGCGCAATGTCATCCTATTCCTGTAGAATTAATAGGATTTCTATAGTCTATATATTACTCCGGTGTATAAGGAATAATTGGAAAATATTGGTTCAGTGGATTCGCCGTGAATGAGTAACAAACATACATCCATACTCACATACTTTCGTATTTATAATATTAAGGATAGGGCTTATAGATTTGTCAATTGGCATTGAGAATGGACGTAATTTATACGTATCCGTAAGTGTGTTAGACTTCATATTTTCTATTTTTTTCGTCTAATTTTAGTTATAGTATTATTGTACGTTTGTCACGTTATAAGCACACTGTGACGACCTTTAATTAGTAAAAAAAGTAAGCATCCTGTTGCTCCCACTGCTGAGAATAGGTCTCTTCTCTCCGTTTTTGGAGAGAAGGTTTGGAGCTAAGACCTACCACGCCGCTCCAATGCGGATTGGTAGGTTATACATATCTCCAGAAATCTTCAGAGATATGCAGGTATCACGATGTTTTCCTTCACCGAAAAGCGCGTGATTGCAATTAACAATTAGATAATAAGTTTTAGCAGAAAAACTCATTGGTGTCCGCCCGGGTTTGAACCCGTGACCTCCTCGAAAGAGTCGCACGGTGTTACCGCCGGGCTACCACAGCTATTGCTACAGCTACACTACCTTTAATTAGATTTATATGTCATTAGCAACACTAGGATATATAACCATGTTACTTTAGTTACACGTTTAATTCGGTTGGTTCTATGAAATAAATAAATAAATTTCCTGTGAATGGCGAATAAAGAATTCTTCCTTTTGTACCAAACAAAAAACTAAAATTATTCTCATTTCGTCCCAACGTTAAAAATATCCGGAAGCTAAACAAGCGAGGATAAATTCGCCTCATCCTTCGGGACGCGGGAAATGATCGGGGCTAACGACATCTCGCTGCCGCGTCATTAATCAACTGCACACACGGGGATGCGCGCGAACACTACGAACTACGTATGTGACAAAATTTCTAGATCTGTCATAATTTTATTCTAGAACTGAAATATCGTATTATCCCATTGCTGGACAAGGAAACAAAATCAAAATTTTATTTATACTCTTTCCTTTTTTGGAAAGAAGGGCTGGAATAGTTGTAAAGTAGTTGTAGAGGAAAAACACCTCATTGATAATCTGTAACAATTAATAATGTTTTTCTTTAATGGCTACGTATATATTGTTATAATACATATATTATTATACTATCATTTTTATGTATTATCTAATTTTTATTCTTATCTATTTATTTATTTCTCATTTGCTACAGTTTATTGTGCTATGTATGCAGTGCTGCTGCCCACTATCGGTCTGGGAGCATTTAGGTCACCTATATGAATGGTTATACCGCCATTGGTCGGTCGCCAGAGCCTCGTTGGTTAATCTGCAGGGTGCACCGCGTGCAAGTGAGATTGACAATTGAGGAGACTGATTGACGAACCTCCTCCTTACACCCGTACATTGTCACACCTAAACAACGACATTGTCACACGTAAATAACGAGAACGATTTTGATAAAAATTGAGATGACTTGTATACTGATAAAAACATGGAATAAAATGTAAAGTAAATATACCGGTGTTAAACAAAGCGTACTTAAATTATTATTAAATGCAGACAAACGGATAACTTATTTTCTAAAGACATACAGGTTTCATCAACATGGTAATTTATTTATTTACAAATTAATGATGCGATAAGCAAAAACTAACAATTAGGCATTATCTTAAATCGATATATTTATTGAAATATTAGCAAAATCTATATTTTCGGTCAATTGGAATCAATTGAACACAAATTATGAGATAATTAAAAAAATAAATTAAATAAAGTTAAATTAGGAAATTGTTAGTAAGGTAATTTTCTTATTCATAACGTTTGATATTTGCGTACCAACTTTTTCTTAGCTATAAATTGTCTCACTTCGTAGGTTAACTGGCAGAGATCTCTGTCATAGGGATAAGTTGACCTTTGTACACTTTTTTACCAATAATGTTTTTTTTCCAATATTTTTTATGACACATAAATAAATAAAAGCGGAGATCACTTACTTCGTTATACTTCACCGGAGTATCATAAAGACATCAAGATCTACCGCTGTGATGATTCGCCATCGGAATGTTGAGGAAAACCGTTTCACGGATTTGCGAGTAACTAATTGTCTTTGACAGATTATAAGTTGGAAAAATTGCGGGCTACGGATATTTGGTTTGATGCACGTGCAAAAACCTGTGATAGTCCAGCGGTGAGATCTTGCTAATCTATCGAATCACGGGTTCAAACCCTGGACAGGCGCCAATGAGTTTTTATGATAAAACTTATGTATCTAATTGAATATAGATATTGTTCGACCCTGTACAAGATAGAAACGATTAAATGTAACTAGTATTAAGAATTGTATTTTTAAAAGAGCTACCGCCGAGTTTCTTGCTAGCTCTTCTCGGTAGGAACAGCTTTCCGAACCAGCAGTAGAGTTGACGATTCAAAAGCACTTGTTTAAAAGTTTATTTGAATAAAGAATACTTTGAATTTGAATTTTGAATTTGAATTGCAATTTATCACACACTTTTCGGTGAAGGAAATTATTGTGAGGAAACTTGCATATCTCTAGAAAATTCAAGGGATATGTGTAACCTACCAATCCGCATTGGGGCAGCGTGGTAGGGTCTTAGCTCCAATCCTTCTCTCTACAAAGAAGAGAGGAGGCTTATGGCCAGTGGGATAGTAACAGACCGATAGTTTTTTTTTACTTTACATGCAAAATAAAATGTGGAAACTTGTATTGGTAGAATCAAATTAATATTTATTCAGATAAGCTTCTGCAAGTACATTTTAATAATCAAAAATCAATAAGATTAATGAAGCTACAACTGGTTCGGAATATTGCTCTAACCGAGAAAAATTAGCAAGAAACTGGGCTGTCAATCTTGTTATCATTAATTCACATATTAAAGCTGCAGTGCTATACAAAGCTGGATGTATATTCAAATCCAAGCATCCATTTATTAAAAGCTTTTATTCAATTTTTTTTACGGCAAATCCGACGAACCGCCTTTAAATTTGGCACAATTATTCCCTAGTGACCAGAGTAACATATAGGCTATAGAAATCCTGTTAATTCCAGGAATAGGATGATATTGAAAAGCGTCATCTATTATCAACCTATCACGAGACAACAGTCCACGCAAACGAAGTTGCGGGTAAAAGCTAGTCTATATTAATATTATAAAGAGGAAAAATTTGTATGTATGTTTGTAATGTTTTCACACAAAAACTACTGAACCGATTTCAAAAATTCTTTCACCATTGGAAAGCTACAAAATAGGGATCCATAAAAATGTAATAAGGTGTAAAAAAATTAAATTTACGTAACACCGCGGGGTATTAGACGTCTATAAAAGTAGAACAAAGACTTTGTTCTCATACTAGTAATACGCTATCAAAGCAACGTTCGTTTTAAAACTCCATTCATCGCGTCGTGAACAGTCAGACTTCATTTATCAGGGTTGAGACGTTGTGTCGACCCCGTGAGACACACATATTAATGGAGGTTGCGGCGTGCGGTTGAAAGAACAGCGTTTGTCTCTTATATTAATTGTTGGGAGTTGGAAAGATAAAGATGCTCGCGAGATAAACCATTTATGACGCTGTATAAGTTAGCAATTTTTGTATTTAGACCAGTGTTTTCTAACGCCCACACCCCACAGTGGGACTATGTATTTATTACGCCATTAACTTACATACAATATTTTCCGATTTAAAAAAAAAAATATTTTCGAATTGACTCATACTGCTAGCCCTTACGGCTTTAATAGCGTCACCGGGCGGGACGGGCGAGCGTAGAAGCATCGAAGAGGTTGCGAAATAAGGAGAATAAGACGCAAAAGCTCTACTAGCGTCGGGGAACGTCGTCCTAAGGGTTACTCCTGTGAAGCCGGACTTCAGCTCAGGGCGACATGTAGTGGAAGGCTGATGGTATAACTTTGATTAGTCATTACGACGACGGAAGGGTGGCAAAAAGCCATGACCAACCGATGTCAGAAATCTGGGACCTCGTCTTCGCCGGCGAAGACGCTGTGTGTGTATTACGTGTTTCTGTGTTTGCGATCGTTATTTGATCGTCAGGTTCATATAGGACGCTTTTTGGACGCCTAAATTTTCGGTGGTCAGACGTAATTGGGATTTAGGTGGAAGTAAGTGAAATGACAGGGTTAGGGTGTACGTCAGATTTCTCGAAGTAAGACTTCGAAAAAGTTTTAAGAGGTGAGTAATGGTAGGGAGGTCGAGGTCTCTATGGAGGTCAACGTTCCGCATGAACCACGGACAACCAGTGGCTGTCCGCATAAATCGGTTCTGCAAATTTGTTTGTCTGATTGCTTATTAGACTAATACTGGATGCCGTATGGTATCCGGCCGAATAGAATAGACCACCCTCTTTCTTACCGAGGTGTTGTAAATGGCGACTAATGTAAGTTGAACCGCCGTCTGGCATCCGGCTGAGTAGAATAGACCATATTCATTTCTTATTGAGATGTCGTTAAAGGCGACTAAGGTAAGTTGATCCGCCGTGTAGCATCCGGTTGATTAGAATAGACATCCCTCATTTATTTTCGAGGTGTCATAAAAGGCGACTAAGGTGAGTTGACCCGCCGTGTGGCATCCGGTTGAGTAGAATAGACCTCCCTCATTTCTTATCGAGGTGTCATAAAAGGCGACTAAGGTAAGTTCATGACAGGCGGCCGGTCTGAAATATCTAGCCAAATTATGTGACAACATGTTTATAACATGCTGTGCTTTAGAGTGGGATAAGGGCAGGAGAATGTAAATAATATTACCTTAATTAGCTTTTGAATACTCAGGAATTATAAAACGACCACCATTTTTAGTTTTATTAACATATCCAATAATTATTATGGACATATTATTTATAATATATCTTTCCTTGGAATCCGGGCTTTAACAGATTTTTCTTTTCCATATACATTGGTATTTATCATAATATTTGCAATGATTTTTATTAATTTTCCATATTTTACAGCCTATTAACCAAATACGTGTTTTAACATAAATCTTAAGAATGTATGTTTGAAATGTTAAGAAAGTCCTAATAGAGGTTATTTGCTAAGATTCTTACATAAACGAACATTTCTTTATATAAATACTTTTAGGAGTTTCTGGGAAAGTCTGTCTGTCTGTTACGTGTTCACGTTGAATGCGCGTAACCGATATCAATCAAATTTGGTGCAATTATTCCTTATACGCCGGGGTAAAATATAGGCTATAGAAATCCTGTTAATTCAACAGGAATAGAACGATATTCAATTTTCAAAATTCCGAAAGCGTTTCCAAAATTCAGAAAATATATATTCAAATTCTTCTTTATTCAAATAAACTTGTAAACAAGTGCTTTTGAATCGTCAACTCTACTGCTGGTTCGAAAAGCTGTTCCTACCGAGAAGAGCCAGCAAAAAACTCGGCTATTGCTCTTTTAAAAATATAATTGTTATTATTAGTTACATTTAGTCATTACTGTCTTGTACAGGGTCTAACACATTCTTATATCCACACATTCTTATGTTCTAAGTAATCTTCTCTTTTTAACAGTGTTTTTAAACTTACTTATGTAATGGCAAAGCTAAAATTGATTGCGGAATTTTATTATAGAATCTTATACCCAAACCCACAAACGACTTACGTACTTTTTCAAGGCGCAAAGCAGGAGCCGCAAGCTTATGTCGGTTCCTACCTTGTCTATTATAAAAGTTATATTATGAGAAATCGCCATCTAATATTATCATAATATCAAGGTTGTAAATAAAATTACAATGTGTCAAAGTAAAATCAAATCTGTATTGAAAGAAGTAGGTTATTCCATATTACGTTGTTCGGTTTACGTCAAAAGAGTTATGTTAAGAAAGTTTTTATATATTTCGGTTTTCGTATATTGGATAAATTTAACTGAGCTTTTTAATATATGATTCTTTTACTTACTAAATAATAATATAATTTAACTATGTTCTGGAGAAAACGATAAATCTCTCTTAGTCTTCTCGAACCGATCTGATTTTTGTGATGGAGATACTTGCAAAGTTGGAGAGTGACAGAAGCTATTGTTAATTCCAAGACTACAGTCTAAGGGAGCGAAGTAGTACAATATGCAATACGCAAGTAACATCATCTGCCTGCCCTTATCCCACTCTTAAGTGGGGTCAGCACAACATGTTATAAACATGTTGTCATACGTATTTTACGACCGGCCGCCTGCCTGTCGTCAACTTACCTTAGTCGCTTTTTACGACACCTCGGTAAGAAATGAGGGTGGTACGGTACACAAGTAATAATAATAATATTAAATATATGGGACACTTACAAACACAATCGTCCCCAAAGTAACTTAATACTTGTGTTATGGTTAAGAGACAACTGATAAATATATACATATATAATTTTAAATATATACTTAAATACAAATATACACCCAGGCTTGAAGAACCGACAAATTGTTTATAGAAAATGTTGGCCTTCGGCTGGACTCGAACCCGCGACCCGAGGAGCTGAAAGCAAAGTCACTGCCCACTACGCCATCATGCACTACCTTTTAGTAAAAACCGTACAAAAATCCATTCAGTAGATTTTGAGTAAATCTATCACATCAGACAAGATCACATAGACTGGCCCGTTGGCGCAGTGGGTAGTGATCCTGCCTTCAGCTCCGCGGATCGCGGGTTTGATTCCCGCCGAGGGCCAACATTTTCTATAAAAAGAATTTGTTGTCCTTTGAGCCTGGGTGTATATTTGTATTTAAGAATGTATTTAAAAATATATAAGTATATATTCACTAGTTTTCTGTCACCCATAACACAAGTATTAAGTTACTTACTTTGGGGACGGATGAGCGTGTGTGTAAGTGTCCTATATAAAAAAAAAAAGTATAAAGATCTTGTATAAAGAAGTATATTTTTCTTTATCACTAATTTAGTGGTCAAGCGCATTACTATTGATGAAAAAAAAATACCATTAATTACATCATAAAACAGGACAAGGTTTGTTAAGTGGTTAAAACACAGATAAATGGCGGCGATAAAAACGTGATTGTTCTAATAATGAAATGAGCGATAAGGTTTTTTTTATAATAACGTAACAAATTTGCCTCAACTGAACCGTTTCAATTAGACACCGATCTGATGCCTTAAGAGCTAAGTTTTAATGATAGCAAGAAGGCTTTAATTTCACATAAACTAACAACGCCTAAGTTGTGCCTCTAAAACGTCCTTTTTCCTTTTCTCTATATGACCCGTACTCTCTTTCTTCTTCAATTCTTATCCTTTTCCTTCTATAACTCAAAGGTTGACTGGAAGAGATCCCTTTTAGCGATAAGTCCGCCTTTATACATGTGTTTTTTTAATTTTAATTTTTTATTTCTCTTTTCTAAATATATGTGTAAAAAGAAAATAAATAAATAAACGTCCGAGATCATTTGTCAGTCTCGGTACACGCTTTTATAACAAAATTCCTCTAGATAACTAGACTTTTTTTTTATACAGGAGAAAACCCCTTATTTGTACCGCCGCTCGACGGGGAAAGGCGGCGGTTATGTCGAACTCGCACCGACTAAATCGACCTGTGTGCTCCACCACGCTGCCGATGGCAAGGATAGGGTATCGTTGTACACATTGCCCCCATCCCCGCCTAAAGCTCTGATCCCAGAGAAAACCTCCTCCGGGTAGAGACCCCTCGAAAGAGAAGCCCCCTTCCGCTAACCGGTGCGTCGGGAGCACCAGATGAACCAACCGGCTCGGGGACCTGTAAGCCAGACGTCCGATATTACCCCCTTCGGAACGTCCGAAGGTTCTTGACAGAGCGGCACTATCTAGAGCCTTTACACAAGTTTAGAAATCGTCTTAAAACGATGATGCTACATAAAGCTTATTATACTATTGAGGATTATTTGTGTGATAGCATATATTAACTCCAGTCAGCTACGCACCAAGCTGCAACGATTAACTTGTAACCAATCAAATTGTAATTGTTTTTTGTTGAAAAGATTATCCGCCGAGTTTCTTGCTGGTTCTTCTCGGTAGGAGCAAACGTCCGAATCGTTAGCTTCTTTAAAAACATAGACGATTCAAAAGTATTTCAGAACTTTGAATCGTCTAACGTTTATTGTAATCGTTAATACTAAAAACAGTCCACTTAAATAACTTTGCAATTGAAAGTGAAATTATTCTTTTCTTCACTTTAATTATATAATTTTTTTCTGTGTCCTAAAACAGGGATAAAACAACATTTTTTCTTAATAAAACCAAGCTAGATTGATTTCCCCCCCCAAAACCTTTACATGCAGAGCATTTTTTAATCGTTTTTTAAACAAAAATATATATACAAGATTAACTCATTTAGATATGAAACATGGATCTCACCGCAGTAAAAAGATTATGAAAAAAATGTTTCAAAAATAAAATTTCCCACATTTATCAGTAACACATTACCATGTATAATTAATCAATATGATTTAACAGCTATATGTCAACGTTTCTCAATTAAAACCTCTTTTTATGGTGTCATGTCGAATGTACTCTATGGAAGAATTACGGCGGATTGGTTTACGTGTTTTAAATTAACTTTTTTTATTGAAAACTTGTTAAAGCATTTACTTTATCAATATTAATTATTATAGAATTATGTTGATTATCTATTAATATCTTCCATCATCTTCCTGCCCTTATACCACTCTAAGTGGGGTCGGCACAACATGTTATAAACATTTTGTCACATGATTTGGCTACTTATTTTACGACCGGCCGCCTGCTTGACGTCAACTTACCTTACTCGTATTTTACGACACCTTGGTAAGAATGAGGGTACCGGATACCACACGGTGAGTCAACTTACCTTAGTCGCCTTTTACGACACCTCGGTAAGACATGAGGGTGGTCTATTCTACTCAGCCGGATACCACACGGCGGGTCGACTTACCTTAGTCGCCTTTTACGACACCTCGGTAAGAAAAGAGGGTGGTACTACTCTATTCAGCCGGATACCACACGGCGGATTTATTAATATCTTCCATTATAAACAAATAGGTATTACTGGTCTGTCAATATATCATATCCGGGTATAGGCCTTCTGTTTTTGTAGAGAAAGATTGGAGCTAAGACCTACCACGCTGCTCCAATGCGGATTGGTAGGTTACACATATCTCCAGAATTCTCTAGAGATATGCAGGTTTCCCCACGATGTTTTCCTTCACCGAAAAGCTAATAAATTGCTATTATCAATTAGACAATTAAATCTTAACACGTGTTTTTACGAATCCTGCATGTATCAGGTATGAAAACGGATTGTCCACTCTACATTTAGCATTATATTTATTTTCTATTTTACTTCATCGCGGATTATAGCAAAATAATTTTATTTACTTTTGTGATATACACAGTAATGATTTCAGTTTTTTGTTTGTTACATTTAAATAGGAGCTTTAATTGTTTTTTTGTATACCAAAGATAATTTTGCATTATCGACCGGTATTTTCGTCTTCTTATCCGAGTAGTCAACGTTTAGAATCCCTTATTAACAAGTGATCGATCTAAAAACGATCTCTCCAACCCTCCGTATAAGCTCTCCGCTTAAGCTTTCAGATTAAATACAATTTGAACATCCAATTTGGTTAACAACTTTTACACTACCGTATGAAACTCAAATATTTTTTAACTCAAATTCCTCAAACACAGTTAAAAAAAAGTAAGTAACAGCCTGTTACTATCCCACAGCTTGGCATAGGCCTCTTATATCCGTTTTTTTTGTTTTTGGAGAGAAGGATTGGAGCTAAGACCTACCACGCTGCTCCAATGCGGATTGGTAGGTTACACGTATCGAAAGCCATCAACCCCTGATCTGTAGCGAGTTTGGCCACGAGTTTGGCGTTTCTCGCTAGTGGAGAAAACCAAACAGACCAGATCTCCACTTAAAATAGGGAAAAAAAAGTGTATAGCGCTTTTTTGTGTCAGCGTTTAAGCGTGTCATTTTTTCCTGCATATTTACAAGTAATTGTTTGAACAATTAAGTTTTTACCACGTATAGTTCTGTATTTGCATTGTTTTTAATTTTAATATATCAAGCGGCCTAGTATTATACCATTATTGAGCAAAAGAGTCGTCCTTTTTGTAAAGGGGGGTTGTAAGATACATAAAAATAAATGTTTGTATGTCCTTTAAAGACTCCGAAACGGCTGTACTGATTTTAATTAAATTATACACTAAATTATGTATTAGAAAAGTGTAGATCTACAAAAATTTCACAAAAAAGTCCGTCAAAACATGTATCTATCTATGGTTAACTCACAATAACTACCCTTACGTTGAAAATTTCAATTAAATGCACTAACGCTGGTGAAGCCGCAAACACAACTTGTAGTCAGTAAGTAACGGCCTGTTACTATCCCACTGCTGGGCATAGGCCTCTTCTCTCCGTTTTTGGAGAGAAGGATTGGAGCTGAGACCTACCACGCTGCTCCAGTGCGGATTGGTAGGTTACACATATCCCTAGAATTCTCTAGAGATATGCAGGTTTCCTCACGATGTTTTCCTTCACCGAAAAGCGTGTGATAAATTGCAATTATCAATTAGACACATAAGTTTTACTAGAAAACTCATTGGTGCCTGCCCGGGGTTTGAACCATAGTCCTCCTCGAAAGAGGCGCACGGTGCTACCGCTGGTCTACCACAGCTTACAACTTGTAGAGAATATACTAATTAACGAAAAAAATTCTGATCTACACATTATCTTTATGTTTTCGCGTGTGGTGTCCGGCCGAGTAGTATAGGCCACCCTCATTTCTTACCGAGGTGTCGTAAAATACGACTAGGGTAAGCAACGTAGGGTCGTAAAATACGTAGCCAAATCATGTGACAACATTATGAGATGTTGTGCTGACCCCACTTAGAGTGGGATAGAGGCAGCATGATTACATTATTTAGGGGGGGGAGCGGTTCCGGGAACTTTTGTTCTGGATCCATTCTGCTGCTGGCGAGTCCAGGTGGTAGCGACTTGCCTTAGCCCATCGTCTGCCACCCTGTCAGGGGACCTTCGGACGTTCCGAACGGGGTATATCAGACGTCTGGCTTACAGGTCCCCGAGGCGGTCGGTGCATCTGGTGCTCCCGGTGCACCGGTTAGCGGAAGGGGACTTCTTATCGAGGGGCCCCTACCCGGAGGAGGTGTTCTCTGGGATGAGAGCTGTCGGCGGGGATGGGGGCAATGTGTACAATGATACCCTGTCCTTGCCATCGGCAGCGTGGTGGAGCACACAGGTCGTTTTAGTCGGTGCGAGTCCGACATAACCGCCGCCTGTCCCTTTTTTTCCTGTATAAAAAAAAGGATGATGACATTATAAATACGTTACAATAAAATAAAAGGTATATATTGTAATAAAAACTAATAAACTTGTACAAGTATTAGTCCTTCAATTAAATATCAGAGCTTTATTATGTGCATTTGTCGTTCTATGTCAGCTAATCACTTATACCAGCTATGCAATGCGCACGTGCCAACTGCGCATTTATATTATAGCTGTTATGACAAGAATTATGTGCTATTAATGATAAACATTTATAGAATTGGAATAAAGTTATCCGTATTAGGCTTTTTCCACACTAATAATATAAATGAGGGAGTCTGTCTTTTACTATTCTTTATTGGGAATTAATATAGACGATATGGAAGCGGCATCGCTTGCGTGGCAATTAACGTGTTACAAAATTTCTCCTGAATTGGAACTTTTATCATAAAACTAGTCATTGCAATTTAACTATAAGATATAGAGATATGCTATAGTGGACTTGTTTGTAGTATTTTTTTAAATCTACAAATCCCTTGTAACTTGTATTAACGCACTCGTAATTGATACCATATCTCAAAGCAAACGTAACATCACAAAAAATGGCTTGTTATTCCGTTGCCATCGCAACCTTTGTTATTGCGCATTAAGCCGGCACTCGGCTATGTTCGTAGGACGCCTGATGACAGAGAGCCGCGGCGAGTTCGTTATCCATCCGCTACGCAATACGCACGATAGCATCTACTTTTAATATTTAATTAAGTTCTTGTAAATATATAGCTAGGATTCATTTAAAAAATATGTCTTTTTATCTCTGTTTTCGGGAAAATGCTAAAATTTACGTTGAATTTAAAAGACAATTTTCGCTGTTAAACGTAAAGTCACGATAGCTTATTCGGGGAACGAGCGATTTAGAGAGGTGAAAATACCTGGTTCGAGCCCCACCTGCCCAACTGTTTAATTTTTTTTTATATATTTAAAAAATTACCGAGCAAGGATCGGTCTTACCTAGGTACTACATGTACACTAGATTAACTCATTTAAATACTAAAGATATGATCCAAATTGACATAACTAGGGCAACCGTCAAACACAGATTAAACTAATACAAAATATTCCAAACCGAGGGTTGCCGAGGGTGGAAGATGATCGTGAAAAATCGCTTTTTTGTGACGCGACGCGCCTTGACGACATCCTGGATTTATTATCTTTGGAAACGGTGAAAATTTAGCTATATATACCCGTGGGTAGTGAACGTGATTCAGTTTCGCGGGTCGCGGGTTCGTGTCTCGCCGAAGGCCAACATTTTCTATAAACAATTTGTTGTTATACATGTATAATTTTAAACAACTGACAACTGGTGAATATGTTGTCCGTCACCCATAACACAAGCATTAAGTAACTTACTTTGGAGACACAACCGTGTGTAAATGTCCCATATATTTAATTTATTTAAAACTAACGAGTTTATTTATTTATTTAATTATGGCCTACCAACAAAATTACATGTATGTTAAACCATAAGTACTTGGTATTATTTGCTAATTACATATAATTTCACTTATAGGTAGACACAGCATGCTTTTATAGACTACTACGTACGATAAGCTAACAGACATAAATGTAGACAGAATGTATTACTAAAACTATTATTAACAATTATATAACTAAAACTTAAACTATTGCCTAAAAATACACTATTTCCTACATACAAAAAATATTAACAAAGGATTCGGTGAAAAAATAAAATGAAATAAATTAAACAGTTAACAAATTAGTAAGGTACACACTTGCCACTAAAAAGATAAGCCAAATAAAAGATACGGTCATTGTTAAATGGCCAAATGATTACTTTTTTATATCAGGAAATCTGATGAAATTGAAGAGATACGCTTGCGAAACGCCCTCTCACAGTTTTTTATGGATCCAGCAAGAGATTCTGTAAAAAAATGGCTGAAAAAATGCTTTCGTGAGACGCGGAGAGATGGCGCCTAACCTAACATCTGTGAAAGTCCAGCGGTGACATCGTACGACTCAGTCGACCGGGTCTCGAGTTCAAACCCCGGGTAGTACTTATTAACTTAACTTATTATTATTAATTTATCATCGCTTACCATTAGGCATGATTGCAGTCAAGCGCTCACCTATTAAACATTAAAAAAAAGACACCAATGTGTTTTCCTATTAAAACTTATGTGTCTAATTGATAATTGCAATTTATTACACGCTTTTCAGTGAAGGAAAAAGGTTCGATTTTAATGAATATTTCAAACAATATTTACAATAACCCGGCAAATGATTCTGTAATATTTGTTGACGATGGAAGCTTTTTTTTTTCAAATATCAATGATAGTTTTTAGATAGTTTATTCTTCGTATAGGGCGATTTGTCTTCAAATTTCAAAAAATTAAAGCAATTACTCATAAATTTCTTTAACGTTATTGTCTTATGTATGCTAGGTTATACAAATTTAGCGTTGTTTAGTTGTAGAAATACTGTATAAAACAAATTATCGATAATGTTTAGTTTAGGACAATGCTATCGACGGAACACCTAGCGCCACCTTCAAAATAATACAAAAAGAAACTAATTATTCTATATAATCCATCGAAATTAAGTGAGTAGGTGTACACGAACAAATTGACGCAATGAAACAACGTCACAATTTCGCCGTATTACACCAACTTAACCCTTTACTGCGCATGTCCCTATACATAAGTAGGTGAGGGAAAAAAACACAAATTTATACCGGGTAAATTTTAAACCTATACTTTTTTTTTCCTCTCCCGCATTTTTATGTCGATCCTTTCTATGTGTGCGTCGTGCCAGTTTTAATTACGTATCGACTTAATTTGCCTGCGAGCCTGGACGATTCTGGGTACCTTTAAAACGCTTTCTTGCGAGATATACCGTGTTTTGACCGATTATTAATCCAATGTACAAAGTTTTTAGTTAAACAAGTGTTTAGGTTATGTTATTGTGTTCGTTATGTGTAGTTTTGGTGGGAAAATGCGGTTCGTTTAAGTGAGAATTCGTATTTTTGGATCGTTTAATTTGCTACGATATTTATACCGAGGATGTAGTACAGGTGAGTTTTTTATAGTCGATTTAATTATAACTGAGATATCACTCTAAATATTAAGGTTATGTTTTTGTGTTGGTTATGTGTAGTTTTGGTGGGAAAATGCGGCTTGTTTAGCTGAGAATTCGTATATTTGGATCGTTTCGTTTGCTGATTTTTACACATGTATTACAGGTTAGTTTTTTAATAGTCAATTGATTTGTATTTAATTATAGCTGTGATATTACGTTATTATCCGTGTCGAAGCGTGGATTTAATAAGCTATCTATGACGTATGATAACCACCTGTTGATGATTAATTCAAATTGTTTGTACATTATTTAAGTATAATGGAGAATATCTGACAATAAAATAACGGCAACATATTAATTTTAGTATGCATTTTGATGTCATACTTTTGTATTTTATTTAAACTACAAAAACAATTTAATTTGTATTTTTCTACGCTTAAACGAACGTTTTTGTTTATTATAATATAAATATTTTTTACATATTATGCGGTTCAAGGCATAGTCGTTTGTTTTATTTTTAAAACAGACAAAATATTTAAGTTTAATAAAAGGAAAGAAATACCATTTATATTTTTTCCATAAAAGAACCTAAAATTTTTATACCTATTAAGTGTAAAAATGTTGTTTTTATATAATTTTCGTAATAAAACGTTGAGAAAGAGTTACTAATAGTTATGACTGAAGAATGTCTTTACTTTTTATTGAAGTATGACATAAATGTAGAGCTTTTTCACTAGTTTTGTAGTTTTAGTCGTTAAAATGCTTAATTTTACTTGAAGACAAAGTACAATAGAATCGTGTGCGTACATTAAAACATTAATTACACAGGAAGTAGTATTTGTTATTGACACCTGTATTAGAGCTTTTAGATCTCTACATCAAACAAATAACACGTTATTAAACTTTAAATGTATTAACCAGTACTTTCCAACTTTTTTGTTACGTGCCCCTTAGCGTTCCTAAAATTATGCCTCCTATGTACCTTTTAATATTAAAAAAATAAGTTAAGATACTTAAATGATAAATTTTAGAAGTAATTATTTGTTTTTTTCGTTCAACTTTGAAAGGGTTAAACTCGTGTCGAGTCCATTTTCGATTTTTTCCCTCCCCTTACAAATAAATTGCCCCATTGTAGTTGGGAAACACAGGTATAAGCCATGTATTTAATATATCCGTTAAATAAACCATAACTGAATAGAACCTCTAATTTTTAAGTTTATTGGACTATATTAACCAATTCATCAAACGCTTTGCGGTTAATAAATTAAATTTGATTTTACAAATTGTTATTATTCCGTTAGCTGTAAAGGGTTTTAAGAAAAACGTGAAATATTGTCATCTAGAACGCAAATAGTGAATTAAAAGATTATGAGGGAAGCTATGACATGAAAATGTTTGGAAAATAAATCGTTATATTTTCCCTATTTAGAAAAAAGGTTTTCCGTCTAAGTTTCCACATCAGATAATACTTTACATTTATTTACTCTACTACCTCTACTCTAAACTTAATCTTGAAAAACATCTGGTCATCATCCTCCTGCCCTTATCCCACTCTAAGTGGGGTCGGCACAACATGTTATAAACACGCTGTAATATGATTTGGCTGCGTTTTTACGACCGGCCGCCTGCCTGACGTCAACTTACCTCTGTCGTATTTTACGACACCTCGGTAAGAAATGAGGGTGGTCTATTCTACTCAACCGGATACCACACGGTGGGTCAACTTACCTTAGTCGCCTTTTACGACACCTCGGAAAGAAATGAGGTTGGTCTATTCTACTCAGCCGGATACCAAACGGCGGGTCGATTTAGCCGCCTTAGTCGCCTTTTACGACACCTCGGTAAGAAAAGAGGGTGGTACTATTCTATTCAGCCGGATACCACACGGCGTCTTGAAAAACATCTGGTATTTCTCTTAAAAATAAAAAGTACTGAAAAACATGATTTTTAAATGCAATATTATGTGAATTTTCAAATCAATGAGCTACTTTTTTAAATTTGTAGATTTATATAGCTGAATTTTACTCATAAACAGTTTGCGAATGTTACACTAGGGTTTTAGTTGGTAGTGGTTCGTTAGCACAAACTTAGCTCCTTAGGCAAGTCTAGACTAACGGTTTGCTAGACGCGTCAACAGATGGCGCATGTTTTAAATAATAAGAGACAAAAATAGATTACGTATAAGCCGTATGATATCCGGCTGAGGAGAATAGACCACTCTCTTTCTTACTGTCGGTAAGAAATGAAACGAAATTAAGAATATGTTGAATTAGGTGCGTAGGTTAATACTAAGCGTGCGATATATACATATGTATGTACCTGACTCTTTCGAATTCAATTTTGACACACTGAGAGAACAAATTGAATTTACACACAGTACACTTGCCAGGAACCGGTTCCAATACAATAAAGTAAATAAATAACTTTCAAAATTATGAAATTAAGCTTCAATTGATTAATTAAAAAGCGCACGTTATGTGTTTTACAGAACCTCATAAACTCTATGCAATATCCTATATTTAAAAAGGCAGGATATTTAAATTAATTTCGATCTATGATCAAATTAAACTTACCATGCAGACTCGCGAACATGACCATCGGTCAATACACCAAAGTTAACGCCTCGAAATTCTTATTTTTACAATCCAAAGGCGTGGTCGCATAAAATACAGTGTGCACAGAGCTTTCTTTATAGGCCCTTAAGTTGCCAGTTCATTAAAAAAGCTGTAAATAATACCGTTTCTGTAACGTGGGATAAAGCTGCAGAAATAATGGTGGTGAAAAGTCGCGTACATACTGAAAGTTCAAAAACTTATTTATCTACCATCTAATGATAACTTAACTGTTACTTTCAGTTTACTGGTCTATTTGGAGGGGTGTTAGTAGCCCTGATTTCAGCTACGTGGGAAGGGGGTTGGATACCCGCAGAGTAGCAACATTTTTTAAAACAATTTGACTGTTTTTCGAGTCTGGGTATATACATGTATTTAAATAATTATTTAAACATATCCTACAAATATTATAAATACAAAAGGTATGGATGTATGTTTCTTACACTTTCACGGACAATCCGCTGAACCAATATCGATGAAATTTGGCACATTTATTCCTTATACACCGAGGTAAAATATTAGTTATAGGGATCCTGTTAATTCAGCAGGAATAGGATGACAATCTAAAACGCCATCTATAATAAACTTACTGAAGTTTTTTTATTCACGATGTGTCCAAGTGAAATCAAATCTGTATTTACAGAAGTAGCTCCAAGTTTAGGGATTACGTCAAAAGAGTTTTTATATATATTCGTTTCTATTTACTGGATAAATTGAGGTGAGCTATTACAATGTATAATAATAATGAATATATATAAAGCTGAAGAGTGTGTTTGATTGTTTGAACGCGCTATTACCAGGAACTACTGGACTGATTTGAAAAATTCTTTCAGTGTAAGATAGTCCATTTTAATTGAGAAAGGCTATAACAACACGCTTAAATGAATAGGAGAGGAGCAGCAATAAAAAATATTACGTAAACGGCAAAATTTAAAGCTTTCCGCTGCGCTCAGTAAACGGTGATAGTTTTTCAAAAATCAGGTACTACAAAATGGTTCCCCTCTAAAATGCATATGTCTAGCTTTTAATGTTAACCCACTCTAACCATTTTTATGGTTATCAAATGACTAAATTACGGTTTTAATCTTTCAACGCGGGCGGAGACGCTGGCGATTGTTAGTTATATATATCGAAATTAGTCGGTCCGTTCTCAATCTCGTAAACTTCAAGCATACTGACAGCTGAGGCGTCATAACAGATACATTTTAAACAAACACTGACTTAACCCTCCTCTGATTTTATATATTTTATGAAACGTATTTCTTACTGACTTGTTCCTTACTCATAATTTCACGGGCAATAACGAAAGTAAATTATTTCTTTACTTCTTTGTATATTATAGACGCTGTGTGGTATCCGGCTGAATAGAATAGTACACCCTAATTTCTTGCCGAGGTGTCGTAAAAGGCGACTAAGGTAAGTTGACCCACCGTGTGGTATACGGCTGACTAGAATAGACTACCCTCTTTCTTAATAGGTGTTTCAAAAGGCGATTAAGGTGAATTGACGTCAAGCAGGCGGCCGGTCTTAAAATACGTAGCCAAATCAATCTAAGTACAACGGTCGGCACAACGTATTATAAACATGTTGTCACATGATTTGGCTCCGTAGTTTACGACTGGCCACTTCTCTGACGTCAACTTACCTTAGTAGTATTTTACAACACCTCGGTAAGAAAGAGGATGGTTTATGGTACTCAAGCGGATACCACACGATGGGTTAACTTACTTAGTCGCCTTTTACGACACCTCGGTAAGAACTGAGGGAAGAACTATTCTACTCAGCCGGATATAACATGGCGGATCAACTTACCTAAGTCCCTTTTTACAACACGTTAGTAAGAAAAGAAGGCGGTCTATTCTACTTAGCTGAATACCATACGGCGGATTAACTTACCTTAGTCGCCTTTTACGACACGACAGAAATGAGGGTGGTCTATTCTACTCAGCAGGATAGCACACGGCATACAGCTGTAATTATTTATTCATAACAAAAATTACTTGTACTTTAAATGTCCGTTATCTTTTAAGATAACTATTTAAGTGTAATTCTCTCCAGATCCCTTCAGATGCTCATCTCGAATTGTTACTGCAGCATCCAATATCGTTAGCGGTGAACCGCAAGCCGGATGGTCGTTACTGACGCAATCTGGTACTGGGCTGTTCAACTTCTAAAGGGCGATTTTTTATTATTGACTAACAATAGGCAGCGGATCCGCCCGCGTTAAATATATCTAATTCCACTTAGAGTGGGATAAGAGCAGGAGGATGATGACATTATCTATACGTCACAATAAAATAAAAGGCAAATGTATATTGTTAAAAGCAACTATACTAATATAAAGCTGAAGAGTTTAATTGTTTGAACGCGCTAATCTCAGGAACTACTGGACCGATTTGAAAAATTATTTCAGTGTAAGATAGTCCATATATCGAGGAAGGCTATAGTAAAACGGACGTACGGACTTTTATTTAGAAATTTTGGAGGGAGACAGTTTTGTAATACATTATTTTTGAATAACTATCACCATCACTCAGCCCAAGGAAGGTTTTAATTTTTTTTTTGTTTTTGTTATTTTTTATTGTTGCTCCTCTGCTATTCATCTAAGCGTGATGTTACATTATAACTCGATAAATGACTTATTTTACACGGAAGTAATTTTTCAAATCGGTTCAGTAGTTCGTGAGATTAGCGCGTTTAAACCACACAATCAATCAAACAAACAAACTTAAACTCTTTAAAAGCTTAAAAGCTTTATTTTACGAGTATATTAGATAAAAAATTAATCCTAATGTCAAAATACAAGTTAGTTACTAGAAAAAAAAATAGAAAAACATAGCTATTGTTTTTTTTGTAGATTGTCTCAAATTAAAATCTTTCTTTCACTTTTTAAAATTAAACTATTATTAGTGGTATAAGAGCCCTGTATGGGCTTGAAACTAGTCGGTCTCACCCGATAAAATAAGACATGAGTATAGCCGGTTTCTATACATTAGTTGCTTTCTTTCAATGTTCACAGAGGTCGTCAACTAGGTGTAATATTTTCATTGAGCCATAACGTGTGTTAACAATGCTTTATGAGTATGTCCATTACCCGATAACCCTGCTCCGTAACAACGTAATCCAAATAGTAATAAAACAAATATTTCTAATAAAGATCGGCCCACAAATGACTTACCATCTAACAATAATATCCGCCAAGAGCGAGCCGATATTACACGCTGACGGTTCTGTATATCTAGTATTTTTTTTTGTTATTTTAAACAAACATCTATGATAATGCGTATCTATATAAAATAAAATAAATACTTTTATCTATTTATATATTTCTATTGATGTTTATTATCTATTTACAATAACTTTATATCGCCGAATAGTAACTTAAAGTTAACGATTTTTAAATATAAATAACTACTTTGCAGGCTTGTTTTTATAATTTATACTTTATTTTCTTAATGATCAATGAATATATGTGCAATTAAATCAAGTTGCTTTATTTAACTCATCTTTATAACAAACAGCAATTATTATCAAACTCAGGGTCATGGGATCAAGCCCAAAAATACACCTTTAAGTTTGCTATGCAAGTTACATTCTTTACTGCGTTCTTGTTTTTTTTTGTTTGAATTTGCTATTATGTGTTTATTATACTTGTGTAGTGTGTTGTCACAAATAAAATTATTTTTCTTTCTTTCTTTATTTCTTTCTTTAAAAATGTATATACTTCGTTTATATTTACGTCCTGCTGGTAAAAAGCATGTATATAAGTCTTGCGATATATGAAATCTACTAATTCGCGTCGAAGGATGCAAAATGATAGAGAAAGTCTTTGGCAGGATGATACTATAATATTGTGACCAGTTAGCTTAGACACCTTCAGACACCTGAAACTGTCAAGAGAAAGGGATTTTGCTGAGCAGAGTTACAGGGCAATACAAAAGCTTACACAAGTTAAATCTTCAATCAATCAATAAAATTATCTTCAAACGATTCTTCTATAACTAAAGCTGAAGGCTAACTATACAATTGTTTATTTGAAAGATAGTTAAATATATAAACTGCAGCAGCTAATGACCAGGCTGCAGAGGATAACATTTAATCAATTAATCAGATTGTAAAATTTAAAAAAGTAACAGCATAGTTTTTGATGGTTCTTCTCGGTAGGAGCAAACTTCTAAGACAACTCTTTGAGAAGTTTTTCTAAAACATTTCGATTGTAAAGAACTGGAAACACTGTACTTGAGTAAAGAATATATTGAATTTAAATTTGCATATTTCACTATACTATATTTTCTTTAAAACTTAGACAAAATATATTATTACAACAACTTACAAATACAACCTGCGTTAAATAATTAGCTCAATAATATAGACAACATTGTCGCCGTCAATGTGACATTTGTGCGTTTTGGATTTCGTAATTATTTCTAGCTAACGAATGCACGGTTGCATCAACTGATTTATTCACTTTACACGCCTTTCAGTACATTGTCAAAAAGCCAGTCTTTTGCGGAGACTCAAGCGACTGTTAGACTATATCTAGCTTGTAAGCTAAGCTAACTTGTGTGCCGGGCTAATATGTGGTGATATCTTGACGAGCTAAAATAGACTGCGCTGTGGCCACAAAAGTTTTCGTGCTTTACCTTATGATTAAGGTTCGTTCTCTATTCGTAAAGACCCCTAAAATTCTAATGATACCGCGATTCGTTCCGCGCAGCTTCCGCTCGAATTTTGAATTTAGAACTTTTTCTTTATCAACCTTGATTTTTTATCTTTTTTCTCGGCGTCAATGGTTCCATCTTTTTTTCTCTCCTGTTTTCTCCTTTTATTATTGTTTTCGGCTAATGATGATTGTTCGGGGTAACGCGGTGGCTGTATTGAATTGATTACATTTTGATCTCGTTGGTTCGCTACTTTTTTGCCGCCAAAATTGAATGCGCTTTAATGAATTTTTCTTAGAAGTTTTCGTAAGAGCGCGTTCAATTTGTGAAATCAAATACTTGTTTAGACGAAAAATTATATGAAATAACTATATAAATATGTCCTTACAGTAATTACATCTTTATTAAAACTTCTTTTTATTATTATTAAGATTAACTGTATCCGCAACTTCAGTCGCATGGAAATTAGTGTCATAAAGTTTTTCCTGCCTAAATTCCGACCCCGCCGGAAATCTAGGATAAAAACTATCTCTTACATTGCTCCACATCCTCCTTTATCAGCCAGTGTAAGTACCATTAGAATCTGTTCAGCCGTTCCTTAAGAATTGCACTTTTAGTAAAAACCGTAGCAAAATTCGTTTAGTAGATTTTGAGAAAATCGAAAAATATAGACAAACAGCTTGTGGGGATACATTTTATATGTATAGATGTTGTCAATTCAGTGTAACTTATTCGGGAAACGGTCGGTCTTGAGAAATCTAAATCGATCGAGCCCCACCTACCCAATTATTTTTTTATTTTTGTAAAAAATTCCCGAACAATGTTTGGTCAGCATGTAGGGGGTTTGAGGGAGTAAAAAAATTGATCTAGCTAGGTTTTATGTAAAACAACATTTTATCCTTGTTTTTGGACATTAAAAAGTACTAAAATTTATATTGAATTGAATTTTTGCCATAAACTGTCAAGTCAGCGTAGTTTATTCGAGGAACGGGCGGTTGCGAGAAATGTGAATACTTCGGACCGATCCCCAACATAATTATTATTTTTTAATTTTTTTTATTTACAGCAAAAATGTACAAGTTATATCTATCTTAAATTACTTACACGCTAGGACTATACAAATCATGCCCACGTGGAATGGTCCCAAGAATGCTGGCAGCGTTTCCGCGCTGAATCGCTAAGCTGATTCTTTGTACGAAAAAGGAGCCAGCCCTCTTGTCACCTGAAGAGGCAATCAACTGAGGTGTTCAAACGGATAAAAATTTTTTTGCACTTTGACTCCATGGCCCTAGGGTCTCGACTGCAAACGGCACAAATATATAACTCTCGATGAGAGATGCATACTTCCGCCGTTTGCCGGTTTCGGCCATTTCCGCCGCAGCTCCAGGTCTTGACGCTGTTTCCCTGATATGGAACGAGGCCAACGTATCAACGCATGTTGCGTCCCACATTAGGGCCCTTCCCCGTTCCCAAGGCACCAGCGTCAAACCGTCTGGTCTCTTGCCATCATCCCGACATATCCCGGAAGGCTCGAGAAGAGCAGGTATGTCGATGGTGGCAAGAGCTCTATAATTATTATAATTTTTTTAAGTTTCTTTTTTTTTTTAAAAACCAGGTACTTTATAATAGTAGGATAATGCTATCATGTCTGTATCAAATTCCACGCTATAAGTTAGGTCTATCATTACAAGATGATATCTCAGTCAAGCGTAAACCTAACTTACAAAAAGTGATTAATGGCAAACAATATAAAAATGTAAATTGCGTATTTCAGTTTAGTACTGAAATCAATTGCTAAATGAATCAAAATGTATCAATTGAGTTTGCTAATCGAATTATGCAAGATCAATTAATCGATTAAACGATGGTAACATTGTAATGGAATCGATTTATTTGCGTAATATTTGTTTATTTGTATTTGAATTGTGAATTAGAATTCACTTTGGGTGGGTTTTTATATCGATACACAGATTGTACACCGCTTTATGTTATCCGGGTAAATAAATAGACACTTTCATTTCTTACAGAGGTGTCGTAAAAGGCGACTAAGATAAGTTGACCCACATTATGGTATCCGGTTGAGTAGAATAGACCACCATAATTTCTTACCTAGATGTCATAGTAGGCGACTTAGGTAAGTTGACCCGCCGTGTGGTAACCGGCTTAGTAGAATAGACCATCCCCATTTCTTACTGAGGTGTCGTAAAAGGCGACTAATGTAAGTTGACCCGTCCAGTGGTGTCCGACTGAGTAGAATAAACCACTGTTATTTCTTACGGAGGTGTCGCAAAAGGCGACTAAGTTAAGTTGACGTCAGGCAGGCGGTCGGTCGTAAAATACCTAGCCAATACATGTGACGACATGTTTATAACATGTTGTGCTGACCCCACTTAGAGTGGGATAAGGGCAGGAGAATGATGATTCTATTTACTTTACCGCGGATTATAGCAAAATAATGTGACTTGTGTGTACTTTTGTCCTTACCTAAATTTAAAGTAACCTACAATTCGTTTAAAAAAAAGTTTTTGCTACAGTTTCACTAGAAGTATTTTCAAATTTACGGCGTATGCGGGTAGTTATAAAATAATGAACGATACACTATAAAATAGCTTTCATACATAGATATGAGAATTTTCTATTCCATAAAGAACTTCTCTAATGTATTATCCGAAACTATAAGTTATAGCGACTAAGATTGTTGGACCGTCAGCAAAGAAATATATAAGAAAATAATTTATAGAATTAGGCGTTACTTTGCGGAAATAATATAATACAAAAGTAATAATATATCTATTGTTATCGCACACTATATACAATAACACGATATAATAGGAATACCACAATTCTCGTTCCGAGATGCTCTTCTCTTGAATGACGAACAAAGACTGAACGCCACTGAAACGTTTTATCAATAGGAAGACTCCACCGGAAACAAGTATTGCGCAGTATTGCCAACATTTCAGTCAAAGAGGTGCGAAACTTTTGGTTCATGACAGTGTTGTTATAAAATACAAAGCAAAAGTATTGGCGACAACACTATCTAATTTCGGGGACGCCTGTCGGTGCAGGGCAGGTGGCAGCCCCTATTCCAGACTATTACACCCATTTCCCCATGTTGGGACAAGGGTGTCACTGCTGTCCCGACAGTGTCACCTGCTCTAATCTACCCGTAGCTTTTACGAACCTGATAATATCCCTGAAGGGGATATTTCTCAGATCCTCAACTTCAATTTCATCCTTACCTATTATCTCCCATCTTACCAGCGAGTACATAGGGCACTCAGCCATAAGGTGAAGAATCGTTTCTTCCTCTCCACACTCTGGGCACGCAGCATCTTCTGTTATTCTCATTATTGACAGGTATCTGTTTAACAGGCAGTGCCCAGTTCCCTGCTCTAAAAGTAAAAATAAAATTATTAAAATTATTTTGTTATAATCCGCGATGAAGTACTTCCATAGTACCAAAATGAAGTAAGTACTTCATCGCGGATTATAGCGAAAAAAAAATTATTATTACTTTTGTATATCAGAAAACACTAAAAATATAATTAATAATATTACAGTACATGTTCATTCATGATTCTCCTCCTGCCCTTATCTATCGAGCTGGGGTCGGCACAACATGTTATAAGCATGTCATATGATTTGTATACGTTTTTACGATTGGCCGCCTGCCTGACGACAATTTAACTTAATCGTATTTTACTACACCTCGGTAAGAAATGAGGTTGGTCTATTCTATTCAGCTGGATAGCACACGGTGGGTGGAAATGGGTGGAATAGTCCGGAATAGGAGCTGACCATCCGCCATGTACCGACAGGCGTCCCCTAAATTAGATAGATAGATAGGAGAATGATGACCGTGATAGATGCCTAAGTCATCATCATCCTCCTCCTGCCCTTATCCCACTCTAAGTGGGGTCGGCACAACATGTTACAAACATGTTGTCATATAATTTGGCTACGTATTTTACGACCGGCCGCCTACCTGACGTCAACTTACCTTAGTACGTGATAGATGCCTAAGTGTTTTTTTTTATTACCTACTCGTGGAATATCAACACATCAGTAAATATCTCATACATGAATGTATATTTATGTGTGAATGTATATTTATGTGTGAGTGAGTGCTTATTCAAAACACGTGTCTGTATATATGGTCAATTAATTATAAGTATAAAAACAAATATTGACCTAATTTCCGAAATATAGAACCACATTAAACTGCTTTCTATTCAAAATGTGCCTTTCTTTTGAAATTTAACAAAATAGAGTACAAAAAAAAGCGATAAGATTTGTACAATATTTGCAGCAGTGTTTGAAATCCTCTGAAATAAATTCATAGAATATTTTATGCATTTTCTGACCGTACGAGGCTCTCCGTTTACACATCCTGGCAACGAAATCGAACATAGTTTTTAATAGAATATCTGAAAGTTATACTGTCCTTAGTTTTTCTCTAGAACTAAGACGGCGTGAACTTCAGCGCCAAGTTTAACAAGCCTTATTGGCCTTCTCAATACCAAACATCACATCGATTCCTTATTCCGTTTAGTCTTAAAAAGAGGACAAATACAAACGAAAAGTAGCATAAATTTATACTTACTGTAATACCACTTTTTGTAGAACCTAGGAATCATGAGTTTAAGAACACGCGAGCAAATAAAGAAAGAAAAATTTTAATAGCTTATGTGCTTAAAGTAAAGAGATGTTTATATCCGAGTCCTGAGCAAAGGTCTCCCTATCTCTTCATGGAAAGAAGGATCGAAGGTTAGACCCAAGGTGCTTTAGCGTAAAGGTGTCTTCAGAATATTTTCTTTCTCTGACAAGCTCATGATTTATTTATTATTTAATTATGACCGGACATTTTCCACTTACACTAATTAAACACAACACATCACAAAAAATAGTACCTAATTTAAACTATGATGATGAATTGTTAATGCCGATTAGCACATGCGTTAAAGATAACTCATAGGTGTCTATATAAGATCTGAACGCGCCAATTCTTTGTAAAGGTGTTGTGCATTATTTCTGCTTATGTACTTTTGATTGGGCTAAAATAAATATATCTTTAATAACGTATGACATGTAAGCTAAGCTCTCAATTTATCAGTCTAGGGAATGGGAAGAAATTTGCCCACCTGTGGGATAGTAATTGGTTGTTACTTACTATGTTCTCTCCTATCGCCCGATGACCAGAAGCCGTTTAAAACCGTTGTCTCACTGGGAGTGTATGAAACGACTCACAAACAGTAACAACAAATTTATTGGGTCGTAGGTTCTACTGCCTGTCTATGCTATACCGTAAGATGGTAGGTGTGCGCTAGGTACTGCCCTGGTTTGTCTGGCAGCGGAGTAGGCCGTGCAGCGCGCCCGGAGACTGGAGTCGACCCGATGACTATTACCTTATTTAAATAATATACTATACATATATAGGTTTAAATAAAAATAAAAATAAATAAATATACGTTTTTACGTTACACCGTTAACAATGAAATATGAAAATTTTAAATATTCATACTATTTTTTCCATTACTTGTACTCTTCGCTGCCGCGCAAGAAGGTCGTAAGTACGATATGAGCTAGAATACACGTACATGCATTTTTACTGTGTGTGCGTGACCATAGATGCTAGAATAACCCATGTGCTGGAATATCTACACATAAAAATGAACTACTTAAGGCATTATTACCTATATTACTCATAGCAATGTCCTTTCTCCGGTTTCTTTTTCTCTGGTTATCTGGAAGAGATCGCTATATAGCGATAAGACAACAAGATTATACATTTAAAGAAATTGTAATACGACCATTTTTTGTAAATCTTTGTGGTTTACAAACAAAGTATCATTCAGTCATTCATTCACGACAAATGACTTTCATCTTAACAAAACCACTAGCTAAACTAAATCGGTTCTCAAAGTCTCCTGTCACAATATTGTTATGTTTGACTTTGACAACCGATTTAATCTGTGAAACATTTTCTGAATGCTTATATCATCATTCTCTAACCCTTATCCTACTCTAAGTGGGGTCGGCACAATAAAAATGTTGTCACGTGATTTGACTAGACATTTTACGACCGATCGCTGCCTCACATCAACTTACCTTAGGCGCCTTTTACGACACCTCGGTAAGAAAGAGGGTGGTCTATTCTACTCTGCTGGATAACACATAATGTTTCAACTTACCTTAGTCGCCTTTGACGACACCTCAGTAACAAATAAGAATGGTTTCCGTGTTCTGATTCTACTCAGCCGGATACCACACGGCGGGTCGACTTACCTTAATCGCCTCTTACGACACCTCGGTAAAAAAGAGGGTGGTACATTGAATATTACTCAATTAAGCCTAATTTTGAATTAGCTCACTTTGATGCGTGCGATATATAAATTTAAATATACATATAGACTAGAACAACCAACAAATTATTTTTAGAAGATATTGGTCTTTGGAGGAGATCGAACTCGCGCTGAAAATATGGGCACTGTTGTCTGCGCCTATGGACGCTGTTAAAAAATAAGTAAACATTTGTGACACTTCCAGTCTAGTATTCATTTCTAATATCCATGTCAATACTTCATACGAGGTGCACGCACGCACACATACATAACTTCATCTATTCCGTCTAGGAATAACTCTTTTGGACATACGTGGAGACTACTTTTGGAAAATACACTAAATATTTTTTTTTATATTTTTATTACTTTATAATTTTTCGAGGGACAGCAACAACTCGTTAATAAGATAATGACGTAAAATAACTATTATATACTAATAGTAATCGAGACTTGGTTCGCATTGACTGCAACGCCGTATGGTATCCGGCTGAATAGAATAGACCACCCTCATTTCTTACCGATGTGTCGTAAGAGGCGACTAAGATAAGTTGACCCGCCGTGTTGTATCCGGTTATGTAGAATAGACCACCCTCTTTCTTACCGATGTGTCGTAAAAGGCGACTAAGATAATTGACCCACCGTGTGGTATCCGGCTAAGTAGAATAGACCACATTCATTTCTTACGGAGGTGTCGTAAAAGGCAACTAACGTATATTTAATACTTAATAGTATATGTATATTTAAATTTATATATCGCACGCATCAAAGTGAGCTAATTCAAAATTAGGCTTAATTGAGTAAGATTCAATGTACCACCCTCTTTTTTACCGAGGTGTCGTAAAAGGCGATTAAGGTAAGTCGACCCGCTGAGTAGAATCAGCCGGATACCACACGGAAACCACTCTAATTTGTTACTGAGGTGTCGTCAAAGGCGACTAAGGTAAGTTGAAACATTATGTGTTATCCATCAGAGTAGAATAGACCACCCTCTTTCTTACCGATGTGTCGTAAAAGGCGACTAAGATAATTGACCCACCGTGTGGTATCCGGCTAAGTAGAATAGACCACATTCATTTCTTACGGAGGTGTCGTAAAAGGCAACTAACGTAAGTCGACTCGCCGTGTTGTATCCGGTTAAGTAGAATAGACCGCTCTCTTTCTTATCGAGGCGTCGTAAAACTCGACTAAGATAAGTTGACGTCAGGTAGGCGGCTAGTCGGAAAATACGTAGCCAAATCATGTGACAGCATGTTTATAACATGTTGTGCCGACCCCACTTAGAGTGAGATAGAGGCAGGAAGGCGATGATGATTTTTATTGCTTTATAACTTTTTTCAGGGACACTAACAAATCGTTAATAAGATAATGACGTAAAATAACTATTACATACTAATAGTAATCAAGACTTGGTTCGCATTGATTGCAGACTACGTACATAGTTTACTTTATTTTTCCCAAAGAAAAACGATTTTTTTTCCTATATGTTAGCGCCGTATATATTATGTATATACAACCGCCGTATATAAGCTTCAATCGTATTAAATTTGATCAATTTTAATCAAATCAAATCAAAAAAATGTTTATTCAAATAAGCTTCATACAAGCACTTTTAAATAGTTAGACATCAATTAGATTTAATGAAGCTACAACTGCTCTTACCGAGAAGGACCAGCAAATTATGTGACAACATGTTTATAGCTTGTTGTGCCGACCCCACTTAGAGTGGGGTAAGGGTAGGAGGGTGACGATAATGATGTGTATGTTTTTAGCCCCGTTTGTAAAGGAAAATGGGAGTTATTATTTCTCACGTGTTGCCCGATATATAAGACATTCAAATTTTCTATTTATAAAATAGTATTCCATTCCATTTATAATATAGCTAGTTCACTATTTTGTAAAAAATAAAAAATAAAGAAAAATAAAAAAATATATATATGAATGTCCTCTACACATATATGCATTTTAAATGCACAACCGAAAATTCTAATTTTATTTATTTATTTTTTATTTATTTATTTATTTAACAACATCCATTACCTTAACAGCTAGCCAATGCGATAATGGAGTATAAAAACTTATTTTATCTTAAAATCTATAAACGGATCGATCAAATTTTGCTATAACAAATAGTCCAACTTTAATTCACTAATTCATCCAATTGAAATTTAAATTATATCTATTACAATTTTTTAACTGTTTGTACTAATTAGTCGATTATCTTAATAAATTACTCAATCATCAAACAAAACAGAGGAAACAAATTAAATTACAATTAATTATTAACATCAATAATTTTGTATTAATTATACAGTATCAAAGTTCTTAACGCAATTAATACTGAAAACGGTTATTTTAATCTTTAAGGTTACAAAAATTACACATATCCCTAGAATTCTCTAGAGATATACAGGTTTCCTCACAATGTTTTCCTTCACCGAAAAGCGTGATAAATTGCAATTATCCATTAAACACAAGATTTAGTACGAAAAATCATTGGTGCCTGCCCTAGATTGGACCAGTGACTTTATTGAAAGAGTCGCACGTTGTCACCGCTGGGCTCTCACAGCTTTTTTTTTCTTGAAATAAAGATTTAAATCAACCGCTTCATCATCTTTCTGCCCTTATCCCACTTTAAGTAGGGCCAGCAAAACATGTTATAAACATGTTGTCCTATGATTTGGCTACAACCGCCCGCCCGCCTGACATCAACTTACCTTAGTTGTATTTTACGATACCTCGAAAAGAAAGCGGGTGGTCTATACTACTTAACAGGATACCACGCGGTGGATTAACTTAACTTAGTCGCCTTTTACGACACCTCGGTAAGAAATGTTGGTGGTTTAAATAATAAATAAATATATATATGGGACACTTACACACACGGTAGTCCATCCCAAAGTAAGTAACTTAATACTTATGTTATGGGAGACAGACAACTGGTGAATATATAACTTTTAAATACATACTTAAATACAAATATACACCCAGGCTCAAAGACCAACAAAATCATTTATAGAAAATGTTGGTCCTCGGCGGGAATTGAACCCGCGACCCGTGGAGCAGAAGAAAGGATCACTACCCACTGCGCCAACGGGCCAGTCAATCAAGTTTATCCGTCAATCAAGTTTATTCTATTCTATTCACCACACGGCGTGAAATAAAGATTTAAATAAATACTGAAAACGACTCCATGTATTTCCGTAGCATTGAACGCACACTACTACGAAACACTCACTCACACAAACACAGCACACCTGTGTGATACTCGTCTTGAGAATAATATATTTTTGTTGCTTTTATATATTTTTTACTCGGCGTATTTTATATTTTCCCTATGTATAAGCTTGGCTTATTTTTTTCCTTGGCCCGGGCTTTCGACGGAGCTTTTTGTATGTTATAAAAGTTACGAAAATGTAGCTATTTTAAAGTGGACGCTGCTAAGTTGGAAAATTCTGTACCAAAAAAACTCATAAAAGAATATCATTTATCTATACTTATTATATAACAAAGTCCCAAAAAGCTGTCTGTTTTTATGAAATCGATTTTTTCAAAATCAACTAAATGGATTTTTGTACAGTTTTTACGAAAAGGTAGTACACGTTGGCGCAGTGGACATCGACCATGCCTTCATGGGTCATGGGTTCGATTTCCGTGGAGGGCCAACATTTTAAAAACTAAAAAAAATTATATTTCTTCAAGCCTGGGTGTATATATGTATATAAGTATGTATTTAAAACTATAGATGTATATATTCACCAGTTGTCTGTCACCCATAACACAAGTATTAAGTTACTTACTTTGGGGACGGACGACCGTGTGTGTAAGTGGCCCATATATTTATTTTATTTATTTATTTTTTTGAAAGGTTAAGGTAGGTAGTGCATAGCGGTTTTTTGTAAATTGTATCTATTGAAGTGGTCGCGCAGTAGTAAAAAAACTCGCCTTATGGGAGCTTTAGACCCTTGCGCTGCGTAAACCAGCAGTGATGCACTAAATGTACTACAAAAGTAATAATAAAATTATTTTGCTATAATCCGCGATGAAATGAAATTCATTTTTCGCGTATTATAAATAAATTCGTGTAAAGATAATATTACCTGGAGTCAATCTTGGTATTCTGAATTTCAGAACGCACGTTACCCAAATGAGCTATTATGATTTTGAAATTGATGGCGCAATTAACCATTGCTTTCTCATAAAGTTGTAGCAGTTTTTTCAGTGCCCGCAAACAGGGATACAACGATTCTTTTAAATGAAACTTAGCTCGATCGATTTCCCCCCAAAACCCGATACACGCTGAATTTCACGAAAATCGTTGGAGCTGTTTCCAAAATTCAGAAAATATATATTGAAATTCTTCTTCAATCAAATAAACTTATAAACAGGTGCTTTTGAATCGTCAACTCTACTGCTGGTCCGGAAAGCTGTTCCTACCGAGAAGAGCCAGCAAGAAACTCGGCGGTTGCTCTTTTATATATAACTCCTAATACTAGTTACATTTAGTTATTACTGTCTTGTACGGGTTCGAAGATGGTCTATATCCACACACTCTTATGATCTAAGTAATCCTCAACAAAAGTAATAATAAAATTATTTTGCTATAATCCGCGATGAAGTAAAATAGAAAATATACTCCACGACCAAAATCGCAAAGCCTGCTTTGCGATTTTGGTTGTGGAGTCTATCTCCTGACGATGCTTCGGTTGCGGGGCGAAACGATTGTTGAGTTTGTGATAGTGAACGTATATAGTGCTTGTGTATCATGGTAGCGGTGGTGGAGGTTTGTGCATGTGTTTTTTACGACTCCTGCATGTATCAGGTATGATAACCGATTGTCCACTCTACATTTAGCATTATATTTATATATTTTCTATTTTACTTCATCGCGGATTATAGCAAAATAATTTTATTATTACTTTTGTATTGTGGATCTCCGCAAAGTAACGCCTAATTCTATAAATTAATCCTCAACAGTATAGTAGGCTTTCTGAATCAGCCTCTTTTTAACAGTGTTTTTAAACAGCTGTAATGGCAAAGCTAAAATTGATTGCGGAATTTTATTATAGAATCTTATACCCAAACCCACAAACGACTTACGTACTTTTACAAGGCGCAAAGCAAGAACCGCAAGCTTAATTTGGTTCCTACTTTGCCTTTTATATATATATATATATATATATATATATATATATATATATATATATATATATATATATATATATATATATATATATATATATATATATATATATATATATATATATATAAATACAAGATTAAGTGCCCGTTTTACAAGTTACCAATAAACTGTCAGCTTATTCGGAACATATCTGACACATATCTCGCAATTTTGCGTTTCTCAGGTTTCTGATAGGCTTATTCAGCACTTAAAGTCCCTAATAAGTTAACAGGTAGATCATGTGGCTGTTATTTTGTTTATCTGCTGGATAGCAAATACCTAGTTCAAATTTTTTTTTTCTTTTTAGAGACATTTTTTTGTTACTTAGTTGTTTTGTCGGTTAACTATCCGACACTTTATCAGTAACTTGTAAAACAGGCCCTTACTTATTTAAACGTAAGTACGCCGTGTGGTATCCGGTTGAATAGAATAGGACCACCCTCATTTGTTACCGAGGTGTCGTAAAAGGCGACTTAGGTAAGTCGACCCGCCGTCTGGTATCCAGCTGAGTAGAATAGACCAACCTTATTTCTTACCGAGGTGTCGTAAATGGCGACTAAGGTAAGTTGAACCACCGCGTGGTTTCCCGTTTAGTAGAATAGACCACTCTTTTTCTTACCGAGGTGTCGTAAAATACGACTGAGGTAAGTTGACGTCAGGCAGGCGGCTGGTTGTAAAAACGCAGCCAAATCATATGACAGCATGTTTATAACATGTTGTGCTGACTCCCCTTAGAGTGGGATAAGGGCAAGAAGATGATGACTCATTTAAACGTAAATCAATAATGTTAAAAGTTATATTCAGCTGTTTTCATTTTTTAGGTCGCTAATATATTACTTGGCGGGGAAATTGCTGTGACAGTATTTCTGTGTTTTATTCGCATAATCGTACTAATATTGCCAAACCAAAAGAAAAAATAAATATATGGAACCTTTTACACATACGGTCGTTACTCTCTTAAGTAATTTGAACTTGTAATGAGTAAAAGATAACCGGTAAATATATGAAGATCATATATTTACCGGATCATCCTCCTGCCCTTATCCTACTCTAAGTGGGGTCGGCACGATGTGGCTAAGTATTTAACGACCGGGTTGCGGATTCAGTTGCTACTGGCTGGCAAAATTTTCTAAAAAATATCGATTTACTGGTTCATCGAGTTCTTGGCTGTATATACCTATTTCTTTAAAAATTTTCGTTTATTTACCGGTTACGCCGAGTGGTATCTGGCTGAATAGAATGCACCACTCTCATTTCTTACCGAGGTGTCGTAAAAGACGATTAAGGTAAGTTGACCCACCGTGTGGTATCCGATTGAATAAAATAGACCACCCTCCTTTCTTACTGAGGTGTTGCAAAATATGACTAAGGTATGTTGAGGTCAAGCAGGCGCCCGGTCGTACAATGCGTAGCCAAATCATGTGACATGTTTATATCATGTCGTGCTACCCTACTCACGAGTGGGATAAGGGCAGGAAGAATTCAAGGCAGACTAAAGCTATAAATATTATTAAGAAAAGATTATAACATTAATGGTTACTAAGAAGTTATATTTGAAATTCGAACATTTTACTGCAGAAAATATACTTTCCGACGGACGTATTACTTCGCTTCAATAATAAAAAACCTTTAAAAAATAAAGAAAAACCATAAAAGCAGCCGTCTTGCGATGCGTTATCATTTTTATATGTTCACCCCCCCAACCCTTTTAAGACGACCCACCCCCCCTAGATGCAAGCTCACTCACACATTCAAAAACGTCTATAAATGGTTTAAAGAAAAATGTGTCTACCTGAAAACGTACGATGCATGCTTTTTTTTATTCCCCTTACATTTTCTTTTTCATCCGCGATTCTCATATCGCCGATATAAACTGAAAAATACATTTAATATATTCAAAGGAATATCAACCTTATCTTACAGTCAAAAAGGTTAAAAATACGGCAGCGGTGTACAAGAAAACAGTACACCCATACACGAAAATTTTACTCGCATACACACGGAACCGCGCCGTTTAGAAAAAAAAAGTAACGCTCACATATATAAATTGCATGCAGTTCGAAAGGGATGCACTCAGAGTCATAAAATACTAACACACGGATAAATACACACACACCAGCACAACTTTCCTCGAGTCTGGATACACAGACACGTGTGTCTAAGCACACACGCGCGCCCCAAGAAAACCTTCTATGTGTTGTGGAAATGCTTTTCCTTGCAACTGAGAAGAGTTTCATAGCGAATACCTCGCGGTAAAGACATCTAGACGTTCTCTGAAATTTATAAAAAAAATTGAAATCCAAAAAAGCGGTCCCTTTGAGATCGTTTAAAAATAAAATTGTCATTTGTCACAAATCGATCAGTCATGGCCGTTCGAACTTCACCCGTTTCGCGGCGTAAAAAATGCGTTCGAAAATTGAAAAGAATTAAAATCCTATACAATGAACGTCTACGGCGTGTTCGCGCCAAAGTGATTATCAAAATAAAGTATTAATTAAAAGTTTGTATTCAAATAAGTTGAGGTCACAGGACACGTGTTCTATTAGTGATGTAAATGTGTACGTTAATGAGTGTGCAGCTGTGTGCGTCCGTGTCTCTGTAAGATTGTAAGATAATCGAAAGTCCGCGTGTTAGAACTTCGGGATATTTGAATATTTACGCATTCTTTTTTTAAATAATTACTAACTGTGTTAAAATTATTAGATAATTTACTTTTTTATTTTTGTTTTATTTCGTTTATAACAATTCATTTTCATTTTATGTTTCATATTGATTTAATTTATTTATCTTTAAATACAATTATCATTCGCGTAGTTTTACATAATAACGTTTCACTGAGGTGAATTCTTATATAACGTTCTGTGATATAATATAGAACACAATTAGATATTTAGATACAATTAGTAATAGATCAAAGCTCGTGGGACTTAGTTTTATTAGTTTTTTTAGTGGCTTTGTTTATTTTTTCAAAATTTGTGTCCTCGACGTGATACGACTTAATATATTCCGGATGTTTAACTATTCCACATTTTGTTCTATCCCATATACGAGTATGTGATATGAATTTTATTTTTGTATAATATCTAATTTTTTTTAATAATTAGAATATTTTTTATGCATATCCTGTTAGAATATTTGAATTTAAATCAATCTCCTGCACTTATCCCTATTTAAAAGTATTAGATAAGAAAGTATTTGCAAAAGCATATTTGAATATATTTGAATTCTTATTAGAATAAGAGTTATTATAGAAACAAAATTATAGTATAAGACGATACCTTGCGGAGTTCCATAATACAAAAGAAATAGACTGCACGACAAAATCGCAAAGCTATATGTATTTTCTATTTATTTAATCGCGGATTATATCAAAATAATTTAATTATTACTTTTATATATAAATTTTTTCGTTTATGTAAAAGAATCATTAAATACTACAGTGCATATGAATGACCACAAAACTATTAGTAATAGCAGTACAAATAAGATTTCTATAATATCAGATGAACTACACCGGATTTCCCATCATCATCTTCCTGCCCTTATCCCACTCCAAGTGGGGTCTGCACAACATGCTGTCACATGATTTGGCTGCGTTTTTACGACTGGCCGCCCGACTGACGTCAACTTACCTCAGTCGTATTTTCCGACACCTTGGTAAGAAATGAGCTTGGTCTATTCTACTCAGCCACACGACGTGTTGTTTACGACACCTCGGTAAGAAAGTGGGTGGTCTATTGTACTCAACCGGATACCACACGGTGGGTCAACTTACCTTAGTCGTCTTTTACGACACCTCGGTAAGAAATGGGGGTGGTACTATTCTATTCAGTCGGATACCACACGGCGCTACACTGGATATCCTATATGTTCACTATATCTGAAACAATAATAATATAAAAGCTCTTGATACACGATCTCAAATGTCCCATTACTTATGGGAAAAATCCAATATATTTAAATGTCCCATTACTCATGGGACAAATCCATTATATTTAGATGAATATAGTAAGTTTCTAAATTACGCCGTGTGGTATCCGGCTGAATAGAATAGTACCACCCTCTTTTCTTACCGAGGTGTCGTAAAAGGCGACTAAGGTAAGTCGACTCGCTGTGTGGTATCCGGCTGAGTAGAATAGACCAACCTCATTCCTTACCGAGGTGTCGTAAAAGGCGACTAAGGTAAGTTGACCCACCGTGTGGTATCCGGTTTAGTAGAATAGACCACCCTCTTTCTTACCGAGGTGTCGTAAAATACGACTATGGTAAGTTGATGTCAGGCAGACGGCCGGTCGTGAAAACGCAGCCAAATCATGTGACAGCATGTTTATAACATGTTGTGCCGACCCCACTTAGTGTGGGATAAGGGCAGGAGGATGCAGTAAGTTTCAAAATTCTAATAAGAATAACTATAACTATAATTTATTTGCAAATATTGTTTTCGTTTCACCATAAGTATTTCTATGAATTTGTAGTGCAATGGTTAATTATAAGTATGAATTTTAAAGTAACCATTGCTCGATGTTGAATAAAGTAACTAAATTCAAAATATTATTCTTTAGAAACGCGCAAAGCAGGAGTGGAAAGCTTAAGTCGCTTCCTACTTTGTCTGTTACGCTTTCCTGCCTGTTCCGTTATATCAATTTTGATAAAATTTAGCACGATTAAAGCTTATACACTGGGCTAGCATATACGGTAAAATATTCCAGGTTTTCTTTTGGGGACATGGAAAAAAAAACTGCATTATATAAAGTGCTTAAACGCTTAAGTTGGCGCGAAAGAACTCACGTGTACCTCTAATATATTCTTATAATTTTATTTTAGCAAAATTTGAATCTATAACTGCACCAAACCTTTGCAATACCTCTAAAAGCTTTAATATACCCATAAATTTAGCTTTCTTAGAACATGTATAAAGAAAAATAAACCATACCACGGTTAACTTAAGGTTTAATTTCGATTAAAATATAGTTAAGGCCGCTGAAACAGGCTTTGAGGATAGAAAATTTCTAGTTATATATTGAAAAAAATAACAGTGCATGTGCGTTAGATTTTTTTTTATTTGACGGTAGCCGTAAAAGACCAAAGAAAGCTATGAAGGATAATAAACAAATCGCCCTATCCGATATACAAAGGACATGTGAGTTTATGCTTCAGATGGGGCGAAATCATCACTCTCCTGCCTCAAGTGGGGTCAGCACCACATATTATAAACATTATGTAACTTGATTAGGTCAGGGATTTCACTACCGGCCGCCTGCTAGACTTTAACTTACCTTATGGCCTTTTAGGATCCCTTCTCTCCTTAATCGGCGATTATGATTAATGTCGGGCACGATCATGCATAGAGTCATCGTCTATGATCTCCTACGATCCCCTACAACTAACCGTCGGTTTTTAGACATGCATCAATATTAATCGCTGGGTGATACGTATGGTCGTATGTGTTGTATGATAATACGGACGATCGTGTGAACGCTTCCACGCTGATCGTGTAGACACTTGCACGATGATCGTGTGGACTTTTGCACTATGATCGTGAGGAAACTAGCACGACGATCGTGTGAACGCTACCACGATGATCGTCTGGACACTAGCGCGTTGATCGTCTGTACACTAGCACGATGATCGAGTGGACACTTGCAAGATGATTGAGTGGACACTAGCACGATGATCGTGAGGATACTAGCACGATGATCGTGAGGACATTAGCACGATAATCGTCTGGACGCTAGCACGATGATCGTGTTGACACTAGCATGATAATCGTGTGGACACTACCACGATGATCGTGTGGACACTAGTACAACGATCGTGTGGACACTAGCACGATAATCGTCTGGATACTAGTATGATGATCGTGAGGACACTAGCACGATAATCTTGTGGACACTACCACGATAATCTTGTGGACACTACCACGATGTACGTGTGAACACTAGCACGATGATCGTGTGGACACTTGTACGATGATCGTGTGGACACTTGTACGATGATCGTGTGGACACTAGCACGATGATCGTGGCGATTATAGACATCCCACGATTAATTATCATCCCCGATAGTGAATAGCAGGCATGAATAATACGCAATTGAGTGGAAATGTGATCTTAACGGGGCTTAAGATGGCATTGCCGCCCAATTACTTCCGGTCTCACAGTGAGGAATATGTAGGCGCCAGTTCACTTTTATTCTAAAATTCCTCTTGTATGCAGAATTAAATATTTGGCATTGCTTCAATCTTTATTTTACTCGGATATGAAAAGATTATTACTCATATTGCAATTGCCGCTTATATTTTCACTTGGTTTGCATATTTTCAATGTTGTTTTTTGCGATAAACTTAACCGTGTAGTATTTGGCTCAGTAGAACAGAACACCTTCATTTCTTATCGAGGTGTATAAAAGATGTCTAAGATAAATTGACCCGCCGTGTTATATCTTCTTAAGTAGAATAGACAACCCTCATTTCTTATCGAGGTGTCGTAAAAGGTGTTTAAGGTAAATTGATCTGCCGTATGGTATCTGGTTAAGTAGAATAGACAACCCTCATTTCTTACCGAGGTGTCAAAAGAGGTGACTAAGGTAAGTCGACTCACCGTGTGGTATCTGGTTGAGTAGAATAGACCACACTCTTTTTTACCGAGGTGTCGTCAATAACGACTAAGGTAAGTTCACGTCCGTAAAATATGTAGCCAAATCATGTGACAATATATTTATAACATGTTGTGCCGACCCCACTTAAAGTGGGATAAGGGCAGGAGGATGATAATGATTATAAATGCATATAATGTCACTATAAAGATATATCCTATAAGAATTGCTCACCCAAGAAACACATTAAAAGAAAATTTAAAATCCCCACATAAAATTTCGTTTAGAACTTCCATTTCGTGCCGTAGGTTAAAAATATGAGAGGTCATAAATATATTTCATACTACGACCTAGATCCACGAATACCGTCTAAAAATCGATAATAGTTTTACTGCTTTTATTTTAAGTCTCCCCAGACATATAAGTTTTGTAGAAAATAACATTTCTGCCTTATAAATGTCATGTTTTGTTAAAACGAACTTGGAAAGATCTGGCTTGTTGTTGGTAATCTAGATAATATTTGTGATACTGTCGTCGATCAAAAATCATCATGCCTTTATCCCACTCTAAGTGGGGTCGGCACAACATGCTATAAACATGTTAAATGATTTAGCTAGTCGTTTAACGACCAAACGCCTGCCTGACGTCAACTTAGCTAAATCTTTTATGACACCTCGATAAGAAATGAGGATGGACTATTCTACTTAGATACCACGCGGCACTGCTGATTTATAACATCGCCGTGTGGTAGAGTCACTGAGAAAGAGAATTAAAAACATAGAGATTAAAAAGATAGAGATCATACAAATACTAGAAATCGCCAGCGGCTCCACCCGCTGTAAATTGTAATATATTACAATATTTTGATACCCATAAAAATAGTTAAAGTAGGATAAGTTTAAAGGCTAGACTAGGCTAGGCTAGAGTATGTTGTCGCAGACTTTTATTCAGAACTTTTAGAGGGGAACAATTTTGTATTACATGATTTTTTAATAACTAACACCGTTTACTCAGCGCATGTAAGAAAAGCTTAAAATTTTGCCGTTTTCGTAATATCTTTTTATTGCTGCTCCTCTCATTTTCATCTTAGCGTGATATATATTCTATAATCTTCCTAGATAAATGAACTCTTACATTGAAATAATTTTTCAAATCGGTCCAGTAGTTCCTGAGATAAGCCCGTTCAAACAAACAAACTCTTCAGATTTATATATGAGTATAGAAAAAACGTCTGAGTTACATTTTCTTAATTTATTCGAACGCTAGAGTTCCTTACACTATCTAAAAATAAATTAAAGTCATGAAAATAAAGCTAGAAATTTGAAAACCGGGTTGACTAATTTTGGATGTAAAGTTGACATCTTAACCTCGTCCCATATTAAGAAATTGATATAAATACAGCTACACCTTTAGACATGGATTTAATTTTGATTCCATAATATTATGTAATGTATCGGATACTGTATTAGCAACGCTGTCTTTAAATTCAAATTTAAACTTTACTTTAATCAAATAACCTTTTCCGAATAATTTTAAATCATCAAATAAAGCAAAAACGGTTGGAATATCAATGAATATCATCTTTATTAAATAGTCTTATGTAAAGCATTTTATATCATGCTAGGATTTCAAAATCATTAATTTGATATTATAAATGATATGATAATCGTTATATTAAGCTGCAACGGTTTCGGAGTTTCCAAAAAATAATACATACAAGCTAAAAGCAACTGCAAATAAATTTATTTATTCGTAACTTCAAACTAAAAATAAATATGAAAATATCTACTGAAACAATAAAAAAGTTTTAAATTAAAAACCACGAAACGGGTGAAGTTAACCTAGAGTTTGAAATATGCTAAAATTGTTTAAAGAAACTTCAGTTCAAAATAAATCTACTTTAAACTCCACAGTTAAGGTCCAGCCACCTCCTAATCCAACGATAGTTCCTAAAAATACCTAAATAACTTTAATTATGAAGAAATATTTATTTTTATTTTAAATATAATAGACATTAGTGTAAAATATATGTGAATAGAGAACGAGTTATATTTCTAAAAGTGAGTCTAGTGCCAATAATGTCTGTAACACTTTCGAATTCGAACTTATTTATGAAGAAGCAAAATTTCGCAATGAAGCGTGAATTCGAAGAATACAACGCCGAAGACAATAAAGATCAAAATGATAATAGCTTCAGTGATGTCAATTCAGAAGCGAGTGATGTAGAAAATAATCCAAATGACGAAGCAACAGCATTAGATTACACAGAAAACTCCTTATCATTAAATCCTGTAGCAGATTTTATCAAAAAGGAGTTCCTTCCTGAATTCGAATTTACAAATCCGTTCAGAAATCAAAATCTAGCCTTCAAAAATAGCTTCCAAAATCGTTCACCATTTCTACTACCCACTCAATTGTATAAAAGTTTTCTGGCAACACTCGGAAAAAGGAGACGCAATGTTGCCGATTGTTACTCTCTATATTCTAGAAACATGTTGTTTTCCAACGGTTTCAATCTGGAGACATCTGATGATGAAAACAACGCGGATAGGATTTCAAATTCACCTGATGAGGTAATTATATTGTGGGGTAATGACTATTCACTTGATTGCATTAATCGAGTCAACCGTTTTAATTAGAAACATAAATTATGTATTTCTTTATTGTTTAATATATTCAATACTGATAGATTTATTAACAATTATAAATTTAACATAATACTTTAATTGGTTTGTTTTTGATATCTTTTAAACAACACGCAAACTGGAATAATGGCACATCGAAAAATTTATCAGTTTCTTTGAGCATTAAGATTGTCGAATTGTTGAATCAAATTCTTTTATATTGTCTTCTTCTTAATATTAAATTCAATGCTTTATTGTCCTTTTGGGAAGATAGAATCTGTAAGAAGGCTCAGAATTAGTCCCAAAATATTTTATTTTATAGACTTTCAAACTGTTTTATTCATTCGCAAGAAGCAGCTTTATATTCTTAGCAATAGTCTTTTCTTTTTTGGAATGTCAAATCAAAGTCTGTTTATCGTAGCCCTATTAGCTACGGTATATAAGTTAGTGTAGAAAAAGCATATCCTGGAAACTATAAGAAAATTGAAAAGTTGTAGCCTAGCTTTAGGGTGTGGGACAAAGTTTCGTCGACCGCAATCATAGTAGACAGGAATCAATAGAAGACAGGGATCTCGTTCTGCACTGTATATTTACAATCAATGTTCCTTTTTTTATATAGGAAAAAACCCCTTATGGGTACCGCCGCCCGACGGGGACAGGCGGCGGTTATGTCGGACTCGCACCGACTAAAACGACCTGTGTGCTCCACCACGCTGCCAATGGCAAGGACAGGGTATCGTTGTACATATTACCCCCCATCCCCGCCGACAGCTCTGATCCCAGAGAACAAACACCTTCTCTGGGTAGGGTCCCCTCGAAAGAGAAGCCCCCTTCCGCTAACCGTTGCATCGGGATACCATCAATGTTCCTGTATTAACACGTTCTCTTGTTCCAGAAGGCGGGCGCATCATCAGCGTTTGTCTGGAGTGGCGGGGGGGTGACCGGGGGAGGGGGCCAGGAGCAGGCAGCCGCGCAGCCCGCCGCCGTGCCTACTGGTAAGCTTTGCTGCTTTTCAATTAAGGATGACGTCCTTCGACGTAACGTGAGACCCTTGGAAACCAGCACAACAAATTTCTGAATTTGAACCATGGTATTTATAGTTAAAAAACTGTGATAACCCAGCGGTAATACCATGTGACTCTTTTGAGGAGGTCACGGGTTTAAACCCGAGCAGACACTAATGAGTTTATCTGTTAAAACTTATGTGTCTAATTGATAATTGCAATTTATCACACGCTTTTCGGTGAAGGAAAACGTCTTGAGGAAACCTGCATACCTCTAGAGTGATATGTGTAACCTACCAATCCGCATTGAAGCAACGTGATAGGTCTTAGCTCCAATCCTTCTCTCCAAAAACGGAGAGGCCTATTCCCAGCAGTGGGAAAGTAGGCCGCTACTTACTTTACTTTTATTCATAGTTTAGTTATAGGAACTTTTTTGTCGCGAGGAGGAAAAACCCCGTCGGATACCCACCAACTGGTACATAATTAATTGAGAATATTTTCCAACTAAAGTTGATGAAAACGAAGTTTCGGTTAGTAAGAAATATAAACTGAATTAATTCTAACTAGAATGTCACGGTGCGTTGTTTTGAACTCCTAAAACACAAGACAATCTCATTAGTTTTAGGTGGAATTTACATTTTCTTCTTTTGAACATTGTTGTTGTTGTTGTACGTCATTGTACCTTTGCACCACTAACAGGTACGTGACAAGAGTGGAGGATTAGTGGTATATAATCATATATACCACTAGTAGGAGTTATAGTTAGTAATTAAAATAGTTATTCCGTTATTAGTTAAGGCATGTTTAGTATAGTTTTGAGATTGTTAGCCTGTAAGTGATGCATTATTTCGAAAAATTTCTTCTTTCTTTCTTAAAATCTTACTAATATTATTAGGGTGAAATTTTAAAAATGGGTGTGTGTTTAATACTTCAATGATCAAATAAATTCTAACAAAAAAGGCCTTGAATAACACAGATCACCCTTTTCTCGTAAATATCCTTAGGCACAAGCTTGATTTTTTCAGTTAGGTACCTTTAGATAACCACGTACTATGATTTCACGGGATGCAAATCAAATCATTCTTTAAGTAAACTTTTAAAAAATGCTTTTGAATCGACAACTCTGCTGGTTCCACCTGTTCCTACCGAGAAGAGCTAGCAAGAAACTCGGCGGTTACTATTTTGCAGATGGACTTAGAAAATAAAACCAAATTTAATAAATTAGCTCAAATTGATGAAATTTGTTAATGTAATGAAATAAAAATCAATCAGAGTTACATAGGCACATAGAGATGGCCGGTCCCGGCTTTATAGGTGAGCGACAATATGGCGGCTGACGACAGATCCGTTTGATTTTGGTGGTACGGAAGCATCACTGGAGTACCATGGCTCTGGATGATAATTAAGGCGCTCAACTGTAGTCGCTTGGATTTGGCTTAGGCTTAGGCTAGTGTCGGACAGTCCAGCTTGAGCGGGTAGAACTCGCGGCGTAGGTGGGGTACGATCTCTCCTTGTCCATCTTAGTTCGTGTCATGGTGGACAGGGCGAGATCGTGGGCAGCGATGGCCTCCTTCTGCGAGGACGTTATCTCGTGGAAGGAGACAGCGGGGCTGATCCGGGAAGTCGAGTCATTGGATCCGATCCGCAACAGGCGAGCCGGTAGGCTACTTGCTCAAGACAATAGCGTGCCCCCCTAACTGGAACAATTTGAGCGTTCCGAACGGGGTTTATCAGACGTCCACCTTTATAAGGTTACTGAGGCGATGCATCTGGTGCTCCCAATGCATCGCCTAGCGCAGGGCGGGGTCAATTATAGAGAGGCCCCGACCCAGGGGTGGCGCACTCTGGGGTTAAGTGTTGCTGCTGATAGGGATAAGGGCAATGGTACAACGGTACCTTTTTCCGGCTACCAGCAGAGTGGTGGACACAGGTCGTTTTTGTCGATGAGAGTCCGACAGAATCGTAGCTTGTCCCTGTTGGACATACCCATAAGGGGCTTTTTCCTGTATAAAAAAGCAGGGTTAGTCTAGTATGGTACACAGCGACGTATACTAATACTTAAACTGATATCTGTTCGAAGGTACCTCAGGCGGCGGCGGGGCGCAGGGCTTAGTTCACTGGATGTCGGTGATGGCGGAGCACATGGGTGGGGGGCACCACGACCCCTCCCACTACGCACTACCACCATGGAACAATGGGGGTGTCGATGTAAGTAATAGCCATAGTAAAGTAATAAATTTTAGTGGATTTCAGGTATTCTCTGAAGTTACAAAGTATTAGACGTCAAGTATGAGTTAACCTGGTTAAAAACAGTGTTTTTAAATTTTGAATTTAGGTATACTATCATCATCATCTTCCGACTCTTATCGCACTCGGGGTGGCAGTGGGGTCGGCACAACATGTTATAAACATGTTGTCGCTTGATTTGGCTTCCTATTGTACGACTGACCGCCTGTATGACCTCAACTTACCGTAATCGTATTTACGACACCTCGATAAGAAATGAGAGTGGTCTATTCTATTCAATCGAATACCACGCCGAGGGTGGATTTACCTTAGTCGCATTTTACGACACCTTGGTAAGAAATGAGGGTGGTCTATTCTACTCAATCGTATACCACATGGTAGATCGACTTACCTTAGTCGCCCTTTACGACACCTCGGCAAGAAATGAGGGTCTATTCTTATCAGCTTGAAACCACACGTCTGCATCAGTGTCATGAATATATGATTGAATCAATGAATATATTATTTTTAACTTCGTTGTAGTGGCAATAAACAATTGAACATACTTTAAAAGTTTGCAATTTTTTTTATTCGCGGGTGTCTCGACGGTTACAGTAATCTCTAAATCCGATGACAGTACCCAAGAGCCCGTTGAGGGGTAATTAATATAGATTTGTCTCGGGCAAAATCGTTGGCCCACATTTTTTCCCACGATTTGCATGTATTAAATCGCTTATAAAAAATCTGCTCCGTATACAGAGTAGACAAAACCTGTTTAAAGATTCTGAACGCATCATTACCACTCTTTATAGAAACTAAAAAAAAGGGTCGAACTTAGAATGTCTATGCAATTTCTTTTACAATATCGACGCCCGCGGCGCTTGTATGCAAATTTTTTTCGTATAACCCTTTTTAGTGATTTCAAATTACAACTTTAATTCCTATAACATAAGGTCTATTATGAATTAAACAGATTAAAATTTTCTTTGCAACTGTATTTACTGGTATAGAAATATATTAAAATGAATTTTAAATACTGATATATATACAGTTTATTTTACTTTAACAACAAGATGTTGCCATTTTATATTTTTATGAAATTTATGCTGATAAATATAAAGGTGATATTATAAAATATATTAAAATACAGTTTATTATTGAAATAATTAAGAAAGAAATCAATTTTTCATATCACACATTAAAATTTTAAATTCATTATTTAAATAATTTTATATATATAATTTTTATTGCACTTACATTTGTAAGTGCAATGTTACATATAATAATTTCATTGCGTAAATGGAGTTTTTATTGATAAAGTATTTTTTATTTAAAATTTTATAATTTGTCTGATAATATAAACTTGACAAATTGTCTTAAACCTTATCTTAAAATGTTTTAAAATATTTTTATTTCATTAGTGATATTTTTTACAGATTATTATTTTTAAGGTTTCAATTTTTGTTTACATTTTAATATTTAAGACAATTATTTTTTCAAGAGTGAGGAATAATTTTGAGTCTTATACTGAAGTGCGTAAGATACTATTTTATTTGAAGTTGAATATGCACGGATTGAATAGTGTAGAAATATTTTGATTGATTACTATCAATATTTCTTGAGGACGGTTAGAAGTATTTAATATTGTTCTCATAAGCAATAATTTTGCATAATTGTATGGGAAGTTGGGAACTATAAGGATCTCAATACGGTTTTATGGTACCATTAAAATTCTATAATGAGTGCTTTAAAGAAATGTGATTTTCTAATGTAACTTTTATGCAACTATTTATAAATATATGGGTCTATTACACACACGGTCGTCGGTGCCCAAAGTAACTTAGGACTTGTATTGTGGGTGACAGACAACTATTAAATATATCTATATATGTAACACAACGTACTAGCAACACGTGATTCCGCACTCAAAACTAGATGGCGCCACTGATCGTTTGCTCCGCGCTATCGAAGTGCTTTCATAGTAATATAAGAAGTCCCCATACATTATGTTATTAGATCGACATCGCTATCAGTCCCTAGGGCTCTAATGTGCATCCTACTGGAACACTACGCCTTAGCGCGTCTGAGACGGGGCATCCTCCGTCCGGCACATCCACACCTGGAATGCCGTGAGGAACCCGTCGTCTGTCCGCGATGTTTTCCGTATTCGTGAATAGCACGCATTCTCTCCCCAGACAGTACGTGCGTCGACTACGTCGTATTATAAATTGCGCCCAACTAGTGGCCCGAAAAGCGACCCCGAGTACAGTCTGACAACAAACTCGCAGCTGAAGAGAGGCCCTAACTTCAACATACAATCTGACGCACAACTCGACGTTGAAGAGTGACCCTGAATGCAGTTCTTGTCCAGGGGGAGGGAGAAGAGAAACATCCGCTGGAGTTAGCTATCGATCCCAAGCATCGCAGTTATAGTGCATCCAAACTGGAACACAACAGTTCAGCGAACTACAAACAGAGCATCTTCTAATACATCCTTACCAGGAATATCGTGAAGGACTCATCCGGGACACTGTTTCTATTAGAAACAAGAATAACACTACATCTGTACGAAAGTGTTTCGCACTTTGCCGTATTACCAACTAGCGACCAACGCGCATTCGAAGAGTGGCTCAAAGAAAATTTTATGAACCGAAGTAATGCCGAGTATTGTGAAGAAACCTAAATCAAAAGAACACATTGGCAAACATATCAACTTCAGCGATATACTGTTACGAAAGACAATACGCCTATATCTGTTCTACTGAATCGATTAACGAAACGTTTGAGAGGCATCCTTCAACCTTGTGTCTGATCATGACGGCTTCTGCAGTTTTGTCCAGAAGAAGGGACGGAATGAATATCCAACGGAGTTCACTACTCAGACAGACCAAGCCAGAACGAAACTACTCAATACCATCGATACGAAGTGGCCGAGGCATCCGAGGAAACAATTCTTATCCTGTCCTACTCGTCGGGACGCCTTCGTGGACAGAGGGGGAGTTTGTAACACAACGTACTAGCAACACGTGATTCCGCACTCAAAACTAGATGGCGCCACTGATCGTTTGCTCCGCGCTATCGAAGTGCTTTCATAGTAATATAAGAAGTCCCCATACATTATGTTATTAGATCGACATCGCTATCAGTCCCTAGGGCTCTAATGTGCATCCTACTGGAACACTACGCCTTAGCGCGTCTGAGACGGTGCATCCTCCGACCGGCACATCCATACCTGGAATGCTGTGAGGAACCCGTCGTCTGTCCGCGATGCTTTCCGTATACGTGAATAGAACGCATTCTCTCCCCAGACAGTACGTGCGTTCGGGTCCAGCGCCTTACATATATAATTTTTAATAAATATATATACTTAAATACACCCAGACTCGACGTACTGATAAATTGTTTTATAGAAAATATTGGCCCTCAGCGGCAATCGAACCAACGAACTTGGGGAAAGTCAAAACATATATTAATCTGTAAAAGTGTAAAAATGAGTAAATAAAAATATTAATTATTTAAAATTATTGATAAATCCCTACTTACATAATAAATGCGGCAGTCTGTCTGTCTGTTACATTTTTACACAGTTAATCTGCTGGACGGAGTTTTATAAAATTCAGTATAATGCTTAAACCGGGCCAATGTCGTGTGGTATCCCGCTGATTAGAATAGAGCAACCTCATTTGTCACCGAGGTATCGTAAATGGCAACTAAGGTAAGTTGACCCACCGAGTGGTAACCGGGTCAGTAGAATACCACCCTCTTTCTTACCAAGATGTCGTAAAAGGCAACTAAGGTAAGTTGACCCACGAGGTGGTATCCGGCTGAGTAGAATAGACCACCCTCATTTCTCACCGAGGTGTCGTAAATCGCGACAAAGGTAAGTCGACCCGCCGTGTGGTATTCGGCTAAGTAGAATAGACGACCCTCATTTCTTACCGAGGTATCGTAAAAGGCGACTAAGGTCAGTTGAGCCACCGTGTGGTATCCAGCTAAGTAGAATAGGCCACCCTCATTTTTACCGAGGGGTCATAAAAAACGACTAGGGTAAGTTGACGTCAGTCAGGCGACCGGTCGTAAAATACGTAGCCAAATCTTGTGACAACATGTTTATAACATCTTGTGCCGACCCCACTTAGAGTGGGATAAGGGCAGGAGGATGATAATTTAGACTGGTCTAGGAATTTTTAAAACAAATTTGTACAACAAAGTCATGCAACGCACAGCCGCACCTGTCATTCTGATATCAAAATTTCTAAACGCTTCACGCGATGCTCTACTAATATAAACAATAGTAAATAACTTCACGCTATGATAACAGATTCTAAATCTCACTTATCAGTCACGAACTAAAACTTGGCATCTGTCATTTAAAGTTTAAGTATAGTTTTAGTTTAAGGAAACAGGTATTCTTACATTTGCTTCACAGTATATTTTAAGCAATTTAATTTATGTACATGAAAATATAAAGAATTATAAAACGATAGGTGATGTGTACAATAGACAAAGCAGGAACCGACATAAGCTTGCGGTTCCTGCTTTGCGCCTTACAAAAGTGCGTAACTCGTTTGTGGGTTTTGGTATAAGATTTTAGAATAAAATTCCGCAATCAATTTCAGCACTGCCATTACAGCAGTTTAAAAACACTGTTAAAAAGATACAGAAGATAAGATAAGAAGCCTGATACAGAAAGTCTACTATACTCTTGAAGATTATTTAGAAGATAAGAATGTGTGGATATAGCTCTCTTTGAACCTGTACAAGACAGTAACGACATAATGTAAATAGTATTAAGAATTATATTTTTAAAAGAGCAACCGCCGAGTTTCTTGCTGGCTCTTCTCGGTAGGAACAGCTTTCCGAACCGGCAGTAGAGTTGACGATTCAAAATCACTTCTTTACAAGTTTATTTGAATAAAGAATATTTTGAATTTGAATATAAAACTAGCTTTTACCCTAGCATACCCAGCCGGCGTCGACGGGCTTATTTTAAAGATATATTAATTAGGTACATACTACATTAATATGTATAATTAGCACCAGCACAAAAACAAAAAACAAAATTGTAGTTTTAACCTTTACCCCACACCCCACCCATTCCCTTTAAACCTTCCCTGGACTTTTACAAATAATTGAAGACCAAAATTAGCCAAATCGGTTCAGCTGTTTTTAAGTTATGGCGGGACTACAGCAATTCAGTTTTATATACGAGGTGTGTTCAAAAAGTATCGCGTATTTTGTGTATTTTCAAAAATTATTTATTTATTCGTAAATATCTATTTTGTCCCCTTCAAAGTTATCCCTCTGGGATATTATACACTTATGCCAACGTTTTTAAAAATCTTCGAAGCACTTCAAAAAATCATTTTTTTTGTATCTTGTTCAGCTCCTCCTTCGATGCCGTCTTTATCTCGTCAATCGTGGCGTAGTGTCGTCCTTTCATGGGCCTCTTCAGTTTCGGGAATGAAAAAAAGTCACAGAGGGCCAGATCTGGGGAATACGGTGGCTGCGGTATCATTGGTCTGTTGTTTTTGGCCAAGAAGTCGCGTACAAGCAGCGATGTGTGAACAGGGGCGTTATCGAGGTGCAAAAGCCAATTTTTGTTTTTCCACAAATTATCGATTAAAATCGAATGGCACGAGCCAATTAATATGCCTAGGTCCTCGGCAATTTCTCTATCGATGATTCGAAGATTGGTCAATACCATTTTCTTCAATTCATCAATTTTTTCGTCTGTTGTTGAAGTGCTCGGGCGTCCGGCACGCTCTTCGTCATTCACATCTTCTCGGCCTTTTAAAAACATTTTGTGCCACCGATAAACGTTGCTTTTGTCCAAAGTAGCTTCTCCATATGCCACAGTCCACACTCGGAATGCTTCCGCGCACTTAATTTCGTTTTTCACACAAAAATCGATATAGGTTCCTTGTTCCATTTTTTGAATAGGTAAAAATCGAAGACGAACCAAAACACGTGCAAGCAAAACAGCTGTCAACAATTAACCGAACATTCAAAATGGCCCAACTTGTCAGAATAAGTGAGAGACATATGTACCAACATAACGCCACAAAAAAATCGAAATTGGAATATATGTAACTCGCGAAAATTCAAAATTCGCGATACTTTTTGAACACACCTCGTATATCTATACTAATATATAAAGCTGAAGCTTGTTTGTTTGTTTGATTGTTTGAACGCGCTAATCTCAGGAACTACTGGACCGATTTGAAAAATTTGAGTGTAAGATTCCATTTATCGAGGAAGGCTATAGGCTATAACATCACACTAAGATGAATAGGAGAGGAGCAGCAATAAAAAACTTAAAGCTTTCCTTGCGTGCGCTAAGTAAACAGTGATAGTTATTTAAAAATCATGTATTACAAACTTGTGTCCCTCTAAAAGTTCTAAATAAAAGTCCGCGACAGCATATGTCTTTTAAGGTTAAGCCACTTTAACCATTTTTATAGTTATCAAATTACTATATTATATTAGCGGGGCGGCGGTGGATGTATTCAATAGCGTAAGCCGTCACCCCTGACCTGTAGCGAGTTTGGCCACGAGTTCGGCGTTTCTCGCCAGTGTAGAAAAGACCAAATCAGAATTTCACTTAAAACAGGAAAAAAATGACTATATTACGGTTCTAATCTTTCCACACAAGCGAAGCCGCTGGTGATTGCTAGTATATAGATAAAAGAAGTCTTTGCGTGACATTGGCACAGTAACAGGCTGTTTCTTCACTGTATAACGTAATTTTTTCTATCAATAACATAACTTAAAATTGAGCTATCATTCATTTCAACAATACCAGTATAAAAAATACGTACGTACGTTTTTTCCCCTAGCAACAAATACGCTTTACATCGCATAATAAAAAAATCCAAACATCTTACAATACCGCATTGATACATCAGAACACAATAAAAATGATATAGGTGTCGGCGAGAGCCAATTTTTTGAGTTACGAGAAAAAAATTGCCAATATATACTTTGTTCTGAACCCTACTAACGATATTTTGATGACTCCGTGATACACGGTGATGAAAAAAAATTGTTATAAGATGTTTCTTCTGTATTTCACGTAGGGCGAAGTAGCTAGTTAATCTACACTTATTATAAAGCAAAGTCCCCCAAAGCTGTCTGCCTGTATGTCATCGATTTTCTCAAAATCTACTAAATAGATTTTTGTACTGTTTTTACTAAAAGATATTCAGAAAGATGTGTGTAAAAAAAGTGCGGAAGACTTAGGTTAATTGCTATAACTAAATGCTACAAAAGCATGCGAGAGTATGTCTCTATCTCTTACGGTTAACTCAAAATAACTACTTTTATGTTAAAAATATCGATCCGGAAAAAAAATGTGACGGCTGGCACAGAAAATTTAAAAAAATTCTAAAAGCTCGAAATAATTTTAAAAAAGTTTTTTAATTTATTATAAAGTAAACAATTAAAATAAGGTATGAAGAGTATATTAGTTATTCTACAACATTCATAGCTTTCTTATCATTATTAGACAATACAAACATGTTTTCTTTAGAGGTTACTCTTGAAAGAGCGAAAGTTGCGCGTCCGATCGCTGCTAAATTCAAAGTGCTCTAGGGCGAAGCGCGGCCCCCTTGCGGGATTTTTAATCTGTGATATCTCTGAAAACGTTCATTTAAATTATATTAAATCAACAATGTATTAAAGGTATTTAATTGGATAAGGATTAATGCTGTATTGTATAAAAATTGCTTCAAAAATAAGGCATTATTTTTTGTAAAAAGTAAATGACGAAAAATGCTATTTTGGGTTATCCATAAGACACAGCCATATACCATCGCGGACTTTTCTGTAGACCTTTTCAAGGTGTACAAATACTTAGTACATCATTTTGATAAATCTCGTAGGGTTTAGCCTGCGTTTGCAATCTAATCGGAAAAAAATGTATATATTTACGATATTTATTTTTACCATATTGAAGGGTATTCCCCTCTCCCTATACCAAGAAGAATACATATAAACCTTCTTCTTGAATCACTCTATCTATTAAAAAAAACCGCATCAAAATCTATTGCGTAGTTTTAAAGAAATAAGCATACATAGGGATCTATGGACAAACAAAGAATGTGACTTTGTTTTATACTATGTAGTGATACATACATCTAAAGCTAGTTATAAATTCCATGTTAGACAGTATTTTAAAAATTCCTTGAGCAAAATAAAGTAATAATAGTGAAAGTAAATTTGAATATCCGTCCTCGTTAGTAACAAAGAATATCTCAAGGCTAGTATCAAACCATAGAGGCGTGAATTCAAACCCACCCTTTAACTACCTGGAAATACTATAATTAATATTAAAATTATAAATATAAAGCAAACCGAGCGTAAAATCCGTCAGAAAATCGCACCCTTCCGAAACAATGTTCATTTCCTCATTACAACATCATTTCCAACGGTTACACGAACAAAACAAGCAATGGATTATATTAAGCGATTCAAACAAAAAGTAGGGTAAAGGAAACAATAGCCAAGTCTTTCCCAAAGCGTTTGTAATAAATGATCAAGCAATACGTCTTATTCAAATATGCTTATGCGAATAATCGATTTTGACGTGTTGTAATTAAGACGTCACCGTTTTATCAGTCGGTTGGTTAGCATTGTGCGATTTTTTAATCGATTTTTGACGCTCCAGTGAATTGCTATGCGCCTTTTTCTGTGAGAACGCTAATTGTTATTCGTTAATATTCAACCAGGATATGACGTGGACAAATTGAATCGATATTTAATCGGATACTTTCCTGCCTATCGCGTTTTGATATCTGATAAACACTGCGATAACCATGTTAGATCTTAGTTTCATAGAGTTATTATAACAGAGTCCTTACTCTATAATAATATCCGGTTGACTAGAATAAACCACCCGCTTTCTTACCGAGGTTTCGTAAAATACGACTGAGGTAAGATGACGTCAGGGAGCCGGCCAGTCATTAAATACGTAGCCAAGTATCATATATATAAATATAAAATAATTCAAAAGTAATAATAAAATTATTTTGCTATAATCAGCGATGAAGTAAAAAAGAAAATATATATAATGCTAAATGTAGAGTGGACAATCGGTTATCATACCTGATACATGCAGGATTCGTAAAAACACATGCACAAACCTCCAACACCGCCAACACAATGCACAAGCACTACATACGTTCACTTTCACAAACTCAACAACTCACAACTCAACAATAGTTTCGCCCCACAACCGAAGCATCATCACAGGATAGCCTCCACGATCAAAATCGCAAAGATTGCGATTTTGCGAAGAATGCGACTTTGTAGCGGTGGTGCAGGTTTGTGCATGTGTTTTTACGAATCCTGCATGTATCAGGTATGATAACCGATTGTCCACTCTACATTTAGCATTATTTATATATTCTATTTTACTTCATCGCGGATTATAGCAAAATATTTTTTTTATTACTTTTGTATTATAGATCTCCGCAAAGTAACGCCTAATTTTATAAATTATATAAAAGAATTCTTCTTGCCTGGAAGAGATCACTGGCTTAGCGATAAGGATTTGTGCAATTTATTGAGTTTTTATTTTGTTAAATTAACTTGTCTTGTTTTATATAGGCTAACAAAAAATATTAGGTATTTTTCTTTTATATAGTTGTGTGCAATAAAGAATATTTCTATTCATAAATCATATTTTTAATTAGTTTTTAAATTTAACATTAAAAAAGCTCTTTTAAACGCCGTGTGGTATCCGACTGTGTAGAATAAACCACCCTCTTTCTTACCGAGGTGTCGTAAAATACAACTAAGGTAAGTTGACGTCTGGCAGCCGACCAGTCGTAAAATACGTAACCAAATCATGTCACAACATGTTTATAACATGTTGTGCCGACTCCACTGGAAGTGGGATAAGGCCAGAAGGATGAGGATGTTTATAAATACATTATTATTATTACAAATATTATTTCGCAAATACTTTTATTATGAATCAACTAAAAATATTTATAAATCAATCATTTTCAATATACATATATTATTAAAAAGTTTTTATGGTGGATTTTTAATACATGTATGTAAAATTTTTATATTGTAACATACTTTTTGACTGGCTCTTTGGCGCAGTTGGTAGTGACCCTGCAGCTCCTCGGTTCGTGGGTTCCATTACCACCGAGGGCCAACATTTTCTTACAAAAAATTGTTGGTTTATATGTATTTAGTGTTAAATTTAATGAATGTAAAATTATATATTTATCAGTTGTCTGTCGCACACGAGTATTAAGTTACTTACTTTGGGGACGGACGACCGTGTTTGTAAGTGTCCAATATATTTATATTTATTTATTTATAAAAGTCTAAAAATGCCTTAAAATTGTCCTTACATATAATGACATCATTATATCAGCATACCGTGGCACCTAAAGGCAGTGCATTTCATAACTTTTGTGGCGTATGTAGTTTATTGTAATGTTTTAATGTAACTGCCACTGGTTGTTCCGAATAAATAAAATAAAAAAATTCTTCTTCTTGGTCGCTACACTCTTGGCAGAGTGGTCGTGGTCGTCAGTGTAGGGTTGGTGGCGCGCTTGACCATTCGACGCCATTCTTCTCGGACGGCTGCCTTCCTGGTACATTTATGAAAAGGACCGTCAAAGGCAGCCTTCACTTGGTCCGTCCATCGCATTGGTGATCTGCCGCGCGGTCTTGTGCCTTCGATATTCTCCTGTACCACAAGGCGTTCTACAGAGGCATCTCCCCGACGAGACACGTGTCCGAAAAAAGTGAGAATCCGACCTTGAACGATAGAGGAGAAACGCTGCTTGATGCCAAGTTCTCGAAGGATGGACTCGTTAGTTCTAAATTCAGTCCATAAAATAAAAAAAGTCTTAAAATAAGTTGCCGATCCCTAATTCAGAACATGGTTAAATAGAATAACACTGGCTTAATTCCACATCTCCAGTTTATCTATTCTAACTACAACTTGTAGCTAATATTAATTGCACACCAACAAATAAAAGAAACAATAGAAACAAAACGTACAATAAACAAGGAAATTATCCGTACACTAGGGTGTTCACAATTAATCCGCTAAATTAGACGTGTCCCGGCTAAAATCGATTAGCGGCCCAATGTAGGAAACAGGGACGAACTTGGCTTGACCCTGATAAATTTTTCTGTGATATCCGAATTTTATTACAATGTTACGATATGCCTCAAAATAGATTAAACATTTCAGAGTCACTTAGCAGGCCGTTTTTTAATTAAAAGTGAATTTTATTAGATTAAAGAGATATCAGAGTCACTAAGCTATACATAATATTAAAAAGATTGGCGATATATATAATAGACAAAGTAGGAACCGACATAAGCTAGCAGCTCCTGCTTTGCGCCTTGCAAAAGTACGTCGTTAAGTAAGTAAGTCGTTAGTGGGTTTGGGTATAAGATTCTATAATAAAATTCCACAATCAATTTTAGCTTTGCTACAACAGAAGTTTAAAAACACTATTAATAAAAGGCTAATACATAAAGTCTACTATACTATTGAGGATTACTTAGATGATAAGAATGCCTTATTACAAAATTATATTTTTAAAAAGCAACCGCCGAGTTTCTGCTGACTCTTCTCGGTAGGAACTGCTTTCCGAACCAGCAGCGGAGTTGACGATTCAAAAGCACTTCTTTACAAGTTTATTTGAATAAAGAATATTTTGAATTTGAATCTGAATATAAAGGAAAGCTAAAGCTTCTTAAATTTAGAATAGCAGGAATTGAATTCATTTATACCCAAACTGTATGCTTGTATAAGAAATAAAAAATGAAAATAAAACTAGTTAGTTACTAGGGTCTATTTAGGAGATTTTTTCGAACCAGCAGTAGAGTTGACGATTCAAAAGAGCTTTTAAATATTACATTAACTTAATACATTTTGAATTTGAAAACTAATAATATTAAAAAACCGTCAAGCGTTATTCCCCGTTCATAGTCTTTTCCTTGTTACATCCCTGTATCCAGGCTAAAATCGATTAGGAGCCGAAACTCGCAATTCGCAACGACTCCGCGTCTCGGCCAAGATAAACATGCCAGACTTTTTTTTCGTTACGGCTAAGACATTAACCAAGGATGCGAATGGAGTGACCACACGCGTGTGTTTCTATGGATGTTTTACTTAATAATATAATTATCTAATACAAATAATATAAGTTGATCCTTGACGATCCAAAATTGCTTCCAAAAGCCTATATAATTATTATTTGATAATAAATATTATTTTGATTTGATTGTATTTCATATTCAAATGCAATTTACTTCTGATGTAAATGTAATAATAAAAATAATGATTATGTTTAATAATCTGACCTTATTATGATTTTTCTGGAAAAAATTATACATTACTTTTAAGTATAATATAAATACACATAAATATAGTAAAATATCAATAGCTTTCCAACCTACTTTAATTCTAAGCCGTAGCTCTATACGATGTAATATTAAATAATATACAATACTTATTATGAAACAAAATCCCCAAAGACTGTATGTGATTGATTGTGTCATAATCTACTAAACAGATATTTGTACTGTTTTTACTAAAAGGTAGTGCGATTGTTCCGAAAGTTTCAATTTAACAGTACATTACGGTTATATATACATTGTGTTGAAGATGTTAGAAAGGAATCCGCCTGATGGGAGCTTTAGTAGTCTTGAAGAATACTACAAAAAAGTCCGCGATGGCATGTCTCTATCTCTTTAAGTTAACTCACAACAACTATTTTAACGTTTAAATTTTTAATTAAAAATATTAATTTGTTTTCATCACTATTTTCTTCTGTTGAGTATCAATCCTTAATCTAAATCTTTTTAAATAAATGCGTTTATTAGCTGCGCCATCTATACATAATATAAAACAAAGTCCTATAAAGCTGTCTGTCTGTATGTGATTTATGTGAAACTGATTTCAAGGCGGTCGCAGCCGCGGGTACATCTAGTATATAAGAAATAAACGGAACACAAACAATTAACCACAAAAATTAGGAATTTATTCTTGTATATCAATTTGGAAATCAATCAATTTGGAAAAAATAAATATTATAATTTTAATTATAATATATGCACTGGTTGTTCAGTAAAAGTAAAGATTCATCATTCTCCTGCCCTTATACCCACAACAAGTTTTAAACATGTTTTAACGATTTATTTTACAACCAGCCGCCTGCTTGACTTCAACTTACCTATTCTACTCAGCCGGATACCACACGGCGGGGCGAATAAATGTCATCGTTCTAAACAAATGTTACATATTGTGAGACAACTTAATTATATATCACTCATTTAGTAAATTGCAAGTAAATTTTTAAAGGTAAAGGTTAATTAAATTTAGGTGCTTTTTCTTCTGGGATCTCAACATTCTATTTGACGTAAAAGTTCGAAATTAAAACTTTTCAGTTATGCCTTAGCATTTTATCATTTTTTTAGCTTAAAGTAACAGTATTTGTTATCCGATAAACCTTTTTCCTTATCACCAATAGTCACCCTACACTCGATGTCATTAGACCTTGCGAGGGGGCGTCATTACGACGATGAGTAGAGCATCCATTAATCTTCCTGGACCGGTCTCTCGGCTGTCAAAATTGTGGCCACCGTCTTACCATAGATATGTGTACGTCATGAGCCAAAGTGACCTAAGCAGGAAATCAAGATTTTGAGACTGTAAAAATTCTTATCATAATCTCAAGAAATTGTAGGATTCACGCGATAAAAAGCCTATATTCCATCAATGTTACTTTCTGTCAACAGTTGTCATTCTTAATTTAATTAAAATTTGAGAATATTTTCCTTTTATATGTAGTACCTGGGTACGCCGTGTGGTATCCGGCTGAATAGAATAGTACCACCCTCATTTCTTACCGAGGTATCGTAAAAGCGACTAAGGTAAGATGACCCACCGTGTGGTATCCGGTTTAGTAGAATAGACCACCCTCTTTCTGACCGAGGTATCGTAGAATACGACTAAGGTAAGTTGACGGCAGGCAGGCAGCCGGTCGTAAAAACGCAGCCAAATCATGTGACAGCATCTTTATAACAAGTTGTGCCGACCCCACTTAGAGTGGGATAAGGGCAAGAGGATGATGATGTAGTACCTGAGTAACCGAGCCTTACTCGGTATTTTTTTTAAAGATATAAAAAAATAAAAAATAGTTGAGACGGTGAGGCTCGAACCTAGGTATTTTTACTTCTCTAGACCGCCCATTCCAAATGAGCCATCATGGCTTGACGTTTAATGGCGAAAATTATCTTTTGAATTCAATAAAAATTTTAGCATTTTCGTGAAAACAGGGATAAAATGTCATTTTTTTTAATGAAACCTAGCTAGATCGATTTTGCTCCCCCAAAACTCCATACATGCTGAATTTCATGATAATCGAGCCGTTTCCGAGATTCGGAAAATATATACATATAAATAATAAATAAATAAATATAAATATATGGGACACTTACACACGGTCGTCCGTTACCAAAGTAAGTAACTTAATACTTGTGTTATGGGTGACAGACAAGTGGTGAATATATACTTATATATTTTTTTAAATAGATACTTAAATACAAATATACACCCAGGCTCAAAGACCAACAAATTCATTTATAGAAAATGTAAGCCCTCGGCGGGAATCGAACCCGCGACCCGTGGAGCTGAAGGCAGGGTCACTACCCACTGCTCCAACGAGCCAGTCAATACAAGATACAGGATACATACAAGATTAACTCATTTAAATATTTAAGATTATATTTTCCTCTTTTTTGTATGTATATTTTAACTTATAGTTAATTAGTAGAGTTGGATATTAAAAGAGTTTTTTGCGAACTTAATTTGAAATTACTTGGTCCAAGAAAGTGGTTGCTTTTTCGATGGCTATAATTTTCATATCATTTAGTCGCTTAAATGCAGCAGGATTTCACCTATTTAAAGTCAGGTATCATACAATTATTTTATGTGTTCTGATTTATACATATCTATTTTTTTGCAAAACTTGTTTATTTTGCCTACTTCCATAGCATTATGTCTTATGGAATATTGCTATGGGGTAAATGCGCGGATAGTAAAAAAATTTTCGTTTTACAAAAAAGAGCTATACGTGGCATTTATAATTTAAGACCGCGTGATTCCCTGCGAGAGAAGTTTAAGGAAACAGGTATTCTTACATTTGCTTTACAGTATATTTTAAGCAATCTAATTTATGTACATAAAAATATAAAGAATTTTAAAACGATTGGTGATGTTTACAATAGACAAAGTAGGAACCGACATAAGCTTGCGGCTCCTGCTTTGCGCCTTGCAAAAGGACGTAATTCGTTTGTGGGTTTTGGAATAAGATTCTATAATAAAATTCCGCAATCAATTTCAGCTTTGCCATTATAGCAGTTTAAAAACACTGTTAAAAAGAGGCTGATACAGAAAGCCTACTATACTCTTGAAGATTATTTAGAAGAAAAGAATGTGTGGATATAGCTCTCTTTGAACCTGTACAAGACAGTAACGACTTAATGTAAATAGTTTTAAGAATTATATTTTTAAAAGAGCAACCGCCGAGTTTCTTGCTGGCTCTTCTCTGTAGGAACAGCTTTCCGAACCAGCAGTAGAGTTGACGATTCAAAAGCACTTGTTTACAAGTTTATTTGAATAAAGAATATTTTGAATTTGAAATTGAAATTTATTGAGAGAATGTTCTTAAAAACCAAAGTATGCCTGCCTAGGGTTGAACCCCACGACATATGGTAAAAATCCTGCACATATTTGTATAATTTTACGCTATTAATATAATTTTAAAGAATTATTTGCTAACCAGCGGCTCCGCCCGCGTGAAAAGATTAAAACTGTAATATAGTATTTGGATAGCCATAAAAATAATAAAAGTGGGTTAACCTTAAAAGCTAGACATACGCTATCGTGGACTTTTATTTAGAACTTTTAGAGGGTTTTTTTTATAATACTTGATTTCTGAATAATTTTCACCATTTACTTAGCGCTTAGCTTACTAACTTAACTTACTTAGCTGTGGTAGCCCAGCGGTAACACCGTGCGCCGCTTTCGAGGAGGTCTAGGGTTCAAACCCGGGGCAGGCACCAATGAGTTTTCAAGTAAAGCTTATGTGTCTAATTGATAATTGCAATTTATTACACGCTTTTCGGTGAAGGAAAACATCGTGAGGAAACCTGCATATCTCTAGAGAATTCTGGGGATATGTGTAATCTACCAATCCGCATTGGAACAGCGTGGTAGGTCTCAGCTCCAATCCTTCTCTCCACGAAATCTTTAAATTTTCCCGTTTTCGTAATATTTTATGTTGCTACTCCTCTCCTACTCATCTTAGCGTGATGTTATATAGCGTATAATTTATAGCCTTCCTCGATAAATGGACTATCTTATAATCGAAGATTTTTCAAATCGGTTCAGTAGTTCCTGAGATTGGCGCATTCAAACAAACAAACTCTTCAGCTTTATATATTAGTACAGATACTGCATAACATACATACAATTTTTCACTTTTTTTTTCAAAAACCGAAAGTGATAAATTTCGAGTTAGGTCATATCCTTACCAAAGGATGCGATATGTACCATTGTTCGTAACATGTCCGTTGTTTCACCAGAATAGAGTGGAATTGAATGTTATTAATATTGCTAATGACTTGGACGGATCTGATTATTTTGGCAATAAGATTTTCTATTTGGCTGAGTTTTGGCTTCGGTTGCCAAATTTTGTGTTAGAATTATTGATGATGTGCTTTCTATTCAATTTCTCAGTGTAGCTGTATAGCTTTTTTGTTATTTAATAGAGCTTTTGAGGTTGTAATGTAAGTTTAGCTCATTCTGTCTCCTTAAATTGTGAATATCCTGCAAACTAACACCTATGGGATGATACTGATGCTATATAAATTCTATAATGTCCGCAATCAATTTTAGTTTTGCCATTACAGCAGTTTAAAATCACTGTTAAAAAGAGGCTGATATAGAAAGCCTACTATACTGTTGAGGATTACGTAAATGTGTGGATATAGCTACTCTTCGTCCTTATACAAGATAATAATAACTAAATGTAACTAGTTATAAGAATTATATTTTAAAAAGTGCAACCGCCTAGATTCTTGCTGGCTATTCTCTGTAGGAAAAGCTTACCGAACCAGCAGCAAAGTTGACGATTCAAAAGCACTTGTTTACTAATTTACTTGAATAAGAATATTTTGAATTTAATTGAATGTAAATATTTATACATGATTACTAATAATATTGTTTATTGTTATAATTCCTTAATTGGACTGTTTTATTGTATGTACTTTATAATTTTTGAAAAATAAGTACTTTATCCAAAGTCACTCGATTATGATCACAAGATTACATATACTAAGTAAACACAAGTGGACATAAGTTTTACTGGTGTCGCTATAAAACCCCCAAAGGTATTGTAGTGAACTTCGTAGCCGCACTGTACCTTATACAACCCAATAAACCAACTTTTTACTACCATCCAAGTTTCTATGATTTTGTAGGAAAAGTGCGAATTTCACCAATGCTTACTCATATCTAAGTTTTAATAAGAAATTTCTCTGTACTCTCACAATTAAAAAGGAAACAAACTGTTACTATCCCACTGCTGGGCATAGGCCTCTTCTCTTCATTTATGAAGAGAAAGTTTGAAGCTAGCCAGCACACTGCTCCATTTCAGATTAGTAGGTTACACATATCCCAGGAATTTTTAGATGTTTTCGATGTTTTCCTTCACCAAAAAAGCATACGGTAAATTACAACTATGAATTAGATATACGAGGTGTGTTCAAAAAGTATCGCGAATTTTGTGTATTTTCAAAAATTATTTATTTATTCGTAAATATCTATTTTGTCCCCTTCAAAGTAATCCCTCTGGGATATTATATACTTGTGCCAACGTTTTTAAAATCTTCGAAGCACTTCAAAAAATCATTTTTTTGTATCTTGTTCAGCTCCTCCTTCGATGCCGTCTTTATCTCGTCAATCGTGGCGTAGTGTCGTCCTTTCATGGGCCTCTTCAGTTTCGGGAACAAGAAAAAGTCACAGGGGGCCAGATCTGGGGAATACGGTGGCTGCGGTATCATTGGTCTGTTGTTTTTGGCCAAGAAGTCGCGTACAAGCAGCGATGTGTGAACAGGGGCGTTATCGAGGTGCAAAAGCCAATTTTTGTTTTTCCACAAATTATCGATTAAAATCGAAAGGCACGAGCCAATCAATATGCCTAGGTCCTCGGCAATTTCTCTATCGATGATTCGAAGATTGGTCAATACCATTTTCTTCAATTCATCAATTTTTTCGTCTGTTGTTGAAGTGCTCGGGCGTCCGGCACGCTCTTCGTCATTAACATCTTCTCGGCCTTTTAAAAACATTTTGTACCACCGATAAACGTTGCTTTTGTCCAAAGTAGCTTCTCCATATGCCACAGTCTACACTCGGAATGCATCCGCGCACTTAATTTCGTTTTTCACACAAAAATCGATCCTTGTTCCATTTTTTGAATAGGTAAAAATCGAAGACGAACCAAAACACGTGCAAGCAAAGCAGCTGTCAATAATTAACCGAACATTCAAAATGGCCCAACTTGTCAGCATAAGTGAGAGACATATGTACCAACATAACGCCACAAAAAAATCGAAATTGGAATATATGTAACTCGCGAAAATTCAAAATTCGCGATACTTTTTGAACACACCTCGTATAAGTCGTTAACAGAAAATTTATTGCTGCTTGCCCAGGTTTGAATGACCTCCTCAAAACAGGTCCGTGGTGTCACAGATGTGCTAACACAACTTACTGTCCCAGTTTTAACTGAAAAAATACTATAATATGCTATAATATTATTTGAAAACATGGGCTAATTTGAATGTCACTTGTAATAACTCAGTAGGATAATCGGGCGATCTAGAGAAGTAAAAATACCCCGGGTCGAGCCCCACCTGCCCAATTATTTTCCTTTTTTTTAACTTTCATCTTTTTTTATCTTAAAAAAAATTACTGAGCAAGGTTGGGTCACCTAAATACTATATCTTAAAGAAGTAAGCCAAACCTGAATTACCTTTTATGTACAAATCAAATGAAAATAAATACTCTTTATTCAAATAAGCTCTTTCAAGCACATTTGAATCATCAAAGATCTATGATTAATGAAGCTACTAGTTCGGAATGTTACTCTTACTGAGAAGAACCATGAAGAAACTCGGCGGTCAATTGATTAAACAATTTCAATTTTATTAATTTTTTTTTTTTTTTTTTTATTGATTTAATTAGAACGCACATGTCCACTTACACTAATTAAACACAATACATCACAAAAAAGAAAATTAAATTGAATAAAATAAAACAATTAAAAATAAAATAATAAAGTAAACATATGTAATGATAATAAATATAAAATTCTTCTTCTTCTTAAAACTTTACATTATTAAACCGCAGTCTTGTATAAAGCTGAAAGGATTTTCAAATCCAGGCAATTTTACAATCAATAATCTTTAATTTTGCAATATGCTTTACGTATAAGTACATCTCACACACACTTAATTTAAACCTTGCTGTACACTGGTCTAGGTCTTGGTGGCCTTGGATTGACTTGTCTTCATAGACTGGTTAATTCGGGCAAAACCAGGACCTTGTCTAGTGATATCATTTCATATATAAAGAATCTTATATTCTTGTCGTAAGCCGACAGATAAAATATACCATCCACCTAATAATAACCGAGGACGTAAAAAAGCTAACATACCAGTTGACAGTATACAATTATAAAAGGTGACGCTCGACTTTTATAAAGGGCTAAAAAATAATGTATTGGCCAATAAATAATGTGTCAATACAATATTATGATGTCAAAATAATGGCGAAGATCATAAGCCACCGTATTATTGGGAACATAAATTCTCTTCTCCTTAGGTGCTATTTGCAAAGGGGTGACACGCAGGGTTAAGGTTTGTATAGGTGAACCTAATAATTTTGATAGTTGCTTTCAAATATTCGCTCTACGAAAACAACTATAAATTAAATTTTAAATATGAATTTTATTTTTAATTTAAAACTACAATTACAAATACTATTATTTTTAATTTATTTTTTAAGTATTATTTATAATCATTTCATTACTTTCAATTTAATTGATTAATGAAAAATAATATTGTTAAGACTGAAAAATATGGACATTTTTTTACAAATTAAATTCTTGTACAGCAAAATCAGGAATAATAGTTTTGTTTTTTAACACATAAAGTAAAAAAAAATTGCACTTAATAATATTATTATTATATCTGTATAGTGTAGGAAAATACTGATAGAAAACCCTATTAAAAAATGGCGGCCACTGTAATGCTCGGTTTTGTGACATCACACGCGCTATTGTAAAAAAATTGTTTTATTTTATGTATTCTTTATTCTTCATAACTTGTGTACGTCATAAATAAAGGTTTTTCTTTCTTACAAATATATATTTGAAAAATATGAATACTATCAATCCGCATTAAAGCAGTGCAGTAAACTCCAATCTTTATTTTGGTTTAACTCCGAAGTTTTTAAGTAATTACAAGGAATATTTTATAGAGTTACTTAAAGTAAGCGCTTGGACGTTACGGAGTTCAGTAATACGTTAAGTAATTAATTATTCTGCTATAAACTGTGATTACAATCTAATCGCGAATTATTGCATCTCGTGATGATGCTTCGGTTGCGGGGTGAAACGACTGTTTATTTTGTGATAGTGAACGTATATAGTGCTTGTGTATTGTGGTGGCGGTGGTAGGGGTTTGTGCATGTGTTTTTACGAATCCTGCATGTATCAGGTATGTAAACGGATTGTCCACTCTACCTTAAGCATTATATATATATACTTTCTATTTTACTTCTTCGCGGATTATAGCAAAATAATTTAATTATTATTTTTGTCTAAACGCTCAAGACTCTCAAGTCGTAGTACAATTATTAATCTATACGATTCTCATACATTCTAAAGGACTACGTAACCGCTACATTTTTTAATATTTGTCATCGTTTTGTTGGGTTTCTTTTGTGTGATGAAAGGTAAGATATACTGGCTTATCCGACGGCTTTGTTTGTCTTTTGATCGAGATAATAGCACTCGAATCGTCAATAGGATTTTGCGAAATTAAGAAGATAATCCATAGATTTAAGTTCAATATTTCTGTATATTTTTTTTATGGATAAACTACTTGATAATGTTGTATATTATACAAAAAATGAGTAAGGTAATGAAAATCTTGCTATAATAGCACTGCAGCACATTCACTATTGCTAATTCAACAATTGTTTCTGCCCGTAACCGAAGCATCATCAGGAGATAGACTCGACGATAAAATCGCAAAGCTCTTCGCAAAGTTTCACAAAGCAAATAGTTTTATTAACTAATCAAGATATAGCTCACTTAATTTTATCGATAAACTACCTGTGCCCCCGGCTTTAAGTCTATCAATTTACATAAAACGGCAATGTACTGTTAACCTAAACCTTCTGGAAGAATTTCACTTCCTTTTAGTAAAAACCGTACAAAAATCGGTTCAGCAAATTTTGAGAAAATCGATCACATACATCTATGGAAAAGCCGAGTTGTACGTAATTTTTATACGCGTCAGAGTCCACAAACATAGCGACAGAACGACAGAAAACATCATTAGCCAGTGAGTGAGAAGTAACAATAAACAACCAATCGCACAGAAAATGCTACCTAATAATTAGCTCGTGTGCGGCCTCTCTACGACGATTTTGAATCACCGATAAGAGAAGAGATGCTTTTCTTTTTTTCTTATACACTATAAACCAAACAATACATATATATGTATATATATTGCAATATATATACATACACATATATGCATATATATGTATATATATATATATATATATATATATATATATATATATATATATATATATATATATATATATATATATATATATATATATGTGTGTGTGTGTGTGTGTGTGTGTGTGTGTGTAATCCAACGATTTTCTTGAAATTCATCATGTAGGGGTTTTGAGGGAAAAAATTTGATCTAGTTAGGATTCATACAACAAACAAAAGCCTTTTTTTCCCTCAGTAGTAAGCTAGTGACTTCATTAGGTCGCCAGTAATTACTTTTTAAACAACTATATACCTAACACAAAAATAAGACTAACTAATTATTGTTCTATTGTCTTTTAACATGACCGATTAAAAATATGTGGTATCCGGCTGAGTAGAATAGTACCACCCTCTTTTCTTACCGAGGTGTCGTAAAAGGCGACTAAGGTAAGTCGACCCGCCGTGTGGTATCCGGCTGAGTAGAATAGACCAACCTCATTTCTTACCGAGGTGTCGTAAAAGGCGACTAAGGTAAGATGACCCACCGTGTGGTATCCGGTTTAGTAGAATAGACCACCCTCTTTCTTACCGAGGTGTCGTGAAATACGACAGAGGTAAGTTGACGTCAGGCAGGCGGCCGATCGTAAAAACGCAGCCAAATCATGTTACAGCATGTTTATAACATGTTGTGCCGACCCCACTTAGAGTGGGATAAGGGCAGGAAGATGATGATTAAAAATAGTATTATGTGCTTGAAAGGTAGCCTGTAAATTGTGTGTTATTATTATTATTATTAAATTCAATACATAACGCGATTATATTTAGGAGATGCCAATTTATTCAATATAAACTTAAAAAACAATGAATTTCCAATTGACACAATACTGTTCACTTTTACGGTTTTTGCATCTTCATCGGTTTCGGGTTATTCTTAGTAGGAACTACTTGCGTACAAAATTGTTTAAATTCTGACGTAACTTATAATTAATATAACCTAATATTTACGAATTAAAAACTTAAATTAATTAAGTATAAAATACGATTGCCTTATTAGTTTAAAATGAGTTAGTCCTTTGCTTTCTCATCAATCCCCCCATGCTGAATTTCACGAAAATCGCTGCAGTCGTTTCCAGAATTCAGAAACATATATATACTCATATACAAGATTAACTCATTTAAATATTAAAGATTTGTTCAGTACCGATTATTATACATACGGGACTGACTGACTGAACTGTCAGGTCGTGATCACGGTGGATGCAACTCTGCCGAAACGTTGAACCTTATACAAAGGTAATTCGATTTTAACGCAAAGTGACCCGTATGTTTATATAATAATCAGTATGAATTGCGAAAGTTTAAAATCTATCATAACATCAGTACCATTTCATTTATATAGTTTAAATATTCGTCGTAGCAAGCCGTCACGCTGGCACACCCACAGCCATCCATCTTAAGGATGAGACAGACCGACTCATCACGTTAATTTGTTACTATGTGTGCACCGCTTAATAGCCGGATGACTGGCTTCGATGAATTTGGGGGTATTTATTTATTTCAAGAATACTAAGAGACAGTTTTATATTAGGGAAATAGGGCATATCTTTAATATTTAAAGCTTTAAAAAATATAGCATACAAAACTATAAAATCTTAAAAAATATTGCTTGTGTGTTGTGATGATGGAGATTTTTATAGTGAATGTGTTTTAAGAATGCATGTATCAGGTATGAAAACGGATAGTCCATTCTACAGTTTTATAACATACGTCACAACATGTTATAAAACATGTTGTGACGTATGTTATAAAACTGTACGACCCCACTTGGAGTAGAATAAGGATCAAATCATGTCACATGTTTTATAATATGTTGTGACGACCCCACTTGGAGTGGAATAAGGATCAAATCATGTCACAACATGTTTTATAAGATGTTGTGACGACCCCACTTGGAGTAGAATTAGAGTCAAATCATGCCACAACATGTTTTATAACATGTTGTGCTGACCCAACTTGTAGTAGGATAACGGCAGGAGAGCGATGATAAAAACTACAAAAAAGAGAAAATTTTATTATATTATCACCGGCTCTTGATCGTGTATCAAAAGAGTTGTTTAAATAGAAACAAACTTACATACATTTTATTTATTTGTGAAAACATGTAATTGGCTTATTATTTCTATTGTTTTGTTTATATTTAATATCGCTGTAAGTTTTCCTGTAAAATAAAATAAATAAATACATGTCAAACTAATATAATCATGTAATAAAACTTAATCTTTCATCATCATCATCATCATCCCCCGCCCTTATCCCACTCTAAGTGGGGTCGGCACAACATGTTATAAACATGCTGTCACATGATTTGGCTACGTTTTTACGACCGGCCGCCTGCCTGACGTCAACTTAACTTAGTCGTATATTACTATACCTCGGTAAGAAAGAGGGTGGTCTATTTTACTAAACCAGATACCACACGGTGGGTCAACTTACGTTAGTCACCTTTTACGACACCTTGGTAAGATATTAGGGTGGTCTATTCTACTCAGCGGGATACTCATGACGGGTGAACTTACCTTAGCCGCCTTTAACGATACTTCGGTAAGAAATGAGGGTGGTCCATTATCTCTAGATATAGTAAAACTATATCTTATTTTATAAACTAAGCTATAACTTAATTTTTATCGACAAACATTAGACGACCGATACTAAATCATATCTCTATAGGAATGGTGACCAAACTGTCGGCGTAATCACATTAAACTCACGTCACCGATAGCTATCGTGCGGTTGACATTGACGGATATACACGTCACAGATTATAGCGACGCGCCCTCCGACTTAGACCATCTATTCGTCGAATGAAAATATTTAACGACTAAGCCCTCTTATCCACATACATGCCTTGCCATGCATTTGACTGGCCCGTTGGCGCAGTGGGTCACTACCCACTGCGCCAACGGGCGCGTGCGTGAGTGTGTTTTTAACACACGAGTTTTGTATGCGCTACACAAGCTTCAATCACAATTTACCACAAAAAACAAGTTTTATGAAATAGGTCATTTTAATACTAAGCGTGCGATTGATTATATATCCCTATTTTAGATTAAAGCCCTAGTTTAGATGTCACATTCAAAAATTACAAAATTCAACGCATCTGAAAGCTTTGTGTGAATGAACTTTCGCTTCATCCCCTCGCGAAGCTCACATCATGCGCCATATCTGTCACCGTCACAAGCAGTAACGCCTCCGATCCCCATCATTAACAGTGTCTAAGGCTGTTTTACCACTAGCGTTTCAGGAGCGTTTCTACATTACTAATTTCTACATTAGCGTCGTTTTATCGTGAACGTTGCGTTTGTTTACATACAATTTTCGTTGTATTTTCGTTTTTGCTCACATAATTCTAGAATAGAATAGAATTTCTTTATTTCTTTATATAAACTATAATAATGCTTAGTATGTATAGTAATAAAATTAACATAAAACAGGTGTTAAGCCTCTTATGATGTGTAGCTTTATGAATAAAAAACAATTTTAGTCAGAATAGCAAAACTAATATAACTGTTTCTGGGTTTGTCTATTGTGTGTATTTTTCTTGATAGCTCATTTTTTAAGGTGAGCTAGGTGCATTGTGTGTATTGCGTGCAAAAAGATCACGACGAATTCTCCGACATAAGCACTGCGTCAGGTATCCTAAGGACGATTTTTCCTAAGACTAGCCGAGCTTTTGAGCCTTTTTCATGCGTTTTGCGCGTCCAGTCCAGTGACTCTGGAGTTTATCATTACCAGATGTTTCTAAGGCTGCTAGTCATACATTATTGGTTCTCTAACGCTTAATCAGCGCTACCGTGGAGCGCATGAGGCGTTTATTTATCCCAATTTTTTACGTTTATGACGTTTTTTAAAGAGCTAAGCCAGTATGAGTATTTCCAATTATTTGCCTTGTATTATTTTGCAAAATTTTGATGCTCGTTTTTCGAGGATAATTAGTACGCAGTGCGTATTGCGTTCAGTTGGAACATGATTACTTCGACACAGCATCTTAAAAAGCAGCCTTAAAAAGTACGCACTTATAAACTGTTCGTCGATACTATTTGAGAAATTTCGTTCAATTTATGTATTTCAAATCCTTAAAAATGCTTCTGCACTCGTACTGTCAGAGGACGTTGTCAAAATTATAACGCCGACCAGCATATTGTCGACTTAAAAAATAAACGCTGATCAATCGTGGGAGCTACACGCGTTCGGCAAACGCTAGTGGGTTGTCAGCCAGCAAGCCTACAACTTTCATACAAACATCTCAATACTCTAATTTGCGCGGTGTGATTTTGTCTATGACAAATGGTATAATGTTTTTAACTTCTATTTTGCTGACGAAATTTAGCTATACGAAACGAAAAATTAAATATGGTGTAAAAATATTTCCATTGATATTTTTTTCGAACAAAAAACCTTTTATATCACAAACAAAACTAAGTGTAATGAAAATTGTTTTAACTGTAGCTTAAAGAAACATTCTTTGGATGCTCTTTTAAACGATCTCATGTAGGGTAACCGTTAATTTTGTATTTACAGACTTTTTCTCGTCTTAGCTTGTTATCAGTAATTAAATACAAAACTAATAAAAATATTATTTTGCTATAATACGCATTATATATCCGCATCATCGTCCGGCGATAGACTCCATGACAAAATCCAAATCTGCTGACGATGCTTAGGTTATGGGATGAAACAATTGGTGAGATTGTGTGGGGTGAAACAATTGGTGTTGTAAGAAGTGATATAATACTTCTTTGTAATTCACTAATAGATCTATTAGTGTTGATAATCATCTTCCTGCCCTTATCCTTGTATAGAAATCGAAAATATTTTATCTGTAGGGCTTCTGTAACTTAGTGTAGTCATCATATTCCTGCGCTTATCCCACTTTAAGTGGGGTCGGCACAACATGTTATAAACATGTTGTCGCATGATTTGGCTACGTATTTTACGACCGGCCGCCTGCCTGACATCAACTTATCTCAGTCACATTTCACGACACCTCGGTAAGAAAGAGGGTGGTCTATTCTACTTAACCGGATACCCCACGGTGGGTCAACTTACCTTAGTCGCCTTTTACGACACCTCGGTAAGAAATGAGGGTGGTCTATTCTACTCAGCCGGACACCACACGGCGGGTTGACTTACCTTAGTCGCCTTTTACGACACCTCGGTAAGAAATTAGGGTGGTACTATTCTATTATATATTCTATTCCGCCGGATACTACACGGCGTACCTGTTAGTGTCGATGTAAAATGAAATTTTGAAATTTACAATTTTATTTCTGTCATTATTTGAATTTGAAATAACTAAATATTCTTATTCAAAAACCTTATTGACAATATATAAATTTTAGCATCACAGTTGAGTGTAATGATAAGATACGATTGTGTTATCACAAATATCTTTCGAAAAGAGTAATTACTGGTTAATTGTTTTTATTTTCTTGTGTATTAATTATTGTTATTAATTAATCGTAAATTCAATTGAATAAAACCCATATGAATAATATATAGTTTTAGTTAAAGTTTATTCCATATTTTAAATATATCCTAATTAAAACCTAAATTATAGTAACCCTACATATATGATGTCGTTCATATGAAACAAATATTATAATGAGTCTTCTCTACAAGTAATGCGAGTTTATTAAACTTGTTCTGGATAATTTAACTTGTGAGTGAATTTTATTTATTTTCAATATACTAAACTTTCCCACAGTCAGTACATCCATACTATTAATATAGCGTTAATTTGTCTGTGTGTTTGATACGCTTTAACGGCTAAAATGTTAAAATATATAATGTACACTTGAATGCCGTGTGGTATCCGGCTGAATAGAATAGTACCACCCTCATTTCTTACCGAGGTGTCGTAAAAGGCGACTAAGGTAAGTCGACCCGCCGTGTGGTATCCGGCTGAGTAGAATAGACCAACCTCATTTCTTACCGAGGTGTCGTAAAAGACGACTAAGGTAAGTTGACCCACCGTGTGGTATCCGGTTTAGTAGAATAGACCACCCTCTTTCTTACCGAGGTGTCGTAAAATACGACAGAGGTGAGTTGACGTCAGGCAGGCGGCCGGTCGTAAAAATGCAGCCAAATCATGTGACAACATGTTTATAACATGTTGTGCCGACCCCATTTAGAGTGGGATAAGGGCAGGAGGATGATATATTATGTACACTTGAAACTTATATACTATTAGTTAGGTTTATAACATACTAGACATATAGTATTAAAATTCCCTTTAATCCTATGGGAACAGAAAAAAAACATATGATATAATTCAAGGTATTAATCACTTAAATTGACTCGACTGAAGTCGCAGATAGGTACAGTTACAGTACAGTAGCAATATAAATAAATCTATAGTAATATATAAAGCTGAAGAGTTTGTTTGTTTATTTATTTGTTTGATTGATTGATTGTATGAACGCGCTAATCTCAGAAATTACCGGACCAATTTGAAAAATTCCTTCAGTGTAAAATAGTCCATTTATTGTATAGGCTATGTAACATAACGCTTAGGTGAATAGAAAAAGTGCAGCTGTCGTAAAAAGCGCCCAAGGTAAGTGTCGTGTGGTATCCAGCTGAGTAGAATAGACCATCCTCATTTCCTGCCGTGTCGTAAAAATTGACTAAGGTAACTTGATGTCAAGTAGGCGGTCGGTCGTAAAATACGACTTTATCTGCTAGATAGCAAATACCTATTTCAAAATGCGTTTTGCGTTTCTCAGGTTTCTGAAAGGCTTATTCAGCACATAAAGTCACTAATAAGTTAATATTATACTTTATTAACGTATATGTAACGTATATTAACGATTATGTGGCTGTTATTTTGTTTATCTGCTGTATAACAAATACCTATTTTAAAATGGCCAATTTTTTTTTAATTTTCACTTTTTAGAGTCTCTTTTTAGAGTAAAACAGCCCCTTAGTTAAAAAAGAACGATATTTTTAATTGATATTCAATAAATAAAACGCAATTTTCTCAAAGTCAACTCATTTACTTTTTCACAACAACTCAATTACACATATTGCTGAATCAATATTGATGTATGATATATGACAGCCACAATGCTTTTTCATATTAATGACCAACTCTAAGAAGGAGGTTGTATTAGAAACACGTAACATATATTCCTTGAATTATAGCAACTCGGTCTTAACCTGCCTCAAACGGGCGCCTTGAATTCAGGATCGCACATAAAAATGGTCTGTTATTGATTATCTATACAATGTTATTTCTAGACCCGACAGCATAATATTTTACTACCCCTCACACATATACATGCACACATGGCCAGAGCACACACGAACGTCTTAAGAAAAATACTCGTGTCGCGGGCTTTTCTTGGGAACAGAGATGTTATGGAGACGATGTGATTTTATATTTTTGAAATCATTATTATATATTATTTTTAAATTTGTTTCCATTCATCATCCTCCTTCCCTTATCCCACTCTACGTGGGGTCGGCACAACATACTGTCACACGATTTGGCTGCGTTATTACGACTGGCCGCCTGCCTGACGTCAACTTACCTTATATTTTACGACACCTCGGTAAGAAGGAGGGTGGTCTAATTTACTCAAGCGAATGCCACACAGCGGGACGGCTTACCTTATTCGCCTTTTACGACACCTCGGTAAGAAATGAGGGTGGTACTATTCTGTGTGGTGTCGTAAAATACGATTACAGTAAGTTGACGTCAGGCAGGCGGCTGGTCGTAAAAACGCAGCCAAATCATGTGACAGCATGTTTATAACACGTTTTGCCGACCCCACTTAGAGTGGGATTGGGGCAGGAAGATGATGATTTTAGTCAGTAGTAGTAAGAAATAAAATCAAACGTACCGACTCCACACACTCCGGAAGTTTCCACGTCTCACATACAAACGTTGCCTACGTCACACGTGATCTGCCATCCCGCTCTCACATACACCGCCAGACCGAGAGGGGTACAAGTTGAGGACTAACATTTTATATGTTGGCCGGGTCATGGATATAAAATCGTTTTTCCCATATAAGCACGTAAGTTATAACGCGGCATTAGAAATCTTTAATAATGGTGAATTATTGCCTTAATGTGATTCCTAAATTACACAGATGATGCCGCGTTAAGAGAATATGAGGAACATCTCAATACTCGCAAATTAGTAATATCTTTAAAAGTTAAATGAGTCAATCTTATATATTATGTATATATAATAAAAGAAAGTCATCATCTTTCTTCCCTTATCCCACTCTAAGTGGGGTCGGCACAACATGTTATAAATATGTTGTCACATGATTTGGAAACGTATTCTTTGACCGGCCGCCTGCATGACGTCAACTTACCTTAGTCGTATTTTACGACACCTCGGTAAATATGGGTTGGTCTATTCTACTCAGCCGGATACAACACGGCGGGTCGACTTACCTTAGTCGCCTTTTACGACACCTCGGTAAGAAATGTGGGTGGTATTATTCTATTCAGCCGGATACCACACGGCGTATATAATAATAGGAAGTAAGGAAATTTAAGCTGTCAATTCAAATTTTGCAAGCACTTTTGAGCCGTCAAGGTACAATATTAGAAGCTATCACTGCTTTAAAATGTTGCTCTTACGAGAAGAACCAGCAAGAATCTCGGCGGTCAATCTTTTATACATTTTCTATTGACATTATTAAACCGATATCTTGTATGAACTTGAATAAAGTAGGAGCCTCTAGTTCGGACAAATTCCAAAGAGATGTAAAAAAGATTATATTAAAGTCTAAGGAAATATCATTCAATAATGTACGGCGTAATTTTCACTTTTAGTTTACAATATGTATACTAACATATAAAGCTGAAGAGTTAGTTTATTTTATTGTTTGATTATTTGAACGCGCTAATCTCTGGCAATACTGGACCGATTTGAAAAATACTTTGATTGTAAGATAGTTCATTTATCGAGGAAGGCTATAAGTAATATAACATCAACCTAAGATGAATAGGAGAGGGGCAGCAATAATAAATATTACGAAAATTTAAAGCTTTCCTTGCGTGCGCTTAGTAAACCGTGAAAGTTATTAAAAAATCATGTATAACAAAATTTTTCTTCCAAAAGTTCTATATAATATTTCTAGCTTTTAAGATTAACCCATTTCAACCATTTTTAAGGTTATCAAAATACTGAAATACGGTATTAATTTTTCCACGCGGGCGGAGCCGCTGGCGATTGTTAATAAGTTAGAAAATGTGTATTAAACTTCTATTAAATACGTATTTTGTCCGACAGCATTGCCAACAGAAAGATGGTCTGGATTACGCCGCGTGGTCACGGCCACGGGGCGCGATGGCCATCAAACCGGGCTACGAGGTGAGAATTGTAGGTGTTGTGTGTGTCGTAGTCTTTGTAGGCATTGTAGATATTGTAGCGACTGTATTTGTAAACGTCGTAGACAAAAGGTACGATTGCAACACAACATTGTGCGATACAACATTGCTAAGAAAAAGATTACGCGACGTGGTCACGACCACGACGAGCAATAATACAAAGCTACGAGGAGAGAATTGTATGTGCTGTGTGTGTTGTAGCTGTTATATACGTTGTAGGCATTGTAGATATTGTAGCGACTGTATTTGTAGACGTCGTAGACATAAGGCACGATTGCAACACAACGTTGTGCGGAACAGTATAGGCAACAAAGAGATGGTCTGAATTACGCGACGTGGTCACTACCACGCGATGCCCATCACCAAGGCTACTCATTGAGAATTGTAGGCTTCGTTTGTATCGTAGCTGCTGGTAGTCGTTGTAAGTGTTGTAGATATTGTAGCAGCTGTATTTGTATTAGTTGTAGACACAAGGTACGAAGTTTTTTTTATATTTTAAGTGTATAATTCTATGGGTTTCTTTTAAACATTGCCGAGAAACACCTCACCTATGGGTCACATTTTGCCCAGGTTAATGTGAATTGTGCCCCACTACCACCCAACCTGTATGGATTTATAAACTCAGTTGTTTAAAGACTTATAATAATTTATATTTTTGCATGCTATTAATGCGAAAGACTGTCTGTCTGTAATGCTTTTTGCGGCTAATACACTGGACTAATTTTGATGAAATTTATTACAATTAAAGCTATACACTGGTGTATCAGGGAGTAATAATAATAAATACAGCAGTTTAAAAATACTGTTAACGGGAGGCTGATACCAAAAACCAACTTTACTGTTAAGGATTATTTAGGTGATAAGAATGTGTGGATACAGCTACTGTTTGTAAAATATAGTAATTACCTTAATGTTACTAGTTATTTATAAGTATTATTTTGAAAGAGGCAACCACCGAGTTTCTTGCTGGCTCTTCTTGGAAGGAACAGTTTGCCAAACCAGCAATAGAAATGACGATTTAAAAGCAATTGTTTACAAGTTTACTTGAATACATATTTTGAATTTGAATTTGAATATACACTGATGTCATAAAAAATAAAAGTTCTCTTTTCTTCCGATAACAGGACATAAACACATATTGCTTTATTATACAGTACTTAAACGCTTTTGGCAAAAACGTCGCGGTTACTAGTTAAAAATAAACAAAAAAGTGATCTAACACGATAGACAGATATGGGCGTGGCCTCTGCTTAGGACAGTTGCAAATGAGAGTTCTTTGTCACTCCTCGGACCCTCTATAAGTCCCTCAGGAGGACTACCAAGCATCAAAAGCTATCCCTAAAATTGATATATGGTGTACATTTGATTATAGCGATGCTGTGATGACGCAGTTTAAAGTAATTTTTGACTGGACGTTGGCGTAGTGGGTAGTGATCCTGTCTTCAGCTTCGCGGGTCGTGGGCTCGATTCCCTTAGGGCAAACATTTTCTGTAAAAGGAATTGTTGGCTCTTCGAGCCTGGGTGTTTGTATTTAAGTATGTATTTAAAAATTATATATTCACCAGTTGTCTGTCACCCATAACACAAGTATTAAGTTACTTACTTTGGGGACGGACGACCGTGTGTGTAAGTGTCCCATATATTTAGTGTTTATTTATTTAATTTCAGTTTAATTTCATTCCCCAGCCCTTATCCCACTCTAAGTGTCGGCATAACATGTTATAAACATGTTGTCACATGATTCGGCTACTTATTTTACGACCGGCCGCCTGCTAACAACTTAACTTAGTCGCCTTTTGCGACACCACGGTAAGAATTGAGGATGGTCTTTTTTACTCAGCCGGACACAACACGGGGGCCAACTTAGCTAAGACGCATTTTATGACACCTCGGTAAGAAATGAGACTACCCTCATTTTCTACCGTGTCGTAAAATGTGACTAAGGTAAGTTGACGTCAGGCAGGTGGTCAGTCGTAGAAGACGTAGCCAAATCATGTGATAACATGTTTGTAACATTGTGCCGACTTCATTAGAGTGGGATAAGGACAGGAGGGTATATATGTAATATAAAAACTAAAACCATAAAATCAAAGAAATCTCACCATTCGTTCCATAAAACTTGAAAAGTTAGCGAAATAATCCTAAAATTTTCTATGTGGGTCGGAAAAACACAACGATTTGTTACAGCGGGGGCAGTTTACGTCAAAACTCGCTATTAATGACAATAGATGGCGTTCTTTTAAAGAATATACGCGCGATGCAAGTTATTTTACTTTTATGGGACATCGTGAAAGTATTTTTATCTAATGTGGCGATCTTGGAATCGGAGCTATGTGTATACGAGATGTATTTGCGAATTTGTTCTCGTCAATTTAGATTCGAATTCAAATTCAAAACATTCTTTATTCAAAGAATTTATAGAAGTTGTTACTTTGAGTTCCATACTTTGAGTACAAAAGTAATTTGAGTAATTAATTATATAAACATTGCTATAATCTGCGATATAGATCTATTTACTTTATCGCGGATTATACAAAAATAATTTTATTATTACTTTTACGCCGTGTGGTATCCGGCTCAGTAGAATTTAATTTCTTACCAAGGTGTCGAAAAAGGCGACTAAGGTAAGTTGACCTACTGTGTGGTATCCGGTTAAGTGGAATAGAACACCCTCTTTCTTACCGAGGTGTACTAAGATACGACTAAGGTAAGTTGATGTCAGGCAGGCGGCCGGTCGTAAAATACGTAGCCAAATCATGTGACAACGTGTTTATAACATGTTGTGCCGACCCCACTTAGAGTGGGGTAAGGGCAGGAAGATGATGTTTTGTATTATGGATTTCTGCAAAGTAACGCCTAATTCTATAAATTAACCAAAAAATTGTTTATAGAAAATGTTGGCCCGGCGATTTATTTATTTATTAATCTTTCTTCTTCTTCTTCTTCTTTCTCAACCGGTGGACGTCCACTGCTGAACATATGTCTCCTTAAGGGATCGCCACAATCCACGATTTTGTGCCGCTTGGATCCAGCGGCTCCCCGCGACCTTTTTGAGGTCGTCAGTCCACCTCGTTGGGGGCCTACCAACGCTGCGCTTTCCAGTGCGAGGTCGCCATTCCAGCACCTTAGGACCCCAACGCCCATCGGTTCTACGTACTACGTGCCCCGCCCATTGCCACTTCAGATTCGCGATACGATGAGCTATGTCGGTGACTCTGGTTCGTCTACGGATCTCCTCATTTCTGATTTGATCACGTAGAGATACTCGTACGTACTACGTAGAGATACGTAGAGATTGAAAGCTCAGAGTCACTCAGCGGGCGATGGAACGGGCTATGCTCGGAGTATTAATCTTTATTCTGTAGTTATTATTGAGTTTTTTTAATGCTTGTTTTTGTAAAATAGTTACGTTTAGCTTAGTTTACGTAGTATATATTAAGTTATAGTATTAAATGTATTATATATTGTTACAACATGTTTTTAATACAACCTCTTTCATAGAGTTGGTCATTAATATGAAAAAGCATTGTGGCTGTCATATTTTTATGTCTCATTCATTGAGTTGTTGAGAAAGAGTAAATGAGTTGACTTTGGGAAAATTGCTTTTTATTTATTGTATAAGAATAAAGGAGAAATATCGTCGCTTTTTATAATATATTACGATTATAGGTTATAGAGATTGTAAATTTTGGAGTTAAAAATAAATTTTGGACTTAAAAATAAATTTATATAAATTAATTGATTAATAAGGAGGATAAGAACAAGCGAATGATGATGTTTGAACGCAAATACAGTTTTTACTTATGGGGTAATATCTACAATTTGCCATCAAAAGATACCATCAAAGACCAATATCGCCGCTACCGACATTTTAAAGTAACGAAGTACACATAATTCGGCCCTAAACTGCGGATGGGATCGTTTATATTAATATTCCTGCCCCGCGCGTGGTTATCTTGAAATTAATTTGTAACCCATCGGTGTTGGGTTCAAATATAGTTTTTGATTTATTGTTTGTTTTGTCCATACCGTACCGTGTTAGTTTATACGACACTGGCTGTTCTCTCGGCTTGACTTGCGTGTAATGTGTCACAAAGGTTTTCCAGAGTAAATCCCGACTACGTGGAAATTATTGGATAAAAATATTACCTATATCTTTTATCTAGATAAATGAATAAATATGTAGAAAATTTACACAAACGGCTGTCCGTCCGCCCCCAAAGTAACTGCATACTCGTGTTATGAATGACAGACAACTGGTAAATATTATATATATAATTTCAAATACATGCTTAAATACATAGTATCTGGTTGAACCTTACGCGGTAATTTTTTACAAAATAAAAAAAGAAACTTCAAAAAAGAAATTTGGGTAGGTGGGGCTCTAAGTATTTTCATATCTCGGAATCGTTCATTCTCCGAATAAACTACGCTGACTTGACAATTTACGACAAAAAATAGTGTTTTATATTAAATTTAAATGTTAATATTTTTTTATGCCCAAAAACAGGGATAAAACTAATTTTTTTAAATAAAACCTAGCTAGATCGATTTTTCTCCCCCCAAACCCCCTACATGCTGTATTTCAAGAAAATCGTTGGAGCCGTTTCCGAAATTCCGAAAACCCAAGCCAACTTAGAGTGGAATAAGGGCAGGAGGATGATGATATGTAAGCTTGTCTATAATAATACTAACAAAGTATATTTTACTAAACTCGTAGTAAACAAATTCACAGTTCACCTACTAAGATATCTAATCTATTTAATTTAAGCGCTGCGACTCGGTTAGCAGAGTTAGTGGCGAGTGCAAAAAGCTCTCCCAGTAATGGTCACTTTAGTTTGTACAGAACGACATAGAGTGGATAAAACTTATTGATTAAGCAACTCTATTTTAGGAGCTTTATTACTTTCAAATTGTATGTATGTGTATGGCAAACTCATTTAAACTCAGAGCAACCAGATTTAGTTAAAACTTTATGCAACTGTGACAATCATCATCTTTATCATCTTCCTGCCCTTATCCCACCCTAAGTGGGGTCGGCACAACATGTTATAAACATGCTGTCACATGATTTGGCTGCGTTTTCACGACCGGCCGCCTGCCTGACATCAACTTACCTCTGTCGTGTTTTACGACACCTCGGTAAGAAAGAGGGTGGTCTATTCTACTAAACCGGATACCACACGGTTGGTCAACTTACCTTAGTCGCCTTTTACGACACCTCGGTAAAAAATGAGGTTGGTCTATGCTACTCAGCCGGATACCACTCGGCGGGTCGACTTACCTTAGTCGCCTTTTACGACACCTCGGTAAGAAATGAGGGTGGTACTATTCTATTCAGCCGGATACCACACGGCGAATGCAACTGTGACAATATACAAATATAATAAAATTGCAGTAAAATGTGGAAAGTAAATGGAGTTTAAAAAATTTAACACGCATTTAAACTATAAAGTGAGAAATACTTAAAGAAATGGGGCCTGTATATCGATAAAGTTAGCTCCAAGCACTTTTTTCACAATTCAAATTTAACTTCAAATTTTTTTTATTCAAAAAAAACAAGTGCTTTTGAATCGTCAATCTACTGCTATTCTACTGCTGATTCGGAAAGCTGTTGCTACCGACAAGAGCCAGCAAGACACTCGGCGGTTGTTCTTTTCAATATAATACTTATAACTGGCCCGTTGGTGCAGTGGGTAGTGACCTTGCCTTCTGCATTCTTCAATTCCCGCAGAGGACCAATATATATATACACCAGTTGTCTGTCTACCATAACACAAGTACTAAGTTACTTACTTTGGGGACGAACGTGTGTAAGTGTCCCATATATTTATATTTATTTTATTTAACTTGTTACATTAAGTCATTACTATGTTATACAGGGTCGGACAGAAGCTATATCCACGCATTCTTGTCGTCTAAATAAACGTCAACAGTATAGTTGTATCAGCCTCTCTTTAACAGTATTTTTAAACTGCTGTCTGACCAAAAGTGGCAGGCTAAATCTAATTTAAGAAACTAAATTATATGTTAGAAAGTAAGTAAAAAAAGTAAGTAACGGCCTGTTACTATCCCACTGCTGAGAATAGGCCTCTTCTCTCCGTTTTGGGAGAGAAGGATTGGAGCTAAGACCTACCACGCTGCTCCGATGCGGATTGGTAGGTTACACATACCTCCAGAATTCTCTAGAGATATGCAGGTTTCCTCACGATGTTTTCCTTCACCGAAAAGCGTGTGATAAATTGCAATTATCAATTAGACACATAAGTTTTAAGAGAAAAACTCATTGGTGTCTGCCCGGGTTCGAACCCGTGATCGTCTCTAAAGATTCACATGGTCTCACCGCTGGGCCATCACAGTTTATATGTTAGAAAATATGTTAGAAAAAAATATGTTTAAAATATAAAAATATGTTAGAAAAAAAATTGCAAATATGATAAAAACATTGTGAGGAAACCTGGATTTCTGGATCAGCCTCTTTTTAACAGTGTTTTTAAACTGATGTAATGGCATGGCTTATACCCAAACCTACAAACAATTTTTGTACCAATAGCACGAGTGTTAATACTATAATATTATATTGTGTTTATTTTACCACTTAAGTAGACCAAGATAGAAATTAAAATTTTGTTTTTTTTTATAAATTATTTTTTTTTTATAAAATGAGAGTTTTGCGTTTAGCAGCTCTAATTTTTAAATTATTTTGCTATAATCCGCGATGAAGTAAAATAGAAAATATATATAATGCTAAATGTAGAGTGGACAATCGGTTATCATACCTGATACATGCAGGATTCGTAAAAACACATGCACAAACCTCCACCACCGCCACCACGATACACAAGCACTACACACGTTATAACAAACTCAATCGTTTCGACCCGCAACCGAAGCATCATCAGGAGACAGGACGACTAAAATCGCAAAGCGAAGCAGTACCCAAATAAGCTTAGGGTATTGCTTCGCTTAACGATAACCGATTGTCCACTCTATTTATTATATATATTTTCTATTTTACTTCATCGCAGATTATAGCAAAATAATTTTATTATTACTTTGTATTATGGATCTCCGCAAAGTAACGCCTAATTCTATAAACTATTTAACAGCTCTATAACATTCAATTTAGCAAAATAAAGACGCGTCAGAGGGTAGTCCGAAACTAATATTTCACATACCCAAGGAACAATCGTAATTAAGTGTTACCACGGGCCAAATCGAGCGTCGCTAACACGGATGTCTTTATGTAAATGATTGAATCGGTACCCCTCTGACTAAATAGCATATCATCTTCCTGCGCTTATCCCACTCTAAGTGGGGTCGGCACAACATGTTATAAACATGCTGTCACATGATTTGGCTGCGTTTTTACGACCGGCCGCCTGCCTGACGTCAACTTACCTCTGTCGTATTTTACGACACCTCGGTAAGAAAGAGGGTGGTCTATTTTACTAAACCGGATACCACACGGTGGGTCAATTTACCTTAGTCGCCTGTTACGACACCTCGGTAAGAAATGAGGTTGGTCTATTCTACTCAGCCGGATACCACACGGCGGGCCTCTGACTAAATAGCATATCTCGACTACTAAAGTCATATATACAATTGAAAGAAAAGCGTATTTATGATCATTAATAATAAATATCTGGGTGACCGAGCTTTGCTCGGTAATTTTTTCAAAATAAACTTCAAAAAAAAATAATAGGGCAGGTGGGGCTCGATCCTAGGTATTTTCATTTCTGCGACCACCCGTTCCCCGAATAAACTACGCTGTACAAAAATTCAATTCAATATAAATTTTAGTATTTTTTAATACCCAAAACGATTTTCTTTTATATAAAACCTAGATCGATTTTTTAGGAAAATCGTTGGAGCTGTTTCCGAGATTTTGAAAATATATATATATATATATTTATACGAAATCTAGGAAACGGGCACTAAGATTTTCTTGAAATTCACCATGCAGGAGGTTTTGGGGCAGAAAAATCGATCTAGCTAGGTTTTTAATATTTTTTTTAAACGTTTTATCCCTGTTTTGGGCATCAAAAAATACTAAAATTTACTTTTAATTTATTGAATATATAAAACACTATTTCTCCTGTTAATATATGAATGAGTATATATATATATATATATATATATATAGCTTGGCTGATTCTTCTCAGTAAAGGTAACATTCCGAATCAAAATCATCGTAATAACTCTTGACGATTATAAATTTGGATAATAATTTTATTAATTTAGTATCTTTAAATTATAGTCACGCGCAACGCGTTAAATGGAAAGCTATACAATACGATCCTTATCAAGTTAAATACGTAAATTAGCTTGCTTAACATTAACTTATAGGCATAATATGGTCTACTACCCATGCGGAGACGGGGCTGCTTGGTTGTACATAATTGAGAGTATTTTAACGCTTTAATTGACGGGAAAAAAGTCGATAATTCAGTGTTATTTATTCATTACATATACAAGCATACAGTAAATACAATGTTGACTGGCCCGTTGGAGCAGTGGGTAGTGACCCTGCCTTCAACTCCGCGGGTCGCGGGTTCGATTCCTGCCGAGGGCCAACATTTTCTATAAATGAATTTGTTGGTCTTTGAGCCTGGGTGTCTATTTGTATTTAAGTATGTATTTAAAAAAATATATAAGTATATATTCACCAGTTGTCTGTCACCCATAACACAAGTATTAAGTTACTTACTTTGGGGACAGACGACCGTGTGTGTAAGAATCCCATATATTAATTTAATAAATAAAGCGGCGATAGTGGAATGGTTAGGGTAACGTATTTGCGATCGAGAGGTCGTGGGTTCGAATCCCGGCCATTTTACTACCATCGTGAACCTACTCCTAACACAATCATTCAGCTTAGTTTGAGGGATTAACAAGTTTACTAGTAATTTTTAACCCTAATGGAAACCTTTGAACTTTAAAAAAAAACAATATAACGTCGGTGTGGACACTTAAAACATTTTTTAAGTAGGTATATACTAGTAATAAGCGCGACATTGTTCGCGCCATCTTAAGCATTTAGTACGCTTAATATTATAATATGTTTTTTTCCCTGCCCTCAAAAGAGAAACGGTTTTTTTTAACCTTTTATTTAACCTCGATATACAAGTTTCAACTAAGCCAAATTTTACCAATATCAGTGGAGCGGATTGGCCGTGAAAGTGTAAAAGACATACATCCATACTCACAAACTTTCGCATTTATAATATTAGTAGGATAAAAGGCCAATAAAAGAAAATAGTCTTACAAAACAATTAAAAATTACCCAGACTTTGATCGGGTTATCTATTATAATAAACCTCAACACACGTTAACACACATTACGCCCTTTTTTCAGATACCTGGCTAATAAATGCTGGAATAATATCCCACCCCCTCTTAGAAGTTTAAAATCAGTTGCCAGCTTTAAATATAACTTTTTTAAAAAAACTTTTTCTTATCACTAACCTAAGTGAGGAACCTAAGCACAACATGATATAAACATGTAACATGATTTGGCTGCGTTTTTACGACCGGCCGTCTGCCTGACGTCAACATACCTTAGTCGTATATTACGACGCCACTACCACGGAGGTTGGTCTATTCTCTTAAACCGGATACCACACGGCGGGTCGACTTACCTTAGTCGCCTTTTACGACACCTCGGTAAGAAATGAGGGTGGTACTATTCTACTTAGCCGGATACCACACGGCGGGTCGACTTACCTTAGTCGCCTTTTACGACACCTCGTTAAGAAATGAGGGTGGTCTATTCTACTCAGCCGGATACCACACGGCGGGTCGACTTACCTTAGTCGCCTTTTACGACACCTCGGTAAGAAATGAGAGTGGTCTATTCTACTCAGCCGGATACCACACGGCGGGTCGACTTACCTTAGTCGCCTTTTACGACACCTCGGTAAGAAATGAGGGTGGTCTATTCTACTCAGCCGGATACCACACGGCGGGTCGACTTACCTTAGTCGCCTTTTACGATACCTCGGTAAGAAATGAGGGTGGTACTATTCTACTTAGCCGGATACCACACGGCTAAATTGTATTCTTCTATTGTAGTAGTAAATAAAGCATTTATTCCTTCATAATAAGCACACGTTACAACCGATGAAGCATTCTTGCCTTTAGCTTACAGTCAAGGGTTTGATAAAAACTGTCAAGTTACCATGATTTATCTGACCACTCATTTGTAAGTTGCGCGTGCAGTTTGACAAACTGACCACTAGCCCGGGGGTAGCCTGTTATCGCTCAGTTATTTATCGTCTTAACTGTAGGTAATTTAGGGGATGGTGTTTTTGTACAGGCTTAAGATGAATCATCACGGCTAGTATTCTGTACGTTATTCAAAACAGCCGTTTCGCTTGAATTTGTATCAATAGTGGCCTCTGGAAACCACCACCACGATTGGTCCCGGTTTGGACTAAAGCGGAGAGAAGTGATGCCCTTTGAACATCAGATATTGTCTTTTAAGCTAAGCAACGAGATGTGGAAATGACGATATCTAGGAAATAAGCAGGAAATAGGTTTATTGACAGAAGTTGCAAATAATTTAATAACTTGACTTATTATCAGAAGACTTTCTTGAGATTTTTCATCTCTCCCTCTTAAAATTTAAATTAAATACTAGACATTTAATAAACAAACAATCATTTAGGTATTTTTTTTTGTATAATTAACATTTTTTCCGTCCGCCGTGTGGTATCCGGCTGAGTAGAATAGACAAACCTCATTTCTTACCGAGGTGTCGTAAAAGGCGACTAAGGTAAGTTGACCCACCGTGTGGTTTCCGGTTTAGTAGAATAGACCACCCTCATTCTTACCGAGGTGTCGTAAAATACGACTGTGGTAAGTTGACGTCAGGCAGGCGGCCGGTCGTAAAAACGCAGCCAAATCATGTGACAGCATGTTTATAGCATGTTGTCCCGACCCTACTTAGAGTGGTATAAGGGCAGGAAGATGATGAATTAACATTTTTTCCGTATATTTAATGTCTGTAATCACACTGTTTTATTGCTATACTCTTATTTATATATATTTTTAATCGTAGGAAACTGTTAATGGTTTAATATACGTTTTAGTGTAAAACTTTACTTATAAAAGCTTATATATATTGTATGTTTCCAAAATATTTAAATAAATAAATCTGAGTGGTGTTCTTTTTTTTATAAATAAATATATGACTATTCGCAACGGATCTCTCTTCTCCACTTTGGTGGAAACCGGGCCTAGAATTTATGAAAAGAGCAACTGCCGAGTTACTTGGTGGATCTTCTCGGTAGGAGAAATTTTTCGAACAAAAGCACTTTTAGTTATTTATGCAAATATTTTTGCAAAATGTTATTTATTGTTGATCTTATGATCTTATATATGATCTTGCGATTACATTAATAAATAACATTTTGTGTGTGAGTTAGAATTAAAGTCGTTATTTTAACTAACGTATTTAGTATATCTACCAGACCAACATAATGACATAAGTGACTCAGCTATTTAAATGAGAAACAAAGATAAAAACAAAAACTACTGTCATAGCAAAGGTGAAGAATGTTATAAATATCCAAGTGATTTACAAATACATTTTCTCCTGTTCCAGGCAAAAATGAGCACAGGAGATGGTACCGTCGGCGGTCACCAGAAAGCAGACGACAGGCTGGGCCACCACCAGTCTATGAGTCAGATGCTGTATGGCGCTGGACTCGGACCAGGTCGGTCGGGTTAGTATTGTTATAGACATAAATGAAAGCCAGCTGCCAAAGTGACAGACAAAATGATTATCCTAATCTTTAATATTTAAATGAGTTTATCTTGTATATATATCTTTAATCTTTAATATTTAAACAAGTTATTCTTGTATATATGTATATATATATTTTTAGAATCTCGGAAAGGCTCCAACGATTTTCCTGAAATTCAGCATGCGGGAGGTTCTGTAGGGCAATTGATCTAGCTAGGTTTTATTTAGAAAAAAAATGTTTTATCCTTGTTATTGGGCATTAAGAAAATACAAAAAATGAAATTGAATATATAAAACACTATTCTTGCCGAAAACTGTCAAGTCAGTCAGCGTAGCGTATTTGGGTGGTCTATAGAAATGAAAATACCTAGGATCGAGCCCACCCAACCCAATTATTTTTTATTTTGTAAAAAATCACCGGTGAACTAGCTGCTATCTACTAATGCGTGACGCTAAACTTGTACAGAAATCACGCGTATTCTATCCTTTATGTAAATGTGGAATATAAGCTTCAATTGTGCCAAATATTATCAACATTGGGGAACAAGGGTTATAGCCGCAAAAACGTATCAAACAGACAGAAATACTGTGAAGTCGTACCAAGGCATCGTGTAGTGATAGGATGATTAGGAATACGAGCAATAAGAGATTACGAATCGTTTGTGAGAGAAAGATTGCAATTGACCAGGGCTTCTTAAACTATGGGTCGCGACCCATAGGGGGTCGCGAGACTACTGAAAGGGGCGTCGCAAAGATCTGATACTTTTCAATCATTATTGATACAACTTCATGGCTGCAGCTGTCGTTTAAAGAACTTTTCTAACAAAGATTTATTGATATTTCTCCTCCTAAGTTGCTTAATTACCCCTTTTCATTAAATTTAATTTAATAGATTTTATTAAATTTATGATTGGTTGGTTTACAACAATTATAATTAAAAAATTTAAAATTAGTATACACACTACGTACAAATATAAATACAAATAAAAATCATACAAAATACTATTGTAGTTTTATTATAACTATTTTTTGAAAAAAGTGGCAATGCAATACTGTTATTTATATTGTAAAATAGTGCGATATTACATCTACATCTACGGTTAATATATATTTCATTATATGGAGGAGGGGGTCGTTTAAAATTTCCTAAGATTGAAGGGGGTCGCTATATAAAAAAGTTTAAGAAGCCCTGCAATAGACTATATAATTATTTATATGCCACGTGGTAGAAAAAACTGTGCTTAAAGAAAGTATGAGGAAGGAGGTATTGAGTATTTGAAGCATTATAACTTAAGTCTAATTCAACGTCATTCCTCTACCTCCAGGTTCGTCGTCATCTTCACCGGTGGGCGGTACGAACACCAGCAGTGGGCTGCTAGTGGTGCCCCAGCCTTTGGGCAAAGGTCCCACGAAATTGCAGCCACTGCATGCACACGCGAGAAAGTACCACTGCAAAATGTGTCCACAGGTAAGAATCTGTTAATATTAAAAAAGCTGAGGCTTTAATAATAAAAGGTAAATCAGATAAATGTGCAGTTAGAGAAATATAGAGAAAAACTTATAAAAAAGGCCTACTGAATCTTGAACCTTATTGCTGATTTGGAAAACTGCTTCTACCGAGAAGAACCAAAAAGAAACTCGTGTAGAAGTTCGGTGATTCGATTTGATCTGATTATGTGATTTGATTTAATTAGAGGAAAAACTAATTAAAGTTAGCGTCTCAGAGGGAAAAAGAGAAAAGAGAAAGGGTGATTATTTATCACCTAACAGACCTTAAGGACAGTTTATGGTGTCAATAAAGTTAATTTAACTTTACACATATCCTATACTATCCTACTAATATTATAAATGCGAAAGTTTTTGAGTATGGATGTATGTTTGTTACTCTTTCACGGCCAATCTGCTGAGCCGATATCGATGAAATTTGGCACAATTATTCCTTATATACCGGAATAACATATAGACTATAGAAATCCTGTGAATAGGTTGACATTGAATAGCGCTATCTATTACCAATTTGGTCCACGCAAACAAAGTTGCGGGTAAAAGCTAGTATTAGCTATATTTTAACTTAAAACTTTAAATTATATTAATTACTTTTATCTCTTTATTTCAATTTCGAATATTCGTTTGGGGAAGTTCCACGACCACGAAATGAAATACATTTTAAAATTTGTAAAATATTGTATGTCAGCCAAATTCAATGTTCTTTATTATTGTACCCTTACAAATTTTTCAAAATTATTTAGATATATTAACACAACTACACAATATCTAATACCTAACAAATTTTATAACCGTTTTTAACCCATAGACAGATTCCATTTAAGGTGAAATAGTGGTCATGCCCTTCATAAATAAATTAAAAAAAGGAAACTCTAACGACTCAAAACTGCGCCCCAGTGCAGCGGGAATCTCGAAATTTACACAAACCCAATAGGTATCAAACGATCCGACTTTTTCTCTGTCCGTCTGTCCACGGTGCCGCATTTTTGCGATGACATTCCACAATCCCCGTTTTGATTGGCCATATGGACTGTGTATTTTTACATTTGCAACTTTATACCCTAATGTTAGAATTGGTTTTAGATTGAGGGGTGTTTTTTTATTTTTTTTAATTAACGAAAGGAGAGAGTGCATTTCTTTATGTTTGCTTTGTCTGTTTTGACCGCCAGTGAAGAATTAGTATTATTTGATTATATCTAAACTAATATTATGAATGCGAAAGTCTGTCTGTAGTCGCCTTTTACGACACCGCGGTAACAAATGAGGGTGGTCTATTCTACCCAGCCGGATACCACACGCCGCGTCATTTTATATTATTCTACTTTTACGGCACCTCGGTACGAAATGAAAGTGGTCTAGTCTACTAAGTCGGATACCTCACGGCGGTTCAACTTATTTTATTCTCCTTTTACGACAACTGGATAAATATAAATATAAACATAAACATAAACGTAAACGTAAACGTAAACGTAAACGTAAACGTAAACGTAAACGTAAACGTAAACGTAAACGTAAACGTAAACGTAAACGTAAACGTAAACGTAAACGTAAACGTAAACATAAACATAAACATAAATATAAATAAATATATGGGACACATACATACACGGCCGTCCGTCCCCAAAGTAAGTAACTAAATACTTGTGTTATGGGTGATAGACAACTGGTGAATATATAATTTTAAACTTATATAATTTTAAATACATACTTAAATACAAATATACACCCAGGCTCAAAGACCAACAAATTCATTTAAAGAAAATGTTAGCCCTCGGCCGGAATCGAACCCGCGACCCGCGGCTGTCCCGCGAAGCTGAAGGCAGGGTCACTACCCACTGCGCCAACGGACCAGTCAAATAAGGAATGTCAATCAAATCAATGTCAGTCAAAGAAAGAAATGATGGTTCTATTCTACTCAGCCGGATACCACACGGCGGGTCAACTTAACTTAGTCGCCTTTTACGACACCTCGGTAAGAAAGAGGGTGGTCTATTCTACTCAGCCGTATACCACACGAAAAAAACGTGAACCTGTATTCAATTAAATACAAATCGAAACGAAATTTGGTAAAGGAAAAGACAAATCGCATCTTTCATATACCAAAGGACTTCGCAAATTGCTCGCAATAAAAAAATGTCGTTTATCGGAAACCAAGATGACCGGAACTCGGATGCGATTTTCATTTCGTGATAAATAGACGCCTATAAGTGCCTGTCTAACGCGAACTTAAAACTATTCCGTACATCACTCAAAAACCAACCTTAAGTCATTGATCAAGAGTTTAAAATTGTTTAAATCGAAAAACTACCCTGTGAACGCATTAAGTTTTTGGAACTGTGAAAACAAATTTAGTGTTGCGTAATAAGAGAATCGTATTGCTATTTTAATAAGATTCAGTTTTGTTTGGTTTTGGTATTGTGTTATTTTGGTATATTTCCAGTGGGCGAAATGATAGGAATTTGTATGATCATTTGCAACGGTTGTAGATAATAAGATGAAAGTGTGAGCTTGAGATTTATTTAGTGTACATATTAAAGCCGTGTGGTATCCGGCTAAATAGAATAGTACCACCCTCATTTCTTACCGAGGTGTCGTAAAAGGCGACTAAGGTACGCCGACCCGCCGTGTGGTATCCGGCTGAGTAGAAAAGACCAATCTCATTTCTTACCGAGGTGTCGTAAAAGGCGACTAAGGTAAGTTGACCCACCGTGTGGTATCCGGTTTAGTAGAATAGACCACCCTCTTTCTTACCGAGGTGTCGTAAAATACGACTGAGGTAAGTTGATGTCAGGCAGGCCGGTCGTAAAAACGCAGCCAAATCATGTGACAGCATGTTTATAACGTGTTGTGCCGACCCCACTTAGAGTGGGATAAGGGCAGGAAGATGATGATTATAGATCGTGGTCTTTAGCAAAGGTTCGTGATTTCAGTGCTTTGGTATTTATTTCAAAAATAAAAGTACCGGCCTTATTATCCCACTGCTGGGCATAAGCCTATCTCTGTTTTTGAAGAAGTGCTCTGATGCGGATTGGTAGGTTATACAAATCCTCAGAATTCTCTAGGAATTTGCAGATTTCCGCACGATGTTTTCTTTCACAGAAAAACGTGTGATATATTGCAAATATCAATTATAAAAGTTTTAACAGAAAAAACTCATTGGTGCCTACCCCGGGTTTGAACCCGTGACACCCTCAAAAGTGTCGCACGGTCTCACCGCTGGGCAATCACAGCTTCCTTACACCACTTTTCATATAATAAGAATTATCTTACCTCACTCTGTGGGATCGGGACAATATGTTATAAAGATGTTCTCACATGATTTGGCTACTTATTTTACGACCGACCTGCCTGACGTCAACTTACCTTAGTCGTATTTTACAACACCGCGGTAAGAAAAAGGGTTGTCTATTTAACTCAATAGTATAGTAGGCTTTCTGTATTAGCCTTTTATTTATAGCATAAACTGCTGTAATGGAAAAGCTAAAATTTATTGCGGAATTTTATTATATAATCTTTCTTATACCCAAACCCACAAACGACTATCGTTCTTTTGCAAGGCGCAAAGCAGGAGCTGCATTATATACATCGGCAATCTTTTTATAATTTTAATAATAATAATAAATGATCTTTATTTAAAACTACACTGACAGTCCAGTTGTTTCTAAGTACTTTAAGCCTAAGTGTTAGTAAATACAATTTAAATCTAACAAATAGTTACCTAATAATCGTTCGAACAAAAAAGAGCTAACAGTTTGGTGTCAATTTTGTCCGACAATACTTCTAGAATAGTGTTGGCACTATTCCGCGTTCTCTCCAACAAACTAGCAATTCTTCTCCGGATGATGCAGTAAAAGTCGTTGGTACGAGCTATTGCAAACATACCGGAAGCACTGCAGAAACGCGGAAGTCCCAACAGTACTCTAAATCCATTATTATATTGGACTCGAAGAGCATCCAGCGATGCCCGTGTGTAGCTCGACCAGACTGCTCGTGTAGAAGGACTTATGTATATTTTTATGCACAAAAATATTGAGTTATAATTGACCGATACTATAGTTAGTTAGTATAGTTAGGACCTTTACTACGAGGATACGTCGACTAAATGCAGTATATATCTTTCAATCTATAATAAGGTGCGCGCACGCCGCGGCAGGTGTGCGGTGTATATGCAATTAAAAATTGTCACGGGAACCGCACCCGCTTATCAACTTGGGGCCACTAAATATGAGCTTTATATATTATTTATATTTATATATTAGTAGCTTTATATATTAGGTGACCCAGCGTTGCTCGGTAATTTTATTAAAAGATATATAAAAAAATGCATTTTAATTAAAGAAAGGGCGGTGACATGCTGGAATTGATCACGGTTATTTTCACTATTTTACTATTTTTGTTAATCTGTTCCTCATTGAGCTATTAAAATTTGAATGACAATTTTTTTTAATGAAACCTAGATCGATTTTTCACACTAAGTTTCATGAAAATCGTTAGAGCCTTTTCTGAAATTTGGCTCTATCAACCAGGTACTATATAGATTATCTTATTAGATTTAAATATTAAAGATAATGTCAAGTTAGTTCTTTAATCAGATAATATGTAATGATAAGAACTCTCAAAAGGGCATAGAAGAAGGGGATGGATGTAGTCAATAGGGTCTCTTGGTCCATTCTGCCAAAAGTGAATGTAAATCTGCTTAAGATCATCATAGTTTTCTAACGATGACCTCGGGTTATAAAGACTTAGTCGGTTTCCAAACAATTGTCAATATAATCACAACACTTTGTATTTGTATTTAGATAGGCAACGGATATTAGACCCAGACGGGTGGTCAGTCAGCAACAAATTAAAAAAAAATTTATTCCACCCATTTCCCCATTGAGGCTTTCAGTTTCGTGCCGAAAGTGCCTTATAACCTTTATTAAGACTGCTTTTTCTAGTAATTTTTACAAACCTAACAATTTCCAAACGTAACAAAAAAATAAAAGTCACCTTGCCAGTGAAAGCATTGGACACTCAGCTCTAACATGGAGACATATTTATCCGGACTTTAGCCAACTAACCGGATGTTTCGGTAGTATCCTGACTAGCCCTACACATCTTAGTTCATTCAGGCTACATATCATCATTATTCCATTTTCCTTCACCGAATTGTACAAATAATAAAAAAAATATCATTTCAAAATATCATTTATATTCCAATTGAATCTTAAGTGTTACTTACAATGCTTTTACAAATCTAAACTTTAAAAAAATTAACATTTTTTCGGAACAAACAAGATTAATAATTTAAAAGTTCTAATTTACACTTGCCATTGTATCTGGAAGTTAATTATAAATATCAAAAACACAACAAAACTTACCAAGACGCTGCACTAGGTAAGATGCTGATGCTAGTGAAAGTTTAACATGTTCTCTGATATAAACACTATATCATCGAAGTTGAACACTATAAAATAAATAAATACGTTAGTATCCCGCGCGTTCTCTGGCCCCAAACTCAAGCAAGCGTTAGACATGCAATTTACCATTTTCATATTTAATCTGCATTAAAGACCGTTAAACAGTCGACTTTACAGGCTATAATTCATTAATTTACGACGCCACGTTGACTGGATAAAAAATTATCGATTTAATTTAGGGCTGTACTCGACGATAGCTCGTGTAACGATGTTATTGTCCTTTTACAAATTATGATGTAAAGATTCACTATAGCTACATTGAAATTACCAAAGCAGTAAATAATATTAATTTATTCATAGAAGTAGATATTACTTTGCGGAATTCCATAGTACAAAAAATTATGAACGAACTATTTTGCTATAATCCGTGGTTTGTTAAGAAAATATCATCATCCATACATGATTTGGCTTCGTATTGAACGAATGACCGCCTGCCTGATGTCAACTTAACTTACCCGGTTTTTGCCACAGCTCGGTAAAAGGGTGGTCTGTTCTACTCAACCGGATACGAAACAGTCAATTTAACGTAGTCATCTTTTACGAGACCTCGGTAAGAAATGAGTGGTAGTCTATTCTACTAGGCCAAATACCACACAGAGGGTCAACTTGAGTTTTTCTATTAATACTTATGTGTCCAATTGATAATTGTAATTTTTCACACGCTTTTCGGTGAAGGAAAACATCGTGAGGAAACCTGCATATCTCTAGAGAATTCTAGGGATATGTGTAACCTACCAAATCGCATTGGAGGAGCGTGGTAGATCTTAGCTCCATCCTCTCTACAAAAACAGAGAAAGGAGGCCTTTTACCCATGCAGTGGAATAGTAACGGGCGTTACTTTACTTTTTTTTTTTTACCATTACTCAGCTGTCTTAAGTATTTACCGCGTATTTTCTCCATGGCAGTATGCTATATTTTATAAAAGCAAAGTAAATACAGTGCGGAACAAATAACATTGTGATGTTTGTTTTTTAAGTTTAATTTAGTTAGGTTTATATAATTTGGTAAGCCGTGTGGCATCCAGCTGAGACCACCCACATTTTTACCGAGGTGTCGTAAAAGTGACTAAGGTAAGATGACCCACCGTGTGGTATCCGGTTTAGTAGAATAGACCACCCTCTTTCTGGCCGAGGTATCGTAAAATACGACTAAGGTAAGTTGACGGCAGGCAGGCAGCCGGTCGTAAAAACGCAGCCAAATCATGTGACAGCATGTTTATAACATGTTGTGCCGACCCTACTTAGAGTGGGATCCTTATCCCAATCTAAGTGAAGATGATGAATAAGTATAGATGTAAATTTTTATTATTCTCGCATATTAAAATATCTTAAAGGGTATATTTAATTCACCTCCCAGTTTTCCATTGCAAATATTCACGTGCGGTTATCTTTCGCAAGTTCAAAACGTCTAGAGCTCACCGCAAGAAGCTTTGCGGTGACCGAGAAAGATGTTAAGGATATTTTAAGTACAGTATTAGGTCGTATTAATTTGTAAGACGTTACAAAATTATTTCTATTAGCGGTGAATTTGTTTAGTAATATTTTGCTTAAACAGTTTCCGCTGTAACGAAACCGGATGAGTTGAATAGACGACTCTCATTTCTTACGGGGAGTCGTAAAATACGACTAAGGTAAGTTGACGTCAGGCAGGCGGCCGGTCGTAAAATATGTAGCCAAATCATATGACAACATGTTTGTAACATGTTGTGTCGTAACAGATGACTAAGGTAAGTCGACCCGCCGTGTGGTATCCGGCTGAGTAGAATAGACCATCTTCATTACTTACCGAAGTGTCGTAAAATTCGACTAAGAAAAGAAGAATAGACCACCCTTATTACTTACCAAGGTGTCGCAAAAGGCGACTAAGGTAAGTTGGCCGGCCGTGTAGTGTCCGGTTTAGTAGGATAGACCACCTTCATTTTTTATTTTATTTCTTCTCATTTCTTGGGTCTCTCTCAATAAGGTGTCAATAACACCGTGCGACTCTTTCGAGGAGGTCACGGATTCAAACCCGGGCAGACAATGAGTTTATCTGCTAAAACTTATGTGTCTAATTGATAATTGCAATTTATCACACGCTTTTCGGTGAAAAACATCGTGAGGAAACCTGCATATATCTAGAGAATTCTGGAGATATGTGAAACCTACCAATCCGCATTGGAGCAGCGTGGTAGTTCAAAGCTCCAATCCTTCCTCCAAAAACGGAGAGAAGAAGCCTATTCCCAGCATTGGGATAGTAACAGACCACTACTTTAAGTATAAGAGATGAGTATGAGGGCTTAAAAGCTTAATTATTTAATAAGTTATCACTCTTCAGTAGCCGTGTGGTATCCGGCTGAGTAGAATAGGTCTATTCTACTTCCCTCATTTCTTAACGAGGTTTCGTAAAAGGCGACTAAGGTAAGTCGACCCGCTATGTGGTATCCGGCTGAGTAGAATAGACCAACCTCATTACTTACCGAGGTGTCGTAAAAGGCGACTAAGGTAAGTTGACTCATCGTGTGGAATCTGGTTTAGTGAAATTGGCCACCCTCTTTTTTACCGAGGTGTCGTAAGGTACGACTAAGGAAAGTTGACGTCAGGCAGGCGGCCGGTCGTAAAAACGCTGGCAAATCATGTGACAGCATGTTTATAACATATTGTGCTGACCCCACTTTGAGTGGGATAAGGGCAGGAGGATGATGATTATTTACAAATGTGGTCTATTCTACTCAGCTGGATGCCACACGGCAACCAAATTATATAAACCAAACTAAATGAAACTCATAAAAATCACTCTTCAGTTTGTTGAGAATTCAGTTACTGTACACAAGACATTTAAGTTATATCTACATGTGTATTTAAAGGATTTATCAGCTTTACTGGCGAGTGCAGTAGCATTGGTGAGATCGCTAAATGCAACAGACCTAACAAGTTTATTCAACTATTTTCTGAAACGAAATTCCGCATCTTTCTCCTTCCTCCTTCTCTCAAAAAACGGAGAGAAAAGCCCTATTCTACTTCGCTACTTTACTTACTTTACATCTCATACTCTAACAAAATTTATCTATTGCGGTTTTGTGTACATTTGTGTGTAAATTTCCACAGTATCACTGATCTCTTAACCGGATTAGATCTCGCGTGGTTGTCTCGGCGACCGCAAACAGCGGTCTTGGCGTATTTTAATATCTACATTCTGAATAAAGGTCCAATTTGGACTTAATATGTTTAGAATTTACGGACAAAAAATTTGTTTTGTTTTGGAAAATAGAATAGAATATTATTTATTAGACAACTTTGAAAGTTAGAAAATTATATTAACTAATTTCTAGAAATTAGTTAATATTATTTTTTTACTTTTTACTCAATTCTATAAATTAATTAATATTATTTTTTTACTATCAAAATTGTCCAATATATAATATTCTATGCTATTTTAAAAAATAAATCATCTATTTAATTTTTTTTTATTTATGATTTGTAGGTATTAGTCCTAGCTTTTAGGTAATTTAAGATATAACTTGTACATTTTTGCTAGAAATAAAAAAAATTATAGGTATAGGCGTTACGGAAGTTATGATAGAATTATTTTGCTATAATCCGGGTTTGTTAAGAAAATTGATGTCATGCTAAGTGTAAGAAGCAGGCAACGTTCACATAACTTATACATGCAGGACCAGTCACCACACCTATCAGAAAACGCTGCCACTAACAGCACACCACACACTACTACAATCTCTTCGATCGTTTCGAATAGGTAACCGAAGCATCATCAAGAGGAAAGTTCCACGAAAAAATTCGGTTTAGATTTTTGAACAAGAATCAACTTTAACTTTTATTTTTCCATTTTTTTAAATATTTAACAATACAAATTTTTAACTGTTAAACAATAATTTTTATTATTATTAGTACTTGTACTGAGCCTTGCTGAACTTGAAAAAAAATGAAAAACCAAATTAGGCAGGTGCGGCTCGATCGGGGTAATTTTGCTTCTTTAGTCTGCCAATATCCACTAGGCTATTACAACTTTACAATGAGTTTTTTCTATTAAAACTTATGTGTCTAATTGATAATTGCAAATTATCATACTCTTTTCGGTGAAGGAAAACCTGAAACCTGCATATCTCTAGAGAATCCTATGGGTATGTGTAACCTACCAAATCGCATTGGAGGAGCGTGGTAAATCTTAGCTCCATCCTCTCTACAAAAACGGAGAAAGGAGGCCTTTTACCCATGCAGTGGAATAGTAACGGGCGTTACTTTACTTTTTTTTACTATCTAATACCATTACTCAACTGTCTTAAGTATTTACCGCGTATTTTCTCCATAGCAGTATGCGATATTATATAATAGGTAAGTAAATACAGCGCGGAACAAATAACATTGTGATGTTTGTTTTTTAAGTTTAATTTAGTTAGGTTTATATAATTTGGTAAGCCGTGTGGCATCCAGCTGAGTAGACCACCACCAGGATATTATTGTGAGGAAACTTGCATATCTCTAGAAAATTAAAGGGATATGTGTAACCTACCAACCCGCATTAGAGCAGCGTTTTAGGTCTTAGCTCCAATCCTTATAGTAACAGGTCCTTACTTAACTAATTTTTTACACAAGATAAACTCATTTCACTCATAACAATTTATTTATTTTTCGTTACATACATAAATATTACAAAACGAAAGGTTGGGACCTTCTTTTAAATGAAAAAACACCTGTGTCAGAACGCCCCGCTTTCCATAACAATATGCATACTAAAAAATTAAACTAATACAAATTAACAGAAGATTAATAAGTAAGTAAAGTAAGTAACGGCCTGTTACTATCCCACTGTTGGGCATAGGCCTCCGCTCTCCATTTTTGGAGAGAAGGGTTGGAGCTAAGACCTACCACGCTGCTCCAATGCGGGTTGGTAGGTTACACATATCTCTAGGATTCTCTAGAGATATGCAGGTTTCCGCACGATGTTTTCCTTCACCGAAAAGCGTGTGATAAATTGCAATTATCAATTAGACACATAAGTTTTAATAGAAAAACTCATTGGTGTCTGCCCGGGTTTGAACCGGTCGCACATAGTCGCACCGCTAGGCCATCACAGCTCAATGAAGATTAATATTAAAGATAAAATTATTTTGATTGTTATAGTAATATAATCAATGCAATCTTTGTTATATTTTTCACTATTCGTTTATTTAAATCGATTAATGGAATCTATAAATTATTTTCTTTACGCGAAACACATTTTTAACGTTGTTTCAAAATCCCGAATTTTTTTTAATATTTGCCAATTTTTTTTTTTTTTTTTAAACACAAAAATAGTCCGCTTTATGTCAACCTATTACAATCGGGCCCAAAAGTCCCCGTTTCCTTTACAAATAAGAATGAAACTGAAGGAAGTATCACACCCGGCTCATCTTCACCTTAATGAGTCCCTAAGACCCTATATCCCATTCCGAGCATGCATTCCAAAGAAGGGTGCTCGCAGGTTAAACACAGAATCTAAATAACAATATATTGTTCGCTAACAGGCGTTGCGGTGCGGACGGCTTTCACGGCAGGATAATCCATCATTATAATATAAGTGAACTAGTGATGGGACACTAATATGCGTTTATCTATAAAAAAACTTATATATCGCTCGCTTAGTATTAAAGTGACCTAATTTAACAATAGTTTCGCAGCAAATTGCAATAAAAGTAGCGTAGTGCAAACAAAACTCATCATCATCACACTCTTAGTGGGGTCGGCACAATATAAGCATGTTGTCACATGATTTGACTAGGTATTACGACTGGCTGCCTGCCTGACGTGAACTTACCTTAGTCGTATTTTACGACATCTCGGTAAGAAAGTGGGTGGTCGATTTTACTCAACCGAATACCACACGGTGCATCAACCTACCTTACTTACCTTTTACGACACCTTGGTAAAGAATGAGGGTGGTCGATTTTACTCAACCGCATACCGCACGGTGGGTTGACTTACCTTGAATTGAAATTAATTAAGTTAAAAATAATAAGTAAATAAGTTAAAATAATATAATGTAAAAAATACGTACATAATCGATTTAAAGGAGTTATAGTGACACTACCCAACACTAGTAGGACATAAATCAAACAGCGGATTGATGGTATTATGTCAACATGCACAATCACAGAGTGCATTTTGCATAATAATCGTAATGCTTGTCAATTATTGAATAAAACATTACCGCCCCGAAAGGGATGAATCAGTATGTGAGAAAGGCAACGACGGGCACTCGAAGCAATTTGTCACTGCTAAAATTTTGTTCCGCAACAGAATTTTATGTAGATTCCCTGGATTAGGCTGTGATTTGCATCAAGAAGTGTTTAGGAGTAATGTGGGAATGGAAACGGGAACAACGCGTCTAGTAGGAACAGCTAATGATCGATTTATGCAATTTATTAAAGACGTATGGGAACTAAAACTCTTTAATGTTACATCTTCGTGACAGAAATTTTAATTTGAGAGATAATATGTATATAATCACAATAATGTTACAGAATATATAATGGTAGAAGTAATACATAAATAGAAATAGGACAAGAAAAAGTTACGAAGGTAAAATAAACATTATCGAGAAATGTATGTTTCTAAAACTAACTTCTAATTGATCAAGCCTTTACATTTAGGTAAACGAGAAAATTTGATGATAAAACATACTTAAATTACAACCCAAGTTCTAGCAATACTAATATAAAGAAAAACCATGGGCTTCAATGAAGGTTAGAAATAGATTTACTTAGTCTATTTAAACTAAATCTAGAATCAATCGATCGATCAATACAGTAAACTCAAGAATCTAGTATACAAGGAAAAATTGCAAATGTCTAAAAAAACAATTAATGGTTATGCCAAGCTTATAAAACCTTATGCGTCTTATAAATATAGAACACAAGCAGATCCACACGTTGCTGTAGATCACTCGGTTTTCCTCCACTGACAACTTACAGCCACACAGACAGACTCAACAAAGGACTTTATTTTATAACATGTATTGATGAAAAGGAAAAAGTTATGAAAAATTCATAAACTTCATAGAATGAAAATTAAAAATTGCCTAGACTAGAAGATTTAGGTATGATGGTTATTTTAACAATATCTTATAACATACATACCTAAAGGAATAGTTATATAGGACTAGTAACATTAAATTTTGAGTATTACGAGTGAACACTAATTCCTAATGAAAAACATAAAAAATGTTGCATTAAAAAACAAAAAAAGTAGAAAAAAGTTAAACATAGACAAATCTTAAACTAGTAGTAAATTGATGCATTATCGATACGCAATTTGCATCAATAAAATCAATAGTCCAAACATTTCACCAAATCACAGAAGACAACAAAGGGCTGAAAGATTTGAACGGTAACAAGAAGTACTTAAACCCTTTCGCGCCCCATACAATGGATCAATACCCAATAATCTTATAATAGCCGAAATTGCAAGGGATAAGACTGTAAGATGAAATGTTATTGAAAGCAATCGAAGGGTTAAGGATCTTTTGTGCGGATTAACTGAAAGCCGATTTTGCGTGACAGCTGCTTTAGATTATAATGTAGAACAATTTCAATTTGACGTAGTTTGTTCTATATTACATTTGATTTAGAGTCTTGCAAGCAATGCCAAATCGTGTGGCGTAAATATATAAAGAGACACATCCAACAGATTCTTTTGACCTCAAAAAGTCACAGGTTAGATCCAAGCGGCAAATAATTGTTTTTTTGTCTTTGATAACACTCTAACTAGATCTATGTCCTTGAAAAAAAAAGAGAATATGCTATATCTTCTTTGTAAGGTATCATCTTCGTTTGAAGTTCGGCGATCATTAAGGCAAATTAGATTATCGACACCTTTGCTCTGAATAGGGAGTAAGTACTTTTTCCGAACACAGGCGTAGATTTTCTAGCCAAGATTTCCTTTTGAATTGTTATCGTTACTACTGTCTTTTCTTGTCTAAGCTCGGGGATGACTACGGTACAGGAAGACTGGTCATCTCCTGTTTCGGATTATATCACCCATTTCTCCATGTTGAGACATGGTTTTCACTGCTTCGACAGTGTCGCCAGTTTCAACATACCAGAAGCTTTAACAAACCTGATAATATCTTTAAAGGGGATATTCGTTAGGTCCTTGACTTCAATAAGTGTCTCGCATCTTACCAGCGAGGACATGGGACACTCAGCCATAAGGTGAACCTCGAAACACTGTTGTGTTACTTTCTCTCTCACAAATTTTCTTATTTTTGTATAAGTACAGACACACATGTCTAAATATCTACAAGGGAATAGTAAAATAGACAATCAGTAAAGCTATAGAAAGCAACTACATAAATTGTTAGTGATAACAGTTTAACCGCAAATAACAATCGTGATATTCCAACACTTTCATTCGAAGCAAAAACATCCTATTATTATTATCGGTCTAGAATTGTATTCCGAATAATAGAGCCTATGTTTCGTCTCATATTTAATCGTATGGGGCTTGCCTTAATACCAGGAAAGTATCTAAATACAATGTTAATAAACAACACTTACTATACGAATAAAACATTATGATTGAACAATTGAACTCCAATTATAAGGTTTATGATCAGCTTAATGATATTGCTGCTGCCCACTGTCGGTCTGGTAGTAATTGGTCAACTATTGAATGTTTATACCGCCATTAGTCGGTCGCCAGAGCTTCATTGGTTTATTTGCATGTTGTACCATAAGCGGGTGAGTTTGATAACTGAGAGACTAACCTCGACGAGCCTCCACCTCACACCCTTACAGCGGTACAAAAACGCATAATGGCCTGTTTCACAAGTTACCAATAAACTGACAGTTAGCTTATACGGAACATATCTGACACATATCTCAGAATTTTGCGTTTCTCAGGTTTCTGATAGGCTTATTCAGCACTTAAAGTCGCTAATAAGTTGACAAATAGATCATCTGTTACTTTGTTTATCTGTTGGATAGCAAATACCTATTTCAAAATGGTCGCGTATTATTTTTTTCAAATTTTTCACTTTTTAGTCTCCTTTTTAGAGACATTTATCTCCTACTAAGTTTATTTGTTGGTTACCTATCTGACACTTTATCAGTAACTTTTGAAACAGGCTCTTAATCTTGCATAAATTGCAAGCACCTGGGTCGCTAGAGACGGGTGGTTAGAGTGGGATAAGGGCAGGAAGATGACTTTATTAGTAAAGGTAACAATAGTAAATTGTGAAACAGGTCCTAAATGATCTATTTCCAGCGGTGGACATCCATAGGTTGAAGAAGAAGAATTATTTTATTTCAAACGGAAGATACTTCTATAGGAACTAGTAGTAATCAAGTAAACTTTCAAACATGTTCAAAATAGACCTCAATCCTAAATTTGAGCACGTGCCCGTGTCAATCAAGTTAGCAATAAGTAAAATTGTAAATCTACTGTATACTAAAGTATCAATGGATTTATGATATCATTTGAAATGTTGTTCGTTATAGAATTACGAATATGTTTTAACCTAAAATTACTTTTATCGTATTAGTAAATAAGGTCTATAGTTGTTCTTTCTTCTAATGTTCAATTGATATTGTTAATATTTTATTAGCAAGGGTAACTTTTTATTCATACTGTGCAAAACTGTTAAGTTTTGTATTTAAAAATATAGCTCTCGTATTTTTTTATACTTCTTTTTTTTATTTACAGCAAAAATATTCAAGTTATATCTATCTTAAATTACTTACACATTAGGATTATATAAATCATGCCCACGCGGAATGGTCCCAAGAATGCTGGCAGCGTTTTCGCGCTGAATCGCTAAGTCGATACTTTGTGCGAAAAAGGAGCCAGCCCTCTTATCAACTGAAGAGACAATTAACCGAGGCATCTTCAATTATGTAATATGCTTTTCGTTTAAGCATATTTCTTACACTTTATTTAAATCTTTTTGTAGACAAATATAATATGATCAAACAAAAATAAAAGGCTAAATTTCGTTTGTTGACTATTGCTCCTTAATTATCGTTAGGCACACAAATTTAGTTTTAGAAAATAGTTGAATAGTTTTATTTGTTGCATTTCACAATATACTAATAACTCGATAATGCTACTGCTCTCGCCCGTAAAGCTGTGATATCCCTTAAATACACATGCAGATATAACTTAAATATTGTATTGTGTAAGTACGCAGCGGCCTGTTACTCTTCCACTGCTGGGAATAGCCTCTTCTCTAACTTTTGAGAACTGTAGAGAAGTGTTGGAGCTAAGACCTACCACGCTGCTCCAATGCGGATTGGTAGGTTACACATATCTCCAGAATTCTCTATACAGATGCTGGTTTCCTCCCGATGTTTTCCTTCACCGAAAAGCGTGTGATAAATTGCAATTATCAATTAGACACATTAGTTATAACAGAAAAACTCATTGGTGTCGGCCCGGGTTTGAACGTGTGACCTCCTCGTAAGAGTCGCACGGTGTTACCGCTGGCCTACCACAGCTTATTGTATTGTGTACAGTAACTGAATTTTCAACATACTTAAGAGTGATAACTTATTAAATAATTAAGCTTCTAAGCTAGGAACTTTTACTGTTGGACATCTCTTAGCATGTCTCTATCTCTTATGCTTAAAGTAGTGGCCTGTTACTATGTTATTATGTTAGTGCACTGCTCGGTATAAGCCTCCTCTCTCCGTTTTTGGAGACAAGGGTTGGAGCTAAGACCTACCACGCTGCTCCAATGCGATTTGGTAGGTTACACATATCCCCAGAATTCTCTAGATATATGGATATGCAGGTGCAAATAAGCAAGTCAGATAAGTTTTTACTGAAAAACCCAGTGGTGCTTGCCCGAGGTTTGAACCAGTGACCAGCTCTCAACCTAGACCTTTGGTAACGGCTTCGGAATCTCGGTAACGGCTAAAACGATTTTCCTGTAATAAATTATAGCATGCACGAGGTTTTGGGGGAGAATAATCGATCTATTTAAGTTTTATTAAAAAAGTCTTTTTATCCCTGTCCCTGCACGAAAATGCCTAGGATCGAGCCCCACCTTACCAATTATTTTTTTCTTCTTTTTTATTTATTTTTTATTTTGTATAATAAAAAATTACAAGCAATTACAAGAAAATTCACATAAAGTGGTAATATAAAGCGTGCCAATATATTGTTGGTGTTAAGTTACACATTGTTACAATACAGCAAGCACGTGCCAATAAAAATACTTCATCAATACAATCAATAGACATTATATTACTCAAACCCTCATTGAGTATTACTTTAACAAATGTAAACGATTATCGATTTTATTACTAATGGCATAAGAGCGACTAATAACTATTGTTATAGCCCAATATTATTGAGTAGATGAAGTATTTAATTGCATGGGGTAGGATACAATAAAGAAAGAAATATGTCTAATGAAATTATGATTTTGAAATCGCTCAGTAATTGAAAAAGTAACTATAGGCGTAAAAGGCGACTAAAGAAAGTTAACCCGCCGTGTGCTATCCAGCTGAGTAGAATAGATCACCCTCATTTCTTACTGAGGTGTCGTAAAAGGGTACTAAGGTAGGTTGACGCGGCGTGTGGTATCCGGCATAGTAGAATAGACCTCCGTCATTTCTTACCTAGGTGTAAAAGGCAACTGAGGTAAACTGACCTGCCGTATGGTATCCAGCTGAGTAGAATAGACCAGTTTAATTTCTTACCGAGGTGACATAAAAGACGACTACCATAAGTTGACCACCCCGTATCACCAGCTGAGTAGAATAGACCGCCTTCATTTCTTACCGAGGGGTCATAAAAGACGACTAAAGTAATTTCACCCGCCAAATTATTTAAAACCCGTAAAATCAATAGTAACTAACTAATTTTTCATTAGACGTTCAATAAAGCTACGCACGAAAGTAAATTAATCCGTGTGCGTGTTCGGCCACACCTGCTCACCCTTGTTACAGAAGATTATATTTTTAATATTCCGTCACTTTACATCACTTTATTGCATATTAATGCACGTTATGTAAATTGTTACGACTTTATATATAGTAATTTAAAAATTTTGCACTTACATGTAATATTCAAATTTCCTAGTTAATAATTACTTCACAATGTATTGGGCTGTAATTTGACTTTTTGTAAAAAAAATAAAAAAATAATGTTACGTAAAATAATATAGCTGATATTATTTTGTGTAACATTATCTTTTAAATCCCCAAGTTTTTTTTAATTTTCAGCCACAAACAAAAGTAATCTATATTTGATACATAAATGAAATTCAAACAACACTATTTATAACAAATATTCATAAAAGAGTTCAAACATTTTCAAAGACAAATCCAGAGAAGAAGAAGCCAAATAAAATATTTCCTCTTTTTCTCCCCACGCAGTGTGAGGCCTGCCGGGTACTTCACGCACTGAATATTACGAATTACAACCAATTAATATCACAGCTCCAATATTACTAATTATAAATAAAAAAATTATCCATTTTTACTACATAGGGCCTTACATATTTTCATCATTTAGTTGTAGCTGCTAAAGAAAATATCAAGCCACTGGTCCATACAAAATTACCCAATGATTTTTATAAATGAGCAAATAACAAATGATAAAATCCGTAGGTCAATGTCGATATAGCTTAAATTTGAGGTAGATAAAAACAGAAGTTCTTATCTGAAAACACCCATAAATATTTCTAACAGAAGACGTCCGTTTAGACGGCAAGCTATTAAAGATTGGCGCTTCATTCGATATAAATATTATTTCACTCATAAAAAGTCGTTAAAAATCTTGCTAAGCCCTAACGATAAAACAGCATTCAAACTTATCACTAACAAAGAATCTAATTAATGCATACGAACATCCCCAGTGTTCTCACGTTTTTTTAATTACCACCAAGCAGATGTTTTGTTCCGCATTAAAAAATAATGCAACCGAAAGCAAAGGAAAAAATCGTCCCGAAATATTCTTCAAACAAAGAATAATCAGCGATGACGAGCAAAACTGGAATTCAATTAGATATACAAAAGAATTTTGGGCCCAATTTCTTGTTCCAGACTTTAATTATTCACCTTACAAAGATTCACCCGAAGCAATGTCTCACACGGTCTCAAAGGCATCACTAACGACAATTACAATGGGCGATGAAAAAAACGTGACCCCACAACGTTTATGAATGAAATTAAAAATTCCGCTTTACCTAAAATAAAGCTCAAAATAAACACACTCAAAGAGACAGTCTTAAACTTTAATATGCAAAGGAGTATGCAAAATCGTTGGGGTGACCGAAACGGGCTATGCAAATCACCGTGCGAAGTTAAAGTGAAAAACAAATAGTGAAAAAACCGCTTGTATGAAAGCATGATAAATATAAAAACAATTTTTGTATTGTCTACCACTTTCGTATATAATAAAAAGTGTGGGGCCCAATATCTTCCCTTCGAGCACTCCTTTCTCACATATTTGTCGGTATGCAAATTACGGATACTACTTAATCTTTTATTTTAATGGCATCTTTTTGTATTAGGACCATTCAGAATCCGTGGGGTAAATAGGATCAGAAAAAACGGGGAAATAAAATTAATGATTCAACGTATGCAAATTGTTCTTGTCTTGGTGCTCGTTCTATGGGAATCTAGATATCGTCTGGGGTGAGCTTAGTAGACCGTTATTTTTATATTACTCATAACGTTTAATCCTCTTCAGAGACATTAAAATAGGTTATATCCGTACCTAGCGTGAATAACTTAACAAGTCCAAAACGCACACTTTTCACGGGTCGGACGTAGACCGTTATTTTTATACTAATAACATTTAATCCTTTTCAGAGACATTAAAGAAATAGGTTATATCAAATTAACGCACACTTTTTACGGCAGCCATTAATAAGTTTACGTTTAAATGTAAAAATTTTCAAATTCAAAATTTTCTTTATTCAAATAAACTTGTACACAAGTACTTTTGAATCGCCAAATCTACTGCTGGTTCGGAAAGCTATTCCTACCGAGAAGAGCCAGCAAGAAACTCGGCGGTTGCTCTTTTGAACATAATACTTCTTACTCGTTACATTAAGTCATTACTATCTTGTAAAGGGTCGGACAGTAGCTATATCCACGCATTCTTATCGTCCAAATAATCCTCAACAGTTTAGTAGGTTTTTTGTATCAGCCTCTCTTTAATAGTGTAAATATCCTTACGATATAATGTACTTTTAACATTAAAAAGATATTTTCTAATCACAAATAATTTTTGTAAATTTGTTATTTAAAAAACAATAAATTATTTATCTAATAAATTGTTTCTTGATATGAAATTAAGTCTTTTACGGCCTCATTGTAAAATAATTGAATTCTAAGGCTTAGACAAAACTAAATATCTATTAAATTTATCCTTAATTCCTTTTGTTACAGGTAAGTTCAGAATTGTTCGCAGCTTTAAACCATCACATTTACCAAGCAAGTATTAATTTAATATCCGATGATAACTATTTTAAGATTTCCATTACAATAGGTAAAAAGAGCCATCTATAGAAGAGACAAGGAACTGTAAGTTTAGTTCTATAGATCTTGCATAGATGGCGTTGGTAAGCGGTTTCGAAGTTAAGAGTTATTACGTTTTTTTTATTTTATAGAATAAGGCGTTACTTTACGGAGGTCCATAATACAAAATTAATCTTAATATTATTTTGATACTATAATAGCAAATATATGCAATGCTAAAAAAAGAGTGCAGCTCCTGTGTTCATATCTTCATACCAGGATTTTTAAACCGATTGCAATATAAACCAGTAGCGCCAACACTACACTGCTGGCACTGCACACATTCACTACCACAATCTCAAAAATAGTTTCGCTTTGTAACTGAAATATCATCAGGAGATAGACTTATAGCATCATATAGAATATAGATTTTCTATTGTCGTGGAATATAGCAATATTAATACTTTATTTAATTTTTATCTTTTACCATCTTCTGAAGTACGAAATTATTATTGTAATTATTTGATTATATGATTTATAGAATAAGGCGCTACTTTGCGGAGATCCATAATGTTATAGTAACATAATGGATGGATGGATAATATCATTTTTTTATAATCCGAGATAAAATAATATAAAAAAAAATATGTAATGCTAAATGTACTTCCAATTATTTTTCCACTGCAATCACAGCTCGCGAAGCTTGCTTCGCGGAGAATTCAAGTCTTTGCGCCAAAGAGGAACAAACAAATTATTCAAATTCGTCTTAACATAATAACGGGTAACATCATAATGCTACTTCGACAAACAAAATAGTTCTAATTATTTTGTGATTTTAAATTCAAAACAATCATCCTTATACATTTTATTTACCTATAAGGAATGAAATACAAATTAGTCAACATAATATCGCAAACATTACAATGTTTCTTTAAACAAAAATTGTTCTATTTATTTTATAATTTTAAATTCAAATCAATCATTCTTATTTATTTTATTTATCTATAGGTAAGGAATTAAATACATCGTTGAGGAACACAAAAATAATTCTAATTTCAAATTAGTCAACATAATATCGATAACATCACAATGCTACTTTAAACAAAAATTGTTCTATTAATTTTATGTTTTTAAATTTAATTAAAAATAAAGGTATAACCATTTTATAATTTGAAATTGAAATCAATTATCTTTATTAATTTTATTTATCTATATGGAATTAAATACATCTTTTAGGAACACAAAAATAATTCTAATTTCAAATTAGTCAACGTAATATCACAAACATTACAATCAAACAAAAATTGTTGTATTTATTTTATAATTTCAAATTGAAATCAATTATCTTTATTAATTTTATTTATCTATAAGGAATTAAATACATCGTACAGGAATACTAAAATAATTCTAATTTCAAATTAGTCAACATATAATACCGATAATATCACAATGCTACTTTAAACAAAAATTGTTCTATTTATTTTATAATTTTAAAATTCAATTAAACATTTTTATTCATTTTATTTATCTATATGGAATTAAATACATCGTTGAGGAACACAAAAATAATTCTAATTTCAAATTAGTCTTAACGTATCGTTATTAACGTGTCGTTGCGCAGACGCAGCACACGTACGTGACGTGTACACACAGTACACACTAGCTCACACACGCACACACCGACACGCGCGTGAAGAATGAGTCGCGAGCCATGTGGTAGTCGTCGGCGAGTATTTTGATGAATTCCGAATAGACTACGTGTACGTTTCACTGGCAGGTGCTTGGATTTGTTAACCGACATCGTGAAGAGAGAATAATGTGTTTTTGAGAATAATGTTTCTAGCCGTGTGGTATCCGGCTGAGTAAAATAGTACCACCCCTCATTTCTTACTGAGGTGTCGTAAAAGGCGACTAAGGTAAGTCGACCCGCCGTGTGGTATCTGGCTGAGTAGAATAGACCAACCTCATTTATTACCGAGGTGTCATAAAAGGCGACTAAGGTAAGTTGACTCACCGTGTGGTATCCGACTGAGTAGAATAGACCACCCTCTTTTTTTACCGAGGTGTCGTAAAATACGACTAAGGTAGGTTGACGTCAGGCACGCGGCCGGTCGTAAAAACGCAGCCAAATCATGTGACAACATGTTTATAACATGTTGTGCCGACCCTACTTAGAGTGGGATAAGGGCAGGAGGATGATGTTTGAGAATAATGAGTTTCTTAAAATTGACAATGTTTTTAATAAAAACACTATAAAAGAGAGGCTGATACGAAAAGCATACTATACTGTTGAGGATTATTTGGACGATAAGAATGCGTGGATATAGCTACTGTCCGACCCTGTACAAGATAGTAATGACTTAATGAAACTAGTTATAAGTATTATGTTGAAAGGAGCAACTGCCGAGTTTCTTGCTGGCTATTCTCGGTAGGAACAGCTTTCCGAACTATCAGTAAAATTGAAGATACAGAATAAAGATATTTGAATAAAGAAAATTTTCAATTTGTTTTTGAAATTTGAGTAATTTTTTGAAGAAATTTGAAATATTATTTGCAGATTTTACAATAAAATTACTTTGCTGTTATCCGCGTTTGTTAAGAGAATATACGTAATGCTAAGTGTATGAAGCTGGCGACAATCACATACCACATACATGCAGGACAAGCCGCGATCACAGAAATATACATAATGCTAAATTTGAATGTACTATATGTTCTCATAGTTGATACAGCATTTGTTAAAACTCATGCACTACCCGCCACCAATAATACAACAATAGACAAGTATTGCAGACATTCACAACTACAATCTCAATAATCTTTCCGCCCCGTAACCGAAACATCGTTAGGAGATTGAGTCCACGACAAAATCGTGAAGCGATGTTGTGAATAGTCAACATGAGCACTTTTGAGTTTTCTTTAAAAACTTACGTCCCTTTTTATTATTTGTTTATGAAGTTTTGAAATATATTCAACCGCTTTAGATTAGGTTTAGTAAACCATGCTCTTCTCTACAAGCGAGGACTTTGCTATTTAGTTACAGGCCTCTTCTCTACTTGCTTTTGTTAGTAGACATAGGTCAGGATGAAACGATAATATTGATATGCATATTACTCAAACTCCTCTCAAGTAATAAAAGAAATTTTAAGATTGATAATCTTGAGTGTAAAGGAAATTAAAATTGAATTAATTTTGCTGTGCAATTTTGTAGTGGAGTCTCTCTCCTGATGATGCTTCGTTTACAGGCCGAAACGATTGTTAAGTTTGTGATAGTGAATGTGTATAGTGCTTGTGTGTTGTGGCGGCAGCACAACGCATGGATTACAAATCTTTGTACGTTTTTACGCATCCTGCATAAATCAGGTATGTACAGGTATTTCACTCAGCAAACATATATGTATATTATATTTCCTTTATCGAGGATTAGCAAAAAAATAATATTATTATTTTTATATTCAACTAATTGTGCCAGCGGCTTCGCCCGCGTGAACATCGTGAAAAGTGTGTCACGAATTTTTTCCTGTATAAAATTTTTTAACATAAAAATAGTTATTGTGAGTTAACCATAAGAGATACAGACACGCTAACGACGACTTTTTTACAGTATTTTTGTAGATCTATAATCCTCTAATAAATAAAAATAAATAAATAAATAAATATATAGGACACTTACACGCACGGTCGTCCGTCCCCAAAGTAAGTAACTTAATACTTGTGTTATGGTAGACAGACAACTGGTGAATATATACTTATATATTTTTTAAATACATACTTAAATACAAATATACGCCCAGGCTCAAAGACCGACAAATTCATTTTAAAGAAAATGTTGGTCCTCGGCGGGAATCGAACCCGCGACCCGTGGAGCCGAAGGTAGGGTCACTACCCACTGCTCCAACGAGCCAGTCAATACATTAAGTGAAGTAATACATTAAGTGAAGAAGTAATACATTACTTCAGTGGATCTTTGCTGGTTTACGCGGCGCACGCGACTAAAGCTCCCAACAGGGGAGTTATTTACGCGACCTTGGACACAATTTACATGAAACAGTAATGTACCCGAAGAAACAAAGTAGCTTTAACTAAAAACCTTACAAAAATCCCTTTAATATATTTTGAGAAATCGATCACATGCAGACGGACAGCTTTAGAGACCTTTTTATTTCATGATAAGAAAAGATTAAGTAATTATATATAAGTACAATTTTTTCATCTATTTATTTTACCAAAATTATTTAATAAATTAAATAGGTCAATTTATATAGGGTGTGTATTATTTGTATTTAAAATATATAAGTATATATTCACCAGTTGTCTGTCTACCATAACACAAGTATTAAGTTACTTACTTTGGGGACGGACGACCGTGTGTGTAAGTGTCCCATATATATTTTATATATATAAACTTTTTCTCTATATGACCCGTACTCTCTTTCTTCTTCAATTCTTGTCCTTTTCCTTCTATTACACAAATGTTGACTGGAAGAGATCCGTATTAGGGATAAGTCCGCCTTTATACATGTTTTTTTTTCTCTTTTCTAAATATATGTATAAAAAGAATAAATAAATAAAATAAAAAGATTCAATCATGTTCAGCAGTTGAAACGCACACGGCGCCTCTCACACCAGCTAACGAGGTGCGGGGGGGAGGGAAACCTGATTTTCGGTCTATGCTGACCTTGTGGCGGACACATTACATCACAGAATATTATAACGCCTTTAAATGAACTTTCAAATAATGTATTTTAAACCATAACAGCTTATAATAAAGTTGATTTTAGATTAAACTAAATTCGTGGTGATTATGACAGTTTGAAATAGTTAAGTCGTACTTTTCGGTTACCAAGTAAGGTTTTTCCGGCTATGTCTTTCCGCATTTGTTTTGTTTGCAATTTTGTTTAAGTTTTCTTTAGTTTGTTTGATTGTACTTTGGATAAATTATGCACTTCAGATGAATAATAGTGGTAAATTACATAGTATATATAGTAGTAGTATATTTTAATAGTTTTTATTAGCAATCCTCCTCCCCTTATCCCACTCTAAGTGGGGTCGGCACAAGATGTTATAAACATGCTGTCACATGATTTGGCTGCGTTTTCGCGACCGGCCGTCTGCCTTACTTAACTTACTATTGTCGCCTTTTAAGTGTCATAAAGAAGAAACAGGGTAGTCCATTCTACTTAGCCGGATACAACATGGCGGGTCACTTACCTTAGTCGCCTTTTATGACACCTCGGTAAGAAATAAGGGTAGTTCTAGTCAACCGGATCCACCCGACGGGTCAAGTTATCTTGGTCGCCTTTTACAACATCTCGGAAAGAAATGAGGGTGTTCTATCTGATTCAGCTGGATACCACACGTGGTATCAACTTAACATAGTCGCCTTTTATGACAACTCGTTAGGAAACAGGGTAGTCCATTCAACTTAGTCGGATACCACACAGTGGGTTACTTACCTTAGTCGCCTTTTACGACACCTCGGTAAGAAATGAGGGTGGTCTATTATACTCTGCCGGATACCAAACGGTGAATCAATTTACCTTTGTCGCCTTTTATGACACCTCGTCTAAATTTTATTTATTTACAGCAAAAATGTACAAGTTATATCTATCTTAAATTACTTACACGCTAGGACTATACAAATCATGCCCACGTGGAATGGTCCCAAGAATGCTGGCAGCGTTTCCGCGCTGAATCGCTAAGCTGATTCTTTGTGCGAAAAGGAGCCAGCCTTCTTGTACCTGAAGTAATTAACCGAGATGTTAAAACGAATTAAAAAAAATCGCACTTTGACTCCATGGCCCTAGGGTCTCGACTGCAAACGGCTTCAATATATAACTCTCATGTCTTAATTTAAAGTTTAAATACAATTCCTAATTACTGGTAGGTACTTGTGGGTTAATTAATATTTAATTGTTCGCCCTTCACGGGTTGTTGAGATCAGATGGCAATCTCGACATGAATTAATCGTAATCTTTTAAATTTATCAGCTAAATATTCAAAAATAAATTTTCTATAATATTTTTAAAAATAATTTTTAAAGTTAAAATACTCGCCACCGTCTATTTAAAATTTTAAATTTTGTAACTTCAACTACTACACCAGCACCGCATCAATTCAATGAGACACTATCAAAACAAAATTTATGAAGCAACGACAGAATTGCAAATGATTGTATTATATATAATCTTTATTTATATAAAGGCCGTGTGGTATCCGATTCCGGCTGAGTAGATTAGACCACCCTCATTGCTTACCGAGGTGTCGTTAAAGACGACTAAGGTGAGTCGACCCACCGAATGGTATCCGGTTGGGTAGAATAAACCACCCTCTTCCATTACGTCAACAATTTAAAATGAAAACTATATCTATACTTCACTACATACTATAAAACAAAGTCCCTATATCCCTATGTACGCATAAAACTTTAAAACTACGCAACAGATTTTGATGCGGTTTTTTTTAATAGATAGAGTGATTCCAGAGGAAGGTTTGTACGTATAATAACATTCAATACGGAGTAGAGAAATACTGTAATTTTTGAGGTTTCTGTAAATAATTACATTTTTTTCCGCTAACATTGCAAACGCAAGCTAAACCCTACGAGATTTATCAAAATAATGTAGTAAGTATTTGTACATCTTGAAAAGGTCTACAGAAAAGTTTGCGATGGTATATGTGTATCTCTTATGGATAACCCACTATAGCATTTTTTGTCATTTACTTTTTACGAAAAATAATGCCTTATTTTTGAAGCAATTTTTATACACTACAGCATTAATCCTTATCCAATTAAGTACCTTAAATAAATTGTTGATTTAATATAGATCAATATGGCCGTTTACAGCATGTAATTTAAGTGAACATTTTCGGAGATATTACAGATTTAAAATGCCGTGAGAACGCCGCGCTTCGCCCTATAACACTTCGACTTTAGCAGCTATGTCCGTCTTTCAAGAGTTTGTTTAAAGACATTCTGTAATTAATTGTAAAAATAAAATACATAGGGAAAATGTAAAAGTAAATAATAGCAGGAAATCTTCTTGGTATAGGGAAAGGAAATTGTTTTTCTCCAAATTTAACGCGTGCGGGCCGCGGGCAGTAATGAATAAATCAAAACTACTAGATAGATTTTAATCATTTTTTTACACTGACTGCCATGGGATATATATTTTATACCCGTGCGAAGCAGGGGCAGGTCGCTAGTAATATATAAATTTGAAGAGTTTGTTTGTTTGATTGATTGATTATTTGAACGCGCTAATCTCAGGAACTACTGTACCGATTTGAAAACTTTGGGTGTAAGATAGTCCATTTATTGGGGACTATATAACATCACGCTAAGATTAATAGGAGAGGAGCAGAAATAAAAATATTACGAAAACGGCAAAATTTAAATCTTCCTTGCGTGCGCTAAGTAAAAAAAGTTTTAAATAATAGTTCCCGACAGCATATGTCTAGCTTTTAAGGTTGACCCACTTTAAGCATTTTTATGGTTATCAAAAGACTATATTACGCTTTTCATGATAGAATTATGTTAAAATCGATAATTGGTTATTTATTAATAATTTTTAAGTCGTAAAATTTATTATTTTGGGTAAATTTGTTCAAAAACGTTATACGAAAATGTATTTAAAATAAAGTTATAAGACGGCTAGCCGTGAGCAAGCAACGAAAAGATTTTGATAACCGAAATATAATTACGTGAAACCGGTTTTTGGCTGGTTTTATGCAAATTGAATTCATTGCAATTAATTTTCATACCTAAAGCGCTGTTTACAATAGAACTCAAACTATCTACTTGATGAATCTTAAAATACCTACTTTAGAGACCTACTTTAATATTTTCTTCAAACTGTCCATGATTTGTATTCTTAAGGGGTGTTTTCTGTAATTTTTAGAAGAAGGTGTGATGTATAAGCTATGGTAGCCCAGCGGTGAGACCGAGCGGCTGTATCGCGGGGGTCACGAATTCAAACCCCGGGCAGTGAGTTTTTCTGTTAAAACTTATAGAGCGAGAGCTCGTGCGTGAACCCCAGACCTTCGTCATTTTATAAACGCTGAAAGTTTGTCAGCGCATGCTCCCAATAGAATAGAACGATGGCCATCTCATTCGCACCTACCTGTGTGTATACCTCGCGCTTGCGCCTATAGCTACCCTAAATGCTGGTCTGGCAGGGGTTGGAACTGTCATAAATGTCTGGCTAGTGAGGAAACATCATCTTATTATCATCCAAGTTATATATATTAAAATCAACTGTTATACTATGACGTACATAGAATTATATGAACTTTAAGGTGTCTGGCAAGGGTTTGCCACGATGCTAGATGTGTGGAATTTACTGACGTGATTTTTAATATTAATCTGAAGATTATACCAAAAAAATCAGCCTTTACGCTTTGACGAAAGTAGATTGGTATCTCCCAAAGCTATGACCCAAATTTCATAATTTACCATCGTTCTCACCTGTGTTGGGAGCATGCGCTAACAAAGTTTCAGCTTTTATAAATAGAGGAAGGTCTGGGGGTTCACGGGCTCTTAGTCCATTATGTGTCTAATTGATAATTGCAATTGATCGAACGGTTTTCGTTAAAGAAAAACATCGCGAGGAGACCTGTATATCTCTACAGAATTCTGGGGATATGGGAAAAAGCGGTCACTAGAGGTCACTGCTGCAGCGTCATAAAAATTAGCGTTACGCTAACGTGATCGAGTAGTTTAAATAAAACTCGCACTAAGAACAAAGATTGCGTTCACGTAACGTCAATTGGTATGGCGCTGGAACCACGGTCACTAGATGTCGCTAGACAAAGATAAGTATACGAGATTCATCTTCCCTCTCATTATTTATTGTGACACTCTCACTTACAGGATTGCTTATAGCGCCGCTATTGTAGTATAATGACACTATGAGTTTGCAGGAGCTGTTTTTAATTTTTTTATTACGATATTTTTTTAATGCCGTGCGGAATCCGGTTGAGTAGAATAGACCACCCTCTTTCTTAAAAAGTTATCGTAAAAGGCGCCTATGGTAAGTCGACCCGTGTGGTATTCGGCCGAGTAGAATAGACCACCTCATTTCTTACTGAGGTTTTGTTGAAGGCGACTAAGGTAAGTCGACCCGCCGTGTGGTATCCGGCTGAGTAGAATAGACAACCCTCATTTCTTACCGAGGTGTCACAAAAGGTAACTAAGGTAAATTGACCCACCTTGTGTTATCCGGTTGAGTATAATAGACCATCCTGATTTCTTACCGAGTGTTTGTAAAATACGACTAAGGTAAGTTTATTTCAGGCAGGCGGGTGGTCATAAAATACGTAGCCAAATCACGTGATAACATGTTTATAACATGTTGTGCGAACCCACTTAAAGTGTTCCAGGAAAAAAATCAAACAACTATGAAAGAACAATTTATAAAATTTTATTAAGAGCGAAAAAGATATACATAAATTTACTTTAAATTATTACACATCTCTACTTAATTGAGCTAACAACCTTTTTGCTGGTTCATAAAAAAAAATTTCATTATCATCAAACAGCGCCATAAAAACTACGATTGTGCCAATTCGGACGCTTCTTAACGCCATTTTGTTTTTATTTGTCCAAAAAAAACAAACGTTTGGCGGTTTTTTGTCGCAAAACGCACTGGGTCAGTATGTCTGTATTTGTCCTTTATGGAATTTTATTTAAATTTTCTGAGTCATAGTTGACACTATCGGTGTCTGGTACACCAAGAGCCGAATGAAAGAAGTTGGCGGACGTTTAAACATTGTAAAATATTCTAAAAATTGAGGAACTGGTTTATATTATCCAAATTACACTACAGAAGCGCGTATAAGATAATACATATGTGAATTAATTCATGTTACTTTTCATTAAAATGATACGTTATGGTTATTCATGACCACAAACACAAAATATTTTATTAATCACAACAAATTCAAATTTTAAATTTAAAATGTTCTCTATTCAAGTAAACTTGTAAACAAGTACTTTTGAATCGTCAAGTCTACTGCTGGTTTGGAAAGCTGTCCCTACCGAGATGTTTCTTTACGAAATATAATTCTTGTAACTAGACACATTTCAGTTAGTACTGTCTTGTTCAGGGTCGAGGAATTACTTTTATCCACGCATTCTTATCATATATGTAACCCTCAACCATATCCAGCTTTCTGTATCAGTCTTCTCTTAATTTAAATGCTGTAATAGCAAAGCTAAAATTGCGGAATATTATTATAGAATCTTAGGTATACCTAAACCTACAAACAACTTACTTACTTTTGCGAGGTACACAGCAAGAACCCCAAACTTATTATTATAATTATTATATATTATTATTATTATTATAATTTTTTTATATTAATGTATATTCTTATGCACAAAAAGTAAATTGCTAAAAAATATACTGTGAAGCAAATGTAAGAATACGTATTTCCTTAAACTTCTCTCAACACACAGATTATATTACAGTATTATATTATAGTAGTGGTATTTTTCTTAATATTATTAAGTCTGGAACATAGCTCACAAATTTATTTAATAATATATACACAGCGTTTATGACTATAAGTATCTTGTAGGTTATATGTAGTCTGAATTAAATACGATACAGTCTCGTATAAAACTTCGATGTAGGTGAATCATCAGTTTTATGTCGGTCATCTCTTTGCCTATAAGTTTATTTATATCCATACAATTTGTCCCTTTTTAGTTTTATCGTTTGTTTACATTTTTTACGTTCATCATTTTATAAAAATAAGTCACATAATGAGTTTTTTAGGTTTAATACTATTTCGTTACATAATCGATTATGTATTTGTCGTTTTTATTGCTGTTGAATAAAATTAACACATCATTTTAAAGATTATTTTAATATTTCTGTAATAATCATTTGTTTATACTTTTTGGTATGAACAATTTTATTGGGTGTTAACAGGGATATAGTTTGTCACTGGAGGAGCTCAAATCTCTTTCTAACATTCTTATTCTCTTTCTATAATTCCTATTCCAATTCAAATTATTCTTCATTCAATTAAATTTGTAAACAAGTGCTTTTGAATCGTCAACTCTACTGCTGGTTCGGAAAGCTGTTCCTACCGAGAAGAGCCAGCAAGAAACTCGGCGGTTGGTGTTTTTAAAATGTAATTGTTATAACTAGTTATATTTAGTCATTATTGTTTTGTACAGGGTCGAAGCTATCCACACATTCTTATCACCTAAGTAATCTTCAACAGTATAGTCCTACATGAAATGAGACTTTGAACATCTTTTCCTACCTACTAATATTATAAATGCGAAAATTTGTGAGAATGGATGTATGTTTGTAACTTTCTCACGGCCAATCCGCTGAACCAATGACAATGAAATTTGGCGCAATTATTCTTTATATATCGGGATAACATATATGCTATAGAAATCATGTTCAGTATACAGGAATGTATAGTATTTCGGAATCAACCTATCACGCGAACGAAGTCGCGGGTAAAAGCTAGTATAGATATTAAACCAATTTTTCTTTAGTTAGCAGTAAAAATACATATATGTGAGGGTGCTTTCACAAGTTGAGGAACGAAAAAGATATGCTGAACCAATATCGATGAAATTTGGCACAATTATTTAATATACACCGGAGTATCATATAGGCTATAGAAATCCTGTTAAATCTACAAGAATAGGATGACATTGAAAAGCGCCATCTATTATCAAACGCGACAACAGTCCACGCAAACGAAGTTGCGGGTAAAAGCTAGTTGTAATATAATTAGAATGTTAGGTAATAGCGGACATTAATTTCGCTTCAATGATTTACGCACATAAAAAAAGGCATTAACGTCAAATTATCATATAAATTATAAATTTATTTAACATGTAACCTTGACTTTGCGGATGACGTAATGTACTGTAAGCTTTGATTATTATTCATCTGTTTTTGTGTACTTTTGTTAGATATTTTATTTGACGATATAGAGATAGATTATAATTTTCCCGCCCTTATCCCACTCTAATTAGGTTCGGCACAACATGTTGTAAACATGTTTTAATCATATGATTTGGCTACGTATTTTAAGACCGGCCGCCTGCCTGACGTCAACTTCCATTAGTCGCCTTTTACGAAACCTCGGTTAATAAATGAGTGTAGTCTATTCTACTCAGCCATACCACACTTACCTTCGACTTACCTTAGTCGCCTTTTACGACACCTCGGTAAAAAATGAGGGTGGTCTATTCAACTCAGCCGAATACCACATGGCAACTTAAATATTACGTTCATCTCAAACCAAAGTATAGCTCGCTCGGCGGCTCGTATCTCAAAACAAACTTATCAAATCAAATCAAAATAACTTCATTCAAATAAGCTCTTTCAAGCACTTTTGAATCGTCAAGGATCAATATGATTAATGAAGCTACAACTGGTTTGGAATGTTGCTCTTACCGAGAAGAACCAGAAAGAAACTCGGCTGTCAATTGTTTAAACATTTTCAATTTTACATTATTAAACCGCGGTCTTGTATAAGGCTGAAAGGATTTTCAAATCCAGGCTTTTTTATCATCCAAATAAACTTCAGTTTTGTAATATGCTTTACGTATAAGCATATCTCTTATCTTTAATATTTAAATGAGTTAATCTTGTATGTATATATATATATTTTCAAAATCTCGGAATCGGCTCCAACGATTTTCCTGAAATTTAGCATGTAGTGGGGTTTTTGGGGAGAAAAATAGATCTAGATAAATTTTATTTAAAAAAAATATCGTTTTATCCCTGTTATCGGGCTCTTTTTACATTTGTTTTGAAATTTACGTTAAATACAATCAGAATTTTTCGCTGTTTCGTAAAATCATGGTAGTTCATTTGGGAAACGCGTGGTCTATAGAGGTGAAAATACCTAGGATAGGAGCCCCACCTGCCCTATTATTTTTTCATTTTTCTTTTCAATTTTTTTTTACATATAGGGTATATCAGGGTACTCGTATGTCGAGGTACCACTGTATATGTATTATTCCTATATCATTTAACTTTTGAACACTAACGTGTATGAATCAATGTTTTTGCGGGCTCAATCAAAGTGATTGACGCAGGCATTAGTCGTTACACGCGCTTCCATACTAGGTGTTACTGTGACCACACTTTTGACTTGCCATTTACGAAATTTGAATTATATTCCTGCCCTTATCCCACTGTAAGTGGGGTCGCCACAACATGTTATAAACATGTCACATGATTTGGCTACGTATTTCACGATCGGTTGCCTGCCTAACATCAACTTACGTTAGTCGTATTTTAGGATAAAAAAGAGGGTGGTCTTTTCTACTCAACCTGATACCACACGGTGGGTCTACTTACCTTAGTCACCTTTTTCGACACCTCGGTAAGTAATGAGGGTAGTCTATTCTACTTATCCGGATACCACACGGCGGGTCGACTTACCTTAGTACTATTTTACGACACCTCGGTAACAAAGAGGGTGGTCTATTCTACCCAACTGGATACCACACAGTGGGTCGACTTACCTTAGTAGCCTTTTACGACACCTCGGTAAGAAATGAGGATGGTCTAGTCTAATCAGCCGGATACCACACAGCGGGTCGACTTACCTTAGTAGCCTTTTACGACACCTCGGTAAGAAATGAGGGTGGTCTATTCTACCCGGATACCATACGGCAAATTAATTTGAACATATATGTCCGTAATATGTCAAAATTTCAATAAATAAATTCAATCTTTTTATATTCGCAAGAAATTTTTTTTTATCATTTTTTTCAATTAATAATAGTCATCATAGTCAAAATACAAGACTTTGGCTATGATGACTATGACTTGATATGTATTTTTTTATATTTGACATCCTTGACATATCTGTAAATATTGGTGAGATATAAAAGGCTTTTTTTTTTTTTAAGAAATGAGGGTGATCTATTCTTCCGAGCCGGATACCACACGGCAAATTTATTTGAACATATATTTCCCGTAAAATGCCCAATTTTTTTATATAAATTATATGGTCACCATATTGACAGGTTTTTGGCTAAGTGTAGATCGGGAGTGACCTCACAACGCTATGTACGTGTATAACATGTTACTAAGAACATTATACTAAATAATATCCACCGACGATAAGTGTATGCGATCATTAACCAACAGATACATAGACACGCACTCACACCGAAACGAGCGAATTTCACACAAGCCAAATCATTGTAGAGAATATGTCACAACGATTACAGTTAAAATTGTATGAAAATATACTCAGTGTACTGGAAAAAGGTATATAACTTTATTTAATGTGATTTTAACAGATTTAAAATATTTAGTATTAATTCTAAACGTAAGAAAACAGAAAGTTACTCTTCAAACTAAAGAATAATATAACTGTGTATAGTAAAATTAAGATTAACGCCGTGTGGTATCCGGCTGAATAGAATAGTACCACCCTCTTTTCTTACTGAGGTGTCGTAAAAGGCGACTAAGGTAAGACGACCCGCCGTGTGGTATCCGGCTGAGTAGAATAGACCAACCTCATTTCTTACCGAGGTGTCGTAAAAGGCGACTAAGGTAAGTTGACCCACCGTGTGGTATCCGGTTTAGTAGAATAGACCACCCTCTCTTACCGAGGTGTCGTAAAATACGACTAAGGTAAGTTGATGTCAGGCAGGCGGCCGGTCATAAAAACGCAGCCAAATCATATGACAACATGTTTATAACATGTTGTGCCGACCCCACTTAGAGTGGGATAAGGGCAGGAGGACATAGTAAAATTAAGATTAAATACTGAGATTTAACTGTTAATTTTTGCGCAATTAGTCGCACACTTTCCAAAAAAATAAAAACATGTTACATATACTTACATGAAAACAATTCTTTATCAATATCATTGCTTTAATTGATTTAATTACAATATGCAAAAACCGCCGTTTGGTATCGGTTTGAGTAGAATAGACCACTCTCTTTCTTACCGAGTTTTTGTAAAATGGTTACGAAGGTCAGTTGACCTCAGGTAGTTAGCCGTTCATAAAACATCTAGCCAAATCACGTGATAACATGTTAATAAAATGTTGTGCCGAGCCCACTTAGAGTAGATTAAGGGCAGGAAAATAACGAATGACCTACGCAAAACAATAAAAATACACAATGCGCTAGCCATTTTCATAAGGTATAACCACAAGTATTTCTAAATTAGCTACATTCACACCACAGACAAAGAATTTGACTATTATTTTTTGAATCTTAAAATAAAATTGGAGTTAAAATTTTTACGATATATGATTCTAAAAATCTCAGAACTACACTGCGGTGTAAATGAATCCACTTATCACATAGTACGAAAACATTTCTATAAGATGTTTGACTTGAATCGTAAGCCATAATTTAGGATTTGGCATTATGACATCATGAAATAAATTACACGTTGGGCTTATTGCTAAATTGCTTGTATTAATGATTGAATTCAAATTAGCTTTAGCAACATTAGATTCCGGCTCCAAAGTATACTGTTGGGAACGGGTATAGAGTAAAGCACTTATGGATTTAATTCAAATTGAAATTAAGCTCTATTGAAATAAGCTTTTAAAGGTACTTTGGAATCTACAAAATAAGGCGTTACTTTTATGAATTTTACTGTACAAAATTGTAATGCAAAATAAAAAGCTTTACGAATTTGATAAAGACTATTTACTCAGGATCTATTTTTTGTGTATGTGTGTAGTCTAGTACTGTATTGGCAGTCTAGCACTTCAGTGTGCAGTCTTGCACTCAAGGCTCCACTCTAACGCTTCATTCTACAGACTAGCACTACAGTGTGCATTCTGGCGCTCCAGTGTGCAGTCTAGCACTCCAGTGTACAGTCTTGCACTCCAGTCTACAGTCTAACACTGCAGTACGCAGCTTAGCACTGCAGTGTGCATTCTAGCGCTCCAGTGTGAAGTGCAGTCTTGCACTCCAGTCTACAGTCTAACACTGCAGTGTGCAGTCTAGCACTGCAGTGTGCAGTCTAGCGCTCCAGTGTGCAGTCTGGCAGTCCATTTTGTAATGCTAGTGCTTGCAGTTTATTAAATCTTCACAACTTATGTTAGAAAACCAACAATACACATACATTTAGCGTTATATAGCTTTTCCTTCCACTTATTTTTAAATAATTTTACCATTACTTCTGTACTTTTGGATCATTAAATGTTGCTAAAAAAGCTTATTTGGAAGCCTGCTGCTATTTAGAAAAGCGAAAATCTTTACACATCGCATCCTGTCGCCCGACAAGAAATAAAGGAATAGAAATAAAGAACATTTGAGTGCTACAATATCAGAAGTGGGATTGTATTTCTCAAATTTAGGTATCTTATATTCCACTTATATTACATTTTCAAAGAATTTATTTTATTTATCTATAATAAACAACGCAAAGAAGCCTAAACCAAAAATATTTATGTTACACTTCAGTTAGATGGTGAGTAGATTTAACCACTATCCAAAGACAGTTAATAAATAAATATATGGGACACTTACAAACACGGTCGTCCGACCTGAAGTAAGTAACTTAATACTAGTGTTGTGGTTGACAGACAACTAGTGAATATCTACTTATATATTTTTTAATACATACTTAAATACAAATTATAGACAATGTTGGGCCTCGGCGTGAATCGAATCCGCGACCCGCGGAGCTGAAGGCAGGGTCACTACCCACTGCGCCAACGGGCCAGTCAATACAATAATATACATTAAATGTACCTAATTATTTCGTATAAAAACTAACCAATAACCTACTCAGTCAAATTCATGCATTGAATTATATATCAATTGTAGATAGTCAAGGTCAATTCACATGTAAATTAGATTGGTTTCCAATTTGTGCATAAAATATGCGTTACTGATATCGCACGTTCGTTTATAAAACTGGCACGTCTCGATGGATAAGTTAGCGTAGTTATATAAACTAGAGATAATCCTGTAGTCCAAAAATGCCTAAACTACATGACATAAACATAACTACTTGACATAGCACCTTCCTCGGCGAAGACCAGTGTGTTTAGTGCGAGAGTTTAACGTAGTCTATCGCGTTAGCGTAACAGCAATTTGTATGACATTACAAAAGCGACATCTAGTGACCGCTGTTCAAGCGCCATACAAATTGGCGTAACAGTAACGCAATAGTCTAGGTTAGAAAACGTACACTAAGCACACTGGTCTTTGCCGGAAGAAGGGGGGAAACAATTTTGTAATACATGATTTTTTAATAACTATTACCGTTTACTCAGCGCACACAAGGAAAGCTTTAATTTTTGCCGTTTCCATACTATTTTTATTGTTTTTTTTTTCTTCATCTTAGTGTGAAGTTATATAGCCTCCACCGTGTGGTATCCGGCTGAGTAGAATTGACTAACCTTATTTCTTACCGAGGTGTTGTAAAAGGCGGCTAAGGTTAGTTGACGTCAGTCAGGCGGCCGGTCGTAAAAACGCAGCCAAATCATGTGACAGCATGTTTATGACATGTCGTGCCGACCCCACTTAGGGTGGGATAAGGGCAGGAGGATGATGATGAGTGTGAAATTATATAGCCTATAGCCTTCCACAATAAATGGACTATCTTTCACTGAAATAATTTTTCAAATCAGTCCAGCAGTTCCTGAGAATAGCGCATTCAAACAATCAAATAAACAAACTCTTCAGCTTTATATATTAGAATAAAAAGATATAGATAAAATGGTCGATCTGTATTTTTTTGGAGGTACAGACTTGTATAAATTAATTTTATCCGTCAATTAGTTTTAGCTTTCTTAGCCAATGTTTAAGTTTGGCTAAACATAAAGGTGTTGTCGCCATTGATTTCAGCTTTGTATTTTATACCAACACAGTCATGAAACAAGAGTATCGCGCCCTTTTTGATTAAAATGGTAACAACACTGTGACGTGTTGTTTCCGGTTGAGTCTTCCTATTGATAAAACGTTTCAGTGACAGTCAGTCTTTGTTCGTCATTCAAGAGAAGTGCATCTCGGAACGGGAATTGTGGTATTCCTATTATATCGTGTTATTATATTTAGTGTGCGTTAACAAAGGTAATGCTGTATGGTTTTGGGAACGTTGCGTTACTTACATTTTCATTGAAGTAAATTCGATTATTATGATTTAATGTCATGTAATGTTAATGATTATGTTAAATGATCACTCTCCTGCCCTTATATTTTTCTCTTAAATTCTCTTCAATCATTTATACTCTAGCGCAATTCATTTTATATCATACTTCACACAACCCAACCATTTTTTAGTCACATATTCATTTATATCCACTAATTTAATATTCGTTATGTCATGATTTTCATGCCTTCTTGTCCATACCGTCTGAATCGTGCATTTCTCGCCTTTTCTATAATAGACGCAATTCCCCGTTAATTTTGTATACAATCTATATTTTGATGTAATGTAAATATATGCATATATTTTTAATAAGAAATATTATTTTATCTTTTAATTTTAAAAATAGTTTATTATGTTATTTATTTATTTATTTATTTATTTATATATACATATAAGCTACATTTGTAAGGATGGCATTGCGATAGTATAAAACTGTGTGCATATGCCATATGATTTATTAATGTAAGTAAATGATTAAGTAAAGTCTTGAAATATAAGATTTTACCCTGAAATTATAATAATATTGTAGATGCAAAGAATACACTATTTTTAAGTAACATACGAAAGAGTAGTGCCGTCTTTAAGCAGAACTGTACAATTTTCCTTAACATTTTTGAACATTAAAGATAACAAACACCTAATCGCAGACACAAAAAATATGATTAATTATTTATAAAGAGACTGTTGAAGTACGTGTTGTGAATTCAAAGATAAAGATGTTACAATCCTACTGGAAGAGACATTATCGTAGATGACTAGGTACTAAGATTGGGCATAAAATAGCTGCTAAATAGCCTAATGATGAATAATAATAATAGATATATAATAATATATAATATAACGCCGTGTGGTATCCGGCTGAATAGAATAGTACCACCCTCTTTTCTTACCGAGGTGTCATAAAAGGCGACTAAGGTAAGACGACCCGCCGTGTGGTATCCGGCTGAGTAGAATAGACCAACCTCATTTCTTACCGAGGTGTCGTAAAAGGCGACTAAGGTAAGTTGACCCACCGTGTGGTATCCGGTTTAGTAGAATAGACCACCTTCTCTTACCGAGGTGTCGTGAAATACGACTAAAGTAAGTTGATCTCAGGCAGGCGGCCGGTCGTAAAAACGCAGCCAAATCATATGATAACATGTTTATAACATGTTGTGCCGACCCCACTTAGAGTGCGATAAGGGCAGGAGGATGATGAGGATGATGATTATAATATATAATACTAGCGGCCTGCCCATGCTTCGCACGGGTATAAAATATATATCCCATGTCAATCAGTGTAAAAAAAAATGATTAAAATCGATCCAGTAGTTTTCATTTATACATTACAGCCCGTGGCCCGCAAGCGTTAAATTTGGAGAAAAACAATTTCCTTTCCCTATACCAAGAAGATTTTCTGCTATATCTAATATCTAAATTCATATACTACATATTTTCATTTTTCCCCTGTGTATTTTATTTTTAAAATTAATTACAGAATGTCCTTATATACTTCATTCACAGCTTTCTTGTCATTAAACAAACTCTTGAAACAACGACATAAAGCTGTTAAATGCGAAGTGCTATAGGGCGAAGCGCGGCCTCCTCACGGCATTTTAAATCTGTAATATCTCCGTAAATGTTCACTTAAATTACATGCTGTAAACGGCCATATTGATCTATATTAAATCAACAATTTATTTCAGGTACTTAATTGGATAAGGATTAATGCTGTATTGTATAAAAATTGCTTCAAAAATAAGGCATTATTTTTCATAAAAAGTAAATGACAAAAAATGCTATTGTGGGTTATCCATAAGAGATAGACATACACTATCGCGGACTTTTCTGTAGACCTTTTCAAGGTGTACAAATACTTAGTACATCATTTTGATAAATCTCGTAGGGTTTAACCTGCGTTTGCAATGTAAGCGGAAAAAAATGTAATTATTTACAGAAACCTCAAAAATTACAGTATTTCTCTACTCCGTATTGAATGTTATTATACATACAAACCTTCCTCTGGAATCACTCTATCTATTAAAAAAAACCGCATCAAAATCTGTTGCGTTGTTTTAAAGTTTTATGCATACATAGGGATATATGGACAAACAAAGAATGCGACTTTGTTTTATAATATGTAGTGATAATAATGTAAATTTTAGTGTAAATTGCATTGTTAATGTTATTGTAGAAGCCCACAACTATTTACATGATGTAATTATTGGAATATTCTTTCTTATTTTGATGTGATTATGTATTAGATGAAATTCTGTATTTAGTTGTTTCAAAGGACCCCTATGGTCCTTTGGTGGGCGGTATGTTGTGTTAAGTCAGTTCATATACTAAGTCAGTCGCAATTAAACATTGACTATAGAAACACGTCTGTTATTAAATTCCTTGTCGATCATTTTAAGTAGTGGAAAAAGTTAACCTTATTTACATCACCAGTCATATTGATCAATATTAAATAAACAATATATTTAAGGTTCTTAATTGGATAAGGAGATTAATGCTGTATTGTATAAAAATTGCTTTGAACATAAGGCATCATTTTTCGTAAAAAGTAAATGAAAAAAACTGCTATTGTGGGTTATCCATAAGAGATAGACATATACCATCGCAGACTTTACTGTAGACCTTTTCATGGTTTACAAATACTTAGTACACCATTTTGATAAATCTCGTAGGGTTTAGCCTGCGTTTGCAATGTAAGCGGAAAAAAATGTAATTATTTACAGAAACCTCAAAAATAACAGTATTTCTCTACTTCGTATTAAATGTTATAATACGTACAAACCTTCCTTTTGAATCACTCTATCTATTAAAAAAAACCGCATCAAAATCGGTTGCGTAGTTTTAAAGTTTTATGCGTACATACGATATATGTGACTTTGTTTTATAATATGTAGTGATAATACATCTAATATAGTGATTGCGATTATAGTGCCTCGCACATGGTTTTTTGGTTATTACAGCTATTTTTTTAAAATAAAAAAGCGTTTAGAATTAAGTTTAGTTTAGAGTTAACAGCTCCACTAAAATGGTCAGATTACTTAACGGTTAAAGCGCGTTTTAACGGTTCGCGAATTGACACAAAGTATATATAAGATTTTCATATAAGGTCACATGCTTTACTAATATTTACATTTCAAAATATTTACGATGAAGGAATGATGAAAATCTACATATCCAAGGGAATGGTTTTTGAAGCCTGATACTATCTACCTTGGAGCATCGTGGTTTCATATATTTATCTCCAAGTATTGAAGTTTTTTTTTATTTGGAATAAATATAACATTATTTAATAATAATGTGTTAAAATATAATGTCCGCCATGTGGTATCCGGGTGAATAGAATAGACTACTTTCATTTCTTACCGAGGTGTCATATAAAGCGACTAAAATAAGTTGACGTTATTCAAGCGGCCAGTCGTAAAATAACTAGCAAAACGTATAACATGTTTTAAAGTTGTTGTATCCCACTTATAGTGGGATAAGGGCAATAGAGTGATGATGAATGTAGTTTTACAACTAGAAAATACGCCTTACAGAATTGTTATAAAAAAATTTAGATTCTTACTTGGATTATGTTAACATTAAAATCCAACAAATGGATTGATTAAAAAAGTTTTTGAACGGGGACGTAGAGTCGGATAAAGAATCATGATGAAAAAATAATGTAATGCCATTTCTAGTACGCATAGATCCGTGACGACTCGCTAGTTGTAATAAGACTTATTTATGAAAACTGAATACGAAGTTACTAAGATATTAATTAGCATTTGTATTAATTAACCTCTGCAACTCGGTAAGGACGAATTTGGTCTTCTTCTTCTTCGAGTGCCTCTCCGACTAGCGAAGGTCAGTCAGTAGTCAGCTTCATAAATTTGTCCCTATCCCTCGCTAACCGGAACAGTTCAGCGGCGCTCGCGATCCCCATAAATTTACTTAGCCGACGACTAGGGAATATATAGCGCAGTGGTCTCCCGTTGCCTTCTGCACCAGACATTTTAGAGGTTACTTATGCCTCAAGGCCGCTGCTTGCCTCTTCCACTTCATCCTGAGCTTCAGTAGGGCATTAATGGTTATACCACCATAGATCGGTCGCCAGAGCCTCGTCCGTTGTCTAGCAGGGGGCACCACGTGCAGGTGTGGTTGACAGTTGGGCCAGCTAGATGTTATTTCTGTTTTCCCCTTTATTCTACCCCCCTTTATTCTACCCCTACTTAAATTCTAGTACCCTCTTTCCCTGATTGTTGGTTGAAGATGTTTCTTAAAATTGCTTCTACTAAGAAAAACTAAGACTCTCGGCGGAAGATATAAAAAAAAACTATAATGACTAATTACCTTTAACATCTACATCATTATCCTCCTGCATTTATCCCACTCTAAGTGGGGTCGGCCCGGTGGCGCAGTGTTCGAACCCCACTGAGGCCCAAAATTTTGTATAAAACAATTTGTTAGTTCTTCGAGCCTGTGTATTTGTATTTAAGTGTGTATTTAAAAATTACATATTCACCAAAAGCAATAATAAAATTATTTTGCTATAATCCGTGAAGAAGTAAAATAGAAAATATATATAATGCTAAATGTAAGTGGACAATCGGTTATCATACCTGATACATGCAGGATTCGTAAAAACACACAAACTTCCACCACCGCCACCACAATACACAAGCACTACATACGTTCACTATCACAAACTCAACAATCGTTTCGCCCCGCAACCGAAGCATCATCAGGAGATAGACTCTACGACCAAAATCGCAAAAATGCGATTTTGGTCAGGTACCTGCATGTATCAGGTATGATAACCGATTGTCCACTTACATTTAGCATTATATATATTTTCTATTTTACTTCTTCGCGGATTATAGCAAAATAATTTTATTATTACTTTTGTATTATGGATCTCCGCAAAGTAACGCCTAATTCTATAAATTATAAATTAATATATACACCAGTTGTCTGTCACCCATAACACAAGTATTAAGTTACTTTCTTTGGGGACGGACGACCGTGTTACACACACGGTCGTCCCATATATTTATTTATTATTTATTTTGTCACATGATTTGGCTACATATTTAACGATCGGCCGCCTGCCTGACGTCAACTTACCTTGGTCATACTTTACGAAATCTCGGTAAAAAAGGGTGGCCTTATTCTACTCAGCCGAATACCAAAGGTCGTGTCAACTAACCTTACTCGCCTTTTACGACACCTCAGTACGAAATGAGGGGAGTCTATTCCACTCAGCCGGATACCACACATCGGGTCGACTTACTTTAGTCGCTTTTAACGTCACCTCGGTAAGAAATGAACGTGGCCTATTCCACTCAGCCAGATACCATACAGATGGACAACTTACCTTAGTCAAAAAGCACTAATTTTATATCTAAAGCAAATAAAATACATCACACGTACACACATAAAAGTTTATTAGAAACCGCAGCGGATGCCAGTATTAATATAAGAATGGAAAAAAATCGCCAAAGATCAAGTGTTAAATTTTTTCCAATTTCCTGAATTTTCAAGTGAAATGCATTGAGATTTCAAAATTGAACATCAGTTTCGTGTGTTGATTTATAGCAGACACGTTTTTCAAACGTTGGGAAATGTGGACAAGGCGTGTTCATTTTTGGTTCAATAAAAAGTAAACGGTATTTTAATATACCTTGGAATTAGTATGGTATGATTATAAATCATCATTATCCTTCTGGGGGCACAACATTTTATAAACATGTTGTCACATGATTTGGCTACGTATTTTACAATCTACCGCCTACCTGACGTTAACTTACATTTGTCATACTGTACGACATCTCGGTAAGAAATAAGTGTGGTCTGTTCTACTCAGTCGGATACCACATTAGAGATACACCATTACAGATACATACCTACCCTCGTCGTCGATTTATATATATATATATATATATATATATATATATATATATATATATATAAATCGATCTAGCTAGGATTTATTAACCAAAATGACGTTTTATCCCTGTTTTTCTGGCATTGGAAAGTTGCTAAAATGTTGAATAGAAAATTCTGGCTCATTGAGTAACGGGCAGACTTAAGAAGTGAAAATATCTGGGATCAAGCCTTACTTATTACTACCCTTTTTGCTTTTATATTATTTATTATTTATTGCATTTATATCTTTAAAGAATTCGCAAGTCTCGGTCACGCAGGTGCTATACGATTATCTTATATTATTTTCATTGCAATATCCACGCCATGTGGTATCCGGCTGAATAGAATAGTACCACCCTCATTTCTTACCGAGGCGTCGTAAAAGGCGACTAAGGTAAGTTAACCCAACGTGTGGTATCCGGTTAAGTAAAATAGACCACCCTCTTTCTTGCCGAGGAGTCGTAAAATACGACTAAGGTAAGTTGACGTCAGGCAGGCGGCCAGTCGTAAAATACATAGCCAAATCATATGACATCATGTTTGTAACATGTTGTGCCGACCCCACTTAGAGTGGGATAAGGGCAGGAGGATGATGATTTTCATTGCAATGTTCATATTAATGTGAGAAATAAGACTTTTATTACTACCCATTTTTTGTTTTAATTTTTTTTATTTATTTCATTTTTTGTATCTTTAAATAATTCGCAAGGCTTGGTCACCCAGTTACTATACAATTATCTTATCTTATTAATGAAATGTCCATATTAATAAGAAGAGAAAATGTGAGAAATAAGGCTCTATTATTACTACCCATTTTTTGCTTTAATTTTTTTTATTTATTACATTTTTTATATCTTTAAGAAAATTCACAAGCCTCGGTCACCCAGTTACTATACGATTATCTTATCCTATTTATTGCAATGTCCATATTAATCTATCCCACCAGTGTTACTGTCTAGCAAGTGGTCCACAGATGTGCGTGCGTTGACACCCTAGAACTCCACATTATTGGCCGTGGACCATATTACTTATTATGTTTACATTCGTCTCGGGGCCGAAATATGCTGATGACTTAAACATGTCGATATATTCCTTAGCTCGAGGATACTTCAATTTTTCTCTTGATTTTCTCAAGATTTCTCAAACTTCAAAAAACTACTGTTTATGTAGTACTCCTTCAAACAGCAGGGACTTCAACGGTAGGGGCAGGTTTGTGCATGTGTTTTTACAAATCCTGCATGTATTAGGCATGAAAACGGATACTCTACATTTAGCATTATATTTTCCCCCAACATTAGTAAACAAACTTGACATAGACTCCACGCCGGCGAAGACGAGGTCCCAGATTTCTGATATCGGATGGTCGTGGATTCTTGCCACCCTTCCGTCGTCGTATTGACTAATCAAAGTCATACCATCAGCCCTCCGCCACGCCCTAAGCCGTGGTCCGGCCTCACAGGAGGCACCCTTAGGATGACGTTCTCCGACGCTAGTAGAGCTTCTGCGCTCTACTCTCCCCATTCGCAATTTCGGCGATGCTTCTGCGCTCACCCGTCCCGTCTGGTGACGCTGTAAAAGCCGTTAGGGCTAACAGCATATAGTCAATTTGAAAAAAAAGACAGACTCCTACCTAAAATAGTTATTAATGGTGTCGTTAGAGGCGACTAAGGTAAGCCGACCCGCCGTGTGGTATCCGGTTGATTAGAATAACCCATCCTCATTCCATCCCGAGGTGTCGCAAAGGGCGACTAAGGTAAGTTGACCCACCGTGCGGTATCCGGTTAAGTAAAATAGATCACCTTCTGTCTTACCGAGGTGTCGTAAAGTACGACTAAGGTAAGTTCCAAGAGGCTGGCGGCCGGTCGTGAAATACGAAGCCAAAACATGTGACAACATGTTTGTAACATGTTGTGCCGAGCCCATTTAGAGCGGAATAAGAATAGATCATCCTCATTCCTCTTTCCAGACAAAGTGGCATACAATGTGTTATGGCCAACCTTCAACTGTGAAGAAAAATTATCATTAAAAATAAAGTAATTGGTAACTTCCAACGCAGCTTGTTTAAGTCCATTACTAAAACATTGAATTTTATGAAAGATATTATAGTTCCCTGTACAAAATACTTCTGACAATATAAGTAATTCACATTTATACAAAACAACATAACTATTTTTACCAATAACTTTGTATCTAAAGTTTTTGGGGTTAAAAATTTAATGCGTTAAGCTTTTATAGACCTTTTAATAGACGTTTTAATAACTTTGAATTGACGTAATAATTCTGTACTATTAACTTTTGCCTGGGAAGTTATGTTGGGAAGGACTCCTTAAGCAGTCGTTGACTACGAAACTTTTGCCACAAATGAGTTGAAGACAATCAAAAGATGCAAAACACTTCACACCGCGACCTATCCTAATGCGATATTAACAAAAACAACGAAAGCAAAAAGCGTTTTAAAATTCAGCACGCGTGCGGAGAAAAAGTTGAGTTTATATTTGCAAAAAGTCATTGTAGACTTTTTGTAGTGGCCTCTTTTTGCCCCTGTTTCAAGAAAAAGATTTCGGATGCGACCGTACGTACTAAAGAACCCGTTAAAGTTTTTGCCCTTACACCGGATCGTGGGTCATTGTTGATTCTTTTTTTTACATTTTATTCGATTCCGATTGCATAATGGGTCAGTTTGTTAGGAATTTCGTTGTGGGATTCCAGAAGTTTGGAAGAATGTCGGTGCAAGTTTGCTCTGGTGTTACTGATATCTTTAGCTATTCAATTCGAATTTGAAATATTCTTTATTCAAGTAAACTTGTAAACAAGTGCTTTTGGATCGTCAACTTTACTGCTGTTTTGAAAAGCTGTTCCTACTGAAATAAACTAGCAAGAAACTCGGTGGTTGCTCGGCAGTTACACTTAGGCATTACTATCTCGTGCAGGGTCGAAGAGTAGCTATAACCTCACATTCTTATCATCTATGTTATCCTCAACAGTATAGTAGGTTTTCTGTATCACCTTCCGTTTAACGGTGTTTTTAAAATCTATGAAAAACTATGTATAAAAACATTTTACTGTGAATGTCGTATTATCTACAAAACTAGCCTTATTTCATTTTTTTCAAGCAGTTTCCGAATAGCTATTACACGTCGCCCTAAACTTGAAAACGAATTTAATAGAAATTGTCTTGATGTTAGTAGGACTTCTTTGCTCCACTCATCGTATCGCGAGTTATTACAAGCTCACACAAGATTACTGTTAAGCTTAGTTTATACAACACTAGCCGTGCCAGCAGCTTCGCACGCGTGGAAATCAGCGTGTCACAAAATTTTACCCGTTTTTTTAACAAAAGTAGTTATTTTGAGTTAAGCATAAGAGAAAGACACGTTGCGGACTTTTTTGCGGTCACTGTTGTCGCGTTGTTGATAATAGATGGCGGTTTTCATTGTCATCCTATTCCTGTAGAATTAACAGGATTTCTATCGCCTATACATTACTCTGGTGTATAAAGAATAATTGTGCCAAATTTCATTGATATAGTTTCAGTCGATTCGCCGTGAAAGAGTTACAAAATCCATACTCACAAACTTTTGCATTCATAATATTAGTAGGAGTTGGATATGCTTCCTAACAATAGGTTTCTTTATCAAAATATGCGTGATAAATTGTAAATATCACTCAAGCACAAAAGTTTAATAGAAAAAATCATTGATGCCTGCTCAGGAGATGGAAGCCATGGCCTCTGGTCATATATCTGACCAGTGGGTTGTCGCGGTTTTATACTACGGCAAAAAATACTTGACATCAAATACGGAATTAAATCGACAACCGTGAAGATTAGGTATTTAAAAAAAACGCACAGAGGCCAAAGAATTCATTATAAAATCTCTAATTAACGTTCTGTACAATAATTATAATATCATTATAAGATTTTGACAGATGGTCCGCCATATTGGAACTAAGATGGCGCGGTTGTTTGGCGGATGCGTGGGCAACAGGTGTTGTCAAGTTGATGACGAGATTTTTTTTAAACGTTTTTTTTTCATCCTGCGATCCGGCGATATGCTATTCGTGAGCCGGTGGGAAACATTTTTTGGATTACCTACGCGTCCTTTGGGATCAAATATTTTTAGCTTCATCTATTAATTTGTGAAATTACGTTTTGCCACGAAAATAAGACTTTCAGTCGATAGAATATTCTTTACCTAATCAATTATTTTTTATTTTATTCTTTTTTATCCAAAATGGTTATGATCTTTTTCTTTATTTTTTCAATAGGGATAGCGAAATATAATAGAATCATTTTGCTATAATCCGCGTTTCTTGAGTAAATGTATGTTATGCTAAGTATAGGAAGCAAAAGCCAAAACTTTAAAATTTTGTCGTGATGCCTAACTCCTGATGATGATTTGGTTACGGGGCGAAAAGATCCTTGAGGTTATAGAATTAGGTGTTAGTTTGCGGAGATCCATAATACTAATGCATGTATCAAAAATGAAAACGAATTCTCTCCACTCTATAATTAGCACTATATATATTTCTTATTTAACTTCATCGCGGATTATAGCAAAATAATTTTATTTTTACTTTTGCATCGTTGAGATTGTCGTAGTGAATGTGTGTAGTGTAACTAGTCCATGTATAAGGTATGAGAACGATTTTTGCTACCTACACTTACTTTACACTTACCAAGACTGTTACTTTCAAAAGTGACGGAAATATTACTTGTATTTAAATAGAAAATATATCATCATCCACCTGACCTTATCCCACTCTAAGCAAAATCATGTGAAAACATGTTATAAACATAATAATGGATAGACTGTTGCTCTCTATACCAATTAAAAAATTCTTGCAACTTGTACCCACAAAATGTCATATAACACACACATAGCCCTGTATGTCCCGTGGATCCTGCCGTGTGTGCGTCAATGCGCAGACGCAGCTATGCGGTGATCCGACTTTGCCGTTCTCACCCCCGCTAATTTAGATAGCGCGTACGTATTTGATACTTGTGCTTTATTTAACAGTATAAAAGAATGAATGAATGAATATTCTTTATTGAACAATAATAAACAAATAACACTACTACTTATCTTATCGCTAAGACAGCGATCTTCTATGCAACCATTACAATAAATTTAATAAAGGAAAAAATATAGAAGTAGACTAGTGTGCTAGATTAAAGGGCGAATAAGTATGAAAAGGTGAAGGTTATTAAAGAGCCCGTTTGAGAAACTCGATCGACTCAATACCTTCATATTTCGCTCATATACTGAACTGTAGTACTTGCCGATCCAAATAGATACCCCCAACAAGTGAATATATATATATATATATATATATATATATATATATATATATATATATATATATACTTTTTTTTTTAAATAATTAATCTCCATGTCATGTACTGATGTCTAATGGGTACTGAATCTGCCTTCAACTCCCGGGTCGCGGGTTCGATTACCGCCGAGGGCGAACATTAATAAACAATACGTTGGTTCTTCGAACTCTGACGTATTTAAGTATGTATTTAACATAATATAAGTCGATAGTAGTCTGTTACCCATAACACAAATATTAGGTTAGTTACTTTGAATGAACGACCGCGTGTTATTTTTTAAATAAGGGTACAAAATATAGAAGTCAACTGTAGGTAGTTTAGAAGGGAATATTTATGTAAAGTGAGCTAGGATTGTCGGAGAGTTAATCTCCTGCCGAGACTCGATATATAGGTCGTGTGCCAAGCTGATGTATTGAGTCATGGTGTGGTGTAGTGTCCCAGCAAAGTAAGAACGAATAGCTAACAAGGGCTGGCGTTACCGCGATGCCAGCCTTCAATATGTGGCGTCACATCGTGACTTCACATCCTGCCAGTACATCCAAAGCCGCTTATTCGAGTGGGAGATGTGACTGTTACTGCCAAAGTCAGACTGCAATTCCGTACTTAAACTGTTGGATATGCTTAAATACTGTCATTTTCTACCGCGTTCATTAGGCTTTATAATATCAATCAAGCGTTATAATTTCTACTCAAATTTATGGGTGTCTTTGAATTTAAGCCCACGAATGGCGCATGCGGACAAACTCCTTTAAGCCGTTATGGCTTCTTAAGCTTAATTTGTATTCATTTTAGATTTTTAGATATATAAGTGATGAGGTTATACCGAAACAATAAACTTCCGTAGAAAAAATGCTGGAAACGAATACAGTAGAATAAACAAGCGGAATATATTTAACGTTTAATTAAACAACATAATATTAACATACAATTTATTTAATTAGTAACTTATTATGAACGGGTTTTTATTATTAATATAGTACATTTATTCTTCCGCATATTTTACCTTCTATTGTCGTTTTTGATTCCTAGTTTAATATTAAGAACTTTTATACCAGTTTAATATAAAGGTCTAGTTTTGAAAGATAGTGTGATCGCTTGCCAATTTAAGTCCGCGTGATTCCCTGTGAGAGAAGTTTAAGGAAACAGGTATTCTTACATTTCCTTCATAATATATTTTAAGCAATTTAATTTATGTACATAAAAATATAAAGAATTATAAAACGATTGGTGATGTATATAATAGACAAAGCAGGAACCGACATAAGCTTGCGGCTCCTGCTTTGCGCCTTGCAAAAGTACGTAAGTCGTTTGTGGTTTTGGGTTAAGGATTCTACAAAAAAATTCCGCTATAAATTTTTTTAGCTTTGCCATTTGACTATTTAACCCGACATTGCTTAAAGTCTTGCAAAATATATCGTCAAGTAATTTATAGAATTAGGCGTTACTTTGCGGAGATCCATAATACAAAATAAATAATAATATTATTTTGCTATAATCTGCGAAGAAGTAAAATAGAAAATATAAATATTAAATAAAATATAAATATAAAATTAATATAAATATAAAATAAAATCAAGTTAAAATATCACAAACTCAACAATCGTTTCGCCCCGCAACCGAAGCATCATCAGGGGATAGACTCCACAACCAAATCGCAAAGCAAAATTGCTTTGCGATTTTGGTCGTAGAGTGCTTGTGTATTGTGGTAGTGGTGGTGGAGGTTTGTGCATGTGTTTTTACGAATCCTGCATGTATCAGGTTTGATGACCGATTGTCCACTTACATTTAGCATTATATATATTTTATATTTTACTCCGTCGCGGATTATATCAAAATAATTTTATTATTACTTTTATATCGTCAAGTATTAAGATTGTTCAAGTTAAGTATACTAGTAACAAATCGTAGGCGTACAAAGAGGGTGGGTCGCATAAAAGCAACCTTTTTTTTCCCAACATCCACTAAGATTTTTTCTACCTGCGAACCCGAATTTCTACCTGGCACTGAGCGCCCGCGCAGATTCTAACAAAATTCAACGTCAACTAGAAAAAATATACACTAGCTAGCATTGTTAGGGGGCTTTTTGCTAGATTTTTTACTCCAATTTCACTTGCTACTAGCACTCTGGTTTTTATAGTGTTTACATATTTTTTTCTACGTGTTTTGACCGGCTGTAAACCGTGTTAATCATACGTGCAATTTTTTTTTCTAATAAATAATTTTAGTCTCAAACTAGATTTTGCCTGCGATTTTTACTTGACTTCAATAAATGTAAGTCCTGTTACTATCCCACAGCTGGGCATAGGCCACCTCTCTCCGTTTTTGGAGAGAAAAATTGGAGCTAAGACACCGTCTTACCTTAGTCACCTTTTACGACACCGCGATAAGAAATGAGGGAGGTCTATTCTACTCAGCAGGATTCAAATACCACACGGATTGTAAATAAAAGGTATTGATTCGGAAAAACTACTCGCAAAAAACTTATTCGTAGTATTAAATAATAGTTTTAAATCGTGGTAAAGTTTAACCAATGTATCGTTACTTGTAATGACTGTGCTTAAAACAGCGAATCAATGAACGGGTTACTGGAAGGTCGTCAAGATTTAGTTAGATATCGTTTCGGTTACGGAGTTACGTCAGCAGATGGTACCTCTTAAAATACCTAAAGACTTAACATAGAGGCCAGAGTTACCAAAAGAAAATCTCCGAACATCTAATGATACCTGTTAAGCATATACTCCATCGAAAGGCTGAGTTCATCATCATCCTCCTGCCCTTATATGAAAATCCTTATAAAAATATATCCTTGAAATTATTAATAAGACACATAAGTTTTAACAGAAAAACTCGTTGGTGTTTGCCCAGGTTTGAAACCCTCCTCGAAAGAGTCGCACGGTGTTACCGCTGCGCTACCACAGCTTGGACCTCCGTAAAGTAACGAAATCTATAAATTATTATCTCTATAACTCAGTCTTTTGATACGCCGTGTGGTATCCAACTAAATAGAATAGTACTAACCTGATTTCTTATCGAGGTGTCGTAAAAGGCGACTAAGGTAAGTTGACCCACCGTGTGGTATCCGGTTTAGTTAAGTAGACCACCCTCTTTCTTACCGAGGTATCATAAAATACGACTGAGGTAAGTTGACGTCAGGCAGGCGGCCGGTCGTAAAAATGCAGCCAAATAATGTGACAGCATGTTTATAACATGTTGTGCCGACCCCGCTTAGAGTGGGATAAAGGCAGGAAGATGATGATGATTTTTGTAGACTACATTAGAAGAGCCTCGATTTAAGAAGATTAAAGTAAAGAAAGTGTAGATGGATTATACTTTATTTTATATTATTTAAGAGTTTCTCGACATGACACAAAATACTTGTTCTACGACGTTTTTGGCGGCAAAATTGCAATCCTTGTAAAGCGTAGTCCTTAACGTCAACATACTACGTCTTAGTATTGACATTTAAACATATATGTATTAGCTTTTTTATAACATTTGTGATATGAACATGTACTGGTATGTAACAATATACCGAATATTGTCTGTCTATTGGGCATTGACCATGACTTTCAAAATAGAAACTAGTTCGTGAGAACACCTTACAATTGTTATAGCGTGATCGTTTATTGTGGCGACTTAATTGATGTATAAATTCAAATTCAAATTCAAAAAATTCTTTATTCAAATTGGCTTTTACAAGCACTTTTGAATTGTCAAATTATGAATGAAGCTTCGACTGGTTCGGAAAGAAACTCGGAGGCTAACGATTTAAAACGTTTTACTGTATAAAAAAATAATAAAACCAATTATATAGCTCATTGAACTAAAAAGTGAAATATAATTCACAATATAGGTAAAACGAAAATATTATAATAGTTTTGTTATATAACAAGCGTAAGGCTCGATATATCGCACGCTGTTTTTTTTTGTTTTAAAAAGTACAAAACTTTTGAAAATATTGTTTTAATATAATAGGTACGTGATAAAAAAAAAATATGTAATGCTAAATGTAGAGTATTATTCGGTCTCATACCTAATACATGCAGAATTTGTAAAACTCATGCACTTCCCGCCACCGATAGAACAACAATACACAAGCACTGCACACATTCACCACAACAATCTTAACAATTGTTGCACCCCGTAACCGAAGTATCGTCAGGAGATAGACTCCACGACATAGCTTGCGATTTAACGACGATTTGATGAAAAGTACACACTATGTTTAGCATTACATATATTTTCTTTTATCGTGGATTATAGCAAAATAATATTTTCATTAGTTTTGTTTTCTGTGTATTTGTTAATTTATGTATATATTTAAAAGATTAGCCGCCGAGTTTCTTGCTGATTCTTCTCGGTAGGAGCAAACTTCCGTATCAGTGGTAGCTTCTTTAAAACATTTGACGATTCAAAAGTACTGTAAACAGTCCACTTGAATAAAGAATATTTTGAATTTGAATTTGAATTTATGTCATGTTAGCACTTTTGTAGAATATACAATTTTCATTTAATTCATTGTATACATTAGCACTCATACATTTATATCAGTAAGTAAGTATTGGGGCGCGCCATTTCATATTAATCAAGCTCAACATGCTCGCCGAAATTTTTGTACCGCGCTGCGTACATCCATACAAACTAAGTACTTGACACTGAAATTGTGTTATACAACGAGTAACAAGTTCTTTGACCATGATTACGAATATTATCACATTATTCTTACTCAATCTAGTAAATGTGAAAGGCCGTGTGTCTGTCTTGTTTAAATTCAAACAGCTTTATGGAAATTTTCCATCGAATATCATCATTCTCCTGCCCTTATTCCACTCTAAATGGGGTCGGTACAACATGTTTAACATGTTGTAACATAATTAATGTATAGATACCGGCTATACTCACGTGTTATTTTATCGGATGAGCCCGACTAGTTTCAAGCCCATACGGGGCTCTTATTCATGAGCTCTTTACGCGGCGTTATCGCGGCGGGAGCTGAACAGTTCACTCAGGGCTTGAAACTAGTCGGGCTCATCCGATAAAATAACACGTGAGTATAGCCTGTTTCTATACATTAATTATGAATAACACTCACGATAGTTTAAATTCAAAAAATGTTGTAACATGTTTTGACTATTTTACGACCGGTCGCCTGTACTCTCTTGGTGGTGTCTCCAGTGAGGCCGGACCACGGAATGGGGTAATGTGTAGTGGACGGCTGATGGTATGACTTTGATTAGTCATTACGACGACGGAAGGGTGGCAAGAAGCCATGCCCAACCGACGTCAGAAAGCTGTTGTTTCCTTTGTCATGTTTCTGTGTTTGCGATCGTTATTTGATCGTCAGGGTCATATAGGACGCTTTTTGACGCCTATATCGTTGGTAAGACGTAACTGGGATGTAGGTAGGTAGGATTTCCCGAAGTAAGACTTCGGAAAACGTTTAAAGAGGTGAGTAATGGTAGGGAGGTCGAGGTCTCTATGGAGGTCAACGTTCCGCATGAACTACGGACAACCAGTGGCTGTCCACATTTTTTTTTATGAGATAAGGCGAGCGCCTGGCATGATCTCGCCTGATGGAAAGCGAAATATGTAGCCTAAGGTGGACTGCGCTTGCCTGCGTAGTGCCTATTCACTCTTTTTTAAAAGTTTTTCAAATCGTATTCAAAGTTTTTCAAATCGTAAAATTGTAATTGCATAAATCGGTTCTGCAGTCTTTGTTTCGGTGAGTCGATCTAACAGGGACATAGGTGGAAGCCACTGTTATAATTGGATCTTGTACTTTTTTAACAGTTACAAATCAGACTTAGAGAAACCCTTAAAGAGATGAACAATGATGGAGTGATCGGGGTCTCTATTTAAGTCAAAATTTCGCACGAACCTAATATCTCTAGCTATAATCTTAAAGGAATAACGCTCATACGTCATTGAATTTTAGTTTATCAACAAAAAATGTGTTTGTACAACTTTAATAGAAGGTAGATATCAACGGTTCAAGGGCATTGAACTTTATCTAAGAACACCTTAATCATAATCGAGTGGTTAATAGACAAGTTGTCAATACACTTGCGTATTTTATTTACTTGAAACTTCCCACGTCCGGGTTGAACCAGCGCCATTTTGATTTTTGTTATTTTGTAAAATAACAGGTGTTGCTGCACTCTGTTTAAGACTTCCCCTTTCCTAATATTTTGGCTCGCGTTTTTTTTATTCTGCGATAACGTTATTTAGATATTTATTTTAATTATATAGTGTAATTGATCTTTAATAAGAATGAAATGTTTATGGTTCAGCAAATTAGCTATGAAAGCGCAATTATTAATGCAATTAATCGCACTCTTTTCGTTAAAGGAAAACATTGTAAGGAAATCTCTAGAGAATTCTGGGGATATGTGTAACATACCAATAGCCGTGTGGTATTTCTTAGCGAGTTGTTGTAAAAGGCGACTAAGGTAAGTTAACACACCGTGTGGTATCCGCCTGAGCAGAATAGACTACCCTCATTTCTTACGTAGGTGTCGTAAAGGCGACTAAGGTGTATTGACGCAGGCGGCCGGTCGTAAAATACATAGCCAAATCATGTGACAGCATGTTTAACATGCTGTCACATGATTTGTGTGTTAAGTGGGATAAGGGCAGGAAGATGATGATTATAGCATAAAGATATTAGGTTCATGCGGAATTTTGACTTACATAGAGATCCCGACCATCCTATCATTGCTCATCTCTTTAAGCGTTTCTCGAAGTCTGATTGCTCTAGTGGGATACTATCAAGCTTACTTTACTTACTTTTTAATAGTTAATCGAGGAATAGTAATCTTTAACACAATATTAGTCACTCCTACCCAATAAAATGTAAAAGGTTCAACCATAAAATAAAGTCCAACAATAAAATAATCCGAGAAAATATAACTAAAAGCGTACAATAGATTAACAATATTTAATCAGGGGCTATAAAAATGGTAAAGAAACGTATAAAAAACTGCAATGCACTTCGTGGGAGATTTTTTTGTTGAAAACTTATTTTTTAGTGAAAAGGGAGACCCGCTTTTGTCGGGCCTCAGGTGCTTGATTTTGAATAGAGCAAATTCTGTAGTTAATCGTTCGATTGAAGGGAATTGCGCTGTTGATGAATCTATGACTGTCATAAAAAATATTATTTAATACTAGCAATCGTTAGTGGAGAAGATTAAAACCTGAATATAATATTTTGATAAACATAAAAATGGTTAAATTGCATTAATCTTAAAAGCTAGACATATGCTGTCGCGGAATTTTATTAAGAACTTTTAGAGGGAAATAGTTTTGTAATACATGATTGTTGAATAATTTTCAACGTTTACTTAACGTATGCAATTTAAGCTTTAAATTTTGGCGTTTTCGTAATGTTTTTTATTGCTGCTCCTCTCCTATTCATCTTAGCGTGATGTTATAGCCTATAGCCTTCCTCGATAAATGGACTATCTTACACTAAAAGAACTCGGTTTCCTGAGATTAGCGCGTTCAATCAATCAAACAAACAAAAAAACTCTTTAGCTTTATATATTAGTATACATTTATATTTTACTAAAAAATTATGCCGTGTGGTGTCCGGCTGAGTAGAATTGACCACACTCATTTCTTACCGTGGTGACGTAAAAGGCGACTAAGGTAAGCACCGACTGTTGTCCAGCTGAGTAGAAAATACCACCCTCATTTCTTACCAAGGTTTCGTAAAAGGCGACTAAGGTAAGATGTATTTTTATAGATCTATAATTTACTACATTACTCTGTATCTCTGTTGGTTAACAATGCGTACGCGAATGAAGCTAACAGGCGAGTTTTTTTTACAACTTCGCGGCCTCTTCAGCACAATTTATTTTTACAATTAATTTCGCAAGGAACATAATAAAAATATAAAAACATGGTACATAAATAGTACTGTGTTCAACACACATTACGCACGGCCGACGATGCTTCTGCGCTCGCCCGTCCGTTGTATAGTCAATAAAAATTTTCTGTGATTTGTTACAATTCGAGAATGTTAATCATTTTTCGCTACTATCAATAATCGCTTATAATTTATTGCTCTTTCAATAGTTAACATGAGAATAAAATTATGATCAATCGGTTTTTGACCCATAAAATCCCCGACATATAATTTGCATTAAAAATGTTTATGATTAAAGAATATAAACAAGAGTCGCTTATTAAATTATATTGAAATTTATGTTACTAAGAATAAAATACGGATAATACGGATAGAAGCATTCGAGATGTGGGCATACAGGCGCATGTTGGCTATAAGCTGGACCCACAAAATCTCGAATGTGGAAGTTCTGCGACGCGTCCATCAAAACCGGGAACTTTTACAGACCGTTAAGATGAGAAAAGTCGCATATTTAGGGCATGTGCTCAGGCACGACAGATATGGACTTCTGCAACTCATCTTAATGGAAAAGGTTGTCGGAAAAAGAGGTGTGGGACGCAGAAAGAAATCCTGGCTTCGTAACGTAAGAGAATGGACGGGGATCGCGAGCGCCGCTGAACTGTTCCGGCTAGCGAGGGATAGAGATGAATTTACACAGCTGACTGCCAACCTTCGCTACTCGGAGAGGCACTCCAAGAAGAAGAAGAAGAATAAAAATGTTTGTCTGTTTGTCCTTATTTCAATCTTAATTTTTCGTCGTAATTAAAATAGAGGTATAGATTACTTCATCATCCTCCTGCCCTTATCCCACTCTAAGGGGGATCGAAACAACATGTTATAAAAATGTTACCACGTGATTTGGCTACATATTTTACGACCGGCCGTCTGCGTAACGTCAACTTACGTTACGCCTTTTACGTCACCTCGTTAAGCAAAGAGGGTGGTCTATTCTACTAAACCGGATGCCACACGGCGGATCGATTTACCTTAGTCGCCTTCGAAACCTTTGTAAGAAATGATTGTTGTCTATTCTATTCAGCCGGATACCACACAATGCGGAGGTTATAGATTACTTGTATGTCAGTAATTGTAATCATATAAATTTATTAATTCATAAAATTGACAGGCCCGTTGGCGCAGTGGGTAGTGACCCTGCCTTTAGCTCTGCATTTCGGGTTCGATTCCCACCGAGGACCAATATTTACTATAAATGAATTTGTTGGTCTTTGAGTCTGTGTGTATATTTGTATTTAAGTATGTATTTAAAAAATATATAAGTATATATATTTACCAGTTGTCTGTCAGCCATAACACAAGTATTAAGTTACTTACTTTGGAGACGGAGGACCGTGTGTGTAAGTGTAAAAAATATATATATTTTATACTTTAAAAAGATTTACTAATACTAAGACGAAGGAAAAAATAAATTATATTTGCAACACAGATAGGACATCTGTTTGGTCAGCATCCAAATATCCCCTTTGTTAGCTTTAAAATCACTAAAACCTTATGCATAGTCACCGGTGCTAATAAATTCCAAAACTACGGGAAACGCACATTTTCATATGCGCCATAGCAAAATTGTATTAGTGCTTCTTGAGCTAATCATTCGAAAAATGTCTTAAGTGACCAAGAACAAGCTGAAAAGCACTCTTAATTACATATAGAATAGATGACAATATTCCTTACAATTAAACACAAATAAGTCATTAGGTATTAGGGGATGGTATTCAAGATGTTGCAGACAACGATATTTAAATAAATGACGTAAGTAATTTAATTGATAGCAAAAACTAAACTCTAATGTAGATTAATAGGGAAGGATTTTCAATGGCAAAGATAGATGACTTGAGCGTTTTACGTAAGAGGGATGTGCAGGTAAAGAAATTTGAACATTTTGAGGGATGATGAAAAAAACAAGGGTCGATTTTAAGATACAAAAGCTGGTGTCGGCGTCAAGCTGTGCGACGGATGGACGGATGCCGTACGAGATTTTTCTGTAGATTTCGTAAATTACTTCGAGACTGTTAATTGAATGCGACCAATTTTGGTGGCATTTGCTAAGAATATATTTATTAATAAAGAAAGTTATACATCGAACCTTTCACATTTAGATTATTTAGATTATGTATAAAGCTTCATATCTTGTTAGAAAGGAGTTCTTTTGCAGGTAGATTACAAATACCCCAGAAATACTCTAAGATAATATCCATCTTTCTCTGCACATAATATAATACCTTACCTTACTTAATACCTTTGTGCACTTCTTTTATTAATAATGTTTTTCTAACTTTTTTCATGGGACACAAATAATAATAAAATAAATTTATAAGTTTAAATTTTATTCAGATCGCTTATAACTTTGTATTGACGTTGTTTTCTCCTTAATTTTAACGTAATAATTTGTTATAATCAATTTTTTTTCAACTAATTTTTTTGCCTTTTTTGTAAATGACATAATTCTTATAAATTTTTTGTAATGACCGGCGTAGGCATAATTGTTGTTAATATAAAAAAATTGTTTATGGAAATATGTATAATTTAAGCATTTCAATATCGTAACCATTATTGGTAATGAAAATAAAAAATGAATACATTTCATTGATAAGCACCATTTAATTGATATATTATTTTGTACATATTAATCAAGACCATAAGATTCTATAGAAATTTCACAGCATTCCAATATCACGCCTAAAAGAGATTGTTACGAACTTTTTGCTTCATTTTTTATTACAACTTCACTTGTTGCTAGCCCACAAGTTCTTATGATGTTTACAAACAATTTTTGCGTAATTTTAATGTTTATTTTCTAATCAAAAACAAGTATGCAAATACTTTGTACAAAAATTTCCCACTGTGAGGGATTACTACTTTTGCGAATATTTTACGAAACAATTGACATTTAAATAAGTATCGGACAGTTACTATCTCACTGCTAGGCATAGGCGTCCCCTCTCTGTTTTTGGAGAGAAGGATTGGGGCTTAGACCTACCACGGTGTTCCATTGATTGGTAGGTTACACACATCACCAGAATTCTTTACAGATATGCATTTCCTAATAACGTTTTCCTTCACCGAACTGGCAATTGAAGTCCAGCACAAATAACAAGATCTCTTACTCACCATAAAAAACAGCTCAATCTAACATAAGAGCGCTACAATGGAGTTTTTTCGATAGCTATATATAACAAAATGGCGATTTATTGTTATCGTTTTAATATTGCAGGATTTTGTTGTAAAAACAACCTATACAAGTAAAAAAATAGGAAAAAGAGTTATAGTTTTAGAATAGAATAAAAAAAACTATTTATTCACACATCACGATACAAAAGCAAAATACGAAGTAACCTTAGTCTATCACTAAATATTAAAATAATTTACAACCTAACAATAAATCTTACCTAGTTAGTTTTAGTATATGTACAGTAAGTAGAGGGAAACCAAAAAATGATGATACCTTCTGAGGTGTCATCATTTTTTGGTTTCCCTCTACTTAATAATATTGTAATTCCAGCATATCCCCAAAACTGATTTTCAGTAGTCGCTTTGTTCTGGACTCGCAGGCAAAATATCAGTCGCTAGTGCAATAAAAGTAAATTTGTGGACACAGATATGCTAATATTCATATTAATAAAGTCTTGATCTTCGATCTACATAGTAATCGTTAAAAACGACATCTGCATAGATCAATCTATTCAAAGCTAACACTGGTATAAAATCTTTTATAAAACACATTGCGTCTATTGCTCATTATAAAAACTAAGGCTTAGGAAGTATCCCTTAATATAACCTATGTTAGGGTACGAAATAGCACCACTATTGACCGAGAAGTTTTTATAACATCGAACAGAAAAAGCAAGGCGCCCATCTTCCGACAGGAAGATATTATTTGATTATAATAAACATTATAAGTTATCAATAAAAAATATACCACCAGGTGCACAGGAGCTTTGTTTTTTCAAATCAATCCAAATTCCTATTGTTTGTTTTGTAATATCCGATGTGAAACCCTTTGGTTAGTGCCAAACGCGGCATTTTTTGGGAAACTATTGGGTGTTACACATTTTTTCTCGGTAGCTAAAAAGTGTATTGTCACAAAAAGTTACGAAAGTGAAAGTTTTGGAAACCTTTTTTTTATTTCCTCTTTGTTTTAAACTAAAGAAATAATATTAGCCTTGCTTTTGTGATAAAAGACATCTTTTTAACAAACACTTTTATTGCCTAATTTACAGAATTAGGCGTTACTTTGCGGAGATCCATAATACAAAAGTAATAATAATTTTGCGATTTTGGTCGTGGAGTCTATCTCCTGATGATGCTTCGGTTGCGGGACGAAACGATTGTTGAGTTTGTGATAGTGAACGTATATAGTGCTTGTGTATTGTGGTGGCGGTGGTGGAGGTTTGTGCATGTGTTTTTTACGAATCCTGCATGTATCAGGTAGGATAACCGATTGTCCACTATACATTTAGCATTATATTTATTTTCTATTTTACTTCATCGCGGCTTATAGCAAAATAATTTTATTATTACTTTTGTAGTTTTATTGCCGTAAAAATTATAGAAGCGAATGTTTTCAAAGCCGGTAGCTTTGTTATTATTAATAGTTTTGCATTTGTTATCAGCTGAGATGCTTTAAAAATCATATTTCGACTTCAATCTCGTTCCGAAGAATCCGGTTTTGAACATTTGCGTGATGGATGATCGGGCACTTGCACGCTTGTTTTCGTACCATGAGATATTATTACAGCATCAACCACGTCGAAAACATCGCCTGTGTATTAACCATTACTTGTTTTATTTTATCCTTAAAGTTATATCTGCCAATGGAAGCAGCAATGGATGAATTATGACGTATTGTCTGATACTTTATTGCAGTCATTATAATGAGATGTAAGATTGTTTAGATCAAAATGGCGGACTCCCAAAATACAGGTTCCGAGTCATGCAGGAAATGAGGTAGTGCTAGATGACCAGATATAGACAGAAAGCATATATTTTTGAAATTATCTGTTAAAAAGAGGCTGATACAAAAAGCCTACTATACTCTTGAAGATTATTTAGAAGATAAGAATGTGTGGATATAGCTCTCTTTGAACCTTTACAAGACAGTAACAAAATAGTATTAAGAATCATATTTTTAAAAGAGCAACCGCCGAGTTTCTTGCTGGCTATTCTCGGTAGGAACAGCTTTCCGAACCAGCAGAGTTGACGATTCAAAACCACTTGTTTACAAGTTTATTTGAATAAAGAATATTTTGAAATTGAATTTGAATACCATTGGAATAAATATTGGGCATTTATAAGTATTAGGTATCAGGTAATACAGCTCGCTTCTACCTTGTCCACTAAGATTTAGACAAAACCATTTATTACACAGTAAAAATGCTAAATAAATACAATTTGTTGGATCTTCCAGCAAAAAACTTAAAAAATAACAATGACATTAGCATGCCGTGTGGTATCCCGCTGAGTAGAATAGATCACCGTCTTTCGTGTCGTAAAATATGCCTTAGATAATTTGACGTCAGTAAGGCCGTAAAATACGTTGGTAAATTATGTGACAACATGTTTGTAACAGGTTGTGCTGACCCCACTCATAGTGGTAGCTGAGATGGCCCAGCAGTGTGAACGTGCAACTTTTCCGATAGGGTCACGAGTTCAAATCCCGACAGGCACCACTGAGTTTTTCTATAAAAACTTATTTGTCTAATTGATAATTGCAATTTATCAGACGCTTTTCGGTGAAGGAAAACATCGTGAGGAGACCTGCATATCTCTAGAGAAATCTGGGGATATGTGTAACCTACCAATCCGCATTGGAGCAGCGTGGTAGGTCTTAGCCCCTATCCTTCTCTCCAGGAACGGAGAGAGGAGGCCCATGCCCAACAGTGGGATTGTAACAGGCCGCTACTTCACTTCACTTAAAGTGGAATAATGGCAGGAGGATGAATGACATTAGCATTTATAAATTCTGCATAAAACCTACTATACCTATACATAAATAATATCCTCCTGCCCTTATCCCACTTTAAGTGGGGTCGGCACAACATGCTATAAACATGTTGTAACATGATTTGGCTGCGTTTTTACGACCGACCGACTGCCTGACGTCAACTTATCTTAGTCGTATTTTACGACAACTCGGTAAGAAGGAGGGTGGTCTATTCTACTAAACCGGATACCACACGTCGGGTCAACTTACCTTAGCCGCCTTTTATGACACCTCGGTAAGAAATAAGGGTGGTCTATTCTACTCAGTCGGATACCACACGGTGGGTCAACTTACCTTAGTCGCCTTTTACGACACCTTGGTAATAAATGAGGTTGGTCTATTCTACTCAGCCGGATATCACACGGATAAATCTATACATCCGGAAATAAATAAATATTAAAAGATAATCTACACGCCTCTACGAACACTTGTTGCTATTATTTGGGCACCTGAATTTATTATTACAATTGAAATAGGAAATTTTATCAACATCCGACTTCCGCGCCCCAAAACAGGTGATTTTTTTGATACCAATCTCACAAAAAGCCTATTCAAGCAATTGTTGTCAAACCCTTGCCTTGCTTTGACGACAAATAGAAAAAATCCTATGAATTATGAATAGGCACTTGTAAAATAAAAAATTCAAGGCCAAACGAAAACGAAACTTATATTTATCAAGTGATTATAAACTTTTATATGTTTATTGTTCTGACGTCATAACCATAAACGAAAATGTCTGTTTCTTTTAAAATGAAATGTTTTTGCTTAAAAGCGTAATTGTTTTGTCTTTTTTTTTATTGTAAAGTCCGATAATATATTTTTACTTTCGTTTTTTACATAAATATGTTCGCTTTATGATAAGCTGTGGTAGCCCAGCAGTAACACCGTTCGACACTTTCTAGGAGGTCGCGGGTTCAAATCCGGGCAGACACCAATGAGTTTTTCTGTTAAAACTTATGCGTCTAATTGATAATTTCAATTTATCACACGCTTTTTGGTGAAGGAAAACATCGTGAGGAAACCTGCATATCTCTAGAGCATCCTGAAGACATGTGTAACCTACCAATCCGCACTGGAGCAGCGTGGTAGGTCTTAGCTCCAAACATTCTCTCCAAAAACGGAGAGAAGAGGCCTATACTCAGCAGTGGAATAGTAACAGGCCGCTACTTACTATTAACTTTTATATGTTTATTGTTCTGACGTCATAACCATAAATGAAAACGTTTTTTAAGTCTATGCTTAGAAGCGTAATTGTTTTGTCTGTTTTTTTTTAAATTGTAAAGTCCGACAATATATTTTTACTTTCGTTTTTTACAATACTATGTCCGCTTTTCAACGTTCAATAAAACTTTGATAAAATACAAAAAGCTGTGATGGCGGCAGTGTATGTACTTAACTTAACATTTTTTCCATCCTCCTGCCTTTATACAACTAACTGCGGTCGGCACAACATGTTACAAACATGTTGTCACATGATTTGGCTACGTATTTTACAACTGGCCGCCTGTCTGATGTCTTATTTTAACCTGATTAAGAAAGAGGGTGGTCAATAGACCACCCTCTTTCTGAGTAGAATACTACTCAAGCGGATAGATAACACACAGCGGGTCAACTTACCTTAGTCGCCTTTTACGATACCTTTGCATGAAATGAGGGTGGTTTATTCTACTTAGTCGGATATCACACGGCTCAGGCGGTTAACCTATCAGTTTTTTAATGAAAATGTAATATAAATTACGATACATATTTGCTGTAATCCGCCATTTTTAACGCGTATTACAGCAATTATATTACAAAAATAATGAGAATATTATTTTGCTATAATCCGCGATAAATATCGCGGTTTATATTATTGATTTATCGCATATTATAGCAAAATTCAATTCTCATTATTTTTGTATAATGGACCTCCGCAAAGTCACGCCTAATTTTATAAATTAAATATTGCAGCAAAATAATATTGTCAATAATTTTATATTTAATAAACTATAAAAACTTATCGGTTAATAATGTTTGGGCTTAGAACAAAATAAGTTTGTTCGCCGATTATTAGAAATCAGATTTGATTGATTAATTATGATAACTTAAATCTAAGAATCAATGACAAAATGTAGCAAAAAATACAAGGAGGTTATTGAATTGAATTGACTGTTAAGACAAATCGAACGTATAAGTAAAGGCTAAATCCCAACTTCACTTGCTTGTTAACCATAAATATCCCGAAAACTCGCACAAAGCGATTCGGTTCATCTTTCCTCATGCGTACAGCAAAGGCTTGGAATTCCCTTCCCGCTTTTATCTTCCCGGACTCCTACGATTTGGGAAAGTTTAAAAAAAGGGTGAATAGGCACTACACTGGCAAGCGCAGTCCATCTTAGGCTACATCTTTGACTTTCCATCAGGCAAGATCGTAGCCAGGCGCTAGCCTTATCATTAAAAAAAAAACCATGTGAAGCTGGCACAAAGTAATTTTTTAATGCATATAATGCTTTAATTACAATTTAAGTTAAGCCCAATTTAGAAAGTCTCCTTTTACTGAGCTATTTTAATATATATTTCATGTAAGTACGGGTTATTTACTAAAATTATCAAATTATGCTCTTGATAAACCGATAAATCCCTCCGGTATTATTTGACTAATTTGAAATTAAAATTATTATTGTGTTTCTCTACGATGTATTTAATTCCTTATAGATAAATAAGCTAAACGATAAATCCCTCTGATTCTTCCCGGGTCCATCTCATTGTTGTGATGGAGATATTTGCAGGGTTGGAGAGTGACAGAAGATACTCTTAATTTCAAGACTACAGTCCACACGGACGAACTTACGGATAAAAGCTAGTATTAAAAAGCTAGTATAGGGGAAGAAAAATCGAACTTGATAAGTTTTTATTTTTAAAATATGGCATTTTATCCCTGTTTTCGGGCTCTAAAATTTTTTTTTAATTTACGTTGAATACAATCACAACGCCGTGTGGTATCCGGCTGAATAGAATAGTACCACCCTCTTTTCTTACCGAGGTGTCGTAAAAGGCGACTAAGGTAAGTCGACCCGCCGTCTGGAATCCGGCTGAGTAGAATTGACCAACCTCATTTCTTACCAAGGTGTCGTAAAAGGCGACTAAGGTAAGTTGACACACCGTGTGGCATCCGGTTTAGTAAAATAGACCACCCTCTCTCTTACCGAGGTGTCGTAAAATACGACTTAGGTAAGTTGACGTCCGGCAGGCGGCCGGTCGTAAAAACGCAGCCAAATCATGTTACAGCATGTTTATAACATGTTGTGCCGACCCCACTTAGGGTGGGATAAGGGCAGGACGATGATGTTGAATACAATCACAATTTTTCACTGTCAAACGTCATGGTAGTTCATTTGGGGAACGTGCGGTCTAGAGAGGTGAATACCTAGGATCGAGTCCCACCTGTCCTATTATATTTTCATTTTTCTTTTCAATTTTTTTTTTTACATCATTTTAAAAACAAACAAAACGCTTATTATTTAAAATACAATACATACAAAACGGTCAACTACTAGTACATTGTCAATTACTAGTGCACTTACCTTAAATACATTGAATTGCTCACGGGCGAAGCCGCAGGCACTATCTAGTTTAAATATAATAATAATAATAATAATAAATATATGGGACACTTACACAATGGGTCGTCCGTCCCCAAACTAAGTAACTTAATACTTGTGTTATGGTAAACAGACAACTGGTGAATATATACTTATATATTTTTAAATACATACTTAAATACAAATATACACCCAGGCTCAAAGACCAACAAAATCATTTATAGAAAATGTTAGCCCTCGGCGGGAATCGAACCCGCGAACCACGGAGCTAAAGGCAGGGTCACTACCCACTGCTCCAACGGGCCAGTCAGATATCAAATAAACAGAAGTTTTATCGTGGTCATTACAATAATGGTAACAATAACTGAACACAAACGTGCACACTTTTTTATCTGTATATATTTTTTGTGTGCGCACGCGCACGCGTTAAAGTCGTTTGTCTTGGAATCTCAAAAGTTTTTTCACTTATATTTTTTTAATCTTTATACTCTTATTTTTTTTATTTTACTTTTTATATGGTGTTGAAAAAACATGTATTACAAAATAAATAATTGCGACTTATAAATTAAGATCGGATGATTCACTTTGAGAAAAGTATTTTGATATAATCCGAGGAAAATTATGTTGTCGCCACTGACTTCCGCTTTGTATTTTATAGCAACAAAGTCATGAAACAAGAGTATCGCGCCCTTTTTGATTAAAATGGTGGCAATACTGTGCCGTTCTTGTTTCCGGTTTAGTCTTCCTATTGATAAAACGTTTCAGTGACATTCAGTCTTAGTTTGTCATTCAAGAGAAGTGCATCTCGGAACGGGAATTGTGGTATTCCTATTTTATCGTGTTATTGTATATAGTGTGCGCTAACAATTATGGCAAATAATTTTATCATTGCTTTGTCTTATGGAAATCGGCAAAATAAAGTGACATTAGATAAAGTGCTTTTATGAATAAATTAAAGCATTCTCTTCTCTTATCCCACTTTAATGGGGGTCGGCAACAACAAGTTTTAAACGCGTTATAATGTGATTCGGCTAACTATTTTACGATCGGCCTGCCTGACGCCGACTTACCTTAGTCACCATTTACGACACCTCGGTAAGAAATGAGGGTGGTCTATTCTACTCAGCTGGATAACACACGGCGGTACGGAAAAATTAAATATTAAAAAAAATTATATTTAAATATTATCTATTTTTTTAAATAAGAAATTATATCAGTTTAAAATAGGAATATATATAAAAATAAACTTACTAAAACTAGTAGTTTCGCTTTTAAAAGCTTATGCTATTTACTAAAAAAAAATATTAAAATTTCATCAATTTTTTTTGAAAATAACAAATTATGTACACTTAGAATAAAAATATACACAAAAATAACAAACAAATGAACTAAAACTTTAAGAACTTTTATTTAACTTGCCGTGTGAAGGTTAAATTTAACCGTGTGTCCGATTGAACTAAAATTTTACATACTGCTCCAGTCTCGATGACAATGCATGTTAATGATAAGCATGACCTGATGCTTCCAGCATTGACTCCAGACGGGAGAACTCCTCAACGGTTAACAGTAGGGATTTCAAATTATGTTAAAAGCTTTTTAACTTGTTAAAACAATAGTTTCAGCTATAGGGTAGTCGTAAAGTAATATTTTTTATTGCTTATTTGAACTTAAAAATCGAAAGTCGCCAAAGCTCCCACCGTAGGTAGCCCCGAATGACGTGCAATTAAGTTCGGCGAGTCTTTTATCCCAATTCTTTACAATCAAAGAACGCCGGCCCGTCAAATTTTACTGATAATTGTTAAAACAAAACATGTACTAGTTTTTTTTTGTTGTTAACTGCTTGACTTTCATGTTAATGGCATAGTAGAGGGTCGACGCTAGTAGAGCTTCTGTAAATAATTTATAGAATTAAGCGTAACTTTCGCGTCCATAATATAAAAGTGATGAAAACATTATTTTAGTATAATCCGCGATTATCATTCTCCTGCCCGTATCCCACTCTAAATGGAGTCGGCACAACATGTTATTAACATGATATGGTCAGGTATTTTGCGAACGACCGCCTGCCTAACGTCGCCTTTTACGACACCTCTGTAAGAAATAAGTGGTCTATTCTACTCAGCCGGAAACCACACAGCGATTTAATTTCCTTACCTACTAGTCTTTTACGACACCTCCGTAAGAAATGAGGGTGGTTTATTCTATTCACCCGGATAACACATGGTGTCTAATCACTACATATTATAAAACAAAGTCCCTATATCCCTATGTACGCATAAAACTTTAAAACTACGCAACAGATTTTGATGCGGTTTTTTTTAATAGATAGTGATTCCAGAGAAAGGTTTGTACGTATAATAACATTCAATACGGAGTAGAGAAATACTGTAATTTTTGAGTTTTTACCGAGGTGTCGTGAAATACGACAGACGTAAGTTGACGTCAGGCAGGCGGCCGGTTGTAAAAACGCAGCCAAATCATATGACAGCATGGTTATAACATGTTGTGCCGACCCCACTTAGAGTAGGATAAGGGCAGAAAGATGATGATACAATTTTATGCCGCTTGTATCCAACGGCTCCTTCGAAACTTATGAGGTCATCTAAGGATCTAGTGGGAAGGACTACCAACATTGCGATTTCTGGTGCAGAGTCGGTCAATTTACAATTTTAAATACTATAATAGTTGGTCAAAGACTTTTCTTAAAATTATTATAAACGTAACATGTAAAATCAAAAATTTAAGTTGAAATAGTAGTAAAAATACATCAAATTTTGTTTACAATTTGTTTTTAATCCTCCTCCTCGTGTCGCATTCCTCATTGCTGAGGGTCGTGGTCCCTACGATTAGGAAGCAGACTTTCTCGAAGGACTTCCTTCCATCTGCTTCTGTCCTTGGCCATGTGGAGAAATGCAGTAGAAAAAAAATAAGTAACAATCGCAACGAATTTTTGCTCATAAAAGTACATAGGTAATTAAAATTATTTACAAGTTAGATGAACTGTTTTTCTCATATTACTTTGTATTGTAAAACAAGAAAATAAAAAATTAACTCGAAATATTGCCTTTTTATTTTTTCTTTTCTTTTCTTTTTTAATATCTCTCTAACAAAATAAGATGTCAAAATATTCTCTTTTCTCATCTCTTATACATTGCCGTGGTCAAATCTAAATGCAGTCGAACAAGGGGGAAAAGACATGACTCGTAAGACCCGCCGTTGCATATTATTAACAACCCTCATTTGCCTCTGGTCAATGACAGCCCTGTTTTAATCAATAAGTTCTTTTTCGCGCCCCGTCCTTGGTTTTTTTTCCCCGGCGCGACATTGTGCGCGAGCTTACGATTAAAATTATCCGTCAATCAACATAAGACATTTTTTACTCATACGCCACTATTACGCATTCACCTCGTTTCCTCTATTCCGCAAAAAGCTCCGCAAAAAGGCAAAAGCTCGTCCAAAAAATCGTCTACCGAACAGTATCTCGTATCGCCGGCCGTGTAGCCATTTTAATTATTATTTAATACCGCGGGACGAGCACGTGGCGACGCGCCGCATCTCCCTCCCACCCGCGAAGAGCAAGCGCGCCCGTCGATATCCGTCCTCCTCGCACGAAGCCCACTTACACACATAAAAATCGTGAATAATAAAAAAATGTGTACACATTTTTTTCGCTTAACCGCCTCTTGGCTGTGTGCGTGCGGCCTCATGCCGCTAGAGCGAGAGATAGCTATTCAAGCGAGCGGTACGTCCGATCCCCACTCCGATTTTTTAAGCTCCGCTGTCAATGTTAGCGTCCGTGTAGATTTTTTTCATTTTATGTGTTAGTGTACCCCTCGCTCGGTGTAGTTCACTTTTTTCTACTATAGATCTGAATTTCAGTCTCGTTTTTGCCGCGTCGGTCTAAAGGCGGGCGAACGGGTGTTTTATATTGCATTTTTCTTCGAGTATCCGCGCGGCGTTTCTCGGCAGATCCGAGTCTGGAGAGGCCGGCTTTTTGTGGGAGCACATGCTTAGCGTACACTTGCGCTTGCAATCGGTGCACGCGCAAATCGTCGAGTGCGAGCGGGACAGAACGCAGCCTCACGTGTAGATTACCCACAACTATACCAAAATACAGCACACAAAAATATTGAGTAGAAAAAAATCTGGCAATTCGGATCCTAGTAACCACGCTCGGCATTCATAATTTTACCTCAGGGTCAAGAGTACGGCTTGGTGTTTTTTTACACGGCTTTTTTAAATGTTTATTTGCCGGGAGCACGTGGATTTTTTTATATTTTCTGGCCGTCAAGACTGGGACTGTTGCCTTTTGGACGTGTTGTGACGCTTAGTGTTTAATGCTCGATTATGTGATATATTTTAAGTGACACTTAGAAACAAACTGTGATTTATTATGGTGATATTGGTGAATTAAAAGGAACAGGAAAGTGAGAGGTACGTCTGATTTTTTTTTTTTTAATTAATTTGGAGGCAAATGAACACCCGGATCAGGGCCTCCCCCTGTGAGGGAGAAATAATTTTTACGTAATATCTCCCCCTATAGCGATGGTTGTTAAAATTGTGGGACGAAGTCGTCTGTCAAATGCGACCTTGAATATATACACGAACTATAACATATACTGAATATTTGATAGAAATGTAATCTATTGTCTATGGCAGAAGCTAATTTTAAACAATGAATGTATTTAAATAAAGATTTGCCTCCAAATTGTCGTATTGTAAATTTTATATTAATGCAGAAACATGTAATGTTTTTGTTCATTTTGTTAATAGCTTTAGTTAAAAATAATAATTTTAATTCTTCTATTAACTTGATATAGCGCAAATATTTATATTATATATATAAATGTTATAGAATTGTTTATATTACTTATATTAATTTTAACTCAAAATGTTGTCCGAAATCAGTAACTATTATATTTCCGCAGTTTAAGATAACTTATCTAAAAGTCTCACCTTTTACATTATCAGCTTCTTGAACTGTACAAAAAATTAAACAATGACTACATCGATTACGGAATTGGGTCAATTATGTAACTATTTAATATAATATTAAATAAATAACGATAAACAACGAACGAACTTAAATCTGTAAAAATTAAATATATCTAAACCTGTAAGACTAAGAAAAACCTGTAAGACTAAAATTAAGAGGATCATAATCAAAAATAGCTAAATCCTAAAGTCGAAATCAATCATTCAGCTAATTTTAAATATTTGTATTACAGTTTGCAGGAAACGTAAATTCACAGTGATTAAATCTGTGTTTAATATTTTTTATTTGAAATTCCAAGAATTAAACATATAAAACGCAAATTTTAATTTTACTCAATTTTAATTATTTTGGATATAGCTAGGTTTGATTCTAACCCCCTCAATTTATCATTATATTCGTGAACCACCGTTTAGAGTCAATTATTTAATTCAGCCTAAATATCCAAAAACACGATTTAATAGCATATCGAATTAAAACCCAAGAATATTTTTAAATATATGTAAAATAAAAAAACGAAACAATAAAAGTTATTGTATATTATTCTGTAAAAGCGTTTATATATACGAGAAAGATGGCACAAAACTTAAAAAGCAACTTCCATTGATTTTATTTACATTTAACTTTTTCTGTAATTAATTGTAACCAATCAATCCATCAAAAATCTTTTATTATTAACGTCACATTTATTTTTAATAAAAATACATAAATAATAAAAAATAAAATAATAAAAACTACTGAATTTTAAGAATTGACAGGAGCGTTGGAGCAGGGTGTAGTGACGCTGCATTCCGCTGCGGGGGTCGCGGGTTCGATTCCCGCCAAATTTTTCTAAACACAATTTGTTGGTTCTCTGAATCTGAGTGTACCTACATATTTATATCCTTATTTATTTAATACAGTATAACTATATATTTATCAATTGTGTCACCCATAACACAAGTATTAAGTTACTATGGGGACGGACGATCGTGTATGTAATTATATATATTTATTTTATTTTAATGATATTAATCAAATTTAAATATTAAATTACAATTTAACACTTAAATCGATAAAAAACAAATATTGGACAACCTTCAGTAATCGCTTCATTTGGTACGAAACAATTTGGCAATTTCGATTTTACCAATAATTTGAAAATCGCACAAACTCTGATTCCGTTGCAAAAGTGTTAAAAGGCAAAGCCATAGAGATCAATTTAATCGTCTAATAAAATCAATCAATTTTTTACATCAATCTATTTAGTTTGACAGATTGAAAATATTGCTTAAATTTAGTTCAAATTAATGGAAAATAAGAAATATTTTATTATAGGTAACCTCATTTCACAAAAACACAAAATCAAATATTTCGTGTACCAGTGTCTCCCAACCTTTTTGTTTCATGCCCTAACTTAGCCTTTCTAAAATTTTTATGCAACTATGTAACAGACACACATACATTTTAATCTTTCACTTTAACTAAGTTATTATTAATAATTATTTACCGTAGTTATTAAAGAATTTCCTTTTTTTCAAGAATAATCACACAGCTATAAACCGCGATAATATTTATTTACGCCTTCAAAAAAGTTACAACGCCTTATTCTATAATTCATTTATTCATTTTTCATTTCAATTCATTACTTATGGCACTGAAATCTAACATTTTATTTCAATGACAATTTAGTATGAACACCCCCCCCCCCCCCTCTAAAAAGAATTTCCCCATATGGGCGATGTTCCCCACGTTGGGTAACACTGTTTTAACCTAAGACTAAAACTGAGAAATAACTTGGAGGCCTTACCACAGACAAAAGTTACTAGAATAATTATATATTAAAAAGTAAAATTAATAAATTTAAATTAAGAATATAATATTCCTAAATAAAATTGAATATCTGCGTCTAACTATTTAACAAAATGATTTGTTATTAAATCGCGTGCATATATTCGAATTTCAACAAGGATCTACATAGCATCTTCGAATAGAACTAGGGTTGCCACCTTTTTTTTTAAAAAAAAATAGTATTTGTCTTTTTAAATCAAAAAAATATAGTACTTTTAGGAAATTCAGGAAAAAAATAGTACACATCTATTTTCAATCATTATTTCTTTTTCCATGATTATTTATTATTACTTTTCGCTGGACAATGACAAAGGAGTTACAGTTACTAACTAAGCCTCGTAAATATATGAATGAATTTCGTTCAAACATTCCTCATGCAGTGCTGCGGGTGCGTTCCATTCACCGTTGATTAAAAAAAGCGGGACAATTGAATTAGCGATAAAAATATAGTATTTTTCGTCCTATATTGTTTTTCTATAATATATAGTACAATTGACTAAAATATAGTACGATACTATATAATATAGTACGGGTGGCAACCCTAAATAGAACTAATTACTGTGTTGCGTTCAAAATATTTAAATAATTATTCGTTCTTAATATTAAAAACAAACGAGCGTATCATACTAACTGGACAAAAACTAATTTTAACATGTCTGAGAAAAAATTTTAGTTTTAATCTTATACGGAATTTTAAAAAAACCCGATGTAAATTCTACTCATATAGATCTAAAAAGCGATAAGTTGTAAATCTAGTTATAAAAGCAAGGAATATGTATTTTATTTTAATGAATGCCGTGTGGTATCCGGCTTGATAGAATAGTACCACCCTCTTTTCTTACCGAGGTGTCGTAAAAGGCGACTAAGGTAAGTCGACCCGCCGTGTGGTATCCGGCTGAGTAGAATAGACCAACCTCATTTCTTACCGAGGTGTCGTAAAAGGCGACTAAGGTAAATTGACCCACCGTGTGGTATCCGGTTTAGTAGAATAGACCACCCTCTCTTACCAAGGTGTCGTAAAATACGACTAAGGTAAGTTGATGTCAGGCAGGCGGCCGGTCGTAACAACGCAGCCAAATCATGTTACAGCATGTTAAAACATGCTGTGCCGACCCCACTTAGAGTGGGATAAGGGCAGGAAGATGATGATAGATCTAAAAAGCGATAAATTGTAAATGCAAGGAATATGTATTTTATTTTAATGAATACTATACGAATTGTATTATACCGTGTGGTATCCGGCTGAGTAGAATAGACCACCCCCATTTTTTACCGAGGTGCCGTAAAAGGCGACTAAGGTAAGTTGACCCACCGCGTGGTATCCAGTTGAGTAGAATAGACCACCGTCTTTCTTAACGAGGTGTCGTAAAAGGCAACTAAGGTAAGTCGACCCGCCGTGTGTTATCCGGTTGAGTAGAATAGACCACCCCCATTTCTTACCGAGGTGCCGTAAAAGGCGACTAAGGTAAGTTGACCCACCGCGTGGTATCCAGTTGAGTAGAATAGACCACCATCATTTCTTACCGAGGTGTCGTAAAGGCGACTAAGGTAAGTCGACCCACCGTGTAGTATCCAATTGCGTAGAAAATAAATACGCCTAAGTTAAGTTTACGTCAGGCACGCGACCGGCCGTAAAATACGAAGCCAAATCATGTGACAACATGTATATAACATGTTGTACCGACTCCACTTAGAGCACGATAAGGGCAGGAGAATAATGACGAAATTATTGCTTTAGAAATCATCATTCTCTTATCGATATCCCACTCGTAAGTGGAGTCGGCACCACATTTCTTTTCCACTCTCTCCTATCGCTAACTCTGGCGCTACTCCTTTTATATACACGTCATACTTTACACACGCCAACCATCCCTTTCGACTTACATATATTTGTATTTCAGTATGTATTTAAAAAATATATATGTATATATTCACCAGTTGTCTGTAACACAAGTATTCAAGATCAAATTATTCTTTCAAATTGACTTTAGCACTGTTTTCAAATCACGTCAAATTACAAAGAAGCTAAGACTGATTCGAAAAGGTGCTCTACCGAGAAGAAACAGCAAGAACTGTTCAAAAATAAATATATCAATAATATAATATGTTTACAAATCAAAAATTACAATTTAATAAAACGCGCGAGTCGCGAAGCTGAATTTTATCGTTAATTTTATTTAAAAATAATTTATAGAATTAGGCGTTACTTTGCGGAGGTCCATAATACAAAAGTAATGAGAATATTATTTTGCTATAATCCGCGATAAAAGAAAATATAAGTAATGCTAAATGTAGAGTGCTCTATTCATTCTCATACCTGATACATGCAGAATTTGTAAGATCTCATGCGCTACCCGACACCGATAACACAACAATACACAAGCAATGCATACATTTAACACCACAATCGCCACAAACAATTGTTTCGCCCCGTAACCGAACCGTACAAATTCTGCATGTATCAGGTATAAAAACGAATAGTACACTCTACATTTAGCATTACATATATTTTCTTTTATCGCGGATTATAGCAAAATAATATTCTCATTACTTTTACAAAAGTAATCATTAAATTATCTTGCTATAATCCGCGATAAATATTTATCTATTTGTAAAAATAATTTTATTACTTTTGTAGATGCACTCACCTCCACCACCGCTGCACAATACATAAGCACCACACTCGTTCACTATCACAAACTCAACAATCGTTTCGCCCTGCAACCAAAGCTCAGAGAACATAGATCGTGGATTCGATCTTTTATTTTAATAACAAACTACTTACTAATGAAGATCGAAGTATTTATTATTAAGATAATATTAGATTAATATTAAGAATACGAAAAAATCCTTATTTTTTCTTATAAGAATATACACCATTACTATCCAACTAACATTAAAGTATGTAACAAATAAGAAAAAACTTATAATCTAAATTCACATTATAAATCAAGTCAATTCAAATAATACATAAATTACTTATTAAGCTATTGTTTTCGAACATAAGTTCTGATTTAAAAAGAAATAACGATTCTAAATATTACTAAACAAAAACCTAATTAAATTCGTGAAATCACTTCCCTATTTTAAAACTAGTAATGATTACAAATCTTGAACTTGATCGACCGTGGGGCCCAAGTGCTAAGCATCACCAATTTATTATTACACTCGTTGAACTCAACATTCATGATAATAGACTGTATGTAGATAGGAATAGAGATATAGGTCGTGTAACTCCTCGCGAAGCGGCACTTTGTTATGTTTGCAGTGTATTTGGTACGCGCAATTATTATCTTTGACAGCTGTGTATGGGTAGCTCTACAGGTACGCTCGCACAGACAAATGTGTTACGTAACCGATTCGATATTTAAATTTAATCAAAAGCACGCTTGATATACTTTACTTTAAAATTTGAAAATCGAACTATTAAAGTGTTTGTCAAAATGACAGAATTTATGAATAATATAAAACCTGTAATAATGATTTCATAATAATAATAAATAAATATATAGGACACTTTTTTTATTTACAGCAAAAATGTACAAGTTATATCTATCTTAAATTACTTACACGCTAGGACTATACAAATCATGCCCACGTGGAATGGTACCAAGAATGCTGGCAGCGTTTACGCGCTGAATCGCTAAGCTGATTCTTTGTGCGAAAAATGAGCCAGCCCTCTTGTCACCTGAAGAGGCAATTAACTGATGATGATTTATAGAAGTTGGCGTTATTTTGGGGAATTCCATAGTACAGAAGTTAGAATAGAATTATTTTTCTGTAATCCGCGTTTGTTAAGAGAATATATGCAATGCTAAGTGTATAAAGCAAGCAACGTTCACATACTTTATACATCACAAAACGCCGCTAAAACCAACACTCCACACAAGCACCACACTCATTCACTACCACAATATCTACAATCGTTTCGCCCCAAAACCGATTGATCATTAGGACAATAGGCTCCACAACAAAATACATAATTATATTGTCATTTCTGTATATAAGTTTGTTAACTTGACTATTAAGTTAAGTTATAAAGTTTAACTTTATATTATTTAATAATACTTATACTAAAACTATTTATTATATTATCATCATCATTCTCCTACCCTTGCCCCTTTCTACGAGTAAGTGAGGTCGATGCAACATGTTATAAACATGTTGTCACATGATTTGGTTAGGTATTTAACGACCGGCCGCCAGACTGAATTTACCTTAATCACCTTTTGCGACACCTCGGTAAGAAATAGGGTGGTATTTTCTACTCAGCCGAATACCACAAGGCGGGAAACTACTAAAAACTATTAAGTTGACTTGCCTGTTGGCGCAGTTGGCAGTGACCCTGCCTTCAGCTACACGGGTCGTGGGTTCGATTTCCGCCAACATTTTCAATTCGACAATTTGTTGGTGCTTCGAGTCTGGTTGTATATATTATGTATTTCAAAATATATAAGTATATATTTATCAATTGTCTGTCACCTATAACAAAAGTATTTATTAATGGGCGGACGACGATGTGTGTAAGTGTCCCATATATTTAGTTTATTTAAAGTCAATATTAGTGTTACCATGTTTAGAAACGAATAAATAATATTAAACAACCAAAAATTCTGAAAAAAGTATTTTAAATATTGTAAACTTGATTTAAGATCTGTACATAATGATAAATAAAAAAAACACTAAATTAAACTTTTAAATTTTATAATAATAAAAACATATAAATCAATCAACAATTTGGAGCATTAAATTTAATGTATAAAATTTAATAGATATAAAAATAAATCGGATTCTTTTCATATTTAACTGAAGGGTGAAGGATAAACTTTGTTTTGGTAATTTAAATAGTTGTTTTATGTTTGTCATATAAAATATCATGTATATATTTATTTACCCTATATTTTATTCTCGTTATAACAGCACATATCTACATCGCAGAAATATATTAAAACTAGTTGTGCCAACAGCTTTGCCCGCATAGACATGAGTTTGTCACAAATTTTTTCCCGAATTGAAATTTTAAAATTAATAGAAAGCCTTAAATTTTGCAGTTTTCGCAATATTTTTCTATTGTTGCTCCTCTCCTGTTCATCTCAAAGTGATATTTATTATATTAGTCTATAGCCTTCATGAATGGACTATCTTACACTCAAAGAATTTTTCAAATCGGTCCAGTAGTTACTGAGATTAGCGCGTTCAAACAATCAAACAAATAAAATCTTCAACTTTATATATTAGTATAGAAATAAAATTAAAAATTGTATAGCAATTTATTCATAAGAGATCAAAATAAATGTCAAATAGACATCTATTAGTTGAAGAGAGAGGGAGATGGATATAGAGAAAGATAAATTATTAACAAACATTAAAACAATAATATAAGAAACATTTATTATTTATGGTTACATTTATAATGAGACATTATTATTTATTATAATTTATCTATTTTTCAAAATAATACCATTCGTTCGAGATATGATATAATTACATGAAAATATTTGTTATATAAATAAATTTATTATTTTTATAAAACAATTTATCTAATTACAAATTGAAGAGCATTTTATTTTCTAATTTTTTTAAATTCACGAGTTTAAAAATATAAATTATTTTCATTTTAATATCTATAATTCGATAACAGATAAACAAAGTGTTCCAAATTCAAAACGTTCCAAATTCAAATCCGAAACGATCACTTTTGTATAGCCGCGAAATTATCACTAATATACATTGTAGACACGGTTGTACAAACCGTATGATTAAAGAAGCCTTATTCGCTGGCATGTGGGCTAGGGGCTAGATCATTGACACAACCTACGCGGCAGCTCGTCACCTGCTAGAAAAAAAGGACTAGAGTTTTTTATATCATCTAGTTTTAAATAGACACAACCGACCAAAGCTGCGAAGCGACTAATCAAAACAAACATATAATAGACAAAGTAATTTGAATATAGAATTTAAAAATATCAGAAGTGTTTAGTGAAAATTACGAATAGTTTTAGAGATTTATTTTTTATTTCATTGCCACCTGACCGACCCCAAAGTATTTAATCGATTAAATTAAATACAAATATAGTATAATATTAATTATATTTTTATTTGATGTATACATATTAGACAGTAGCTGGATGAGTATCCGAATTTTGGAATTCCTTTTTCACACTGTCATTCCCATCTGTGAATAAAATGTTAATGTTATACTAGCTTTTACTCGTCACTTCGTGGACTGTTGTCGCGTAAGAGGTTGATAATAGATGGCGCTTTTCAATGTCATCCTATTCCTGTAATAAACAGGATTTCTATAGCCTATATGTTATCCAGGTGTATAAGGAATAATTGTGCCAAATTAATTTGACATTGGTTAAGCGGATTCGCCGTTTAAGAGTTGGAAACATACATCCATACTTACCAACTTTCGCATTTATAAAATCAGTAGGATAATCTATCTTATGTAGACGAGTCTATGTTAATTTTGTCTTATGTAAATATATCGAATCTAAAGAAATATATCAAATTTGACTGCGTTACGCTCATTTAAATTGCTTAAAGTATTTTAATATAAAATAATAAATAAATATAAATCTTATTTATCTTAATCTGGCGTTCAAATCAAGTCCAAAAAGTGTTATATGTCTAAAGCTCTGAAGTAAGAATCTAAATAAATAACGATATATAAAATGACCATTAATTAAAACACCAAAGCAATAAATCCAATTAAACAAACCTCGATATATTAACGACTATTTTCACAAGCAACACGTTTTTCGGACAACATTTTTGAGAACAGCCTCCACAGACAACAAATTATTATCAGTCAATTCTTTTACAGATAAAAAGAACCAAGGATCTCGAGTAATTCCATGACACAAACAGCAAAATATACCAAGGAAATATTAAGACGGAAACCGTATATTTTTATATGATAGTGCCAAATAGCATTTAGACAAATTTAAATAAACAATTATTTTTGAAATTAGATAGGATTATATTAAATACAATAAAGATGATGGAAGGTAGGACAATCGATTACAGGCCAGACGGTGGTGGGCTAGATTACCATAACTCCCCGCTGATGGCGGAGATACCCGTAGATAATTATTCCCATATCCATAGGAGTATAGAACATTTGAGATCGATAGGGGTGGCACCGCCTCTAGATCACCACAGGCATTTGGCCGCGAATTTAACAGATCTGAGAAGATACGACCACCCGGATGACATCCCTGAAATAAAACCGTCCGTATTAAGACTGTCCGAATTCAAGAGTGGTCTCCAAGAAATCAGGGTGCACAATGATCAGGAGAATGATATCCAACGGCAGTTAACACCGCACGACGATGGAAAAGGTTACAGTGCGCCATCGACGCCTCTTTCAGAAAACGGCGGCCAAAGCATACAGGAAGAGAAGGTTAGATTTGTTTTTTTTTTCTCGAATGCTGCATCAAATAATTTTTATATTATCATTATTCTCTATCCTTGAAGTCATCGGAAGTTTTCGTGTGTTGACGTCATCACTGGCAACATTCGGTTAAATACAATGTTCGTTATTATAATCATTATGAGGAATCACGATGCAAGCTTGTTCCGCGTACCAGACCATTAATCTTTAGATGATCGTCTATTTTTGGCAGTGAATTTCCTAATATGCCTAAGTACTCGTAACTTCCGCCTTTAGTATTAGATTACATTAAGATGTGAGATATAATCGCCGAACGCAAAAATTTTAATGGTTTAACACTTTTAAATTAAGCATTAACTTAATATCTGAAAAGATTGATTATATTAAGTCAAGTTAGGACGAAATTTATCAGAAAATAAAATAACATCTTTTTTATTACGACCAACGGTTCCAAAGGCTCTTAGCCATAATAAAACTAATAAAAATATTGACTTTATATTTCTTGTTCCTAGCTATATTTTTCCCCTTGCTATATTGCAAGGCTCATATTATCATTTCATATATTTATTGGTTGTTTATAGTTACTTTAAACATTAAATGACCGAAATAATAAAAGATTTTGCTGCGCAATTATTTTAAAAAACCGTAGATAAGAACTTATAGTTTTTCCAATCAAAAGCACCAATACTTGATATTTGATTTGATATACTATTGTTAGCAAATGGGTTAGCCTAAATCCATGTGTGGTATTCAGCTGAATAGAATAGACCACCCACATTTCCTACCGAGGTGTCCCAAAAGGCGACTAAGGTAAGTTGACCCACCGTGTGTTACCATTTGAGTAGCATAGACCACCCTCTTTCTTACCGAGGTGTCGTAAAATATGACTAATGTAAGTTGACTTCAGGCAGGCGGCCGGTCGTAAAATACGTAGTCAAATCACGTGAAAACATGTTTGTGATATGTTGTGCCGACCCCACTTAGAGTGGGACAAGGGTAGGAAGATGATGGGTTAGCCTAAACCCGGTATAAATTGGATTAAATATGGTGCCTATTCGTGTAATAATGAAGATTTTAGGAGTAAGCATCGTAGACAGGAGAGGTTTTTGCAATTTGGAATGGAACAAGCTTTCAGCTTTAAGCTTATTATACTGTTCAGGACTATGTTATTAATAAGAAAGCTTGTATTACAATTGAACTGTGTTGTACTTTTTGATTTGCGAATTATAAATACATTCATAATCTTCCTGCCCTTATCCCACTCTAAGTGGGGTCGGCACAACATGTTATGAACATGCTGTCACATGATTTGGCTGCGTTTTTACGACCGGCCGCCTGATTGACATCAACTTACTTCTGCCGTATTTTACGACACCTCAGTAAGAAAGAGGGTGGTATATTCTACTAAACCGTACACCACACGGTAGATCAACTTACCATAGTCGCCTTTTACGAAACCTCCATAAAGAATAAGGGTGGTCTATTCTACTCAGCCTGATACCACACGGCGGGTCAACTTACCTTAGTCGCCTTTTACGACACCTCAGTAAGAAATGAGGGTGGTACTATTCTATTCAGCCGGATACCACACGGCGGGTCAACTTACCTTAGTCGCCTTTTACGACACCTCAGTAAGAAATGAGGGTGGTACTATTCTATTCAGCCGGATAACTTTCATGCTGGTTTTTCTAGGTAAGAAGAGCATCTTTCCGAACACGTAGCAGATTCATTGTAGTTCGACGATTCAAAAGTGCTTGTTACATCCAATTTGTAAAAAGAATAAATTGAATTTGAATTAAAAAAAATTCCTTATACTCCGCTATCATATTCATAAGTGTCTAAATATGTAATTGTATTAACAATTCAAAATACTGAAACTGGTTATGTTGGTATATTTGGAACGAATAATCAGCATTAAAAATATACATACTAATATTATAAATACATCAACTTACCATAGTCGCCTTTTACGACAGCTCGGTAAGAAAGAGGATGTTCTATTCTACTCAACTGGATACCACACGGTGGGTCAACTTACCACAGTCGCCTTTTACGAAACCTCCGTAACAAATAAGGGTGGTCTATTCTACTCAGCCTGATACCACACGGCGGGTCAACTTACCATAGTCGCCTTTTACGACAACTCGGTCAGAAATGAGGGTGGTCTATTCTACTCAACCGGATACCACACGATGGGTCAACTTACCATAGTCGCCTTTTACGACACCTACATAAGAAATAAGGGTGGTCTATTCTATTCCGCCTGATACCACACGGCGGGTCAACTTACCTTAGTCGCCTTTTACGATACCTCGGTAAAAAATGAGGATAGTCTATTCTATTTAACCGTATACCACGCGGTGGGTCAACTTACCATAATTGCCTTTTACGATACCTCGGTAAAAAATAAGGGTGGTCTATTCGGCTGGATACCACACAGCTTATTTTCAATTACATATATAAATAACATAAGAAATAATAATGATGTCAAATTTGAAATCAAATTTCCATTTTGATATCCACTAAGTCAGATAAAACATTATCAAGTTGCATAAAATGATTTCAGAAACAGATCCTGACCTCTTCGTTATATTTCAATCGCTTATTCCACAACCACTTTAGATATTTATTTATTTATCTTCATTAGAACATACATTTTCTTCCGCGTCAATAAGTGTACTTGAATTCACAAATAACAGTGTGTTGGAGTGCAGAACTCATTAAAAGCGTATTTACATAGCAATCGTTGTTTTTGTCTGCCAGAAATGACAGATATGAAGTCATTTTACCTTAAAGTATATAATTGCGGTTAACGTTTTCATAGTTCGAAGAACTGATGGAAGTTGGGATCTCAAGATGTTGGAATAAGCAACCTGGGACCAAAAAATGAACTGTTGGTAGACCTCAATCTAGGGTAGGCATTTGTATCTACCTCTGTAAGCGATAAATTTAATGTAAAATCAGGATGACAAAAATCATTTCAAAAGTTTTCTGACAGATGTTTTTCGTTATTAATAACCATAAATAATACACCTGGCCTTGATCGAATTTTTTTTACAAAATAAAATAAAAGAAACTTAAAAAAATAATAACAATTACGTAATTTGGGTTCGATCCTAGGTATTACCATCTCTCCAGACTTTTTTTTTATGTCAGGAAAACCCATTATGGGTCGTCACCGCCCGACAGTGAAAACTTGTGAACCAATACAAGCTTTAATAAATTATTTAAAAAAATATCTTTCATTGTCTTTGAAAGAAAAGGACGGATCATAAATGAGGTGGCTAAAAATGTTTATTGTAGCGTGAGAGATATTATTGAAGTATTTATCTTTAGCGATTATGTTATTCTCCGCCAACTTAGTTAAACTTCTATAACTTAATGGTTTTGTGAAAATTAATAGGATATCCAGAGGCTGCAATTAGATTTATAAGCAGGTAAACCCTGGATAAAATAATAAGTAACCAGAGACGGGACAGCTCCAGGAATGAGACATTTAGGTGTCTATAAGACTACAATATATGGCCAAATTAGACTCAGTCGCAACGGCTTAATAAGAATTCTTCTTCTAAGTAGCGGCCTGTTACTATCTCACTGCTGAGAATATGCCTCATCTCTCCGTTTTAGAGAGAAGGTTTGGAGCTAAGACCTACCACGCTGCTCCAGGGCGGATTGGTAGGTTACACATATCTCCAGAATTCTCTAGAGATATGCATGTTTCCTCACGATGTTTTCTTTCACCGAAAAGCTTGTGATAAATTGCAATTGTCAATTAGACACATAAGTTTTAACAGAAAAACTCGTTGGTGTCTGCACGGGTTTGAACCTGTGACCTCCTCGAAAGAGTCGCACGGTGTTACCGCTCGGCTACCACAGCTTCTTCTTAGTAAGTAGTTCTTACTATATTTCTTCAAACAATGATGGTTATCTTTGTTAGGTCTCGTCGAAATATTTCAAAGCTGTTCTTATTTCGCTTAGATCTTGACGCTTCATGACTCTTGTGAGGACATTTGCCCATTTTGACCAGCAAACAGCTTAACTTGTTGGCGATGCGTAGACACGATGCATTTTTTACCGCATCTTTCACGGAGAGTGTTCCATCAAACTACATGACCTGATTCCTGCTGCTAAATTCCATAACCGTACAGTACGTCACAGGTTTAAATATCATCCCTACCATCTGGATGCCTGGTGAACTGTAGTAACAGTACGGTTTTCAAATAATCTTCGCACCACAGTTTTATGGAACGATCTCCCTTTGGCAGCGTTTCCGGATCGGTTTAACATAAGCAACAAAAAACGTATTTTCTACCTCTTTAAAGGACGTCAACGCACTCGCTCTGCGAGAGGTTGAAGAAATGAGAGTGATCTATTCTACTCAGCCGGATACCACACGGCAGGTATGAGATCTAAAACTCTTTATATATCAATCTTATTTTCGTTATCCAGAATCATATTCCCGCGTTAACGTATTTAAATTTCGATCATTTTAATTACCATTAAAGCGTTCTTAATAATATAATTTTCGTACGTACCTCGCTTCTAAACGTCGTTAAGTATCAAAATGGTTCGATGTTAAACGTTAAAACGTACATTTTTTGGTTCTATTACACTTGATGAGTCCGGATATGCCTTGAGCGCGCAAGGTCAGGCGTACTCGGGTCGTATAGAGGTTGTATAGGACAATAAGAACAGACGCGCGCGTTAGATAAGATTTTGTCTTTCGGGGTTGCGTGAAGTGTTAAATAAACCTGCAAGTTTATAATTACGTATCACATGATTTGTAATTTGAGCTTTGAACTGTGATAGCCCAGCGGTGCAACCGTGCGAATCTCTAGAGAGTCATGGGTTCAAACCCGGGCAGACACCAAAGAGTTTTTCTGTTACAACTTATGTGTCTAATTGATAATTTCTATTTATATATTACAATCTTCCGCCGTGTGGTATCCGGGTGAGTAGAATAGACCACCCTCATTTCTTACCGAGGTATCGTAAAAGGCGACTAGGGTAAGTTGACCCACCGTGTGGTATTCGGTTTAGTAGAATAGACCACGCGCTTTCTTACCGAGGTGTCGTAAAATACGACACAGGTAAGTTGACGTCAGGCAGGCGGCCGGTCGTAAAAACGCAGCCAAGTCATGTGACAGAATGTTTATAACATGTTGTGCCGACCCCACTTGGAGTGGGATAAGGGCAGGAAGATGATGATGATGATTTATATATTACAACCTTGCGGTTGACTACAGTATTATGTGAATGCTGAGACACATTTTAAAGTAAGTATATACCTGCAGAGAGCTGTGATAGCCAAGCGGTAACCGTGCGACTCTTTTGAGAAGGTCACGGGTTCAAACCCGGGCAGACACCAGTTGAGTTTTTCTATTAAAACTTATGTGTCTAATTGATAATTGCTATTTATCACACGCTTTTCGATGAAGGAAAACATCGTGAGGAAACCTGCATATCTCTAGAGAATACTGGGGATATGTGTAACCTACCAATCCGTATTGGAGCAGCGTGGTAGGTCTTACCTCCAATCCGTCACTCCAAAACGGAGAGAGGAGGCCTATGCCCAGCCGTGGGTTAGTAACAGGTCGTTACTATACATGATTTGTGGTGCGTTTGCTGGATTTAATTCATCATCCTTATCTTCTTGCCCTTATCCCACTCTAAGTGGGGTCGGCACAGCATGTTATAAACATGTCACATGATTTGGCTACGTATTTTACAACCGATCGCCTGCTTGAAGTCAACTTATATTAGTCGTATTTTATGACACTTCGGTAAGAAATGAGGATGGTCTATTTTACTCAACCGGATAGCACACGGCGTTTCAACTTACTCGCCTTTTACGACATGTCGGTAAGAAATGAGGGTGCTTATTCTACTCAGCCAGATACCACATGGCACACCGATGCCCACATCAATCAAAAAAAGTCCCGGAAAGTGACCCATTTTTGTACTTATAAGAAAGTGATCTTATTAGAATAATCTACAGTTTTATTTTAAAAACGAAAATACTTTTTAAATTCCGCTTACTGTCTGCGTACTGCTTAAAGTCCGCGTACTTAGGTAAGTTGACGTCAGGCAGGCGGCTGGTCGTAAAATACGTAGCCAAATCATGTGACAACATGTATAAAACATGTTGTGTCGACCCCACTTAGATAGGGACACGGGGAGAAAGATGATGACAGAAATCCTTGTTTAGTTTTTAAAGTGATAATTTATTTACATTTATGCAGAACCCTTACGAAGCAGGAAAGACTCGCGCCTGACCACTATTTGCTCAAGCTACCTTCCGGGGCGATACGGATCTAAATTCATTTGATTTTTCAGCGATTTTAACACGGTGTTGTATATGCTAATTTTGGTAATTTTTAAACAATTATTATTTCTTATCTTCATATCTTGTTACTTAGTACGTCAGTCGACTTTGGTCTGGTCGTTTTAGGTGGTCGAAAACTTAGCTTCGTTAGCATTAATAACGAATAAAAGTGTTAACTGATAATAGTTATATTAGGTTAACGAATCATTTGAGCAAGCAAGCAAAGCTTAAATTCTACCGTTTTCGTACTATTTTTTATTGCTGCTCGTCTCCTATTCATCTTAGCGTGATGTTATAGCCTATACCCTTCCTCGATAAATGGACTATTTTACCCTTAAAGAATTTTTCAAATCGGTCCAGAAGTTCCTGAGATTAGCGCGTTCAATCAAACAAACAAACTCTTCAGCTTTATATATTAGTATTGATAAGAATGACCCGGTAGATCGTCGAAATGTTACAAGGCCTCTGATAAATCCCCCCAGACATTATGTAAACTTGACACTTCAAAAATTCAATACATTAGATTACGTTACTTAACGCAGATTTAAGTTATAATATGAATCTTTAAAAAGTTTTATATTTTTTTGGTTTTACGTATTTTTTAAATATTTTTCGATCGGCTGCCTGCCTGACGTCAACTTACCTTAGTGACCTTTTGCTACATCTCGTTCAGAAAGAGGGTGGTCATTTCTACTTGGCCGGATTCCACACGGCAAGTCAACTTACCTTAATAGCTTTTTACGTCACCTCGGTAACAAACGAGGGTGATCTATTCTATTCACCCGGATACCCACAGTGGGTCGACTTACCTTAGTCGCTTTTTACAGCAACTATGTAAGAAATGAATGTGCTCTATTCTACTCATCCGGATACCACACGGTTGGTCAACTTACCTTAGTCGCCTTTTATAACACCTCGATACGAAGTGAGGGTGCTCACTACACAGTCGGATACCACAAGCTAATTCTTTATTCGAAAATATATTAAAATTAATAATATCCCGCGGTTTCAACTGCATAATTTTTATTTTTTTACACTTTATTACATTTGTATTACGGAACCCTATTTTTTTTATTTTTATTTATTTATTTATTTCATTTAAAAATCAAGTTCACTCATAAATAAATAATTATGTTAGTAATACAAATTCTATTTAAAAACTAATGTTAGTAACCTAAACTATTTATTATTATGATATATAATATAGCCTATACTATTTATTATTATTATATATAATACTAGCGGCCTTCCCCTGCTTCGCACGGGTATAAAATATATATCCCATGTCAGTCAGTGTACAAAAATTATTAAAATTGATCCAGTTGTTTTGATTTATTCATTACTGCCCATGGCCATAGCGTTAAATTTGGAGAAAAACAATTTACTTTCCCTATACCAAGAAGATTTCCTGCTATCTTTGGAATATCTAAATTCATATAGTACATTTTTACTTATTTACTTTTACATTTTCCCTATGTATTTTATTTTTACAATTAATAACAGAATTTCTTTAAACAAACTCTTGAAAGAGGGACATAGCTGCTGAAGTCGAAGTGTTATAAGGCGAAGCGCGGCGTCCTCACGGCATTTTAAATCTGTAATATCTCCGAAAATGTTCACTTAAATTAAATGCTGTAAACGGCCATATTGATCTATATTAAATCAACTATTTATTTAAGGTACTTAATTAGATAAGGATAACCTCCGACGCGCTATTTATAGGCTCGCGGCGCGGCCGCTGCATTTTAAATCTGTAATATCTTCGAAACTGTTTATTTAAATTACATGCTGTAAAGGGTCATATTGATCAATATTAAATAAACAATATATTTAAGGTTTTTAGTTGGATAAGGATTAATGCTGTATTGTATAAAAATTGCTTTGAACAAAAGGCATCATTTTTCGTAAAAAGTAAATGACAAAAACTACTATTGTGGGTTATCCATAAGAGATAGACATATACTATCGCGGACTTTTCTGTAGACCTTTTCAATGTGTACAAATACTTAGTACATCATTTTGATAAATCTCGTAGGGCTTAGCCTGCGTTTGCAATGTAAGCGGAATTTTTTTTTAATTATTTACATCACATTAGAAACCTCAAAAATTACAGTATTTCTCTTACTCCATATTGAATGTTATTAGACATGTAAACCTTCCTCTAAAATCACTCTATCTATTAAAAAAAACCGCATCAAAATCAGTTGCATAGTTTTAAAGATTGAAGCATACATAGGGATATACGGACATAAGGACAGACAGAGAATGCGACTTTGTTTTATACTATGTAGTGATATTATTTATATTTACAATTGATTAGACAATGTCTTTACATACAACATTCATAGCTTTCTTACCATTAGACAATATAAACTTGAAAGAAGGACATTAAATTGCGCCTCCGGTCGCTGCAAAATTCGAAGTGCTTATAGGTCTAAGCGCGGCCTCCTCGCGGGATTTTAAATCTGTAATATCTCCGAAAATGTTCACTTAAATTACATGCTGTAAACGGCAATATTGATCTATATTAAATCAACAATTTATTTAAGGTACTCAATTGAATAAGTATTAATGCTGTATTGTATAAAAATTGCTTTGAACATAAGGCATCATTTTTCGTAAAAAGTAAATGAAAAAAACTGCTATTGTGGGTTATCCATAAGAGATAGATATATACCATCGCGGACTTTTCTGTAGACCTTTTTAAGGTGTACAAATACTTAGTACATCATTTTGATAAATCTTGTAGGGTTTAGCCTGCGTTTGCAATGTAAGCGGAAAAAAATGTCATTATTTACAGAAACCTCAAAAATTACATTATTTATCTAGTTCGTATTGAATGTTATTATACGTACAAACCTTCCTCTGGAATCACTCTATCTATTAAAAAAAAAACCGCATCAAAATCGGTTGCGTAGTTTTAAAGTTTTATGCGTACATACGGAAATATGGACTTTGTTTTATAATATGTAGTGATACGTAATATAGCCTATATTGCAGTAAAGATGCAGCTTTCCAATCGTGAAAGAATTTCTGAAATCGGTGCAGTAGTTTTTGTGTGAAAACATTACAAAATTACAAACAGACAAAAAAAAATTCTTCTTTATAATATTAATATAGATTTACTATTTCGCCAAAGTATATTTTATAAATTTAGCAATAGGAACATTTCTTTGTAAACTTATGCATATCTAATCCAAGGTCGGACCTGATCCCATAAAATTTTATTGCATATTTCATTCGCTAGTCGGCCATTAATAAAATTAGCGGCAATTAAAACTATGAATCTCTAGTAGAGGCAACAAAAAAGGCTACCATTTAGGAGATTCTCTTTAGCCTTCCACTCCTTTAATTCCCAAAAATTAAATTCAAGTTTAAAAGTATCTAATTCAAAACTACTGAGAATATTATTTTGGTATAATCCGCGATATAAGAAAATGTAATGCTAAATGTAGAGTGTACTATTCGTTCTCATACTTGATACATGCCGAAATTCGTAAGAACTCATGCACTATCCGACACCGATAACTCCACGACAAATTCGCAAAGCTAAAGCTTTGTCGTGGAATCTATCTCCTGACGATGCTTCGGTTCGGGCGAAACAATTGTTGAGATTGTGGTGGTGAATGTGTGCAGTGCTTGAGTATAGTTGCTTATCGGTGTCGGGTAGTGCATGAGTTACAATTTCTGCATGTATCAGATATGAGAACGAATAGTACACTCTACATTTAGCTATGTCATATATTTTCTTTTATCGCGTATTATAGCAAAAAAATAATCTCATTTGTTAGGACCTCTGCAGAGTAACGCCTTATTCTGTAAAGTATCTTAATTTCTAAGTTACTTTAATACTAAGATATTTTATTAAATATTCTTTCGACAAAAAATTGTTGACTCATTGTTAGATGGTAAATATTTGCATATCTATTCGTAGCTTGTGTAATTTATTATTAAAAACTAAAAATATATCTCCCATGTTGAATGATTTTCACAGATTCCTACTATTTTTAATAATAAATTACATTTATTATCATATTTTTAAATACAGTAAATTGATTATACATTATTTTATTTAAAGTTTCATTTTTATATTATATTCAAATTCAAATTCAAAATGTTCTTTATTCAAATAAACTTGTAAACAAGTGCTTTTGAATCGTCAACTCTTCGCTGCCTTCCTCAATAAATCTACTATCTTACAGTCAAAGAATTTTGTCCAGCAGTTCCTGAGATTAGCGCGTTGAATCAAACAAACAAACTCTTCAGCTTTATTAGTATTCAAATTCAAAATATTCTTTATTAAAATAAACTTGTAAACAAGTGCTTTTGAATCGTCAACTCTTCGCTGGTTCGGAAAGCTGTTCCTACCGAGAAGAGCCAGCAAGAAACTCGGCGGTTGCTCTTTTAAAAATATAATTCTTAATACTATTCGTCGTTACTGTCTTGTACAGGTTCAAAGAGAGCTATATCCACACATTGTTATCTTCTAAGTAATCCCCTATAGTATAGGAGGCTTTCTGTATCAACCTCTTTTTTAACAGTGTTTTTAAACTGCTGTAATGGCAATGCTGAAATTGATTGCGGAATTTTATTATAGAATCTTATACCAAAACCCACAAACGACTTACGTATTCTTGCAAGGCGCAAAGCAGGAGCAAGCTTATGTCGGTTCCTGCTTTGTCTATTGTATACATCACCTATCATTTTATAATTCTTTATATTTTTATGTACATAAATTAAATTGCTTAAAATATACTGTGAAGCAAATGTAAGAATACCTATTTCCTTAAACTATATACTGTTTCCTTAAATTATAGTAAACTAGCTTTTACCTGCGACTTCGTTTGCGTGGACTGTTATCACGTGATAGGCTGATAATAGATGGCGCTTTTCAATGTCAACCTGTGGAATTAACAGGATTTCTTTAGCCTATATGCTACCCCGGTTTCATCATCCTTCTGCCCTTATCCCACTCTAAGTGGGGTCTGCACAACATGTTGCAAAAATGTAGTCATATGATTTTGCTACGTATTTTACGACCGGCCGTCTGCCTGACGTCAACTAGTCAACTAGTCGTATTTTACGACTCCTCGGTAAGAAAGAGGGTGGTCTATTTTACTCAACCGGATACCACACGTTGGGATATGCTACCCCGGTTTATAGGGAATAATTGTGCCAAATTTCATCGATATTGGTTCAGTGGATTGGCCGTGAAGGAGTATCAAACATACATCAATAACCACAAAAATTCGCATTTAAAATATAAGTAGGATATTTGTAAATTTAAAAAAAATAATATCTCATCGCGTATGACGTCATGAGAGGCAAAACATGCGATATTTATACGGCACCAAAATTTTTGCCTTAAATCCATGAATTTCGTTATCTTGACCCAAACAACAGTCATCTGAATTTCAAGCATCAGGAATAACCTTGGCTTTTTGGTTTATATTAACACAAATTTCAATCCTTACCGAATTGTAAGGTTGCATTTAAATTTGCTGAATTTTGAAGATTGCGAATGCGAATTTTGATAACGATATTATACATATGACTTTGAGATTTTCATGTTTAAATGTATTATATTTACAAAATTTGGATAATATATATTTTCCCGCCGTGTGGTATCCGGGTGAGTAGAATAGACGATCCTCATTTCTTACTGAGATGTTGTAAAAGGCTACTTAGGTAAATCGACCCGTCATGTGGTATCCGGTTGAGTAGAATAGACCCCACCCTCTTATCTTGAGGTATTGTAAAAGGCGACTAAGTAAAGCTTTAACTTTTGCAATAATCGTAATATTTTTAGTGCTGCTCCTCTCCTATTCATCTTAGTGTGGTGTTATAAAAAGCCATAAGCCTTCCTCAATAAATGTACTATCTTACAGTCAAAGAATTTTTCAAATATGTCCAGCAGTTCCTGAGATTAGCGCGTTGAATCAAACAAACAAACTCTTCAGCTTTATATATTAGTATTCAAATTCAAAATATTCTTTATTCAAATAAACTTGTAAACAAATGCTTTTGAATCGGCAACTCTACTGCTGGTTCAGAAAGTTGTTCCTACCGAGAAGAGCCAGCAAGAAACCCGGCGGTTGCTCTTTTAAAAATATAATTCTTATACTATTTACATTTAGTCGTTACTGTCTTGTACAGGTTAAAGAGAGCTATATCCACATATTGATAAGAATGACCCGGTAGATCGTCGAAATGTTACCAGGCCTCTGATAAATCCCCCCCAGATATTATGTAAATTTGGCATTAAAAAAATTCAATACATTACTATGTTACCTATCGCAGATTTTTGTTATATTAGTATAGATATATAGGTATTTTCTGATGCTAGTTTTGTATTCAGCAGTGTAACTCTGCATGTCCGATACGTTTGGTAATCTATTTTGCACGTCTAATCTATCTATTATAAAAAACCTGATCCGTTTCCCGCGCAATTCGCGCTCGGCGTCTGTCGAGAAACCGAATTCGTTTCAAGGCCACATTCCAATTTCAAACCATTGTCAATGTCACCACGGATGACGGATGTTTTCTTTGGCCATCTTGTTTATAGCACTTTTAAAAATTGGAACAGGCAACGGTTGTAGCGAAATTGGCGGGAATTCAACAAAAAATTTCTTATATTAAACAGGAAAAAAGTATAAATACACGTCATCTGACAATAAGAGTTTTAGTGCCTGAGTGACCGAGAATTATTCAGTAATTTTTATAAGATATAAAAAGGGAAATAAAAAAAATTAAATAATTAAAAAAATTACTAGATCCCGGGTAGTGTAAGTTTTTTTGTACGTCCTTTAACTATGAGCTATCACAACTTTACAATTGACAGAAAATTTAAGCTTCTATTTCTATTTTAGTTAAGTAACAGCGATAAAACGACTAAGAATGAATACGGTTGCCACCTTTTTTATTTGAAGAAAAATAGTAATTTTTTTTTTAAATCAAAGTTTTTAAATTTTTAAATTTTTTTTCAGGAAAAAAACAGCACATACCTATTTTCAATTATTATTTATTTTCCATGATTATTTATTATTACTTTTCGCTGGACAATGACAAAGGAGTTAGAGTTACTAACTAACTAAGCCTCGTAAATACATGAATGAGTTTCGTTAAAACATTCCCTATGCAGTGCTGCGGGTGCGTTCCATTCACAGTTGATTAAAAAAGCGCGACAATTGAATTAGCGATAAAAATATACTATTTTCGTACTATATTGTTTTTCTATAATATATAGTACAATTGACTAAAATATAGTACAATATAATATAGTACGGGTGGCAACCCTAATTATAAGTGAAAAAAATCGATACCTACTAAGTTTCATGAAAATCGTTCGGTGCCGTTTCTGAAATACAGAAAATATAACTATATATATAGCTATACAAGATTAACACATTTAAATATTAAATATTAAAAAACACATCCAAATTAAATAAAGATTATAAATGAAAAAAATCGATTCTTGAAAAGTTTGTCGGCGGCGATGTGTAATGAAACTTGATTCAAGCTCAGACATTTTGTTTTATCTATGACCGCACACCAAACGGTCAATGTCAATAAAGCCTGCAACAGACTTGTCATTTAAATATTTTTTGCATATGTATCAATTATTTCAACGTAATTAACAAACAACTTTTTATTAGAGTTCATTGACTTTATAAGGATGTAAAAATGCCTCGGCGTTATACAATTCATTAGTCATTATTTTATGGCTATTTTAATCAATTAAAGAATCAAAATAATATCTTTTATTATTATTGTATTGGAATTATAGCTATGATCCAGTGCCGTATTAAAAAAATATATACAAATTTAAATATCGAAATATTAAGAAAAATAACTTATAGGTAACACGTTGCGTCTCTTTCCACGCGATTTCTCGGAACGCACAACCGAAATTCTTTAACATTTTATATTTAGAGTAAGTTATCTGAAGTTTAATTGTTATGTAAATAAAGTCGATAATAATGTGGCAGACAATATTCACGGGCATATCAACAAATTTACACTGTAATTTTGATTGACACCAACCATTACTGGCAAGTTAGACGTTGCGTCATCGAGTAACTACGGGCATAGGTACGTTGCTTTATTTTTTTGGCCGCGGCAACTTTGTGTTTACGTTTAATTTTTATATATTCACTTGATATTGAACTTTAATACCGTGCAGAAAAGTCAAGGTTGAGTTTAAGGACTCCTGTATTATGTTTGGTTGCCTACAGCTATTAGTGATCTCTTGGCTTGTATGCCATTATGTAGTCGTTTATTTTGGCGTATTGTATTTTATAAATACGTATGTATACTTCTTGGTACTGAAATATCAGTATTGAGGGTAGCTTGGGTTGCCTTTAACAGCGATTATTAAATCATCGTGTCCCTGCCCTTATCCCACTCTAAGTGGGCTCGGCACAATATGTTAACATGTTGTTACATGATTTGGCTGCGTTTTTACGACCGGCCGCCTGCCTGACGTCAACTTACCTTAGTCGTATTTTACGACACCTCGGTAAGAAAGAGGGTGTTCAATTTTACTAAACCGCATAACACACGGCGGATCGACTTACCTTATTCGCCTTTTACGACACCTCGGTAAGAAATGAGGTTGGTCTATTCTACTCAGCCGGATACCACACGGTGGGTCGACTTACCTTAGTCGCCTTTTACGACACCTCGGTAAGAAATGAGGTTGGTCTATTCTACTCAGCCGGATACTACACGGCGGGTCGACTTACCTTAGTCGCCTTTTACGACACCTCATTAAGAAATGAGGTTGGTCTATTCTACTCAGCCGGATACTACACGGCGGGTCGACTTACCTTAGTCGCCTTTTACGACACCTCATTAAGAAATGAGGTTGGTCTATTCTACTCAGCCGGATACTACACGGCGGGTCGACTTACCTTAGTCGCCTTTTACGACACCTCATTAAGAAATGAGGTTGGTCTATTCTACTCAGCCGGATACTACACGGCGGGTCGACTTACCTTAGTCGCCTTTTACGACACCTCATTAAGAAATGAGGTTGGTCTATTCTACTCAGCCGGATACTACACGGCGGGTCGACTTACCTTAGTCGCCTTTTACGACACCTCATTAAGAAATGAGGTTGGTCTATTCTACTCAGCCGGATACTACACGGCGGGTCGACTTACCTTAGTCGCCTTTTACGACACCTCATTAAGAAATGAGGTTGGTCTATTCTACTCAGCCGGATACTACACGGCGGGTCGACTTACCTTAGTCGCCTTTTACGACACCTCGGTAAGAAATGAGGTTGGTCTATTCTACTTAGCCGGATACTACACGGCGGGTCGACTTACCTTATTCGCCTTTTACGACACCTCGGTAAGAAATGAGGTTGGTCTATTCTACTCAGCCGGATACTACACGGCGGGTCGACTTACCTTAGTCGCCTTTTACGACACCTCATTAAGAAATGAGGGTGGTACTAGTCTGCCGATACTACATGGCATTAAGTCATATCAAAAACAAAAATTAACAGAATATTTAGAAGAGGAATAAAAGCCGTGTGGTATCCGGCTGAATAGAATAGACAACACTCATTTCTTACCGAGGTGTCGTAAGATGTCGTCAATCTCCTGATGATACTTCGGTTGCGGGGCGAAACGATTGGTGAGTTTGTGATAGTGAACGTATGTAGTGCTTGTGTATTGTAGTGGCGGTGGTATAGGTTTGTGCATGTGTTTTTACCGGCATGTATCAGGTATGAAAACGGATTGTCAACTCTACATTTAGCATTATATATATTCTATTTTACTTTATCGCGGATTATAGCAAAATAATTTTATTATTACTTTTGTAATAATAAAATTATTTTGCTAAATAAGAACTATAAAACGATAGGTGATGTGTATAAGAGGTAAAGTAGGAACCGACATAAGCTTGCGGCTCCTGCTTTGCGTCTTGCAAAAGTACGTAACTCGTTTGTAGGTATAAGATTCTATAATAAAATTCCGCAATCAATTTTAGCTTTGCCATTACAGCAGTTTAAAAACACTGTTACAAAGAGGCTGATCCAGAAAGCCTACTATATTGTTGAGAATTACTTAGAAGATAAGAATGTGCGGATAAAGCTCGCTTAGACCCTGTACAAGGCAGTAATGACTTAATGTAACTAGTCATAAGAATTATATTTTTAAAGGAGTAACCGCCGAGTTTCTTGCTGGCTCTTCTCGGTAGGATTAGCTTTTCGAACCAGCAGTAGAAATGACGATTCAAAAGCACTTTTTTACAAGTTTATTTGAATAAAGAATATTTTGAATTTGTATTATGGATCTCCGCAAAGTAACGCTTATTTCTATAAATTATTTAGTAAATAACAAGTAAAAATAATAATCCATTTAGAGTCTAACCAAATTACACTAATCTCGGTCCAGTCACGCGATTCGACTATCTTTATCTCGTATGATATAATTATTTGGACGGTCCAGCCCGCGGCCGCGTCGGCATTCTTTCTGTGCGTTGTTCACAATTTCCTGGTATTTGTTGTGGGATAAATTTCTAAACGGCCATATATTTATATAGCGTGTAAATGAACTGTAAATTGAAAGTATCCAGCTGAGTAGGACAGACCACCTTCATTCTGAAGTATCGTTAAAGGCAACTGAGGTAAGTTTAACCGCCGTGTGGAATCCGGCTGAGTAGTATTGTACTCAGACTACCCTACCTCTACTCTAATAGACTACCCTCTTTCTTATCGAGGTGTCGTAAAAGGTGACTACGGTTGATCCGCCGTGTTTTATCCACTTAAGTAGAATAGACCACCCTCATTTCTAACTGAAGTGTCGTAAAAGGCCAATTGTGGGATAAATTTCAAAACGGCCATATATTTATATAGCGTGTAAATGAGCTGTAAATTGAAAGTGTCCAGCTGAGTAGGACAGACCACCTTTATTTCTTACTGAAGTGTCGTAAAAGCCGACTAAGTTATGTCGACCCGTCGTGTGGTATCCGACTGAGTAGAATAAGAAATGAGGGTTATGTCTTATGGAGGTGTCGTTAAAGGCGACACCTCATGTAACAACACGTTTATAGCATGTTGTGCCGACCCCACTTAGGATAAAGGCAGGAGAATGATGACTTGTTGTAGATCAAGATCTTCAGTACGCGTCAATTCAAGTGGCAATCAAGACCATCCTCACTTCTTACCGAGATGTCGTAAAAGGAGACTAAGTCGCTTTAGGCAGAGAAGGCGGTCGTAAATAACTAGCCAAATCATGTGACAACATGTTTATAACATGTTTTGCCGATCCACTTGAGTAGGATACAGACAGGAGGATTATGATTACGACGAGAATCGAACCTGCGCAAAGCTCTAAGTAATACCAGAACACGTCGATATCAAAAAACACCCTCTTTAAGGGTCGGCACAACATGTTATAAACACGTTTTCACATGATTTAGCTAAGTATTTTACGACCAGCCTGCCTGACGTCAACTTGCCTTAGTCGCCTTTTAGGCCACGAATCTAACGCAATTAGGCAATAAAATTTCGTCAGATGAAGTTAGAAATCCCATCATTTTTGGCACAAACAGTAAAACTATTACAATATAAATTAGTACTAGTAATATCCAACGGATCCGCCCGCGTGGAAACATTAAAACCGTAATATAGTATTATTAAAATCCTAAAAATGGCTAAAGTCGGTTAACTTTAAAAGCTAGACATATGTTGTCGCGGACTTTTAGTTAGAACTTTTAGACGGGAACAACTTTGTAATACATGATTTTTTTAATAACTTTCATCGTTTTAAGTAAATGCACACAAGGAAAGCTTTAAATTTTGCCGTTTTCGTACTATTTTTATTGCTGCTCCTCTCCTATTCATCTTAGCGTGATGTTATATAGCCTATAGCCTTCCTCAATAAATGAACTATCTTACACTGAAAGAATTTTTCAAATCGGTTCAGTAGTAATCTAACAAACAAACTAACTCATCAGCTTTATATATTAGTGTAAATATAAAATTGCAGAGTTTGTTTGTTTGTTTGATTGAACGCGCTAATCTCTAAAGTAGTAAATTCACTTTACTGTCCTCATTTATTATAGTATTAAAGGTTATATAAACTGTGTGATTTAAAATTGAAAAATACATAAAGTTTGTAATAAAATCTCAATATATTATTTAATTTGTGGCCAACCTAGCGAGCAAGATCTCAAGTCGTTAAAGTATAAGTAATAAGTACATGCCTTAGATTATTACTTCCTTTACAGTTGTATCATTAAATTAAACTATTTCTACATTTCTACAATCATTTTAAAATCAGGTTTGTCAAAATAAACCAAATAGTTTTTACTATTTGACATTGACGCAGGCTTTGCGCTTTAAGGATGATTCACGCTACACCGTGCCGCGACCGGGCCGTGCCCCGTCCGGGGCACGGTCGAACATTATGGTATACTTTTGGTATGAAGTGATTCATGCCTAACCGTGCCCCGGCCGTGTCCCGGCCGTGCACGGCCGGGGCACGGCGTTGAAATGTCGGTGGGTATTGTTTCCCGGCTCCGGCACGGTTCGGCCCCGACACGTTGTAACATAAACATATGCGCCCGGGCGCCCGCAGAGCAGTCAACGTCAAATCTTGGTGAGTTTAGTAGCTTAACAGCAAAATGGACAATGCAAATTGTTTAGAATGTGTGTAATTTGCTCTGTGATTTACGACATGAGCCATCCTAAGTATTTAGATAACAAATAAAATAATTTCCAATACTTCATCATCGATGGCAATTGCAATAGCTGCTAATTCAAATTGTGAAACTGCATATTTATTTAGGCGTCAAGTCTATCGATAGATGAAATCACTTGCTGAAAAAACTACTTAATATAGATAGAAGTCGTGCAAATAATAAACCCAAACAGCCCGGTGTAACATGAATTACTGGCACGGCCGGCGCACGGTGGCCGTGCCCCGGCCGTGGCACGGCCCGGTCGCGACACAGTGTAGCGTGAATCATCCTTTACTCGATTCTCGTCACTCTAAGTGGATCGGCAAAACATGATATAACATGTTGTCACGTGATTTGTCAATCTTGGCTTATCTCTTGGTTTAAGCGACGCATGCGACTAAAGCTCCTTTTTATTACCATTAAAGTATTTTCATTAATATTTTTTTTTAAACTGAGCGACCTCCTCACACGGCGGGTCAGCTTACCTTAATTGCCTTTCACGGATACAACACGGCACAAATATAAAACCATTTTTTTAGGTAGCAGAAAAAATACATCTAAATCAATATATGAAGCGCGTTTGTTGGTTTTAACGCGTTAATATCAGGAACTACTGGCCTAGTTTGACTGATTCTTTGAGAGTAAGGTAGTTTATTTATCGAAGAAGGTTTCGGACTATATAACATCACGCTAAGATGAATAGGAGAGGAGCAGCAATAATTTATACGGCCGTTTGCCGGTTTAGCTAGTAGTTCATATGGGTACTTTAACGATTTGACGAACAAGTCGCGGATACTAGCAATGTGAAAAATAATCGATTATTTTTCTAAACAAAAGATATTTATTAATCGATTTTTTAAAACATTAAAAATGGAATATTTTAATTATCCTCTTTTTTAATCATTTTCTTGTTTTTAAGATTAGATATCGTTGGATTAAACTAATGTAGCCAAACTACACATTTAAATCGAATATCACAAACAGCGCATTCGTTATTATTGATTGATAGATATCCACTTTAATAAGCATTTATTCTAATTAATCACTAATATTAAAAATGGCAACTTTGCAAATACTCAGGAAAAAATCGATCATTATTAATCGATTATTTTGACACGAATTAGTCAAATAATCGTATTTTTTTCCGAGTATTTGCAAAGTTGCCTTTTTCTATTTTAAGTGATACCCGCTAGGGATGTAACTTGGAGTAGAAAAAATCGATTATTTTCCCTTTAAAATAAATCGATTGTTCCTACTCCAAATAATCCCTAGCGGGTACCATAAAGAATATAAAGAAAACAGATTAAAAAAGCGGCGATATGTTTACATAAACAAGTTACGCAAGCTAGAATATATTTTGAATTGACGCAAGAGTGATGCGAGCCCGAATGGCTGAGCGGGCTGCCTAATTTCTGCTTGGCATTGAGCCGGTCCAAGGTCACGCTAAATACGCCCGGTGACGTCACGCGTGCGTCTGCGCAACGTTGTGGGTGTGCCTTTTATTTGTTACTTTCCTAATACTATATTAATTACATAGTTGTAGTAGATCTAGACGCCATGTTGTATCCGGCTGAGTAGAATATACCACCCTCATTTATTACCAAGATGTCGTAATAGGTGATTAAGGTAAGTTTAACCGCCGTGTGGTATCCGGCTGAGTAGTATTCTACTCGGACTACCCTACCTCTACCCTAATAGACTACCCTCTTTCTTATCGAGGTGTCGTAAAAGGCAATTAAAGTCGACCCTCCCAGCAATATTCGGCTGAGTAGAATAAACCATCCTCTTTCTTACCGATATGTCATAAAAGGCGACTTAGGTAAGTTGACGTCATGTAGGCGGCCGATCGTAAAATACCTAGCCAAATTTTGTTACAACATGTTTATAACATGTTCTGCCAACCCCATAATAATTGAAACCCGTAAATAATTAGAAGACTAAGGTTAATAGAACATTCTCCAGAATGACTACACCGATTTTGATGAGACTTTCACTGGAAGATAGATAAGATTGTGGAGCAACATTAAGTTAACTTTTATCCTAGAATTCCTGTGGGGTGTGTATTTACGCAGATATAAATAACTTTATGACTCCCTGATTTTAACACGTGTGAAGTCGCAGGCACAGCTAGTTGTACATAATAATTGAACATTTAATGTTGTATCGATAAACACATGTATCTACCTCGGTTTGAACCCACGATCTCTTACGTCGCTTGCTCACCACTCCGCTACCGCTATCGCTTAATCCGAACCGCATCCGGATTAAGGATCTTCAACTTTGCGCAATGGAGTTTCAAATATTTTTTGTATAATTCCTATGCTAATAGAGGCAAATTAATCCGCTGCGAACAGAATTAACTACCGCACTTGTATAATTAGACATTGCAAAGCAATTATAATCTGAGTATTATTCGGTAATGAGAAGTTTGAAGGGCAAGTACTTGTTAGCAACGAGATAAATAACTTCAACAACTTAGGGCCTGTCTCACAAGTTACTGATAAAGTGTCGGATAGTTAACCGACAAAAAAACTAAGTAGCAGATAAATACCTCTAAAAAGAGACACTAAAAAGTGAAAAATAAATAAAATAGCGACCATTTTGTAACAGGTATTTGCTATCCAGCAGATAAACAAATTAACAGCCAATTTTGCCGTTTTCATAATATTTTTCATTGCTCCTCCTCTCCTATTCCTTAGCGTGATGTTATCGCCTATAGCCTTCCTCGATGAATGGACTATCTTCCACTTAAAGAATTTTTCAAATCGGTACAATAGTCCCTGAGCGCGTTCAAACAATCAAACAAACTCTTCAGCTTTATATATTAGTACAGATTTACAACAAAAATGTACACGTTGTCTATCATAAATTACTTACACGCTAGTACTATACAAATCATGCCCACGTGGAATGGTCCCAAGAATGCTGGCAGCGTTTCCGCGTTGAATCGCTAAGCTGGTTCTTTGTGCGAAAATGGATCCAGACCTCGTCAACTGATGAGCAGATAACCGAGGTGTTAAAACGGATAGAATTTTTTGCACTTTAACTCCATAGCCTTGGGGTCTCAACTGTAAACGGCACAAATATATAACTCTCGATGAGAGATCCATACTTTAGCCGCTTGCCAGATTTGGCTAATGAATATTAGGGTCCTGAAAGTCTCGGTGGACATCCTCTTAGTGGATCAGAAAAATATAAGGGTTATTGGGAGCCGCTGGATCTGAGCGTCATATTATGTGGAGGAAAAAGTTTTTAAAGAGACCTATGTCCTAACCCCAGACAAGCACCAGAGATTCTCTGTTACAACCTACGGTCATTTTTGCTTTTGCTTTTTGAATGCTTTTTGGTGAAGTAAAACATCGTTAGGAAACCTGCATATATCTAGATACTTTCGGGGATGTGTAACCTACCAATCCACATTAGAGCAGCGTGGTAGGTCTTCGCTCCAACCATTCTATACAAAAACGGATAAAGGAGGTATATGCCCAGCAGTGAAATAGTAACAGCCGTTACTTAACGTATAATCAACGGATAATCTGTGGTTAAATAAATAAAATCCACTCGTGTATAAATCCACTATTTAGTCTATGATGTAAGTAAACTTTTTAATGTCCATAGACTAAATATAACTAATTCTAATGTACCCAACATACCTACCGAGTTAACTCGCTGTGAAAAATTAATATTAATATTATTCAAGCATATTTCTGCAGTTTCCGCGTTCAAATTGTTAAGGTCCCTTGGGTTAATTAATTACTATTTGTATACACGACTACAATTATATGATTTTTTTTTGTTGTATCTTTATTGCGGGTGTTAAAATACGAATTTAAAATATATTCTTCATATTATTCGCTATTTATTAAGATAGCGAAGCCACTTTAGATAGTCGAAAATTTTGATTTCAAAACTTTCATATTCAAATTCAAAATATTCTTTATTCAAGTGGACTGTTTACAGTACTTTTGAATTGTCAAATGTTTTAAAGAAGCTACCACTGATTCGGAAGTTTGCTCCTACCGAGAAGAATCAGCAAGAAACTCGACGGCTAATCTTTTGAAAAAAATATTACAATTTGATGGTTACAAGATAATCGTTGCAGCTGGATGCGTACCTGACTGCAGTTAAGATATGCTATCACTCAAATAATCCTCAATAGTATAGTAAGCTTTATGTAGCAACATCGTTTTGAAATAATTTCTAAACTTGTGTAAAGGCACGTCTAGATAATGTTGAGGAATTTTGTTATAAACATCAACAAACTCATAGACATAAACAAGTACTTTTGAATCGTCAATATACTATCCGGAATTTGAACCTATGATCATCTTTAAAGAGTCGCAGGGTCTCGCCTCTAAGCTATCACAGCTTTTCGATCGATTTATATACTAGTTCGAAAATATTTTCCAAAACTGTTCATTTGCTAAAATCAAAGTTTAGATGGGGTTACTTGGGCCCTTGAGTGATGACTAGCGGTTTTGAACACGGTTAAAATTCGACCTGCACTTGCTAGGGTTAAATTAATTGTGCGAAGGGTTGGACAACTATAAATTATGATAAGGGCGGGTGTAACTATTTGGATCAATGTGATCTTAACCGTAATTGTTCACATTATAACCGGTGCTTTATAACTAGTAGCAATCGCCCGATGGTCATGACATGATCATATATGAAGTAAAAACCTTTGCCCCAGAGTTGACTTTAGATATTGTGAAAATAATGAAAAAAATTATATTTTATAAACTCATCATCCTCCTGTCCTTATCCTACTCTATGTGGGGTCGGCACAACATGTTGTAAACATGTTGTCACATAATTTGGCTACGTATTTTAAGGCTGGCCACCTGACGTGAACTTACCCTTGTTGTATTTTACGACACCTCGGTAAGAAAGAGGGTGTACTATTCTACTTTAAAATTAAGTATTAAAATACCTAGCCTGTGACCTAGCATGTGACAACATGTTGTGCCGACTCCACTTAAAATGGGATAAGGGCAGGAGTATAATATCAAAAGATCAATTATAAATTTACTCTCGGTTCATTTCGGTAGAACCTTTTTCGAACCATAAACCAACTAGAAAAAGTTTAAATATGAGATTAAGTGCCAGTTTCACAAGTTACCAATAAACTGTCAGTTAGTCTATTCGGAACATATCTGACACATATCTCAGAATTTTGCGTTTCTCAGGTTTCTGATAGGCTTATTTATCCTATATAGTGTATTATCTATGGGCTTATTCAGCACTTAAAGTCGCTAATAAGTTAACAGGTAGATCATGTGGCTGTTATTACCTATTTCAAAATGGTCGGGATTTTTTTTTAATTTTTCACCTTTTTGTCTCTTTTTAGAGACATTTATCTGCTACTTAGTTTATTTGTCGGTTAACTATCCGACACTATTAATAACTTGTGAAACAGACCCTTGAGGTTTGGAATGATAAAGCGTATTAATAAAAATGTATTAGAAGACTGCAGTGAAATCTTCCGGTAGATGCAATCATAAACTATAATAAATTAAACAGGATAGCGTCTTAGGGCGCGACCAACCCTTATCTATGTTAATTGAGGGATAGTAAGGGTTTATAATTTATTTGAACCTGTAAACTACGATTATCTGAAAATAGGGACAGTTTTAGGACTAATTTTGAGCGCCATCACTTAAACACTCGTAAAAAAAACATAATTGACACGAGAAGTATTAGACTCAAAAAGGTTAGGAAATTGCATAATTTTTATAATAAGAATCGCGTCGGCTCGCGTGGAAAGATTAAGACCGTAATATAGTATTTGGATATCAGAGATTCCCACAAAAGTACTTGAATTTCCAGAAGGGAAATTTAAATCATACATTAAAAAAACATTATGCAGTAAGTGTTATTATAATATTGACGATTACATGAGAGATAAATAGGCCTGGACTAATAATCAAGTTACCAATAAACTATCAGTTAGCTTATTCGGAACATATCTGACACATATCTCGCGTTTCTCAGGTTTCTGATAGGCTTATTCAACACTAATAAGTTAAAATAAATGTCCCTAATAAGTTAAAAGGTAGAATGTGGCTGTTATTTTGTTTACCTGCTGGATAGCAAATACTTATTTCAAAATGGCCGCGATTTTTTTATAATTTGTCACTTTTTAGAGTATCTTTTTAGAGACATTTATCTGCTAGGTACTTAGTTTATTTGTCGGTTAACTATCCGACACTTTATCAGTAACTTGTGAAACAGGTCCTAAGCATTATATAATATTATCTTTTTACTTCCCCACGGATTATAGCAAAATAATTTTATTATTACTATCACATTGTTATTACCATGTTTATTTAATTATTAAAATTAAAAGTCGGCGTACGGTTATTTATTAAGTCTATTAAAGAAATCTTGTCGCACGTATTATAAATTACTATTCTTAGTGTCTGTTAGGATGAATCAGACATAATTATAGTGTAAATTATAGGAAATTGTCAATTAAATTGTTCGTGTCTGCTTTAACATAATACAATGTATAACAGAACTGAAGTGATATTTCGATCATTCCTTTAAATTACATTTATTTCTTTATATTTCTTTGTTTAAGTAATACATTAACAGCTATGGCGTCACTATCTGGTTTTTTTAATGTTATATATATATAAATACATATGGGACACTTACACACATGGTCGACGGTCCCCAAATTTAAATTGCCCTCTTAAAGTTCTAAATAAAAGTCCGCGACAGCATATGTCTAGCTTTTAAGGTTAACTCACTTTAACCATTTTTATGTTTATAAAAATACTGTCATACATTACGGTTTAAAACTTTACGAGCGGGTGGAGTCGCAGGTTTGCTAGATTGCTAGTAAATAAATAGTTTAAAAAATAGTTCGATATGATATAAAAGCTTTTTTTAAAGTATATTTCATTTTTACTTTTTAGTGCGATTGATTATTTCAAAAAAATATTTTGTTTTTAAATGTGCATAATGAAAATTTATCAAATTATATTGTCATCGGTTCGTGGTAAATGTACAAAATTTAAATAAAATCAATCCGCGCAAAGCCGGTCAAAATTGAGCTCAAAGGAGTCGGTTGCATATATACAAACAAACATACTTACATACAAACACATATAAATACATACAATCCTTATATTCTACTACTAGCCGCCTGCCCCTGCTTCGCACGGGTATAACATATATAGCCCATGTCACTCGGTGAAAAAAAATTATTACAATCGAGTTTTGATTTATTCATTACTGCCCGTGGCCCGCAAACGTTAAATTTGGAGAAAAACAATTCCCTCACCCTATACTAAGAAGATTTCCTGCTATCTTTGGAATATCTAAATTCATATACTACATATTTACTTATTTATTTTTACATTTTTCCCTATGAATTTTATTTTTACAATTAATTACAGAATGTCTTTATATGCAACATTGACAGCTTCCTTGTCATTAAACAAACTTTTGAAAGAGTGACATATAGCTGCTAAATTCGAAGTGCTATAGGGCGACGCGCGGCCTCCTCACGGCATTTTAAATCTGTAATATCTCCGAAAATGTTCACTTAAATTACATACTGTAAACGGCCATATTGATCTATATAAAATCAACCTGAAATCCTGATAACTCTACAGGAATATTATGGCATTGAAAAGCGCCATCTATTATCAACTTTAAGCAACAATAGTCTAAGCAAGAGAAGTTGCGGGTAAAAGCTAACAATACATAATGGGGAATCTAATATAAACCGTGTATAAAATCTGAATTTATTCTCCAGAGATGATACCCAAATGATTACCGCTAAGCACATGACACCGTGTGAAGCCTTACACACAAGACACTTCAACCCCATGAACATTGTCCATTCTCCCATGTAATCAGGCTCATGGGGTGGTCCCAATGCCCACATGACCTAAAGACTTGATTTCAATCTACACCAGATGTTTAGGAAGCCCTGGACTATAAGCAACTGTTAATTTGTAAAAGAAAAATCTATAGTAATATATAAAGCTGAAGAGTTTGTTTGTTTCATTGTTTGAATGCGCTAATCTCAGGAACTACCAGACCGATCTGAAACATTCTTTCAGCTAGTTTACTATAATATCTACACTGATACATAAAGCTGAAGAGTTTGTTTGTTTCATTGATTGTTTCAACGCGCTTATCTCAGAAACTACTGGACCGATTTGGAAAATTCTTTCAGTGTAAGATAGTCCATTTAACATCACGCTAAGAATAGGAGTGGATAAGCAATGAAAATTAATGCGAAAACGCCAAAATTTGAAGCTTTTCTTGCTTTCGCTAAGAAAACGGCAAAAGTTATTCAAAAATCTCTTACAACTCACGATAACTACTTTTGTGTTCAAAATTTCAATTCGGGACGGAAAATTGACGCTAATTTCCACATGAGCGAAGCTACTGGCACAGCTAGTATTTAATATTCTTTTATAGACGTCTCCAAAAGGCAAATTATTTCAACTCATCAATCTTAGACTTGCTTCAAGCATTAATAAATAATTGAGTTCATGGGCCACGAAACATGAAGAAAATATATACAATGCTAAATGTATAAAGCAGGCAACAATCACATACCACATACATGCGGGACAAGCCGCCACACGTATCACAAGACGCCGCCTACACCAACACTCCATACAAAGCACTACACATACTCTCCACCACAACATCTACGACAGTTTCGTGTATTCTCTTAATAAACGCGGATTACAGCAAAGTAATTTTATTGTAACTTCTGTACTGAAGTTCCGCAAAGTAAGCTTAATAAAGTAAACTTCTATAGACCACTTTAATTTCTTCTAGAGACTGAAAATGACATATCCTCTCTATCATTTATCCTGCATCAATATTCCCACGTCTAACACCAAAGAATACTCCCACATTCCCCCATGCAACAATCTTGAAAATTGCGCAAATTCGAACAGGATGTAACTTAAGAGGGATGCTGCGACCTGTCTCACGACCCTGCAGGTGACGTCCCACATGTCTTGACATATGCTGACGCGTTCCCGACTCTAATATTTCGGAATACGGTATATGGTATCAGCAAAGATCCTGTGGGAACTTAGTTTACGGGATACTGGATATAACGTTATTGTCATTTTCTTAGCGTAACGTATTGTGTTGTGATTTATCAGGATTCTGCATTAGTTTTGTTAGAACTTCTTTTCATTTGATGCATCTGTTTAAGGGTGTTTATGCAGAATTTTATCTTTGGTGTATTGTGCGTGTCCGTTAAATTCGCTAGGGTGCAAAAATTTTGACTGGGAATTATTTGTAGGTAAATTTATTTGAGCGAAATATAATGTAATATGTGATATCTATAAATTAATGACTCGGTGGCCATTCTAGATAGATGGATAGAAATTCAAGAGTAATAATAAAATTATTTTGCTATAATCCGCGAAGAAGTAAAATAGAAAATATATATAATGCTAAATGTAGAGTGGACAATCGGTTATCATACCTGATACATGCAGGATTCGTAAAAACACCACCACCTCCACCACCGCCAAGCAATACTACAGCTTTGCGATTTTGGTCGTGGAGTCTATCCCCTGATGATGCTTCGGTTGCGGGGCGAAACGATTGTTGAGTTTGTGATAGTGAACGTATATAGTGCTTGTGTATTGTGGTGGCCGTGGTGGAGGTTTGTACATGTGTTTTTACGAATCATGCATGTATCAGGTATGATAACCGATTGTCCACTCTACATTTAGTATTTTATATATATATATATATATATATATATATATATATATATATATATATATATATATATATATATATATATATATATATATATATATATATATATATATATATATATATACACATATATATATATATATATATATATATATATATATATATATATATATATATATATATACACACACATATATATATATATACACACATATATATATATATATATATATATATATATATATATATATATATATATATATATATATATATATATATATTTTTTTTTCTATTTTACTTCTTCGCGGATTATAGCACAATAATTTTATTATTACTTTTGTATTATGGATCTCCACAAAGTAACGCCTAATTCTATAAATTATGGATAGAAATTCTTTATTGCACACACATTACATTACACAAAATACATAAAAGATAGAAACTAAATTAAAAATACAAGAGGCGTGCAAAGGCGGTCTTTTTGACAACCTGTGGTGAAAGAAGAAATTGTAACATAAATAGATGTTTTAGATGTTATATATCCATGATATAAAAGTAACGGCCTGTTACTTTATCCTACTGCTGGATATAGGCCTCCTCTCCCCGGTTTTTTGGAGGGAAGGATTGGAGCTAAGACCTACCACGCTGCTCCAATGCGGATTGGTAAGTTACACATATCAACACATAACTATATAGAATTCCATAGAGATATGCAGGTTTCCTGACGAAGATTTCCTTCACAGAAAGTCAAATGATAAATTGCAATTATCAATTAGACAATAAAATAAGTTTTAACAGAAAAAATCCTTGGTGATCCCTCGAAAGAGTCGCACGGTATCGACGATCTCTCACGGAGCAGCGTGGTAGGTCTTAGCTCTAATCCTTATCCCCAAAACGGAGGAGGCCTATGCCAAGTAGTGGGATAGTAACAAGCTGTTGCTTTATGTATTGTAGTTTAAAATCCACCACACAGAATATACACATTTGATTCTTATGACGTCAGTTTAATACTAATGAAATCGATGCGCCAATTCATCACTGTCATATATTAATATCGAAAAGCGACACCCTCAAAATCGGGCAGCGGGTCATGATACCCCACGGCCCAGCAGAGGGGTGGACACTATAAAGGGATGACCGTTACACATCCCTTTGTTATGTTAATCTGTTTGTTATGTGCATCTCGCGACTGCACTATTCGGAAATACTTTAACCACATTTAAAAAAGTAGTAGATTTGTCTAGCTGGAGAAGTTTTGATGAAATTTGGTACCATTGAGGCTTATAAACCGGGCTGTCACAAGATTAAAATTAGCTAGCCATCGCTAGCGGCTCCGCCAGCGTGGAAAGATTAAAACCGTATTTTGATAACCATAAAAATGGTTAAAGTGGGTTAATCTTAAAAGCTAGACATATTTTTACTTTTATTTAGAACTTTTAGGAGAACAATTTGTAATATATGATTTTTTAATAACTATTACCATTTACTCAGCGCTCGTAAGGAAAGCTTTAAATTTTTGCCGTTTTCGTACTATTTTTAGTGCTGCTCATCTAAATACTAATCATCTCAGCGATGCTATATATGCCTTCTTCGATAAATATCTTACACTTATTGTTTTCATTTTTATTTATTCAAATCGGTCCAGTAGTTCCTGAGATTAGCGCGTTCAATCAATTAAACAAACTCTCCAGCTTTATATAGTATAGATTTGTTTTCTTCGGGAAAACGAAATAAATCCATAAATACATATTATAACATTAAGTTTCTAATAGCTGTCTGCCTATATGTGATCGATTTTCTCAAAATGTACTGCACAGATTTTTTAATGGTTTTTACTAATAGGTACAATTTTTGACGAAGGTTTAGGTTAACATTACATAAAAATTCCCGTGTGGTCTAAAAATATTTTCTCTTTTTCACGCGGGCGAAGCCGATAACAGCTAGTTTTGTATAATTCCAACTGATAATTTTGAAATCCAACCAACTTGCAGTATAATATAGGTATATATTGCAAATTAAATGTAACGGGTGTAAACGTGTTCGCCAAACGAATTTGGCCCTTACGTCAAAAGGATTACATCGGTGTCATTGTGGAGAAATTTCCGATCACCTGTTACATTACATCACGTAATACGAATATTCCCATAGAGATAATGAAAAACTAGATAAGGCGTAATTTTTTTTTTTTCATTTAATGCTTCATATTGAGAATGCAATTATTGCACGCTATAAAATTTTTAATTATAGATATTGTGTTACTACTGGTTCGGAAAACTGCTCCTACAGAAAAGAGCCAGCAGGAAACGCGGCGGTTACTCTTTTTAAAAATTAATTAAGAATAAGAATTAATTAAATTAAGAAGTAATTAAGAAGTAAGAAGTTATTAAGACGTAAAGATTAAGAAGTAATTAAGAATAAGAAAAACTTTATTTATGTGGCACATAACAACACAGAGCGAAGTAACAAGATGACAAATGATAAAAGATGAAAAAAAAGTAAAATAAAAAAGACAAAATATACAAAACTTAAAAATAAAAAAGAAACTTAAACAATATTAATACTTAGAAATTACCTTAAATTACTTCACCAACTCCCAGCGGGAAAATATAATTATATAATTAGTTACATAGTAATATAATTCTTATAATTAGTTACATTTCCTCACTGCTGTCTTGTGCAAGGTCGAAGAGTTAACGCAGTTTTATCATTTATATAACCCTTAATTGTATGATAGGATTACTGTATCAGTCTTTAATCTTTATTTTAAACTATTTTAATGGCAATACTAAAATTTATGTTAGGAATTTTATTACCTATATTAAGAATGTTGTACCCCTAAACCTACAAATGATACATAGTATTTTTTTTATTATTATGTATATTTTAAACCTCCGTGTGGTATTCGGCTGAGTAGAATATACCACCAACATTTCTTACCGAGGTGTCGTAAAAAGCGAGTTGTCAGTTTAAAACATGTACCGACCCCATTTAGATTGGGATAAGGGCAGGAGAATGTTAATCATCAATTAAAAATATTTTTAAATTGCGCTAACAAAGTCACAAGCATTTAATTCGATAATTAAGCATAGTTTAATTTAAAAAAACATGTAATGTAGACATTTTCTTTAAACCAATAAATAAATTCTAGGCGCTATCTATATCTTTTGCAACCGTCTACAACAATCATCCCACTGCCCGTATCCCACTCTAAGTGGGGTCGGCACATGATATAAACATGCTGTCAATGTCATGTCATGCCTGACTGCAACTTACCCTAGTCGTATTTTACGACACCTTGGTAAGAAAAAGGGTTGTCTATTCTACTTAACCGGATGCCATACAGCGGATTAACTTAACTTAGTCGCCTTTTACGACACCTCAGTAAGAAATGAGGGTTGTACTATTCTATTCAGCCAGATACCACACTTTTTTTATTTTAAAATGCACAAACAAAGTCACAAGCATTTAGTTCGATAATTAAGCATATTTTAATTAAAAACATGTAAAAAAAAATGTCATCGTTTTTTTTTTACATTTTTTTTAAACCAATAAATAAATTCTAGGCGCTATCTGATCTTTTGCAACCGTCTACAACAGTGGCAGTATTTTAATGTCCGCCGAAACTTGAAATAAGAAAGAGACGGTGATATTAATTATTTAAGGACGAAAGAGATGGAAACAGAAACGATGTTTCCTGTATACATTTATTTTAATTCCGTCACGTCTTTGGAATTACTTTTAATTGCTATTAAATATGATTACAATTTTTGTGATATTAATTCTTTGGGAACTTTTTTTATATTGACGCAGGTGGCAGTGAACTTGAATAATGCGCGGGTTGCAGGTTCGATTCCCGATGAGACCCTACGTTTTCTATACAATCATCATCTTCCTGCCCTTATCCCACTCTAAGTGGAGTCGGCACAACATTTTATAAATATGCTGTCACATGATTTGGCTGCTTTTTTACGACCGGCCGCCTGCCTGACGTCAACTTACCTTAGTCGTATTTTACGACACTTCGGTAAGAAAGAGGGTGGTCTATTTTCTAAACCGGATACCACACGGTGGGTCAACTTACCTTAGTCGCCTTTTTCGACATCTCGGTAAGAAATGAGTTTAATCTTTTCTATACCACACTGCGAGTCGACTTACCTTAGTTGCCTTTTACGAAACCTCGGTAAGAAATGAGGGTGGTACTATTCTATTCAGCCGGATACCACACGGCGTAGACATACACTCACATTAATGTTAATTAAGACTCGTTTGGTCACGTGACTTTCATCCCTCTTCATTACATTCTTACTATTCTATTCAGCCGGATACCACACGGCGTGATTTACAAATGTATTTCAGCATTTATAGTCTATAACTCAGCTTAATCACAAGAGCCTTCTGCAGAAAATAATTAATACAAAATTAACTAAATATTTAACCAATAAGTTACTTAACAAATTTATATAAACAAGCTAGTTATAAACCAATGAAACTTCATATCCATGAGACCGGAATATTGAATACAAAATATTATAGATTTCTAAAGATACCATGTATAGTGGTAAATCAATACCATTATCTTCAAACCACTATAAAAATGAGTGATACCAAACAACGCAAGCAGTTTTCTGCGAAACACTCATAAATCACACTAATAACAATCTTAAGACAATAGTGTTAGAGTTTAAAATCTTTTGACTATAACATAGCTATCCTTAAAACTCAATTATCTGCATAATGCTATACGAAATTCAACCGTAACAATAAATACATTAAATCGATATTGCAATGATATACTATCAGACAAATTTCGATCAAACTCCAATGTAAATTGTACCCTAATAATACATAGTTTAAGATCAAATTCCCTTACGTATGAATAATAGATAGGATGTTTAGTATATTCACACTATCTGCTCCCGCGCATCTCACGGCACCGGGCGGAAATCTTAATGGATCCTGGAACCTGGACTAAGTACGGGTTCCATCGATCCAATATTGTGGTGTTAGTAATGGTTCTGTTATCCTTGTTTTTTATTTTTACCGAATCCTTAAAATAATATATATAGTACAAAAGTTATGATACAATTATTTTGCTATAATCCGCGTTTAAGATAATCTATGTCATTTGCAATAAACTCCAAAATAGACAATACAAACGTAGATAAAAACCAACATTGCAGACAAAAGATGCAATACTCGAATGGCCATATAAAAAGCATATTTCTTTCTAACCCAAAATAGGATTCATTTTGCAGCTATTAAATTGGCAAGATGTTGATTTTGCATATTTAAGATATCATCAATATCCTGCCCTTATCCCACTCTAAATGGGGTCAGCACAACATGTTTTTTCTTCCATTTTCTACTATCATTTGTCAACTCCGGCGCTATGCCTTTTATATGCATGTCATTCTTCACACAATCCAATCCACCTCTTTTTAGGCCTCCCTCTAGTCACATACACTCACATCATCATCTTCCTGCCCTTATCCCACTCTAAGTCAGGTTCGGCACAACATGTCATAAACATGCTGTCACATGATTTGGCTGCGTTTATACGACCGGCCGCCTGCCTGACATCAACTTACCTCAGTCATATTTTACGACACCTCAGTAAGAAAGAGGGTGGTCTATTCTACTAAACCGAAGACCGCACGGCGGGTCGGCTTACCTTAGTTGCCTTTTACGACACCTCGGTAAGAAATGAGGGATAAGAAATAAGATAAGAATAATAATAATAAATAAGAAAGTTGTACTATTCTATTCAGCCGAATACCACACGGCGTAGACATACACTCACATTAATGTTAATTAAGACTCATTTGGTCACGTGACTTTCATCCCTCTTCATTACATTCTTAATCTTGCACTTTGCCTTTTCTATAACGCAACTTAACTATATATTGTTAACAAAATCAACAAACTTACCTATTCTAAATAAATCTAAAAATACATATGTGAATGTCAACAAAATAAAATATGATAATGAAAATTTTTTTATACGCCTAGATACATGTAAATTAGGGGTTTTAAAAATGCAAAACAACATTATTAATTAGATATAAATTATACATTCAAATTTATACAAACAGTATTTTCTAATGTCAATTCTGACGATTTTATGCTCTATTACGTGTAATTTGCATGTAAATCTTGTATTTGATATATCTATGAGATTCGCATATATACTTAATTAATATATATGTAATTAAAATACAATTACGATAAGCAACAATGTTAATAGAAAATATTAGCAAAGGCTATTTAGCAATTATAATGTTAAAGTAAAGAGCTGTTACTATCCCTCAACTAGAGAGATAGATAGAGAGATAGATAGAGAGATAGATAGATAGATAGATAGATAGATAGATAGATAGAGAGATAGATAGATAGATAGATAGATCCCACTGCTCGGCATAAGTCCCCTAGCTCCGTTTTTCGAGAGAAGGGTTGCAGGTATAGCCCACCAAGCTACTCCAATGCGGATTGGTAGGTAACAGATATCCCCAGAATTAAAAAATAAATCTTTTATAATATATAAACCTGAAGAGTTTGTTTGATTGTTTGATTTCTTATTTCAGAAACTACTAAACTGATTTGATAAATTATTTGTGTGTAAGATAGTCCATTTATCGAGGATGGCTATAGGCTATAACATCACGCTAAGATGAATAGGAGAGGAGCAGCAATAAAAAATAGTACGAAAACGGCAAAATTTAAAACTTGCTGAGTAAACGATAATGTTATTCAAAAATCATGTATTACAAAATTGTTCCCCTCTAAAAGTTCTAAATAATAGTCCGCGACAGGATATACCTAAGCAGCTATGTTTTTAACACATGATTTGGCTTGGTGTTTTACAACCGGCTGCCTGCCTGACGTCAACTTACCTTGATCGCCTTTTACGACACCTCGGTAAGAAAGAGAGAGTCTATTCTACTCAGCCGGATACCACACGGCGAGGAGTCATCTTTAACTACTCTTATAACTCCCAGAAATAATAAAAAATATGTGATTTATAGAATAAGGCGTTACTTTGTGGAGGTCCATAATACAAAAGTAGGTAATGAGAATATTATTTTGCTATAATCCGCGATAAATTTATCGCGATTTTTATCGCGGATTATAGCAAAATAATGTCCCATGTCTCTCATTACTTTTTAAAAATTATGTGGCTAGTCTATAATTCAATTTAATGGTGTACAAATTATTTTTTTCTCAATTCCTTCACAACAGCATCAGAACGGTATCATTTTCAAGTCGACAAATTAAAACGTTTGAAACCAATTTCCACGCCCAAATCCGACACCTTCAATGCCAATATTAAATGGTTTTTTTTATACAGAAGCACGATTTCAAACTTTTTACTCGCCTCTTGGGTGACAAAAACGGGTAAAAACTACCGGAGCGCACAAAAAAGGCGCCACCACTTATGTATTCCGAACTCTAATATCTTTAACATAGAATTGATATTTATTTGTATTTAAAATTTTGTATTGTATGGTATGAATTGGGTCTTGGTCTTTGCTTCTTTACGCCAATGCGTCGAAAAACGGTTATTTGGAAATGAGTTTTTTTCACTTGGCACGTGCCCCGCTCGTTCGAAATTTAAATAATCGTGATTAAACTTCGATTTGGCGCGTTTTGTTTTTATTTGTCGTAGCTATCCGCTCTTGATGGACCAATGTTGTTTCTTAGAATCCATCTTCAATTAATTATTTTTATAATTATTTTATTTATGACACTTTTACGTTTGACCAATATCTCATCTGAGTGTCGTTATGGAGTTAAAATAGAAATTGACTGTCGTAATAGTCAATTTATTTAGATGATTTATTTGTTGATATAATTAAAATAGTGTAATAAAACTATAGTATTAACTTTCCTTAATTATATTTTCGTACATTTTAGTTAGTACTCTACTTTACAAAAGATCCCATAATCCTATTCATCGCTGTATTATTCTTCATTTCCATCGAACACATCCTTCTTGTAGCTAGCCGCCATCTTATCTCCTCTCCCCTCAGTGTTGCCGACACCAAATATCCGTAATACCTAATTGGTAATTATTTGTTCAATTTTACAATAGAATAGTTAAGAAATAACAAAAAAGCCTCTCAATGATAATTATAGTGGAACTAGAATTAATACAAAGATTTATTGTTAATGTACCTATAATATAATTGTGGTGTATCAAATAAATAAAAATAAAAAATTTAACGAACTATGATTTTTGTATCTTGTCGCCATGTGGTATCCGGCTGAATAAACCAACCTTATTTCTTACCAAGGTGTCGTAAAATACGGCTAAGGTAAGTTGAGGTCAGGCAGGCGGCAAAAAAAGAACCATCAAAGAATTCGGTGATTGTAATATGATTTACAAATTACGATAACGACCTGTAATAAATTAAAATACGTTATTTGTAATTAAAATAAAAATTACAAATTCGCGGATCGAAATATGATTTACATTACAAATAACAAGCAAAAAATTCTATGATACTTATATGATTTACAAACGACAATAAGACTCGTAAATAAAACGATATTTGTAAATAAAATTACAAAGAAATATGATTTACAAAATTTAAAATTAAACGATCGAAATATGATTTACATTAAGTAGTAGCCAGCATTATTCTCGTTAATTTAAAATAGCTAAATGATATGCTAATATGTCAGTTTTGTGTGAAAATGATAAATGATACAATAAAGCCGGTTGTCCTTCGTTATTATTTATAGATTTTTTTTCACATGACCTTTAATTATTATAAAGTCGAAAACAATAAACACTAAAGAGTATAATGTATGTGTTTAAACTATTTAATTCGAACTTGGATGAGTCATTGTCTATTATGTAGGTTATTATTGTATCCAAATAGCTCTAATGTATCGATAAATATGTAAATAGTATAGAATTGGCATTACTTTGCTTTGAGTTTCATAATACTAATAATAATTACTTATTTTGCTATAATCGCACTCACACCACACACATTCACTACCACAATCTCAATCGTTTTGCCTCGTAACCGAAGCATCATCAGAATCTACGATGAAATTACAAAACCAATAATATAACGCCATTAATAAGAATTGTGGTTCGTTATTTTTCTTATTTGTTGTTATTTATTTTAATTTTACTGCTGAGAATAGGACTCTTCTCTCCGTTTTTGGAGAGAAGGTTTGGAGCTAAGACCTAATACGCTGCTCCAATGCGGATTGGTAGGTTAAACATATCTCCGGAATTCTCTTGAGATATGCAGGTTTCCTCACGATGTTTTCCTTCACCGAAAAGCGTGTGATAAATTGCAATTATCAATAAGACACATAAGTTTTAACAGAAAAACTCATTGCTGTCTGCCCGGGTTCGAACTCGTGACCTCCTCGAAAGAGTCGCATGGTGTTACCGCTGGGCTACCACAGATTGTGTTTTTATACCTTATTTCATTATTATATATACCTTATTTCATATATTACCTATATATTTACCTATTTTTAACTACTTATATATATATATATATATATATATATATATATATATATATATATATATATATATATAGTTGACATATGCAATATTAATTTAATCGAAGAAATAAATCTTAAGGGTCCATTTACACTTGACCGTCCGCCGCCTTACAAAACGACCTTCGTTGTCATTGCAAGACTTTTATATTTCAATACTCGATTGTGCGATGACTTTTGTTGTCCAGTTGTGCTAGAAGTGGTCTCTGAATAGAGTCATGCTTTATTTTTTTAATACTCTCAAAAATAAAATAGTTTATTCTCAATTAATTTTTTTAATGTTAAAACATTTTTTTATTAATGTATTTAGTGAATTTATAAATAATATTGTGCTTAAAAGTTTAAGGTTAAGATCTTGTATTTTGTATCAATAATCAAGTGCACATTTATAGATCCAGGTAAGTAAATAAATAGGCTATTTAGTCGTTTAATCTGTGATTAAAAATAAGCGTTTGTGTAACCAGTGTAAATCCTTCTTAACTTAAACAAAATATAGGTGTTTCTAGCAACTTTAGATATCACGTCTAATATATTTTAATATTTATCAAGACCCATATGACATTTCTAATATCTATCTTTTCTGAATCTCGTAAACGGCTCTAACGATTTTCATGAAATTCAGCAAGAGGGATCTTTGGGGATCGAAAAATCGTAATCGTTTAAAAAATGAAACCTAGCTAGATAGGTTTCATACATAGGTTTTATCCCTGTTTTCGGCCATCTAAAAAATGCTTTAGCATTTTTCAATTAGTGATTTCAACCCCGGTTTTGATATTTTAGGTCCGCCCGTTACCCATTAGCTATCACATAATTATGTTTGAAAGCTTAAAAAAATATATGAATTAAATTCTACAATTTCTAAAATTATATGAATTAAATTGTACATTTTAATGTAGAATTTAATTCATATATTTTTTTAGCTATAATTTTTTCTACGATTTCTAAAATTATATGAATTAAATCTACATTTTAATGTAGAATTTAATTCATATAATTTTTTAGCTTTCAAACATAATTATGTGATAGCCTAATGGGTAACAGGCGGACCTAAAATATCAAAACCGGGGTTGGAATCCCACTTGTCACTGGCGGTTTCTTTCTTTTTTATATTTTATCTTTAATTAGTTTTTTTTATATATTTAAAGAAATTACCAAGCAAGTGACCCAGGTACTTCATTTTATGAACGACATCAATTACTACTGTGTACTAACTTAAACTTTGTAAGTAACCACTTTGTACCATATATTTTTCCTAGCTGATCAATTTACCTTTGCAAATGTTTATATTAAGCAAAAGCAATTTTGTTTGCTTTTTAAAATTAAAATCCGTAACGTATTTATTATTATAATTGATCTTATTTTGTTAAGTTAACTATATCCGCGTGCCTGATAGTTTAATAATTTAATTATGTATACAAAATAATTTATGCTATTGTGGAGTACAAAGTAGCCATTATAAAGTTAAAGTTAAGAATGCGTATAATTAGATACAAACTCGCTTAGTATTTTCATACAATACTTTTAAAACTTTATTTGACTGATGGCACTACATAATTAGTTTTTAATAATTTTAAGTTTCTAAGTGGGGTCGGCGTAACATGTTATCAACATGTCATATGATATGGCTACGTATTTTGCGACCGGCAGCCTGCCTGACGTTATTACCTACCTACGTACCTTAGTCGTACTTTACGACACTTCGGTTAGAAATGAGGGTACACTTTCTTACTCAACCGGATACCATACGGAGGGAGGACTTACCTTAGTCGTCTTTTACGACACCTTGGTAAGAAGGAAGGATGGTATATTCTACTCAACCGGATACCATACGGAGGGTGGACTTACCTTAGTCGCCTTTTACGACACCTTGGTAAGAAAGAGGGTGGTCTAGTCTTCTCAACCCGATACAAAATGGTGGGTCAATTTACCTTAGTCGCCTTTTACAACACCACGGTAAGAAGTGAGGTAGGTCTATTCTAGTCAGCCGGATACCACACCTTAGTCGCCTTTTACGCCACTTCAGTAATAAATGAGGTTGGTCTATTCTACTCAACCGGATACCACACGGTGGGTCAATTACCTTAGTCGCCTTTTACGACACCTTGATAAGAAATAAGTTGGTTTATTCTACTCGACCGGATACCACACGTTAGGTCAATTACCGTAGTCGTCTTTTACGAAACCTCAGTAAGAAAGAGGGTGGTCTATTCTACTCAGCCGCATACGAGCCGGTAGGTCAACTTACCTTAGTCTCCTTTTGCGACACCTCAAGATACCACACGGCATAATTACTATAATATATGTAATAAATGAAATAATTTATTTTACATTCCCCAACAAAATGCATATTGAATTAATTCAATAAATATCAACGTTATTCAATGTTTATTCATCTGTAACAAAAAGAGAAACGACCGTAACTCTTAAACATTATATTCCATGTGACCTTCAATTTCTCACTCCATTGGCTAAGATGAATCATTGGTTAGGATTTTCCAGCGGACATGGAAAATGACAATGTTTCAGCGTTTCTTTTAAACACAATACAGGAGTCGATTCATCGATTTAGCCGTGTGGCATCCGGCTGAATAGAATAGTACCACCCTAATTTCTTACCGAGGTGTCGTAAAAGGCGACTAAGGTAAGTCGACCCACCGTGTGGTATCCGACTTAGTAGAATAGACCAACCTCATTTCTTAGCGAGGTGTCGTAAAAGGCGATGAAAGGTAAGTTGACCCACCGTGTGGTATCCGGTTTAGTAGAATAGACCAACCTCTTTCTTACCGAGGTGTCGTAAAATACGACTGAGGTAAGTTGACATCAGGCTGGCGGCCTGTCGTAAAAACGCAGCCAAATCATTTGTCAGCATGTTTATATCATGTTGTGCCGACCCCACTTAAAGTGGGATCAGGGCAGGAATGATGATGACAGGAGTTGATTCGTCAGAGTATACACCAGATAGAGGGTCTATTCTTTGAGCGCAAAAAGCTTATGGGTACCATCGTCAGGCGAGGAAAGGTGACGCTTATGTCGGACTCGCGCAGGCTTAAACGACCTATGTGCTGTAAGTGTATATCCACTACACTATTGTTGACGGTGACAGAGGTTGTAGACATTTCAAATTCCAATTCAAAATATTCTTTTTTCAAATAAACTTGTAAACAATTGCTTTTGAGTCAACTCTACTGCTGGTTTGGAAAGCTCTGCCTACAAAGAAGAGCCAGCTAGAAACTCGGCGGTTGCTCTTATAAAAATACAATTATTACTAGTTATATTTAGTCGTTACTGTATCGTACAGGTTCAAAGATAGCTATATCCACACATTCTTATCTTCTAAGTAAGTAATCTTCAAGAGCTAGAGAAGAAAAGAAGAGAGATCTATATCACTATCTTCTAAGATATATATTCTTATCTTCTAAGTAATCCTCAACAGTATAGTAGGCCCCAACCCCGACTGTAACGTCTCTTTACCCCAGAATGCACCTTTGGTCAGGGCCTCTCCCTTCACTAGCATCGGGAACACCAGATGCATCAAGCAAAATGTTACTTTGGCCTCACAGTTCGTCTGATTTCGGTCCCCTCAAAAACTCGAATCTTTATAAAGCGTCTTTTGGCTTGTCGTCTCTATAATAGCTGAAAATAGTCGTAGTGATAGTGGACTATTAAATAAAAAAAACAATCCAAAAATTGAAAAACAAAAATTTTGATATTTAATCATTAACATTGAAATAAATTTAATAATCGTTTTATTCTATTCAAATAATTCCATATTTTCTTTTATTGCGATGCCAGCGATATACTGCAAGGACACAATATGCTTCTAATTTAGATAATAGCAAAAACCTAACTTCTTGCTGAAATTTCTTGGTAGGAGCAATGTTCCGAACCAGTAGATCCAAACTGAATTGAGCTTTATCATAAAAAACAGCGTAACTTCATCTATTTATATGAAAATTTTAATGGTCTTATATACATTTTTATCATAGATGATAAAAATGCGTGGACTCGTCGACCCTGTACAAGACAGTTGTAACTAAATGTAACTAGTAATAGAAAAATTGTGTTTAAAACAGCAACTGCCGAGTTTCTTGCTGGCTCGTCTTGGTAGGAACAACTTTCCGAAGCAGCTGTAAAGTTGACGATTCAAAAGCACTTGTTTAAAAAATTACTTGAATAAAAAGTATTTTGAATTTAAATTTGGAACAGCTTTCCAAACAGATTCAAAAGCACTGGTTTACAAATTTACTATAATAAAGAATATTTGAATTTGATAAGACATAGAATAACTTAAAAATCTTTAATTCTATCGTAATTTGAACATGTAATGCTTGTAATGCTATACAGCTTGTAAAGCCTATAATACAAAAGTAATGAGAATATTATTTTGCTCATAGTCTGCGATTTTTATCGCGGATTATAGCAAAAGAATATTCTCATTACTTTTGTATTATGGACCTCCGCAAAGTAATGCCTAATTCTATAAATTATAGCCTATAAATCAATATCAGCAATGTTCTTTAATCGCTGTATGTATCGCGTGTTGCATCGCTTACTAATATAGCCTCAGTGTAATATGACTAATTCAACGTATGATCAGACAGACAGTTTATATATCTCAGCTAGCCTCCAATTTCTCACTCCATTGGCTTAGTTAATACTGGGGATTTATCCCAAAGACATTTATTATATCATAGAATAATATCGATTGGCGACCTCTTTATTTTGGCGGCAAAAACGCCAATGTCAGAGGCGTCCATGCGTTAAATATTGTCGCAACGGTTTGGTTGATAAAAAAACGGATAATTTAGGTAAATAGCAAGAAATCAGGTGTTTCTTAACACGGCGGATTGAATTTGATCGAGATCATGCTTTTTGTACCGCAATATTTATAATTTCAGAACGATTTTCGTTTATTAACAGTGAAATCGGTTAATCATTTTTGCGTCATTGTGACGTACGATTGATTTTTTATTCTGTGAATTCCTTACGATTGATTGCTTAAGTTGTATTAAAGATTTACAATATAAAAAGACTAAGTATAACAAACAAGTCTATTTAAGTTGACAAATTGTTTTATGATTAAATTCAAATTTAAACTCACAATAGACGTTTCCAGTGCTTTGAATCAATCATATGTTTAAAAATATTTTCAAATTACACCTATCTGAATTATACACTAATATATACAGCTGAAGTATTTGTTTGTTTGATTTTTTGAACGCGCTTATCTCAAGAACCGACCGGAATTTGACCGATTTGAAAAATCATCAATGAGTTTTTCTGTTAAAACTTATGTGTTTAATTGATAATTGCAATTTATTTCACGCTTTTCGGTGAAAGAAAATATGTAAGGAAACTTGCATATCTCTAGAGAATTCTAGGGATATGTGTGACCTACCAATCCACATTTGAGCAGCGTGGTACATCTTAGCTCCAATCAATCTCTCCAAAAAGGGAGGCCTATACCCAGCAGTGGGATAGTAACAAGCTGTTACTTTACATTCCAAATTTTCATTTATGTCTAGTTTTAATGCATGTTTCGCCGCAAATATCAATTGCAAAATGGCCGACGTGTACGTGAAACCAGTTTATTGTATCGTGACGGAAACAGGTGTGTTTGTATTGTTACTTATCTCAGTTACATTAATTACTAGTTTTATATTGACAGTTTACGACGGTTAGACTAGTTGTACTTATTTATGGTAATTATGAAATATATTCACTAATTGGTAATAAATACTATTTACCACTCCTATTTACATACGTTCACTATCACAAACTCAACAATCGTATCGAAGCATCATCAGGACATAGAGTCCTTGACAAAATCGCAAAGCATTGTGAAAGATTTTGCATGCTATATGTTGCATAAGTAATAAATCATTAATAAATTGTGTTAGTACATAAACGTAAGTAAAAATACATAAACATAATCATGTTTTTTCTATTTTTATTATATTTTCTATTTTAGTTTTATAATAAGTATAGATGTAAATTTTTATCGTTCTCGTATATTAATATATATTATTCTTACATATATATAATATCTTTGGGATAAATCCTATTGACACACGTTCACTATCACAAACTCAACAATCATTTTGCCTCGCAACTGAAGATAGGAGATAGACTCCACGACAAAATTGCAAAGCTGTGTGTAATGCTTGTGTATTGTGGTGGCGTTGGTGGAGGTTTGTACATGTGTTTTTACGAATCCTGCATGTATCAGGTATTAAAGCGGATTGTACACTCTACATTTAGCATTACATATATTTTCTATTTTACTTCATCGCGGATTATGGATCTCCTCAAAGTAACGCCTAATTCTATAAATTATCTACTATACTGCGTCCATCATATTATCAGTCTTTTGACAGCTCACGCTCATTAAGTTTTGTATTGCTTACGTACAAATATCATACAAATAATATTTGTACTTTATGGATGGGTACCGCCCACTTAGTGATGTCACACATAATGGTTACTACGATTATGCCACAGATTAAAAATAATCGGTAGAAATCGATGTTACGAGTATTAAAAGACATTTAATAACATTATATAAAGTTTTACTTTCTTCTTAGTTAATACATGAATACAAATAAAACAATCAGGATATTTTAATTTATTTTATTAGCACGAGTCGTCGGAATGATAATCAACACTAGACTCCTCCGATGAGGAGTCTTCAGTAGCAGTTATTATTAGCTCTTGTGTAGATAATATATTATCAAACGCAATATCACGTTCCCAATCAGAGAATATTACTCTTTTAGTTCTTTCCACCACACTTGCCCAGTTCTCGGCCGTTACGTGGGTGCAAGCATTTTTTAGCAATTGCAACATTTTATTCGCTGTGAATGGGGGGCTTGTATTGCATCTCGCAGCATGCCCTTTTACTTGTGCCCATATAAGTTCTATTGCGTTGTACTGGCAGTGGTATGGAGGAATCCGAAGAACAGTATGGCCATATCCTGCTGCCATTTCATTGATTACATAGCGTTTTGCTCTCTTTTTGGTTTTTAATATTTTTATTAATTCAACTTTTAACATTGAGTCGTCCACATTTTCTCCATTGTCCCGAAGCCAATTAATTATTTCATGCTTTTTATTAGCCTGTGTTGGCATTTTGTCAATTTGACGGGAGTGGTAGGGCGCATTATCAATAAAAATTATTGATGGTTCTTCCAATGAAATGAGCATTTTTTTGAACCACTCTTCATACACATTTGCATTCATCTCTTCGTGGTAGTCATTTGATTTCTTCGATTTAAATGCCAACAGTGCGTCTTGTACAAATCCTTTTGCTGTACCTGCATGGCAAATGATTAGGCGCTCACCTTTTCCCATTGGTACTGAGGAAGTGGAATCAGCAGTATCATCAGTCCAGAAACGAGATAGTGTGTGGTTAGCGTTGAGCCATGTTTCATCCGTGAAAACAATATTTGCCCAATCTTGTATTTTCTTTGCCTCTTAAAAAATCACAACGTGCTATAGCTATATCTGTGCGTTCCATTAATAATTTTCTTTTATTTAACTTTTTATATGAAAAGCCAATTGTGTTCAAAACTTTGACCAAAGAAGATTTTTCACCATGAAATAGACCACTTCTTTTCAAAGAAACAATAAGTTTTCTCAAAGTTGGAATTTCTTTTCTCAAGTAGTAATCATATACATGACGACGAATAGCGTCAGCGTCAAAGTCATCAACAGCTGTCACCTTATGAGCCCGGCGCTTTCTTTTTGGTGTAGATGGTTTGTTTTGCTCCAAGCCGCTCCTGCCGTAGGCATCAGTAGTGATTTTAGTCACAGTTGATAGACTGATCCCCAACGCGGCTGCAACACGGTTTCGGACTTGCGTGATAGGTATAAGAGGTCCGCCATTTTGATTTCCTTGCTCAAAATACTCATGAAGTTTTAACACTAACTGTCTCGATTGTGCTTTCAACACACGTCCTTTCGGCATTTTCACGATCAATTAATATAAGTTTCACAAAAGTTTTTCCGAGGATTAAAGCTACTTAACTCAAGGTGTAACAGATGCGAGAGAACACTCAGCGAACGTAAATGCGTGTGACTATCACGGGCGTTTCGTTGAGAGTGACAGATCACGTCAAAATGGCGGCCGAGCGGAAGGTCTGTTGATGTTGCCAGTTGATGTATAATATATTTTTTATGATTATAATAAATACACACGGATTAACATTTATTTTCAAAAAACTAAGGCAATATTAAATCAAAATGTTGATTTCTATATCTGTTATTAGTTTACGTAGGTTATCATTAATCGAATTACTTAGGTACGTAATTCGATTAATGATAGTAGGTACTATAATCGGAATGGTATCGCATACGAGAATCTTTAGGACATCACTAAATATGTAAATCGTCAATCTGTCAAAAGATGGTTAATATAATGGACAGTGTATATTGAGATTTACATAGATGATACGAATGCGTGGATATAGCTACTCTTCGATCCTGTACAAGATGACTAAATTTAACTAGTTACAAAAAATATTTTGTGAAGAGCTTCTCGGTGTCTGAAAAGTATAGAATATATCCTCCTGTCCTTATCCCACTCTAAGGGGGGTCGGCACAACATGTTATAAACATGCTGTCACATGATGTGGCTGTGACCACCTGCCTGCCGTCAACTTACTTTAATCATATTTTACGACACCCCGGTAAAAAATGAGGTTGGTCTATGAACTGGATACCACACGGTGGATCAACTTATCTTAGTCGCCTTTTACAACACCTCGGTAAGAAATGAGGGTGGTCTATTCTACTCAGCAGCCGAATACCATACAGCGAGTCTACTTACCTTAGTCGTTTTGTACGACACCTCGGTAATAAATGAGGGTGGTCTATTCATTCTACTCAGCCGGATACCACACGGCCATGTGAAAAGTATAGAATAGTGTATTAAATTAGGCTTTAGTTTGCGAAGTTCCATATTAGAACAAGCTTAAACAAAAAGCTTAGAAAAAGCTTTCAACATAATTTCATATTCATATTGTTAACCCTTGAGAATTTCTGTCACCTGGAGCCAATCCTGCCAACATCAGATCATGCTCATCATAAACGTGCATTGTCATCGAAACTGGACCGGTGTATCAAATTTCGGCTCAACCGGACACCGGGAAGTGGGTTAAATTTATCTTGCAAGATTCCACATTCACGCTTTTATTTAACTTGTGTATGTAACACAAGTTAAATAAAAGCTTTAAAAAAAGGTTTTTCTTCTGTATTTTTTTTTAATACGATTAGGTTATTCAATTGCATTCCTAATCTATTATCTATACTAGTATATAAAGCTGAAGAGGTTGTTTGTTTGCTAAATTGTTTGAACGCGCTAATCTCAGGAACTACTGGACCGATTTGAAAAATTCATTCAGTGTAAGATAGTCCATCATTCAGTGTAAGAACGGCAAACTTTAAGTATTCCTTGCGTGCGCTAAGTAAACGGCAAGTTATTCTAAAATCAGATATTTATTACATAATACAATAAAAGTTCTAAATAAAAGTCGTCGACAGCATATGTCTAGCTTTTAAAGTTAACCCATTTTAACCATTTTTATCGCCGGAGCCGCTGGCAATTGCTAGTCAATTTTAATCGCGGATCATAGCAAAATAATTCCTCTTTTTAAAGAATAAAATCTACAAGTATTAGTAATCGGATCGTGTAGCTGTAGATGTCATCATTTTCCTGCCCTTATCCCACTCTAAGTGGGGTCGGCACAACATGTTATAAACATGCTGTCGCATGATTTGGCTGCGTTTTTACGATCAGCCGCCTGCTTGACGTCACCTTATCTCAGACGTATTTTACGACACCTCGGTAAGAAAGAGGTTGGTCTATTCTAATAAACCGGATACCACACGGCGGGTCCACTTACCTTAGTCGCCTTTTACGACACCTCGGTAAGAAATGAGGGTGGTACTATTCTATTCAGCCGGATACCACACGGCGTCGTTTAGTTGTAGGTAGATGTAAAATGTTTAAACAAGTTTATAATAGCATATGATTGACGTTTTATTTAAAAGCAAGGATTTAAAAGACAACCCTCTTTAGTTAGATTATGTTAGAGCAGGTGTTAGGATTTTACATGTCCGACTGTTTGGTTTTAACCCTGAAACTGTCAAGTTTCGACAACTCGGTAAGAAACCGGTTGGTCTATTCTACTACTTACTTACTTAAGTTACACATAAAGCACCTACTTTACTCATATAAATATATATTTCGTTTTATAACGACTCAAATAGATAACAAGAATAAGTCGGTTCTGTCTACTTTTTATCGAGCCATCCACCCGTTTAATGAGTTAATTATGCTAATTCACAATTAAAAGATAAGGCTTTAGAATGATAAAGGATGTCAAAATTTAAATATTCCATTTTTGGCATTGGCTTGTATTACATATACTTGTCTACACCTACGATGTTTTTTTACATATTACCTACACGTTAAAATTTGCATGTTCCCGGTATTTCAACTGTCTGTAAACCATGATATCACGAACGATAATAATAGCCCCATATTTGGATTCAGAATCTATAGGTTATATATATAGCTGAAGAGTTTGTTGAACGCGCTAATCTCAGGAACTACTGGATCAATTAAAAAACTCTTTGAGTGTAAGATAGTCAATTTAGATATCACTACTACATATCATAAAACAAAGTCGCATTCTTTGTCCATATTTCTCTATGTGTGCATAAAACTTTAAAATTACGCAACAGGTTTTGATGCGGTATTTTTTAATAGATAGAGTGATTCCAGAGGAGGGTTTGTACGTATAATAACATTCAATACGGAGTAGAGAAATACTGTAATTTTTGAGGTTTCTGTAAATAATTACATTTTTTTCCGCTTACATTGCAAACGCAGCTAAACCCTACGAGATTTATCAAAATGATGTACTAAATATTTGTACACCTTAAAAAGGTCTACAGAAAATATGTCTATCTCTTATGAATAACCCATAATAAATAGCATTTTTGTCATTTACTTTTTACGAAAGCATAGCATTAATCCTTATCCAATTAAGTACCTTAAATAAATTGTTTATTTAATATAGATCAATATGGCCGTTTACAGCATGTAATTTAAGTGAACATTTTCGGAGATATTACAGATTTAAAATGCCGTGAGGACGCCATGCTTCGCCCTATAACACTTCGACTTTAGCAGCGATGTCGCTCTTTCAAGAGTTTGTTTAAAGACATTCTGTAATTAATTGTTAAAATAAAATACATAGGGAAAATATAAAGGTAAATAAGTAAAAATGTACTATATGAATTTAGATATTCCAAAGATAGCAGGAAATCTTCTTGGTATAGGGAAAGGAAATTGTTTTTCTCCAAATTTAACGCTTGCGGGCCACGGGCAGTAATGAATAAATCAAAACTACTGGATCGATTTAAATCATTTTTTTTACACTGACTGACATGGGATATATATATTATACACGTGCGAAGCAGGGGCAGGCCGCTAGTATACTATATAACATTACGCTAAGACGAATAGGAGAGGAACAGCAATAAAAAAATTGCGCAAACTAAAAAATTTAAAGCATTCCTTGCGTGCGCTAAATAAACGAAAAGTTATTCAAAAAACTTTTATTACAAATAATTTATATGGCAAAACAACCTGTCAAGCTGGTTTATATCATCACTATATAAATAAATATCATTCTAGCATCATTCTCCTGTTCTTATCACACTGTAAGTGTGGTCGACAGAACATGTTTTTCTCTCCCATTCTCTTCTATCTTTCGTCTACTCTGGCGTACCTACTTTTATATTCACACTTCACACAATCCTACCATCTCTTTATAGGCCTCTTAATCGCATATCACATTCATATTGTTAAATTTGAATGTGGATGGATAGATGGATAATTATGTAAAATATCTGAATTACCGAGACTGGCTCGTTAATTATTTACAAAATAAAAAAAATACTTAAAAAAAAGAAAAAAAAATTATGGTAGGCGCAGCTAGGTATTTTCATTTCTCGCGACCACCCGTTCCCCGAATAAGCTACGCTGAGTTAATGGCAATAATTCAATTCAATATAAATTTTAGTATTTTTTAATGCCCAAAAACAGGGATAAAATGATTTTTTTAAATAAAACCTAGCTAGATCGATATTTCTCCCCCAAAACCCACTACATGCTGAATTTCAGAAAAATCCTTAGAGCCGTTTCCAAGATTCCGAAAAAATGTATATACATACAAGATTAACTCATTTAAATATAAAAGATTAAAAACGGGCAGGAACCTAGAATTTGCATTTACAACATACAAACCACTTCGCCACTGAGTTGTTTGTACACACCTAAAAAAACAATAGATTTGTCACTTGTCCCAGTTTTTGTGGAAAGTGTAAAATCGTTCCTCCAGATTAGCTCCCTACAAAAACCTCCTTATTAGAGGGATTCCCTGTGATCCCGTCCTGCGATAGACGGGACAGACGGGACGTATGTACGCGATTAATAATTTTAAGGACGCCGAAAACTGTCCGTTGAAACAACTTTTTGCCGACGTTTTTGCTAACGGAGGGGTCTCAAGGAAATTAGTTGCGAGTCACATTTTTGCGGTTGTAATATTTCTAGAAAGATTACTCTGTTTATAAATAGGCTTTACTTTGCAGTATCCTACATATTACAATAATGATATTAAGTTTTTGATTCCCAAGCAGTGAGACCCTGTAATTCTTTAAGGGGCTCACAGGTTCAAACCCCCAAGCAAGCACCAATGAGATTTTTTTTTAAATTTATCCGGTAATGTTTGTAACCAAACAATCCGCATTGGATCAGCATAGTGGGTCTAACCTCCAACCCCTTCTGTAAAAAAGAGAGCTGGGACCTACCTATGTCCAGCAGTGTAGTTTAAAATAACTGTTAAAAGGTGTCTGTTACAGAAAGCCTACTTACTATACAATTGAGGATTACATAAATGATAAGAACGCGTGGATTTAGTTACTCTTCGATCTTTGTTATTCCTTCCACGATAAGTAACGCTGTATACTCTAACCACCACAATGCACTAGTACTGCACACATACACTAAGACAATCTCAAGAAAAGTTTCACAATGTAACTAAAGCATCAGAAGATAGGCTCCAAAAACGTGAAACAAATTTCCAATTGAACCAATTGCAAATCTACTTCACCTTTTCTGGTCTAACTACCTCTTTCACAACAAAGCCGAACCGTCTAGCTGTTCATAATACTTTACAGTCGCATGACGTGGTAATCTAGGCGGGTAACTTAGATTTGAGGAGAGATTGGTTCCCGTACATGTGTGCGAGGGTCAAGGGATTAATGTCCTTATTAAAAGGGTCGTCTCTTATGACAGGCCTTACTGACCCTTGGAATTACGAAAAATTTGACATTGTTTAAGTCTCCTACACATTATGGAAAGTACTTGGATGACCGACCGATATATTTATTCTAAATTTTAAAAAATTCTATTGACAAAAAAAGCCGAGTGATATGTGGTAATCGATCCCAGGTTTAATAATTTTTTGGTCCGCCTGTTACCCATTAAGCTATCACAGCTTTGCATCTGACGGCTCAAATCCATTTGCCTTCCTTTCTACGTTTTATATATTTTTTTTCGGAATCTCGGAAATGGCTTAAACGATTTTCTTAAAATTCAGCATGTAGGGGGTTTTGGATGAGAAAACTTGATCTAGCCAGGTTTTATTTAAAAAAAATATTGTTTTATCCCTGTTTTATGACACTAAAAAAATCTTAAAAATATTTTTTTCAGTTTTCCTTTTTTTAATTTTTATGTTTATATATCTTTTAAAAATATTTACTTAAATATTAAAGATGTATTGCAGAAAATACTTTATTTTTGGAAATATTGATTTCCTTTTGACCTTAATGGCTTTTAAAGAGTCATTGGGTGACAAAGGAGAGTACAAACATTGTCAAATTACGATATGTTTAACTTAATCCAAGAATCGCATAAAGTGTATTATTTGTCAATTTGTTTTATTTGACGGTGTTTTTGTAGGATTTTTTCCCGACACGTTCTTTTGGAGGTTTTTACATGCTTTTTTTTCCATCATATCAATTAACTGCTTCACTTTGTAATCATAAATCTTTCAGGCCATTAGTTTTACTAATCTTTTTAACGCTTTTTGCACTTACGTTGCATCGTTTGTTTTCATTCTTATAATATTTTTTACAAAAATTGTTGATCTATACTTATTATATAACAAAGTCCTTAAAAGCTGTCGGTCTGTATGTGATCTATTTTCTCCAAATCTACTGAATCGATTTTTGTACGGTTTTTAATAAAAGGTAGTGCCATTCTTTCAGAAGATTAAGATTAATAGTGTTTTACGGTTTTATAAAAATCGGGTTGAAGAAATTGCGCAATTGTAAATAAACTCGCTTCTTGTTAACTTTAGTTGCGCGCGCCGCGTAAACTAACTGTGATACACTAAAATTATATAGTAGAGAATTGTAGATCTACAAAAATAGTACAATCAAATCCGGGAGAGCATGTCTCTATCTCTTATAGTTAACTCACAATAGTTGTTATCAAAATTTCAGGTTAGTACACTAATTTCCACGCGAGCGAAGCCCCAAGCACATCTAGTCTTCTTATATATAAAAATGAATGTTTGTCTGTATGTCCCTTATAGATTCCAAACTAGCTGGACTGATTTTCATAAAATTTTCAGAATGAATCTTTAGAATGAACCCGCGGATGTTCCTTTAAAGTTTACTGTCAATCGGAGCATTTTTTTTTTGCGTTTTATCTTTAGGGGAATTCGACATCAGACTCAGTCAAAATAACACGTTGTCGGATAGCTATTTTCTTATAAATATAGTATTAAAAAATATACATAAAAATGTAATAAATAAATTTAATATGGATCAATGGCGTTCACAAATTAAGCCAAATATTTTTCTAAAATTTATATTACTTAAAATTTATACTGCAGTAGAGTTGACGATCTCAAAGCACGTGTTTACTAACGTCTAATTAAAAATGTTCTTTATTAAAGACTTTTAATAAAGAACATTTTTAATTAGAAAAAAAATTGAGAGAGACTGACAGACTTTCGCATGTAATTTATTAGTATATATTGTAATAAGATAAAATTGTATACACAATAGAAGCGGAAGACATTCAATATACCAATTTAACACAGATTCCTTAGCGGTGAATCAATCCTTCACGAAGTCCTATTAAAAGTCAGCCACCACCTCGAATTTACAGCCTCATGCCATTAAATAGTGCTCCAAACTTTAATTATCTTCAGGCTGTGACCAATCGCGGTCGTGTTTACGTGTTCTGACAAGTCATGCAACTTGCTACCGTATCCTATAGCTAGAGAACGCGATAGCTACACCAACATCCCTATCACTCACAAGATATACATCTCTATGTATATCTCACTAGAGTCTATTATCGTATAAATTTGATTCAGCGTAAAGAGAATTTTATGTATCAATCTCGTAATAGATACTGACGTTTAACGTAATTTGAACTCTATTTGTTTGTATTAAGATTGATATCAGGGTGGGTTTGTTCTCGATTAGGGCTGCCACACATACTTATAGTAAAGTTTTAAGTTATCACTCATTCATTTATTTACAAATTTCATCACATTTTTAAATATTTCCTAAAACATACAAAAAATTAGATTAGAGAGTGGAAAAAGTATCTTATCTCCTGGCGGCTACAATTACACAGTATGGAAGTGATTTAAATTATTATTGTACTCTATACTTAATACCGATGAAAGTAAAAGAAAATATTTAATTTTGCATTATTTGCTTTTTTTAAAATTAAGTAACAAGTTTCGTCGAAGTTATCGATAGGTGCTAAATCAATGTCGCCACTTGCCAATACTAAAATATATGAATAAAAATACGTTGTATATTATTTTGATACGGACTTTTTTTACCTATAATCTTTTTGTTTTAGATTCGGTATTGTTGTCGCCATTGACTTCCGCTTTGTATTTTATAGCAACACAGTCATGAAACAAGGGTATCGCGCACTTTTTGATTAAAATGGTACCAACACTGTGACGTGTTGTTTCCGGTTGAGTCTTCCTATTGATAAAACGTTTCAGTGATATTCAGTCTTTGTTCGTCATTCAAGAGAAGTGCATCTCGGAACGGGAATTGTGGTATTCCTATTATATCGTGTTATTGTATATAGTGTGCGTTAACAGTATATACGTCTTTTTAAGGAATGTCCACACCACACGATCTTGTGTCCTTGAATCCAGCGGCTCCCCGCGACCTTTTTCATATCGTCAGGTCACACCTCAGGGTCTACCAACACTGTGTTTTACGGTGCGGGGTCGCCATTCTAACACTGGAGTATCGGTGACTTTGGTTCTACGGAGATCCGTAATCTGATTCTATCTTGTAAATATACTGCAAGCATAGCTCGCTCAATCGCCCGCTATAACATTACAAGCTCACAATTGGGACAATTGGCCCTAGTTGACACTCCATCTGCTCCTTAGGACGTGGACCTTCGTCCTTTTACCTCCAAATTCATTTGCATGGACTTTCGCGTGATCTGTTGATAATAGATGGCGCTTTTCAATGTTATCCTATCCTTGTGGAATTAACAGAATTTCTATAGCCTATATGGTACCCCGGTGTATAAGGAATAATTGTGCCAGATTTCATCGATATTGGTTGAACGGATTCGCTGTCAAAGAGTAACAAACTTTCATCCACGCTTAAATCCACACAAACAACATTCGCATTTATAATATTAGAAGGATTTGCAAATAAAAGTTGGCAACCCTATTCTCGATATAGGAGTTCGGGAGTGACTTCAATAGAATCCGGAGCTGTAGAGAACGTGGCCCACAGTTTCATTGTTGGACAATGAATACAGTCTTCGTAGGATGACGCGACGTTTCGGTTTAGAAACTAATTTGGGATATCACAATGAGTCTCGATGCGATACCGCGGCGTTTTGAGTGTGAAGACTGCCGGCATTTGAAGGCACGGTCTATGTCTAAGTTAGTTTATATATAACACTAGCTCTAAGCAGCTTAGCCCGCGCGTGTCATAATTTTTTTCAAGGAGGTTGGTCTATTCTACTAAACCGGATACCACACGGTGGGTCAACTTACCTTAGTCACCTTTTACGACACCTCGGTAAGAAATGAGGTTGGTCTATTCTACTCAGCCGGATACCACACGGCGGGTCGTCTTACCTTAGTCGCCTTTTACGACACCTCGGTAAGAAATGAGGGTGGTACTATTCTATTCAGCCGGATACCACACGGCGGTAACTCACGATAACGATATTAAGTTATATGAGACACTGATTTCCACACAGGCGAAGTTGCTAGTAAGGTGATGAAACAACAACGTAAACAGCATAATATAATAATAAGCTTCAATACCATATGTAAATATTTGAGGAATTGTTTTTTCATTATCGCTATTTGACGTAATTACTCAGATTGTCCAGTAGATTAAGTTTGAGGAAGCCCGCTGGCCAAGATGCGTGAAAAAAGCCGTGAAGGTGGCATCCTGCCTTTATTGCCGTAGTCTTGAGCAAATAAAAAAATACGATGTTTCGCTTAAACCGAGAGCAATTTGTTCCGGCTACCTGCGGATGTCGTTCAAGGGCACAACTTACTTTCGGATGCAGCCGTTGGATGATTTTTGTAGATTAAACGGATAAAATTTGCGATTCTCATCGTTAATTTATTTAGAGATTAAATTATTTTAAAATTGAGCTTGGGCCTAGAGACTAAGGGAAGACTATTTCTAGAAGAAACTTATGAACATAGAGAACAAAACTATACTAAACTCAAAAATTAAATGTACTTTTGATATTTGATTTATGATATTTGAAAATTCAATCCACTCGGTAAAACTGAAACGGAGCTCTCTTATTTGCTAGTTCTACTTAAATAATATAAAGACTAGTTAACTTATGTAATATAATCGCTGATACACATAAAACTAATGTCATATTATTTCCTTCTTTCCAGGTGTTCGGCTCCAAAGCAGATCTCCAGCTGCACACACAAATCCACCTACGCGAAGCCAAACCTTACAGATGCACCCAGTGTCCGAAGGCGTTTGCCAACTCGTCATACCTGGCGCAGCACTCCCGCATCCATCTTGGCATCAAACCTTACCGCTGCGAGATCTGCCAGCGGAAATTCACCCAACTGTCGCACCTCCAGCAGCACATCCGCACCCACACCGGTGACAAGCCGTACCGATGCACCCAGATCGGATGCACCAAGGCGTTCTCCCAACTCTCGAACCTCCAAAGTCATAGCCGCTGCCACCAAACCGACAAACCTTTCAAATGCAACTCCTGTTACAAGTGTTTCACGCACGAGAAGGACCTACTCGAACACATTCCTAAGCACAAAGAATCGAAGCACCTGAAGACGCATATCTGTCAATACTGCGGGAAGAGTTACACCCAAGAGACGTACTTAAGTAAACATATGAACAAACACGCTGAGAGAGCTGACAAACGACCGCCGATATCTGCTTTGGGACTGAGCGGGCTCAACAGGTCCCTAGCAGCGGCTGCTCCGACGGCGGCGCCCTTCGCCGACCATCCATATTGGCCCAAAGTCAGCCCGGACTCCGCAGCTCACATGTCCGACGACGGAGGATACCACCAGCACCGAGAGAGCGATGACCATCACGAGCAACAACTCCAGCAACAGCGGGCTTTGTTTGCTCAACACGAAAGTCAAGAAGACCGCATCCAGCCTCCTGTTTCCTCCGCCGCGAATTCTGCCTTCACGCCCATAAATTCTATGGCGCCACATTTGAACGGTCTCTCTCACCATAGCGCGCTTCCAACGAGACCTTATCTCTACGACCCGTTACATTTCCAGCAAGGGAAGCAACAGCCCAATTCGTTTCCTAACCAACTGATATCGCTTCACCAAATTCGGAATTACGCTCACCAGCCGTCGGCGCTACTGCCCGCGGAACACATCTTACCCCACTCTCTATCTCACAAAGACAAGCAGTAACTTCCTTGCCGTTTCCTGTAGGTGCACTTACTTTAGAACTTATGATGGTATTATTAGTCTTTAAAAAAAATAACGAAAATTATTAAAATGTTTAGAATCTCGTTCTCCAAGACAGTGGTATTATGTATGAAATACGAAATTCGTTTGTCATTAGTGATGCTATTCACGTTTTTAGACTTATATCGATATTCTGTATAAAAATTCCGAATTTTGTGAGTAGATATGTAACAAATATATTGGGTATGAAATGTGATTTCAGATATTGTGTATAAATTGGGAATTGCCTATTGATTAGTTTCCGTTAAAGCGAAGTTATTGCTCATAGCTGACTATATTGAATATTGATATCATTTTTATATTAAGTTATTGACTAAAAACTTTTGATCATAATTTTACGTTAAAAATCTGCTGACTTTAAGGAAACTAATCTTTAAAATGGAATGTGAACCAATTAATCAGACAGTTGCTCTGAAAAATTGTATAAAATATTAGACTACAAACGCATAATAAAAAAGACTTTACAGGCAATTAATTTTAGGCATAATACTCCTATGAATTTTTTTTGTGTAATTAATCTTTGAAACTAATAAATGTTATTTTAAATATAAAAGATATATAAAAACGCATTTGACAAAAAATAAGTTTAACGTACCAACCATAGAAACTATATTATTGTTTAAAACATGAATGCAGTATATAATATGTTGATTGATATATTTTATTAAAAACAGAGTTCCTGATTGATTGACGAGTTACAATATCGATAGTATATAAAATGGCTCTTGAAATCACAAAAAAAAAATATTTATCTTTATCTGTTGCATTTTTATGGTATACGTTAAGAAGTACATGACAGATCTCTTAAACCATCACATTTGCACTCAGTTCCTACTTAGATCGATTAAATTCTCATTTAGCTTTACTTTTCATTATCCATTACATAACATTACATTATATTTTATCATTAACGGATTAGAAAATGTGGTCTTCCTTCAGATTCGTACATTACCGTTTATTTATTCTTCAATCACTTATATTTTAAATCCTATTGGATTAAATGTAAATTAGGGTACTTTTAATAAATGTTTTTGGTGTTGATATCAGAGGTTGTGATTTCATAATTTTTTGGCAGCTACTTAAATTAATTTATTTAAGACAAAATAAATTAATTTTATTTCGACAAATCTATTTTATTACAATTAACTATAATATGATTCAACTACATTGAGTGATTGTTAATTTTTTTCTGTTTAGTTCAATGTTATTGTTAAAGACAATCTTGAAGGCTGAATGCATTTTCTATTTGCATTTGTACGATACGTGGTTATGTATGTAAAATTATCGACGGGTGGCCAAAATCACTTCTCATCCATCGATATCGATGAAAGCGCACTTTTGTAAATATTTTGTAAATAATACACATTTTTTGAGAAACCTTGAAAATTTATTGAAAATATTTTGTTTTTCTTTTAAGTCTAAAATGCTTATGCTCAATTATATTAGTCGTAAGATGTCGTTTGGTATTGGATACACCGCGTAAATATCAATATTAATAAATGAATTTCCGTTGTACCTAACAGTTGATATTTCGTTGGTATTAAACATTAAAGAAACATTTAAAATTTATTGATGATATATGTGTCAATTAATACACAAATAATTCTGAAAATGTATATAACCGATAAATCACTAAATGTTTTGAAATGTTCGACTTTAATTTCGACCGACGATTATTTCGTTATCTATTTTTATCGATAATTAGAGAATTGATTACAGACATCACTCGAACTTTTTGAATAAGTTCTTTTAGCAATATAATTGCAATTGAAATTGCGATACTTTATTTTACTGTCTCAACAAACAATGTTCTTCCATTTTCTATAAACAAATACAATTCTTATAATTCCAAATGACCTAAATTAGAATAATTTTCAAGTATACGAACAGAAAGGTTGAGTTTTCGAAAGCATTATAATTAGTATTTAAAGAAAATTGTGATAGGAGTCGCGGGGTGGGGAAGAGGTGTATTTTTCGAAAATCTTTCGTCTAAATTGATTTTCTATTGATCTTTTTATTAGGTTTACGAATTTAGGTTGTGGTTATTTGTGATTAGGACGTGGTCCCGTGTTTGCCGTCTGTCCGTACGTCACAAAATTAGCCAAATGCTAATGTTAAGTTCTTGTACAAATTGTTTTTTATTGTACCGGCAATATAATCTCTTCCGAATTGTTATTATGCTTTTGCTGGAAACGACATTGAGCAATGAATTTATCCAAAATTTTTAAATCTTCGGTTGTAAGGGATGAAGGGCGCCAATATCTCTCTATTGTAAGTAGACATGTGATATTGTAATGATTTTTTTTTAAGTTAAGTGTAAACTTATTATGATTAAATACATATTTTTGTAAGTAATTTCGTTTTATGATAGTTTCGCTTTGTCTATCGTTCCCGTGTTAAGATTTTAGATCAAAGTGAACGGAATCTTTTTTGTTACTTAAAATTGATTAAAAATTAATTACAACTATGCCGAGATCTATATTAATTTTATTTATACCCTCAAATTCACCTATCCCACTTCTTTAGGTCACACGACTCAGTAGAATTGATACGTTGTGCCTTTACAGTATTAGCAGATAGTTGAGAGTTTCTTTTCTATATGGTAGACCTCCTCTCCGTTTTTGGAGATAATTAGAGCTAAGACCTACCACGCTGCTCCAATGCGGATTGTTAGGTTACACATATCTCCAGAATTCTCTAGAGATATGCAGGTTTCCTCACGATGTTATCTTTCATCAAAAAGCGTGTGATACATTGCAATTATTAATAAGACAAATAAGCTTTAATAGAAAAACTCATTGGTTACCCGAGGTTCTGTCAAGGCGGAATCAAAATGGAAAAGGATTTTGAAATTAAAGAAAATAGTTTTGAACTTTTTCCTTTTTATTTAGTAAACAGTCGCAAATTATTAAATAGGTACTTAAAATAAGGTATTTACAAATAAACAGGGTCATACCTACGTAGGTAAAATTCATACAGCACAAAACCATCCAAAATTAGAAAGCAAAATACAGTATACATAAATACAAGACGTAGGTTGTAGGAAACGAGTTGGAGCAAAGACAGATTTTTCAAATTATGGTTAGTAATATTAAAAACGGACAGAAAAAAAATCTATTGTCTATGCTTCAACTTCAAGTGAAATATTAGGTATTTATTCCATACAAATTTATAGTTTATCACCTGGAGTCACTGAAGTTAAATGGTTTCTAATTTAAAAAAAAAAGTTAAAATTTGTCATCCAGTTAGATTACTCACTACAGTTAGATTTACAACGAACAAACTAATTAATTAGATATTAAGAATATTTTATATTGATAGCTTTTGTCCTTGAATCCTGATTAAATATGGCATAACGCCTATGTGAATATCTAAAAAGGCTTGCAAATGACATTTGTTTACTTTAAACTGTAAAAAATTACAAGATACAAATTTAATGGCTTCATATAACAAAATTATCGAGAACGTTTAACAGGTTTAAATTAAAATTTGTATGGAATAAGTTACCCTATTTTACTCGCAAACCAAAAATAATGATCGAATTTTCGTATTCTTCAAATACATTTTTTAAATCAAAGATGCAGAAGAATAACAGACGCAGAAACTTTAATTCGTTCAAAATTTTATGGCTTACAAATTACGTCTCGCTAACTTAATCAATAATGGGGAATATTTCAAATAATATTTTATATGTGTTGTCATTTAGTCGCCCTAAATACTAAACGAGAAACATATAAAATCAAAACACACTGTTACGATACGACTAGACAAATATGGTAAATTTTATCAAAATGCTACCATCAACGACAATATTGATGCCATAGTAGAATAATAAATAGATGATGACAAAATAATTAAAAACATGAAACACTATTTGATTTTGGATTACGAAAAGATAATAAAGAAAATTGAAATTACCAAACTTAAAAAGACATTTTAATCAGAGAATCGAGTAACAACAGTATCTTTATAACAAAATGGTTATATAACGTTAAATAGTTCTCTAAACTGATAAATTGACTTTGGATTAAATAACTTTAAATCCTGGAATTTCAATCAAACTTATGATGGCAAATTTTATGATAAACATATTGATCATACCAGGAACTTAAGGCAAATTTCTTAAAAGAAGCTATTTAGCACATTTAATATAATAAATAACTAATTTACCAAACAAAATCCAAGACAAGAATGAACCCAAAATATTTATGTGCATATGCAAATAATTGAGATTGAATTTCCGTTGCCAAAATTATATGACGCACTCGAAAGTACTTAGATAAATTATTATTTCAGATAAAGCTGAGATCAAATTGGGAATATTCAGCAATCAAAAAAACCTTTTCGAAATCCTAAAACAAATGTCGAAAGCAGCGTATGTAGATATGGGTAATTTAATCTGTCATGTGATTTTATAAAAATTAAATAAAATCTTTATAGAAGTAACACGCAATTATGTTTATTTATCTATCCAATACTGCGATTTTTATTTTAAGACCAAAAAATTATAAAGATTTAGATCTAAATGCTCCAAAGTAATAAGCTATTATATGTCTTTAATTATTCATAATTTAGATAAAAATAACATTTAGCAGATAGCATCAGAAAATAAAGTGAAATTAACAATTAATTGAACGTAAATGCTTCTGTGGAGAAAACTTAGTCTTTTAAAAATACTTAATACATTTACTGATAATTGTATCTTTGTAATTTAAATATTTAACGATTTGATTAACTCCAGAGTAAATAGTTTTATCATAAACCTAACAGCACATAAATTGTTAAATTAAAACGATAAAACAAACAGTAATGAAATGTCTGACAATTTTCAATGATTTGTCTTTTGGTCTCAAATTAAAAATCGGAGCATACATACGTTAGATTATAAAGATTCATCTAGACCTCAACCTTGTAAGGAGAGCCGGGGATGTGGTCGTCCCCCCACTTGACGATGACGATATACTCTCCCCTGTCCCTCACCACGTACCAGCACTCATAGTTGTTCTTGCCTTTGTGTTTAAGTTGAACTTCATCGCATGGTCCTTTGGGACCATAAATGCCCACGTATAGGATGTTATTACCTGTTAAATAAGTCATTTATAACTATATTTTCAACAAATCAAAATAAAGGGAAAACAGTGAGTGTGTGTGAGTGATTTTACTTATACTGTAATTATATAATATGATTTGCTTTTTTATTCTCATGGTATTATTAAGAATCATATATTAACATTTGGCAAAATATTTTTCGCTGGCCGATTGCCTAATGTTCATCTCTTTAGGATTAGTTTCGACCTAATTAATCTTAAGGATTTCCGTGGAAATTGACTTTCAATTTACTTTAATCGTCTTTTACGACACCTTGGTAAGAAATTAAATTTTAATCGACTCAGCTCAATTCCACTCGACAAAGGAATGAAAATCATGACCAAATAAGTTTTAAATATGTATGTAAATGGATATTTGACTAGAGGGAGGCTGAAAAAGTGATGGATAAGTATGAAGTATGATATTAATACAAAAGGGATAGCGGCAGAGTTGACGAATCGTATGAGAGAATGGAACGGAAACTATGTTATGTCGATCCCACTTAGAGTGGGATAAGGGTAGGTGATCATGATGATATCTAAGATAACGAAGTATATGTCTATATTGTTATTACTAAAGTATTAACAAAATAGACATGCTTAACCTATATAAATATAGGTTAAGTACGTATGATGATGAAGATGTAAAAATTAACATTTCTCACCGGCATCGCCAGCGTGCACAGTAAACTGATTGTGTTTGTTCAAATACGCCTTCTTCAAGCCCATTCCCTTACTGGAGACCTTGGAAGCATCTGATTTGAAGTGAGGCAGCACTGGACCCTGCTTCTGAGCTGCCTTGGACACCTTTTGCACAGTCTCCACTGTTACAGAGGAAGTTTCTTGAGCTCCAACTTCAGCTAGATTTGGACCTAGAAATAAACAGAATTGGATATACTACCGAAGAAATATATGGTAAATTTAAATTAAGTATAAAATATGAGACATTTTCACAAAACCAGAGACGAAAATGAAACAGTGCCAAATTACCAGCGGCTTCGATCTTGAAAGGTGATCCAACGATGTGACCACCATTATACTTGACGCTCATATAGTAGAAGCCGGGGGCGAGAGGCGTATAGCGAACCTAAAACATGAGAAATAAGGTAAAATACTTAAAGGTAAAATATTTCTTACCGATGTGTCGTAAAAGGCTACTAAGGTAAGTTGACCCACCGTGTGGTATCCAGTTTAGTAGAATAGACCACCCTCTTTCTTACCGAGATGTCGTAAAATTCGACTAAGGTAAGTTGACGTCAGGCAGGCGGTCGGTCGTGAAAACGCAGCCAAATCATGTGACAGCATGTTTATAACATGCTATGCAGACCCCAGTTAGAGTGGGATAAGGGCAGGAGGATGATGACTTTAAGGTAAAATATCAATTAAAAAACATTTTAACAGGATATGCGAAGTAGATACTCCTACTTACGAAGTAACAAAATCATATTCATACTTTTGCTCTTTGCCACCCGGTAATAAAGTGAGCATTCCAGCGGCTCATTTCAATTAACTTAGGTAAGTCAATAGATTCTGCAATCTTTCCCTTCTGTACACATTAAATTAAAAGGTCTATTCTGGCATTGGTACTAGAGTCTACTCATAAGAAAATTTGGAATGAAGTAGTGTCAGAAGAAAGCCATATTGGATTAATAGGATTGTAACCTCACCTTGTATCCTTCCTCCACTTCAGTGCAGTCCATGGCCACCCTCGATGGACCGTCCATGGTGACGGCCAGAATGCCAGCACCAGCGTTGCAAGTGTCGATGATCAGATCCGTTTTAACACCTGTTATGAAAAAACAAATCAGATATAATGCCCCACAATTCTTACACCTTCTTGTTGTCTTCAATAACTTCCACCCAACATGTTGCTGCTATATGTATTGGAAAGTTAGATATGTCCCAGATTTTTTTGGCACTCTCCATCACACTTCACCATAAAAAGTATGGTCACTTTTAAATTAAACGCAATAAATTAGAGAAAATACATAGAAAGATTTCAACTCACCAGTCTTAACTGCTCCCAATCCTGGACCGTGGGCGTGGACTGCGGCAGGGTCTGCGTCGTCTTTGCCCACCTGAGTATCAATTACAGGAACATTATTTCATACAATGTGAGGCGCAACATGCTTTGATACATTATCTTCGTCCCATACCAAGGAAACGGCGTCAAGAAATGGAGCTGCGGCGGTAATCTAGTGCATCTCATATTGAGAGTTACGTACTTGTATTTGCAGTTGAGACCCTAGGGATAATGATTTTTTATTTGTGTGAGAAATTTTAATAGATATATTATATGTATTGCAAAATTGCAATTAAAATTAAGTTGTAAAAAAATGAAATTACTTTTTTTAAAGAAGTACAATAGAAATAATACAAAGAAACAATAGCATAAAAAACGACTTAATAAAATCTACAAGTTTCTGATTTTATTTCAACCGGCAAATATGGAGTCAAAATTCTTTTGTAAATTGGTTTTTATACTTTACCGCCTTGCCAATCCGCTAGAGCAATATAGATAAAATTTGGAACAATAGATGGTTAGGGCTATGGCATATGTGATAAAAAAACTACAGAGAAAGAAACAGAACCGAATGAGGATCTGCAATAACCATAGACCCAGTATCCTCTCGCTACCTAAAAACCAGATAGCAGCACTTATTTGGCACATGGAACGTTAGAGTTCTAGTCGAACACGTCTAGTTGAGACTTCTGGCAAAAGAATTGGCCAATTGAACTGAAATGAGAACTGGAACTTGTTCGATCCAGTGCATTGTAGCACTGTACGATTTGGTCATTTGTAGGGTGCTCGAAACTAATGTTTTCGATGCCATTCGCGTAGCTTGGGATCGTCGCAGATGGAAAATGTCATTGTTCAATCAAAGATTCCGTGACTGATCACGATCACCAGTATTAGGATAATCGACTAGAGGAGGTATACTAAAGGCAAAGCGAGTGAAGTCGCTGGTACAACTAGTTTAATATATAAGTACCTTAATCCTAAGCGGTGATGCGGGTATATGGACGCCGTTGAATTTCACGTTAATGTTGTGGACACCGTTCTCCCTCGGCATGAACCTGATGCTGTACTGGTCCCCGTCGATGTTCTGGATAAAGCAATCGTCGGTCTTTCCAGACGGTGAGATGACCTAAAAAAAAACAAAATTCTAATCCAATTATTCATTATTTAATTAGAATGTTCTTTATGGTAAAGTTTGTGTCGCACATAAGCCATTAGGAGCAAAAGGATACAGTCAGTTGAAAAAAGTACCCCGAAAACGCATAACAAATCTCAAATTTTACTTTAGCATAACATTTTATAGAAATCTCAAATTCCTGCCTAAACTTAGGCTAGAATTTTGTAATACCAACTTTGGCAAGAATAGGTCGAATAGTCAAAGTAAAGTTATTATCCCACTGCTGGGTATAGACCTCATCTCTTCATTGGAGAGAAGGGTTGGAGCTAAGACCTACCACGCTGCTCCAATGCGGATTGGTAGGTTACACATATCTCCAGAATTCTCTAGAGATATACATTTTTATATACGTTTTCCTTTACCGAAAAACGTATGATAAATTGGAATTATCGATTAGACACATAAGTTTTAACCATTGATGTTTGCCCGGGGTTTGAACATATGACTCTCTCGAAAGAGTCATATGTTCAAACCTCTAATAAGCTGTGCCGTCACAGCTTATTCAAAAAGTAAATAATAACAATATAATTAATGTTTACATCTTGAAATAAAGGAAAAAAATAAATGTTCTTGCAACATTCCACCCCACACAATACAAGTGTTGCCATATTAATTTTTATAACGCATCGCGAAACTTTGCCCCGTATTCATCGCAAGTTATAAAATATTAAACGGGCCCTGATTTATGTGGGGGCGGTCACGTGCGGTCAGTATGTTTTATTACATTTTTTTTGTACACCGAAATAGCGACAGACAGCGTGCGAAATACTTATACTTGTAAAGCCGTCTACAGACTATGTGTAACGGAAATAATGGGATTATCTTTCGACTAACAGCAGTCAAAATCAGTCAAAATAACAACTAAACCATTGAAATAATGACGCGATCGACAGGCAAGTACTGTCAAACAAATTAAAATTTTCAAATCAACTATATAAACCGAATCGGCTCTTATATATTTAGAAATATAAAAATGATTGTGGATTGGATAATTAGGTTAAATTCAAATAATCTTTGATTGAAATAATTTTTGAAATAAGTTTTTGCAATTTTGAATCTTAATGCGACAATTAAAATTCAAAGTGACAACGTGCGAAATAATTAAACTACCATAAAATACGTGAATCCGTCACGAATATTTGAAACAGAAACAATAGGATTATTTTCTAATAGCCTTTGCATATTTATTTTCTTCTTCTTCCACCGATGGACATCCACTGCTGGACATAGATCTCTTCATGGGATCTCCAGAACACACGATCTTGTGCCGCTTGGACCCAGCGGATCCCCACGACCCTTTTGAGGTCGTCAGTCCATCTCGTGGGGGGTCTTCCGACGCTGCGTTTTCCGGTGCGGGGTCGCCATTCCAACACCTTGAGACCGTAATGTCTATCGGTTCTCCGCACTATGTGCCGCTTATCGCCACTTCAGCTTCGCGACACCCTGATCTATGTCGGTGACTCCGGTTCTTCTACGGATCTCCTAATTTCTGATTTGGTCACGTAGAGAAACTCCGAGCATTGCTCGCTCCATCGCCCGCTGAGCGACTCTGAGCCTTCTTATGAGGCCCATGTATCTATCAATCTAATTTCGGGGACGCCTGTCGATGCAGGGCGGGTGATCAGCTCCTATTCCGGACTATTGCACCCATTTCCACATGTTGGGACAAGGGTTTCACTGCTGTCCCTATGAGGCCCATAGTCAAAGACCGAATCCGGTTCTATTATATTACAAAAGTAATCTATAATGTTACATGAAGATTATTCATATGTAGGTATTATAATCAAATCAACACGGCAAGAGACGAAAAGATTTTTTTTAATTTATTTATTATTATAGTCTCTTAACTTGTTATAATTACATAGATTAAACGCTATCTACATAACTTGGCGATTTTATCATGGAATCTACTAATGATACTTTGGTTTCTCTTTGAAATTGTCTTTTTCTTCGAATTGACTATATGCTGTTAGCCCTAACGGCTTTTACAGCGTCACCGGGCGGGATGGGCGAGCCCAGAAGCATCGTCGAACTTGTGAAATGCGGAGAGTAGAGCGCAGAAGCTCTACTAGCTATGGGGAACGTCGTCTTAGGGTGCCTCCTGTGAGGCCGGACCACGGCTTAGGGCGACGTGTAGTGGAGGGCTGATGGAATGACTTTGATTAGTCAATACGACGACGGAAGGGTAGCAAGAAGCCACGACCAACCGATGTCAGAAACCTGGGGCCTCATCTTCGCCGGTGAAGACGCTGTGTGTGTGTATTGCGTGTTTCTGTGTTTGCGATCGTTGAGATTATCTTGGTGAATGTGGTAAATACTAGTGCGTAACTTACTTGACTCTATCAAAGCAAAGCATATTTTTCTTAAATCTCGGTTTCTAGCAAAATATTTTACCAATACTGAACTTTGAATATTTTTACGGAGTTATACGTTCAGCAATGTTTTTTCTTTGTTATATTTGATCGGTTTTATGCTAACAGCGATTGACCATAAATCTTTGATGTGGCGGCAACGGTTATCGTGTTCACACGATAAATCAAAATGACCCTTCATTTGGGAACATATTGTCTGCACGAGGGACATGCGGAAGTATACACAAGAAGAACATCTTGAATAGAAAAGATTTGCATTGGTTTTATTTGATATGGGATTAAGTGGATAATTGTAAATTTGGTCTGCCAATTCAGATCAGTGAATAAATATACAAATAAATATATGGGACACTTATACACACGGTCGCCCGTTCCCTTAATAACTTAATACTTGTCTCATAGGTGACAGACAACTGGTGAATATATACATATATAATTTTTAAATACATATATATAAATATACACCCAGGCTCGAAGGGCCAACACCCAACAAATTCTTTTTTTTTATAGAAAATGTTGGCTCTCGGCGGGAATCGAACCCGTGATCTGCGGCGCCGAAGGCGGGATCACTACCCAATGCGCCAACAGGCCAGTCAAAAATGATGATGTAAACAACGATTTTGAATAGTTTAGTTTACTTTGCGAAACGAGCTTTTTTGTTGCTTTTGTTTACTTAATAACTAAGCACCTGGGTGACCTAGCCTTGCACGCTATAATATCTATATATTATATTATACGTCGTGTGGTATCCAGCTGAATAGAATAGTACCACCCTCATTTCTTACCGAAGTGTCATAAAAGGCGACTAAGGTAAGTTGACGTCAGACAGGCGGCCGGTCGTAAAAACGCAGCCAAATCATGTGACAGCATGTTTATAACATGTTGTGCCACTTAGAGTGGGATAAGGGCAGGATGATGATGATGATGATCTATATATAATAATATCTAATCTTAATAATCGTAGTATTCAGTATTCGAGATCGCCTGTTACCCAATTCCGCTATCACGACTTGCAATCAACAGCGTAATTATCCTTTGCTAGGTTATAAAATTATACCAGTTTTTCTCAGTGCCCGAAAACAGGGATAAAACAACATTTTTTTCAATAACACAGCTAGATCGATTTTTTCATCCAAAACCCCCTACATGCTGAATTTCATGAAAATCGTTGGAGCCTATTAACAATATATCGAATAGCGTAGTAAGAAATTGTCCAAAAAGAATCCTCTTTGTATCGTGGAGTGCTGGGGCAAATTGAACTCACCCTGCCATCTAAGCTGCCTTTGGCTCCGTTCAGCCTGATGTAGAACTGGGTCGGCTTGTCGACCTGGGCCGAATCCGGGAACTGCGCCACCTCCAGAAGGTGCGCGTCCCCGACCGCCGGCGAGATGTACACCTTAAAGGGCGAATCCGGGATGTGTTGCTCGTTGAATTTCAACCCGATACGGTATTCACCTGGATTGAGACAAATATAAATAAATAAATATATGGGACACTTACACACACGGTCCTCCGTCTCCTAAGTAAGTAACTTAATACCTACTTGTAATATGGGTGAGAGACAACTGGTGTATATATTTTTTAAATACGTACGTACATATGTATATAGTGCTTGTGTATTGTGGTGGCAGTGGTGGAGGTTTGTGCATGTGTTTTAACGAATCCTGCATGTATTAGATATGACTGATTGTCCACTCTACATTTAGCATTATATGTAATATTTTCTATTTTACTTCATCGCGGATTATAGCGAAATAACTTTATTATTACTTTTGTATTATGGATCTCCGCAAAGTAACGCCTAATTATGTAAATTATGAGTTTATCTGTTAAAAACTTATATGTCTAATTGATAATTGAAATTTATCACACGCTTTTCGGTGAAGGGACCCATCAAAGTCATGTATATCTCTAGACAATTTTGGGGATATGTGTAACCTACTCTTCCGCATTGGAGCAACGTGGTAGGTCTTAATCTTTCTCTCCAAAAACGGAGAGAGGAGGAGGTCTATACCCAGCAGTGGGATAGTAGAGGTTTCTTTACTTTACACCATGAAATGGCCTAGTCTTTAGACTGGCCCATTGATGCAACGGGCAATGACCATGTCTTCAGCTACGTGGATAGCGGGTTTGATTCCGAAGCGCCTAAGCGCGAAGAACCAAGAAAATGTTTATAGAAAATGATATTCCATAACCGTACAGTACGTCACAGGTTAAAATATCATCCTCACCATCTGCGCGGCGATCTACTACAATGCGGTTTTCAAATAATTTCATTCCGCGCACCACCATTTTATGGAACGATCTCCCTTTGGCGGCGTTTCCGGATCGGTACGATATAAGTAACCTTCAAAAAGCGTATTTTCCACCTTTTTAAAGGACAGCAACACACTCGCTCTGCGAGAGGTCGTGGGCGGCGGTGATTACTTGTAAGTGCACCGAATGCTCGTTTGCCAACCTATTCCATAAAAAAAAATAGGCCTCAGCGGGAATCAAACCCGTAACTGACGGAGCTAAAGGCACGGTCACTGCCAATTCCGCCAACGGGTCAATCAGCCTGGTTTTATTACAAACATTGGAGTCCTAAAGATACACCGAGATACAATTCTAATGTAACTCTAATTCAAATTTTATTGTACACCGCAAAAACAAGCAGATGCGTACCGCAAATAATTTCTAACCCGTCCCTGTCCATACGACAAATGCAATAAATATGCGATGCGATCTAAAAAACCCGACAAAATTGAAAAAATCAGACAAAAACGCAATTTGAATTGCATGAAAAAAGTCTTCGGCGGGGAAGATGTCACTCAATCTGAATAACTGGCTAACGATGTCAACTATATTTCTTCTTGAGCCGAAATTTAAATTTTTACATGCAAAAAAACTATTTTATTTTTGCACTAAATGTAGAGCTTCGTGGAGGGCTTTACTGTTGCAGATTTATTTGCATCTGCGAGCTTTTTCCATCGTGCTTTTTTGGTGATTGGACCAAAAAATCTCTTTGTGTTTTTTGTATCATTATTTTACTTGAGTGTAAGTAGTGTTTGGGCAGGTGCCACTGTATGGGATTTAAGTATAATTTAAGTAAATAATAATATAATGTTAAAATCATTTAAAATTGAAAATGTTTAAAATGTTGACCGCCGACTTTCGTGCTGATTCTTCTCGATAAGAGCAACATTCCGAACCAGTTGTAGTTTCAACTTATCCTATTCATCCTATGCGAATAAAAATCCATAAAATGCGAATGTTTGTCAGTATTGATGTATGTTTGTTACTCTTTAACGGTAAATCTAGTTTATTACAATTCAAGCGAATGAAGTTGTGGTAACATCTAGTTAGTTAATCACATTGATCCTTGAAGATGCAAAAGTGCTTTGAGTTTATTTGAATAGACATGATTTTGATTTAATCTAAAACATATATTCAAAGAAAATCAAACAATGATTAACAGATAGATCCGACAAAGAAATAAAATTTTACAAGCACTATCAAAGCATCCAGAAATGAACTTGACGAGAAAAAACTTTCCAAAATATATTTATGATACCTTTATTACATTTTATCACTATTGTCTAGTTTTTGTTTGTGTGTGAATTATATGTAACCTGAAATTTTTTTTTTACTTTTATAAATTTCACGATTACGATATTACTTTAAATTGCATTTTTTTATACTTATTAAAGGAATAAAAAAGCCTTTCATAGTTTAATGTTCATTAGTAAAGTGCTAAAATTAAAACATACATATATCAGTCGCTTCCACCTATACTCCAGTCAGACCAAATCAGATCAAGCTTAAACCCTTGTTAACGAATTACAGTACCACTGACCCTTATAGCCCAAATAATGATGTAGGCCTCATGCCAAACAGATTTATTGACATGTTGCAGGTTCGATGGCCGGCCAGCTTCCGCTTTCTTTTAATACTTTCCAACTAAAAACGTGATATTTGTTGTTAGTTTTTTCTTGTAAGTTAAACTGTTATAAGGTCAATGAGTCTAAAAATGAATCTAACTTAACAATGTACTTAAAAAAACTGGCTAAACTGTTTAACTTTAGTACTAATTGTTACCGCACGATTAATAGGAGACTAAGGAATGCTTCACATCTAGTGATTTATAATCACTAATTAAATTATAATCAATATTGATATCAAGTGCTATAGTAATGACCTATTGCATCTTCAAATAAGATACTCTTTTGACATAATTATTTAGGCACCAGCGATTTTGGCACCATCTTAAAGTTGTTAGAAATGTGAATAATCAAGTGTTATCTCTTTAGTTATTTAAGGTTAAAAACGCGGTAATCACGTGACCAAGCAAAGGAGGGACTTAATAATTGTCTATAAAATAGCCGAGCTTGCCATAGCGAGGGAGTCTAGCTGTAAAGTTTAACTAGAACAATGTTACAATGAACATCATGCAATGTTAACATTGTATTATGTTCATTTTAATACAATGTTAACAATTTTTACCATTTTGTCGTGGTCTATCCACTCTAAGTGTTGTCGGAACAACATGTTGTAAACATGATGTCACATGATTTGGCTATATATTTCACGACCGGCCGCCTGCCTGACATCAACTTACCGTGGTCTATTCTACTCCATCGCATACCACACGGCGGGTCAACTTATTTAGTCGCCTTTTACGACACATCGGTAAGAAAGAAGGTGGTCTATTCTTCTTCTTGGTCGCTACACTCTTGGCAGAGCGGCCCTGGTCGTCAGTTCAAGGTTGGTGGCACGCTTGACAATTCGACGCCATTCTGTTCAGACGGCTGCCTTTCTGGTACATTTCTGAAGAGGGCAGTCAAAGGCAGCCTTCACTTGGTTCGTCCGTCGCATCTGTGATCTATTCTACTCAACGGGATACCACACGGCGGGTCAACTTACCTTAGTCACCTCGACAGTTCTTATGTCTGCTTTATCTCTTACTTCGAAAACAATCCATATCCAAAATTTGACTTTTATTCCTTAAAATAACAATGAAAAGAACAATAACAATAACCGGCGAGACTTTGCAATTTGTACAAAAAAACCTCGATCCAATATAGCATTCCATCATAGCGCGATGTCCCGGCTTTGGTTGCTGTAAACCGTTTTTTCCACCATAATATCGAACCGGCGGTCAATTAAAATGACTCCTAAACACCAATGGCAAGGAATCCGATGGTCTGAAGCTAAATTTGTCCAGGGCCCATTGTGTTCGGACGGACAAAAGAAAAAGTCGCGCATCCGACAAAGAAAGCCGCGAGCTTTTGTTTTAGGATACTTCATAAGTGTATAGAGATTAGAAATTTCTAAGCTATTTGGACGAATAATGACTTAAGCATCGTTTTGAATTACGAGCTGTTGTGTTATATGTAATTATATATAGCTTTAAGATGTGCCCGAAAGTTGTACCGTAAAGTTAACTTATGGAGTTAGGCGTACTTTGTAACTGTATGATATAAAAGTATTTATTTTTATTTATTTAGAGAATAAATTATAAATCATAAAAAAGTGTAAAAAAATCTTACATAAAGCAACAGTTTCTGCAAACAGTTAAACAAGATTAAAGAAAGAAGAAGATTTAAGAATACAAGATGTACTAGCCGTGCGGTATCCGACTGACTAGAATAGACCAACCTCATTTCTTACCGAGGTGTCGTAAAAGGCGACTAAGGTAAGTTGAGCCGCTATGTGGTATCCGGCTGAGTAGAATAGGCCGACCTCATTTCTTATTGAGGTGTCGTAAAATGCGACTAAGGTAAGTTGACCCGTCGTGTTGTATCCATTTCTCACCGGTTTTGTCTATACATATAAATAAAACGGCTTCAGCGAAATTTTCATAAAAATAAATTTCGTTTTCTATCTGTTTTCGGCCATTAAAAAAAATCCTGAAGTGCTTGAAGTGAATCCAAATGATATTTGAGCTGTCATATGCAAAGCTGTGATAGCTTAATGGTAACGGGCGGACAAGAAAAGTTGAAAATCTGCGATCGATTCCCCCATTTCACCTGGCGGTTTTCTTCTTTTTTTATTTTCAATAATGGCATTTTTTATATCTTTTTAATAATTACCGAGTAAGACTCCGTCATCCAGGTAATTTATTATACAACTGTATCGATAGGGAACGACGCATTCGTCAAAAGAATTTGCCCTTGTAGCACGGTGGAGTCGTATAAATGAATGGGCGAAGTGACCGGCCCTTTGAGGACCGCTCCGCAACCTGGACTGAGAGGACTCCTTTTATTTATTTATTTATTTACTTTAGGCCTACCAACAAAATTACATGTTTTTTAATCCATAAGTACTTGGTCTTATTTGCTAATTACATAAAGGTAGACACAGTATGCTTTTAAAGACAACTACGTACGATATTATTATATCGAATAAGCTGTGATAGCCCAGCGGTAACACCGTGCGACTCTTTCGAGGAGGTCACGGGTTCAAACCCGGGCAAACACCAATGAGTTTTTCTGTTAAAACTTATGTGTTTAATTGATAATTGAAATTCATCACACGCTTTTCGGTGAAGGAAAACATCGTGAGGAAACCTGCATGTCTCTAGAGAATTCTACAGATATGTGTAACCTACCAATCCGCATTGGAGCAGCGTGGTAGGTCTTAGCTCCAAACATTCTCTCCAAAGAGGGAGAGAAGTGGCCTATTGCCAGTAGTGGGAGAGTAACAGGCCGCTACTTACTTTTACTTACTTATAGCTGATTTCTATAAATAAGTTAAAAGTTATGTGACTCATGATATTTGCAATTTAACACACGCTTTTTGCGAGAAATCCGTATATATCTAAAGAATTCTGAGTATACCTATTTGTCGAAGCAAAGCGATTTGCTTTGCTTTGCGATTTTGGTCGTGGAGTCTATCTCCTGACAATGCTCCTGACAATGACTGATGCTTCGGTTGCGGGGCGAAACGATTGTTGAGTTGGTGATAGTGAACGTATATAGTGCTTGTGTATCACGGTGGCGGTGGTGGAGGTTTGTGCATGTGTTTTTACGAATCCTGCATGTATCAGGTATGATAACCGATTGTCCACTTACATTTAGCATTATATATATTTTCTATTTTACTTCTTCGCGGATTATAGCAAAATAATTTTATTATTACTTTTGTATTATGGATCTCCGCAAAGTAACGCCTAATTCTTTAAATTATTGTTATGGTAATCAAAATACTATATTACGGTTTTAATGTTTCCACTGGCGATTGCCAGTTTTCTTTTTTTTTTAAGAGATGGCTGGATTGTGTAGTTTGACATGCATATAAAAGCAGTAGCGACAGATTTGAATGATAGGAGAGAATTGATACAGACAGCCTACTATACTCTTCAAGATTATTTAGAAGATAAGAATGTGTGGATATAGCTCTCTTTGAACCTGTACGAGACAGTAACGACTTAATGTAAATAGTATTTAGTATTATATTTTTAAAAGAGCAACCGCCGAGTTTCTTGCTGGCTCTTCTCGGTAGGAACAGCTTTCCGAACCAGCAGTAGAGTTGACGATTCAAAAGCACTTGTTTACAAGTTTATTTAAGTAAAGAATATTTTTGAATTGCATTGAATTTTGAAGAATGGAACAGAAAAACACGTGCCGACCCCACTTAGAGTGGGATAAGGGTAGGAAAAAGAAACTCCACGCAGACAACACCACTGGCAACAGCTATTTAACAATACAGTTAAAGGGTCATTAAGGTGTATTAAATAAACTTTAGCCCATAATATGTAATATGCAAATAGTCGAATTAGCAAATCTAATGGTCCCCCCACATTCAAACTGTACTTACTAGCAGCTGACGCGGCGGTAATTGTTCACTGCATTTAAATTGTATAATTACTTGTATATTACTGTATAAAATTTGACACTTGATAGCTTAACAGTTACATCGCCTATTTACTACAGAATTACAAGTTCTTGGGCGTCTAGTTACAACCTGGCCTATATTTTCCCATGAAGGTATATTTAAGGGCGTAAAAAAGTAATTTAAGTAAGGCCTCTTCTCTCCATTTTGGGAGAGAAGGATTGGAGCTAAGACCTACCACGCTGCTCCAATGCGGATGGGTAGGTTACACATACCTCCAGAATTCTCTAGAGATATGCAGGTTTCCTCACGATGTTTTCCTTCACCGAAAAGCGTGTGATAAATTGCAATTATCAATTAGACACACAAGGTTTTAAGAGAAAAACTCATTGGTGTCTGCCCGGGTTCGAACCCGTGATCGTCTCTAGAGATTCACACGGTCGCACCGCTGGGCCATCACAGCTGTAGTAAAAAGCTGTACAGCAGTAAAAAGTAATTTACTATCTTTTAAAATACACAACCAATTTTAATAAAATTTTGGTCGAAACATACGATATTGTGGATTGCGCAGTTTCTGATATCTTCAAAATATTTAAAATGAAATATAAAAACAGCAAAAAAGTTGAAATAAACCTTATTTATGTATGATCATCATCATCATCATCTTCCTGCCCTTATCCCACTCTAAGTGGGGTCGGCACAACATGTTACAAACATGTTATCACATGATTTGTCTGCGTTTTTACGACCGGCCGCCTGCCTGACGTCAACTTACCTCTGTCGTATTTTACGGAACCTCGGTATGAAAGAGGGTGGTCTATTCTACTAAACCGGATACCACACGGTGGGTCAACTTACCTTAGTCGCCTTTTACGACACCACGGTAAGAAATGAGGGTGGTACTATTCTATTCAGCCGGATACCACACGGCGTTATTTATGTATGATAAATAGTGTAAATTAATTTATTTATAGAAGTAAGTGTTACTTTGCGGCATTCCATAGTACAGAAGTTATGGTAGAATCCGCGACAAACGCGAATATAGCAAAAAAGGAAACTTTAATAAAAATAATCAAACACTTATAGCAAAATAATTCAAACTATTAATTCATTTTTATACGTTTGTTCCTGAGAGCTTGTTTTATGGAAATGTAAAAGTAGTAAAAAATGCACCATATAAATTTAATTTTGTTGTATACTTTACAAAAGGAGGACTGCATAATGGCAGCTTATAACCCAAAGCCAACCTCACCTACTCAATTTGTTCAGAAACAACGAACCAAAAATGATCTTCCACTCCAATGATAGCAGTATAACCAACACCTACGGAACGCTAGAGGAAAGTAGTAAAAAAAAAGTAAGTAACGGCCTGTTGCTATCCCACTGCTGGGCATAGGACTCTTCTCTCCGTTTTTTTTTTGTGGAGAGAAGGATTGGAGCTAAGACCTACCACGCAGCTCCAATGCGGATTGGTAGGTTACACATATCCCCAGAATTCTCTAGAGATATGCAGGTTTCCTCACGATGTTTTCCTTCACCGAAAAGCTTCTGACAAATTGCAATTATCAATTAGACACATAAATTTTACTAGAAAACTCATTGGTGCCTGCCCGGGGTTTGAACCCTAGACCTCCTCGAAAGAGGCGCACGGTGCTTCCGCTGAACTACCACAGCAGAGGAAAGTAGTAGCTCAGTACAATATAATAACTGTGATCGACAATTAATCTACAAATTTATTACATTACAAATTAATAAATTATTGTTATTATTATTTTAATGGCTCAAATGTAAAATAATACTATGAGATAGAATTATTGTTAATTATTATTTTATGACTGCGACTTGATATAATTATTGACATTGACATTATATATTTGTCGTTATTATTGTAAGGTAGTTAATTATAATAATTATAATATTAAAAATAATAAATAGAACATTTATAATTGTATAATAGGAATAATTAAATTTAATTTAATTATTATAAATAAAATGTATTTATTGCTGGTTGCCCATTGAATAAATAAATAAAAAAAGCGTAATATATATATATATATATATATATATATATATATATATATATATATATATATATATATATATATATATATATATATATATATATATATATATATTTCCGAAACCTTTTCAACAAAGCATTAAAGTTTTAAAGGATGTTATTGTAAACTAAATGAAATTTGAAATTACCTAATTACTATTTATTTTAACAAACATATATTCTTATGCCTTTTTTACTTAAAAGCCCGATTAAAAATCGATATCTGAATATTAATTGAAAATATTTAAAAGTGCATACCATCGCCGCAACAACAATTATATACATTATTAACATTTAAAAATGTCTTCATAAAATTAGCGTGCAAAAACAAAAATACCTATTCAAACAGAGTTATGACGGACATTAGCAAAAACAAATATCATAAATTCGCTGTAATCACTGGCCGAAAACGCGACGGCTATTATCACTTTGAAAAAAGAATGACGTTTAAAAAAAAAAGAAAAATTAAAAAATCGATCTGTCAAAATGGTTCGCAGTAAATTTCGTCGCGGACGCGGTCAAGCGGCCGCGATTGGCCGGCGTCGCGAGGGGCGTGGTCGCTCGTGTAAGGAACAAGTCGGGCATATTTATTTATGAAGTGCATTTCAGTGTTTATGTAGGTTTTTTATGTTGCACAGTTCACTATGGCTCCGCGGGGGCGGCGGGTCATTTGACTTGGTGATCGCGATCCGGGGACGATAAAGCGCTTTGGAGTAAGCTATTTCGCCATAGTCGTTCGGACTCCAAACAAACAAACCATTTATATTGCTTTGTAAATATAGACTTTTGCATTTTTTATCCGATTATTTAATTTAGGCTTACACCCTTGTATTTATAATACACATGCTTTAAAATAGCCTTAAAAAAGAAGAAGAAACTTTTTTTACAAATTCTGCATGTATGTATGAGAACGAATATAACATTACATATATTTTCTTTTATCGCGGATTATAGGATTATAGCAAAGTATTATTTTCATTAGTTTCGTGTGATAAATTAAAATTACCGATTAGACACATAAGTTTTAACAGAAACACTCATTGGTTAGGCACCAATGAGTGTTTCTGTTAAAAAAACCAATCAACCCGGGGCTTGAACTCGGGACTCCTCTAAAGCAAGGCCTCACCACTTGGCTATATAAGCTTATTACATACAAAGTATATTGCTGCGAAATATGAACACTTAAATCCTCAAAACTTTCCTCTAAGAGAATCACGCGGTTTTAATTTACAAATAGCTTTTTTTGCAATAACCGAGCATTGGCAATACTGCAGGGATTAGATACATTGTATGTAACGATGAACTAGTTACGTAAGCACTTTGTAAGCACTCACAAACGCGTTCCTCTTAAATATATGTTGTTGCTAAAGTGTTAATCTATTGTAATGTTTTATTTTAATTTAGTAAAGTGTTACTTTCATATCTACAACTTGTATCATACAGAAGGACTAAACCTAAAACAACTTCGATGTAACGTTACCCTCGAATCTATAACCATTCATCATCAAGCTGTAATACTATGCTGTGTACCCTAATGAGGCCTAAAATCAAATTAAAATAATCTTATGTTTGCGCACTCTTCCTACAATAACACAATATACAAGAATACCGCTATTCCCGCTGCGACATACACTTCTCTTGAATAACGAGCAAAGACTGAACGTTGCTGAAACGCTTTATCAATAGGAAGATTATCATTCAATAAATATCACAGTGTTGCCACCATTTTAATTAAAAAGGCCGCGATACTCTTGTTTCATGACTATGTTGCTATAAAATACATAGCGTAATTCCTTGGCGACAACACTTTACTTAACTTAGCTCTTTCAAGCACTTTTGTATCGTCAAAGATCAATATGATCAAAAAAGCTACAACTGGTTCAGAATGTACTGCTCTTACTGAGAAGAACCAGCAAGAAACTCAATAGGGTCAATCTTTTAAACATTTACAATTTTACATTATTGAAACGCAGTCTTGTATGAAGCTGAAAGGATTTTCAAATCCGGGCATTTTTATCATCCAAATGATCTTCAATTTTGTAATATGCTTTACGTATAAGTATATTTCTTACACTTAATTTAAACCTTTATGTAGACTGGTCTAGTATGGATTGCGGAATTTTATTATAGAATCGAATACCGAGACCATCGAATGAGTTGCTAACACAAGCTTTTTGTGACCTCTCGTATTTCTATGATATACATCAAAGTCTTGTTGGTTATCCTCAATAAAAAAATGAAAAAAAAGTAAAGTAACCGCCTATTATCATCCTACTACTGGGCATAGGCCTCCTGCGTCCGTTTTCAAAGACAAGGGTTGGTGCGAACCCACCACGCTGTTCCAATGAGTATAGGTAGGTAACACATATGCCTAGAAATCTCAAGAGATATGCATTTTTCTTTTCGATTTTTTCCTTCATCGAGAAGTGTGATAAATTGCAATTATTTATAAGAAACATGAGTTTTAAAAGAAAAACTCATTGGTGCCTACCCAGAGCTTATACCCGTGATACCCTAGAAAGAACGGCATGGTCTCAGCTCTGGGCTATCAAAACATATATAAAATAACAAGTTTCACCATTTTTACTTCCGTTTGCACTCCAAATTTCCGATCAATTAAGAATTCCGAAATTAACTTACCCGGTTCGTCGACCTTATACGACACGTCGCAGGAGCCATCCCTCCTATCCTTGAAGTCGATTTCAGCTTTGCTGGGACCTTCGAGGGATATAGCCAGTTGGCCGGCTCCAGCTTCCCTGGTCCACACGTTGAATTCATTGAATCTTCCAGCTTCTCCCCTCTCCAAGCCCGCCCCACCGGCTTTCACTAAATGTGCGCCGGAGTCACGAAGAGGACCGACTGTGAACTGGAAGGGTGAACCTAGAAGGAAGGTAGGTGTTCAACTTTACTTACTAATAGTATAAATGCGATAGTCTATATGGTTGTTTTTTAAAATTTCACGGCTAATCCAGTGGACCAATATTGATGAAATTGAGCAAAGTTAAAGCCCATACATCAAGGCAACAAGGAAGCCGTGAGTATCACTGTTTATATCGAAATTAGAAATAGACAAATGAAATTCGTTCTTGTTTAATAGCAGAAATGGGCTTCAAGTAGAAACTATAAACTATCGAAGTACTATAAACTATCGACCTATCTGAAGGCAGTTCCAGGTGTGAGCGTAAATTCATCATGACTCTTAGATGCCCTGTCGTCTAGAATATGGTTATTTGATCCGACTAGATATGCGTCTTTAATGTTAGTTTGATTCACAATCATAAATTCGAAAGTCTGTCTGTCCGTTACGCAGTCACTGTAAAACCTCCTATATCGACATATATCGAGCTGATATAATCAAAAACAATTTTTGTCTTTCCTTCGGGAACATGCAAAAACATTTATTTTATTTAGATCAGTTGAGGTTATAAATAAGAGTGAGGCGAAAAAAGTCGGGGGTACAAGCGTATCGTTTTATATGTATAAGTTTTAAAAATACGCCCTCTACAACTCACCAGGTATATGAATCTCCCTGTACTTCACAGACACGGTGTGAACTCCCAACTCCTTGGGAACGAAGTGAACAGAGTAGAGGCCGTCTTCAACCTCCTGGATTTCGGCGTCTTCTGACACCCCACCTGGACTGGTAACCGTTGCCGCGAGGTCGAAAGATGTGATGCCTAGAAAAAGTTCATTATTCTAACATGAAACCTTCTTCTTGCATATAAAGAACTATAGGTCAAAATTAATTGATGCTATAACCTTTTCTGTCACACATAATGTGTGTGTTACGGGTTTAAATACCAAATACCAATGAGCTACACTAATATGCCTAATATTTTCAATTTATTACACGCTTTTGGGTGAAGGGAAACATCGTGTGTCAACTTGGTTTTCTGTAGGTTTTCTGTTGGTTTTCTGGGGATATGTGTATACTACCAATCCGTACTGTTGCAGCGTGACGAGCTAAGCTCCAATTCTTCACTCCAAAAAGTAGAGAGGAGTGTCCTTTACTTAGCACTGCAGTGGGATAGTATAAGGGCTTTATTTGCATACTTAGAATCCTCAAACCTCAAGGATCACTATTTGACCGTCTGGCCTTAACAGAATTTTTCTAATGAATTTTTACCATTAGACTACGCAAGATGTACCTGGCATTTTGAATGTAAGCTTGCAATTGGTTCCAACTTCAGTGAGCGGCGCCGGATCGCGCTGCCTTTGGATCTTTTCACGCTGTCTATTGCTGCCTTCGCCTGATACCTTAATAGCCATAAAAACGGTTAAAATTGTATACACGTGCTTCCATAATAACACCTATACGAATTCATTCACGGGTCATCAGAAATTCTTGGAGTAAAATTTATAAATACCTTAACAGTAAATGGTGATCCTTCGACGTGGTGATCAGCGAACTTCAAGTTTACAATGTAATAGCCAGGTTCAGTTGGCTTATAGCTGATTGCAAGAACACCATCCTTACTGTCAGCACATTGAATCTCAGCTTTGCTTGGACCTTAAAATACAGATAAAACGTGTAACCAAGTACTCCTTCGAAACGCCCCTTAGACCATCAATGTAAGTCGCTGATTACTTCATTTTTCTCTATTTGGTCACTCTCAGTAATGACAGTCAGTTCTTTGCATCTTTTTCAGAATAAACTTCTGATTACTATCCACTACCTATGGACGTTTAGCCAAGATTTACTCATACAATGGATGTTTTTCATTGAAAACAAATTGTCGAAAATTTGTTTCAAAATGTAAACATTTTCATTTCTATTAAGCGTTATAAAATCCACAATCATGAATATCTGAAAACAGTGCACGATTTTTGTTTTACTCGTAACAAATGTAGTAATTTAATAAACGTATTAATTATAGTAATTGTTTAGTATAAGGCCTGGCTACTACAATGTGGGTGCTTGCCAATGTAATGCTTAATCTTTTTTTATTTTTTAAGTTCTAGGAGTTCAGAATCATATAGAATCATATAGATACAATAAGAGATTTCCACACTTTGGCTGTAAGAAACGATGAGCCAAACCACGTCGTTTACTATAAATGTAGCAGTACCTTCAATTGAGAGCGACAAGCCACCGTAACCAGCATTCCTTGTGTCGACTGTAAACGTATTCTCTCCATGGGTCTTGCCTTCCTTTAATGCTGAACCAGAGACCTAGGAAATTCTGAAGTTATTAGAATTAAGCTATGACGACCTTCTAAAGGTGTTTGGCTAAGAGGCTAAGTGATTGATCACAAACGTATGACAGATTTGTATCTCTGCAATATCACATGAATATAAAAATTCTTAAGATACCGAAGTAGTGGAAAGTCTTGCCTTCTAATTTGAGTTGATATGAGGTTTTCAAGATCACGAGAATGACATTGACTTTTACATTTCAATTATGTGAAAAAGATAGTGGTTCTTAATTGCAATTAAGCTAGAAAACTTACAAAAAACTAACAAGATCTTTATGTTAAACATTTCCCATTATCTATATATTATATTGATACCAAGTTATCTATGATTACGCAACCAACTTTCTTACAGAGCTTCCACAATCAAATTCAAAAATCTCAGCGAACTTCAAAACGCTTATCGAACCATTTATATACTACGTATGATCATGAAAAAAGAACCAAATCTGAAGCGAGGGCCCATAGAAGAAGCAAGGTATTGAAATAGCGACCTAACATCCTGACTTGAACAGGTCACTGAGTCACTAGTTTTCAGCAGCACTTCTAAGTAAATGTACTTAGTACATCTTTTGCCATGAACTATAAAGTCCGTTTAAAGATGTTCTTACCTTGACTTTTTTAGCATCGCCAACTTCTTGCTCTTGAACGGTGATGTTGAAAGGAGAGTTCTGGATATGGACACCCATCTTCTTAACGGACACAACATGTTGGCCTGCCTCGCGGGGTGTAAAACTAATGCCAATGTTACCAGATGGAAGACGCTTGAGGAAACAAGGTTCTTCGAGGCCAGATGGCGCCTGAGAAATTAAGAAAATGTCTTTATCAAAGGTCATATATTTCTTCATTATGTAAATACTAGCTAACGCAAACGGAAGCTTCCGGCAATTTGAAACTTTGACATTCTGAGCTATATTTCTAACGATAATTAAGGTACCTAATTAACGAGTAATCCGGTAGGAAGAAATCACGGTATAATTGCTATACAGAAATTAAGTAATCGATGCGTTACTATCATTTGTGCATATACATTAGTCAAAAATACAAGAAGTATAAGAATCCTAAAACATTCTTATTTCGGGAAAATAATAATATGTATGACTAAATACGCAGTGTGTGAAGCTTTCAAAATAAGACAAAAGAAATTTAGAGAGACTGCTATCTTAAGATAAAGTACCTGCGTGACCGGCCTTACTCGGTAAATTTTTTATGATAAAAAAAATATTGCAAAAATGTAAACTGAAAAAAACATGAAAAAATAGTTGGGCTAATGGGCTACAATGATTTTACGTTTCATAGCGAAAATTGTCTTTTGAATTCAACGTAATTTTAGCATTTTCCCGAAAACAGGTATTAAAAAACATTGTTTTAAAACGAAACCTAGCTAAATCTTGATGAACCTGAAAATTACCTGAATGGAAGCGTTTAGACTGCGGAGGTCGTTATCATTAACTTTGCCTGGTAGTGTCACTTCGCTACAGCTACCAACAGATATCTGGTTCCTCTTGCGGCCCTCCCCCGTTACCTGCAACAGATACAATACATGTGATTTCTTTATTGCACTAGACTTCAAGACCTCTTAGTAACAGGGATGAAAATTTCAAAATTTATAATCCTCCTTGAGTCGTGTGCTCGCTCAGCATTGTGATGCCATTTGTCTCAGTCAGCCGCACAGTTTATAATATCGTTCGGTTAAATGTCAAACTGTTCATACCCATCCATATTTTTCGCATCTAACCCCTCGATACTTCCCTCGTCTACTTTCAACTTACCATGAGTTTCTCTAGGTTTTTGCTGGGTATTCTACCAATCAAAGAGCCAGTACAGAGCTTAGTGCGAGGCTTTTTAAATACTCGAGCGTGTTAACGTAACGCCCGATTGTACGACGCTGGAACAACGACCACTAGATGTCGCTATTGCCACGTCTTCTATTCTGAAGAAATGTTGGATATGAGGATTGTATTTTGGATTGTAGGCTGACAAGTCTCTGTTTCATAATGTGAACGATTTATAAGAATTCTCGTAAATATAGGTGGCGTTAAAACGTTTTAGACTCATGAAAAAGATATGTCTTACACCAAGGAAAGCAGTTTTTTTCACTTAAAAAATATTATTGATGTTTTATTTCCAGAAAATAAAATAAGTGTTTTGAATATGGCGCTTTACCTTTGCGTTAAATGGCGATCCCTTGATATGCTTATCGCCGAATCTTACGGTAATTTTGTACTCTCCTGGCGCAGTCGGTAGGTATGACACAGCTACTGTGCCATCTTTGTTGTCGTGACATGTGATCTGGAATGGGAGAATAACCATACTATTTTGAAATTTTTACATTTATATTTTGGAATACTAGTGATAAATGTCAATAATTTCGCGCGTAATAACTTCTGTGTTCAATTACCCATACCCATATACTATATTAATTATTATATTATAGCTGTGATAGTCCGGTGACACCGAGTGTCTCTGTGAGTCTGGGTACCAATGAGTTCTTCTACTAAAACTTAGTCTTATTGATAATTGCAATTTATCACACCCGTTTCGGTGAAGGAAACATCATGTGGTAGATCTTAGCTCTTCTCTTCAAAAAAAGAGAGTCTATGCCCAGATATGCAGGTTCCCTCACGATATTTTCCTTCACCGAAAAGCGTGTGATAAATTGCATTATCAATTATCAGTTAAGCACATAAGTTTAAATAGATCAAACTCTTTGGTGCTTACCTGGGTTTTGAACCCGTGACCCTATGTAAAGAGTCACATGGCCTCGCTGCTGGGCTTTCACACACACTACAATGCTTTTATTTGGATTCGAGTTTGGTATTTATTGGGAATTGAACCTGCGAGACACGGTGCAAAAGGCGGTGTCTATCTGATATCTGCACCAATAGCCCTTACCCCCCTTTATTATTACCTCTTATACCCCTTTATTATAATTTGTCCCTAATTTAATACTATAATCCTATGGAACCCACCTCAGCTTTGCTGGGACCTTCCACTGCCATAGACAATCCACCGGCACCAGCGCCCTTCGTGCTGATGGTGAACTGGCTTGGCTCCCCACTGACGCCCGTGGTTAGCCCTGGACCGTATGCCGTCACGTAGCCCGAGGATATGGAGTCCACGTGGAATTTGTAGGGTGAACCTGACAATGGAGAATAATTTGTTTTATTTATGTTTTATATCATTAGATCATATTATTAGCCGTGTGGTATCCGGCTGAGTAGAATAGACTATCCTCATTTCTTACCGAGGTGTCGTAAAAGGCGACTAAGGTGAGTCCACACGCCGTGTGGTAACACGGCGTGCCAACTTACTTTAATCGCCTTTTACGACGCCTTGGTAAGAAATGAGGGTGGTATATTCTATTCAGCCGGATACCTCGCGGCGGCTCAACCTACTTTAGTCGCCTTTTACAACACTTTAATAAAAACTGACGGTGGTCTATTCTAATCAGCCGGATACCACACGGCATTATGTAACTGTGTCAATATCAACCATTTATTACATGTCATACAAAACCCACAAACGGTTGTCGCCTACAACCGTAAAACTAATTTTGTATCACGAAAATCATAAAGATTTAATGGCTCAAATTCTTTGTGAGCACCCGAAATAATAACCTTGATAGATGTGGTTTGTACGGGATCTCATTTGAGATCAGTTTTCCAGCTAGAAAAGTAATAATATGTTTTACTTTTGCATAGTTGCGAGCAAAAACAAAAGTGATTCCATGTATTCTTTCCCTGTCTCAACGTATGGTATGCTGGACATAGGTCTCTTTATGGGATCTCGCCACACGTTCTTCTGCCGCTTAGTCTCTGAGGCCCCTTTTTGAGGTCGTCTGTCTACCTAGTAGGGGGTCTACCGACACTGCGTTTTCCGGTGCTGGGTCGCCATTCAAACACCTTAAGACCTCGACGTCCATCAATCGATAAGCACTATGTGACCCGCCTATCGCCACTTCGGCTTCGCGACATGCTTTGATATGTCCGTGACTTTGGTTGTTCTACGCATATTCTCATTTCTTTGATCACTTAGAGATACGTCATCATCGCCTTTTAATTCGTTTATAATTGTCTAGGTGGATCAGCATTAAAGGAGCAGGTGTTATTTAAGAGATTTTAACATTTCACTTTTAAAATTTAGATTTTAGATTAGATTTTCAAATTTAGACCTCTAAAGGCTCCGCGCGATCCTTTTGTGTTCTATTTATCAATCTAGTAATAAGTTTCAACGTATCAAATAATAAATAATGGTTTTTTTTAATTACTCCGTTAGCCATCATAGAGAATCAGACAGACAAATAGATAGAATTTTTTTATTAGAAAAAACTCTAAATGGGTCATCGCCACTGATAGGTACAAGCGGCAGGTATGAACCTCTCGACTAAAAAAACTGGGGGCTCCACCACGCAGGTGGCGAGCCACCCCTCCTAAGTACACAGAGTTTGACTGATCGCAAGATTTTCGACAGCGATTACATAACCCTTACAGAAACACCGTAGTAAGCAAAAAAAAACAGATTTACACATTTACAATATTAAGGGCATGTTTCACAAGTTACCAATAAACCGTCAGTTAGCCTATTCGGAACATATCTGACGTATATCTTGGAATTTTGCGTTTCTCAGGTTTCATATATATAGGCTTATTCAGCACTTAAAGTACCTTATAAGTTATCAGATCATGTGGCTGTTATTTCGTTGTTATTCGTTATTTCGGTTGTATATACCTATTTCAAAATTACCGGGATTTTTTTTAATTTTTCACTTTTTAGAGTTTTTTTTTGGAGACATGTATCTGCTACATAGTTTATTTGTCGGTTAACTATTCGACACTTTATGAATAATTTGTGAAACAGGCCCTAAGTATGGATTTTCCAAAAAAATCAAATGTACCTTGAACATGTTCTCCGTTGTATTTCACGTACAGCTCATGGACGCCCTCTTCTCGAGGGTCGTACTTGATGCTGACTGTACCATCTCGGTTGTCCTCGATCACTGGCTGGTCAATATGGCCGCTCGGCATCTTTACTTCAGCTGAAAAAAGGAAATAATACTGTAAAAGAAACATTATTTTCCTGCCGTTATCCCATACTAAGTGACTTCGGCACATTATGATTTAATCTTCCATTTGCTACGTATATCGTCACTCCATCGAGTTGTGCGTCTGTTATACGTAGCCAGGGAGGGTCAGGTGGGTTTGGCGGCCTGCCGTCGCCCGGGGATCCCAACACCCTCTACCCTGTCGTTACCATAGCCGCCGCCTTTGCTAGGAATAGCAGGCTGACCGGAAACTGGGGGCCTTTGGCTTTTGTTGTGGCTCATGTATTGGAGGTTGCAGTTGCGTAACTTATTGTATCGGTGGCGCTGCTGCCTATCACCGGCTGATTTAAGTTACGCCATTGTAGGATGGTTATACCGCCACCAGGCGGTTTTTTCCCCATTAGTGGACTATTACCACAGCCAGGGAAAAACAGCCGATGCCCTGTTCTCTAAGCCCCGGCTTCAGGGCTGCATTAGTAAAACTAATATCTAAGGGAATAGGGTGGGGTTGTATTGGGTATGTAATATTGTAAAAAAGGGATAAAAATGCAAAAATATGTTAATAAATACTACAAAACAAACATAAATTGAGCGGGAAAATAATGGCACAGGAGCTATAAAACATTACTAGGTAACAATACATGTATTAATAGAGGTAAAGTTTAACAAGAAATTACCATAAAATGTTGAAATTATTATTTTTGATCACTTAATATTTCTTCAATAAATTTTTGCTACCAAATTATAGAAATAAGAAACAAAATTTATACTAAATTTCTTCGTTATAAATACAATGGAATAAACAGTTTTGTGTGTATTAGATTTAACATAAGGATATTTTCATTTCTAGGATAATATGTACATAGTAACATAGCATAGTTGGGTTCTTTGATTGTAGTGTACATAAAGAATTGATAGTACAAGAATCAAATTTATGAGACTAAAAATGTACGAGTATTAAACCCATACCTACTCAGGTAATACATCTACGCTTAGAGGCCATGACCCAGTCTCACAATGGGCGCCTTTAAGGTAACTAAATTCAAATTCAAATTCAAGTAAATCTTTATTCAAATTGGCACAATACAATACAAGCACTTTTGAATCGTCAAATTATAATGAAGCTACGACTGGTTCGGAAAGGTGCTTTTACCGAAAAAAACCAGCAAGAAACTCGGCGGTCACTCTTTTCAAAATTAATTATTATAATAATGTATTTTTAATTCATAACAAATTAAAAAATTTACAATATAATCTAGTACGTAGGCTCTTCGCAACCTTCCCCCCTTTTTTCCACATAACTCGAGCTTAAATATTTTTAGGCGAACTAGATTTCGTTCTGGCAACGTTGTTAATAGCCCTTTTAACGTTTACGTTTAACGTTAACATTTCACGTTAACGTTTAACGTTGCCAAAGCTTAAAAAAAACAATATAATACAAAAATCTATTAAGCAATATTGTTTATCTAAAATAATTAACATGACTTATAAAGATAATTGTTGTGTATTTATATATATTTTTATGATGTGTAGATTTCTCTTCTGTGTATTTGAGACATTATCATCAGGACTTGCTTGACCGAGCCTTGCTTGGTAATTTTTTACAAAATAAAAAAAATAAAAAATAATTAGGTACTTTGGGATCGATCCACCAGAATAAACTACACTGACTTGACAGTTTATGAACAAAATAGTGTTTGTATTCAATATAAATTTAAGTATTTTTAATGCCCAAAAACAGGGATAAAACGAATTAGCAAATAATTTTTTTTTTTTAAATAAAACCTAGCTAAATCAATTTTTCTCCCCCAAAACCCCTTACATGCTGAATTTCATGCATTTGAAAAATATATATATATATATATATATACTCATTTACATATTAAAGATTTAACCATAGAATAGTGCATCACCCACCCCTATAGTCAGTTCAGTGCTTCTTAAACCTAAGGTCGTCTGGAAGAAATCGTAAGTTTTCTTTATTATTGCTGTACATTAATGCTGTGTATTGTTGTATTGTATTTTTCTTTCCTATATTTATTTATCTGTGGTGTACAATAAAGTGTATAATAAAAATAATAACAATATACAACAAACCTTTTCTTGTATCAATATGATATATAGTCACAAAATTAATAGGCGTATACGCCAACCCAAGTCCGGTTTTGTTGAAGGTAATTTTATGAGCTTCGGCATACACTATCGGCACTTCCTCCTTATCAATTTCAGACACTGAGAAATATTTCTTTTTGTTGTCCAAGTACAACACAGACACGTCGTTCCAGTCGGCACTTTTGTCGTTGCATCCAACGATAGAATTCCAGAGTCCAGACATAAACGCCATTTATCCAGTTTTGAACGTCTTAAAACGAATGTACTTTATGAATTGTGTTGTGTTCATATATTTGGCATGTTTGAATTTGTTGTTACCTTGTCTCTAAACTAGTGCTGTAAGATCAATATTTTGAAAAAATCCTCAAAGTACGTTCACTTTTTAAAGTTGGTGAGTGAAGAAATGTGTGCTTAATGCGAGTTTTATTGACTTACTCGATTACTTTATTAGCGTAACTTATTAGCGTTATTATTATTTGCGTAACTTATTAACTTATGAGGCCTCATAAGAAAGCTCAGAGTCACTCAGCGGCGATGGAACGGGCTATGCTCGGAGTATTGAGTCTGAGTGAACTGAGTAGAATAGTCCAACCTCATTTCTTACCGAGGTGTCGTAAAAGGCGACTAAGGTAAGTCAAACCGCCTATGGTATCCGTCTGAGTAGAATAGACCACCCTCATTTCTTACTGAGGTGTCATGAAAGGCGACTAAGGTAAGTTGACGTTAGGGAACGGGCGCGCGTTCGATTCTCGCCGAGGGCAAACATTTTCAATAAATGAATTTGTTGGTCTTTGAGCCTGGGTGTACATTTGTATTTAAAATTATATAAGTATATATTCACCAGTTGTCAGTCATAATACAAGTATTAAGTTACTTACTTTGGGGACGGACGACCGTGTGTGTAAGTGTCCCATATATTTATTTATTTATTTATTTATTAATTTATATTGCTCACTCAACAATATGAACGAAGCCCGAATGTTAAAATCGACAAAATTATAAATTCCTACATATAAAATAAAAATCTCACCACAGGCATGTAGTTATTTAAGAATGCCAATAAATTCGTATTCCGCGAGACGTGGATTATTTTATCTCTGACGTCACATTTAACGTCATAATATCGTGTCGCTAGGTATAAATAAGTGGTGGTCTTGTGATTATATAAAATGTGTTGTTTATTTGAAAGTTTTGTCATTAAGTCTAACAAAAATAGCTGACATCTTGGACGCGCCTCTATGTTATATATTAGGGCGTGTTTATATGACGGCTGAATACATTTTTCATTTACAATTCATTAATTTATATAATGTTGCTTTCTACTACACATATTAATAAATTATATATAAATTAGTTTTTACGTGACAACACTTTTATACATAAAATATATATTAAAATAAAAAATTTATTTCTTCTTGTTTCTTTCACTGTGTTATTTTTATTTATCTACTTTGGCATTAATTTTTTGTTTGTTTAGTATTAATTATTTTTATTATGTTGAAATATTTTTTTACTCTTTTATCGTTAGCTTTTATATGATTTATGAAATAGTGGAAACTTTATTGGTTAATTATCTGTACATTTTTACTAGCTATTAAGCCTTACTATGTACTGTTTGTTTCTTGAAACATAAAAAATAAAAAAAAATAAAAATAAAATAAAAAATAAGTAATTTTAACAATATTAGTATTCTTCTTCTATTATTTGAAAATAATATTATATTAACTAGTATTTTAAATTATGGAGTAAATATCCAGTTTTATAAGAAACACTGAAGAGCGATAAATCATTTTTAGGAATAAGTGAGGCTTTTTTCAAAATTTTTAAGTTTGTTCGAGTGCAATTAAGTAATTTTTGTATATTTATAATTATTAAATTAAATAAAGAGTGTGGGTCATATCAAACCACAATTAATGCGTCAGTTATGTTCAAACAACATTTACTTACAAATATAAACGAATTTAACAGCTCAGCATTGAGAGTTTTTCAAAACGGTATAGCAAAATATAAAACCCCAAAAGCCTATGTTTTGTGAATTTGAAAATGTATATTGCATAAGTTTAAAGAAGATAAGCAATTTGAAAATATTACGTAATAAATTTGGACAGCAAAAAAGTGTTATCTTTCGAAAATATATTAATGACCGTTTCCTTTTAAAATACGGTAAAATGCGGACTATATAAACCCACCTTTACTATAAACTATTTTATAAACCGTGCAACACATTTTAGTTATATTTGCGCGACATTTCCGTTCGATGACAAATTCACGATATCTGTATGCCAACGTGTCAACGCGAATGTATTTTGTTTATAATTTACGACGTATAAAATAAATTCTTAAAATGTAAAAGACGAACTAGTCATTGATTATCATCCTCCTGCCCTTATCCCACTCTAAGTGGGGTCGGCACAACATGTTATAAACATGTTAGTACATGATTTGGTTGCGTTCTTACGACTGGCCGCCTGCCTGACGTTAACTTACCATAGTCGTATTTTACGATACCTCGGTAAGAAAGAGGGTGGTATATTCTACTAAACCGGATACCACATGGTGGGTCAACTTACCTTAGTCGCCTTTTACGACACCTCGTTAAGAAATGGAACTAGTCATTGATCATGAAATATATATTTTTGAAAGGAGTTCTTGCTGGTTCTTCTCGGTTAGAGCACCTTTCAGAACCGGTCGTAGCTTCATTGTAATTTGACAAAAAAGATTCAAAAGAGCTTGTAAAAGTTAACTTGAATAAAGAATTTTTATTTGAATTCGTTCGCCAACCTCACTTGGTTGGGATACTTCGGGCCGACTAAAAGCGATTATTACAAAAATCACTGGACCTATTAGAAGTTAATTTATATGTTAAAGTTTGCTTTAAGTTGCTTATTAGCTTAATGGCTAGAACTTAAATTGAAATACTTCAATTGTGCTTTATAATAGTTAAAAAAACAGATTTTCTCAAACAAACAGGTTGAATTATATATATCATGCAATGTCTTATAAAAACGTAAAAATATTGTTCTGAGTAGAATAGACCGCCCTCATTTCTTGCCAAGGTGTCGTAAAAGGAGACTAATGTAAGTGGACCCGCATTGTGGTATCCAGCTGAGTAGAATAGACCACCCTCATTTCTTACTAAGGTGTCGTAAAAGGTGACTAATGTTAGTGGACCCGCATTGTGGTATCCAGCTGAGTAGAATAGACCACCCTCATTTCTTACTAAGGTGTCGTAAAAGGTGACTAATGTAAGTGGACCCGCATTGTGGTATCCGGCTGAGTAGAATAGACCACCCTCTTTCTTACCGAGATGTCTTAAAAGGCGACTAAGGTAAGTTAACGTCAGGTAGGCGGCCGGTCGTAAAATACCTAGCCTAATCAAATAACTCATGGTTGCAAGTTTTGTTTGCTTTAATACAAGTGCACATATTTATTGTATTACTATAGTAATCTTGCATCTTGTATCTATACTTCATACTAATATATAAAGCTCAAGAGTTTGTTTGTTTGTTGTGGGACTACTGGACCGATTTGAAAAATTATTTAAGTGTAATATAGTCCATTTACTGAGGAAGGCTATAATATCATGCTAAGATAAATAGGAGTAATAATAATAAATGATAAAATAAAAAAAATGCTGATCCCACTCTAAGTAGGATAAGCACAACATTTTGATATCTTAGGGCAGGAAAATGAATGAATGATTCCAAAATGAAATGACGCATTAACTATTTTTGGAATATATCTGAATCAAAACACTACCGCACCAGAAACATCCTGCCCGCTTTTAGGCGTCATTCCAAATAAATAATTACTATCGCTTTCAATCAACGCCAAGATTGCTATTGCTTAATTATTTACTTAGCATATCCAATCTTTAATGTACATACGAGCTTTTAGCTAAAATTAAACCGTAGCATATACAACCCACAAGTTTTTTACAAGTACGAAAGTAATGATTTAATTATTTTGATTACTATAAAGAAACCGGCTTTACTCACGTCATTTTTATCAGATAAGCCAGACTTATTTTAAGGCCCGATAACGCTGCATAAAGATTTAATGAATAACAACCCCACTATGGGTTTACTAGTCGGGTTCATTCGATAAAATAAGACGTGAGTATACCCGGTTTCTTTATATAAATTATGAATAACACTCACGATAGTTTATATTCATGAATTATTTTGCTATAAATCGCGTTTTAAGTCGACCCGCCGTGTGGTTGCCTGCTGAGTAGAATAGACCAACCTCTTTCTTACCGAGGTGTCGTAAAAGGCGACTAAGGTAAGGCGACCCACCGGGTGGTATTCGGTTTAGTAGAATAGACCAGCCTCTTTCTTACCGAGGTGTCGTAAAATACGACTAAGGTAAGTTGACATCATGCAGGCGGCCGGTCGTAAACACGCTGCCAAATCAGGTGACACCATGTTTATAACATGTTGTGCCGACCCCACTTAGAGTGGGATAAGGGCAGGAGGATGATGATGAATTTTATTATTTTTTTATACGAGTACATTTTAATGTGTGTATTTGCCGCGCGGTAACCCCTTGTCACTATTACACTGTGACAAATCACGTTGAACATGACAACCGGCGTCAAAGAACAACATCAATGAAATATATTTTTAACATGTTTCTTTTAGAATTTTCTTTTAGAATTTATTTTGAAACCGAGCTATGTAGTCGCGTCAATTCGTTCTACTCAATTGAGCACTTTAAATAAAACGTTTATTACAATGAAGCAATATTCGCAACTTCGTTCGCGTCAACTTAAATGGGCCTATGGGGACCTTTGCGGGCGTTCCGAATGGGGTTTAATCGGACGCCCACCGTATAAGGTCCCCGAAGCGTTCGATTCATCTGGTGCTCCCGATGCATCGTCCAGCGTAGGCAGGGGCCATTGTTAGAGAGGCCCCGACCCAGAGGTGGCGCACTCTGGGGTACAGAGTTGCTGCTGGCGTGGATGGGGGTAATGTTTTCATAGGTACACTATACCCACCACAAGTAGCGTGGAGCACACAGGTAATTTTAGTTGGTGCGAGTCCGACATACCCGTCGCATGTCACCGTTGGGCGGCGGTACTCAAAAGGGGCTTTTTCCTGTTCAAAAAAAAATTTGAATGTGTTCATAATCAAACGGACGCCCAATTAGATCAGGTCCTTGAGGCGGTCTATGCATCTGGTGCTCCCGATGCATCGATTAGTGGAGGGAGGGGCCACTTTTAGAGAGGTCCCTACCCAGAGGTGGAGCACTCTGTGGTTCAAAGATGCTGCTGGCGGGGATGGGGGCAATGTGTACAACGGTACCCTGTCCCCTCCACCAACAGCGTGGTGGGGCACTGTCAGGTTTTTAGTCGGTGAGAGTCCGTCATAGCCGCCGTTAGTCTCCCTCGAGCTGTGATGACCCATAACGAGTTTTCCTGACAAAAAAATAGTGTTCATCATCAACGACCTATTTCTGTCCGCTGTTGGACATAGGTCTCTCTGATAACACGCTACTACTCCGACGAAACGAATAGTAGATGACCGAGCTCAGTGGTGTGCTAAGTGTTCAAGTACCCTCAATTATTTACTGTACTTGTATATTATAAAAATATAATGCCGTGTTGTATCCGGCTGAGTAGAATACACCACCCTCATTTCTTACCGAAGTATCGTAAAATACGACTATGGTAAATAGATGTCAGGCAGGCAGCCGTTAGTAAAATATTAGACAAATCATGCGACATGTCTATAATATGTTGTGCCGACGTCACTAAGAGTGAGATAAGGGCAGGAAGATTTTATAAAAAAAATTGATGATGTATATAATAGACAAAGAAGGAACCGACATAAGCTTGCGTCTCCTGCTTTGCGCCTTGCAAAAGTACGTAAGTAGTTTGTAGGTTTGGGTATAAGATTCTATAATAAAATTCCGCAATCAATTTTAGCTGTTTCGAAAACTGTTAAAGGGCAGATACAGAAAGGCTACTAATACTAAGGATCCTGTTAAAAATTACAAAGATGATAAAAATCAGTCGATATAGATATATATAGCTCTTCAACCTTGTACAAGATATAAGAAACTTGTGTGCTTTTGGATCATCAACTCTACTGCTGGCTCCCGAAAAATTGTACCAAGAAGGGCCAGCTAAAAACTTGGCGCTAGATCTTTTTAAAAATCTTATAACTAAAAACTTGGATTAATCATTAAAATATATGAACTCATTACACACAATTTATGTTTCATTCATTATAAATGAGGCTATAAGAATTTATTATTATACCGAATGTACTTAACTCATTACGCCCACATGATCTTTGGCCGACACGATGTATCGACTTTAGAATTTTTTATTTAATCTTTTAACATAATATATGCCTGTATTAATACAACAAATGACTAGCATGATAAAGCAAGCAAAGCAACTGACTAACATGATGTATATAATAGACAAAGTAGGAATTAATATAAGCTTGCGGCTCCTGCTTTGCGCCTTGCAAAAGTACGTAAGTAGTTTGTGGGTTTGGGTATAAGATTCTATAATAGAATTCTCCAATCAGCTTTTCTTCCAGCTCCATACAAGACTGATGCTTAATAATGTAAATTGAAAATTTTAAAAGATTGACCGCCGAGTTTCCTGCTGGTAAGAAACATTCCAAACCAGTTGTTGCTTCATTAAATGTAATTGATTCTTGACGATTCAAAAATGCTTGCAAAAGCTTACACGACTAAAAATTATTTTGATGTGAACTGCTTTGAATCCTAATTATTAATTTAGCTCAAAAATGTTATGGAAGAGCGGGATCTTCTGATCCAGGCTTTGCTAAGCTTAAAAAAATTCTCCACAAATATGGTATACAATAAAAAATTGCTATTATTGATATTTTTTTTAATTAGTAAACTAACTGCCTAAAGTTCCTTAGCCGATAAAATAGTCATGCAATTCCAACTGCACAACAACAAGAGAACTAAAAACCTATAAAAGGGCAGGATTTTGAGGTTTTTGTTGGGAAATTAATTATCATTAGCTGTAGGGTGCTGTTAAATCTAGCAGTATAATCATTAGCCATCAAAATTTATTGAAAACAACCAATGATGAATTTTGATCGTAATAATTTTTTTAACTTTTCGGCAATACGATTCGACGGGTGACCGTGTGTTCACAAGGTCATTAAGTAGTGTCCCATATATTATATATAATTTATATTAGTTACTTATCTCGTATTATAGCAAAAAAATAAAATAAAATATATTAAATTATTTCATAATTTCATAGCACAAAAGTTATGATGAATAATTGTGCTATAATCAGCGTTTGTTAAGAAAATCTATTTAATGCTAAGTGGCTAAGTGTATGAAGCAGAAAAGCACTTGAGGCACTCACTACGACAACCTCAACGACCCTTTCGCCGTAATAGAAGCATCATCAGGAGATAGGCTACAAGAAAAAATGCTTATGCAAATTTTTGTGTGTATTTGGTGGCTGTGCTTAGTAATACCTTTGGTAACTGGTCCTGCATGTCTAAGATATGTAAACGTTGTCTGATTCCTAAAATCAAATGTGCTATTGAATGTGCGATTGTACCATTCTTTATGAGATATGAAAGAGTTGTATGGAGCAATATAAAAATATGTTTATACGGGGTTTACAAAATATGTTTTCTCCATGTTAATTTAGGTTAAATTAATATATGCCAAATGTCAAAATTACGTCCGCTTTTTTGTACGAAACTACAAACATTTCACATTTATAACATTAGCAGGATGCACGTGTCATAATATCTACAGAAATTCATAAGCCCATCTCGGCTATCTCAGATCTGCCCTACATTCAGCTTTTAAAATCGTCAGCTTAAAATAACCATTAAAAGCAGGCTTATTCAAAAACTCTAATTATACTGTTGATGATTCTATATAATTTTTTTAAACTGCTGTAATGGCAAATTTAAAATTGACTGTGGAATTTTATAATAGAATCTTAAACCGGAACCCACAAACGACTTACGTACTTTGCAATGTGCAAAGCAGGAGCCGCAAGCTTAAGCTTTTTGTGTGATTTTTGTGCGAAAATACAATTTGCTATAATATCATTTCATCATTCTCCTGCCCTTATCTCACTCTAAGTAGAGTGGGATAAGGGAGCTATATGATTTGACTAGGTATTTTAAGACCAGCCGCCTGCTTAACGTCAACTTTCTTTTTTTATGTCAGGAAAACCCATTATGGGTCGTCACCGCCCCACGAGGACGAACAGCGGGTATGTCGGATTCTCACCGACTAAAAACCTGACAGTGCTCCAGCGCGCTGCTGGTGGCGCAGACAGGGTACCGTTGGACACATTGCCCCCATCCCCGCCAGCAGCAACTCTGAACCCCAGAGTGCGCCACCTCTGGGTCGGGGCCTCTCTAAAAGTGGCCCCTCCTTCCGCTGGATGATGCATCGGGAGCACCAGATGCATCGACCGCCGCGGGGATCTTATAGGACGGGCGTCCGATTAAACCCCGTTCGGAGCGCCCAGAAGGTCCCCGTTAGGGCGGCACGCGATGGTCTTTGGCAACTTGCCTGCGGCGGATCGGATCCGAGGACTCGACTTCCCGGATCCGCCCCGCCGCCTCCTTCCGCGAGATGACGTGCTCGCAAAAGGGGATCATCGCTGCCCACGACCTCTCCCTGTCCACCATGGCTGCTTAACGTCAACTTACCTTAGTCGACTATTACTATACCTCGGTGAGAAACGAGGATGGTATATTCTATTCAGACGGATACGTTGTATAATATTATTTATCTGCTCCATTTGGCTCAAAGTTCTTGAGGCATGTAAGCAATCATCCATCACTCATCAAGGATTTCCGTATGCACCTGCGTGATAAATGTGGAAATGTCTGCTGGAACGATGTGTTTTGCTTGTGGCGAATTATGAGGAAGCCAACCCAAAGCTGCCATAGAGTATATATAGAACTGTCTCTGGATTTGTCATAGACTAACGCGACGTGTCTATTATCCATCACGCTGTCTGGTATTTCTATAGTCACGGAAATGTTACACGTTTGATTTCGTATTTTTAATTTTGCGGGCTGAAATAATTTTGCAGTAAGTTTTCTTGACAGATATACACTTTATAGGATAGTTGAGATTATGAATAAAATTTCAGTACTTTAACTTAATTAATGTATAGAAACCAGCTATATTCACATTTTATTTTATTGTATGAGCCCAACTAATTTTAGTAGTAATTAGAAGATTAGCCGAGCAAATCCGTTAAAATAAGACGTGAGTATAGCCGGTTTCTATACATTAATTATGAATTCTCGTGATGGGTAAAATTCAGTTATTTATTATAAGTTAGTGATTTTTAAAATTTTATCGAATAATCGACGTTTATGTACCAGGCGCTATAACAGGATAAAAAAATCCTTTATATCTTTTGGGAATAGGAAAACAATATAGTGCGTATTTGAGGGTAAATGAACGGTAAATTTGACTCGATTTGAATTTGTAACATTAAAAGTAAGATTTTATTTGCTTTACACATATAAATTATGTTTTTAATCTATTTATATATAACTCTCGTTTTACAGAATGACCAGGCGAGCGCAGTAGCATTGTCGATTATGCTAATTGCGGAGAGTAGAGAGTAGAGCTCTACTAGCGTCGGAAAACGTCGTCCTAAGGGAGGCACCCTTTGAGTCCGGACCAGGGATTACGACGTGTAGTGGAAGGCTGATGGTATGACTGTGACTAGTCATCGCACCGTCGGGAGGAAAACTGGAAACTATTTATGGGGAAGACTGGAAACTGGGTCAGTGAAAACTGGGAATATAACTGCCCGTAAATCGAACTAGTATACCTTTAGCAAGAATCATATCAATATAATCTCTATTCAAATAAGCTCATTCAATAAGTTCTTTCAAGCACTTTTGAATCGTTAAAGATCAATATGATTAATGAAGCTACAACTGGTTCGAAATGTTGTTCTTACCGAAAAAAACCAAAAAGAAAATCAGCGGTCGATCTTTTAAACATTTTCAATTTATATTATTAAACCGCAGTCTTACAAGACTGCGGTTTGCGGAAGCTGACAAGATTTTGAAATCCAAGCATTTTTATTATCCAAATCCAAATATGCTTTACTTATAAGCATATTTCTTTTACTTAATTTAAAACTTTCTGTAGACTGTTCTAGTATGGATTGCGGAATTTTTATTGTAGAAGCGAATATCGAGACCATCGAATGAGTTGCTAACTCTGCTAATCACTCATAATAAATAGATTCTAACATTTAAGAAAGGGAATAAGTAATGATAAATTTAAATCCACCTAATTTAAGTCACACTCACCTACGTTTCCGCATTTAATGATTAATGAAACTGTCAAATGGAAAATACAACGTCATCTTTTTGACATGCATAAGGAAGCTCTCAAAGATGTCCAATGCAAAGTGTCCATGATATACTGTCATTTAAGATATATTACTACTTCTCTCTTCAAAAGTTATGATAGATTTATTTCGCTATAATCCGAGTTTGTTAGGAAATCTATGTAATCCTAAGTGTAGGAAGCACAACCGTTCTAATACTTTTACATACATGATTAGTTACCACACGTATTACAAGACATCGCCACCAACAACACTACACAAGCACTATACATATTTACTACGACAATCTCAACGATCGTTTCAATTTCGAGACAGGGGTCAGTCATCGAATCCAATTTGGATGGGCAGCGTTTGGGAAACTACGCGAGATCTTTTCCAAAACACCTCTTAAGACAAAAGTCTTCAAACAGTGCGTGTTGCAAGTGATGACATACGGATCAGAAATGTGGTCACTGACTTTAGAAGTCTCATAAGCCACTCAGCTGGTGATGGAGCGAGATATGCTTAGTGTATCTCCACGTAATCATCTGAAATGAGGAGATCCGTAGAAAAACCAGAGTCACCGATATAACTCAGACTATCACAAAGCTGAAGTGGCGATGGGCGGGGCACGTAGCGCGGAGATCCGATGGGCATAAGGGTATTAATGGCTCTAAGGTGATGGAATGGCGACCTTGCAGCAGGAAACGCCGCAACGGTAGACCCCCTATGCGGTAGACTGACAACCTCAAAAAGGTCGCGGGGAGATGCTGGATGGAGCGGCACAAGACCGTGGAGTGCGGAGATCTCTTAAAGTAACCTATATCCAGCTGTGGATGTCCATTGGTTGAAAAAGAAAAATCCTAAAGACACGGGTCTCTAAGCTATCACTAGCAACAAGTGCTTCGGTCCTTAAGATTTTCAACGAAAAAATAAGCAAAAACTTCCGAACGCTTGCAAATACCCCTGTTTCTGAGTGCATTGCGCAAACAAGCGGACACATTATGAATAATAAAAACACACGAGACCACGCAAAACTATTAAAATACTTCGATATGATCACAGAAATAAACCGGGTCATCCGTCCACGGACCGCCGGCCAAGAACGTCGCGTCAAAATTTATATATCCGTCCAAACTGAAAGCAGCTGTTCGATTCGCCTAAAAAACCTAATAACTTTAATTATACAAATTCAAAATATACTTCATTCAAATAATCTTTACAATATTTCTAAATTATCAAATTATAATGAAGCTACTAGCTGGTTTAGAAGGTAAGTAAAGTAAAGAGGCGGCCTGTTATTATCCCATTGCTGGGAATAGCCCTCTTCTCTCCGTTTATGGAGAGAAGGATTGGAGCTATGACCTACTACGCTGCTCCGATGCGGATTGGTAGGTCACACATATCTCCAGAACTCTCTAAAGATATGCAAGTTCCCTCACGATGTTTTCCTTCATCGAAAAGCGTGTGATAAAATGCAAATATCAATTAGACACATAAGTTTTAACAGAAAAACTCATTGGTGTCTGCCCGGGGTTTGAACTCCTGACCTCCTCGAAAGAGCCCCACGGTGTTACCGCTGGGCTATCACAGCTTTTGGAAGGTGCTCTGTAAAGAAACCTCTTACTATCCCACTGATGGGCATAGGCCTCTTCATCCCATTTTTGGAGAAAAGTATTGGAGCTATCGATAGGTTACACATACCCCCAGAATTCTTTAGGGAAATGCAGGGTCCTCACGATGTTTACCTTCATCGAAAAGCGTGTGATAAATTGCAATTATCAATTAGACACATAAGTTTTAACAGAAAAATCATTGGTGCCTACCCAGGTTCGAACCCGTGACACTCTCAAGAGAGTCGTATGGTCTTACTGCTGGGATATCAAAGCTCGAAGCTGCTCTAATCAAATTAAATTAAAATAATCTTTTTTTAAATAAGCTTTTTGAAGCAATTTTGAATCGTCAAAGATTATAATATGATTAATGATTATAATTAAGTAATCAGTGTCATTATATTATATTATAATGATTATAATATATATAGGAAATATGATTAATGAAGCTACTACTTTTTCGGAATCATGCTCTTACCGAGAAGAACCAGCAAGAAACTCGATGGTAAATTTATTAAACATCTTAATTAAGTCATCTTAATTCGCAATTTATTTCGCACATTTTATATTATTGATATTAATAATTAATTACCCGTTCTTTACGATAAAAGAAAACATGAAGAAACTGCATATTACTTCAGAAATCCCTTGGGGTATTGGGGTAGAATGATCTATGCTCAAGTAAACCTATTCAAAATAGAGATGAGTCTTTTGCCCAACAGTGGATTATAGGCCGCTATAGTAATTATAGCCTTTTGCGGTAAAGAACACATTACAAAGTTCGTATCAATCTAGATTTACTAAAACAAGCTCATGCACTTATAATTTAAATCCTGCAATACATTATTTCAGTTCGCTGTCACGTATAATGTGTTCATTTAATTTATTATCGAAATTTTTCTGTAAAGTAAACAAATGTGAAGACAGCCGCGTGTTTTAAGTCCACAAACAATTTACAATGAATATTTGACGTGTAATATATCGAATTATTTTATTGTGGTCGTTTATTAGCAGTGTAAAGGTGGGTTTGAAACAAATAAAGAGCCAAGAACCAAAGAAAAATTGTCGTTACCATTTAAGGTAAGTGCACTAATAAATAATTAATCATATACCGTTTTGTGTGAAATTTGAAATAATAAGCGGTTTGTTTCGACCCCGCACCGGAAAACGCAGTGTCGGCAGACCCCCCCACGTGATTGACTGACGATATCAAAAAGGTCGCGGGGAGCCGATAGGTCCAAGCGGCACAAGATCGTGTATGGTGAAGATCCCATGAAGAGACTTATGTCCAGCAGTGGACGTCCATCGTTTGATAAAGAAGAAGAAGATCAACTTCTAGTACATGGTCATTTACTAGTGCACTTTGCATACACCATAATATCAACGTAATAAAATGAGAACTAAGAACTAAAATTAAGTGCACGAGATCAGAAGATCGTCGAAAGAATATTCTGTCTGCTTACGGTATCCAAATTTGATAGATTAGGAATAGAATGAGTATTCGCTGGTCTGATGTAAATCCATACTAATATTATAAAGAGGTAAAATTTTATGTATGTTGGTAATGATTTGACACAAAAACTACTGAATCGTTAATTTCAACGTTGGAAAGCTGCATCTTTGCTGAGCATACTATATACTACTTTTTTTTTAAATAATAAGGGAATAAAAATGTAATAAGCTGCAAAAATTAGTCATAAAAATCTATCATCGCGTGCGCTACGAAAGCTATTGATGATAGAACAAAAAAATGTTCTACATTTTATTATAGAACGTATCAATATCTACGAAAAAATCTGCGATACCATATATCCAACTACTATAGTTATGCCGATATAACTAGTTTTTATGGACTTTCCACGGCCATGAGGTCGGTACGTACGCGGGAGAAACCGCCGGATATTACTAGTCAACTTTAAGACGCTTAATCATTGAGAGCGATTGAGGTACGGGCTTCGAGCTTTGGTCTCTTTAACTGGCATATTATTACATGAATAGGCAATAGCATATTACATGAAACATAACAAAGAGGATTTAATGAAAAAAGAGAAAAGAAACTAAAATAAATAGATAGGTACACAAAAATTTAAAAAACGACTCTATAGTAAATTACTAGATCTATTTTACTTTTGATAACTTTACTAATACAGAAAGCCTTTTATATTATTAAGGATTACAAAAAATACGTGGATTTAACTTTAATCCGACTTCACTAAAGTGGACAGTAAATAATTTGCAAGAACTCTACAAAGAGCAGCTGTAAAGTTCTTTACTAGTTCTTCTTCGTAGAAGAAATTTTTCAAACCAACAGCAACTTTAGCGATTGAAATGAACTTGCAGAAATTTGAATGAAGTAAATTAGTATGCGAGCTACCTAGAAATTTTCTAATTGCACAACGTTATGATCTAAAATTATCAGGGAAAGTTTCGCAATGATATTATATAAATCCTGAACTAATACATAGAAATTTGGCTCAAACATCTAAAATAGTAACTCCAGTTTTCGTAACGAGCACAACTGTTCATTTATAACACGCAATAAATATAACGAATGAATAAAACCGGCCTTGATACAAATTATTTTAATATTTCAGATTCCAGCGCAACTAGAACTCTGGAACTATCATATCCAAAAAAAAAGTACTCTATCATTTATGAGCTTTAGTGTTGTTTATGTAACCCAGTTCAAATTGTATACCCTAAGTTTGTTCTTCACTTTATCGTCTAAACTAACGTCGTATTTTTCTTCAAGCGTTATTTAGCATAAAACTGTTTAAGGCACGTTTTAGATTCAAAAAGCTTTGTCACTTGAATCCACAAGATCCTACCAAACTTTTTTGATGTTATCTGACCCTGTAGAGTGTCCAGTTCAGGACTCTTTCTTAATCCTATTCCTGCTTCACTTTCACTAATCATTTTGGAACCATTGCGGTCCAAAAAAATTTCAAAATATGTACTCTTCCATTGGCACTGTAGATTTGCTACCCATTTGCTACTTTGGTTCTTCTATGTGTGCTACTTTGGTTCTTCTACATATCCCATCATTTCAGATTTGAACAAGCAGAGACCTTTTAAGTAGATTACAGCTTTCTATAGAGGCCCATAGTTAGAAATTTCTTACTCTTAATGTTTGTGAATTGGTCCTGTGAATCGCATCAGTTTTTTTTATAAATTATGTTACGTATTAATGGTTAAAATACTGCATTAGGGATGGGAGTGATGCAAAACTAGGCTTTATAATAACCCTAGTGTTTTAGTCAAACCTCTACCATCCAGGACCTCATTGCAGTTTTACTTGATGTTTGTATGATAGTTAAATTGATGCATCCCATCTGCCTCCAAAATGAGGACTTTAGCTGGTTAAATTTTCAAAATACTTGCTCTTTTTTTTTAGGTAACTATACTGACACTTTCTATTTTAATTTGCTATTTCTCATCACTTAGAATATTTAAATATATGAATAAAATTCTTAATAGATATATGAGGCATTAAATCACGTAGTAAATGTTGTTAAATATAAATTATTCAACGAGCTTCTCTTAAGATTTTTTTCTATTACAAACCAGAACTCTAATAAATATTAGTGAATCAGTTTGCTTGATATAGATAACTCGTTACGTCACTTCAAATCCAATATGGCAGAGAAAAGTCAAGTATGTGAAACATAAAAAGGCATGTAGTCTTGAAGTTTTTGCATAATTTATATCTATGCTGTTTATCGGATAGAATAATATGCGATGTAATTATTCCAATTACATTAAATTAATAATTTTTACTTATCACCATTTCTTTGTACCTAAATAATTTAATTGATCGAAAATTTCTTAAGGTAAAAATTTACTTTAGAACAAAATGTAGTATTAATAAATTTTATTTTTACTCACTCTAAAACGGAGACATTTTATTTATTTAGGGAAACTGTGGATTTTTCTATTCCTATTAAGTGACGTAATTTTGCATTGTTTGGTTTGTACAACCGGTTTTTCTTAATTTTTTTTTTTTTGATTTGTGATTATTTTATGTATGTATTCAGTATCCTTAAATAAATAGATTATTTTTTTTTATTATATCCTATAATTATGTATGATGTTAAGTAAAATTATCATAAAAGAGTTTATTGTCACTTAAAGGAATAAAACTGGAGTTGACTTATTTAAAAACTTTCTTTAAATTATTAGTCATATTTTATATACGATTCTCCTAGAAAATTTTTAATTGCGTTAAAACAAATTTAGAATATTTATTTGAGTTGACTTAATCTGTAGTATTTATGAAGCCGCTATTCACGATATTACGCAGTCATATTTTTGGCATTCGAAAATACTAAATTCCTCGCAAATATGTGTTGATCAAATTTATTGCGCCATTACAAATTTCTAACACTCTAAAATCGCTCCACAATAGCTTTTACAACAATTGATCTACGCTTTCGCGCCGTGATAAATTGCGCGTAGCCAAGTTTTAACGCTCGTAGCATTAGCGTAGCAACTTCACTCACCAACTTTCAAGTACACGGTTATTAAAAAAAATATGTTATTCTTTAATTTAAAACTTTGTGTAGTGTTATCTGTGTGACGCAAATAAAAAAAAACTATGAAGTCGTACTCCCGCCATTCCAAACACGAACCGTTATTTAAAATTTACCGAACACTGTCACTTCACTGGCCACGAATAAATTTAAGTTTTAAATTTCGAATGGACTCCAGAGGGTACCGCACAGCGGTGCGCGCGACTTGCGACTAGTCAGTCGCCGTCCGGGCGCGTAGTAACATGGTAACTAAATATTTATTTATATATTTTATTATAATTACGTTTATTTTTGACATTTCAGCACATGTTATTTTCGTTGATATATGTTTTGAATGACGTGTCCGATTCGTTTTGAGATCCTTTGTGTTGTCAACGGTACAACTGATTGATTTTCAGCGAGATTTTTAAGTAAAAGTCACCACGCTAAATTTATTCGCTCCTCGCTGTTTTTTGTTTACCGTCATATCGAACATTTAACTCACTAAATAAATTATTTACTTTTAAAGTCTAGAGAATATTTCAACAATAAAACTCTACACTTTAGGGCTTGCGAAAATCTAATGGGTTTATCTAAATTTTTTTTGAGTTTTAATTATTTCAAATAGAACTTTTCGGAAGGGTAAATTTTCTTCTTCAACCTATGACCTGTCCTGCTGGATATAATCTATTTATAGTATTTCCACGCCAGACAGCCTTGTGCTTCTTCTGTGCAGCGGTTTCCTGCGACCTATTTGAGGTCGTCTGTCATGTGGGAATCTATAGAAGCTTTTTAGGTAGATTTAGTTCGAACATCATCCAATAATACTACGAGTAACTTAACCCGACTACACTTCACCCTTACTTAATATGGAATGTCCCTTTTTAAGAGCACTTCTGGATAAAAAATATGTAAATGTAAGTTTAATACTTATTATAAAACTGAAAATCTTTCTATCTCTGATTTCACCGTTACTCTACAGGATCAACATAGATTAAATTTGGTAAAATCAAAAACTTTTATACTGAGATAACATATAAAGAAAACCTATTTTTCCTACCACATAATTCAGAAAAAAACAGAGACATCCGAACAAATTCGCCTGATTATGCGACTAGAAGATTGAACAAATCTCAAATTTGTTAACTATCAGTTAGTTTTAACAGTAGTTATTAATCATTTAATCGAAGTTTAACCTGTAAGTTACTCTAGTAAATTTATATAAATAACAAAATATTTGCGAACGTGGAACATACGATAGATGGATGTTAGTTCCCGCCATTATAATTTTTTTTATTAGTTTTTTTATAAGTTTTTTTTTATTTTAACCGGACGGATAAGTGCGGAAGCATCGTAAAAGCTCGTATTTGTTTATAGATTGATTTCTGTATACCGAAAATTGTTCAAGAAACGAATGGTCTTACCATGGGGGTACAAGCAGACAAACTATAAGTTAAATAAACGCAGACAAACTGTAAGTTAAATAAACTGGTTATAAATACTACAAGATCCCAGCAGACAAAGTTAAATTAACTTTTATAAATAATTTATAAATCATTCATATTGTGCAAACATCGTGTAACCTGAATGTCACTGGAGAATTCCAGGGTTTTATTGTAACCTTACAGACCTTTCTAAATCAGTGTTGTGGGTCTAAGCTCTAATCCAGAAATTCAAAAAAGAGTAGGAAAAGTAAGGAGTTCCAATTAGTGAGTAGTATCGGGCTGCTATTTTATTTTTTTAAATGACGATTATATTCTGACTCACCAACTATTAGATTTTAACGAATTCATATAAAACATCAAAATGAGATTGTTGTCAAACGTAAACCTGTCCTGTTTTATAAAACAACGATATAGCAGGTGCGATGTTATTATCATTAGCGACAATTTATAGTTTTCAAAACTGAAACTATCAAAAAAAATTATCGCTAAGACATATTTATGCCTGTCTGATGTCTGCGTTGTTGTAAAACAGCGAGACAAGCGTTTCCGATTCGAATTTCAAAAATATATATTGATAAATGTAGATGCGTGATTCAATAAATTCTTGTAAATGTATGTAATTTTGTAAATATGTATTCTTGTAAAAAAATAAATGAAATAATAAATTAATGTCGATTACTTTATTTTCTAGAAATAGGCCCTTTCGTCGTTAACTTTTTACATCTTCCGTCACATTCATTATGTGAACAAACGAGTTAAATATGAATATGGATGGATATATAGAGGGATGCCGAAAAAGAAATGGTTGGATTAGGTGAAGTATGACATGCATATGAAAGGAGTAGCGACAGAGTTGAGGAATAATAGGAGAGAATGAAAGAGGAAAACATGAGAGTGGGATAAGGGAGAATGACGTCTTCCGTCACATTCTTTCTTATTCTCAATATTTTTGACCTGGTGCAGTGCCGGATTTGTACATCAAAAGTGACGGCAGGTGTTTATTGAAGAATTTCCAAAAATATTGCAGAAGCAATTTAACATCAAAACTAGTCCATTGCTCTTCCCCATTGCTTCTCCACGAACACGCAAACTCACACTTCACGACAGGCTATCAGACTAAAAACTCAACTTTTTTTTCATAACTTAACTTATATTTATATATACGCTCTGCCAGCGGTTTCGCCCGTGTGGAAATAGGTATTAATTTTACTCGAATTGAAAGTTTGAACATAAAAGTAGTCATTGTGAGTTAACCATAAGAGATAATGACATGTTGTTTATTTGAAGTATTTTTGTAGATCTACAATTCTTTAGTACATATGTTTGGTGCATATCGGCTGGTTTACGCCGCGCACCTGAGTTAAACTCCCAGCAGGCAAGTTTTTTTACAACTGTGCGACCTCTTCAAGACAATTTACATAAAACCGTAACGTACTATTAACCTAAACCGAAAGAATTGCACTATCTTTAAGTAAAAACTTTACACAAATCTGTTCAGTAGATTTTAGTAAAATTGATCACATACAGACAGACACATTTTGGGAACTTTGTGTTATAACGAGTATTGATATAGATACTCGTAGTTTAAACAGATATTACAAGAGATCGCTGCTATCGTGCGTATTACCAGTGTAGCTGATGGATAACGAACTCGCCGCGGCTCATCATCGAGCGTCCTACGAACACAGCCGAATACGTGCTCGGCGTAATGCGCAATAACAAATTAATTAATTAATTCGATGGCAACGGAACAAGACATCTTTTGTGATGTGAGTTCTGCTTTAGGTTTTGGTATTAATTACGAGTGCGCTCACACAAGTTGTATTATAGTTTAGGGTTTCATTAATACACACTTCTGGACCTTTAACAGTAGATAGAAATAAAATAATTCGACTGGCCCGTTGGAGCAGTGGGTAGTGACCCTGCCTTCAGCTCCGCGGGTCGCGGGTTCCATTCCCGCCGAGGGCCAACATTTTCTATACATAAATTTGTTGGTCTTTGAGCTATGGTGTATATTTGTATTTAAGTATGTATTTAAAAAATATATAACTATATATTCAGCAGTTGTCTGTCACTCATAGCACAAGTATTAAGTTACTTACTTTGGGGACGGACGACCGTGTGTGTAAGTCTCCCATATATTTATATTTATAATTAAAACTGGACACAAAGACGCAGGTAAAAACAAGTATGTATTAACTCGCAGAATGTCGCACCACACGTAATTACCATTTCCCTTGGTCCAACAGATTTCCACATCGTAAAGCCAACGCCATTGGACCTAACACTGAGTAATGGCAGTCCGTCTGGCATCTTGGCTTCAACGTAGGGTCGTATCTATTTTCTGCTCTGGAAAAATGCCCTTGGAATTTCGCTTTAAATATGACACGTCCGTTCCAATGTTGCCGCAATTTTCTCAATGTCCGCATAAAATAATTCAAATAACATTAATACAATAAAGCCGTGGTATCCGGCTGAGTAAATAGACCACCCTTATTTCTTACTTAGGTGTCGTAAGAGGCAACTAAGGTAAATTGACCCGCCGTGTGGTATCCGGCTGAATAGAATGGACCACCCTCATTTAGGTGTCGTAAAAAGCGACTACGGTAAATAGACGTCAGAATTCTGTAGACATATGCAGGTTTCCTCACTATGTTTTCCTTCACTTCTCACCCTTCGAAAAATGTGCGATAAATTGCAATTAACAAGGCCGTTACTTATATACAAAACTTATAATAATTCATTATCCCCGTGCCGTTATCCCACTCTAAGTGGGGTCGGCACAACATGTTACAAACATGTTGTCACATGAATAAGCTTCGTATTTTACGACCGGCCGCTTGCCACGAACTTGAAACTTATAATCTTTATAATCTCTTAATTATTTTTTAATCTGCCAAAAACTCGGAGCTAAAAGCTAATTCCGCACGTCAACGAACGGATCCGCTTCGTCGTAAATTAATCGTCGAAATGCCTAAAATATCGCAATCGAGCTTATTAATCGATGTTTACCCTCGATTTCAGAATTCAAGTTGGGATATTTCCAAAACTGTGCATATTATATCTGTGCCAAATATATATGTGTTTGCTTTTTATTAATTTTTGGCTCCGGTGAATTCTTAAAGCGACAAAATCAAAAAGGAATCTATGTATTGTATATGTATAAAGTATAAAGCTGAAGAGTTTGTTTGTTTGTTTCTATGTTTGAACACGCTAATCCCAGGAACTACTGGACTGATTTGAAAAATTCTTTCATTGTATGATAGTCCCTTTATCGAGGAAGGCTATAGGCATATAACATATGATAAAAAGTGGAGCAGCAATAAAAATAGCACGAAAACGGCAAAATTTAAAGCTTTCCTTGCGTGCGCTGAGTAAACGGTGATAGTTATTCAAAAATCATGTATTACAAAGTTGTTCCCCTCTAAAAGTTCTAAATAAAAGTCGGCCACAGTATAAGTCTAGCTTTTAAGGTTGACCCACTTTAACCATTATGATTATCAAAAGAAAGACTATAATATTACGGTTTCAATCTTTCCACGCGAGCGGAGCCGCTGGCGATTGCTAGTGATTTATAAACACCATCAAGGATGATTCACGCTACACCGTGTCGCGACCGGGCCGTGCCACGGCCGGGGCACGGCCACCGTGCGCCGGCCGTGCCAGTCATTCATGTTACACCGGGCTGTTTGGGTTTATTATTTGCACGACTTATGTCTATGTTAAGTAGCTTTTGTCAGCAAGTGATTTCATCTATCGATAGACTTGACGCCTAAATAAATATGCAGTTTCACAATTTGAATTAGCAGCTATTGCAATTGCCATCGATGATGAAGTATTGGAAATTATTTTATTTGTTATCTAAATACTTAGGATGGCTCATGTCGTAAATCACAGAGCAAATTACACACATTCTAAACAATTTGCATTGTCCATTTTGCTGTTAAATTGCTAAACTCACTAAGATTTGACGTTGACTGCTCTGCGGGCGCCCGGGCGCATATGTTTATGTTACAACGTGTCAGGGCCGAACCGTGCCGGAGCCGGGAAACAATACCCACCGACATTTCAACGCCGTGCCCCGGCCGTGCACGGCCGGGACACGGCCGGGGCACGGTTAGGCATGAATCACTTCATACCAAAAGTATACCATAATGTTCGACCGTGCCCCGGACGGGGCACGGCCCGGTCGCGGCACGGTGTAGCGTGAATCATCCTTCATTCTCCAACCCTTATCCCACTCTAAGTGGGGTCGGCACAACATGGTTCAACCATGTTGTGATATTATTTGGCTAGGTTCGAGTATTTTACGACTTCCTGATATCTAATCCAGATTTCTATAATTTTTCGTTACATTTGTTTTGTATGTTTTACAAATACGCCGTGTGGTATCCGGCGGAGTACAATAGTACCACCCTCATTTCTTACCGAGGTGTCGTAGAAGGCGACTATGGTAAGTTGACGCAACGTGTGGTATCCGGTTAAGTAGAATAGACAACCCTCTTTCTTACCGAGGTGTCATTAAATACGACAAAGGTAAGTTGATGTCAGGTAGGCGGCCGGTCGTAAAATACGTAGCCAAATCATGTGACATGTTTATAACATGTTGTACCGACCCCACTTAGAGTGGGATAAGGGCAGGAAGATGTATGTATGTTTTGCAAATTGTCTTCAGAGACCACGATTAGATGTAAAATAGTTTATAGCCTATTTGAACTACGTATTTTGTAATTTTGAGACTGGTTTAGGATTTTTTCATCAGTGACAGATTTACACATGTCCAATATATCCTCAAAATTTTGGTCACGTTTAAAATTTCGTAGATTATTTTAACAAATGTAACAACGCAGCCGTGTCGCTACTGCAAGCAAGCAAGCAAGCCATGACGTCACATCTTGCCACAGCCCTTCGCGCCATTTTTGACGTGGGAGATGTGACAGCCGCTGACATTAGCAGCTAGCCCGCGGATAGCGAATGAGAGTTTGCTTTGATTTCATTTTAGCATATTTTATGAAAAGAATAAAACTGATTTAGAATACTTCTTTTATTAATACAAGTAGTTATGTTACACAAATCAATAATTTGAGGACATTGCTATAATCCGTGATTATAATATTATCACAACTTTTATATTACAGTCCTCTGCAAAGTAAAGCCTAATTAAAAGCTTTTATTTAACTTGCCGTGTATGTATGTGACGGTGGAATCTTGCAAGTTAAATTTGACCCACTTCCCGATGTCCGATAAGCTGAAATTTTACATACTGGTCCAGTCCCGATGACAATGCTACATGCATTATGATAAGCATGACCTGATGCTGCCAGGATTGTCTCCAGACGAGACAACTCCTTAGTTAGCAGCAGGGCATGGAATTGAAAAGCTAGACTTGTTTTAAAAATTCTTTCTTATTTCAGTTCGTTACATTCACCCTAAACATTCCGACCTAACGAATTTCTTTACCGTCATTCGTTGACAGTGTCAAAATATCTGAATAATTATATTTACTTAATTCTTAAGCCTTTTAAAAGCATCCAACGTCTGAAATATGATCAGTTCTCAAACAATAATGGCGTGTCGCCAGGGAATGCCTTTATGTTCCAAAATGTTTTCAAAAACAGCATTTTTTGGTAATTTTTAATGTAATGTTTTGACAAGAGGCATACCATTTATAGCTGTTGATTTAAAACTGAGCTGTATTAAAAAATATTTCTTGATATTTAAAGCTTGAACTCATATATTTTAGCTTTCTTGCACCAAAACTTTATACAAAAATTAAGAAAGAGCTGCATGGAAAAAAATTAAAGTAAAGTCAGCAATTTTGGTCTATTTTGACACCAATGACGAATAATTTTTTTTCGATGGTATAAACAAGTTATTTGAGAAATCTGAAAAATGTATTAGGGTTAAGGGAGAATATATTGTAAAGGAAAAATAGTTTGAAGTTTAATTTCAACCTCCTTCCCTCTTATTCCGCGATAACTTTTTGACCTCCCCTCGTTCACGACTCGATCCTCGACCTCGACCCTATGTTCCTAGGTTAAGTTTTTATTTTAATTTTTCATTTTAAATAGTGATTGCCATTTTATATCCTGTCTTGTATATTATGTTTTTATATATGATTTTTAATATTAATTAGTGATATTGGTTAACCGTTCTAATTAGTATAATAAAACATCGTATTTAAGCGAATTGTAGATTTTTTTTAAATTGCCTATAAAGGTAGCAATGAAAGATTCAAAACGAATTTTCATCATACAATATAAAAAATCCATTCTCCTGTCCTTATCTCTCTCTTAATGGGGTCAGCACAATATGTTTTAAACGTGTCGTTACACGTTGTGGCTACTTATTTAAAAAACTTAAAAAGAAGAACTAAATCAAAATCCCATCCGCATCAGGTAAACATCCATTATTTGATGTTTTTTTTTAATTTAAATGTTTAATGATAATTTTTAATCTACTTTTTTTAATTCACTATAAGTACAATCGCCGAGTTTCTCGCTGGTTCTTCTCGGTAAGAGCACCTTTCCGAACCAATCGTAGATTCATTGTTTGACAATTCGAAAGTGCTTGTATAAGCAAATTCGGATAAAGAATTATCTTTAATATTTAAATGAGTTAATTTTGTATGTATGTACGTATATGTATATATATATATATATATATATATATATATATATATATATATATATATATATATATATATATATATATATATATATATATATATGTGGTATTCGACTAAGTAGAATAGACCACCCTCATTTATTACTTAGGTAGGTGTCGTAAGAGGTTACTAAGGTAGGGTAACCCGCTATTTGGTATCCAGCTGAGTAGAAAAGGCCTCCCTCATTTATATCCGAGGTGTCGTAAAAAGCGATAAAGGTAAGTAAAAGTCTGTATTCTCTAGAGATATGCAGGTTTTCTTACGATGTTTTCCTCACCGAAAAGCGTGCGATAAATTGCAATTAATAATTATATTAGACTAGAGAATTTTGGGGAAATTTGTAATTTATCAATGGTAATCGCATCGCAATGGGATAGTGAGAGGCGTAAAAGGTTACTTATAAACAAAAGTTATAATCTTCATAATCTCTTAGTATTTAAATATATTAATCTTGTATGTACGTATATATACATGTTCTGAATCTCGGAAACGGCTCCAACGATTTTCCTGAAATTCAGCATGTAGGGGGTTTTGGGGGAGAAAAATCGATCTAGATAAGTTTTATTTGAAAAAAATGTTTATCCCTGTTTTCGGGCTCTAAAATTTTTTTGAACTTATTCAACTACGTTGAATACAATCTCATTTTTCGCTATCAAACGTGAAGTCATGGTGGTTCATTTGGAGAACGGGAGGTGAAAATACCTAGGATCGAGCCCCACCTGGCTCTATTATTTAGTAATTTTTCTTTTCAATTATTTTTTTAATTCTTTTGTTTACATCATTTTAAAAATTACCGTTACCCAGGTACTTACTTTTAATTTAAATTTAACTAGGATGGCATTCCAATAGTTTAAATTGTACTGCAAGATATATAGATCTAACAATTTGCTATTAGATAAATCAAATTCTCTAGTAACATCGAATCAAAAAATAATCTCAAAGAAAAATAATCTCTCGAGCCAGATGAGTTAATAGCCGTGTGAAACAGTTTTTTCTATATGCACAATATAAAAAAAATCTTGTCACATTTGGCATTGGTTCGGGATAAGAAAAATTTGATTCTGCACACGTCATAGTGACTCACGTAGCGCCTCTTTTAAATAGCCCGTGAATCATTAATTTGGAAAATGTTACATTTGATGCAATTCGAATGAGACATGTTTGATCGTTGAATAATAACGTACAAATATAAAAAAAAAATGGTCGCAGAAGTAAAGAAGTGAACATATACATATTTATATATATATTACTATTAAATATTAGTTAAATATTTATAAACTCATCTTCCTGCCATTCTAAGTGCGGTCGGCACAACATGGTAGAAACATGCTGTCACATGATTTGGCTGCATTTTTACGACCGGCCGCCTGCGTGACGTCAACTTACCTCTGTCGTATTTTACGACACCGCGGTAAGAAAGAGGATGGTCTATTCTACAAAACCGGATACCACACGGTGGGTCAACTTACCTTAGTCGCCTTTTACGACACCTCAGTAAGAAATGAGGTTGGTCTATTCTACTCAGCCGGATACCACACGGCGGGTCGCCTTACCTTAGTCGCCTTTTACGACACCTCGGTAAGAAATGAGGGTGGTACTATTCTATTCAGCCGGATACCACACGGCGCGTAATACCACCATAAACCATAACCAAATAATGAATGTTTCCCTTATGAGGATGGGATTTAAATATTTATAAACTATTAGTTAAATATTATTATGCCACACGGCATATCTTTAATATTTAAATGAGTTAATCTTTTATATTTATATATACAAAATATATTTTTGTAGTAATATGATTATAAATAAATTAATATATCCATTCCGATAATTTGTTTCGTATCTTTTCAAATTCCCTCTTTTGTGCCTAGGTATATCTTCTACAAAAAAAATATACCGTCCAAAGCCATCCAGATAATTTATACTAAAATTACGCAATCAATTTTAGCTTTGCCACTGCAACAGTTAAAAACAAAGGGAGAGGCTGATACAGAAAGCCTACTGTACAAGATAGTAATGACTTAATAAAAATATATTTTGAAAAGAGCAACCGCCGAGTTTCTTGCTGGCTCTTCTCGGTGGGAACAGCTTTCCGAACCAACAGTAGAGTTGACGATTCAAAAGCAATTTCTTACAAGTTTACTTGAATAAAGATTATTTTGAATTTCAATTTGTATTATATATAACGCAGCACAAATATTTGTTTGCCATTTTGACATATCATTACCCGCAAATGGCACATTACTGCGAGGGTGAGACTTAAAAATCCGAATTTATTCCGACTAGATATTTGTGCCAAAGCATGTAAATAATTCGTTACAGTGGGCGAGGCGATCTCGAGACGTGTCCGGATCTCAATACATGATTCACTCGTCCGCCAGTTAAAATAAGAAACTATTTAAATGACACGGTTAAATTGTCATCATCCTCCTGCCCTTATCCCACTCTAAGTGGGGTCGGCACAACATGTTACAAACATGTTGTCATATGATTTGGCTACGTATTTTACGACCGGCCGCCTGCCTGACGTCAACATACCTTAGTCGTATTTTACGACTCCTCGGTAAGAAAGAGGGTGGTCTGTTTTACTCAACCGGATACCACACGGTGGGTCAACTTACCTTAGTCGCCTTTTACGACACCTCGGTAAGAAATGAGGGTGGTACTATTCTATTCAGCCGGATACCACACGGCGTGACACGGTTAAATTGTATCTTTAATATTTAAAGGAGTTAGGGCCTGTTTCACAAGTTACCAATAAACTGTCAGTCAGCTTATTCGGAACATATCTGACACATATCACGGAATTTTGCGTTTCGCAGGTTTCTGATAGACTTTTATATAAATTGACTATATGCTGTTAGCCCTAACGGCTTTTACAGAGTCACCGGGCGGGACGGGCGAGCGCAGAAGCATCGCCCAAGTTGCGAAATGCGGAGAGTAGAGCGCATAAGCTCTACTAGCTATGGGGAACGTCGTCCTAACGTCGTCCTGTGAGGCCGGACCACGGCTTAGGGCGACGTGTAGTGGAGGGCTGAAGGTATGACTTTGATTAGTCAATACGACGAATCGAAGAAGGGTCACGGAAGGGTGGCAAGAAGCCACGACCAACCGATGTCAGAAATCTGGGACCTCGTCTTCGCCGGATAGGCTTATTCAGCGTTTAAAGTTCATAATAAGTTAACAGGTAGATTTCAAAATTGCCGCCATTTTTTTTTTCACTTTGTAGAGTCTATTTTTAGAGACATTTATCTGTTACTTAGTTTAATTGTCAGTTAGGTAACTATCCGACAGTTTATCGGTAACTTGTGAAATAGGCCCTTAATCTTGTAAATATAAATGTATATTTTTTGAATCTCGGAAACGGCTCAAACGATTTCATAAAATTCAGCATGTAGGGTTTAGTGGGGAAAATCGATCTCGCTAGGTTTAATTTTAAAAAAAATATCGTTAATCCCTATTTTTGGGCACTAAAAAACTGCTTTAATTTTATGAGATAGCAAAGGATTATTACGCTGTCCATTGCAAAGCCGTGATAGCTCAATTGGGTAATGGGCGATCTCGCTCTCTATAATAGTTTGTTAATTTTTTTATGAATTTATCTTTTAACAGATATGTACCAATGTCAATTACCCTACATGTCGTAAAGTCTATTTAACAATGACATTAAAAAAAAATCTATACGTCGTGTGGTATCCGGCTGAATAGAATAGTACCACCCTTACCATTTCTTACCGAGATGTCGTAAAAGGCGACTAAGGTAAGTCGACCCGCCGTGTGGTATCCGGCTGAGAATTATTAACCAACCTTATTTCTTACCGAGGTGTCATAAAAGGCGACTAAGGTAAGTTGACTCACCGTGTGATATCCGGTTTAGTAGAATAGACCACCCTCTTTTTTACCGAGGTGTCGTAAAATACGTCTGAGGTAATTTCAGGCAGGCGGCCGATCGTAAAAATTCAAAGTCAAATTCAAATTCAAAAAATTCTTTATTCAAATAAACGTCGTGTGCTTTTGAATCGTCAACTCTACTGCTGGTTTGGAAAGCTGTTCCTACCGAGAAGAGCCAGCAAGAAACTCGGCGGTTGCTCTTTAAAACGCAGCCAAATCATATGACATCATGTTTATAACATGTGCCGATCCCACTTAGAGTGGGATAAGAGCAGGAAAATGATGATTTTTAACACATATGCATCAATGCTAGTCAACTATCATACATGTCATAAAGTCTATTTAAAAATAACATTAAGAAAAATCTATATGGCACTTAGTTCACTGAAAAGCTTTAAGCTTCTTATCAAATATCTATCTCATTCCGACGGATAAAAAAACATACATTTTCGCGTTTATAATATTAATATGAATGACTTCCTTTTATCATTAATATATACAATTTTCGACAAGGAAAATTTATAGAAACGCTTTTTAAAATAACAAAGTGTTTTTGAAATTTCGTTAGACTCTTTAAGAGAGCATTAATTTTCTTTATTAATGAAAGTCTATAAATCAAATAATTTATCGAAAATTTTCATTGACGCTAGATTTTGCTACGAATTTTTGTAGCAAATTCTAGCGTCAATTGATGTTTGAGTTTCTCGCTATATTGATTATAATTTAAAATTTCTTATTAACATAAATCATTATTCATTCTCCTTCCCTTATCCCACTCTAAGTGGGGTCTAAAGTACATACCTACTAAAGTAAGTTGACGTCTGGCCGCATGCCTGACGTCAACTTACTTAGGTACTTAAAAAAATGCTAAAATGTTGAATAGAAAGTAAATGAAATTTTAGCTACCATTTTTAAAGTTATGATAGCTCAATGGTAAACAATGGTAAATGGTGAATCAAGATACTGTTATTACCAACCTTTTTTTTTGCTTTATTTATTTTTTTGTCTCATATCGCCATCATAATGGCTTCTTATGTAAACACAGATCGCCGCGTTACGGTACTCAATAAAAAAAGAAAAAATTTCATTATTTTATAATTTAAAAACCGCCACCCAGGTACACATTTTATAAAGCTCAATTATGCCCACAATACAAAAAACACACACACGAAAAATGCTTTACTCGATTACCCGACAAATTATTTCATCAAAGATAATAATTTACAAAATAGTAAACCTCTATACTATAAACAACTTAAAATGCATTTTTTGAACTGTCTTATCACTCGCATCGTGTCAATAAATTCCTAATCTTCCTTAGGGATTCTACAGAAATACATAACGACCGGGCGTTATATAAACAAGTTATTATAAATGTTATAATAATGGAATTCCGCCACCTGTCCCCATAAAACATCCGAGTGCGTCACTGGAGCATATTATTACTGGAGACGGGGACAGGGTTATCAAGTTTTTTCGGGAATACTCGGGATATATCCAATCTATCGATTCTCTAAGATCCAAATTCAAATTCTAATAAATCTTTATTGAAATTGGCTTTTAGGAGCACTTTTGAATCGTCAAATCACAATGAAGCTACGACTGACGAAAAGGTACTCTTACCCAGAAGAACCAGCAAGAAACTCGGCGGTCACTCTTTTCAAAATTAAACATTTCAATAATGTATTTGTAATTGTTAACAAATTGAGATATACAATACAATCTAGTGCGTAACTGGTCGCAATTTAAATTCAAGCTTTCTTATCATTAGCATAGTCCTAAAGAGTATAATAAGCTTTATGAATAACTTTTTAATTGCTTTTTTGAACTTGTGTAAAGGCAACATAAAAGTAGATTGCGGAATTTTATTATAAAAATATATACCCAAGACCATAAACGATCTACAAACTTTTTGAAGCCGGATTGGTATCTAAAATCTCTCTCATAAGAAAGTTTACAGTTATGCAGAAGCCCATAAAATATTTAACTTTAGTTAAAACCATGAGTTACCCATGCTATGATACCCATGGCCACGGCTTCAGATAGTCAAAAAGTTAAAGGACTTCGGTGTACGTTATAATAATATAACTCAAAAATCAATTAAAAAGACACTTATTTAAAAAGCTTATGATACTATTAAAGACTATGTTAATGAAAGCTTGGATATTTTTTATTTGTTGAATAATTGTTTAATATTTATTTATTATTTACTTAAATAATTATTTTTAAAAACAGTGACCGCCGAATTACTTGTTCGTTCTTCTCAGTAGGGAAACTTTCCGAAACAGTGGTAGTTTTATTATTTGACCACTCGAAAGAACTTGTAAATCTAACGTGAATAAAGTACAATTCGAATTTGAACTTAAATTGCAGTAGAATGTTAGCGCAAGAGCGCAGTAAAAGATGGAACCATCATAAGAAAACTAGTAAATGAAATATTACAGGAATCTTGGGAATATATTTACATTATATTTTATGATTTTGACATAATCGAGCCCTTATTTACAAAATTAGTCGCTATTAATAAACTATGGTTATCCTTTCAATATATTTACTGAAAAGGAATGTTTAATATTATATTGTAATAAAAGCTCTAATATTTTAAGTTATTTTCTGTAATATTTGAATAAATTATAACGATGTGTACGATGTAGCATTATTTCCAAACCTTTGTACAACTTTTATTTAAAAAAATTAATAAAACATTTGCTTTTTGGACATTTTTATAACTTGACAAACAAATATATAAACTTGCATAAGCGCTTTGAGCGCCATCTTTGTATACAGCTATACAACTTGTCACGCAAAGATACTTCAAAAATAGTTACATTGTAGTTTAAGCTGTTTACAATAGATGGCCCTGTTTGGAAAAATAATGTGTGTTTTATAGTAATATAATTTGATTATATTTAATGTACAAACTCAACTAATTAGTCAATTTATTTCTTATTTATTAATACTTTCTGCAAATGAATTGCTGTGATCATTCTACAAACAACAAATATGGATTACATTGAAATGGGTCTAAATACTTATACAAATTACAGGTTGGGTAGAAAAGGTTTAGGAAATAAACTGGGTAACGGGGTAAAACCTTGACATACCCATAACGTATTTTGCTAGATGACTTTGTCGCAAATTTGCTTCGCAGAGTTCTGCAAATATAAGTTAATACTAAACTATTATATTACGAACATTTATTGAATAATTTCTCATACTCAGCATTTTTGCAATATTTGATTTAGTAAATCGTATAAAAATTTACATTTCCTTTTTTTAAAATAAGAATAAATTCAACATTAAATAAAAACTATGTATACCATAACGAAACACAATACTTTAAGTTTAAGTTACGAACTCTTATTTGAAAGTTAGTAGATACTTTAAATAATAAAAATTCACAATATAAAAACAAATCTTGAGTGATTTTAATACACCTAAAGGCACTTGTTATGAATTATATTCTGAATACAGCAACCGCCGTGTTTCCTGCTTTTCTCGGTAGGAACATCTTTCTAAACCAGAAGTAGAGTATCGTTATTTGTTTATTTACAGTATATAGAATAGAGAGTTACTATACCAATATCATGATATGATAGATTTAATATAATGGAATTATCATTGACTTTGTTCTACGGCATTCTGCAAAGTAAAGCGTAGTTAGTAGTAGTAGTAAATTGTATAAGAATGTTCTGGTACCTTCAAGAAACTGCCTGGTGGGTAGTCGGAGGGAGACTTTGAGTGAAGAAGCGTAAGCGGAGTCGATGTACCAACGTGGATCGCCCTCACCCAGCCTCTTGTCGCTGCCTCTGGTGAAGATAAGATAAATAAATATATGATACACTAGCTTTTACCCGCGACTTCGTTCGCGTGGACTGTTATCGTGTGATAGATCGATAATAGATGACGCTTTTCAATGTCATCCTATTCCTGTAGAATTAACAGGATTTCTATAGCCTATATTTTATTCCGGTGTATAAGAAATAATTGTGCCAAATTTCATAGATATTGGTTAAGTGGATCCGTCGTGAAAGAGTAATAAACATACATCCATACTGACAAACGTTCGCATTTATAATATTAGTAGATAATTAAAAACAAAAGCTTTTCTCTTAATGTCCTTCGATACAAAGATGACTTAACTGCTAATATCTTATAATATTACTAACAATCGCCAGGGACTCCGCCCGCGTGGAACGATTAGAACCGTAATATAGTCTTTTGATAACCATAAAAACGGTTAAAGTGGGTTAACTTTAATAGCTAGACATATGCTGTCGCTGACTTTTATATAGAACGTTTAGTTTATTTAGAACTTTTAGAGTTTTGAGAATTTTGTAACACATGATTTTTTATAACTTTCACCGTTTTTAACGCACACATGAAAAGCTTTAAATTTTGCCTTTCCTATTCATCTTAGCGTGACTTAAATAGCCAATAACCTTCCTCGATAAATAGATTATCTTACACTGAAAGAATTTTTCAAATCGCTCCAGTACCTAGTTCCTGAGATTAGTGTGTTCAATCAATCCAACAATTAATCAAACAAACAGCCTCTTCAGCTTTATATATTAGTATAGATTATGATGATGATATGATACTGATGATGCTTCGGTTGGAGAAACGATTGTTGAGTTTGTGGTAGTGAACGTGTGCAGTGCTTGTGTATTGGGGTGGCGGTAGTGGAGGTTTATACATGTGTGTCTACGAATCCTGCATGTATCGGGTATAAAAAACGGATAGTCCGTAAGATTATATATATTTTCTATTTACTCCATCGCGGATTATTTTAAAATAATTTTATTATTACTTTTGTATTATGATTCCCTGCAAAGTAACGCCTAATTCTATATATATTGTTGTACATTTTAATGTTGCGCTCACTCGTTACATAAATGATGACAGATACTTAGAGATTTTTAAGTGTATTCGAGCTTTTAACAATTTATTTTCGGCACAAAGCCTATCAGATAAAAATTTGTCACTACATATTATAAAACAAAGTCCCTATATCCCTATGTACGCATAAAACTTTAAAACTACGCAACAGATTTTGATGCGGTTTTTTTTAATAGATAGAGTGATTCCAGAGGAAGGTTTGTACGTATCATAACATTCAATACGGAGTAGAGAAATACTGTAATTTTTGAGGTTTCTGTAAATAATTACATTTTATTCCGCTTACATTGCAAACGCAGACTAAACCCTACGAGATTTATCAAAATAATGTACTAAGTATTTGTACTTATCTTGAAAAAGTCCGCGATGGTATATGTCTATCTCTTATGGATAACCCACTATAGCATTTTTTGTCATTTACTTGTTACGAAAAATAATGCCATATTTTTGAAGCAATTTTTATACAATACAGCATTAATCCTTATCCAATTAAGTACCTTAAATAAATAGTGATTTAATATAGATCAATATGGCCGTTTACAGCATGTAATTGAAGTGAACATTTTCGGAGATATTACAGATTTAAAATGCCGTGAGGACGCCGCGCTTCGCCCTATAACACTTCGACTTTAGCAGCTATGTCCGTCTTTCAAGAGTTTGTTTAAAGACATTCTGTAATTAGTTGTAAAAATAAAATACATAGGGAAAATGTAAAAGTAAATAAGTAAAAATGTACTATATGAATTTAGATATTCCAAAGATAGCAGGAAATCTTCTTGGTATAGGGAAAGGAAATTGTTTTTCTCCAAATTTAACGCTTGCGGGCCACGGGCAGTAACGAATAAATCAAAACTACTCGATCGATTTTAATCATTTTTTTTACACTGACTGACATGGGATATATATTTTATACCCGTGCGAAGCAGGGGCAGGCCGCTAGTTATTGTATACAAGGTAAATGCCGTTCGAGTGATAATGTTTAGGTTTTTTAGGGCTCTATCTTATTCTAAAAGCGCGCTTAATCATCATCATTCTCTTCCCCTTATCCCACTCTAAGTGGAATCGGCACAATATGTCTTCTTCCATTCTCCTCTATCATTCGTCAACTCTGGTTCCACTCCTTTAACATGCGTATAATTTTTTACACAATCCATCCATCTTTTTAGCCTCTAGCCATACATCCATCCACATTCATATTTAAAACTCTTTTGGTCACATGATTTTTATCCCTCCTGATTACATGACCAAACCAACTTAGTCTCGCACTTCTCATCTTTTCTGTAATGGGCGCAACTTTCTGACTTCCCCTAAAAGCTAAATTTGCTTGCTAAATTTTGTTTTTTTATATATTTTAAGTGGAGATAATGCCATTAGTGTCATTAGTGACAACAAGTTTACTTGCTGCAACTTATATCTACTTAAACGGTTCCCGTGAGGGTAAAATACCCCTAATATCCCAAAATGTACTTTTGCCTGTTCCCTATGATAAAAGGATATTATTTTACCTACATAAACTTTATAACCTTTAGCCGTGTGGTATCTGGCTGAATATAATAGACCACTCTCATTTTTTAGCGAGGTGTCGTAAAAGGCGTCTAAAGTAAGCCGACCCGCAGTGTGGTATCCGGCTGAGTAGGATAGACCAACCTCATTTCATACCGAGGAGTCGTAAAAGCGACTAGGGTAAGTTGACCCGCCGTGTGGTATCCGGCTGAGTAGGATAGACCAAGCTCATTTCATACCGAGGAGTCGTAAAAGCGACTAGGGTAAGTTGACCCACCGTGTGAATAAGGTAAGTTGACGTCAGGCAGAAGGTCGGACGTAAAAACGCAGCCAAATCATATGACAGCATGTTTATAACATGCTGTGACATGATTTCGACCCCACTTAGAGTGGGATTAGGGCATGAGGATGATGAAACTTCATAAGTTACAATTGTAGCGAATTTTATCAATACCTACTGGTCCAATATACAGACAGACGAAACAAAGAGACTTTCACATTTTTAATATCAGTGTTTGATTGTTAATGCGAAAGTGTTTGATTATTTATTTATGTTGTCTTATCCGCCTACTATAAACTATTTAAATAAATGTATAAAAATAAATTACCAATTCGAACCAATAAAGTTTTATTATTTTTTATTATTATAAGTATATACAACATCACAAAAGCTATAAACTATGTAGACGATGAATACTGAAATATATTCATAACTTAACAGTAGAATGTACGCATTATTTGTTATTTTATAACGCCTAAATATAAGCTCATATGTTATGCCTATTAACCAAAAACACCAAAACAAAAGAGGTTATCATCGAAAGAAAACATTAGGGAAACGGTCATTGTTTTGAATTAAATAAAAAGCGTACAGATTGAAAATCACTAGTATATTTACCCGGAGTCCATATCTATGGTCATCTACGACAGCACAAGAAATACTTTAATGTTATAAAATTCGCCAAACGACGACATTCAAAATAAAAACTACATGTTTCCACCGTACATATGTCAAACTGTACTATTTTGGGACACCCAAGTTCATAGTATTCGCCGCCAATATAAATATCTTCGGAAGCCGTTATCCGCTGAATGTATATTTCAGTTTCAGCAATGGTTCAAATCTGAAACTATGTAAGTAGTACCGTGCAGCGCCAATAGATGGTGCGGCAATCAATTTCGACTGTGCTTTAGTAGTTCAGCTACATTCTAATAGATGGCGTTACTCTTTCAACGTAAATACTACAAATTTAAATTTTAACGAGCTTTACTTTACTGAGTGTTTACTTAGAACTGTATCTATACTAATATATAAAAGCTGAAGAGTCTGTTTGTATGATTGAACGCGAACGATTTAATCTCAGGAACTACAGGACCGATTTGAAAAATTCTTCGAGTGCAAGATAGTCCATAATTCGAGGAAGGCTATATACTATATAACATCACGCTAGCAACATGCTTAGATGAACAGGAGAGGAGGCGCACAAAAAAAATTAGAAAAACGGCAAAATTTAAAGCTTTCTTTGCATGCGCTAAGTAAAAAGTGAAAGTTATTCAAAAATCATCTACTACAAAATTGATCCTCTCTAAAAGTTCTAAATAAAAGTCCGCGACATCATATCTAACTTTTAAGGTTAACCGACTTTAACATTTTTATAGTTATCAAAATGCTATAGTGCAGTTTTAATTTTTCCAGTCAGAACCGCTGACGATTGCTAGTGAGTAATATTGCTTAGGCATCAAATCTTATCGGTTGAAAGGTTTCTTGTTATTACATGGCATTTAAATCATGTAAAGCGTGTTAAAAAGTATAAAAAACAGATTAGTTCTTCGATTGTAATCTGCCTTATTGTTTCTTTGGTATTTAAAGGTTAGAAGAATTTTAAAGCATACTTTAATATTGTTCGCGTAAATGTATCTAAAAAAATATGAATGTATATACAAAGGGGAACATCTTAATCGGCCTATTGTACCGTTCGCCAACACAAACATAGTTTGGCACGGCTGTCATAACAAACTGGTGTCCGAATACGTCCGAAGCAACCTTTAATAGAGTTATTATACTAAACTTATAACAGCCTAAAATTACATAGCTAATTTACAGAATGAGGCGCAACGTTGCGGAGATCCATAAGACAAAAGTTATAATAAAATTAATTTGCTATAATCCGCGATGAAGTAAAATAGAAAATATATATAGTGGTTAATGTAAAGTGGGCTATACGTTTTCATACCTGATATATGTAGGATTCGTAGAAACACATGCACAACTAAATAAGCTGTGATAGCCCAGTTGTAACACCGTGAGACTCTTTCAAGGAGCTCACGGGTTCAAACAATACACCAATGAGTTTTTCTGTTAGAACTTATGTATCTAATTGATAATTGCAATTTATCACACGCTATTCGGTGAAGGAAAACATCGTGAAGAAACCTGTATATCTCTAGAGAATTCTAGGGATATGTGTAACCTACCAATCCGCATTGGAGCAGCGTGGTAGGTCTTAGCTCCAACCCTTCTCTCCAAAAACGGAGAGAGGAGGCCTATTTCCAGCAGCGGGAGAGTAACAGGCCGCTACTTTACTTTTTACATGCACAAACCTCTACCACAATACACAAGCACTACACACGTTCACTGTCGTAAACTTTCTCCTGATGATTGGTTCGGTTGTGAGAGGAAATGTTTGTAGAGTTTGTGATAGTGAACGTGTCATGTCGTGATTATGACAAATTTCGTCGATATTTGTTCAGCGGGTTTGTCGTGAAAGACCAACAAACACTTATTTTCAAACTTTCGCATTTATAATATTAGTAGGAAGATGTAACTTTTAAAAAAAAATGTTCAAATTTTGATCAAAGGATGCGGTTTTCTAACAAAGAATAATTTTGTCGGCGTTAAATAATAACGATCTTAGCGACCTTCATGTCTGGTTTAAAAATTTAATAGCTCTCACTTTCGTCAATGTTGCCATAAAACAATTAGTTACATTATCTCGTGACAGTGCCAAAAAAACACAGATGCAACAAGAAAATTCGCGGGGAAAAGGAAAATAATTAGTGACAGAGTCTAGTTTCTATGGGCATTTTTACCTATAGTAAACTCTAGATAAACACTTTAATGTCATCATTGTCATGTCACGTATTCGGCTGACTATAAAAAAAACACACCCTCATTTCTTACCGAGTTGTCGTAAAAGGCGGCTAAGATTAGTGCCGTGTGGTATTCTGTTCAGTAGAATAGACCATCCCAGGCCAGAAGGATAAAGAATATAAATAATTATAAAAAGATTGGCGATGTATATAATAGACAAAGTATGAACCGACATAAGCTTGCGGCCTTGCAAAAGTACGTAAGCCGTTTGTGGGTTTTGGTATAAGATTCTATAATAAAATTCCGCAATCAATTTAATCTTTGCCATTACAGTGTTTTAAAAACACTATTAATAAAAGGCTAATACAGCAAGCTTACTATTGAGGATTACTTAGATGATACGAATGCCTGTACGTAGCAACTCTTCGACCATGTACAAGACAGTAATGTAACAGACTAAATGTAACTAGTAATAAGAATTATATTTGAAAAAGAGCAACCGCCGAGTTTTACTACTGTCACTTCTCGTTAGGAACAGCTTTCCGAATCAGCAGTAGAGTTGACGATTCAAAAGCACTTGTTTACAAGTTTATTTGAAGAGTGCCTGTTGTTTTTTTTGTTCAAAATAAAGAAAGAAACTTCAAAAATAAAGTGGGTAGGTGGGGCTTGATCCTAGATATTTGCATTTCTCTAGACCGCCCGTTCTCCGAAAAATTACGCTGACTTGACAATTTACAGCAAAAATAGCGTTTTATATTCAATGTAAATTTTAATATTTCTTTAATGCCCAAAAACAGAGATAAAACGAATTTTTGTTTCAATAAAACCTAGCTAGATCGATTTTTCTCCCCCGAAACCTCCTACCTACTGAATTTCAGGAAAATCGTTGGAGCCGTTTCCGAGATTCCGAATATATATATATATATATATATATATATATATATATATATATATATATATATATATATATATATATATATACAAGAAGAAGAAGATTATATTAAAGTATTTATATATTCTTTATTTATTTTTATTTTATATTTCGTATTTTCTTACCGAGGTGTCGTAAAAGGCGACTAAGGTAAGTCGACCCGCCGTGTGGTATCCGGCTGAGTAGAATAGACCAACCTCATATCTTACCGAGGTGTCGTAAAAGGCGACTAAGGTAAGTTGACCCACCGTGTGGTATCCGGTTTAGTAGAATAGACCACCCTCTTTCTTACCGAGGGGTCGTAAAATACGACTGAAGTAAGTTGACGTCAGGCAGGCGGCCGGTCTTAAAAACGCAGCCAAATCATGTGACAGCATGTTTGTAACATGTTGTGCCGACTTAGAGTGGGATAAGGGCAGGAAGATGATGATGATGATGATTTCGTATATGTATTAGTATTTATATCTAGTATTACTTGCACTTATCCATACCGTTTTTTATTTTTTTTTGAGTTTTTAAATTCTTTATGTTATGGTTGCCTGGAAGAGATCACTTTAAGTGATAAGGCCGCCCTTTGTTTTTATTTAGTTTTAATAAAACATTGTATAAATTAGCAGTGTATACAATAAAGTTATCATACATAAAAAAAAAATAAGATTAACTCATTTAAATATTAAAGATAAAGTAGTTGAATTTCAATTTGAATTTACACTCGCGCTTAATCGTTTGTAATCGACGATTATGAAGAGGAATCATGGATTTCTGGTCGCCTATAAGCACTCGCTTACACAATGCTCTCACACTACACCAATGATTCTCAAACTTTTTTTGTTGAACGCTTTCAAAATTTGGCGACAAACAAAGAAAAAGATAAAAATTATTTACTTACTACAACACACTGCATAAATAGTTTATGACAAAAAATTTAAATATACGAAATAAACTAATATATACTACAATAATAACTAAACGTTTATTAAGGAATTAATTAATAATTTGTTTTTTTTTAATGATATAATTTAATAATATTAAAATTATTATGTATTTGCAAAATTTGGCGGCACACAAAAGTGCCGCGGTACAGTGGTTGAGAATCAATGCAATACACGTTAGTCGCGACACGCATGCCATTAATTAACCTCGCGCGTGTTATTAAACGTACCTAATTAATGACATGCGTACTTACACGACATAGGAACGACAGCACGCACTTAGTGTTATTGTATAATGTATTATTATCATATATTAATGAAGCTAGACTCTGTGGACATCTTAAAACAACGTATCAATAGAAACGTGTTTTTTGTATTTATGTCGTGATATACTCGTATAACTCAATGTTTAACATTAGGGACGTGAAATTTAGTGCGGTATCCGGCTGAGTAGAATAGATCATCCTCATTGCTTATCGAGGTGCTGTAAAAGGCGACTAAGGTATGTCGACCAGCTATGTGGTATCTGGTTGAGTAAAATAGACCACCCTCTTTCTTAACGTGGTGTAGTAAAATACAACTAAGGTAAGTTGACGTTAGGCAGGTGGCCAGTCGTATAACATGTTGGGCCGACCCCATTTAGAGTGGGATGACGGCAGGAAGATGATGAATGCGGAGAAATAAATCTTAATATATAATAGAAATAATATTTATAAATTAATTTATCTCATTTTTTTATCATAAAGTTAGACGTCATTATTACGCAAAAGTATAATTAAACGAAAATAAACAAACATTTTTGAACTGAGTCCTCAAAACGAGCGATATACTACAAATTGTCAAATTTTTATTTAAGAATTTGTAATTATTTGTTTTTACAAAAGTCACATAGATAATACTAGGTATATTATTCTTTATTATATAAGGTAGATAATAATATCCCATATATATATTTTTTTATTTTGCATTAGTCTCATAATTATAACTACACGTAGTAAATTAAAAAGTAACACCAAAAGAAAAATCGGTTCACTAGCATACTATATAGCATACATAACAACACAATACGCCAACGCTACACACATTCACGTTCGTACATTTGCGTTCAAACAAACAAACTCATTAGTTTTATATCACTATCACTACATATTATAAAACAAAGTCCCTATATCCCTATGTACGCATAAAACTTTGAAACTACGCAACAGATTTTGATGCGGTTTTTTTTTAATAGATAGAGTGATTCCAGAGGAAGGTTTGTACGTATAATAACATTCAATACGGAGTAGCGAAATACTGTAATTTTTGAGGTTTCTGTAAATAATTACATTTTTTTCCGCTTACATTGCAAACGCTGGTTAAACCCTATGAGATTTATCAAAATAATGTACTAAGTTTTTGTACATCTTGAAAAGGTCTACAGAAAAGTCCGCGATGGTATATGTGTATCTCTTAGGGATAACCCACTATAGCATTTTTTGTCATTTACTTTTTACGAAAAATAATGCGATATTTTTGAAGCAATTTTTATACAATACAGCATTAATGCTTATCCAATTAAGTACCTCAAATAAATAGTTGATTTAATATAGATCAATATGGCCGTTTACAGCATGTACTTTAAGTGAACATTTTCGGAGATATAACAGATTTAAAATGCCGTGAGGACGCCGCGCTTTGCCCTATGACACTTCGACTTTAGCAGCTATGTCCCTCTTTCAAGAGTTTGTTTAAAGACATTCTGTAATTAATTGTAAAAATAAAATACATAGGGAAAATGTAAAAGTAAATAAGTAAACATGTACTATATGAATTTAGATATTCCAAAGATAGCAGGAAATCTTCTTGGTATAGGGAAAGGAAATTGTTTTTCTCCAAATTTAACGCGTGCGGGCCACGGGCAGTAATGAATAAATCAAAACTACTCGATCGATTTTAATTAATTTTTTTTACACTGACTGACATGGGATATATATTTTATACCCGTGCGAAACAGGGGCAGGCCGCTAGTATTAGTATAATATATTACCGCTTGTTTCATAGCATCCCCTTCAGAATTTGTTCACACCCACACTCAGCGAATATACGCATACCCCGTATAGGACCTTGTTAGTGAGCTGGCTGTAAAAAAAATGTATCAGGCTGTTCGCTGGTTTCAAGGCCCCATTTCAAGAGTTTATTAGGCGGGATCTGATTGGAGCGGACAGCTGCATTGGCGCGTCGCCCGGCCGTGATGTATTGTGATTGACTACTTTCGAGCTTCAGTAATTAGTGTATTGTATTAACATTTATATAACTTAACATTAATACTGTTATGTGGTATTTGTCTGAGTAGAATCGACCACCCTCAAACCATGTTACGAGTTTTCTATGCTTATACATGGGAGATGTGATTATGTTTTTCGGATAGGGCGATAAGTCATATAAATGCCAGTACCCGGGTGACCGAGCTCGGTAATATAGTATTACAAAATAAAAAAAGAGAATTAAATATTGGGTGTGTGGGGGCTTTTTATACCCATAGAATATAACGATATTTTTTTTTAATAAAACCTAACTAAAATCGAAGCTTCCTAGATCGAATTTATCCCCTCAAAACCCGTTACATGCCGAATTCCATGAAATCGTTGAGACCGTTTCCGAGATTCGGAAAATATATTTATGAATATTTATATTTATATACAATATTACCTCATTTCAATATTAACGAAAGATAAAAATCATCCGTTCGAGCTTCAGCTAAAATCAATGACACACTCAAGTGTCAATAAATACTTTTGTATCAATGAATATTATTGATTTGAGAGACTTTGTTTATTGTTTATCAAATAACCAAGATTTGCATGTTCAATTACACGGGTATGCGGTCTAAAAAACTGACAAAGCTGTATTTAATTAACTTCTTGAGTGACATCGCGAAAGGTAATTTATCAACTGTCATACACTTGAAATGAGGAATGGGCACGATTGAAAACAAATATATATTTTTACTTCTTTCACATTTTGAATATGTGAAATTTTAACATCGCAGTGTCTTTGAAATTCAAATTCATAATATTCTTTATTCAAATAAACTCCTAAACAAGTGCTTTTGAATCGTCAACTCTACTACTGGTTCGGAAAGTTGTTCCTACCGAGAGGAGCCAGAAGGAAACTCGGCGGTTGCTCTTTTAAATATATAATTATTATTACTAGTTACATTTGTTATTTCTGTCTTGTACAGGGTCGAAGAGTAGCTACGTCCACACATTCTTATCATCTAAGTATTCCTCAATAGTATAGTAGGCTTTCTGTATTAGCCTTTTATTGATAGTGTTTTTAAACTTCTAAAATGGAAAAGCTAAAATTGATTGCGGAATTTTATTATAGAATCTTATACCCAAACTCATAAACGACTTACGTACTTTTGCAAGGCGCAAAGCAGGAGCCGCAAGCTTATGTCGGTCCCTACTTTGTCTATTATATACATCGCCAATCTTTTTCACTCAACGTCGTAACTTACGATATCTCGGTAGGAACGAGGTTGGTCTATTCAACTCAGCCGGATACCACACGCCGGAATTTGTGAATCTAATTTATAATCGCAATTTATCACATGCTTTTTGTTGAAGGAAAACGTTTTGAGGAAACATGAATATCTCTAGACAATTCTAGGCAACAGACAATCTACCGATTTCCATTAGAGCAAGGTGGTGGGTCTTCACTCAAACCTTCTCTCCAAAGACGGAGAGTGGAGGCCTCAGTCTAACATGTCACCCCATCCGAAGAATGAAGATACATGTTCTTTATACATGGAACATGTAACTTTATTCTTAGGATGGGGCAATATGGATAGTATAGGGCATTTAATATACAAATATACAAAATCAAGAGTTAAGGCCTATGCCCAGCATAGACCATACCCAGCATAGCTCCCCATTTTGGTGAGTAGGGTTGGAGTTAAGACCTAACATCTGCATGTAAGACATCTGGATGCGTGCGTGCACTACGGAGCGGTTTTCAAATAATTGCATTCCACGCACCACCAATTTATTGAACGATCTCCATTTGGCGGTGTTCCCGGACCGGTACGACATAAGTACCTCAAAAAGCGTATTTTCCACATTTTTAAAGGACAACACGCTCGCTCTGCGAGAGGTCGTGGGCGGTGTTGATTACTTGAGGTGCACTCGTTTGTCATCCTATTACATTAAAAAAATACGCCTGTATGCTCATTCCCTCCCTGCCTCAGTTACTTGAGTATTGAGAAAACCTGTTCAGTATGTGCTAAAATACTACTAAATAAATACTACCAAAATACTGTGGTTCTTCGAGTCTGGGTGTACATATGTATTTAAGTATGTATTTAAAATTATTTAAATCTATATATATAAAAGAAAGTTGGTCTTGGTTACACTATTTATAACTCAAGAACGGATGAACCAATTCTGCTGAAAATTGGTGGAGAGGTTGCTTAGAACTAGGAGATGGACATAGGATATTTTATCCCGTTCGACCACATTTATTTTTTCTCATAAATCCTCATGGTATAGAGTAAGGGGAATTGTTTTACTCCAAATTTAACGCGTGCGGGCCACGGGCAGTAATGAATAAAACAAAACTGCTTGATAGATTTTAATAATTATGTTCACTGAGTGACATAGGCTATATATTTTATACCCGTGCGAAGCCGGAGCGGACCACTAGTATATTATAAAAGACGGCGATATTTCTCCTTTATTCTTATGCAATAAATAAAAATCAATTTTCCCAAAAGTCAACACATTTACTCTTTCACAACAACTCAAAGACATATAATGACAGCGGCAATACTTTTTCATATGAAGAAGGTTGTATTAAAAACATGTTATAACATATATTCAAAAGTTGTCTGTCACCCATAACACAAGTATTAAATTACTTAGTTTTTGGACGGACGACCGAGTGTGTAAGTGTCCCATATATTTATTTATTTATTACTTATATTTATAAAACAATACGTAGTCATGAACACAAATACTTTATCTAAATTACATACATACACACTTGTACAATACAGTCTTGGAAAAGGCTACACAGCTCGGCATGAACCGAATGTCATTAGCAATGACAACACTCGGCACCGATTTGCAACTGCAGCCTTAAAAGTGTTTTATGTGCAGCCTTATTTATTTATTTATTTTTATAATATAGTTAGAAAAGAGAAAGAAAAAGTAAAACAAGCGCATGTATAAAGGCGGACTTATCCCTAAAAGGGATCTCTGCAAGTCAACCTTTGAGTAACAGAAGGAAAAAGGACAAGAATTGAAGAAGAAAGAGAATACGGGTAATACAGAGAAAAAGAAAAAAGGTGTCGTAAAAGGCGACTAAGGTAAGTCGACCCGCCGTGTGGTATCCGGCTGAGTAAAATAGCCCACCATCTATCTTACCAAGGTGTCGTAAAATACGACTGAGGTTGAGTTGAGTTGACGTCATGTTGTGCCGAGCCCACTTAGAGTAGGATAAAGACAGGAAGAGGATAAAGAAAAAGTTTATATAAATTTAACTATGTAATCTATTAATTAATTTTACTAAAATAAATTATAGCCCTATTAGTTAAATGTACTCTAGCTTTTTTTTAATCTCAAATGTCGGACAGGTTAATCGCCCGTTAACAGTCGCGACAATAAAGGGTGACAAGTGGTGACAAGTGGTGACAGGTCGGACACGTCCGAACTCCCTTTGTTCCACATTCATTTGTCTAGCAGGTGACAAGTGAGCTTTTAATGACAGTTCAGACATTCCGAGTGTTAGGAAATCTTTATTTATTTCGTAGTATTTATATGTTTAATGAAGAAATGATTTTGAAACACTATTTACTACACACTAACGCCGTGTGGTATCCGGCTGAATAGAATAGTACCACCCTCAATTCTTACCGAGGTGTCGTAAAATACGACTAAGGTATGTTGACCCACCGTGTGGTATCCGGTTGAGTAAAATAGACCACCCTCTTTCTTACCGAGGAGTCGTAAAATACGACTAAGGTATGTTGACGTCAGGCAGGCGGCCGGTCGTAAAATACGTAGCCAAATCATATGACAACATGTTTGTAACATGTTGTGCTGACCCCACTTAGAGTGTGATAAGGGCAGGAGGATGATGATATTTACTACACACTAATTTTATTTAATAAGTTTAAATTTCTTTTTAGTTTTTATTAAATGCTTGTTTTTTATGAAACAGTTAAGTTAGCTAAATAGTTTACTTAATATATATTATGTAATGCAAAAAAAAATTAAGCAAATAAGTTATGATAGAACAGTTAAACTTCTGTTGAAGTTTGAGCTTGCAAAACTACACACTACACAAAATCGCAAATATCGCTTTGCGATTTTATCGTAGCGCATATCTCCTGACGATGCTTCGGTTAATGGGCGATTCGTTCGTTGAGATTGTCGTAGTGAATGTGTGTAGTGCTTGTGTAGAATTATGTTGGTGTTAGTGTCTTGTGATACGTTTGGTACCCAACTATAAGGTATGAAAACGGTTTCGTACATAGACAAGTACATAGAATCAATTTCAGCTTTGCCTTTACAGCAAAGACTATACATACAAAGACATACAAAAAGACTATACTGTTAAGGATTACTTAGATGATAGGAATGTGTGGATATAGCTCTCTACGAACCTGTACAAGACAGTAATGACTAAATGTAACTAGTTTTAAGAATTATATTTTTAAAAAAGCAACCGCCGAGTTTCTTGCTGGCTCTTCTAATTAGGTAAAGCCTTCCGAACCAGCAGTAGAGTTGACTATTCAAAAGCACTTGTTTACAAGTTTATTTGAATAAAGAATATTTTGAATTTGAATTTGATTATCTTAACAAACATTGATTGTAGTAACGGCCTGTTACTATCCCACTGCTGGGCATAGGCCTCCTCTCTCCATTTTTGGAGAGAAGGGTTGGAGCTATGACCTACCACGCTGCTCCAATGCGGATTGGTAGGTTACACATATCCCCGGAATTCTCTAGAGATATGCAGGTTTCCTCACGATGTTTTCCTTCACCGAAAAGCGTGTGATAAATTGCAATTATCAATTAGACACATAAGTTTTAATAGAAAAACTCATTGGTGTCTGCCCGGGTTTGAACCCATGATCGTCTCTAGAGATTCACACGGTCGCACCGCTAGGCCATCACAGCTTTGAACATTGATTATAGCAAAATAATTCTATCATATCTATTATACTATGGAATGCCGTAAAGTAACGCCTATGTCTATAAATTATCTATTAATTTGATGTTTTGATTACGCTCAACCGAACATCATCTTCCTGCCCTTATCCCACTCTAATTGGGGTCGGCACAACATGTCATAAACATGTTGTCACATGATTTGGCTACGTATTTTACGACCGGCCGCCTGCCTGACGTCAACTTATCTTAGTCGTATTTTACGACTCCTCGATTAGAAAGAGGGTGGTATATTCTACTTAACCGGATACCACACGGCGAGTCAACATACCTTAGTCGCCTTTTACGACACCTCGGTAAGAAAAGAGGGTGGTACTATTCTACTCAGCCGAATACTACACGGCGGGTTAACTTACCTTAGTCGCCTTTTACGACACCTCGGTAAGAAATGAGGGCGGTACTATTCTATTCAGTCAGATACCACACGGCGTATTACGCTCAACCGAACAAAATTCTTAATAATATCTAAGATGACCTAATGGACCGATTTTTTTAAAGATAGATCATTTATCGAGACTACATACATATAACATCATGCTAAGATGAATAGGAGAGGAGTCGCAAAAAAAATATTACAAAAACGTCAAAATTTAAAGTTATCCTTGCCTGCGCTAAGTAAACGGTGAAAGTAATAAAAAAATCATGTATAACAAAATTGTTCCCCTCTAAAAGTTCTAAATAAAAGTCCGCGACAGCATATGTCTAGCTTTTAAGCTTTAAAGGTAACCCACTTTAACTATTTCTTATGGTTATCAAAATACTTTATTACGGTTTTAATTTTTGTAAGTTGGCGGAGCCGCTGGCGATTGCTACAATATATACAATATAAAAAACATCGAAAACCGACGGAAAGTATCGTAAAATTCGATCGTAAAGAAGCGTTAATATAATATCCGGAACATTTTAGATTGAATAAGATAATGTAATTGTAATTTTCCGTTACGGAAAACGTCGAGAAGTTTTGTGACGAATTACAGGTTGGTTATTACAAGTAGGATAGCAAACACGTGGGTCGAACACGTTAACAGATAAACTTAACGCCAATTGGTCCCCATTAAACTATTTTGGGACACAATCGGTTACAACGCTATCGTGTTGCCGCCGGAATTGTGCAATTTCTGAACTATTCAGTGTTCTAGCGATACACACAATGCATGCACAATTTAGATTAAAAATGGGTAATAGGTCATGATTGGTAATTTTTTACAAAATAAAAAAGATGAAACTTTAAAAAAATATATGCAATAAAAAAAATGGCAGTTTGTTTTTGATCCTACAATAGGTTTCTTCTACCATATCTTCCATATCTTTGGAATTAACAACAACAAAAAATAGTCTTATGTATTCAATATAAATTTTAGCATTTTTTTTTAACTTTTTTTTTCATGAAACCTAGCTAGATCGATTTTTTGCCCCCTAAAATCCCCTACATATGAATTTCGTGAACATCGTTAAAGCTGTTTCCAAAAACGGTGCACCACGTCATCCTTTTTTCGTGTGAGGAATACCCATAATGGGTCGTCAACGCCTGACGAGGACGAGCGGCGGATATTCAAATTCAAATTCAAAATATTCTTTATTCAAATAAGTGCTTTTGAATCGTCTTGCTTTTGAAACTCTACTGCTGGTTCTGAAAGCTGTTCCTACCGACAAGAGCCAGCTAGAAACTCGGTGGTTGCTATTTTCAAAAATATAATATTTATTACTGGTTACATTTAGTTATTACTGTATTGCACAGGGTCGAAGAGTAGCTACCTATATCCACATATTCTTATCGTCTAAGTAATCCTCAATGGTATAGTAGGCTTTCTCAATCAGCCTCTTTTTAACAGTGTTTTTAAACTGCTATGTCGATTCCTACTTTGTCTTTTATACACATCACCCATCGTTGATATGTCGGATTCTCACCGACTAAAAACCTAACAGTGCTCCACCACGTTGCTGGTGGCGCGAATAAGGTATGTTGCACATATTGCCCCCATCTCCACCAGCAGTGGCTCTGAACCCCAAAGTGCGCCGTTTCTGGATCGAGGAGGATTAGTGGAAAATGGGACCACTTATAAAGAGTATAAGTGGTCCCTTTTTCCACTAATCGATGCATCGGGAGCACCAGATGTATCGACCGGATCGGGGACCTTTTCAGGTGAATCCCCGTTCGAAGCGACTGAAGATCCCCATTAGAGCTTGATGCACTTGAGCATGATGGACTTGAATGAGTCGCTTGCGCCTCATTATGGCTCATCTGCGATGAATCGGATCCAAAGACTCAACTTCCCGGATGTGCCCCGCGTCTCCTTTCGTGACATTACGTCTTCGCAACCGCGTAAACTTTTGAGCGCACGCGAGTACCATACCTATCTGTTTTTGATGATCTATGTAACAAAACCATAATATAATGTCTTCCAACTTCTGTGAGAGTTTTTTTGGGTGTTTTAGTCAAAGCGTAACATAGTGGTAATTTGGTAGAGATAAACCGTTTATTTGATAACTGGCTGAGTTTCATACATAGTAGGAGAAGTTTAAATCATTTGTTGATACAAGTATGTATTATTTAGTATACTTGTATATAGTGTATTTTACTAGGTGCAATTACTAGGTACTCCGTACTAGGTATTATTGTTATAATACAAGCCGACTAGCACTTTTATTCCGTTCTATAAACATTGAAGGGTATAAAGTTTTTAGAATGCGCATAAAAATCTAAGCTTAAAAAAAGTTAAGTTAGTTTTAACTTTAAAGTCTATATATTGGCGGATACAGCTAGTATAGTAGCTTACTAGACTACCATATACAGACAGACAGTTTTTTTGGACTTTTTTTTATAATACGTTATTATAAGTAACCCACTTTATTATATAAACCGTACTTTAACTCTCAAATACCATTATACTCTGTAAGTATGAAGTGAATAAAAAAAATAACTTACCCCGTGACGTAACACAATACACTAACCTAAGCTAACACTAAACACTTAAGTGTAACGTCTAATCGAACGTCTACACTTCCCTAGTCGTAATATAGATTTAAAATATTATATCGCGCCGGTGTATGCCGTCGCGAGGGAATACTCGGCTATAAATACAGTTTTGATTTCGACGAAAATTCTATGTTAACACACTTTACAGAGTCCCGATGAAATTCTGATACCAGATACATTGTTGTCGACAGGTTATAGCAACGGCCTGTTACTATCCCGATACTGTCCCATAGACCTCTCTCAGTTTTTGGAGAATTGGAGCTAAGACCTAACACCAAATAATCTCTATTCAAATAAGCTCTTTCAAGCACTTTTGAATCGTCAAGGATCAATATGATTAATGAAGTTACAACTGGTTCTGAATGTTGCTTTTACCGAGATGAACTATAAAGAAACTCGGCGATCAATCTTTTAAACATTTTCAATTTTACATTAGTAAACCGCAGTTTTGTATGAAGCTGAAAGGAATTTCAAATTCAGGCATTTTTATCATTCAAATCATGTTTAATTTCTCGTATAAGCATATCTCGAATACTTAAAACCTTTCTGTAGACTGCGAATAGCTAATACCGAGGCCATCGGATGATTGGTAGGTTACACATATCCTTAGAATTTTGTAAAGATACGCGAGTTTCCTTACGATGTTTTCGTTCACCGAAAAGCGTATAATATGCACACGTTAAAAATTATGTGTGTAATTAAGACACATAATTTTTAACATAAAGCCGTGTGGTATCCGGCTGCTAGAATAGACCACCCTCTTCCTACCCTATTTAGTAGTCGTAAAAAGCGACTAAGTTCAGTTGGTCCACCGTGTGGTGTCCTAGCCAACTCATGTGACGACATCTTTATAAAATGTGCCGATCCCACTTAGAGTGGGATAAGGGCAAGAGAATGATGATGATTCTACTAATATTTAATATAGAGATGTTCTTTGAAGTATTATTTTATTACTCTTATACCAATAAATCTGTACTCAAAGAAAGTGATAAATATTAAATACATGTTAAAATTTTACGAGCCCACAAAAATCGCAGTGACATTGCACTTACACGCTAAGACCGTATCAAAAATAATATTTTTTATTTCCTTTCAAAATTTTCATCAGCGCTTGTTAAAATTTAATTTACGACTGAACTAAACAATTCCACAAAAGTTATAGTATAATATAAGGATATATCCCACGCCTAGTATTAAAGTGACCTAATTCAATAAAGTTGTTTTGTGGAAAATTGCAATAAAGCGTAACCGTAGCATCTACAAAACTCATGAGTAATTTATAGAACAACGCGTTACTTTGCGGAGATACATAGGTAGTACAAAAGTAATAACAAAATTATTTTGCTATAAACCGCGGTGAAGTAAAATAAAAAATAAATATAATGCTAAATGTAGAGTGGACAATCCGTTTTCATACTTGATACATGCAAGATTCGTAAAAGCACAAGCATACAAACCTCCACCACCGCCGCCACAATACACAAGCTACATACGTTCACTATCACAAACTAAACAATCGTTTCGCCCCGTAACCGAAGCATCGCAAAGCGATTTTGCGATGGAATCTATGATGATGCTTCGGATTCGGGCCGAAACGATCGTAGAGGTTGTGATAGTGAGTATGTGTAGTGCTTGTGCGGAATGTTGATGTTGACGACGTATGGAAATCTTGACTGCTTCATACACTTAGCATTACTTATAATCTCTTAACAAACTCGGATTACAGCAAAACAATTCTATTGTAACTTCTGTATTATGGAGTTCCAAATATTGAATATTTCTGCAATAAAAAATCATATAGGTAATAATCATCATCGTCCTACCCTTATCCCACTGAAAGTAGGGTCAGCGCATCAACATGTTATAAACATGTTGTCACATGATTCGGCGACGTGTTTTACGACCGATCGCCTGTCTGACTTAAAATAACGCCTATAAATCATTTATTTACGAATCTTTAGCTTAATTACAAAAATTACGTAATATAAAACGACAGACATTTTTCATTCTATAATAGTATAAACAGATATAGATTCGCAACGTGAGCTCTTCGAAATATCGTATCAGTTAAGTAAATATTATCATAATCGCCATCTGATGTCTGGGAATCAAAGAGATTAACTATTAAGTACACAAATTACTGTAAACATCGATTGTATAACTGTGACTAGCAGTTAAAAAGTACTGACTGTCAATCAGTAGTAGCTTGTTCAAAGCATGCAATATTTCAGGTTTATATATGGGTGAATGGGTGATGATATACAAAAATGCAATTAAAAAAATAAAAGCGTCGGGACATATGGAAATAGAGCTCAGGTGTCGAACATTATTGGTCCTCGCGCTACCATTAGGCTATCACAGCTTTGCATTTGACAGTCAGTCAGTCATATGACACTCAAATATCATTTACTTTCTATTCAACATTTTAGCATTAAATCAATGTTCAAGAACAAGGATAAAACGATTTCTTTTAAAATTTAATTTTAAAGATAGGTATTTAAATAATATGTAGGTATATGTACGAGTATATGTAGTATTCGGGCTTCCAAGGTAAAGTAAAATCTTATCCCATTCTAAGTGGGGTCGGCACAACATGTTAAAAACATGCTGTCACATGATTTGGCTGCGTTTTTACGACTGGCCACCTGCCTGACGTCAACTTATCTTAATCGTATTTTACGACACCACGGAAAGATAAAGGGTGGTGTATTCTAATAAACCGGATACCACACAGTGGTTAAACTAACCTTAGTCTTTTACGACACCTCGGTAAGAAATGATGTTGGTCTATTCCATCAGCCGGAACTTATTTTAGTCGCCTTTTGCGACACCTCGGTAAGAAAGAGGATGGTCTATTCTACTCAGCCGGATACCACACAGCGTTCCAAGGCAAAGTAAAACATTCTGGCTTTAATAAACTTATTTTTTTAACGCAACACTTTTACCTGAACATCCTCCGTCGTACATCCTGCTCTTCTGCTCTAAGTCTCTCCCTCCTTTCATAGCGTCTCGCTCACACACTTACCTGCATTCCGTTTCATGCATTCACCTAACGTTTCAACCCTACATATATTTACCAGTTGTCTGTCACCCATAACACAGATATTAAATTACTTTGGGGACGAACAACTGTGTGTAATGTTACATATATGAATTTTTAAAGAGGAAAATAAAATTTTTAGTAGCATTAAAATTTCGCTAATGTAATTTCCGCCGACATTCATAAACAAAATGAATAAGTTTGTATACTCATCAACCGTAATATCTCTTTGATACACCGGACGTAAGAACACTCCGGTAACATTAATATTTAGGAATTAATCAATGACTTTCATATGCATTAATTTGAGTTTATACAAAGCTAATACGAACTATAAAGCGTCATGTGCAAAACGATATCTTTGTAATTTCTGAATTTAAACTATCGTGAGTGGTATTCATAACGAATGCATAGAAACCGGCTATACACATGTGTTATTTTATTGGAAGAGCCCGACTAGTTTCAAGCCCATACGGGGCTCTTATTCATGAGCTCTTTACGCGGCTTTTTGCGCAGTTCTTGCCACGATAACGAGCTCATTGTCTTGAAACTAGTCGGGCTCATCCGATAAAATAACACGTGAGTATAGCCGGTTATGAGTATACGGTTTCTATACATTAATTATGATAACTTTGTACTTCACTATGCTTAAGGCCTGTTTCACAAGTTACCAATATAGTGCCAGTTAGCTTATTCGGAACATATCTGACACATATCTCGGAATTTTGCGTTTCTCAGGTTTCTGATAGGCTTATTCAGCACTTAAAGTCCTTAACCTCTTAACTTATTAAGAGGTAGTTCATGTGGCTGTTATTTTGTTTATCTGCTGGATAGCAAATACCTTTATCAAAATGGCTGCGATTTATTTTTAAAATTTTTCACTTTTTAGAGTCTCTTTATGGAGACATTTATCTGCTACTTAGTTTATTTGTCGGTTAACTATCCGACACTTTATAAGTAACTTGTGGAACAGGCCCTTAGTGTGAGTTTCTTTTACTTACTCGATCGTTGTTGGTTTGAATATAATAATCTATAATAAAATTCCGCAATCAATTGTAGCATTGCCACTACATCAGTTTAAAAACACTGTTAAAGAAAGGCTGATACAGAAAACCTACTATACTGTTGAGGATTACTTAGATGTGTGGATATAGTTCGTAGTGCGACTTTTTTTAACCTAATTGATCGAGTTAGTGTAACGCCAATTTGTATGGCGCTGGAACACCGGTCAATAGATGTCGCTGATGTACGAGTAGAATTAAGAAAATTATGCATTTTCTCGTTAATCATCATTAATACTGGTATGACTCTTAAAATATTTTTAAGTCACACAACAAGTCTTTTACCACTTGGATTTACATCTAGACCGTGAATCGTCTGCCTTAGTCGGGGGTCCCAGTTCAGGGTCATAACCACTGGACTTCTAACGTCTCCGATCTCACATGGACACACCTACGGAAATTTTCCTTTACGATACACCGATTCACTGGCAACAGAAAGTCAAGTACCTAGGTGTCACCTTCCAACCTTCCATGACCTTCCACGAGCACACACGCACACTCTGCAATAAGGCTGCGTATGTCATGGGACGACTGTATCCGATGTTATGCAAGAAAAGTAAAATATCACTCCGTAACAAAGTGACACTCTACAAAACGTGCATAAGACCAATAATGTCCTATTTGAGCGTTGCGTTCGCGCACTTTTCAAAACTCAAATTGCTCACGCTTCAAAGACTGGAGAAACGATTTATGTGGACAGACACTGGCTGTCCGTGGTTCATCCGAACGTTGACCTCCATAGATACCTCGACCTCCCTACAATTACTCACCTCTTTAAACGTTTTTCGAAGTCTTATTTCGAGAAATTTGAGGTACACCCGAACACTCTAATTTCCCTTGCTTCCACTTGCATCACAGTTAGGTCTGACCACCGAAAATATAGGCGTCCAAAAAGCGTCCTATATGACCCGGACGATCTAATAACGATCGCAAACACAGAAACACGTAATACACACACACAATGTCTTCGCCGGCGAAGACGAGGTCCAAGATTTCTGACGTCGGTTGGTCGTGGTTTCTTGCCACCCTTCCGTCGTCGTATTGACTAATCAAAGTTATACCATCAGCCCTCCACTACACGTCGCCCTAAGCCGTGGTCCGGCTTTACAGGAGGCACGCTAGTAGAGCTTTTGCGCTCTACTCTCCGCATTTCGCAACCTTGACGATGCTTTCTGCGCTCGCCCGTCCCACCCGGTGACGCTGTAAAAGCCGTCAGGGCTCAGGGCGTGAAAAAGAAAATGGACTCCTAGCTCCCATTAGTTATATTATATGCCTACTCATCGCCATTTTAGTTTCACAACACGATAAGCTAAGTCCATAATTATGTAGCTTCGACTGAATCCCTCAAATCAAATCAAATCTTTATTAAAGTAACATTTTGTAAGCACTTTCGAATCATTTAGGATACATTACATTTAATGAAATTAAATTAGTTCGAAATGTTGCTTTTACCGAGAAGAACTAGTAAGAAACTCGCCTTAAGTCTTATATCTGTCATCTGTCAAATTGTGTGTAAAGTAAAGCTCTGTATATTTTAAACAAATAAAATAAAACAACGCTATTTTTAAAGGGAAATAAGTGTTGCAAATGTTTAGATGTATACAATAATCAAGTACAAATGTTATCTCAGTGAATTAAAGGACACAACGTAAAATAAGTAAATTATTATAAAATACTAGCCCCGTGACTTTAACTTAATATATAAAGTGATATAGTGCATAATACAAACTGCTAAACGGTATTCGTTGGTAAATGTGAATAAAACTGTCATTAATAACAGCATAAACTTAAAATTAGTGTGTTTAAAGAGTGTTTATAAAATCAATGACATATGTCATTTCTAACGAACTAATCTTTTAAATTTTGAACTGTTACAATTTTCATGTTAAAAACGTATGTACAATAGATACATTAAATTCGCCACATGCTAGTACGACTCGCTGGCCCATTGTGAATAACGCTGATTAAATTGACGCGGCGCGGGTTCGAATCTCACTTCAAATTTGGTTTTTTATAAATATCGATTTAAAAATTGAAGAAAATATATATATAATTAAATTTCGTTACTAAGACTAAGATTGCAAATGACTTGCTCAAAGAGTTAAATATAAAAATTAAAAAAAAAAAAAAAAAATTAATACAATGAATGACAATATCACAATGAGAACTAGACGCAAAAAAGTGAAGTCGGCAAATAGCTCCGTCGGATCCGAAGTAGATTCATCAGAATTATCAAAAACTCAATACGATTTAAGCGTTCATAGCCTACCCAATCTCCATTCACAAACTACGACTTATGAAATAGAATCCCTATGTCAAGAAGTAGAAAGTCTAAAATCGCGAATCGCAAGCGCTGATATGGAAATCGAAAAATTACTTTTTGAGAACTCAAAGCTACATAAAGAAATTACCGAATCTCAAAACAAAAATGAACTCTACAAGAAGTTAATTGATGGAAAAAATTTGTCAGGTTCTTCGTCAACTCCAAAGTCAGCAAAAAAAAAAGGACGAAAATCTTCAGGGATAAAAAGTCCAAAGCAACCTACAAATGTGAATAATTTAAGTAGCGACAAACAAACACTTTCAAATTCTTGTCACAGTAATAGTACTACTAAACAAGACAAAACACAGTTAAAAGATATAAAAAAAATAAATAATCCACCTTCATCACAAGAAAATAAAAATTCGGACTACCAACTCCACTCTGGACCAGGCCAAGCAAGCAAAAATATCAAGAAACAGAATATGATACCTAATAATATTTCATCATTGAAAGAATGCGATCCCAAAAATAATATAGAAAAAATATATATTCTTGGCGGTACTCAGTTCCGGAACTTGGGATCTGAATTAATTTTTTCAAGACAAGGAGCAAAAAAATATAACATTACATCGATAACCAAACCCAATGCCCCCTCTTACGAGTTATTGAAGTCTTGTGACACGGTTGAAGACTCTAATAAAAATTATCTTATACTTTCTGTAGGTGAACATGATACCGATCCAACTCAACTTATAATATTTTTAAGTGCATCACTAAGTATCTTAAAACATATAAATATTATAATTTTAAATATAAATCGTAGTAAATACCTCAATGAATCATGCTTAAACAATATGCTTATTAACTATTGTCGACATTTTAATAATTGTACATATATAAATGTACATAATGATTTCCATCCATCCATCCATCCATCAGCCCATCGCAGTCCACTGCTGGACATAGGCCTCCCCATGTCTGCGCCAGACATCCCGGTTCTCCGCAATGCTCATCCACCTAGCCCCGACAACCTTCCTGATGTCGTCGGTCCAGCGAGACGGTGGACGCCCTACGCTGCGTTTGCCAAGACGCGGTCTCCACTCCAGGACTCTTTTGCTCCAACGGCCATCAGTCCTGCGACAGACGTGACCGGCCCACTGCCACTTCAGCTTACTTATTCTGCTAGCTACGTCGGTTACTTTGGTTCTCTCGCGGATAATCTCATTTCTGATTTTATCTTTGAGAGATACTCCGAGCATAGCTCGCTCCATAGCACGCTGAGTGACTTTAAACTTGTGGACTAGCCCCGCCGTCAGTGTCCACGTCTCGGCGCCATACGTTAACACAGGCAAGACGCATTGGTCGAAGACTTTGGTCTTCAGGCATTGCGGAATCTCGGACGTGAGGACTCGACGAAGTTTGCCAAATGCTGCCCAGCCCAAGTGAATTCTCCTTTCAGCCTCTCTCTCGAAGTTATGCCGGCCAAGTTGGATAGTCTGGCCTAGGTACACGTAATCCTGCACAACCTCGAGGAGGATTCCGTTGACTGACACTGGTCGTGGCACGACAAGATCATTGAACATGACCTTGGTCTTGTCCAAGTTTATGCCAAGACCAACTAGCTGGGAGGCATCACTCAAGCCATTCAACATTTCACGCAAATCCTCCAGCGTCTCTGCGAAGATGACGATGTCATCCGCGAAACGAAGGTGTGAGATGTATTCTCCGTTAACATTGACACCTCGTTCAGTCCAGTCCAGGGTTTTGAAGACGTCCTCCAGCGCGTTGGTGAACAGTTTCGGAGATATTACATCCCCCTGTCTCACCCCGCGCTGAAGGTGAATAGGTTTTGTTCGCTGGTCCTGGATTTGAACGGTCATTGTTGCCGTGTTGTATATACATCTCAACACCTCGATATATCGCCAGTCAATATGACATCGCTGCAAAGATTCCAGAACAGCCCAGGTCTCGATGGTGTCGAAGGCTTTCTCGTAGTCCACAAATGCCATACACAGCGGCTGGTTATACTCTTGGGTCTTCTGTATAATCTGCCGAACAGTATGGATGTGGTCTACGGTGCTATAGCCTTTTCGAAACCCAGCCTGCTCCGGTGGCTGGAATTCGTCAAGTCTGGCGGCAAGACGATTCGTTATGACTCTCGAGAACAACTTGTACACGTGGCTCAGCAGCGAGATTGGTCTGTAGTTTTTCAAACGGGTTTTATCACCTCTTTTGAAAAACAAGACAACCACGCTCCTAGACCACGCTTCCGGTGTAGTGCCTGTATGGATAACGGTATTAAAGAGCTCTGCCAAGGCTTGAAGGACAGGACGTCCAGAAGCCTTTAGCAGCTCAGCCGTAATCCCATCATCACCGGGGGCTCTTCCATTTTTAAGTTGCTCGAGAGCCATACTAATCTCGCCACTCTCAATATCCGGGATGTCTTCTGTATAATGGCGCGACAGTGGTGCTCGTGGATCCTTGGTATCCCGAGTCGTAGGTTTATGTGCACTCGACGAGTAAAGCAATCCGTAATATTTCTCAACCTCGTTCTGGATCTCAGAGCGACAGACAACTGTCCTGCCTTCCTCTGTTTTAAGCTTCGCGAGATGACTTCTTCCTAAGGGTTTCTGAAAAACTTTCGACCCCCTATTCTGCTCAATAAGGGCTACGATAGCCTTTGTATTTGAGCATCGGAGGTCTCTGCGTACAAGTTTTCGTATCCTCTTAGAAAGGGCTCTCTGTTCTGGTGAAGCGACTTGAGAGGATGGCATTTCACGTCTCTGTCTCATCAGATCCAGGGTTTCGGGAGAAAGTTTGGACTGCTTGCTTCGACTCGTCGGCGGAAAGTGCTTTCGACCCAGTGTACATACCGTCTTCACCACGTTGTCGGTTATCTCGTTCACATCGCTAGTGGTTTCCAGACAGTCAAATCGATTCTGGAGTTCCAATTGAAACTGCTCGGACGTATAGTGTATTTGGGCCAGCGTAGGTCGGAGAGTAGGCTTCATCATACGGGACCTTTCGGCCTTGAAACACATATTCAAAGTGCCTCGTACAAGTCGGTGATCACTACCTGTATTAAACCTGTTGACCACAGAGACATCTCTAAATATGTGCTTCTTATCCGTCATGATGAAGTCTATCTCGTTCTTTGTCAAAGTATCGGGGCTTTGCCAAGTCCAACGTCTCTGAGGCTTCTTCTTGAAGAAAGAGTTCATTAAGAAGAGCCCTTGCATTTCGAGGAAATCGACTAGCATTTGCCCCCTTTGATTCCTGTGCCCTAGTCCATGCGATCCGATTTTCGATTCTCCGCGTCTTTGTACTCCCACTTTAGCGTTGAAGTCTCCCATAACAACATTGTAGAAGGCCGACGTAGTGCCATGCAGAGCTTGAATTATATCCTCATACATGGCTTCGACCTCATCATCAGAATGTGCAGAGGTCGGCGCATATACCTGTATCACTTTCAGGGAGTACCTGTCGGTGAGTTTAAGTACAAGGTACGCTACCCGGGTCGACACACTACTGACTTCTACAATGTTGTTAATGAGAGTCTTGTGAACTAGAAAACCGACACCACCTTGGGAGACCTTATCGCCTTCACGGAAGTAGAGTAAGTGACCGGAATTTAGGGTTATCGTATCCTCACCCTCTCTTCGGACTTCAGATAACCCAAGAATACTCCAGTTTATCCGACTTAACTCTACCTCTAGTTCGGTGAGGTGATGGTCCAGCCGTAACGTTCGTCCATTATACGTTGCCAAAAAGATCGTTGGTTGGCAGCCTACCGTAACCCGGTGATTCTTCGCACCCTCCGCCCCACCGTTACCGCGATCGCTGCCGTAGTCGGGAATAGTGGGGCTGCCGGGAACTGAGGGCCGGAACTTTCTTGACACTTCCATGGGGGTTACTGCCCATAGTCACCACGCTGGGCAAGCGGGTTGGTGACCGCAGAGCTGACTCATTCGACACTAGAGGCGCTGCTGCCCACCTCTGGTCTGGGATTTTAAGTCAGCTTAATTGGATGGTTATACCGCCATCAATCGGTCGCCATAGCCTCGTCTGTTATTGGCAGGGGGCACCACGTGCAGGTGAGGTTGGCATTTGGGAGCACTAGTTGTTGTGCGTACTCCCCTTGCCCCCCTAATTATGATTTACTAAATAATGATTTACTTAATCAAAAGATATATCTTCAAAAAGTGTGTGACAAAATTAATTTCATTATTAACTGCAATGATTATGATAAAAAGTTTTTGACATTTAAGAAAAACAAAAATAACTGTATTTCAAAATCAGTGATTCTTCCTAAAAAAGGAACCATACCCTATTATTTCTCACATAATAAAACACATACCTCAGAACAAAAGAAAAAACTAACCAGTCCCCCTACTCCGTCTTTAAAAGGCACTATACCTTATTATTTCCCGATCACAAATAGATGCAAGTCTTCAGCTACTAACACAAACCGACAACCTTTGCTTTTTCGAGTCTAATATGCACTACATTACAATATTACATCAAAACATAGCTGGTATACTGAACAAAATAGATTTATTTGAAATGACTTTAAATGAACTCGAATCAAAAATAAAAAATATTGACATTATTTGCTTAACAGAGACCTTTATTAAACGCGGTAATGAACATTGCTTACAAATACACAACTACAACGTTGCAACACATTTTACTAGAGTTAACCAGAAAAGAGGTGGTTCGTGCATTATTATAAAACAGAATTTAGATTATAAAGTATTAACTGAATTAACTAATTACATTAAACCCGTTGAAAATTGTTTTGAATTTTGTGGAGTAGAATTACCATCGTTAAACTTAACTGTCATCTGTATCTATAGAACTCCATCATCTAATTTAGATATATTTTTCGGTAAATTGGAAAACCTTTTGTATAAGTTAACTAGTAATTTTAAAAAGAAAATCATTTTGTGTGGAGATTGGAATATAAATACTTTAAAAAATAATAAATATTCCGAACAACTTTTGGCGATTATTTCTAACTATAATCTATCAAATCATATAAATCAGCCTACGAGAAAGAATTCATGTATAGATTTAATAGTCAGCAATATTAAACATTCCAGATCCAACATTCACTACCTAGCTCTCTCAGACCATGAAACCGCGCAAACTCTTTCCTTCCAGACGTGTTCACATAAATCCACAACAACACACAACGACTTTTGGTTTCACAAGAGACGTGATTTCTGTAAGGAAAACGTCAGAAAGTTTATTGAATGTCTATCAGCCTTATCTTTCTCAGATGTTTATTTAGAAAATGATACTAACAAGGCTTTTAACATATTCCATGAAAATTTGATCTTATATTACAATTTGTGTTTTCCGTTAATTACAGTAAAATTTTCGAGTAAAAAAAAACAACTTAACTGGATGACAAAAGGTTTAAAAATTTCTTGTATAAAAAAGCGAATATTATATCTTAAATATCGGCAATCAGCTGTGAATAAACGTACTAATAAATTGATTTATAAGAAATACTCTAGATATCTCAACCTTTGCATTGCAAAGTCACAGTCTATTGCAAACATAAAACACATATCATTTTCAAAAAATAAATGTAAAGCTGCTTGGGATATAATAAGGGACAATGTAAGTAATAAAATGATACGTAATGACATTAAAGAAATAAATGTAAATAAAACCTCAAATATTGTAAACCCCTGTGAAATTGCAGAAGAGTTTAATAAATACTTTATAAGCATATCAAATGACAAACGAGTCAGTTTGGATAAAAAATTACCTAATTCGATCCCGATTAATAATCATACCATATTCTTGTCACCAGTTAGTGAAGTCCATGTAGAAAGAATTTTAGTAAATTTAAAAAATACAAAATCAACAGGATACGATGATCTCAATACTGAAATGCTAAAATGTTGTGCCAAATTTATTGCAAAGCCCCTGTGTCATATAATTAATATCTCTTTTATTAATGGCAAATTTCCTGATAAATTAAAATACTCAATTATTAAACCGTTACATAAAAAAGGGGATAAGTGTACACTAAACAACTATCGTCCGATAACTCTTATTCCGATACTTTCAAAAATACTCGAAAAAGTTATGTATGACAAGGTGTATTCATTTATAACGTCTGCGAATGTACTAAAAGAAGTGCAGTTTGGATTTAGGAAAAATAAGAGTACAAATCTAGCTTGCTTAGTCCTAAATAAAATTATAACTGAGAGTTTAAACACTGGAAACATAGTTGTGTCTGTGTTTCTTGATATGACAAAAGCTTTCGATTTAGTATGTCATAGAACACTTATAAATAAATTAGATCGTTACGGATTACGCGGTAAAGCACTGGACTGGATTACAAGTTATTTAGAAAATCGGCAACAATGTGTCGAAATAGTTCATAAATCACAGGACCACTACAATACAATTAGGAGTAAATATTCAAAACAAAAACCATATGGGGTACCCCAAGGAAGTATACTTGGACCATTGTTATTTCTATTATATATTAATGACTTACCGGACGTGACACAACATGAATGCTTAATGTACGCAGATGACACTACATTTATAATAAAAAATAAAAATAAAGAATCGTTGGAGACGGAAATAAAAAATACATTGTTGAGTGTCAGTAAATGGTTGGAATCAAATAATCTGTCCCTTAATTTAAACAAAACTAAATATATAAATTTTCAAACGTATAAAAGGTCACTCAATAATTTTAACATTATGTGCAATGGTTCAAAAATAGAGGAAGTAGATAAAACATCTTTTCTAGGAATAGTCATTGATAAGTATTGTCATTGGAAAGACCATATCGAAAAATTATGCAACAAGCTAAATAGCTACATCTACGTTCTCAAAAGACTGGCTCGTATTTTAAACATTAATCGTGCATTGTTGGCATATCATGGATATGTTTCATCCATGTTAAGATATGGTGTTATATTGTGGGGTAATTCTGTACATAGCCAAAAAGTTTTTGTAAAACAAAAAGCGTGTCTTCGAGCGATTACTAAAACTCAAATGCTAGACAGCTGTAAACCTTTGTTTAAAAAGCACAACATTTTGCCATTACCATGCCTATATATTTATGAATTACTTGTTTTCGTCAAAAAACATTCATATATGTTTACAACTATGTCTGAGGTTAATAGCACTAGAAGCCGTAGGCAAAATAGACTTTGTGTACCATCGAGGAAGTTAGAGTTATTTGCAAAGAGTTCATTTTGTATGGCAATAACTATCTATAATAAATTACCTGAAAATTATAAAAAAGAGTCATTGCCTCTATTTAAAAGAAATGTAAAAGAGCTTCTGCTACAAAAGTGCTATTATAATGTTAATGACTATTTAAACGACAAATTTTTTTAAATGTATTATATAACCAGCTTATGACATGTATTTGATTATTGACATATACACATATATATAGGATTTATTTTTAATTTTTAAATTTAATATTGACAATATTGTAATAAGTTATATATTTTTTTTTCTTATTGACATTTTGTATTTAAATTGTAAATTAAATTAAATGGAATATTCTATAAAAATTGTAATTCAAATTTGCATACTGTATAACGGTAGAATATGTTAGTACCCTAAAAAATGTCAACATCTCTGTATACCACTCATATTCTGGCAAATAAATGATTATTATTATTATTATTAACCGGGCTTAACTACTACCAGAGAATTCAAACTCAAACTTTTACTACATAGCTTGTAATACTGGAAAAACCGAAGATCCCATGACGTGAAGATCACGAGAATCCTAGTGGCCAATGCTCTACGACAGAAGACAGCGTGATGTTAAGGAAGCTTAGCCCTACTGCACAATACAAATGTACAGCACTGGTTTACCAGATAATATAAGTGAAATAAGAAGCCAACAAAGAAGAAACCCAACCCTTCTATAGGTAGCATAAAAGATCCTGCATCACACCGGAAGGGAAGCTTTCGTCAGTTCATATTGCGAGAAGTGTTAGTACAAGCAAAAAAGCAAGCAAATCTATTAGATTGCTTGTGTTTCAACGGACAACGCCAATAAAATGTTTTATGACAAAAACGTGACTGTATTAACAACATACACGAAAAATATTGTCTGTAAAATATGATTTACTTTGATGCATTAAATTTTACTATTTTGATATACTCATTGAATGTTAGCAAGTCTATTTAAGGCTGTAAGAAATAACTCAAATTAAGTTACAGTAACTTATTATTCAAACGCTCTGAAAAAAATCCTCTTTAAAAGAGAAATTAATTCATTAGTTGGGACCCTAGGGCCATGGAGTCAAAATGCAATTTTTTTATCCGTATTAACACCTCGGTTAATTGCCTCTTCAGGTGACAAGAGGGCAGGCTCGTTTTTCGCACAAATCAGCTTAACGATTAAGCGCGGAAACGCTGCCAGCATCCTTGAGACCATTCCACGTGGGCATGATTTGTATAGTCCTAGCGTGTAAGTATTGTAAGATAGATATAACTTGTACATTTGTATTATAAATAAAAATGAAATTCATTAGGGGAATGAAAATAAAGAAGAAGTCCGTTTACCAAAACCACTACTGGTCTCAAAGATCCCTACATATCGCTGGATCATTATTGATTAAATTTGGTGCAATGTTATTTTATTTATTTATTTATTTATTTATTTATTGGGACAGCCAGTTGTTGCTACATATAAAACTTACATATAATAAAAAATAAAAACAAAAATAGTTGAATATGTACAACTTATGAAGGTGCCACAGCATGCACCAAAAAATTATTAACTATATACATAAAAAAATTACTTATTTTTTTTTTTACTGTAAACGAAACAAATAAAGAAATTAAATTCTTATTAATTAGCTCTTAACAATCCTACTGCCTTTTTAAAAATTTTGTATGCATATATAATGCAATATGCATTTAAAAAAAACCGCTAATACTCACTAAAAAATTTAAGAAGAAAATACACGGTTCATCTTCTTCTTCTTCTTCTTCAACCGATGGACGTCCACTGCTGGACATAGGTCTCCTCATGGGATCTCCAGAACACACGATTTTGTGCCGCTTGTATCCAGCGACTCCCCGCGACCCTTTTGAGGTCGTCTATCCATCTAGCAGGGGGTCTTCCGACACTGCGCTTTCCGGTGCGGGGTCGCCATTCCAACACCTTGAGACCCCAACGTCCATCGGTTCTCCGCACTATGTGCCCCGCCCATCGCCACTTCAGCTTCGCGACCCGCTGAGCTATGTCGGTGACTCTGGTTCTTCTACGGATCTCCTCATTTCTGATTTGATCACGTAGAGAAACTCCGAGCATAGCTCGCTCCATCGCCCGCTGAGCGACTCTGAGCTTTCTTATGAGGCCCATAGTCAGCGACCAAGATTCAGAGCCATAGGTCATCACTGGCAACACGCACTGTTCGAAGACTTTAGTCTTCAGACACTGAGGAATATTGGACGAAAAGAGAATATTGGATGAAAAGGACATGGTTCATACTTTCGATTATTTATTTAGCCCTTAATTTGACGCAAACAAAAATCCCGAGTGTATCTAGTATTTTATAGAGATAGATATTAGATTAATCTAGCCGTGTGGTATCCGGCTAAGTAGAATAGTACCACCCTCATTTCTTACCGAGGTGTCGTAAAAGGCGACTAAGGTAAGTCGACCCGCCGTGTGGTATCCGGCTGAGAAGAATAGACCAACCTCATTTCTTACCGAGATGTCGTAAAAGGCGGCTAAGGTAAGTTGACCCACCGTGTGGAATCCGGTTTAGTAGAATAGACCACCCTCTTTCTTACCGAGGTGTCGTAAAATACGACTGAGGTAAGTTGACGTCAGGCAGGCGGCCGGTCGTAAAAACGCAGCCAAATCATGTGACAGCATGTTTATAACATGTTGTGCCGACCCCACTTAAAGTGGGATAAGGGCAGGAAGATGATGATAGATATTAGATTAATCATGACAATAATTTCTTAAAGTGGCTCTAAAAATCTAGAAGTCCGTTATATCATGTGATTAATCGGTAGATTCTGCAACTAGACTGGACTAGGAATATATTTGGATGGGACAGAAATATTACGTGTTGAAATAAAAGTGGTCTTTCACAACTCGTCACGTATGTTTTAGCGTCCAAAATACTACATTATTTATGGAATACTGATAAGCTGAAACCGAATTACTCATTCTAAATTCAATTACAGGGGTTTAAACCCCATACAGGCGCTAAAATTTAAAAGACTTACGAACTAATGTTTGATATTTTCTCCAACAACTTTTTTTGCATGCTTGGAATTAAGTTGTTATTTTTGTTCGTTAGCTATTGTTTATGTGAAGGTTTGAGTTAAGTAACATTTAAAATTATATTGTTACCTTGTAATAACTGTATTGATTAATCTTTTTACATGTATAGAGAGCTATTTTTAATGCTGTGTATACCTGTAATAAGTGATTGTAACGGTCCCTGTCCAATTGTTTATGTAAATTAGTAATTTATTGTTATGATTGCTGTTGGTATATCTTTCAAAATAAAATAAAAAATAAAATAAACTAAAAAGTCATTTAAACCCGATTGATAATATGGTGGTAATTGATTGATAGTATGGTGGCCTTCGGCTCCGGGGGAAGTCCCCATGCCCAGCAGTGATAATAACAAGCCGTTACTATAATGTGATTATTTTTTTCAAAAATAAGTTTTGTTTATTATGTTATTGTAATGTCACCGGTGCTTGATAGGTAGGTATACAAAGTTTAAATTAAATACCGCAAAGTTGGTCTAAATAGAGTTCAAAGGAATCGCGAAAGTTAAAAATCCAAATATAAAACGGGTAAAAAACGCGTAGCTATTAACAAAAGATTAACATAGAATTCGCAATAGTAGCGCGTTCTAAATGAACGTTACGAATGCAAAGTAATATATAACCATGCTAAACATTTCTGCGATTCATTTCATATTTTGAATAACATTCCCGTGCCGTTGGATCTGTAACAGCTGGTCGCGATGTATCTATATATGTATAGCGGAATATATAAAAAGGCGGCGTTCCGTTAAGAATTTCGTATCGTTAATTAATATCGCGCGCGGCTGGCGCGTATTTATAGGTTTATGGGTGGTGAGTCGTCGCGGCTCACGTGTAACGTGACACTGTACTGTTGACGGATCTGCGTTTAATAGCCGGCCTGTATCACGCACACGTGATACTATCACTATCTTTTTATAACAGACTAGCCGTGCCCACGGAGTCGCAAGGTCTCACAGCTGAACTATCACAGCTTCTTTTTTTATATTTCTTATACCGTAAAGTGCACGATTAATAGTTAACATCAACTAGGCTTAGAGAACTCAACTTATGATAGTCACTGGAAGGTCTGGATCCAATCGTGTTGTTTGAAGATCCCTTGAATATACCTATGGCCGGTTGTAAATGTATATTGTTGAAAGGAAAGAAAATAATATACCCTGTATTATTATTTCATGAATATCGGATGTATAAGTAAGTAAGTAGCGGCCTGTTACTATCCCACTGCTGAGAATAGGCCTCTTCTCTCCGTTTTTGGAGAGAAGGATTGGAGCTAAGACCTACCACGCTGCCCCAATGCGGATTGGTAGGTTACACATATCTCCTGAATTCTCTGGAGATATGCAGGTTTCCTCACGATGTTTTCCTTCACCGAAAAGCGTGTGATAAATTGCAATTATCAATTAGATACATAAGTTTTAACAGAAAAACTCATTGGTGTCTGCCCGGGTTTGAACCCGTGACGTCCTCGAAAGAGTCGCACGGTGTTACCGTTGGGCTACCACAGCTTTTTTATCGGATGTATATTTATAACAAAATAGATTAATTATAATACAACAAAAGAATACTAAGAATCCAGTGCACTAATAACGGCCCATTAACCGGGAGAGCACTAAATTTACTAGACCGACGTACGCCCGTCATAGTCTAAGTGATCCAGTCAAAACACTTCCTAGATATTACAGTTAAATACTTTAACTGGGTTTTTCTGTGTTATGACACGAATAATCACAATTACATACTCGTTGTGTTCCGCCTTGTGGTTGAGTAGAATAGACCACCCTCATTTTTTACTGAGGTGTCGTAAAAGACGAATAAAGTTAGTTGACCCACCGTCTGGTACCCGGCTGATAAAAATATACCTCCCTCACTTTTTACCAAGGTGTCGTAAAATACGACTGAGGTAAGTTGACGTCAGGCAGGGGGCGGGTCGTAAATACGGAGCCAAATCATTTGACAGCATGTTGTGCCGACCCCACTTGTAGTGGGATAAGGGTAGGAAGATGATGAGTGATAGTATCACGTGTAAGCGATACAGGTCGGCAGATCCGTCAACAGTAGTTATTCCTTACCAAGGCGTCGTAAAAGGTGGCTAAGCTAAGTAGACGTCAGGCAGGTGGCCGGTCGTAAAATAACTAGCCAAATATAATTCCTATAATCAGATACATTTCGTCACATATTTTTGTTACTCTTTCACGGCAATTCCGCTGAACCATTATCGATGAAATTTGGAACAATTATTCTTTATACACCGGAAAAACATATAGGCTATAGAAATGTTAATTCTACAGGAATAGGATGACATTGAAAAGCGCCACCTATTTTCGATCTATCACACGAGAACAGTCCACGCGAACGAAGTCGCGGGTAAGAGCTAGTATTTATATATTAAAACAGACAGTATAATGACTGTCTGTAAATATACTGCTGTTTTACATTTCGTTAAACTATCACAAAAGTTTATTCGTGCTTTTCTAATTCTGTTTAAAGATAGAACGCACATAGACTAATTAATTAGAATCTGGAAGTGGGTCAACGACAAACTTCAGAAAATAGCATTCCCGGGAAACCGTTATCCGGGATGTTTGTTTAACCATAATGCATTTAGTATAATTAATTAGAAATATATACTTATATTATAAGAACCAGCGAATGCTGTGAACTTTTCTAACTTCCTTTCTTTTGTGGTCTTTCTTCTATAGTAATTATAAAACAAACTTCCCCAAAATCTGTGGCTTTATGTGTTAGCTCTAAAAGTAGTGCAATTGACTGGTTCGTTGGCGCAGTGGGTCGTGATCCTGCCTTCAACCTTGGGGTCGTGGGTTCGATTACCGCTGAAAGCCAAAATTTTCTATGAAAAGATTTTTTTGGTTCTTCGAGCCTGTGTGTGTATTTGTATTTAAGTATGTATTTAAAAATTATATATGTATATATATATTCACCAGTTGTTTGTAACACAAGTATTTACTTTGGGGACGGACGACTGTGTGTGTAAGTGTCCCATATATTTATATATATATTTATTTTATTTCATATATTTAAGTGTACCATATACCATATATATCATATATCATCCTGTCCTTATCCCACTCTAAGTCTGGGTCGGCGCCTCTCTAGACTAGGCCCTCACTCCGCTAGACGATGCATCGGGAGCACCAGATGTATCAACCGCCTCGGGGACCTGACTCCAGCGAGCGTCCGATGAACCCCGTTCGGACCGCTCGGATGTCCCCGTTAGGGCGGCATGCGACGGACTTCGGCGAGTCGCCTGCGCCCCACTCGCCTGCGGCGGATCGGATCCTAGGACTCGACTTCCCGGATCCGCTCCGCCGCCTCCTTCCGCGACATAACGTCCTCGCAGAAAGAGGCCATCGCTGCCCAAGATTCCTCCCTGTCCGCCATGGCACGAACCACGGCGGGCAGGGAAAGATCGTGCCCCACCTGTGCCACGAGTTCCGCTCGCTGAACCACCCAAGCTGGGCAGACTGCGAGTGTGTGCAGCGCCGTATCAAACTTGGCGCCACACTCGTGGCACTCAGGTCGCTTCGCGCCGGGCCACCCTCCACAGATACCTCCCGAAACAGCCATGTCCGGAAAGGATCTGAGTCAGGCGGTAGGTGAGGACCCCATGCCTCCTGGTGAAACAACATCATCTTACTGCCCTTATCCCACTCTAAGTGGGGTCGGCACAACATGTTACAAATATGCTGTCTCGTATTTTACGACCGGCCGACTGCCTGACGTCAAATTACCTTATTCGTATTTTACATCTCGGCAAGAAATAGGATGGTCTAGTCTACTTAACCGAATACCATACGGCGGGTCGACTTACTTTAGTCGCCTTTTACGACACCTCAGTAAGAAATGAGGGTGGTATATTCTACTCAGCCGGAAACCACTCGCCGGGTTGACTTACCTTAATCGCCTTTTACAACACCTCGGTAATAATGAGGCTGATACAATTCTATTCAGCCGGATACCACACGGCTTTTACACAAAACCATAACAAATTATACATATTTACCACCATATTTTGTTTTTGTTTTCTTCTTTTTTCCTACTTATACATTTAAATGCATTTTTATAACGTTCGCTATAGATTTCCTCGGACTTAAGTTCAACGACATTCTAAAAAAAGTGATGCCGAAATCTGGGACGATCGTAACGTGAATTTATTTTTCTTTAGATAACGTCAAAACAGCGGCTTTGAAATTCAAAACTTAATTGAATAATGTCACTTTATTATGATTAATCATTGTAGACTATTCTCCAGTTTAAATTCCTGGAATTCGGCCATAAATCTCGAATTTCCAAGTCTGTCTCACTGTTTGACACTACATTGCCTCTATAACAGCTTAACTCAAAGTGTGTTCCGCAGAACCCTAGGGTTCTGCGATACCTCTGTAGGGGTTCCACAAGAATTTAGAAAAAAAATTGAAATTACCTCTCTGGTCGAACGTTTTGACTCCGCGGCCGCGCGTAGGTATATTTATTTATTTGTATTTGTATAAACATGTGTTTCAACAGCTGGTATATTAGTTAGATTTTTTGTTAAGATTGATTTTGATAGATTGTATGTTAAGTTCACAAGTTTGTTTGTGCTATATAAAACTTATCGACTTTAATGCCTATTATGATTAAACAAATGCTGCTTATCCTATCCTATTCCAAGTATAATAACTCTATGGGCGGAGGACGTTACTTCTGACAATATAAAATGGATATAATCAGATTTCATTCATTCACAATAATTCTTAGAAGATCATCGGATTTGTTGGAACCAACGCCTAGCCGAGGTCGTTAGGCGGGCGTGAATCTCGAAGATTTTTGGCAAACCCATACCGTCATTCGTTACACCGATGACTAAGTTTCAAACAACGTAAATCACGTCCGACATGAAAATTTGCACAAGGATCACGGATTAGAAATAGTTTATAGTAAGCGCTAGTTTGCGGAATTAAATGGTGCAAAAGTAATGATGAATGAATGTTTTTCAGGTACAATTCGACCCTTACCCACTGCTAGGGAGTAGGGACAGGCCTCCTCTCTCCTTTTTAAGAGAAGGGTTTTTTTTTTTTTATGGCATAGGATGGCAAACGAGCATGCGGCTTACCAATCAAGTAATTACCGCCGCCCACTACCTCTCGCGGAGCGAGTGCGTTGCCGTCCTTTAAAATGGTGGAAAATACGTTTTTTGAAGGTGCTCATGTTATACTGATCTGGAAACGCTGCCAAAGGGAGATCGTTCAAAAAAACTGTGGTGCGCGGAATGAAATTATTTGAGAACCGCACTGTAGTAGATCGCCAAGCATCCAGATGGTAGGGATGATATTTTAACCTATGACGTACAGTGCGGTTATGGAATTTAGCAGCAGGAATCAGGTCATGTAGTTCGGTGGAACACTCTCCGTGAAAGATGCGGTAGAAAACGCATAGTGATGATACGTCTCTACGCATCGCCAACGAGTCAAGTTGTTTGCAGATCACCTTATCCCCAATAATTCGAGCTGCTCTACGCTGTATGCGATCGAATGGCTTAAGTTGGTACTGGGGTGCACCGGCCCAGAGATGAGAACAGTACTCCATGTGAGGCCGGACTTGTGCTTTATAAAGCGCTAGTCTATGAGCCGGCTTGAAGTACTGTCTGGCTCTATTGAGAACACCCAATTTTTTGGAGGCCAACTTAGCCTTCCTTTCCAAGTCATCGCGATACTTGCAGCTATTGGAGATGTCGAGACCCAGTATTTCGATACTACTCGAGTCACGTAACAGAGTATTCTCGAAATACGGTGACGCGACAAAAGGTGTTGCTTTTGCGGTTAACGCGCAAACTTGCGTCTTCTGGGGGTTAAATTTTACTAAATTTAATTTACCCCATTCGGAGATCTTCCGTAGGGTGCCTTCAACGGAAGACACAAGATTTTTTCGGCACTCATCGACCTTTGTCCAAGAAAGTCTTGCGTCAGCGGTGTATACGGCATCCACCGTACTGTCATCTGCATAACAGTGAATGTTAGGGTCATCTAACATGTCATTGATATGCAGAAGAAACAGTGTTGGGGATATCACGCATCCTTGTGGAACCCCGGCATTCACAGGCTTAAGATTAGAGCAGAAACCATCGACAACGATACGTATGCTACGTCCTGTGAGAAAGCTGGAGATCCATAAGCGCAGACTTTCTGGAAGCCCATAGGAAGGTAGCTTCGAAAGAAGTGCCCTATGCCATACACGATCGAAGGCTTTCGCCATATCCAGACTAATCGCAAGACCTTCCCCCTTGCTTTCTATAGCCGCTGCCCAACGGTGAGTCAGGTAAACCAGAAGATCACCAGCTGATCGGCCGTGTCGAAAACCGTATTGACGGTCGTTGATCAGCTCATGATCTTCGAGGTAAGACAGAAGCTGGCTATTGATTATCATCTCCATAACTTTGGAGATGAGGGAGGTAATGGCAATAGGTCTGTAGTTAGCCGGATCTGAAGCATCGCCTTTTTTAGGGATCGGATGGATCAGGGCTAACTTCCATGTATCCGGGACTATGCCTTGTGAGTACGAGAGCCGAAATAAATGCGTAAGCACAGAAGTTAACTCGGGAGCACACATTTTGAGCACCATTGCAGAGATACCGTCAGGTCCACTCGACTTATGAACATCCAAAGACAACAGGGCTCGCCGAACAGCTTTTTGGCTGAACTTAATATCTGGCATTGAGCTCTGATACCGTGGAATAGTAGGCGGTGGGTTTCCTTGGTCATCCATAGTCGAGTTTGAGGCAAAGAAGTCTCCCAAAAGATCGGCTTTCTCCTTTGCTGTATGAGCCAATGCATTGTTCTCTGTGCGCAATGGTGGAAGTGAAGGCTGGTCAAAGTTACCAAGCGCCGCTTTGGAGATTCCCCAGAACCGACGCGTTCCAGATGGGTACTGCTCAAGCTTCTTACCAATTTTGACAATATACTTTGACTTCGCTCTGGCGACTTCCCTCTTAAAGAACCTGGAGGCACGGTTATATTTCTTCTTGAGCGATGAGGGGTTGGTATTTTCGGTAGTCAACGCCTCAACCCAAGCCCGATAAGCAACCCGTTTGCTATCAGCTGCTGCCTTGCAAGATTCACTAAACCATGGCTGTGATCTACCACCGATTGGAATTACGGAGCTAGGTATATAGTTATCCATACCTTGTAGCACCACTTCGGCGACAGATGCACCACATGAGTTAGGATCACTCAGGGAGAAACAGACCTGCCTCCATGGATAGGACGAATAGAAGGAACGCAAACCATCCCAATCTGCTGACTTGTAATGCCAAACACGGCGTGTCGCGAGTGATCTGCGGCGACGACGTACGATAGGCACTACACATCTTACTAGGCAATGGTTGGAAGAGCCTAGAGGAGGGTCGACCGAGATTTGATAGTTTAGGGGATGTGTAGTCAGAAAAAGATCCAACAGAGAGGGGCTTTGACCATCCACGTCCGGCAGTCGCGTTGGCTCCTTAACCAATTGGGATAAATCATTTGCCATTGCAAAGTCAAAAGCAACTCTCCCCGCATGGTCTGTGGTGTCCGAGAAGCCAAGCCATTCAGCATGGTGGGCATTAAAATCGCCAAGAACTACGATTTCAGCAGAGGAAGTCAAAGGGTTTGAGTTTAAACCCCACACGCTACTCAAATACGGATTGATAGGTTTACACACGTTGTGCTTCACCGAAAATGATGTAATAAATTTCAACTGTCAATCAAGAAACATTTTATCAAAAACCTCATTGGTGCTCAATGCAAGTGCCCGGGATTTGAACCCGTGACCCTCCTAAAAGAAACACATGATCTCACAACTTCGGTCTTACTTCTCTTCCTTACTTCGGTCACAACTTAGCAAATTATTTTAATATAACTAATTTATAGAATTACGCGTTACTTTAGGCGTTAATTTATAGTTACGCCGTGCGGTATCCGGCTGAATAGAATAGTACCACCCTCATTTCTTACCGAGGTGTCGTAAAAGGCGACTAAGGTAAGTCGACCCGCCGTGTGGTATCCGGCTGAATAGAATAGTACCACCCTCATTTCTTACCGAGGTGTCGTAAAAGGCGACTAAGGTAAGTCGACCCGCCGTGTGGTATCCGGCTGAATAGAATAGTACCACCCTCATTTCTTACCGAGGTGTCGTAAAAGGCGACTAAGGTAAGTCGACCCGCCGTGTGGTATCCGGCTGAGTAGAATAGACCAACCTCATTTCTTACCGAGGTGTCGTAAAAGGCGACTAAGGTAAGTCGACCCGCCGTTTGGTATCCGGTTTAGTAGAATAGACCACCCTCATTCTTACCGAGGTGTCGTAAAATACGACAGAGGTAAGTTGACGTCAGGCAGGCGGCCGGTCGTAAAAACGCAGCCAAATCATGTGACAGCATGTTTGTAACATGTTGTGCCGACCCCACTTAGAGTGGGATAAGGGCAGGAGGATGGATGATAGAATTATGCGTTACTTTGCGGAGGTCCATAATACAAAAGTAATCAGAATATTATTTTGCTATAATCCGCGATAAAAGAAAATATATATGTAATGCTAAATGTAGTGTTCTTTTCGTTCTCATACCTGATACATGCAGAATTTGTAAGAACTCATGCACTACCCGACACCGATAACACAACAATACACAAGCACTGCACACATTCACCGCCGCAATCTCAACAATTTTTTCGTCCTGTAACCGAAGCATCGTCAGGAGATAGACTCCACAACAAAATTGTAAAGCTTTGCGATTACAAATTCTGCACGTATCAGGTATGATAAGAATAGTACACTCTACATTTAGCATTACATATATTTTCTTTTAAAAGACTTTAAAACCAACGTCTCGATTCTGAACAGGCTACGTATCAAAACCCCGCTGACCACTATTTGTCTACGGCGGCCTCTTGAGTACTTCGGTCACAAAGCTCGAAAAAACTCTGACAGGATCGAAAAGCTTGTGATCACAGGAAGTGTTCATGGAAGGAGACCACGTGGACGTAGCCCAAGACGTTGGACGGACCAGGTCAAGGAGGCTCTGAACTCCCCCCCTTTATTGTGCTCTTCATACCGCGGAGAATAGGGCTGGTTGGCGAAATAACATTGAAAGGTCCTATCTTCAACGAGCCACGATTCTCATCAATGAGACAACGATGCAAGAAGAAGAAGATATTTTCTTTTATCGCGGATTATAGCAAAATAATATTTTCATTACTTTTGTTTGATGATTTAAAATATATCACATCCCACGTGTGAATATCGTAAGCGATAGGTGCTTTTATAATAACGGATTCCCAAACCAAAAATAGCGGCATTTCACTACAGATTACATCACACGTTGACATTCTTAGATTAGGGTTGAGAGCAAACTTTCTACGGATAAGGAAATTTAATACTTATTATCAGGTAGGTTCATAGGGATTCATCATCTTCCTGCCCTTATCCCACTCTAAGTGGGGTCGGCACAACATGTTATAAACATGGTGTCACCTGATTTGGCAGCGTCTGCCTGCCTAACGTAATTTATAAAATGATGAAAAAAAATACGGAAAAAAGAATTTTTTAAAGAAAAATGAAATAATAATAGGGCGAGTGGGACTCGATCCTAGGTATTTTCACCTCTCTAGACCGCCCGCCCGACCACCTCTGAAATGCACCCAGGAAATTAAATGCACCCCAGGCTCGACCCATAATTGGATGCCAGGTTGCCCATCACCCGATATCCAGGTTCTCCATTTCGTTGCTGACTGACGGTCAAGGATTAATCGCAGGAGAAATGGAAGAAGAAGTTGTGGAGGTCCCAGTGATGGAGAGTTGATAAGCGCCAAATTTTTAAAACGATAGGTGATGTGTATAACAGACAAAGCAGGAACCGACATAAGCTTGCGGCTCCTGCTTTGCGTCTTGCAAAAGTACGTTAATCGTTTGTGGGTCTGGGTATAAGTTCTATAATAAAATTCCACAATCAATTTTAGCTTTGCCATTACACTGTTAAAAAGATGACTGATCCAGAAATCCACTACTATACTGTCGAGGATTACTTAGAATATAAAAATGTGTGCATATAGCTCGCTTAGACCCTGTACATGTAGTCATTACTGTCTAATGACTAAATGTAACTAGTCATAAGAATCATATTTTTGAAAGAGCAACCGCCGTTTCTTGCTGGCTCTTCTTGGTAGGAACAGCTTTCTGAACCAGCAGTAGTGTGGACGATTCAAAAGCACTTGTTTACAAGTTTATTTGAATAAAGAATATTTTGAATTTGAATTTCTACTTAGCACTGGGATTCGAAGAATTCGCGAAAATCTCTCGAATGGCTCCTTCAGCTTAATCACGCCTTAAGGTTTCGTGTTATGGAAGTCATGAGAACAATGGCTTATAACGTCGCTTGGTGATAATTGGTAATTAACATTAAAAGGGTGGGTAAGATACATTGGGAGAGCGGCAAAGGTGTAAAAGGTAAGTCGACCCATCGTGTGGTGTCCAGTTGAGCAGAATTAGACAACCCTCTTTCTTACCGAGGTGTCAGTAAAGGCGAGAAAGGTAAGTTTACGTCAAGCAGGCAGCCGGTCGTAAAATACGTAGGCAAATCATGTGACAACATGTTTATAACATGTTATGCCGACCTCACTTAAAGTGGGACAAGGGCAGCAAGATGATAATAAATTACAGCCATAGAGTTATTGTACTAGAGTAGGGGAGTCATAAACAGTTTGTTAGGTACAAACAAGGGATAGTGTCGGAACAAAAAATGAGGTGGGAGATGAAGTTTGTATACTTATTTTTTGTCTAATGACACATCAAGAATTACAGATAATAAGTCTCGTTTGCTTCTTATTTATTGTTGATTTAGACTTTTTACGCTATTTTACTCTAGTATAATAATGATAATCTATGATTCCACCGAATGATTTAAGGATTACATTAAAAACAACATTGTTTGTTGGGCGAGATCAAATGTTACGAGTACGTAAAAACGTACATAAAAACAATTTTTAAGTAATGATAAAATCGTAACTGAGCTCATTATCAGTTTGAAAATCGTTGGTGTCACCCGTGATGTGAACTCGCAATCCCTTATAAGGGTGGTTAAATTTCAAGGGCCGATGTTGATTTTGAATAAAACACAGATTATATAGGAAATTATTGTTATTTGTTTTTATTATTATAATATAGTATGACTTAATTATGTATGAAACAAAATATCGGCCAAATGGCCGCCGCGATCTCGGCGGCACACCTCCATCCGATGGTCCAAATTTTCGATGACGCTGAGACATAATTGAGGTTCTATGCCGTTAATGAGCCGAATTATCTCATTCTTTAGCTCTTGAATTATTGCTGGCTTATCTAAGTACATCTTTTCTTTCAAATAATCCCAAAAAATGAAGTCCAACGGTGTCAAATCACATGATCTTGCCCGCCAATTGACATCGCCACCACGTGAGATAACACGGCCATTGAAGTTGTCGTGCAAAAGAGCCATTGTTTCGTTAGCTGTGTGGCAAGAGGCACCGTCCTGTTAAAACCACATATCATCCACATCCATATCTTCCAATTCGGGCCTCCTATAGACCCAATTTGTTAAAATTTTTTGCACAATTTTTCCGATTGTACGCACATTTGGACGATTAAATTGATCGAAAAAAAATCGCGAAGTACACGATATGCATTTTGATTTGAACGCCAATTTTCATAATAAGCCTAAATAACTTTAACGCGTTTCTCGATTGTGTATCTTTCCATGTTTCAAATTGAGTTAGTCTGAAATTGCAAAATATCAAAAAAAAAATGCAGAAAGAAACTTGACATTTAGGTGTGGTTCACATTCAACATCGGCCCTTCAAATTTAACCACCCGTTAATAGTATAGACCACACGGTCACTTCGTATAACTGATAGAGAAAAACTTTTTTGTTTTTAAATAACTTAAATAAACTTTATTGTTTTAAAAGCTATTTAACTTGCCGTGTATGTATGTGAAGGTGGAATCTTGCAAGTTAAATTTGACTTACTTTCCGGAGTTCGATTGATCTGAATTTTTACATACTGGTTAAGTCCCGATGACAATGCATGTTTATGACAAACATGACCCAATGCTGCCACGATTGGCTCCAGACGAGAGAACTCTACAGCGGTTAACAGTAGGGACATGAAATTTTGTTAAAAGCTTTTTAACTTGACTTGTTTTCTTACAAATCATCCTCCTGCCCTCATCCCACTCTAAGTAGGGTCTCCACAACATGCTATAAACATTTTGTCACATGATTTACCTACGAAATATATGACCGGCCGAATACCTGACGTCAACTTACCTTAGTCGTGTTTTTCGGCGCCTCGGTAACAAAGAGGGCGGTCTATTGTACTCAGCCAGATACCACACGGCGGGTCAACTTACTTTAGTCACCTTTTACAGCAACTCGGTAAGAAAGAGGGCGGTCTATTCTACTCAGCCAGATGCCACACGGCGGGTCAACTTAGCGCCTTTTACGATGCCTCGGAAAGAAATGAGGGTGTTCTATTCTACTCAGCCGGTTACCACACGGCTAACTTGTTTTCTTATACGAGAAAATATGTGGGAAAATTGCACGAACGATCGTCCATCCCACACGTAAGTGACCTAATACTTGTGTTATGGGTGACAGACAACTGCTAAATATATACATATATATAGTTTTCAAACACACTTAAATACATTTATACACCCATATATGTTATATGTTTGTAGTAACCCTGTCCTGCAATATAGTGCGTCTTGAGCCTAAATTATAATTACTTTATGTTTGTGCACTCGTAACTTGTACGAAATCTAGCGATACTGCCAAGCCCAATTTAATGTTTTCTGCGTTATAATCGCCTGAACACACACGGACTATTTGTCATACGCTTCAGTCATTTCCATGAAACGCTCGTAATAAAGCACTTACTGAAAAGCTCCAAACAATTTATATATTTTAAATTGAGAAATGATGAATACTTACCTACGATGATGTAAAACACTCACAACACTTAGTAAAAAAAACACGTTATTGGCTGTTTAAATTGATTCCATCGTCACTTTGAATAGCGTTCGAAAAAAGTTGCGATTATCGATGGCCGAAACTTCGGAAAGCGCGCGAAATGGAGCGTCACAAAACGTTCCGCAGATTCTTGTATCTGTTGATTCGTATGCAAAATTAAATTAAATTAAATTAAATTATTGTTTTATTGAAATTTAATTAGATTGTTCCTTTATACCGGTGTGTACTGAGCCAAAGAACATACGTGACTAAAATATTTTCACGTGCCTTCATGTAGATTTTAGGTGGCTCGGGTGAAAATGTGTATGATGTATTTTGGAACGCGTAAATCTTGCAATCATTTCCCACTTGCATCGAATTATAATACGATGAACTCTGTAGAGGGATCAAAAAACGATTATTGTAATGATTTATTGATATTAATGTTTTTAGGTTAAATCCTTTCTTAAGGGGACATACTGTAAATTTTGTTATTTGCTGAGTAAATTTTCACACAGCACGTAAATTTCAATAAACGGTTGGCGTGGATGGCTGTGACCCTGCCTTAAATTCTAAGGGTCGCGGATTCGATTCCCGCAGAGGGCTAAAATTTTATAAAAATAACTTGTTGGTAGAGTATGTGTTGGCTGAGTTATGTCTTTAATAATTTGAATTATATATGTATATAGTAACCATTTGTCTGTCACCCATAACAGAAGTATATTTAGTTACTTTTAGGACGGATTCTCTTGTGATATGTTATCTATAGTTGCCAACCCAAAACTTCACTGACAGTATAATAACTATTTTATGTTGTACTTTGCCTTAGCAAACATCTTAATGCGGAATTTCATGTAAGCCGTCTGGTATCCGGCTAAGTAAAATAGACCACCCTCATTTCTTACCGAGGTGTCGTGAAATGCAACTAAGGCAAGTTGATGTCAGGCAGGGGGCCGGTCGTAAAATACGTAGCCAAATCATGTGCCAACATGTTTATAACATGTTGTGCTGATCCCACTTAGAGTGGGATAAGGGCAGGAAGATGAATAGACGACCAAGTATCTTTTATTGTAACGTATAGAATAAGGCGTTACTTTGAAGAATCATAATTGAAATAAAAATTCTTAATATTCTTTATTCAGGAAAACTTGTAAACAATTGCTATTGAACCTTGTAAACTTTAAACTTGTAAACTCTACTGTTTATTCGGAAAGCTATTCCTACCGAAAAGCAAGAAACTCGACGGGTGCTCTTTTCAAAATAATTCTTATAACTAGTGACATTTACTCATTACTATCTTGTGCAGGGTTGAACAGTAGCTATATCCGGCGGCGGGACTCATAAGGGATGTCTTCCCAATTAAAAAAAAGTTTATACAAAGTAATATTAGGTACTTAACAAAACTAATGAAAATATTATTTTGCTATAATCCGAGATAAAAGAAAATATGTCTCTCTCTCTCTCTTCAACCAATAGCCGTCCACTGTTGGAGATAGGACTCTGTCATGGACTTCCACGCCACACGATATTGTGCCGCCTGGATCCAGCGGCTCCCCGCAACCTTTTTGAGGTCGTCTGTCCATCTGGTGGGGGGTCTGCCTACACTGCGTTTTCCGATGCGGGGTCGCCACTTTAGCACCTTGAGACCCCAACGTCCTCGGTTCTTCGAACTATGTGCCCCGCCCATTGCCACTTCAGCTTCACGACCCGTTAAGCTATGTCTGTCACTTGGTTCTTCTACGGATCTCCTCATTTCTGATTTGATCACGTAGAGATACTTCGAGCATAGCTCGCTCCATCGCCCGCTGAGCGACTCTGAGCTTTCTTATGAGGCCCATAGTCAGTGTCCAAGTTTCAGAGCCATAGGTCATCACTGGCAACACGCACTGTTCGCAAACTTTAGTCTTCAGATACTGAGGAATATTGGACGAAAAGCTTTCACGTAACTTTCCGAACGCTGCCCATCCGAGTTGGATTCGGCGGCTAACCTCTTTCTCGAAATTGGACCTACCTAATCGGACTGTATGTCCCAGGTATATATACTCATCTACAATTTCGAGTGCAGAGTTCTCAACGATGATCGGATGGAGCGGAACATGTGAGTTAGACATGATTTTCGTCTTACTCATGTTCATTTATAAGGCCCACCTGTTGAGATACTCTGCTGAGGTCATCGAGCATTGTGTTAAGGTCTTCCAAAGATTCTGCCATAATGACTATATCGTCGGCAAACCTAAGGTGAGTGATATACTCGCCGTTGATGTTGATGCCGTATCCGCTCCAGTCCAAAAGCTTAAAGATGTCCTCCAGTGCAACGGTAAATAGCTTAGGGGAGATAACATCCCCCTGGTGCACTCCCCGCCGCAGCTGGATTGGTCTCGTAATTTTTTCGTGGAGACGGGTAAAAATAGTGGCGTTTTCGTACAAACACTTTAACACCTGGATGTACCGGTAGTCGATTCGGCATCTCTGAAGTGACCTCAACACAGCCCATGTTTCCACCGAATCGAAGGCCTTCTCATAGTCCACAAACGCCAAGCAAAGTGGCTGGTTATACTCCTCGGTCTTCTGAATAACCTGCCGCAGCGTAAATATGTGGTCTATGGTACTGTAGCCTTTTCGGAATCCAGCTTGTTCGGGAAAGAAAATATATGTAATGCTAAATGTAGAGTGTACTAATAATATTAACATTAGTTTTGTATTATGAACCTCCGCAAAGTAACGCCTAATTCTATAAATTAATATAACTTTGTTGTAATCCGTGATTAGAGAAAATTTATATAATCCTAAAACTACATTGTCCGGGTTAATATTTTATGAATGAAGAATTCTTAACAGAATGCAATGCAAACATCATCATCTTCCTGCCCTTATCCCACTCTAAATGGGGTCGGCAAAACATGTTATAAACATGCTGTAACATGATTTGGCTGCGTTTTTACGACCGGCCGCCTGCCTGACGTCAACTTACCTCTGTCGTATTTCACGACACCTCGGTAAGAAAGAGGGTGGTATATTCTACTAAACTGGATACCACACGGTGGGTCATCTTACCTTAGTCGCCTTTTACGACACCTCGGTAAGAAATGAGGTTGGTGTATTCTACTCAGCCGGATAACACACGGCCAAATGCAATGCAAACAAACAAAATAATATTATCATTCTACCTTTTGCTAAAATAAATTCTTCGCCTTCATGTATTTATCTTTGTTTTGTTACGAGTAATACCGTCAAATATATGGGCTTTTCACTTTCACTCAAATGCAATAATCTTTTATGTATATAAGAATTACGTTCACGTTTTATGAGACGCAGGAGCAATAAAAAGGTCAAGCGAGTGTAAATATACTTGAAAATAACTGCACTTGGCACGTACGAGCCTCTAAAAACATTAATTAGGTACATTGAATAAAGAAAATATCAAAAGCATGCTCCTTGGGTTTTGTACCACGATGTTGCATATGAACACTTGAAGTAAATAAGGCACTAAGTACCTAAAAATTAAAATTCGAACTAAGTATGCAATTTGGTTCTAAAAGCCTTTTAGAACCTGTTAGAGTTAATAAATTATTGAACAATATATTGATAAAAATGCAAGTAATTCTTTTAGGTTTTTATTCTACGTAATTGGTAATTCGAATAACAAAATATTTAAAACTGATTCCATGACAAAAAAAAACAATCTTTTTTCTTAAAACTAAATAAGGTCCTAATTAATCGAAATAACTGCTCTTTACAATTTAGTCAATATACTGGGCCCATAACCTGATAGAGTTAATAAATTATTGAACAATATATTGATAAAAATGCAAGAAATTCTTTTAGGTTTTTATTCTACGTAATTGGTAATTCGAATAACAAAACATTTAAAACTGATTCCATGACAACAAAAACAATCTTTTTCTTAAAACTAAATAAGGTCGTAGTTGTAGTAAAATTAATACTCCAATCGAACCAAATTGCATATGTGTGTATGCTATTAATGCCATCTTTTATAAAGTTTGTAAACTACAACCAAAATCAGTTATCATACTTTATACACACAATAAAAGAGGGCGGTACAATCAGAAGACAATATTGTTTCTGGCTTGTCTATGGATGTTAAGGCAACTAACACGTATTGTGTGATAATAGTTAAATAATTCCTTTAAAACTGTTTGTAATAAGATTGTTTTGTTGTGTAGATATTATTTGGCTGCCATCATTCATCGAATTATAGAATCCAGGAGCTGCTTGAGATTTCAATTATAATTAAAGTATAAACAGGCCTTGTATCATAACCCGTTTACATTATTTATTTACGATAAAGGCGCCAGTAAAAAAAACTAAATATCTTAGTAGATAATTTTATATAATTTTTATCAAACTTTGTTTCTTGGCTATTATCTTTGCATATAATTGTAATTTATTATAAAATTATGACCACATAAGCAACGAAAATTTGGACGTATATATCTTTTTGCTATTTATTATATAGTAGCGAATAAACAGTGATAGAAACTGATGAATATAGTTCGAAGAAAACAAGGAAGTTATTGAGCTAAAGCTGCAAAATGCAACACTAAACATAATAACTTCCTCACAATAGTAAAATTGACAAAGTGATTTATCCATGTATGTTTATACGTAATTGATAATAATATTTGACGTAACATTAAAATATACCTACAATCTCTGACTTATCTAGTTATGTTTATTATGTTTTTTATGTTATGTTTATTATGTTTGTTTTGCTTTTGAGTTTTCATTCTATGTGTTGTAGTTGCCCTTGTGATAAAAAAATCACGATGCAATTATAAGCACTTTATCTATTAACATAGATCGTTATATACGACTATGTAAACGTGACATTTAGCCAAACAGCTGAAAAGCGTTGTGGCGTACTTGTAACTTCAAACTTGTATTATTTATGCCAGCCCTAACGTCCTACTCACTTATTTAACTTGTTGCACCTACTTTCAAAAGTTAAGATTTTTACATGTTTATATGAGAAAGTGGACTCGTTATCTAATTAGCATGTTATAATATTGACTTTCGAATTGTGTTATCTAATTTACCGTTACAAAAGATACAGGGACGCGGAATGTGTGTTGTTTTCAACATTATATTTTGTTAGCGTTACGATTATTATGCACCTGCACTGCGGATACGTCGTTGATCGTAACATTAAACGTGCAACGTTGATTGCACTGTGACGATGACAGGACAAAGAAGTAAATTAGTATAAATATCGTTAAAATATCTACGTGGAATTGCTTTTTGTATAAAAGAAAAAAAGAAGATTTACCAAATGAGGAGTCATCAGATCTCAAAATGAGTCATAGTGGTCACTGGCATGCCACTATTGTTTTGTTTTTGTGGAATGCCTGTTCCGATGAGTAAACTGCGAAGAATGTGACGAGACCTGTGGTGCAGATAGTGTTCTCAATTCAAATTATAATTTGGCGGGAATAGCGACGAAGTTTTCTTAGAATGCGTGTGATTTTCATAGTGTAGTGTAGTGTTGCAATGGCTCAGAGCTCAGTCGATTCAGATAGACTTTCTTCAGCTGGTATTTCGACTCACAGCTCTGGGACGGCTGGTACAGTGGGTGGTTCGGTAGTTGGAGTGCGGGTTGGCGATTCGAACCTCAAGAGGGATGATGAGGATGATTACAACTTGGGACCATTACCCCCGATGTGGGAAAAAGCTTTTACACCTTCTGGAGAAAGATATTTCATTGAGTAAGTAATATTTATTATTATTATTAAAAAACTGGCAAATCATTCTTTCAGTGTCACATAAAATACAGAATATTACAAACGAAAACCTAAATCATCACTCTGCTTTACATTTTACAACAATAATCGCAGATCATAGTGTCAAGTAGAATTTAAGCATAAGTTAAACAATTTCTTATCAATATATTTTTTATTTTACTAACACTAGTTAATATATTTTTACCCTATAAATATTTGCTATATTATATTTAGTAAATAAAGTTTTTTAGGCTGACTAAAATACATATTGTTAAATTAAAATTGACTAGTGATTGTTACCTAAAGTTTGTTTTATTTTTAGAAAAGTTAATGTTTAGTTTCATTTTATTATGTATAATAACAAGTTTATATATAATACCTACTAAATTAAACTAAACTATAGTTTAAACTTAAATAATATTGATATAAATAGAAATTTTTACAGAGATACGATGGGATCATTTATATATCTTTTTGAATACAACTCAATGCATACAATTATAGGAATCCCAAAGACCAATAAATTTACACTATTGCCAATTATTTTTAACCTTACATACAATATGGTACATATGTGTAAATAAAACCTTTAATAAATAAATAAATAAATAAATAAATATATGGGACACTTACAGACATGGTCGTAAGTCCCCAAAGTAAGTAACTTAATACTTGTGTTATAGGAGACAGACATCTGGTGAACATATACTTATATATATTTTTTAATGCATACTTAAATACAAATATACACCCAGGCTCAAAGACCAACAAATTCATTTAAAGAAAATGTTGGCCCTCAGCGGGAATCAAACCCACAACCCGTGGAGCTGAAGGTAGGGTTACTGCCCACCGCGCCAACAAGTCAGTTAAATAACAATCTATAGGATAATGTATAAGGTCTACCACGTGTTACTGACATTAAACAGGTTTCAAAGCACTTTAGTCTATTTGATGTAAACATTTTGAAACATGCTATAAATAGGTGTTGTTGAGTCAAAAAATCTTCAGTTTCTTTTGAGGTGTTATACTTTTCATATTAAGTTTTATTTACCATTTTATTTGAATCTGATGTAGTAGAGCTATTCAATATAATTAAAAAAAATTAATATCAAGAATGAAATGAATGAGATAAAGTGCAAAGTTTTAGTGTTGTAATTGCTAACAGGATAATGGATAAGGGGTAGTATTTTTTTACACTTATATTGTTAATGAAAAAAAAATGTAATCACCTTGTAATTTATGTTTGTTAAGGTGCAATCTTGCGAGTTAAATTTGACCCACATTTCTCGATGTACAGTCCCAATGACAATGCATGGTTATGATAAGGATGACCTGAAGCTGCTACCAGGATTGGCTCCAGACGAGGGAACTGCTCAATGGTTTACAGTAGGGACATGAAATATTTATTGTTAAAAGATTTTTTTAAAGAATTTTTTACTTGAGTTGTTCATAATAAGCAACATATTTTCAGTCTTGAGATAGTTAAAGGTGAAGTGACTTTATTACTAGCGAGTCACTGGTAGATCACAGTAAATAAAGTGATTAGTAATTAAAAAAGTTATTTTGTGGCATATTGCAATGAAGTGTAGTGTAGCAGCTACAAAAAAGACAAAAAACTGATAAGATATAAAATAGATGGGATTTGCATCAATCAATTTCATCACTGCCATTACAGCAGTTTAAAAACACTGTTAAAAAGAGGCTGATACAGAAAGCCTACTATACTTTTGAAGATTATTTAGAAGATAAGAATGTGTGGATATAGCTCTCTTTGAACCTGTACAAGACAGTAACGACTTAATGTAAATAATATTAAGAATTATATTTTTAAATGAGCAACCGCCGAGTTTCTTGCTGGCTCTTCTCGGTAGGAACAGTTTTCCGAACCAGCAGTAGAGTTGACGATTCAAAAGCACTTGTTTACAAGTTTATTTGAATAAAGAATATTTTGAATTTGAATTTGAAATAAGGATTTCAAGTAATGTAAGCTTTAATCCTCTTAGGAAAAAAGATTTTTGCTTGAGAATAGGCTAGTAACTGACTTTACTTCCATAAAATGATTAGTTAAATGTCAGAATAACCTCACTAACAAACTTCAATCAGTTTTAACTGTACCAAATTTCATCAATATTGGTGCAGGAGGTTAGCTGTGGAAGCACAACAGAGATATATAGACAGTTAGGCACATACTTACACATTAATAATAATAGTATGAATCGTAATCTAGATTCGATAAATGTGATGCAATACAATTCTTGAATTACTGGTTTCTTTCTGATGAACCACTAAGTATAGGTCTGTTGCAAATATGGCAATTGCTATAACATGGAGTGGTTAAAGTACCATCAGGATCTCAGCCTGGTTTATAAATAAATAAATATAAATATATGGGACACTTACACACACGGTCGTCCGTCCCCAAAGTAAGTAACTTAATACTTGTGTTATGGTAGACAGACAACTGGTGAATATATACTTATATATTTTTAAATACATACATAAATACAAATATACACCCAGGCTCAAAGACCAACAAATTCATTTATAGAAAATGTTGGCCCTCGGCAGGAATCGAACCCGCGACCCGCGGAGCTGAAGGCAGGATAACTACCTACTGCTCCAAGGGGCCAATCAAATTTATTTTTCCCAGGTTTATGGGATAGAGCTACGAAATACAGCTCCTCAAGTTATGGCTGGTGTATTCAAGCCCAGTCGCAAACATGTCAATTTTAAAGCAGTAGTAGGACTAAATAAAAGGCTTAATAATAATAATAAAGTAAATTCTAAATAAAGAATGTCAACCTATTAAAATACTGCCACTAATCAATTTAATACTATTCAATGTGTCATGGTCAAATTTATAGTCTGATAACTCTATTCATGTTACATGACCTGCAAAATTTATACATTGCAGTTTTTTTTGTATTCCTTTCAATTTTGTTTGGTGTAACTTTACAATATGATTTTAGCTTTACAATGAAATTAGAATTATATCATAGGAAACTATTTCTGTTGTGAATATATTTATATCATGCCATAATTATTATTATTATTTGACTGGCTCGTTGGCACAGTCGGTAGTGACCCTGCCTTCGGCACCACGGGTCGCGGGTTTGATTCCCGCTGAGGGCCAACATTTTCAATAAATGAATTTGTTTGTCTTTGAGCCTGGGTGTATATTTGTATTTAAGTATGTATTTAAAAATATGTAACTATATATATTCACCAGTTGTCTGTCACCCATAACACAAGTATTAAGTTACTTACTTTGGGGACGGACGACCGTGTATGTGTAAGTGTCCCATATATTTAAAAAAAAAGGATTAAAAAAAGTTTATATCATTTAAGTTAAGTGGAGAGATGTGGAAATGACAATATTTAAATTAAAATTTCTTTATTAAAGTACTTCAACTTCTAAATAAGAAAGCTGTTCTGAGTCTGAGAAGAGCCAGCACCTTTTTCAAATATTCTTATAATTACTTACAACTAGTCATTTCTATCATCTACAAGGTTGAACAGTAGCTACATCCACACATTCTTGTCATCTAAATAATCCTCAACAGTATAGTAGGTTTTAGGTATGCAGGTTTCCTCACGATGTTTTTCTTCACCGAAAAGTGTGTGATAAATTATAATTATCAATTAGACAGATAAGTTTTAATAGAAAAACTCATTGGTGTCTCCCCAGGTTTGAACCCATGATCGTCCTTAGAGATTCGCACCGCTGGGCCATCACAGTTTCTGTAGTAATGGTAAAACGAAAATTGATTGCAGCATTTTATTATAGAATCTTATACCCCAACCTTCAAACGACTTACGTACTTTTGCAAGGCGCAAAGCAGGAGCCACAAGCTTATGTCAGTTCCTACTGACTATGGGCCTCATAAGAAAGCTCAGAGTTAATCAGTGAGCTATGTGTCTCTACGTTATCAAATCAGAAATAAGGAGATCTGTAGAAGAACTAAAGTTACTGACTTTTTTTTATACATAAAAAACCCCCTTATGGGTACCGCCGCCCGACGGGGACAGGCGACGGTTATGTCGGACTCGCAACGACTTAACCTGTATGCTCCACCACGTTGCTGGTGGTGGGGACAGGGTACCTGTGAGACATTACCCGCATCCCCACCAGTAGAAACTCTGAACCCCAGAGTGCGCCACTTCCAGGTCGGGGCCTCTCTAAACAGTGGCCCTTCCCTCCGCATCGGATGACGATGCATCGGAAGCACCAGATGCATCGACCGCCGCGAAGACCTTAAAAGGTAGGCGTCCGATAAACCCCGTTCGGAACGCCCTGCAAAAAGTTACTGACATAGATCAGCGCGTCACGAAGGCGTAGTGGCAATAGCCGGTGCACATAGTACAAAGTACCGATTGGCGTTGGGGTCTTAAGGTGTTGGAATGGCGACCCCACATCGGAAAACAGTGTCGTTAGACCTCCTACGAGGTGGACTGAAGAACTCAAAAAGTCCAGAGGAGCCGCTGGATACTAGCATCACAAGATCGTGTGGTGTGGAGATCTCATTAAAATACCTTTGTCCAGTACTGGACGTCTATCGGTTGACGAAGAAGAAGAAATCTAATAATTTGAAGAAGTATGTGCATTATAAAGGCAGCGGCTGTGCGTTTCGGTGGCTTGACACAAGTAAAATGGAACCGCAGACGACGGATGACGCTATATATGTAGTGATCTTTGGGTGGAAAAGGATCTGACCACCAGGCCTACACGGTCAGGCGTCCCCGAACCTAGATAGGTAGATGTAGTGATCTTGTTGGACGATGTTATGTAGTTGGGTAGTCATGGACGTTCTTATAGCGTACATAAAACTTATTTGTAAAAGTTGTAATAGTCCAGCTTTGTAATCACAGCTGTGATAACCCAGTAGTGACACTACACATACACCATCAAACACAGTTTTTCTGTTGAAACTTGCCTAATTGTTAATTGCAATTTATTGTATAATTGGTAATCGGAGAAGGATAACATCGTGAAGAATATATCTGTAGAGAATTCGGGTATGTGATACCTATGGGATATGAGATACGCCGTGTGGTACGATACGCCGAAAACGCCGTGTGGTATCCGGCTGAATAGAATAGTACTACCCTCTTTTCTTACCGAGGTGTCGTAAAAGGCGACTAAGGTAAGTCGACCCGCCGTGTGGTATCCGGCTGAGTAGAATAGACCACCCTCATGTCTTACCGAGGTGTCGTAAAAGGTGACTACGTTATGTTGACTCACCGTGTGGTATCCGGTTAAGTAGAATTGACCACCCTATTTCATATCGAGATGTCGTAAAATACGACTAAGATAAGTTGACGTTAGGCAGGCGGCCGGTCGTAAAATACGTAGCCAAATCATGTGACAACATGTTCATAACATGTTGTGCCGATCACACTTAGAGTGGGATAAGGGCAGGAAGATGATGATGGGATATAAGCCTCTCTGCACAAAACTTAGGAAGGAGACTTTGACCTATATTGGGATACTAACAGGCAGTTACTTTACATTACAGTTACAACACCGGAACGTCGCACTGGTTGGACCCAAGATTGGCAAGGGTCCGGAAGCATTCCCTGGGCGAATGTGGCGAGGATGAGCTGCCTTATGGCTGGGAGAGGGTCACGGACGAGAGATACGGCTCGTACTACGTGGACCACATCAACAGAAGAACGCAGTATGAAAATCCGGTGTTGCAAGCGCGGAGGCTTAGAGGTTAGGGTATATTCTGTTCTGTCTATCTTTATTATATATTCAAATTCAAATTATTCTCTATTCAAATAAACTTGTAAACAAGTGATTTTGAATCTTCAACTCAACTTCTGGTTCGGAAAGCTGTTCCTAACGAGAAGAGCCAGCACAAACGTATGTTAAGTAGAAATTTTGTACCCCTTTTCACGAAAACGACGCGGATGGAGGAGCATGAAATTAGGCACATTTATCTATATTTAAAATAGAACGTATGTATGTTAGTTATAGATTCCGTAACGACTTAACTGCTTGTGATGAAATTTTTAAATAGTAATCTTTAAATTGACGTCGTGGATAATCCTGTAGTTTTGCGACGATCGGAACATTTTTTGTGTACTATCAATGTCAATGTATTTTCCACGACAAGTCGATACCGAAATGAGCCACAAAAATCCCTGGCCGATTCACATAATCCTTCATCCATTCTGATATGGCGAGAAAGGCAACCCTGTAACTAAAGACTGTTACTTAAGATTTCACTAACGCCATCTATCGTTATTTCGAATATTCTATCTTTAAATATTTGTGTCTATATTTGTTTTTTTTATTATTTTAGCGGAAAAAATGGCAGCGGAAAACGTGAATAACAACCAGCCGAATGGCCCGCCCTCTACGGGGGAGTTGAGAGGGGAAAGGTTCACACTCAATCTTACCAAAGGCACTCAGGTAAGGCACTATCCTTACTAATCTTTATTAAAATTTCTTCTTCAAATTTTCTTAAAATTCAACTTTCTTAAATCTTTAATATTTAAATGAGTTAATCTTGTATGTATGTATATATATATATTCCGAATCTCGGGAACGGTTCCAACGATTTTCATGAAATTCAAAGATTAACTCTTTTAAATATTAAAGATTTGAAAAACCCTGCAAGGAACTTGGCGAATTATACAACTATGTATTGGACGTTTCAAACTACTTAAAAGTTTTTACATAACGCGGTGTAAAGTTGCACGTTAAAGCTTACAAACTAAATTTGCTTGAAAGTTAAATTTGACCTACTTCCCGATTGATGTGAAATTTGACATACTGGTCCAGTCCCGATGACTATGCATGTTAATGATAAGCATGACCTGATGCTGCCACGATTGGCTCCAGACGAGGGAACTGCTCAACGGTTAACAGTAGGGACATGAAATTTTGTTAAAAGCTTTTCTAACTTGACTTGTTTTTCTTGTTGACTCAATTTTGGTAATTTTTTCAGGGATTAGGATTCACTCTGATCGGCGCTGAGGGCATACCGGAAACGGAAGGATACCTACAGATTCGGAGTATAGTCCCACACAGTCCTGCCTGGATTGACGGTAAATCTCATATTAATGTAGATACGAGCACAGGCACGTTATGTAAAAAATCAGGGGCTATGTTAACAATTAGTGCTTGGTTATGTAAACAATTGGCGGAGTGGAATAGACCACCCTTATTTCTTAACGAGGTGTAGGAAAAGACGACTAAGGTAAGTTTACCCACCGTGTGGTATCCAATTGAGTAGAACAGACCACCCTCTTTCTTATCTAGGTGTCGTAAAATACGAAAAATGTAAGTTGACGTCACACAGCGGCCGATCGTAAAATACCTAGCCAAATCATGTGACACATGTAATGTGGCTTATAACATGTGCCGACCCTACTTAGAGAGGGCTAAGGGCAGGAGCATGATTGTTGTATAAACAGTTCGTTGTCTCTTACGTCATATTCCATTTAATTAGATTACTAATGAGAATTCTATTGAATTGTTGAATTGAGTTGAATTAATGAGAATAAAATATTTGATTTTCGGAATTTGAATACAAGAATCCATTTAGAAGGATCACACACTGTCACCGCTGAACCATTATTAAAAATATATGCTATTAAATAATGGTAAAAAAATTTCAGGTGCACTCCGTCCTGGTGATGTAGTGGTCGGCGTGGGCAACAGGGGTGTGCGTGGCTTGTCCCACGCCCAAGTTGCCCAAATCTTCCAGTCCATCACGCCCGGTACAGAAGTTACCTTGCACCTTGTTCGTGGTGAGTATCACATTTTGTTTCAGTGTAAACTGCATTTTTTCCGCAAGAAGTAGATATCTCTGAACAGCCTAGTACTTACTAGCCCGTACTTTCTTTCACTGACAATCAGCAAGCAGAAGACCTTCTCCTTCACTGCCTATCAGCAAGCAAACAACCTTCTCCTTTACTGCCTATCAGCAAGCAAACAACCTTCTCCTTTACTGCCTATCATCAAGCAAACAACCTTCTCCTTCACTGCCTATCAGCAAGCAAACAACCTTCTCCTTTACTGCCTATCAGCAAGCAAACAACCTTCTCCTTTACTGCCTATCAGAAAGCAAACAACCTTCTCCTTCACTGCCTATCAGCAAGCAAACAACCTTCTCCTTCACTGCCTATCATCAAGCAAACAACCTTCTCCTTCACTGCCTATCAGCAAGCAAACAACCTTCTCCTTTACTGCCTATCAGCAAGCAAACAACCTTCTCCTTTACTGCCTATCATCAAGCAAACAACCTTCTCCTTCACTGCCTATCAGCAAGCAAACAACCTTCTCCTTCACTGCCTATCAGCAAGCAAACAACCTTCTCCTTTACTGCCTATCATCAAGCAAACAACCTTCTCCTTCACTGCCTATCAGCAAGCAAACAACCTTCTCCTTCACTGCCTATCAGCAAGCAAACAACCTTCTCCTTTACTGCCTATCATCAAGCAAACAACCTTCTCCTTCACTGCCTATCAGCAAGCAAACAACCTTCTCCTTTACTGCCTATCATCAAGCAAACAACCTTCTCCTTCACTGCCTATCAGCAAGCAAACAACCTTCTCCTTTACTGCCTATCAGCAAGCAAACAACCTTCTCCTTCACTGCGTATCAGCAAGCAAACAACCTTCTCCTTCACTGCCTATCAGTAAGCAAACAACCTTCTCCTTCACTGCCTATCAGCAAGCAAACAACCTCCTCCTTCACTGCCTATCAGCAAGCAAACAACCTTCTCCTTCACTGCCTATCAGCAAGCAAACAACCTTCTCCTTCACTGCCTATCAGCAAACAAACAACCTTCTCCTTCACTGCCTATCAGCAAGCAAACAACCTCCTCCTTCACTGCCTATCAGCAAGCAAACAACCTCATCTGCCAATCAGCATAAAACTACAGTCGTATTACTTCGCGCTGACCTGTGCTTTTTAAATGCCTTCTCTGTCTTTTTTCATTCCTTTTCTTTCAGCTCCCCTTGCTTATTTTGCGAGTTATATTTTGAACCTTCATTAGTACAATAATATTAGAAATCCTAAGCAAGCAAAAAAGGGAGAGACTTCTGTTTAAAAAAGGTGACACCGACATTGAAACAAAGATGCAAGTCCAGCATAACTACATTCCGTGTTCCTTTTTGGTTTGGGATTTGGCATAGTGCTTATTCCTTGAGTTACATTTTCTACTCCTATAACATCATCATTCTGGGGCCCTTATCCCTTTGTAAGTGGGATCGTTGCAACGTTTATCTCTTCCATTCTCTTCTACCATTAGTCAACTTTACTTCTTTTATCTGTCATACTGTCCAACCATCTCTTTTTAAGCTTCCTTTTGTTAGTCTCCTATTCATCTTCATTCATATTACACTCGTTTGGTCACAAGATTAGCATCCCTCCTGATATGTACATATCATCTTAATGTCTACATCAACAGCAAGCTATGTGAAAGAATTACGTTGCGTCAGTTATTTGTGTAATTTTGCAGGATATCCGCTCTCGTTCGACTCTGAGGACCCCAACACCCGCGTGCTGAGTACCCTAGCGGTGGATGCCACCACTCCAGCTACGCCAGATGCCGTCGCTATGCAGCAGTTGACAAGAGCCTTGAGAACCAGGTATTGGCATGAGCTTTATTTATTTCTTCATCAACATTCTCATCTTTTGTTAAAACAGATCTTTATATCAGAAAAAAGCGTAAATGATATAAATTGTATACCCTTAAAATGTTTACCCATTTACCCTTTTTTTTGCTGTGTCCCAGAAATCATGGTTAATCGTCGATCCCACAAATATATATGTTCAAATTGCGTTTTCGCTCTTTTTTAAATTCAAATTCAAAATATTCTTTATTCAAGTGGACTTATTTAACTTGCCTTGTTATTGTATACTTTTTTGCCTAAGGTATCCCGTGATGGGCAAAAATATGTTTTTTTGGTTTTCTATTTGACAATATACTTTCCTAAATATTAAGTTTGACTGGCCCGTTGGCGTAGTGGGTAGTGACCCTGCCTTCAGCTCCACGTGTCGCGGGTTCGATTTCTATAATCGAATTTGTTGGTCTTCGAGCTTGGGTGTATATTTGTATTTAAGTATGTATTTAAAAAAATTATAAGTATATATTCACCGGTTGTCTGTCTACCATAACACAAGTATTAAGTTACTTGCTGTGGGGACAGTTGACCGTGTGTGTCCAAAAAAAAAAGTTACCTATGTCTAAAAATCCGTTGAGTTGACACTGATTTTACCTTTTTAATAGAATTATAATGCACATACCCAAATATTAAGTTTAATTTGGTCCTAACAAAAATTGTTTAATACATTTTCAGATTTAACCTGGACTCGCCAAATCACGTGGACTCATCCCAAGGCCGCGACGAGACAGATAACTCTCCCGTGACGTCACACAGTCCGAACCAGAGACGGCTCATGTCAAGGTCCTTCGAGCTGGACGAGCTGGCTACCACGAGCGAGCACGACGTACCACCAAGATGCCCCTCAGCGGACCACCTCCTGACCCTGGCTTCAGGTATTTCTCACATAACTAACGCTATATCAACTAGGCGTTAGTAGAGCTTCTGCGTTTTACTCTCCGCATTTCGCAACCTCGGTGACGCTTCTGCGCTCGCCCGTATCGCCCGGTAATGCTATAAAAGCCGTTACGGCTAAAAGCAAACAGTCAATAAGAAAAAAAATACTAGTCGTGTATATGTTGATAAGTGGACTTATTATATATCTTTAATTATAATAGGCGTTAGGATTGTCTAATTTATATGGTGAATATTTCACTGAAATATTCACTATATAAATTAGTCAAGTTCAAATTATTCATTATTCAAGCTGGGTTTTACAAGCTCCTTTAAGTCGTGAAATTTTTATTTAAAATTTTATAAAAATAAATTGCATCATTAAAGGTACCTTCAATACCTAATTTGGCTCGAACGAAATCCCGATTAACCCTATTTTTTATTAAGTTCACCAGTTAAGATATTTTAAAATTCTTATAATAGTACGTACTAAATTTATTTCTATAGGCCAACCGTTTAACTCAGTCCTCGCCTACCTCCGCGTTCTTGTACCGCGCACGCGAGGGCTGAGTTAAACGGTTGGCCTATTTATTTATTTATTTATTCAACTTAACTTTACAATAACTTGTTACATGCTTAAATAACTTTTTATCCCAATAATATACAACTTAAAACATATAGCGAAATCCTGGCCCCCAAACTAGGATTCCCTGTGCAATGGGAAGCCATACTTTCGACCGAACCTAAATAAATTCAATTTCTAAGTTATTTTTTATGTAGGTGGGTAAGTAAGAAAATAACAGTTGACGACCATCGACCGTCGCTTGCGCGGATGTCATAGTCAATGCGGCAGTATATGCCCAGTTTTTAGAAGCTGATAAAGTATTTAATACTTGAAGTTATTTTTACAATTTTTATATATGTATATGTTAATTAACAAGTTTTTAATATGCATATTATCTATATGTGAATTATATTTCGGCTTATTTTATGTATAATAAGTACTTTATTGATTTTATGAATTTTAAAATGAATGCAGAATAAGAAAACTCACCCACCGAGATAAAACAACAATACTGCATACATTAATAAAATGAAAAACAATTACTTAAACAGAAAAAAAAGGAAAATTTAGACTTAAACAATACTAATATCACACGGCACATCGTAGTTTATCATTGTATTTCACAAAGAAAAAATTTAATTTGGCACTCATACTGTCACCTAATAAAATTATTTAGGATGTATACTGGTAGTTATTATTATTAGTTTATTAGTTAGTTATTTGGAAGTCAGTTGTCAGTTTTCATCAAATTCTCGATTATTACTTAACTTTATTAAGTTAACTACAACATGCAATGAAACTTTTTTTTTTTCACAAAATATATTCAATATAGCAAAAAATATATATATTGGTACTTCTGCAATATGTAACCGTGTGTCGTGATTCGATGTTTTGGTCTTTCGATAAGAGGTGTTATTTTTTTTAAAGGTAACGAAATAATCACTAGTATAAGTAAAAATCATTGGATTATAAAATGCCTGGATTTGAAAATCCTTTCAGCTTTATACGAGACTGTAGTTTAATAATGTAAAGTTGAAAATGTTTAAAAGATTGATCGCCGAGTTTCTTTCTGGTTCTTCTCGGTAAGAGCAACATTCCGAACCAGTTGTAGCTTCATTAATCATATTGATCCTTTACGATTCAAAAGAGCTTGAAAGAGCTTATTGGAATAAAGATTATTATGATTTGATTTGAGAGTAAAGGTAAAATTTTTAATTAACAGATCATCAACATCGTAATAACAACGGCGCAGCAAACGAGCCTGGCCGGGAGTTAGTATTGACTTTAAGACGAGGTGCCGCGGGATTTGGTTTTACCATCGCCGACAGCGTGCACGGGCAAAAAGTCAAAAAGGTTAGTAGTAATGTTCAAGATAAAAACTCATGCACTAACCGCCACCCATAAAAGAACAAAAGCACGGCACACATTCACCATCACAATCTTAACAATTGTTTCGCCCCGTAACCGACGCATCCTCAGGAGACTACACGACAAAATCGCATAGTAGTGCATGAGTTTTTACAAATTTTGCATTTATCAGGTATGAGAACGAATAGTACACTCTACATTTAGCATTACATATTTTCTTTTATCACGGATTATAGCAAAATAATATTTTCATTAGTTTTGTATTATTGTTTAGGTTTTAGACCGTAGTCGCTGTGCGGGGCTACGGGAAGGAGATCTGTTGTTGCAAATCGGCGATTCCGACGTGAGACACGCGCCGCACCAACATGTCGTTCAAGTGAGTATCTTTATACAGAAAATAAAAATAGTTGAAAAAAATTAAAAAAAAAACATCTTTGGAACTAAAAAATTAAATATCTATACTAATATATAAAGATAAAGAGTTTGTTTTTTTGATTGATTGTTTGAATGCGCTAATAACAGGAAGTACAGGACTGATTTGAAAAATTGTTTCAGTGTAAGATAGTCCATTTATTGATAATATAGGCTATATAACATCATGCTAAGATGTATAGGAGAGGAGCAGTAATAAAAAATATTACGAAATCGGCAAAATTTAAAGCTTTCCTTGCGTGCGCTGAGTAAACGGTGATACTTATTTAAAAATTGTGTATTCCAAGATTGTTCTTAAAAGTTCTAAATAAAAGTCCGCGACAGCATATGTCTAGCTTTTAAGGTTAACCCACTTTAAACATTTTTGTGGTTATCATAGTACTATATTACGGTTTTAATGCTTCCACGCAAGCGGAGCCGCTGGCGATTGCTAGTAATATGTAAAGCTATTCCTTAAATATTCCCTCAGGTATTGAAAGACTGTCCGGCGCTGTCTGAGACCACTCTACGAGTGTGGAGGCGGAACACAATATCGAGAGCGCCCAGAAGCAGGTCTGCTACTCGGGTACAACCGGCTACGAGTAAGTACAAGTTTAAACATGTTAATGTACGTTTATTCTTTTAACTTTATGTTTGCCAATAAAATGACGCCGTGTTGTATCGGGCTGAATAGAATAGTACAACCCTAATTTGTATCGAGGTTCCATAAAAGGCGACTAAGGTAAGTTGAGTGGTATCCGGCTGAATAGTATAGTACTACCCTCTTTTTTTACCGTGGTGGTAAGAAAGACGCCGTCCGTATAATACGTAGCCAAATCATGTGACAACATGTTTATAACATGTTGTGCCGACCCCACATAGAGTGTTTATCACAGCTCTTAAATTGATTATAACAATGAATAAATAAATCACTCCCTGATGTCTTGCAGCTTCCTCAAACAATAACCAGATCGGCCGCAGTAAGACGCCAACCGCTGAACAACTGCGGTCCCAGCCGCCGCACTCTGCTGACGAAAGCAATAGGGACGTACAGAATGGCATGAACTCTGGTGAGTATTTTGATAAAAGGCATAAAATCACTTAATTTCTTATTTATTTTTCTTTTTATACATATATTTAGAAAAGGGAAAGAAAAATTAAAAAAAAGCACATGCCAACCTTCAAAAGTTTACCTTTGAATAACAGAAGGAAAAGGTCAAGAAGTGAAGAGGAAAGAGAGTACGGGTCATATAGAGAAAAAGAAAAAGTTTATATAAATTCAACTATTTAATCATCATCCTCCTGCCCTTATCCCACTCTAAGTGAGGTCGGCACAACATGTTATAAACATGCTGTCACATGATTAGGCTGCGTTTTTACAACCGGCCGCCAGCCTGACGTCAACTTACCTCAGTCGTATTTTACGACACCTCGGTAAGAATGAAGGTGGTCTATTGTACCAAACCGGATACCACTTGGTGGGTCGACTTACCTTAGTCGCCTTTTACGACACCTCGGTAAGAAACGAGGGTGGTACTATTCTATTCAGCCGGATACCACACGGCGGAATATCTTAAAAAGAGAGAGAAAAATTAAAAAAAAATCACATGTATCGGAAACGGACTTATCCCTAAAAGGGATCTCTTCCAGTCAAGCCTTGAGTAACAGAAGGAAAAGAACAAGAAGTGAAGAAGAAATAGAGTACGGGTCATATAGAGAAAAAGAAAAAGTTTATATTAATTGCATCTATAAAATAATTTTGGTAAAATAAATAAAAAAAAATAAAACAATCAGCTTAGCGATTCAGCGCGGAAACGCTGCCAGCATTCTTGGGACCATTCCACGTGGGCATGATTTGTATAGTCCTAGCGTGTAAGTAATTTAAGATAGATATTACTTGTACATTTTTGTTGTAAAAGTTTCAGCTAATAAACTCTATTATTGGTATTCTGTAATATAGCCGTGTGGTATCCGGCTGAGTAGAATAGTACCACCCTAATTTCTTACCGAGGTGTCGTAAAAGGCGACTAAGGTAAGTCGACCCGCCGTGTTGTATCCGGCTGAGTAGAATAGTACCACCCTAATTTCTTACCGAGGTGTCGTAAAAGGCGACTAAGGTAAGTCGACCCGCCGTGTGGTATCCGGCTGAGTAGAATTTTTCCATACAAATGATTGTTATAATTGGCTTCTCTTATTTCACTCTACATCCTTAATCATTGCTATTTTTACATAAGTATTATTGTCTTCATAGTCGAAGCAACATACGCGGTTCCCGAGCACAAAAACCGGGAGAACCGCGAGAGTATTATGGAGAGGCGACGCCGAAGCAGCACCCCTGGGGCGAGACTCACCCTGCCCGTGGTCACACCATGGAACGAGAACCAGGACCAGTGGCAGCAGCAACCCTGGCTGGACAACTCGAGCAACGTCCGCAACTGGGCCGAGACTCAGAAATGGGAGGAGAATGGGCAGAAGTGGGAGGAGAACGGTCAGAAGTGGGATGGGAATAATACCGAGTATATAGGCAGGATGGATGGTCCCAGTGAGGGCTGGGAGGGCGGTGAGAGGTGGAATAATAACTGGGGGGAGGTGCCCACGCCGACGGTGCACGTGGATATGAATGCTGCGTATTGGAGGGGCAACGCGAGTGTAGCGGACAGCAGCGACAATGGAGGTGAGGATATAAGAATGTCTTTCTTCATACAATTGCATTACTATTCTAACAGTATTATTAAAAAACCACCATCATCCTCCTGCCCTTATCCTACACTAAGTGGGGTCAGCATAACATGTTATAAACATGCTGTCAATGATTTGGCTGCGTTTTTACGACCGGCCGCCTGCCTGACATCAAATTACTTAGTCGTATTTTACGACACCTCGGTAAGAAAGAGGGTGATCTATTCTACTAAACCGGATACCACAAGGAGGGTCAACTTGGCTTAGTCGCATTTACGACACCTCTGTAAGAAATCAGGTTGGTCTATTCTACTCAGCTGGAAACCACACGGCGGGTCGACTTACTTTAGTCGGCTTTTACGACACCTCGATAAGAAAGAGAGTGGTCTATTCTACTAAACCAGATACCACACGGTGGGTCAATTTACCTTAGTCGCTTTTTACGACACCTCGGTAAGAAATCAGGTTGGTCTATTCTACTCAGCCGGATACCACTCTGCGGGTCGACTTACCTTAGTCGCCTTTTACGACACCCCGGTAAGAAATCAGGTTGGTCTATTCTACTCAGTTGGATACCACACGGATGGTAGACTTACCTTAGTCGCCTTTTACGACACCTCGGTAAGAAATGAGGGTGGTACTATTCTATTCAGCCAAATACCACACGGCTTTCTAACAGTATTATTATGAAACCATAAAAAAATAAATATAAATATATATGAGGGGATCTGAATCAAGATAGCTAAATCCTAAAGTAACAAACAAATTCAGCTAAATTTAAATATTTGTATTACAGTTTTATTAGTTTATTAGGACAGTTTATAAGTATTTGGAAACCAATAGTAAAAATGTAATAACTTGATGTAGTTTGTTACTTAATCACGAACCAAAATTGGTAAAGAAGAAAAAATGTTACTTACTTATTTCCTACAGCAGGGCTTCTTAAACTTTTTTATATAGCGACCTCCTTCAAGCTTAGGAAATTTTAAACGACCCCCTCCTCCATATAATGAAATATATAATCATAAATTTAATAAAATCTATTTAATTAAATTTAATGAAAAGGGAGTAATGAAGGAACTTAGGAGGAGAAATATCAATAAATCTTTGTTAGAAAAGTTCTTTAAAGGACAGCTGCAGCCATGTAGTTGTATCAATAATGATTGAAAAGTATCAGATCTTTGCGACGCCTTTTGCTTTCAGTAGGGGGACCCCCAGAGGGGTCGCGACCCACAGTTTAAGAAGCCCTGTCCTACAGCACTTAAACTTTGGGTCTCGGTCCTCAACGATACTTTTCCATTTCGCTCTGTCTCTGGCCTCCTACCTCCAATATGTTATTTAGCCCATATAACTGAGGTCCTCCTTGTCTCAGTCTTTCCATAGTTTCCTAGATCTACTATATTTTGGCCAACGCGGTTATAAATTCTTTATGACTGATTAATATTAACTCCGTAAGGTTTCCCAGAAGACGGCATGCTGCATTCCCCGCACACGGCGGCCGTGGGCGGCCTGTCGCGGCAGTCCCCCTCCACCAGCAGGATCAGACCGCACTCCCCATCCAACTCCACAGGTAATTTTTTTATCTATACTAATATATAAAGCCAAGTTTGTTTGTTTGCGCTAATCTCAGGAACTACTGGACTTATTTGGTAAATTTTTCCAGTGTAAGATAGTCCGTTTATTGAAAAAGACTGTTGGTTGTATAACATCATGTTAATGAATATGAGAGGAGCAGCAAAAAATGTTACGAAAACGCCAAAATTTAAAGCTTTGCGTGCGCTAAATAAACGGTGAAAGTTATTGAAAAATCATGTATTACATTGTTCCCCTTTAAAGTTCATTCGATGGTCTCGGTACTCGCATTTACAATAAAGTTCCGCAATCCATATTAGATTTATATATAGAAAAGTTTAAATTAAATGTACGAACTATGCTTGTAAGTATACGTAAAGCATATTACACATTATAGAAATGCTTTTATTTGCAAGTTCTTTTAGCTTCATACAAGACTGCAATTTAATGATGTAAAATTCAAAATTTTTAAAAGATTGACCGTCGAGTTTCTTTATGGTTCTTCTCGGTAAGAGCAACATTCCGAACCAGTTGTAGCTTCTTTAATCTTATCCGTGACGATTCAAAAGTGCTTGTAACTTATCTTAATTTGATTTAATAACTATACTTGTTTCGCTAGGGAGGCAACTGGATTTAATCCGCTATGTTAAAAGCCGTATAGACATAAGAAATAATTAAAACTACCCGCGTAGGTCGTATGCGAAGCCATTCGCCTTCAAACAACAGCGCTACTGAGAGGTTGCTCAACAACTCGCCCTCAACGCGGTTGCAGAGTCAATCGCCATCCAACAACTCCTCTAACAGCAGGATAAAGGGCTCTCCATTGAGGTAAAGTAGCTACTTACCATTTTCTTTTATTATTTATAGAAACAGGCGTTACTTTGCGGAATTCCATAGTTTTCCATCGATCATAGATCCATAGGGACCGTTCAAGTATTACGTGAACACTATGGGGGGACGGGGGTGTATTTACTTTGCTTATTTTGGATGACATGGGGGGGTAGGGGAATCTAGATGATGATTACGTCATCGGTAGTTATTTACTTTTTTACACGAATGACAACCGTCACATTGTCTTTGCTTAAAAATAAACGCATTAAAAACTTATTATCATAGATTTGAGTTTCATGGATCCGAAGTCTGTTAATTTGAATTTAATATGTGTATAAAAAATTTAAAATTGTTTGTTATGTTAGTAAGATAAAGTATTTGCGGCGTCTTGTGATACGTGTGGTGATTTGTTCTGCATGTATAGGGTGTGTGAATGTTGCCTGCTTCATACACTTAGCATTACATATATTCTCTTAACAAACGCGGATTACAGCAAAATAAATCTATTGTAACTTCATTTTCTTTCTGTTTTTATTTCAATTTTTTGTCTCTCTTTTTTGCTTCGTAACTCCACGATATCGTTTCATCCTTTTGAACTCAGGGATTGTCTTATTTTTTAACTCGAAAATTGCTCTTTCTTTCTATTTAACCCCAGGTTTTCTCTTCCGTCTTTTAATCTGAATATTAATCTTCTTTTTTAAGACCAATTTTCTTTCCTTGGGTCTTCCAAGTATACTATTTCCTAAAAAATTTATACATTTTACATGAATATATACATTTTTTATACATATTTACAATTTTAATTTGGATAAATAACTTAACAATGTATACAATATTTTTTTTTAATTGCAAAATTATTGTGCACTAGTCTAAGGCAAAGAAAACTGCGGATTATTCGAATATAATTTTGCAGATAGCGTATTTTGCTATACATATACATCTACAGTTCTTTTACTATTTCAAATTTTGTTTCTATGAAGCTGTCCAAGGAGATGCAAACCTTTTACAATTGTTATTTATACTAAGTAAGTTTGATGTACCCTAACCTTGTGTTTAACCTTAGATATTATGTCCTTTCTTTTCTGTGTGTCTGCTCCTTGTATAGCGCTTCGCCCCATACCTATTGTTCAGCTAATATTAAGTCACCATTTTGTAATTTGTTGAGTTTGTTTTTTATTTAATACATGTTCTATAACATTCACTGTTATCTTATAAGCTAATATTGATAAAAAATCTAACCTTGTGTTTACTTTATGTTTATTCTGTTCCTTAAATATTTAAATCATATCTCCCTTTTACACATAATATGTCTGTCAAGGACAATTTCGCTCTTTTGAACACTTAATATTGATTAAGTGTAATTTTATTTATCTTTCCAATTTCTACTCATATTTGTCCAGTACAAAAAGAAAGCTCCTACGATTCCATTTCTTATTCCTAATTATGTAATTCCATTTCCTAACATAGTCTGTTGTTTTGTCCTAAGGATGAATTTGATTATTTTAATCTAAGGATTCCAACTTTTTACTATGTATGTGTAATTAGTCTGTATTCTTTTTTACTAGATTTGCTAGAATATATTTAATAATTTTTGTATTTATAATATTTTTTTTAACTTCACTACCAAATTTTTGGATATTAACGGTTAATAATAAGATGTATTTTTATTAATATTATTTACGTTCCAAATTCGCTTTACGTGAATACTAACCGATTAAGTACATTAAAAAAATGGAAAAAAAGGATTATTTAATTAAATAACAAACTAATAATACTTATTGATAGACTTCGTGAGGCGTCACCCGCAAGGCACATGCACAGTCCTGCACGATCGCCTTGTTACGAGGCCGAGCAACCCGCTTTGTACGTTGCAAACTACCCTCAGGTAACAAACTCAGAACCTAAATTCTAGATTATATAAATAATTTTTTATTTTACTTTTATCTTTATAGACAGATATATAATTGTTTATTGTAAATATACATTAAGCCGTTTGGTATCCGGCTGAATAAAATAGTACAACCTTCATTTCTTACCGAGGTGTCGTAAAAGGCTACTAAAGTAAGCCGACTCGCCGTGTGGTATCCGGCAGAGTAGAATGGTCGTTCCTTACCGAGGTATCGTAAAAAGCGAGTAAGGTAAGTCGGTACCCGCCGTTTGGTATCCGACTGAGTAGAAAAGACCACCCTTATTTCTTACCGTGGTGTCGTAAAATACGACTAAGGTAAGTTGACATCAAGCAAATCAAATGATAGCATGTTTATAGCAAATTGATCCTAATAAAGAGTGGGATAAGGGCAGGAGGATGATAAATATAAAAACAAGTATGGTACTGCAAAAAAGGCTGTGATGGTCCAGCGGTGCGACCGTGTGAATCTCTAGAGACGATCATGGGTTCAAACCCGGGCAGACACCAATGAGTTTTTCTATTAAAACTTATGTGTCTAATTGACATTTGCAATTTATCACACGCTTTACGGTGAAGGAAAACATCGTGAGGAAACCTGCATATCTCTAGAATTCTGGAGATATGTGTAACCTACCAATCCGCATTGGAGCAGCGTGGTAGGTCTTAGCTCCAACCCTTCTCTCCAAAAAACGGAGAGAAGAGGCCTATTCCCAGCTGTGGGATAGTAACAGGCCGCTACTTACTTATGGTACCGCTGGTTAGCGTCGTTTTTCCTGACAAAAAAGGTGACACTGTCGTTAAAGTATTAAAATGGGTGGTATAGTCCGTAATAAGACTACCCGCCCTATACAGACAGGCTGAGCTTATCTTATTTTAAAAAAAAAAATAAGTAACGGCCTGTTAATATCCCACTGCTGAGAATAGGCCTCTTCTCTCCGTTTTGGGAGAGAAGGGTTGGAGCTAAGACCTACCACGCTGCTCCAATGCGGATTGGTAGGTTACACATATCTCCAGAATTCCCTAGAGATATGCAGGTTTCCTCACGATGTTTTCCTTCACCGAAAAGCGTGTGATAAATTGCAATTATCAATTAGACACATAAGTTTTAAGAGAAAAACTCATTGGTGTCTGCCCGGGTTCGAACCCGTGATCGTCTCTAGAGATTCGCACGGTCGCACCGATGGGCCATCACAGCTTCTATCTTCTATCTTATTTAAGATAAGGCTTAAATACATTTTACTGTCCATGACTGGCCCGTTGGCGCAGTTGGAAGTGACCTTACCTTCAGCTACGCGGGTTCGATTCCCGCCTAAGGGCCAACATTTTCTATAAACAATTTGTTGGATCTTCGGGCCTGTGTGTGTATTTGTATTTAAAAATTATATAAGTATATATTCACCAGTTGTCTGTCACCCAATTATTAAGTTACTTACTTTGGGGACGGACGGCCGTGTGTGTGAGTGTGTTGAAAATGTAATATAGCCTATGTTGCATAGTAAAGATGCAGTAGCTAGTAGTTTTTGTGTGAAAATATTACAAACATACATACAAATTTTTCCTCTTTATAATATTAGTCATCATCATCATCATCTTCCTGCCCTTATCCCACTCTAAGTGGGGTCGGCACAACATGTTATAAACATGCTGTAACATGATTTGGCTGCGTTTTTACGACCGGCCGCCTGCCTGACGTCAACTTACCTCTGTCGTATTTCACGACACCTCGGTAAGAAAGAGGGTGGTCTATTCTACTAAACCGGATACCACACGGTGGGTCATCTTACCTTAGTCGCCTTTTACGACACCTTGGTAAGAAAAGAGGGTGGTACTATTCTACTCAGCCGGATACCACACGGCTACCTCTTTATAATATTAGTATAGATTTATTATTTGTATTGTATGTTTACTTTCTCGTTCAGGTAGAAGCAGGCGGAACAACGGATCCAGAAGCAGATGTACTAGTGAGGCTGGCGAGGGGTTCTGCGGGGTTTGGCTTTCGAATAGTGGGCGGTACGGAGGACGGGAGCCGTGTCGCCGTTGGATACGTTGTACCAGGTGATAACATCAAATTTTTTTTTTAAAGGTTTCTAGTAATTTGGTTTACAAATGAGTCACAAATGATGAATGAATAACCCCTCCAGCTAAGCTAAATGCTTGTGTTAGGAGTGGGTTTACGTCGGTAGTTATTGCAAAAGTAATGAGAATATTATTTCGCTATAATCCGCGATAAAAGGAAATATATGTAATGCTAAATGGAGAGTGTATTATTCGTTTTCATACCTGATACATGCAGAATTTGTAAGAACTCATGCACGTCGTGTCGGGTAGTGCATATATACCATATACCAGTCTATCTCCTGACGATGCTTCGGTTACGCGGCGAAACAACTGTTGAGATTGTGGTGGTGAATGTGTGCAGTGCTTGTGTATTGTTGTGCCATCGGTGTCGGGTAGTGCATGAGTTCTTGCAAATTCTGCATGTATCAGTTATGAAAACAAATAGTACACTCTACATTTAGCATTACATATATTTCCTTTTATCGCGGATTATAGCAAAATAATATTCCCATTACTTTTGAATTAAGTTTACTTGAATAAAGAATATTTCAGATTTGAATAAAGATCGTGAAGACTACCATTTTTATACATAAATCTTTGTCTATGGAAACACGTTCCGTTTTTTTCATATCTTGTTAAATTGAATCATTGTTTTTCCACTCTTTGTTAATCTGTATAAATATTTTCGATATTCTTTTGCTTTTAGGTGGTCCAGCTGATGGTCTGCTTCGACCAGGTGACCTCCTGACCTCAGTGGATGGTATACCGTTGCTGGGCGCCACTCACGCCAGAGCCGTGGCCTACGTGTGTCAGGCGGCTTCTAGAGGACATGTGCGTTTCAATAGTGGCTTTCTCTATGTATATAATAATATCATCATCTTCCTGCCCTTATCCCACTCTAAGTGGGGTCGGCACAGCATGTAATAAACATGTTACATGATTTGGCTGTGTTTTTACGACCGGCCGCCTGCCTGACGTCAACTTACCTTAGTCGTATTTTATGACACCTCGGTAAAGAAATGAGGGTGGTCTATTGTACTCAAGCGGAAACCACACGGCATATGTATATAATAATATAAGTGAAGCAAATCCTTTTTACGAAAATTGTGCGGATGGAGGAACTTCAAATTCGGCTGTACTTTATATAAGGAAGAAATTATAACATTAAAAAAAAAAAAAATAATGCATAAAAATATTTACATTAAAACAATAGAAAAAATCGTCAAAAACAAAATCATGTATGTGACACACACGAAATATACTATTTTGTTTATGGCTAAAGTCTGAGGTCAAATCGGGAAAAGATTAAAATTTATAGTAATAGATTCATTACTAATAGCATAATAGGTAATAGCAAAAGATCAAGCTTTATACTGTGACGAAATTAATTCGGTATTTTGGAACCTTGAGTACCTCGTATCTCCCAAAGTCACTATGATCCAAATTCCATAATTCAAATTCAAAATATTCTTCATTCAAATAAACTTGTAAACAAGTGCTTTTGAATCGTCAACTCTACTGCTGGTTCGGAAAGCTGTTCCTACCGAGAAGAGTCAGCATGAAACTCGGCGGTTGCTCTTAATACTATTTACATTCAGTCGTTACTGTCTTGTACAGGTTCAAAGAGAGCTATATCCACACATTCTTATGTTCTAAATAATCTTCAAGAGTATAGTAGGCTTTCTGTATCAGCCTCTTTTTAACAGTGTTTTTAAACTGCTGTAATGGCATAGCTGTAATTGATTGCGGAATTTTATTACAGAATCTTACACCGAAACCCACAAACGACTTACGTACTTTTGCAAGGCGCAAAGCAGGAGCCGCAAGCTTATGTCGGTTCCTGCTTTGTCTACTGTATACATCACCTATCGTTTTATAATTTTTCATATTTTTATGTACATAAATTAAATTGTTTAAAATATACTGGGAAGCAAATGTAAGAATACCTGTTTCCTTAAACTGTAATCTGTCATCGTTCTTACCTGTGTTGGGAGCATGCACTGACAAACTTTCAGCTTTTATAAAATGACGAAGGTCTGGGGCTCTTAGGCCATAAGTTTCATACTAAGTCATACTAGTTTGGATTTAATATTTGTAGGTAACGTTGGGCGTTCGTCATAACAGAGCGGATATACAACCCCTTGGCCTGCCAGCTTTGCCAACGGCGCACGCGCACCAACCGTTACTTCAGTAAGTAATATTCAAATATATCAAGTAAAGTAATCGCCTTTTACTATCCCACTGCTGGGAATAGGCCTAATCTTTCTTTTCTAGTGTTTGTTAAAAAATATAGTCATATTGCTACTTTATTAATAAATTAATAGTTTCTGATCATCATTATTCTCCTGTTTTATCCCACTCTAAGTGGGGTCGGCACAACATATGTAACATGTTGTAGCATGATTTGGCAAGGTATTTTACGACCGGCCGCTATTGCCTGACGTCAACTTACCTTAGTGCTTTTAACGACACCTCGATAAGAAATAAGGGTGGTATATTCTACTCAGCCGGATACCACACAGCGGGTCGACTTACCTTAGTCGTCTTTCACAACACCTTGGTAAAAAATGAGGGTAGTCTATTCTATTAAGCCGGATACCACACGGCAGGTTGACTTATCTTAGTCATCTTTTACGACACCTCGGTAAGAAATGCGGGTGGTCTATTCTACTCGGCCGGATACCACACGGCGGAATAAAAATATAAAATAAAGTTTTTGATATATATTTTTAAAATTCAAATTTTTCAATTATCCAGGGCAGAGCCGCTCCACCACATACCTGCAGGACCCTATAATATACTGCACCCAGCGCCGCTCTACCCACCCGCAGCACATTTACCAATGTAAGCTATTTTAATCAAATACCATTATTCAGAATATCCGGCTCGAAGGACCATTTTTCTATTGAGAATATTCGTGCTTTGAACTTATTTTCGACGATTTTAAGCCCTTATTTTGGTCAATCATGCGGCTTGATTTTTTCTGACATTTGCCATCTTAATATATAAAAATAACTTTTGTCTGTATAGATCTTGAAACGGCTCGACCGATTATAATGGAATTTTCAGATAATCTTTAGAATGACCCAGCAGATGATCCTGTCGGTAACACCGTGCGGCTGCTTCGAGGAAGTCACTGGTTCAAACCCCGGACAGACTCCAATGAGTTTTTCTATTAAAACTTATGTGTCTTATTGATAATTGCAATTTATCACATGCTTTTCGGTGAAGGAAACATCGTGAGGAAACCTACATATCTCTAGAGAATTCTGGGGTTATGTGTAACCTACCAATCCGCATTGGAGCAGCGTGGTAGGTCTTAGCTCCAATGTTTCTCTCCAATAATGGAGAGAAGAGGCCTATTCCCAGCATTGGGAGAGTAACAGGCCGCTACTTTATTTAGTGTGTATTTGTACAGGTACGGTGTTCAGTACGACCCTAGCGTGCCGAGCTGGTCGGGCGCACCCTATGACGTCACTGTGACCAGGAACGAGGGTGAGGGCTTCGGGTTCGTCGTCATATCCTCCACCAACAAAGCAACCAGCACTATAGGTATGTTCAGGGATTCGCTAAATTGTTGAACATCGCACCTTAAAATTGTCGAACATGGCCGCGTAAAGTTGCTGAACGCAGCATCGTAAAATTGTTGAACACGCCGCCGTAAAGTTGCTGAACGCAGCATCGTAAAATTGTTGAACATGCCACCGTAAAGTTGCTGAACTCAGCAACGTAAAATTGTTGAACACACCACCGTAAAGTTGCTGAACGCAGCATCGTAAAATTGTTGAACACGCCACCGTAAAGTTGCTGAACGCAGCATCGTAAAATGTTGAACGCGCCACCGTAAAGTTGCTGAACGCAGCATCGTAAAATTGTTGAACACGTCACCGTAAAGTTGCTGAACCCAGCAACGTAAAATTGTTGAACACGCCACCGTAAAGTTGCTGAACGCAGCATCGTAAAATTGTTGAACACGCCACCGTAAAGTTGCTGAATTCAGCAACGTAAAATTGTTGAACACGCCACCGTAAAGTTGCTGAACGCAGCATCGTAAAATTATTGAACACGTCACCGTAAAGTTGCTGAACCCAGCATCGTAAAATTGTTGAACACGCCACCGTAAAGTTGCTGAACGCAGCATCGTAAAATTGTTGAACACACCACCGTAAAGTTGCTGAACGCAGCATCGTAAAATTGTTGAACACGTCACCGTAAAGTTGCTGAACCCAGCAACGTAAAATTGTTGAACACGCCACCGTAAAGTTGCTGAACGCAGCATCGTAAAATTGTTGAACACGTCACCGTAAAGTTGCTGAACCCAGCAACGTAAAATTGTTGAACGCGGCGCCGTAATTTTTTTGAACACGGCCTCATAAACGTAAATCTCCATATTTCTAATGTAATATAATGTACTGGTGTTGATAATTGTTTGCAGTGCATGCGTTGTGCATGCGTTGTTATCCTTTCCTTTCTCTCCAAAGAGAAGAGGTAAGGCCAATGTCCAGCAGTGGGACAGTACTTATATCTAACGCGGTGGCACTCGTTCCTCACAGTCCGACAATAGTCCTCCACAGCGCGTCGCTTTAAGCCGAGGTTCGGCCTCACGGGAGGCACCCTTAAGGCAACGCTCCCAGGATGCTGCGGGCCTCTTTCGAGACCCGCTCTCCTAACACTTCACCCCCGGCGATGCTTCTGCGCTCGCCCACTCTCCCGGTGACGCTGTCAAAGCCTTCATGGCTATGATATTCGAGGAAAGGCAAGGAAACACGTATGATCTTGTCGGCTGATTTATTGGCAAGAGGGCGAGTACACACTGACTTTTTACAAAAAGATTACCCGCACAGATGACACACAAATAATGTAAAGTACCTACATCACACCTCCACCCTTAATCTTAAACACTGTCTCTTAAGTTTAAGCTTAATACTACTATTCTATACAATGTATAACTTAATCCTAAATATTATCCTAACATACTAATCAAATCCCTAAGGATATCTTCTACTGGGCTTTACGATTGGTCTAGGCCTTAGTTGCCGTCGGGGGAGATTCACGGGTGGTTTGGGAGGAGAAATGACTTCTTCAGCGGAAACTGGTGACGACGGTGAAGACTCATTTCCCGTTATATTAGTATCATAGGGGATCGTATCCGGAGCTGGACTATCCGGGATAGCGTGATCACTGGTGCCTTTTTCCATTTGGGGATCGTACGTGTTAATCCATCTGCTTTTAATTTGATCAACATGCCTTTTATTGTGCGAACCGTTTTCCCCTACTACGATATAATGACGCGAACCTACTTCTTTTTTAATTTTACCCTTATCCCATTTATTCCCCTTTGTATAATTTCTGACCCAGACCGTATCTCCTACTTTAAAACTTCTAAGACTACCTCCTGCATTATTTATCTGTTTGTACTGTTGTTCCCGTACCTTGTTTTCGACTTGTGAGTCCCCACGTAACAAATCTAAACGCGAACGTAAATTTCGTTTTTGTAACCGCATAGCCGGTGATACTCCTGTAGTACTATGTTCAACATTTCTGTACGCTAACAAGTAAGATTGCAACGCTGCATCTAAATCGCAACCGTCTCGCATGGATTTACGAATAGACCGTTTACACAGTTTAACTGCGCCTTCGGCGGCTCCATTGGAGGCGGGGTGATAAATTGCGGTATAGGTCGCTTTTATACCATTATTTTTCATGAACTGAACGTATTCTTTGCTCGAAAAAGGTGGACCGTTATCTGAAACCACCTCTTTCGGCAACCCGAAACGAGCAAACGTTTCTCTTAATACTTTTATTACCACCGCAGCGGTTGTTCGATGCATCTGAAAAATTTCCAACCACTTGGACGTCGCATCGATCAAAACTAAGAAAGTTTTTCCGTGAAAAGGACCTAAGAAATCAATGTGAAGTCTAGTCCATGGAGTGGGGGCGTAGGGCCATGGCTGTGGTGCTGCACGATCTGGCGCGGGGCTCACTTCAGCGCATGTAGTGCAGCTGCGGCAGGTGGTTTCAATGTCAGAGTCAATGCCCGGCCACCAAATCACTCCACGAGCTATGGCTTTCATTTTCACTATCCCCATATGATCCGTATGTAATTCCCTCAACAACATTCGTTGTAACTCTTCCGGAATAACTAGTCTATAACCCCATAAAATGCAACCCATCTCGATATATAGCTCATTACGTCGTGAAAAATATGGCTTTAAAGAATCTTCTCTACATTCATTGGGCCAACCGCCGTGAATATATGAAAAAACTTTCCTTAAAATCTTGTCTTTACCCACAAGCTCCCGGACCCTATCCCTGGTAATCGGCAGGAAATCTTGTATAAAATTTATGTAAGTAGTCTCACCGAAATTGGACTTCTCTTTTCCTACGGGTAACCTGGATAAAGCATCCGCCGCATTCCGTTTACTAGACACATATTCTACTTCATAATCATATCCGGCTAGTAGTACCGCCCACCGTTGCATTCTACTAGCTGCCATCACTGGAATACCGGACTTACTACCAAAAATGGTCACTAACGGCTTGTGATCGGTTCTTAAGATAAATTTCCGACCATACAAATATTGATGGAATTTCCTCACCCCATAAATAATAGCTAACGCTTCGCGTTCTATTTGAGAGTACGACTTCTCCGCCGCATTTAATACTCGCGAAGCAAAAGCGATAGGCCTCTCTCCTTCTCGGGTGACGTGCGATATCACCGCCCCTACCCCCACTGCGCTCGCATCGGTCGTGAGCACTAAAGGTAACTCTGGAGAATAATGGGTGAGTATAATATCCGATGTCAACATTTTTTTAATTTTTTTAAAGCTGCTATTGCATTCTTTTGTCCAAAAAAAAGGCACCTCTTTTTTCAATAGGTTATATAACGGTGATAAGATGCTGCTAATATTCGGCACGAATTTGGAGTAATACATTACTAAACCCAAAAAAGAACGTAATTCCGAAACATTGGTGGGAATTGAAACCCTCTTAATAGCTTCGATTTTATCTGGGCAAGTTTGCACCCCGTTTTTAGTGATAACAAACCCTAAGTACGTAACGGAATCCGCGAAGAATGAGCATTTTTCTTTCTTTACCCTTAACCCATATTTTTGCAATCGACCAAAAACTTCATGTAAGGTTTCTAAATGTGAACGATTATCTATTCCAGTAATAATCAGATCGTCTAAGAATATACCTACCCTCGGCATATCTCCGAACAACTCCTCTAGCTTTCTTTGAAATATTCCCGGACTAGATGCCAAGCCGTAAATTAATCGGTTATACATGAATAAGCCTTTGTGAGTGTTGATAACCGTAAATTTCTTGGAATCATTTAATTCGAATTGCGCATACGCTTGGGATAAATCTATTTTACTAAACTTTGTCCCGCCATACAATTTAGCTAAGAGGTCCTCCGGTCGCGGTAACGGAAAACGGTCCACTTCCAGGCTTTTATTTAACGTTAATTTAAAATCGCCACATACCCGTATAGTGCCATCTTTTTTTATAACCGGCACTATAGGCGTGGCCCAGTCCGAGCTGCTCACCGGTGTGATCACGCCGTCCCTTACCAGCGCATCGAGGGCTCGCTCGACTGGCTCGCGCAGCGCATACGCCAGCGGGCGCGCGCGCATAAACACCGGCCGCGCGTCCGGCCGCAAGTGAAAGCCGACCGCTCCACCGGTGAATCTCCCCAGCCCGTCAGCGAACACTTCACAATATCTGGAACTGAACGAATCAACGTCAAATACATCCGGGTCCGACACTATCCTGTAGCATTTAACAACAGGACACACTATATTCAGTTCGCTTATCCACTGCCTCCCTAGCAGGCTAGTTTTGCCACTATTCACTATATATAAATCTAGCTTTTTATTTTTGGACTTGTAAGTTACATCAACAGATATTTTACCTACCGGTTTAACCGATTCCCCAGTATAGTAACGTAAACTTAAGTCACTAGGATACATTTTGCAGTGACAAAAAAGATTTTTATAACATTGAAAACTAATGCACGATATCGCACTACCGGTGTCAATTTCCATCGGCAACTGAATGTTATTTACGTAAACATCTATGACGTATGGTCCAAACTTTCTAAACTGTCTCAACTCCCCGGATAAATTAGTGTACATATTTACCTCGTCACTACTATCGTCACTGTTATCCGTATACACCACTGTATCGTTGTTTAAATTGTGGAATGCCGTCTTCCGAAGTAAATTTGGGCACATTTTCTTCAAGTGACCCTTTATATTACATACACGGCAAACATACATTTTATACTTGCATGAATCGCGGGTATGTTGCCCACCACACACACCACATCCTTCGTTTTCTTGCCTTGCCGTGTGTTGATATCTGCCTTTGCTGCGTATTTTCCCGCGACTCGCGTCGTTCGTGTCACTTGGACCACCGCTGTACGATGCGTCATACGCTCGGCCGCTTCGGCGCGTATTATTGACCTTGGTTGACATTTTATACAACTTCTCGTCGTTCGTTGCCTTTGTCACCACTGCATGCACAGTTTCCGTAGCCGTCGAGTAGCTGGCCCCGGCCCGCTCCTGGACTAGGGCCGCATCAGCCTCTGCCGCCTCCATGGCGACTGCCAACTTGAAGGCCAGATCCAACGTAATATCATCTTCCGTGAATAACCTCTGCCTAATATTTTCGTTCACCAAGCCGCACACGAATTGATCTCTTAAGTTTTCCTTTAAATTTTCTGGTGAAAATCTACAATTTTTGGACATCTTTTTTAGCTCCGTTATGTAATCCGCGACACTTTCCTCACGGTTTTGAAAACACTTTCTAAATTTGAAGCGTTCTGCCAATAAACTTGGTTTAGGTTGTAAGTGTTCTTTCATTATGCAAACTAGTTCTTCAAATGTTTTTTTAGACGGTTTAATCGGTGTGCACAAATTCACCATGAGTTCGTACGCTTCACTGCCTACAACCGTAATTAGCGTAGCTACTTTTAATGCCGGTTTGACGTCGTTCGCGATAAAATATTGTTCTAGTCTGTCTATGTACAAATCCCAATTGTCCTTCACAATGTCGAACACACCTATTTTACCGACCGACATTCTTTTTTCACACACAAGTTTAAAATTTACAGTCCGCGTCTAACGTTTAACTTCACTTTTAGTATTCACGCCTATTTTATAGTATTTACTCGTCGCCAATATGATATTCGAGGAAAGGCAAGGAAACACGTATGATCTTGTCGGCTGATTTATTGGCAAGAGGGCGAGTACACACTGACTTTTTACAAAAAGATTACCCGCACAGATGACACACAAATAATGTAAAGTACCTACATCACAATGGCTAACAGCCTTAGTAAGTGTCCGAAAAAAAAAAAACTCGTTCCCCAGGCCAGTTGATCCCGAACTCCCCGGCGGCGCGGTGCGGTCGTCTGCGCGTGGGCGACACCATAGTGGCCATCAACGGGCAGCCGGTGCGCAGCCTGCCGCACCCCGACGTGGTGGCGCTCATCAAGCGCTCCGGGACCGCCGTCACGCTCACCGTTACAGCGCCACGACAGGACTGAACTGGTAAACCTCGCACGTACACTGTACACGGGGACCACTGATTGTTAGATTACATCAATATCGGACCAGCAGATTAGTCCACTGATTCTCAACCTTTTTGTTGTTGCGGCACATATTTAACGATTTCAAAATTTGGCGGCACACAAAGGAAATGATAAAAATTATATACTTACTACAACATCATCCTCCTGCCCTTATCCCACTCTACGTGGGGTCGGCACAACATGTGACAAACATGTTATCACATGATTTGGCTGCGTTTTTACGACCGGCCGCCTGCTGACGTCATACATTATTAAATTTGCATTTTTTTTGTATTTTTTCGCATTTTTAATATTCGTATAGATCAGAATGTATGACGCCGTATCACTCATTTCTTAGCGTGGTGTCGTAAAAGGCGACTAAGGTAGGTCGACCCGCCGTGTGGTGTCCGGCTGAGTAGAATAGACCACATTTCTTACCGAGGAGTCGTAAAATACGACTGAGGTAAGTTGACGTCAGGCAGGCGGCCAGTCGTAAAATACGTAGCCAAATCATGTGACAACATGTTTATATCAAGCGCCGGCCCCACTCAGAGTGGGGTAAGGGTAGGAAGATGGATTATAATGTATATATCATAGCGTCTGTAATTGTTTCAGATATAATCTCAAAGCAGAGCCCATCTGTTGAACTCTGGAGCAGCTGAAGTATATTAATTTTTGATAATATATTAATTAAGATGACTTACAGGTATATAAATTAATTTAAGTAGAATATTGAATCCAATAGCTTTAATTTAATATCAAATTTACTGTAAGGATAGTATAAGGTTTACATTAAGTATTGTTATAAGGTTCACTATGTTATAAACTTAGATAATAAAAAAGAAAGATCCGATCTATAGAGTGAAGCATTTTAATGGAAATGTAAAGAAGCACCAGCTTACTGTATTACTGTTGAATATTGTTGATGTGTTCTGTCTTTTTAAGAGGATGGATTGGAACCACCAAGCCACTTCAATGTGGGTTGGCGGTTTACAAAGGTTTATCTAATTTCTACAGTTATACATAATGCGTTATATCTATTACCTGGATAACCGAGCCTTGCTCTGTTAATTATTTACAAAATAAATAAATTAATTAATAATAGGGTTTTTGGGGCTCCATCCTAGATATTTTATTGCTCTAAACCGCCCGTTCCCAGAATAAGCTACGCCGACTTGACAATTTACGGCAATTTAATTTAAAAAATAGAAGGGACGTATGTTCAGAAGTGGGATAAATAAATATATGGGACACTTACACACACGGTCGTCCGTCCTCATAGTAAGTAACTTAATACTTGTGTTATGGGTGACAGACAACTGGTGAATTTATACATATATATTTAAACAAATATACACCCAGACTCGAAGACCAACAAATTCATTTATAGACAATTTTAGCCCTCGGTGGAAATCGAACCCGCGACCCGCGGAGCTGAAGGCAGGGTCAGTACCCACTGCGTCAACAGACCAGGATAGTAAACCCCTAGTAACTTAAACCTTACATACACACTTGTCACATACATACAAACATAAATGCAAACGTCGCAGTCGTCATTCCCTTAAGATGCGTATATCAATGTGTGATTATTTCTGCATTGAAAAGCTTCAATATTTAGATCGGCGCCATCTTTCTTTTTCTTTCAATCTAGCCTATAAATTTAAATTTAGATTTAAGCAATACATTCTACTTCCAAATTTAACCGTCCAAATTATATACTTAAAGATGATATTAAACAATGTTAATCTTAATACACATACACAGAATGCTATGGAACTTGTGTGTAGAAAAAGCGTCTTTTTCAAGAAAGTCATGAATTCAAAGCCCGACAAGCACTAATGAGTTATCTTTTTAAACATATCTGTCTAATTTATGATTGCAATTTATTAAACGCTTTTCGGTGAAGGAAAATATAGTAAACCTGCATATCTCAAGAGAATTTTGGGTATATGTGTAACCTACCAATCCACATTGGAGCAGCGTGTTAGGTCTTAGTTCCAACTCTCGCAAAAAAGAAGGTACACACCCACAAACACAATATACACCCAGACTCGAAGCTGAACGCGGGGTCACTACCCACGGCGCCAACGGACCAGTCAATAGAGAATAGAGTACATTTTGCGGGTTTACTTTGCTTTTTAATTTAAAAAAATTAAATTTATTGGAAAAGAAGACGAGTACGTTCTAATATTCTAAATTTCGCCTTAAAAAGGAAATAATCGCGAAAATAAATTAAAATCTTATCAAATTAGCTCTATCTGCTTTTATCGATGAAATATCAAAAAAAATATCACATGAATTTAGAAGCTGTATCTTAAATTCTGTATTGTATATAGTTACTTAATAATTTTGACATAAGACTTGCATAATATTTCATTTAAATCATGATAAATTATAATTATAACTTAATTTAGATCAGTAATATGCATATTTTTGATGTTTTATATATGTAATTTAACACTTGACAATCCCATCTGAAGTGATTCTTATGTATATATTTTTTAGTGCTAAACGTACATTGAATGTGAATCGTAACATTTTTCAAATGAATTAAATCAGTGTTTCCCGACCTTTTTTGGTCCATGGCCAAAATTTAAAAAAAAAATCCCCCTAAGTAACATACATAAATTTAAATATTAAAAATTAAATTGTCCACTTAAAGAACATAAATAATAGGTTTAAGGAAGAAAAATTGCTTTTTTTGTTAAATTTGGCACCGACATCTAGCAGTGCACTTAAATAGCTTAGAGCGAAAGGCTTAAACTCGTGTCGTGTCCCCCCCCTTAACGATCAAATTGCCCCACTGTGGGTCGTGGGCCCCACGTTGGGAAACACTGAATTAATTACATAAACACACTACTACCAAACCGTCCTGATGTCCTCATACTCCTGGCTTTTGCACACTTTCCTGATATCCACACATAGTTCTGATGTCCGCAAACTGTCCTGATGTGTGCCTACTGTCATGATATTTGCACACTGTTCTGATATCATACTTTACCGTTATCTGCATACTGTCCTGATGTCCGCAAACTGTCCTCATTACCGCATACTGTCATGATGTCTGCGCACAGTTCTGATATTCGTACACTTCACTGATGTTCTCACGGTCCTGATGACCGCACACTTACCTGTTGTCTGCACAATATCCTGACATCTGCACAATATCCTGATTTCTGCACAATATCCTCATATCTATACAATATCCTCATATCTGCACAAAATCCTATTGTCCGCTAGTGTCTTGTAGACTGTTATACTGTCTAAATACTTTCTTATTATCTGCGCACTGTCTTGTATTTGTATTTTGTACAGTTTGCAACTTAATATTTTGTACAGTTTCCTACTACTGCCTTCGTTCCAATTTACCTTCCTTGCATGGTTAGCACTACAAAAAAGAAATCAAGAGTAAAACTTGAGTTTTAAGAAATCTAAAATAGTTTTGTCGTTTAATAAACCCCAATTCGAATTTGAGCAACGCGATATCGACGTATAACGCGTTGTTCAAACTGTGCTGTAGTGTAAATTTTAATATTTATATGTATAATATTATCTGTATCATGACAAATATTTGAACCAAGTCTAAAAGTTGGCTCAAACGTTTGTCACAATACGCCCTATGTTAATATTATCTATATCATGGCAAACATTTGAACCAATTGTAATAGTTGGGTTAAATGTTTGTCGCAATATGCTCTATGTGGTGTGAGTTTGTAACAGTGGGACCACCGAGTGGGTAGTTAATTGTAGTTTAGTATTAAGTAAAGCAATAAATAGTGCCTTTGTGTTTTAAACAATGTCTTGCCTTGGTCCAATTGTCTATTTTATAGGTGTGCCCAAAGATTGTATTAAAATCATATTTTTGTCTTTACATAATCACCCTATCAGAAGAATAAAGTTAAATGTCCTATGCAAGTAAGTAGTGGCGTGTTCCCACTGCTGGGATAGGCCTCTCCGTTTTTGGAGAAAAGAATTGAAGCTAAGACCTACCAAGCTGCTCTAATGCGGATTGGTAGGTTACACAAATCTCTAGAACTCTCTAGAGCGATGTTTTCCTTTACTGGAAAGCGTGTAATAAATTGCAATTATCAATTAGACACAAGTTTTAACAGAAAACTCATTGGTGTCTGCCCGCGTTTGATCCCGTGACCTCCTCGAAAAAGTCGCACGGTGTTACCGCTGGGCTACTATACTGGGCTGGGCAGAATAAAAGATAAACATAGAACAAGCAACTTTATTCTTCGGTTGGGTCTATCGATTTTCGGATTAATGATTTTTGGGGTTACCAGGTTGCAGATTTATTTAAAAGTATGTTGAAATATGTTGAGAAAATCTTACTCCATTCAAAAAGACTGATAAGTGCTGATCATTATTTGATCCAAAATCCAAAATTTTGTAATAAAAATAAGTATTTTAAGTTGAAATTAAATTACCAAACGGATTTCCAGATACTCTATCAAGCTGGTATAAGATACAATCTTAACTACATTACTTACATATAATTACAAATATATTAACTTCAATAAAATTACACATATATCTCTTTTATAATAAAGTAATCAATAAAAAGTACCCCATTAAAAACTACCAAAAAAAGTCCAATAGTATAACGTACTATACCAAGCCAAGTTCAAATATTTTTTAGAAGGATGACAAATCATCGTTCTAAAAAATATACATGTGTTTTCGATTAATAAATAATTCATTCTATCCCAAATGGGATTTTTATATAAAAATAAATCGATTTTTAAAAAATCTATTAATAATAATCGATTTTTTCTGACTACTTCAAAATTTGCCTTATATGATATTAATAATTAATTAGAACAAATGCTTATTAACGTGGACTACTACCAATAAATAAAACATTTATTATTACTTATTATTCCATCCCTTTTTGAAACGTGTTTTTGAGTTACATATTGTGTTAAGATAAGAATGTATAAAACGTCTGTTCATTCACAAAAGTGTATCTTGTTTCTTCTGCCCTTATCCCACTCCAAGTGGGGTCAACATGTATTAACCATGTTACATGATTTGGCTAAGGTATTTTACCACCGGCCGTATGTCTGACGAAAGTGTATATAGTGTTTTAATTTTATAGGTTTTTGGACTAAACTACCCGTTATTTTCAAATAAAATAGATATGGTTTCCATAAAACATTTTCATAGTCTAAGGTATATTTTATTAAAATAAGAAACTGTATAAAACTGTTTGCAATAAATTTATTTTTTAATTTAGGTGTAAACCAGTTTACTAAGCCATTACAACTTTATTTTTGTAATAAATTTCACATTTTGTTTTCTTTAATATCTTCTCGACTTACTTAAACTAAACAAAACAATACATAAATTAAAATTTATGAACATAACAGTCTTCGTATATACGTTAATTTATCTAATGTTGGTTGGTTCATGAATTCATATATGTATTTCCAGACCGTGAATAACTGAACAATTCCAAAAAGCACGCTTTTCAAGGAAGCCATGAATAGGTTTACGTTTAGTACATATACATTTCAGAGAGTTATTGAATATTCACAAGTTTGTTTGTGCGATATAGAAGATTTATCGACTTCACTGAAATATTCACCATATAAATAAGGCAATCCCTATTATGATTGACTATGTAAAAGGACGTAAGTCGATTTATCAATATATTCACGCCTGGTACGGATTTAATGGTAAGTGAGAAAGTTTAAAATGAAAACTTAATAGTTACTTTACAGCAACAAAATCGGCAATGCTATTAAAATTAAGATAATAAAAAAATTCTGCTTAATAAAAATGCTTAGCCATTAATAAAATAAAATAAAAAATACCATCAAATATATATCGATATACTCCCAAGAGGAGATATAATAAATTTATTATGCATCGTTTTATTTTGCTTCTTACGTTTTCAGTCTTTTTTTTATGGAATTTATATTTATTAAAATGAGAGGCATTATTATAAAAATGTTTAATATATAAATACATCTCTATTATAACACAGTCTTTCTCAAAGGAGCCTCGCCAGTCGGAGCTACGGCAACTTGCATGATCCAATCGGTATATCTATCTATCCTCGTGAAGACATCAGGGTATTCGCTGTTACCGCATTCCTTGTAGAAGGATGAGATACCGATGAGTATGTTTTGGTAAATCATCGGGGCTCCTGAATCTCCAAAGCAGACGCCGACGCCTTCTTTAGCCGCGCAGATGACCGCTGCAAGCAAATGACATAGAGATGACTGTCTTATAGAATACTAGTAATATCCCGCGGTTTCGCTCGCGTAATTTTTATTTTTTTTACACCTTATTACATTTTTATAACGGATGCCTATTTTTTGAAAGTGCCTATGTTGCTCAACAAAGATGTAGCTTCCAATGGTGAAAGAATTTTTGAAATCGGTCTGAAAGTGTTTTGTGAAAATATTACATAAATTTTTCCTCTTTATAATATTAGTATAGACTAGCTATGCCAGCAACTTCACCCGCGTGTAAAACAGTATGTCACAAAATTTTGCTATCACCGACTTTTGCAACGTAAAAGTAACGGCCTGTTACTATCCCACTGCTGGGCATAGGCCTCTTCTCTCCGTTTTTTTTTTGGAGAGAAGGATTGGAACTAAGACCTACCACGCTGCTCCAATGCGGATTGGCAGATTACACTTATCTCCAGAATTCTCTAAAGATATGCAGGTTTCCTCACGATGTTTTCCTTCACCGAAAAGCGTGTGATAAATTGCAATTGTCAATTAGACACATAAGTTTTACTAGAAAACTCATTGGTGCCTGCCCGGGGTTTGAACCCTAGACCTCCTGGAAAGAGGCGCACGGTTTTACCGCTGGGCTACCACAGCTTACCACAGCTTTTTTTGCAGTAATTTTTGTAAATCTTGAATTATCTATCACATTACTTTAGGGTATGTCTGCTGGTTTACGCGGCGCACACCAGTAAAGCTTTCAACAGGTGACTTTTTCCAACTGCGCAACCTCTTCCAAAAAATTTACATAAAACCGTTATAAATTCCGGAAGAATGACACTACCTTTTAGTATAAACCGTACAAAAATCAGTTCAGTAGATTTTGAGAAAATCGATCACATATAGACGGCTCCTGGGGACTTTATTTTTAATTTTACATATTACATACATTACAGAAAAAGGCAAAATTTACAGCTGTCCTTGCGTGCGCTAAGTAAACGGTGAAAGTCATTCAAAAATCATGTATTACAAATAGTTTATATGGCAAAAAAACGGCCCGGTCAATTAGTGATATTAATATAAACTCACAGTCATTAATATCAACCTCCTCGTCACCTTCAAAGCTCTGCCGGCATTGCTCCAAAGATACCTTATTTAACGTGATGGATCTTAAAGTTTCATGCTGTGGACCTTGCTCCTGAAATATAACGTTAGCTCTACGTAAGTTTACTTTGTAGCATGGCTATTCCCTTCAGCTGTCAAGGTCTATCTTATTTCACAAAAGACGTCCACTGATGGAAATACTCGAGATCTTTATACCACACGATCATCAGGGGCAGGCAGCTCATTATGGGGTATAGGGGGGAAGAGACCTATGTCGAACAGAGGATGTCCATTACATAATATAAAATTATACACGCCGCCTTCTAATGGACTCAGTATTATATAAGCAGAAATATTAACTATAGGTTAGCAACGTTGATCGCCCTCCTTTAGCCAGAAAACGATATTTGAATAACTTTAGCATCAACAAGAAATATCGGCGCTTAAGATGAAAACGTTTCAGTCTTTAATTATTGTGGTTACTGAATATCTTCGCAAATTTTAATTATTACATTATTTCTTCAATACGTACACTTGAAAAAGTTTTTTCTTCCTAAAAATTATCGATTTTTCGTCGTAGTACAGAAAGTAGAAGTTATTAGTACAGAAAGTTTATGTTACTTCTCTATAAAATTATATAAATATATGGGACACCTACACGTCGTCGTCTGTCCTCAAAGTAAGTAACTTAATACTTGTGTTATGGTTGACAGGCAACTGGTGAATATATACTTACATATTTTTTAAATACATACTTAAATACAAATATACACCCAGACTCGAAAACCAACAAATTCATACATAGAAAATGATGACCCTCGGCGGGAATAAAAGAAAAAAAGCTTACAGTTTCAAAACCCCAGCCAGCGACCAATGCCTCTAAGCCGACTGGTAGGAAAGTTCCAGATGGAGGTATGTACAGGATGTTAATGGAGGATGAGATGCCGAAAGGCTGGCTTAGTATGACCACGGCGAGGTCGGCTTGGCGCGGCTCAGCTACGAAGTCCGGATGCTGGATCACTTGCCTGATGCCAGCTATTTGGCCGCCGGACAAACTGTTCGTTGAACCCGCCCGGATGTGGAAGTTTGTTAACGTAGCACCGCTGTGAATATAAAAGACGCATCAGTCTATAACCCTTATTCTCCTGCCCATATCCCGTTATAAGTGGGCATATGTTATAAACATGTCAAATGGTTTGGCTTCGTAAATTTATCGGCCGCCTGCCTGACGTCAACTTAGTCGTATTTTACGACACTTCGGTAAGGAATGAGGATGGTCTATTCTACTCAGCTTTCTAAGTGGGGTCGGCATAATATGTTATAAACATGTCACATGGTTTGGCTTCGTATTTTAAAACCGGCCGCCTGCCTGACGTCAACTAACCTTAGTCGTATTTTATGACACCTCTGCAAGAAAGAGGGTGATCTATTCTACTCAGCCGGATACCATACAGCGGGTCGACTTACCTTAGTGGTCTTTTACGATACCTCGGTAAGGAATGAGGTTGGTCTATTCTACTCAGCCGGATACCATTCGGCGGGTCAACTTACCTTAGTCGCCAATTGCGACAAGTCTGTAAGAAATGAGGGCGGTCTTTTCTACTCAGCCGAATACCACACGGCTAAGATGTATGAGTTCCATCTTCCCTCTTATTATTTATTGCAAGTCTCATTTAGACCTGCCTATGTCTCCCCTAAGTAAAGCAAGTAGCGGCCTGTTGCTATCCTACTACTGAGAATAGACCTCTTCTCTCCGTTTTTGGAGATGTTTGAAGCTAAAACCTACCACGATGCTCCAGTGCGGATTGGTAGGTTACACATATCCCCAGAATTCTTTAGAGATATGCAGGTTTCCTCACGATGTTTTCCTTCACCGAAAAGCGTGTGATAAATTGCAATTATCAATTAGACACATAAGTTTTAACAGAAAAACTCATTTGCCTGAGTTTTAAGACGTGACCTCCTCGAAAGAGTCCCAAGTGTTACCGCTGACTACCACAGCTTGTCTCCCCTATTCTAGTATAAATACTCTATGTTATCCTCTGTAGGTAAATAGACAATAAGAATTCCAGCTATAAGTATAGAACTCACGTGAAGCAGAAAGCAGAGGTGATGACGTGCCAAGATGAAACGAGGGCGCCAGTGCATCGCTGAATAAAGATATTCGGTCTAGGATAGTGGTAGACCAGAGATACCACAGCAGGGACCTGCTGGATGTTGATCGGAGTACCACCCACTATACGGTTTTCTGGTGCCGCTGAGGCTGAGAAGCAACTTTATTAATACGTAAAGTCTATTACAAAATTGCAAATTATTTGGATGATAAAATTGCCTGGATTTGAAAATCTATCAGCTTCATACAAGACTGTGGTGCAATAATGTAAAATTGAAAATTATAAAGTGCTATTGGACTGCTCCAGCTTCACACGGGAAAAAATATATAGCCTATCACTCAGTGAAAAAAATGATTAAAACCGATCCAGTAGTTTTGATATATTCATTACTACCCGTGGCCCGCACGCGTTAAATTTAGATTGAAAAAAAACCCGCTATGCCCTGCATTTTAAATCTGTAATATCTTCGAAAATGTTCATTTAAATTACATGCTGTAAACGGCCATATCGATCAATATTGAATAAAATGTATTTAAGGTACTTAATTGAATAAGGTTTAATGCTGTATTGCTTCAAAAATAGGGAATTGTTTTTCGTAAAAAGTACCTAAATGACAAAAAAATGCTAATATTGGTTATCTATAAGGGATAGACATATACCATCGCGGAGTTTTTTGTGGACCTGTTCAAGTTATACAAATACATCATTTTGATAAATCTCGTAGAGTTTGCAATGTAAGCGGGAAAAAAAATTTATTTACGACATCACATTAGAAACCTCAAAAATTACAGTATTTCTCTACTCCATATTGAATGTTATTATACCTACCTTCCTCTTCAATCACTCTTTCAAATGAAAAAAACCGCATCAAAATCTGCTGCATAATTTTAAAGATTTAAGCATACATAGGGACAGATAGGAAAAGTGACTTTATTTTATATTATGTACTGATAGTGATGACCGCCGAGTTTCTTGCTGGTCCTTCTCGGTAAGAGCAACATTCCGAAACAGTTGAACAGTATATTTCACTAATAGATGCTTAATCAATGTATTAAACAATTATCAAATATTGTCTAAAATTTTATTGATAACTGTACTCACCGGCACAGATTAGGGCTACAGCCAAGAAAATTATTTTAGCATCCATAACTCGATATTAACTGACACACATTAACAAGGCATTTTGTGTGGCCGGACCACTTTTATATATTCGGTCAAATATCCCATTGGTGCTTGCTGACTTATATTTTTAATTGGGTCTATCGTATACAGGTTGCTTAACTTGTGAACTTTTATAAAACTAGCTTTTACCCGCGACTTCGTTCGCATGAGTTGTAGCGTGGTAGGTTGATAATAAATGGCGCTTTTTAGTATCATCCTAATTCTGTAGAATTAACAAGATTTCTATAGCCTATATGTTATTCCGGTGTATGGGACTGGACAAATTTATCTCCCCAAGATTTTCTTGCAGGACAGTCCAATATTATTCATCATCTTCCTGCTAAGTGGGGTCGGCACAACATGTTATAAACATGTTGTCACATGATTTGGCTACGTATTTTACGACCGGCCACCTGCTTGACGTTAACTTTCCTCTCGACTTACGTCACCTCGGTAAGCAATGAGAGTGGTCTATTCTACTCAGCCGGATACCACACGGTGGCTCAACTTACCCAAGTCGCCTTTTACGACACCTCGGTAAGAAATGAGGGTGGTCTTTTCTATTCCGCGCGGATACCAGACGGCGGATCAACTTACCTTTTCACCTTTTACGACACCTCGATAATAAAGAGGGTGGTCTATTCTACTTAACCGGATACCACACGATGGTTCAACTTACCTTAGTCGCCTTTTACGACACCTCGGTAAGAAATGAGGGTGATCTATTCTACTCAGCCGGATACCACACGGCGGGTCAACTTTTGTCGCCTTTTACAACACCTCGGTAGGAAATGAGGGTGATCTATTTTACCTGACCGGATACCACACGATGTGAACCATCGTGTGGTATCCGGCTTCCTTAGTCACCTTTTACGACACCTCTGTAAGAAATTAGGGTGATCTATTCTACTCAGCCGGATAGTAAACGACAATCTAACATTATTACAATTATATATATTTAAACATCCTGTATTCGTTCCGGAAAGCTTAGCAAGATAATCTGTACCAGTAATCATGCACGTACAAATAATCTCTTAATTCACCGATCTATCGATAAATTATGAATAACTTCGTTGTCAACTCGACTTAAATTTATAATGCAAATATTTCCTACTTTTGATTCAACGTATTACTAAGTATTTTACTGCAACAACTGCGAAAAACTGCTGGTTTTTCTACCTCTAACCTCATCATGCGTCGCCAAGTAGAAGATAGCCAAGAAGTAAATAGCCTATTAAATATAAAAACATAAAAACGCAACATATATTGAAACAAGATAACGTTAATCAGAGTACGATTTAAAAATTATTCGGTAGGGACCCTGACGTCTTCATATTTGCTGTAATATGTATTCCGAAACTTACTTTACGTCCTGTTTACTACAATTTGAAGAGTTTGCTTATTTAAGAATATTTATAGCACTGATGTAATAACTCAATAAATTAGTTTTTCTATCAAAATACTACCCTGATTGTAAAAAAAATGTTATATATAAGTGAGAAAAGTAAGTATTAATTATTACTAAATATTTAAAGACATGAATTTGATAATATATCGTTTTTTGTCGTTTGAATAAAATATTTTAAATTTAAATATAAAATATTTCATCTAGTAACTTTTATTTTTACGGTAAAAATTACTTAAATATGGTATCACTGTGCAGTGGCGCGGCTTCCAGCGAGAAGGGAGCGTGTTTTAGAATTTTATGTCTTAACAAGTTTCAGTTTGTATGTTTTTCGAATTATCAACGTTAATCCGTATAATTATCTTATGCCGACATTATTGTGATTATGTGCTATCATCTCTTGTGTGCCGAAGCCGTGTGATAAGGGTAAGATAATCGTTTATTCACTTACACATGTCAGACCACCGTCAGAATCACCATTCTGAGCTGTAAATACGTTGAAATTGTAATTCTATTCATATCAGAATAATGTTTTAAATATTCAATTTAGTAGCGTTCATTCTTACTATTAATTATTATTGTTGAATCAACGAGCAACCTTTGTGGTGATATAAAAAAGTTTTTTATTTCCAACTTTGACATTGATACTTGGAACTTCAGAAACAAGAATGTTTTTCGTATTTGTTAAGTATAGGAGATTTTTGAAATATTACATTGTACTAATATTGTACGAAATATTTCATTGTAATATATACAGATATACATTTTTAAGAGATTGTTTTATCTAAAATATTGTATACAAATTTATAATATTGACTAATATTTTCTGTGCTTGTTGACATCTTTTAAAATATATGTATATGTTTACTATACATTCAGAGTATAATGTAATACAGTCTTAGATGTCCGATCTGTGATATATATAGTATATATTTTATTTTCTACGAAGCCTGTAATTTTATATATTAGTATTAACTCATACATTAACATCAAAAAACAGTTATAGAAGAAACTTATCATTAGCTGGAATAGAACTGGTTGTGACAATAATTACATATACATCTTAATAAAAAATAAATATCAGAATTATTTTTACTCTGTGGTTTAACATCACAGATTAAAAAATAAACCTTTAATTTTAACTTAAAACTAACTTGGTTGCTAAAAAACCTTAGCAATCAATAAAATAAACTTACATGAATTAGTGAGGGCTTTTAAATACATAATCAATACATACTTATCTTAAGCCCTTAAGCTTCAAATCATCTAGGGTCTGCCTCAAAGGAAAATACTGTACCTTTAATATATAAACATAAGTTTTTACGAGGAACCCAATGATTATACTTGGAATAGACAAGACATCTTAGCCAGGAAATTTCTGTAATTTTTTTGCAGCTATGACGATCAACAGTAATCTAGCAGTACGATTTAAGTTAGGAACTATCACAATATTACTATGCTTTGAGAGTTCCACAAAGCTATGATTTAAGAAGAGCCTGCCAACAGTATTATATAATAAATAAATAAATATTCTATTATTGAATCAAAATACCAGTTAAAAATAAACATTTGGATAATGTAATATGGTCTTAGTAGAACTAGAACTTACATAAACATATAAATTGGTGTCTACTTTGTACCATTGGCTTTGTATATTATAACTAAGCTTTCAGGATACCTCTGGGATATCTTTTTTTTTTAAATAATGACTTCTCTTTCTCAACGGATGGACGTCCACTGGACATAGGTATCTTCATGGGATCTCCACCACACATGATCTTGTACTGCTCTTTAAGGTTGTCAGTCCATCTCGTAGGGGGTCTGCCAACACTGCGTTTTCCGATGTGCCATTCCAGCACCTTGAGACCCAGGGTCTCAAATAATGACTGTCATGAACAAAAATTATTTTGGTGTTGTAATAAGAAACTAGACTGCATCCATACTAACAAGACTGGGGGGAAGTTCCAACAGTAGTCCAAAGACGTTACTATGTAAGATGGGGTCCCCTATGCCTCAATACTTTACAAAGGAGCATATGAGACAGTCCTGAATTCCATTCACCCATTCGCTTGCATTTTTGTCGTGGAATCTATCTCCTGACGATGCTTCGGTTACAGGGCGAAACAATTGTTGATACTGTGGTGATGAATGTGTGCAGTGCTTGTGTATTGTTGTGTTATCGATGTCGGGTAGTGCATGAGTTCTTACAAATTCTGCATGTATCAGGTATGAGAACAAATAGTGCACTCTACATTTAGCATTACATATTTGCTTTTATCGTGGATTATAGCGAAATAATATTCTCATTAGTTTTGTATCATTATTTTCATTTAGAATTTAATTTTTTTATGATCTGTGTAAATTTTTGTTGGGCCAGAGTTGCCTGAAATAAATAATTATTTATTTATTAACTTTCATTGATAAAAAACACAAAGTCACACCAAATATTAAACAACTATGCTACATTTAATTTTAAAATATCTGTAGCATGCTCATTCAAACAGTCAGCTAGTTTTTAAATATTGCAAAGTTTTAACCAGACCATATAATGAATATTGCATATATTTTATTTTATAATTCACTCAGCTCATATTGCTACTTTTATCAGTAGTGTAGGATCTATTTGCTAATGAGTGATTATTTTGTAATTTTATAAATTAACATTTTAGTTTTTGCTCAGTCATTATTTATGCTGTTGATATATCGAACTGTGGCTTTATTAAATATTTTTTAGTAAAGCCTAAACTTTAGTTAATCTTGTATGTATATATTTTCGGAATCTCGGAAACGACTCCAACGATTTTCCTGAATGATTTTTCATTTCCCGATTTTTCAGTATGTAGGGGGTTTTGGGGGAGGGAGTTTTTTTGAAATTTATGTTGAATACAATCACAATTTTTCACTGTCAAACGTAAAGTCATGGTAGTTCATTTGGGGAACGGGCGGTCTAGAGAGGTGAAAGTACCTAGGATCGAGCCCCACCGCCTGCCATAATATTTTTAAATTTTTCTTTTCAATTTTTTTTAATTTAATTTTTTTTTTACATTTTAAAAATTACCGAGCAACTCACCCAAGTATTTTTATTAAAGAATCGCATATGTACTCACATAGGTTTGTAAGGCATAAAACAAGAGTCGCAAGCTTATATCGGTTTCTATTTTGTCTATTATGTACATCGCTAAATTTTTTTCATTTCGTTATTATCTGCTAATTCTGTTAGCAGTCGGTATTGTCTAAGTAATTGGTTTACAACAAAATTACTCATACAAATCTAACTTCATTAGTAACTCGCTGTGTTAAACACTTATACACTAATTATAGGAAGAAAATGTTTTTGTCGTAAATTTACCGACTCCCATTAATATTGACTGGTCTGATGGCCGTGTTATCCTGCATTGAACTTTGGGGGTTGTGGGTTCAATTCCCACCGAAGGCCAATATTTTCTAAATACAATTTTTGGTTCTTCGAGACTGTTATTATAGAGATAGAGACACGCAGTTGCGGACTTTTTTTGGAGTTTTTTTGTAGATCTACATTTCTCTAGTACATTACTTTAGTGTATGTCTGTTGGTTTACGAAGCGCACGCGAATAAAGCTCCCAGCACGCGAGTTTTTTTTACAATAGCGTGACCTCTTCAACACAATTTACATTAAACCGTACTATTTGTATCTTTGAGTAAAAACCGTATAAAAATCGGTTCAGTAGTTTTTGAGACAATTTTTTATATATAGGCAGTAGACAGTACAGACAGTTTTTGGGGACTTTGTTTTATAATAAGTATAGTTGTTAGCCCTCGGCGGGAATCGAACCCGCGAGGTGAAGGCAGCATCACGTGCGCTTACGGGCCATTCACTGATCCAGCGGATTAGCTGTGAAAGCGTAGCGGACAGACGGACTTATGAGTTTATAACATTACTGTGGATTTATTTGCACGACTTCTTTTAAAGTGATACTTAAGCCGTGTATTAAGTATTTTCAAGTCATTTGTGAAGTGTGTGTGGTGTTAATTTTGTTTTTCTATAAAATAGCAATCGTAAATCTCTGCTTATTTTGGTAGTAGCCTAACATGTGTGTCGACTTAGATCTATCTATCTACCTTTAAACGAGAAATTCTTGTATATACAATAAATAGTAGCGTTACATCATCATTCTCCTGCCCTTATCCCACTCTAAGTGGGGTCGGCACAACATATTTTAAAACATGGTGTTATGTGATTTGGCTAGGTGTTTTACGACCGGCCGCCTGACTTATGTCGACTCTCCTTAGTTGAATTTTAACGACACCTCGGTAAGATATGAAGGTGGTCTATTCTACTTAATCGGATACCACACGGTGGGTCAACTTACCTTGATCGCTTTTTACGACACTTTGGTAAGAAATGAGGGTGGTCTATTCTACTCAGTCGGATGCTACACGGTGTGTGAACTCACCTTAGTCACCTTTTACGACACCTCGGTAAGAAATGAGGATAGTCTATTTTACTTAGCCGGATACCACACGGTGGGTCAACTTACCTTAGTCGCGTTTTACGACACCTCGGTAAGAAATAAGGGTAGTCTATTCTTCTCAGCCGGAGCAAAACTCGTTTAACTAGAATTTATTAAATTGAACTTTATTAAATTTTCAATCCCTGACCAGTTGCATCTGTCTGCTAGAGATAATCTAAATGCAGCATTAATAGTCTTAGATGTTTCATGTAGCTTCAGATTAATTAATTAACTCTGAGTGCCGATGGATAGTTAGTGCAATTACGTTGTAAATATAGACGAGTTGAACGTTTGTTTACAATAATCTAGTGTACTCGTTTACTTATATATTCTCCTTCCATTCTCCTTATCATTCGTCAACCCTTTTTTATGTCAGGAAAACCCATTATGGGTCGTCACCGCCCGAAGGGGACGAGCGGCGGGTATGTCGGACTCGCACCGACTATAAACCTGACAGTGCTCCACCACGCTGCTGGTGGCAGGGACAGGGTACCGTTGTACACATTGCTCCCATCCCCGTTAGCAGCAACTCTGAACCCCAGATGGCGCCACCTCTGGGTAGGGACCTCTCTAAAATTGCCCCCTCCCTCCACTAATCGATGCATCGAGAGCACCAGATGCATCGACCGCCTCGGGGACCTTGTCAGGAGGGAGGGATAAACCCCGTTCGGAACGTCCGAAGGTCCCCGTTAGGGCGGCATACCTCGGATCATTCGTCAACTCTGTCCCTACTACTAGAACTAGGCGTTACTCTGCGGAGATGCATAATACAAATGCTTTTATACTCGTAAATTCAAATTTAAATTATTCTCAACCACGTTCCAATGAAGCTTCTACTGGTTTGGGAATTTTGCTTTTACCGAGAAGAATCAGAAAGAAACTCTGTGATCAATTTTTTAAACATTTTCAATTTACATTATTAAACCGCAATCCTGTATGAAGCTGAAATGATTTTTAAATCCAACTATTTTTATAATTCACTAGCAATCGCCAGCGGCTCCGCCCTCGTGGAAAGATTAAAACCGTAATATAGACTTTTGATAACCATAAAAATGGTTAAAAGCCTTAAAAGCTACACATATGCAATCGCGGGCTTTTATTTAGAACTTTCAGAGATAAACAATTTTGTAATACATGATTTTCGAATAACTATCACCGTTTACTCAGCGCACGCAATGAAAGCTTAAATTTTCCCGTTTTTTGTAATACATGCTTTTTTTAACTTTCACCGACCGTTTACTTAGCGCACGCAAAGCTTTAAACTTTTGCCGTTTTCGTAACATTTTTTGCTGCTCCTCACCTATTCATCTTAGAGTGATGTTATATAGCCTATAGCCTTCATCGATAAATGGACTGTCTTACACTGAAATAATTTTTCAAATCGGTCTAGTAGTTCCTGATATTAGCGCGTTCATAATCAAATAAACTCTTCAGCTTTATATATTAGTATAGATATAATCTTCAAATGTGTAATATATCTTACTTATACGCCGTGTGGTGTCCGGCTGAATAGAATAGTACCACCCTCATTTCTTACCGAGGTGTCGTAAAAGGCGACTAAGGTAAGTCGACCCGCCGTGTGGTATCCGGCTGAGTAGAATAGACCACCCTCATTTCTTACCGAGGTGTCGTAAAAGGCGACTAAGGTAAGTTGACCCACCGTGTGGTATCCGGTCGAGTAAAGTAGACCACCCTCTTTCTTACCGAGGAGTCGTAAAATACGTCTAAGGTATGTTGACGTCAGGCAGGCGGCCGGTCGTAAAATACGTAGCCAAATCATATGACAATATGTTTGTAACATGTTGTGCCGACCCCACTTAGAGTGGGATAAGGTCAGGAGGATGATGTGTAATATATCTTACTTATAATATATTTCTTATACTTTTTAAAACTTTTCTCTAGGCCAGTCTAATATGGATTACGGAATTTTATTGTAAAAGTGAATCCAATGTTTCGCTAACTCTACTTAGTATCTATAGGTAATTTAGATGAACGCACATGAAATTCACTATATACTACGTTATTCATACATAATTCGCTTCAGAGTCGGAACGGCGTCGTATTATGCGCACACAATGGTCTCCTTGGGATAGCGCCGTGAAGGTCTCTCGGTCTCGATTGTGTTACAAGACACGGTCTACGGATCTACGTTTTCTTTTTTTTCATTTACAGGGGCACTAGTTTCGCCTGTGACTTTTTCTGATATACTTACACTAATATTATGAATGCGAAAGTTTGTGAGTACATACATCCATGTATGTTTGTTACTCTTTCACGGCGAATCCGCGGAACCAATATCGATGAAAGGAGATGGGCAAAATCTGGCCTGTGCGGACTAAACAAGGAAGTACATAATAAAATAATAAATATTAAATAATGCCATAATAAATTAACACTATCTCTGTACTACTGGGGAAAACTGGTATTGAATAAAAAAGTTATTTATTTGATCCAGTTCAGTTACATATAATTAGTGAAGTAAAAATAAAGAACTCAAGTCACAATATCTATCGAATCGGTAAGAAAATCGATATAGATATTATATCAATTAAAGAATTTAATATTCTAACTAATTTACTGTAACTTTCATAACCGTTATTGATAAATTATTTTTTGTGTTACCATAAACAAAATGGATAACTATATTTATTCATAGTTAGCCTAGCCTTTTTAATATTATTCATTATTATTTTATATATATGAACAGTTTACGGAGTCGATTAATAAAATCGATTTCTGCGGATAACAGAAGTCATAAAGGTTGTCGTTATATTAATGATCTGTCAATTGTTATGTTTCTAAACATGCATATTCGTGTTGCTTTTCGCATCGTGAACGTTACATTTGTGGATTTCTTGTATTCGTGTGCTACTTTATAACGACCATTGCTGTATTTCTAGACTACTCACATATTGTCTTTCCAGTGAAAAATCTAATTATTTTGGTTTCGTATTTTTTTTTAGATGAAAATAGATTCTATTAAAATAATATGTAGTATCAAATTCCAATACTATACTCTATGTAAATCTGTCATGGTCATTAATTTTTTTCTTCTAATTCCCAAGTTCTATCTAAAAAAGACTTATACATACTTGAAGAGTAACTTTCAGTCTTTGTATTAAATATTATTTTATTTCTGTCCATTCAGGCCAAAATTGTATGAGCTATTTGCTCATCTCCTTTGACACAATTATTCCTTATACACCGGAATAACAAGGCTATAGAAATCGTACAATCCTAGACATACAGGATAGGATGACACTAAAAAGCGCCATCTTATCTTTAACACAATTTACAAAAAACCGTATTGAACTATTAACTTCAACCTTCCGGAAGAATTGAAAGAATCTTATAGTACCGTACCGTACAAAAATCCGTTTAGTAGGTCGATCACGTACAAAGCTTTTGGGGACTTTGTTTTATAATAAGTATAAATATATATTATCTTTCTATGTAAAGCCGATGTATTAGCTTGTGATAAATTTCATCAATATTTAACCAGAAAATTTAGCAGTGACATCGTAATAGGCAGATAGACGGACAGATTTTTGCATTAATAATATTAGTGTGAATATCATCACCATCCTCCTGCCCTTATCCCACTCTAAGTGGGATTCTTACGACTCCTCGGTAAGAATATATTAGTATGAATATATTAAAATATAAAATACCGTCACAGCAGAACACCCCACACTCGCTGATGCGTTATTTATCCTTAAGATAACAGTAAAAAAACCGGGACTTTTCCTCTAAACCCAACCTATATTTAAATTGCTTTGGTAAATTGTATTTTTTTAATTTGTTTACTGTTTTTTTAATTGGAATGTTTTATATTTCTAGTTCTTTGTTATTTAATGTCTACCTTAGTCGTATTTTACAACACCTCGGTAAGAAATGAAGGTGGTCTATTCTACTCAACGGGATATCACATGATGGGTCGACTTACCTTAGTCGCCGTTATACAACACCTCGGTGAGAATAGATGGTGGTCTATCCTACTCAGCAAGATATTTTTTTTATTATATATTATGGCAACAAAAATTTTCATGTTTTTTAATTTTTTTTTAATATTTTAATCTAACTTACATTGTAGTTTTTTTAATCATACCTGAAGTATTAGTGTCCATCAGATATACAAAAGGTATCGGTTGAGTAGAATAACAACTCTTATTTCTTACGGAGGTATCGTAAAAGGCGACTAAGATAAGTTGACGTCAGGGAGGCGGCCGGTCGTAAAATAACTAGTCAAATCAATGTGCCGACCCCACTTAGAGTGCGATAAGGGCAGGAGAATGATATGATCAGATATACAGATGGATATCTTATAGCGGATATTACGAGTATGAGCATAAAGCAACACCAAATGTTTCATATTCAACCCATCAATGTCTGCGAACGGCACACAAAAGGCGATTTCGCTTAACGGATTTACGTCGCCACTCAATAGCTACACTCGCGTTTGATCCTTGTCTCACGGACAGACATCAGACACCTTGTGCAACTTGTGTTATTGATAAAGAAAATATTGACCCTGCCTTCAGTTCCACGGGTCGTCGGTTCTATTCCCGCCTAGAGCCAACATTTTCAACACTAGTTTGTGATAGTGTACGTATGTAGTGCTTCTGTATTGTAGTGGTGGTGGTGGAGGTTTTGTGCGTCTGTTTTTATGAATCCTGCGTGTATTAGGTATGAAAACGGATTGTCCATTATACATTTAGCATTATATATATATGACGGAAGAGGCTCGGCATTGATGATTTTTAAAAAGCGTGACGTCAGTATAGCTGACGTCACGGGCAGCGCTATCCCCCATACTTGGTATTTTAATATGAACAGCGAAGATAATTTTAATCAACTTTTAATGTCAAGAGCTCTGTCCGCTGCGGCGGTCCGAAACGGAATAATCTCGCGAGCTGTCGTGCGCTCGGCTTTTATAGAAAGACTGGGTGTGTAATTCGATTGAACAAACTACCCACCTTTTCAACTAAAACTATTCTTTACTTACAAAGAAATGTTCTCAATTTTAAAATGAAATGTTTAAATTTATTACAATGTAACTTGCAAATATTAATTCTGAAGTCTGAACACGTGGTAAAAATATTAACCACGTGTTTTTATTTCAGTAATGAAGGTATTTATCGACAAATTAAACATCATAGTAACAATCTAAATCAAATGGCGTGATGTTGATATTCAAAGTACGGCTACCCGCCGACATATATATATATATATATATATATATATATATATATATATATATATATATATATATATATATATATATATATATATATATATATATTGACTTCATCGTGGATTATAGCAAAATAATTTTACTATTAATTTTATATTGATATCTGGAACTCGATCTGGGGTATTTTGACTTTAGTCCGCCAGTTCATAACTGATTAAAATTAACCTTTGTTTGCTAATAATATTGCAGCAGTTTTCTAGTGTCTGAAAACAGGGATAGAACGACATTTTTTAAATTAAACCTAGCTAGATCGATTTATCTTCGAAACCCTCCACTAAGTTTCATGAAAATCGTTGAAGCCGTTTCCGAAATTCAGGTTATAAATATATATAAGTGTACAAGATTAGATTAAAAATTAAAGTTGTTACAGTCAAATGTGCAGTTTGTATAGCGGTAATGAAATATATATTTTTCGTTTGTTTGATTTATGGCAGCTGACTGTTTAAAGTCGTTTCGTTTGTTTCGACTTTTGTTGTGGGGCCATGATTAAGGCGATTTGGAAACAAGCAATATAATTGAATACTTGAAGTAAATAAGGCACAAGTACCTAAAAAATAAAATTCGAACTAAGTACGCAATTTGGTTCTAAAAGGCTTTTACTTCAAGTGTTCAATTGTTGTAGGCTTCAGGACAAGATACTGAAAAAGATTGTATTTACTTCTTGTAGGACAAGATTTATGATATGAAAATATGTTTTACGAAATGTTGCTTGTTATGTCATATTAAATATTATATTACGATATTGTATTTAAGCTGTGTGGTATCCGGTCCAGTAGAATAGACCATTCTCATTGCTTACCGAGGTGTCGCAAAAGGCGACTTAGGTAAGTTGAGCCGCAGTGTGGTATCCGGCTGAGTAGAATAGACCAACCTCATTTCTTACTAAGTTGTCGTAAAAGGCGACTAATGTAAATTGATCCACAGTGTTGTATCCGGTTGAGTAGAATAGACCGACCTCTTTCTTACCGGGGTGTCGTAAAATACTACTAAGGTAAGTCGACATCAGGCAGGCGGCCGGTCGTAAAATACGTAGCCAAATGTGACAACATGTTTATAATATGTTATTCCGACCCCACTTAGAGTGGGATAAGGGAATGATTACAATTTAATAATAATTCGACCGACACATTTGAACCCTATTTTGACCCATTTCCTTTCACAGATTCACACTATATATTTTTAAGGCAGGCATAATATTATAATATTACTAGCGGCCTGCTCCTGCTTCGCACGGGTATAAAATATATATCCCATGTCAGTCAGTGTAAAAAAATGATTAAAATCGATCCAGTAGTTTTGATTTATTCATTACTCTCATTATTAAGTCGAAGTGTTATAGGGCGAAGCGCGGCGTCCTCACGGCATTTTAAATCTGTAATATCTCCAAAAATGTTCACTCAAATTACATGCTGTAAACGGCCATATTGATCTATATTAAATCAACTATTTATTTAAGGTACTTAATTGGATTAGGATTAATGCTGTATTGTATAAAAATTGCTTTAAAAATATGGCATTATTTTTCTTAAAAAGTAAATGACAAAAAATGCTATAGTGGGTTATCCATAAGAGATAGACATGTACCATCGCGAACTTTTCTGTAGACCTTTTCAAGATGTACAAATACTTAGTACATTATTTTGATAAATCTCGTAGGGTTTAGCCTGCGTTTGCAATGTAAGCGGAAAAAAATGTAATTATTTACAGAAACCTCAAAAATTACAGTATTTCTCTACTCCGTATTAAATGTTATTATACGTACAAACCTTCCTCTGGAATCACTCTATCTATTAAAAAAACCGCATCAAAATCTGTTGCGTAGTTTTAAAGTTTTATGCGTACATAGGGATATAGGGACTTTGTTTTATAATATGTAGTGAAGTGGCAAATATCTGGTAAAACTACCATGTTTCGAATGCCACTGGTTATTTTGTTGTAAAAACGATAGAAATTGTAGAATTAAGAATTTTTTAACATTAAACGCAATTCCCACCGGTCATTTATGATCATTATCGTCGGATTAATGTAAATTTATTATCATGTTTTGGGCGAGATAACATCCAATCAGTGTATATTGGTTGATAATAGTGTGATAACTGTGTCAACATTCGCAATGGGTGTGCAAATTTCGGCATAATTAAACTGGTTGACCATATAAATTATATTTCTGTCAATTTCTAGTACTTATATATTTATGACAAACTAGTGATCGCCGCCGTGTGGTATCCGGCTGAATGAATAGACCACCCTCATTTCTTACTGTCGTAAAAGGCGGTTAAGGTAAGTTGGTCGGACGTGTGGTATCCGGCTTAGTAGAATATATCAACCTCATTTCTTACCGAGGAGTTGTAAAAGGCGACGCCAGGCAGGTGGCCGGTTCCGTAAAATAACTAGACAAAACATGTAACAAGATTTTAAATTTAAATTTTAATTTCTTTTTAAATTTTAATTATAAGTATATATATATATATATATATATATATATATATATATATATATATATATATATATATATATATATATATATATATATATATATATATATATACATATACATATATATTTATTTATTTATTTTTTAATAACCTAAGGGGCCACCATACGGTCGATCATACGTCAAGTACCCCCAAATATGCATATTTAATTTTTAAATAAATACAATATACTCTAAGAAAGAACAAATTGTTTTCAGAAAATTATGACCCTCGGTGGGAATCGAATCCCTGACCTCCAGGACTGAAGGTAGAGCCTTACCCCAAATGGCTTATCAAAATCATGAAAAAAAACATTTCGAGTCCTTTGCAATATTAGCAGTAGATCATAATATCTTAATATTATGTTTCGCGTGTTTAATGGACACAAGAAACAAAAGTTTATTTACTCTGCGAACGAGCAAACGGGAGCCAGATATCATACGGCAAAATATAAAGACGAAATTAAATTCCGACACGTGAATATTTCTCTTTGTACGAATGTTATGGCAGTTATAAGTGTGCGCTTCCACTATAATTGTTATATCAGGGTTGTCAACTCTACAAATCCTATTCTATCTTACTTATATAAAAAATGCAAAAGTTTGTGAGTATTGATGTACGTTTGTTACTCTTTCACGGCGAATTCGCTGAACCCTATATCCATGAAATTCGGCACAATTCCTTATACGCCGGGGTAACATATAGGCTATTGAAATCCTATTAATTTAACAGGAATAGGATGACATTGAAAAGCGCCATCTATTATCGACCTATCACACAACAATAGCTAAAAGCTAGTTGTGTATATTTCTATGACTGCAAATTTACCTATATTGATTTTTAAAGTTACGCCGCCGTGTGGCATCCAGCTGAGTGAAATAGACAACCCTCATTTCTTACCGAGGTGTCCTAAAATGCAACTAAAGTAAGTTGTCCCGCCGTGTGGTATCCGGCTAATTAGAACAGATCACTTTAATTTCTTAAACTTAACGTAAATGCAAAACCTGAGTGACCCAGCCTTGCTCGGTAATTTTTTAAATATTTATAAAAAAATATTTAGAAAAAATAAATAAAAAAGAAAGAAGGCGCCCATGACATGTGCGATTTGAATCCGGGTTTTGAACATTTTCGGCCCCCAATTTCTTAAAAAACGGTCAACTATCAGTGCATGTTCAATTACTAGTCCACTTACCTTAATATTCGAAAATTTATAGTAAATTTTTATACATATAAATGAGTGAGCATTAATAATGTAGTTCAGTATAATGCAATTTTATTATATTTACACCTATATAAATTATATGTAATAATAATACAAACGGATGCTATTATCGCGAGTGCAGAAAGATCGCGGAGGTTATGGGTCGCGCTCAAGAAAATGACAATATGTGATTCATACTTATTTTAATTAATATGCGCTCAAAACCATGGTGCCAGTGTTTTAAGAATGTGTGCTTCCCCAAATAAATTGCGGGTTCGGACCTGAAGCTTAAATAATACTTCTCTCCAAAGAGAAAGTTGCCTTTGCGCAACAGTAAATAATTACCACATTATGTACCATTACTATAGGCTAACAGTTTAACTTAGTCCTCTTGTGCGGCGTACAAGGGCGTGGAGGTAGGACGAGAAAGGAGATTGTTAGCTGTGGGCGATCACCGTGTTAAGTGCGAGATTTTTTAACCCACCGCCAGTTTGCATGACGCTGCAATAGCGACATCTAGTGATCGTTGTTCTAGCGCCATACACTAACGCGATCGAGTAGGTTAAAAAAACTTGCACTATGTACACACCTCTTGTATATCACGCTACGTGCGTTCGCTACCCGAACATACCTCAGTCCCCATTCTTACTTTATTCTTACTTCCGCTTCGACTCCTGCACGCGAGGACTAAGTTAAACTGTTAGCTTTTAATATAATGACTCGATGCGCAATGAATCGTTTCATTGCGATTACATTTTTTAATAGCTATGTTTATAACGTATACATCACAAGATGACAGAAACATAAAAGAAGCTAAAAAGAACAAAATAAACAAGTAACACGCAAGGCCAGTTGTCACTCATTACGGACTTTTCATGGGATCATGGGGATAATAACCTCAGTATTCGGGAAGCTGTTCCTCGGAAATGTGTTATAAATCGAAAAATGAGCAGTTTTTCAAAAACCATGAATAAGCGCGCGAAAAAAGTTTGGATACTAATTTTGCGTTTAAATATGTGATGTTTACGTTTTAAGTGTTTTTATCAAAATTTTAAGCTTACTGCTACAGCTTCGCGACACGATAAATCGTATCGGCTACTATGGACCTTCTAATAAAATATAAGCCTAAATGTTTACTCTATTTCGTTTCAGTAAGGAATCTAAGGAATCTCTAATTTTGGCAGTCTTTTCGACATTCGATCGTCCAAAAAATAATTTTATACAAATCAATTTGTTGACAAAGCTTTTGAATCATTAAGTCTTCTGCTATTTCTTTTGGTCTAAATATAAAGTGACTGCTAACTATTGCACTGTATAATTAGGACATTTTTAATTTACGACAAAAATGTGCAAGTTATATCTGTGTTAAATTACTTATACGCTAGTACTATACAAATCATGCCCACGCGGAATGGTCCCAAGAATGCTGGCAGCGTTTCCGTGTTGAATCGCTAAGCTGATTCTTTGTGCGAAAAAGCCAGTCCTCTTGTCACCTGAAGAGGCAATTATCCGAGGCCATGGCCCTAGGGTCTCAACTGCAAACGGTACAAATATAAACCTCGGTGAGAGATGCATACTTCCGCCGCTTAACAGATTCGCCCATTTTCGCCACAGGTCCAGATCTTGTTTCCTTGATATGTGACGAGGCTAATGTATATGACATTGTAAACATTTAACATTTGCCATAAGAGTTTAAAGAATGATTCTATCAGTTTTCCAAGGTATTAGTAAATTAAGCGGTAATGCAGCTACCTACCGTTATTAGTATTAAATTTCCTTCAGCTTACGAGCTAACTCCATTTCCACTAAGTAGATCAGTGATAAACGCTTAGAGTGACTTTAATCCGAAATTTGAAATCAGTCTTAATAAGCTTTAGCTTTATTTAGCTTAGATTTTTGTTTAACGATTTGTATTCTGGAGTAGAAGAAAAAGAACACTGAATTAAAATACTGGTCTTTTACTTATTTACGTTTATAACAACTCGTATCCTTAATAAGGTCGGCAGGTCAGTTTAACCTTTATAAATCTCCAGCCAACAGAAAACGTTACAATCCAGGCCACTAGGCTTTCAAAGGACCACGGCTCAGGGAATTTGCTAAATATATCAAGCTTTTCCTTGCCTGATTAAGTTTAGCACACGCATCCACTCCACATATTGATTTACCCTCTATCTATAGGCGGGAAAAGTTAGTAACAGATAATACTCGTCATCTAATGGCCGGTTTTGGCCTGACGCACGGGCTTAAAAGTATAAAATCGTGATCGAAAACTCCTGAAATTGTTTCTCGTATTTGAATTTTTATTAATAGCTTAAATTTCTTTTCTATGTATTCAAATTTCGTATATATTTTCAGAATTAGCTAAAGTAACCTTTTCTTGTTTGTTAACCGCTTAGCAACTGTTGTTTGAGAATTTTACATTGGATCTGTAATTTCTGTGGATTAATTAGTTAATGTTTGAGTAGTAAATGTGTAACAAGACTGGATTACATACGAAATAAGTATATAAGGGGAAGTCTGAAAGTTGCGTCGGATAGAAAAGACAAGAAGTGCAAGATTAATATGGTATGGAAGTGTAATGAGGAGGGATGAAAATAACATGACCAGACGATGTTAAATATAAATGTAGGTGAATATGAATAGATAGGCCAAAAATGATATGGTTGGACTGTGTGAAGTATGTCATGCATATAAACGTAGTAGCGCCAGAGTTGACGAATGATTTTACAGAGCTGGGAAAGTTGTACTAGTTTTTTGTTACAGAACGTTCCCCTTTTATGGGGATATTGAACGCGTCCCTTAACTTCTCTTTAATTTTCGATATTAAACGAAATATGTTTTTTTTTGTTTTCCATAACGTTTTCTTGATTAAAGACCAAAAGAAAGCAAAGCCACTTTTCATACTCAAGATCTTATTCCAAGGCCTTTAGTTCAGTTGATAAGATTTCAGACATAAGTTCCATGATAATCTGATATTGTGCATTTTCAAAACACATTGCTCTTTATATATTTATGCTTTTTCATTCTGTGACTGCATTATTTCGCTCTCTTTAAAGAAGAAAGAATATTGTTTTGTTTTCTTTATTAATGTCTTTAATTGTGTAAAGTAATCTGCAAAATTGTTATTTCAGTTAAGCAATAACGATTAGTATCAAAAGCGTTGCATTTGTTTTTTAGTTGACCTGTTCTTCGAACTGATATTTGTTAAATACAATATTTCAATGCACTCACATCTCATCACACAAAAATCAAGTGTTTTTAGTGTGGCGTAGAATATTTGAGGTCAAATTACAGATGATTATAAGTAAAAATCGGATGGTATTATGTTACTGTGCGTGTATAGTCATGTTAGTGATCGGTTATTACATGATAGACTTGAAGCGCGCCTTCTATAAGCTGTTGCTGCATATGTTTTATTTCGTGTGCGATATGCTCAAACTGTTGATGAAACTTGTGGAGCTGTACTGATGCTGTGGTCGAATGCTGGTAAGTTAAACGAACAGTAAATATACTAATTGGAAAAATGACACAAGACCTTTGAATTTAAATTCGTATTTAATTTAAATAAATCAGCTATTATTACATCTTATTCATCGGGTGAGCCTAGTAAGGGTTATTTTAAGCATTAAATAGGATTCAGAACACTTAATATGGTTAGGCGAGGACCTATGAACCAATATTAAGAAAACATATAACTATTATAACTACTTATCTAAACTAGACAAATGATAATCATTTGGCATGTTATGATCGTATTGATTCCTTACTTTTCTATCTATTCACACTACTGCTACCAAACAACTAAAGCTCGATTCAGACTATGTATAATGCTGCTACAGCGACATCTAGTGACCGTTGTTCCAGTGCCATACACATTGGCGTTACGCTAACGCGATCGAGTAGGTTATAAAAACTCCCACTTAGCACACAGGACCGGGAGCGGATTGAGACCAAACCGAGAACGGCATCGATTAGTGTAGACAGCGAAATTTTGAGCAGACCAGGAATGGACTGAACCGAGAACGGCATCATAGTCTGAATCAAGCCTAAACGTATCTGTTAGGTATTTGTAACTTTTTTTAGCCACGTTACTTTCGGTAAATAAGCTGTTTTAGCCCAGCGGTGAGACCGTGTGACTCTTACCAGAGGGTCACGAGTTCAAATCCCGAGCAGACACCAATGAGTAGGGTTTAGCCTGCGTTTGCAATGTAAGCGGAAAAAAATGTAATTAATTACGGAAACCTCAAAAATTACAGTATTTCTCTACTCCGTATTGAATGTTATTATACGTACAAACCTTCCTCTGGAATCACTCTATCTATTAAAAAAAACCGCATCAAAATCTGTTGCGTAGTTTTAAAGTTTTGTGCATACATAGGGATATATGGACAAACAAAGAATTCGACTTTGTTTTATATTATGTAGTGATAGCAATTTATCAAACGCTTTTCGGTGAAGGAAAACATCGTGAGGAAGCCTGCACATTTAAAGAGAAATCAGGGGATATGTGAAACCTACCAATCCGTATTGGAGCAGCGTGATAACTCAACTCATCTCTCCGAAAACGGAAAAGAGGAGGCCTATGCCGAGCAGTGGGATAGTAATAGGCCGTTACTTTACTTTTACTTTCGGTAATAAACATTAATAACTTCTCGATGTTAATATCGTTATCTAACACCAGGCAGCTAATGTTTACATACTGACACGTTAGTTTACGCCCGGTCTATTGAAGTAGCTTCTGTTGTTGAGACTTGAATAGACTACAACAACTGTTGTATAATTATGACGGACTTTGTCTTCATTTATGTTTGATTCGTCATATTTCCGCGAAAACAGATGGCTCTTTGTTTTTGGATTCCTTGGAACAGGTTACGGATCCATAGACCCGGGATTTTGACGTCATTTAAGATTATATTTTAGCACTGGTTCCCGGTATGAGATCGATTGTTTATATTTGCAAGTGAGTGACTAAACGGAAACCTGATCGCTGAATATGAGCCTACTGAGAAAATTCTGACAAACTCAGAAGGTGATGATAATGAAATCAGTAACGTCAATATCCGTAAAATACAGAAATTACTGATATTGGCAACGGGCAGAAGAAGTGATAATGGATCAAGCACATAATAATATAATGGGCGTTGTATTTCTAAGGTGTTGGAGTGGTCACCCCTTAGTGGAAAATACAGCGCTAGCAAATTCCCTTATTAAATGGACGATGACCTTAAACAGTTTGAAGGTATGCTGGACCCAAGTGACATAAGATCGTGTGGTGTGGAGATTGAGCGGAGAACATTGTTCCATAAATAGATAGGCATCTGGATTGTGACCCTGCACTGGAAAACGCAGCGTTGATTTACCCTGTATTAATTGGAGTTTTTTAAGGTTGTTAGGACTCCAAAATATCATTCATCAAATATTTTGCTTGAGATAAAAAAAAATTATAACAAGTCAATTTAAAAAGCTTTGAATAAAATTTCGGGTTACAGAATTTATTTTCTCAAATAATTTGTACATTCACTTACAGAGAAAATCATATTTACATACATTGTTTTGTTCGGCAATCTAACACAGCAAAACATGCATACAGTAATCTACCCACTAACTTTTATTTTACACCGGTTGAAGAATGCAAAGTCGCTGCCACAGTATAGCTAATAGCTAATGTAAGTATGACAAGTTATTTTAATTTAGTAATTTAATATCGTTTGATATGTGTTTTTAAGTTTGTTTTTAAATATCATAAATGATTTTGCATTCTTCACCTCTTTAGGTAAATTATTATATACTTGCACTCCTTTGAATTTTATGTTACGTTTACCTAGACAAGTACGTGTTTGTAGGGTAAAATGTGGTCTCCTCTACGACTGCTTCGACTTCGTACTTGATGAATTTTGGTGAAGGTGACGTGTGTGAATAGATTTGTTGAGAATTTTTCGAATTAAAATGCAATTGTAGTAAGCGTGTAGTTGTTTTATGTTCATTAATTTTACTTCTTTATATAATTTAGCTGAAGGTGTTAGGTAATCAAAATTAAATAGTAATTTAATAATTTTATTTTGTGCAATTTGTACATCCTTTAGGTGAGTCTTGGGCGCAAATCCCCAAACTTAAATTAGGTATAATAAGTGTGGTTTTACTAAAGAGTTATATATTATAAGACATACCCGACGAGGTAGGCAATGTATAAGTTTACGGAGGGATCCTATTAAAGCTGATATTTTATTTTTAATATGTTTTAATTGTGTCTTCCAACTTAAGTCACTATCCAATCTTAATCCGAGGTATGTTTCGGGCAGTTTTTGCTTCAAAATTTTATTATCTACTATAAGTGGAGGGAAGGCAGGTATTTGTTTGTTTTTGCTTTAAAAATAACATAACTAGATTTAGAAACGTTAATAGTCAGTATATTTTGCTCAAACCAATTAGATAATGTGTTCAAGTCTTCTTGTGCTAGACTCATAATATCGGATATAGAATTGCCAAAGTAAAAGAGACATGTATCGTCCGCGTAGAGAGACAAATGGCCATTCAGTTTGATTTCGTGAATGGAATTAATGTAGATCAGAAAAAGCAGTGGTCCCAGGTCCTTAGGGCACGCCAAATTCAGAAGTGTAACGAGGTTTACTTTTATATTCGGCAATTTTAACTATTTGACGTCTGTTACTCAAATATGACTCAAGCATATTAAATGCTCTCCCTGAAATACCTTACGCTTCAAGTTTCTGTAGTAGTATAAAATGACTTACAGTGTCAAACGCCTTTTTTTAGTCAATAAATAGGCTCACTGCTATTTTTTTCTGATCTATATTAGTATGCAATTTAGTGACAAGGTCAATCGTGGCTGAGAGCAATTGCTAAATCCCTAGCTTGACGCGCTGCATTATCAACACAGTTTTCCTCCGTCAAACCCATAATAAATTATATTTCGTGTCCCTACTGTTAACCGTTGAGGAGTTTCCTCATCTGGAGCCAATCCTAGCAAAAATATAGATCATGCTTATAATAAACATGCATTGTCATCGGGACTGGACCAGTAGGATATAAAATTTCAGCATAATCGGACCCCAAGTAGGTCAAATTGGTCTTGCAAGATTCCTCCTTCACTTACATTCCAAGTTGAATAAAAGCTTTTGATGGAGTTATATCCAACAAACGTACTTTCATTTTAATATGACTTTGCTACTCTATTTTTATAATAAGATAAGTTCATCTAATAATTAACAGTGTACATATTAGTTTATAAATATGAAGAAAATAACTGGTATTACTTCCCACACGATAGCTAATTTTTCGAGAAATATTCTTCGCTGCCCCGACCTTCTGCGGTGCTATAAACAAAATTTTATCTTAATACCCTCTCAATAAAGTATATATTAATTTAATGATAACTGCGATATATCAGCCACGATTTGTTTGGATAATTCTGTTAACACCCAAGAATTAAAATATGGCCGGCGTCTCACATCGCTACCGCTAGACATTCTGACACGTGTTGTGAAAATATCTGATATTTATCGATCAATTTAGACGATGGTTTACAGATATGAATGTTGTGTTTATTATTCTTCTTTTTGAACCAATGTGTGTACATTGCTTCACGGTATCTACGAGATTTTTGCACTATAATATCGTATGCAGTGACTTATGTGACTTTTTGAAAGTCTCATATCAATCCAAGTCAACAAGGGTTTCTCGGAGGATTGCAAACTTGAGTCTTCGATGTCTTTAAGTCTATAACTGCTTTAGCTTCATGACCTGTAAGACAGTAGCTTCGTTTCATCTACATACCTTCTTATTTTTGATTTAATAACGCAGGAATACCCTGATACCCTTTCGTTATACTCGCTGAGTGATTATTGTTGTATTTACTGTTATAACGTAAATGTACATTTTTTCCTAAATATCATATTCTAACGTGTGGCTCGAAGGACCACCAATGTACCAATGAGTGTGTAATTTATAGGATTAGATGTTAATCTGCTGATAACACAAAAATAATGATAGTATTATTTTGCTAATATCCACTTTTACACAATACACTACTAACACTGCACACATTCACTACCACAATCTCAAATCTCAAAGCATCATCACGAGATAAATTCCGCGATTTAATCGCAAAGCTTGGGATTTTGTCATATAGAACACGGATTATTTTTAGCATTACATAGAATAATACTTTAAAAAAGTATTCTTACATTATTTTTACATTGAGTAAAGAATCTAATTAAAAAATCTCTTGCAGGTCTCATTGCCTCTTGCAGGTCTCATTGCATGGTGGGGGTGAGGAGAGCGCTGCAAGATGGGCGACAGCTTCTTACACCTGGGGGACATCGTCTCCCTGTACGCAGAGGGATCTGTTGCAGGCTTTCTCAGTACCTTGGGGTAACATTACAATTTTTTTATCACATGTACAAATCAACAATAATCTTTATTCAAGTAAGCTTTTATAAGCACTTTTTATCTGAAAATTTAAATGAGTTAATCTTGTATGTATATAATCTTGTTTTCTGAATTTTGAAAACGGCTCCAACGATTTTCTTGTATGTTCAAATTCAGCATGTAGGAGGTTTTGGGAACAATCAATAATCAAGCTAGCTAGGTTTTATTTAAAAAAAAAACCTTCTAACCCTTTTTTTGGGCATTAAAAATATGGTATTAAGTAGAATTGAAAGCGAAGGAGTTTTTAAGCTGTCAAACGTAATGTTGCGATAGCCGATGGTCATGGGGCGGACCGAAAATGTTCATAACCCGGGTTCGAATACCACATGTTATCGGCGCCTTCTTCCTTTTTTATTATAAATATATTTTTTTGTATCTTTTAAAAAACGAGCAAGGCACGGTCACCCAGATACTAATATGTGTATATTCTACGCTTCTAAAAACCTAAGGAACTCGATTCGTACACCGTACACCGTAATACGTTTACGACAAAATTGCTCTCTGATACCCTACACCGCTTTTTATACCCTACACCTCCCTCTAAAATGCAACCGACACTGGTTTGTTACTACCACCACTAAAAATTGTTGTAAATCGACCTCTTCAACTCAATTTACAACAAAATTGTTATTTATTATTAACCTAAACCTTTCGGAGGAATTGCAATACCTTTTAATAAACACCGTACAAAAATCCGTTCAGTAGATTTAGAATAAATCGATCACATACACACAGACAGCTTTGGGGACTTTGTTTTATAATATGTATAGTAAGTAACGGCCTGTTAATATCCCACTGCTCAGAATAGGCCTACTCTCCGTTTTTTTTAAAGAAGGATTTGAGCTAAGATCTACCACGCTGCTCCAATGCGGATTGGTAGGTTACACATATCCTCAGAATTCTCTAGAGATATGCAGGTTTCCTCACGATGTTTTCCTTCACCGAAAAGCGTGTGATAAATTGAAATTATCAATTAGATATAAGTTTTACTAGAAAACTCATTGGTGCCTGCCCGGGGTTTGAACCACTGCGAAAGAGGCGCACGGTGTTACCGCTGGGCTACCACAGCTTATAATATGTGTAGATATAGATATAAATCGTATTTTTGTTGAGAATTCCCTATGAATTGAAGCTCGCAATATAAATGCTTCACTCGAATTAAAATTATCTTTCTTTGTTGATTTGATTCTAAAATGATAATATTGTTGCAGGTTGGTAGACGATAGGTGCGTGGTTTGCCCCGAGGCCGGCGACCTGTCTGATCCGCCCAAAAAGTTCCGAGGTAGGTTATTTATAAATTACATACACTTTTATCGATCAATTGTTCAATTATTTATCAGCAAAATGTGTGTTCAAAAGATATTAAGTCTGAATATATAATTTTACACATTAACCTAAACGGGAGCAAATACTCGTATATCCAAAATCATCATCTTCCTGCCCTTATCCCACTCTTAAGTGGGGTCGGCACAACATGCTACAAACATGCTGTCACATGATTTGGCTGCGTTTTACGACCGGCCGCCTGCCTGACGTCAACTTACCTCTGTCGTATTTTACGACACCTCGGTAAGAAAGAGGGTGGTCTATTTTACTCAACCGGATACCACACGGTGGGTCAACTTACCTTAGTCGCCTTTTATGACACCTCGGTAAGAAATGAGGTTGGTCAATTCTACTCAGCCGGATACCACACGGCGGGTCGACTTACCTTAGTCGCCTTTGACGACACCTCGGTAAGAAATGAGGGTGGTACTATTCTATTCAGCCGGATACCACACGGCTTATTCTATTCCATTCTATATAAATTAAAAAAAACTCGTATATCCAAAATGTACCTCTTATAATTTTACTTCCTGTCCTTATCCCACGTTCAGTGGGGCCGGCACATGAATGTTATAAACGATGTCACATGATTTGGCTGCATTTTTACGACCGGCCGCCTGCCTGACGTCAACTTACCTTAGTCGTATTTAACGACACCATGATAAGAAAGAGGGTGGTCTATTCTAGTTAACCGGATATTACACGGTGAGACAACTTACTTAAGTTGACGTCAGGCAGGCGGCGCCGGTCGTAAAATACGTAGCCAAATCATTTGACAACATGTTTATAACACGTTGTGCCGACTCCACTTAGAGTGGCACAAGGGCAGGAAGATGCTTATTAGCTACAACAAACAAAACACTTATTGTATAGAACCGGCTTTACTCACGTGTTATTCTATCGGGTTAGCCCGACTAGTTTCGAACCCATCGGGGGCACTTATTGAAGAGCTCTTTACACGACGTTATCGCGGCGGGAACTGATTCCCGAATACTGATTCATGAATAAGTGCCCCGGATGGGTTCGAAACTAGTCGGGCTAACCCGATAGAATAACACGTGAGTATAGCCGGTTCTATACAATAACTATGAATACTACTATGATAGTTTAAATTAATTTCATACAAAACGGTCAACTACTAGTACATGGTCAATTACAAGTGCACTTACCTTATTTATTTTTAATGTTTAGTTTCGTGAACGCGTCTGTTTCAGATTGCCTGTTCAAGATATGCCCTATGAATCGTTACTCCGCCCAGAAGCAGTTCTGGAACACCGCCAAACAGTCAGCAAACGCCAGCGCAGACACGGACACCGGCTTGCTCAAGAGGTTGCACGTGAGTATAATGACCACATACATTTTAAATAAATAAATAAATATATGGACGCCGTGTGGTATCCGATGAATAGAATAGTACCACCCTCTTTCTTACCGAGGAGTCGTAAAATACGACTAAGGTAAGGTGACGTCAGGCAGCCGGCCGGTCGTAAAATACGTAGCCAAATCATACGACAACATGCTTGTAACGTGTTGTGCCCACCCCACTCAGAGTGGGATAAGGGCAGGAGGATGTAATTAAATAAATATATGGGACACTTACACACACGGTCGTCCGTCCCCAAAGTAAGTAACTTAATACTTGTGTTATGGACAGACAACTGGTGAATATATACTTATAGCAGGGTTACTACCAACTGCGCCAACGGGCCAGTCAAAATCATCATCCTGCTGTCCTTATCCCACTCTTAAGTGGGGTCGGCACATGTTATAAATATGCTGTCACATGATTTCGCTGCGTTCGTACAACGGGCGTCAACTTAATTTAGTCGTATTTTAAGACACCTGGGTAAGAAAGAGGGTGGTCTATTCTACTAAACCGAATACCACGCGGCGGGTCGACTTACCTTAGTCGCCTTTTACGACACCTCGGTAAGAAATGAGGGTGGTACTATTCTATTCAGCCGAATACCACACGGCGTTTTTAAATAGATATCATTGTCCTCCAAAATCCCCTACATGCTGAATTTCATGAAAATCGTTGGAGCCGTTTTCGAGATTTGAGTTCGAAACCCATGGTTTAAGCGATAACACGAATAGAAACACCCATTAACTGCATACACATAATAATATATCATCAAGATGAACCGATAAATAACCCAAATAGAGGCGACTCGCACCTACATATTTTGTGTCTTTCATCGAATATTGCGCACGGTGACCTGTTTCATTAAATGAACATCTCGTATCGTATGCCGTTTTAAATTGACAATTTTCTTGGCATCAGCTTCCCAATCCATACTAATAATATAAATGCGAATGTCTGTCTGTTTACGCTTCAACGGTTAATACTCGATTTAAGAATATCTCCTTGCCCTTATCCTTAATGGGGTCGGAACAACCTGTTTTAACTATTTTGTGATTTGATTTGGCTATTTTACGACCGGCCGCCTACCTGACGCCAAATTACATTAGCCTTTTACGACACATTATTAGGACACATGATTACATAGCCTTTTACGACACCTTGGTAAGAAATGAGGGTGGTCTATTCTACTTATCCGGATACTACACGGCAATTACATTAGTCGCCTTTTACGACACCATGGTAAGAAATGACGGTAGTCTATTCTACTTAGCCGGATACCACACGGCGGTTCAACTTACCTTAGTCACTTTTTACGACACCTCGGTAAGAAAGAGGGTAGTCTATTTTATTGAGCCGGATACCACACGGCGGGTCAACTTATCTTAGTCGTCTTTTACGACACCTCCGTAAGAAATGAGAGTGGTCTATTCTTCTCAGCCGGATACCACACGGCATATTAAATTTACTAGCCAATCCCCAGCGGCTCCGCCCACGTGGAAAGACTAAAACCGTAATATAGTTTTTTGATAACCATAAAAATGGTTAAAGGGGGGTAACCTTTAAAGCCAGACACATGCTATCGCGGACTTTTATTTAGAACTTTTAGAGGGGAACAATTTTGTAAAAAATGATTGTTTAATAACTTTTACCGTTTACTTAGCGCACAGGAGAGCTTTAAATTTTGCCGTTATCGTAATATTTTTGTTATATAGCCTATAGCCTTGCTCGATACATCCAGCCTGGTCCATCTTACACTGAAAGAATTTTTGAAATCGGTCCAGTAGTTCCTGAGGTTAGCGCGTTCAAACAAACAAACAAAGTCTTCAGCTTTATATATTAGTATAGATAAAGAAAGTCATTAATTGGGTCAAGTCTCGCATAAATAAATCAAACCGTTAATATGACTATAAATTAAAGTTTCCTGTTATATTTTTAAGATTATCGCTTTGATATCCCTTTATTGCGCAGTTAGTTCGACTGATGAGAGTATTATACGGGATATTGCTACAGTTAATCTTTTAAGTCGGTCGTTTCAGTCCCTGAATACATAATAAACCAGACACCACGAGTTTTTCTAACGTTAACGCAATTAAGATTGTTTTCTATATCGTTTCTGTAAAAAATAGTAAAGTAGCGGCCTGTTACTATCTGGGAAAAGGCCTCCTCTTTCCGTTTTTGGAGAGAAGTATCGGAGCTAAGACCTTACATCTCCAAAATTCTCTAGAGATATGCAGGTTTCCTCACAATGTTTTCCTTCACCGAAAAGCGGAACCAACCGGAATTTTACGGAACATATGTGCCGGATATGCACAAACCTCCATCACCGCCAACACAATACACAAGCACTACATACGTTCACTATCACAAACTCAATAATCGTTTCGCCCCAGCATCATGCATGATGCTTTAGTTGCGGGTGCTTCGGTTTGTGCATGTGTTTCTATGAATCCTGCATGTATCAGGTATGAAAACGGATTCTCAACTTATTATGTATATTTTCTATTTACTTCACCGCGGATAATTGTAAAATAATTTTTTTTCTTATTTTTGTATTATGGATCTCCGCAAAGTAACGTCTACTTTTATAAATTATTTAAATATATATATATATATATATATATATATATATATATATATCTAATGTTTTACCAGCACGCGGCAGAGATAGAGAAGAAGCAGAATGAAATGGAGAACAAGAAGCTGCTGGGAACCGTGGTCCAGTACGGGAGCGTGATGCAACTGTTGCACGTCAAATCAAACAAGTACTTAACTGTGAGTATGTAATTACTAGTTATATTTTAACTAAATTAATTAATAGATTAAATAGGTCAATTTGTATAATCTATTTCTTTTTCTCTACATGACCTGTACTCTCTTTCTTCTGCAATTCTTGTCCATTTCCTTCTATTACTCAAAGGTTGACTGGAAGAGATCCCTTTTAGGGATAAGTCCGCCTTTATACATGTGCTTTTTTATTTTTTCTAAATATATGTATAATAATAAATAAATAAATACTAGTTATCACGCGAACGCGAAAACTTTTGATTTAAAAAATTCAACTCAAAAAAGCTTTTAACATATTTCGTGTCCTACTGTTAACCGTTGAGGAGTTCCGTCAATTTTTCTGGATTTCTGGAGCCGATCCTGGAAATATCAAGTCATGCCTATCATAAACATGCATTGTCATCGGGACTGGACTAGTATGTAAAATTTCAGCTCAATCGTTCACCGGGAAGCGGGTCAAATTTAACCTGCAAGATTCCGCCTTCACATACATATTACATACACAGCAAGTTACACGTTAATAATAAAGTTAATCAATAACCTCAACAGTTCGAACGGAAAACGAGAATTTTCAATCCTTCATGTTAGTCCGGTTGTCACGTCAAATGTGATATTATTTGGAAAGCTTGTTTCTTTGTAATATCTACATTATATGTTAGTTATATTTAAAATAACACAAAACGATAAAAAAACATTAGTCCGGTTGTCACGTCAAATGTGATATTATTTGGAAAGCTTGTTTCTTTGTAATATCTACATTATATGCTAGTTATATTTAAAATAACACAAAACGATAAAAAAACATTAGTCCGGTTGTCACGTCAAATGTGATATTATTTGGAAAGCTTGTTTCTTTGTAATATCTACATTATATGTTAGTTATATTTAAAATAACACAAAACGATAAAAAAACATTAGTCCGGTTGTCACGTCAAATGTGATATTATTTGGAAAGCTTGTTTCTTTGTAATATCTACATTATATGTTAGTTATATTTAAAATAACACAAAACGATAAAAAAACATTAGTCCGGTTGTCACGTCAAATGTGATATTATTTGGAAAGCTTGTTTCTTTGTAATATCTACATTATATGTTAGTTATATTTAAAATAACACAAAACGATAAAAAAACATTAGTCCGGTTGTCACGTCAAATGTGATATTATTTGGAAAGCTTGTTTCTTTGTAATATCTACATTATATGTTAGTTATATTTAAAATAACACAAAACGATAAAAAAACATTAGTCCGGTTGTCACGTCAAATGTGATATTATTTGGAAAGCTTGTTTCTTTGTAATATCTACATTATATGTTAGTTATATTTAAAATAACACAAAACGATAAAAAAACATTAGTCCGGTTGTCACGTCAAATGTGATATTATTTGGAAAGCTTGTTTCTTTGTAATATCTACATTATATGTTAGTTATATTTAAAATAATAAAAAACGATAAAAAAACAGCATAACAAGTTAACAGAGGAAGAGTATCTGGAATCGGATACTCTTCGAACCATCCATTGTTACATTAATTAAGCAATAACCCTTATTTCATTTAATATCGGGGGACAGTGGTTAAAAAGAAAACCGATATTTCGTTTTCTTAGCCCTTCTTAAATTCTAGTGATATTGAAAGGCAATTGGAATAAGACAAATTCTGACAGAATTTGTGCGTTATATTTTTCAAAAAATAAAGCATTCATGGTCATGTCTAGCTTAGCTAATCTTTTACGAACGCCAATGATTACCGGACCCCTGTAACTGATATATAGCTGTATAAAATAAAAATTACAAGAATATAAAGCAGAATTTCTTTGTTTTCAGGTAAACAAAAGACTTCCCGCCCTGCTGGAAAAGAACGCAATGCGTGTGCACCTGGACGCAAACGGAAACGAGGGCTCGTGGTTCTATGTGATACCGTTTTATAAACTACGATCGACTGGTTAGTGTGCATATTTAACTAGTGGTAACCGCAAATATTTATTTCAAAATACCTCAGTGTCTGAAGACCAAGTTGTTCGAACAATGCGTGTTGCCAGTGATGACATACGGATCTTAAACATGGTCCTTGAATATGGACCACATACGGCTCAAAAGTCACTCAGCGGGCGATGGAGCTACTAGCTATGCTTGGATTACGTAATCAAATCAAATCAAAAATGAGAAGATCCGTAGAAGAAAGAAGTCACTGATAGTCGTGTCGCGAAGCTGATGTGGCGATGGGCGGGGCCCATAGTGCGGTTAATCGATAGGCGTTTGGGTCTTAAAGAAAGCACAGCATCAGTAGATCCTTTACGAGGTGGACTGATGACCGCAATAAGGAGGCGGAGAGACACTATATCCAAGCAGCACAGAATCGTGTGTTGTACAGATCCCGTAAAGATACCAATGTCCAGCAGTGGACGTCCACTGGTTGAAGGAGAGAGAGATAGAGAGAGGTAACCGTGATTTCGTACGCGACAAAAAATCAGTTGGCCCTCAATAAATCAATATTTTTTTCTTGGTTCCGGAAGAAAAATGGTTTTATCCTATGGTGCCCCGGTGTAAGCTTTCATTATGAAGACAAATAAACTGGTTTTCACACTTATAATATTAGTATGCATGTTAAAAAAAGGTTTTCTGTACGCTCAATTTTCTATGTATGTGCAAGTATCACCATCATCATCATCACTACATATAAAACAAAGTCGCAATATCCCTATGTACGCATAAAACTTTAAAACTACGCAACAGATTTTGATGCGGTTTTTTTTAATAGATAGAGTGATTCCAGAGGAAGGTTTGTACGTATAATAACATTCAATACGGAGTAGAGAAATACTGTAATTTTTGAGATTTCTGTAAATAATTACATTTTTTCCGCTTACATTGCAAACGCAGGCTAAACCCTACGAGATTTATCAAAATGATGTACTAAGTATTTGTAGACCTTGAAAAGGTCTACAGAAAAGTCCGCGATGGTATATGTCTATCTCTTATGGATAAACCACTATAGCATTTATTGTCATTTACTTTTTACTAAAAATAATGACTTATTTTTGAAGCAGTTTTATACAATACAGCATTAATCCTTATCCAATTAAGTACCTTAAATAAATTGTGATTTAATATAGATCAATATGGCCGTTTACAGCATGTAATTTAAGTGAACATTTTCGGAGATATTACAGATTTAAAATGCCGTGGGGACGCCGCCCTTCACCCTATAGCACTTCGAATCTTTTAAGAGCTTGTTTAAAGACATTCTGTAATTAATTGTAAAAATAAAAAAAATAGGTAAAATGTAAATGTAAATAAGTAAAAATGTACTATATGAGTTTAGATATTCCAAAGATAGGAGGAAATCGTCTTGGTATAGGGAGAGGAAATTGTTTTTCTCCAAATTTAACGCGTGCGGGCCACGGGCAGTAATGTATAAATCGAAACTACTGGATCGATTTTAATCATTTTTTTTTTACACTGACTGACATGGGATATATATTTTATACCCGTGCGAAGCAGGGGCAGGCCACTAGTTAATATATATAATTTATCTTTACAGGAGACAACGTGGTGGTTGGTGACAAGGTGATACTGAATCCAGTGAACGCAGGCCAGCAAGTACTGCACGTGTCTTCCAACCACGAGCTCCCTGACAACGCTGGCTGTATGGAGGTGGGCTATATCTATACATATTATACAACAAAGTACCCGAAAGGTGTCTGCCTGTTTGTGATTGGTTTTCTCAAAATATACTAAACGGATAGGTAGAATTTTTACTGAAAGATATGCTATTATAAAGACATGAAAGATGCAACAACGGAGGAAGGTTAGGTCAGTGGTCGGCAAAATTATTAGCCAAAGAGCCAAATATGAACATAGCAACAATTTAAAAAAAAAATGGGAGCCAAATCTGCTTGTTAATCATCATCTTCCTGCCCTTATCCCACTCTAAGTGGGGTCGGCACAACATGTTATAAACATGCTGTAACATGATTTGGCTGCGTTTTTTACGACTGGCCGCCTGCCTGACGTCAACTTACCTCTGTCGTATTTCACGACACCTCGGTAAGAAAGAGGGTGGTCTATTTTACTAAACCGGATACCACACGGTGGGTCAACTTACCTTAGTCGCCTTTTACGACACCTCGGTAATATATGAGGGTGGTCTATTCTACTCAGCCGGATAACACACGGCGGGTCGACTTACCTTAGTCGCCTTTTACGACACCTCAGTAAGAAATGAGGGTGGTACTATTCTACTTAGCCGGATACCACACGGCTATCTGCTTGTTTAGTAAACGTTTATTACACTTAATAAGTAATACACTAAATAAAACTAAATTTCATACTTAATAATTATTTATTAATGCGAACAATGGCCTTGTATCTCTTTGGAAACGTTTGAGTACGTTTTTGTTTTCATTGAAAATATTGCGCTTTCCGTAGATATTTTTGTGCCAGAGCCGCACTTAAAGAGCCAAAGAGCTACATGCGGCTTTGCAGCTGCACTTTGCCGACCGCTGGTTTAGCTTAATATTACATTACTCGTAGATAACTGAATTCAAACTAAAGTACTTTTAACCCAATACTATGGTAGTGTCTCCCAGTACTATCGCTATTACACCTACAGAGAAGAAGAAAGTAACATAAAGTAAGGTATTAAAAGCCTGTTAATGTCAGTCCTAGATTTGTTTTTAAATATCTAAATACTGAGGGCAGGTCTATCAATGCTGCATTTATAACTGCGGGTTCCCTATTCTGATACTCTAGGAGCAGTCAATCGGTTGCTCCAAGAGCTAATATATGCCTTATCCATTGAAGTAATGAATTGTTTGGGTCATTTAGTTATTTTTATGAAATATTGCCAGTTAAAAACCTTACATTTGTATTGTTAGCGCGATAACACGATATAATAGAATACCACAAGTCCCGGTGCGAGATACAATTCTCTTGAATAACGAACAAGGAATAAATGTCTCTGAAACGTTTTATCAATAGGAAGACTTCACCGGAAACAACAACGGCACAGTGGTGCCACCATTTTAATCAAAAAGGGCGCAATACTCTTGTTTCATGACTGTGTTGCTATAAAATACAGAAATGGAAGTAATTGGCGACAACAGTATTAATTTTTCATTCGATTGCAGGTTAACGTGGTTAACTCATCCACGTCATGGAAGGTGACACTCTTTCTTGAGCACAAAGAGAACCAAGAGGAGATGCTGAAGGGTGGTGACGTGGTGCGGTTGTTCCACGCCGAGCAGGAGAAGTTCCTAACAATGGACGAGTATCGGCGTCGGCACCACGTGTTCCTGCGCACCACGGGCCGCTCGAGCGCCACTGCCGCCACCAGCAGCAAGGCTTTGTGGGAAATTGAGGTATCTATTTCAAAAACAGAAACAAATCTGCAAATTTGTACATTACTCTTCTCCTTCAATCAATTGACGTCTATTTCTGGACATAAGTATCTTCAAAGGATTTCTTCTCCACACGATTTTGTGGCCTTTGAAAACAATTGCTACCTGCAGCCTTATCGAGGACTTCCATCCAATTTTTTGGGCCTACCAATGCTAAGTTTTTAAATACTATATAGTTTATCAATAATTTTGGACTCCAAAAAGCATAAGTTTTTTACTATATTATGGTCAGTTGGCAATTTAGGTTCATTTCATAATGCGAATAAGTATGTTAATCAGTAGTTAATCGAATCTTTTATGTAGAGATACTGTTGAATAGAGACTTCGTTTAATAAAGACTTCGTTTAATAAAGACACTTGAGTTATAAATAAATTCTTTATTGTATAACCATGTAAATGATATACTTCAATGTAGCCCTTGCTTCTGAACAAGCGCTTGCCGTGAGTCAGTTCTTTCCCCTGATTATATATACTAAAAGAATTTGCAATAAGAAAATTTTTAGTCATCATCCAAAACCAAAGAATATATGTGTTGTGTGTGAAGTTAGTATATATCTGAAAAAACATGTGTGTGTGTGCTTGTGAGTGTATAAAAATCATGTCACTCGTCTCCGATATAGTTTGAGAATGTATATGTGTTGATATACCGCACATCACGTTTCCCGCAGGTGGTCCAGCACGACCCGTGCCGCGGCGGTGCGGGCCACTGGAACTCTATATTCCGGTTCAAACACCTCGCCACTGGACACTATTTAGCCGCCGAAGCTTGCATTAAGCAGTACGTACTGTTGAATATCAGTTATCCCACTTATGAATTGCTACCAATTAATGCTTAAGTTATTTTAGTTAATTTATTTTTTAATTTAATTTAAATGTTTGCAAAATTTTAATGGTGTATATTAATAACATTTAATCAGAATTTTATAAACTAATAAGGAAGAAATTTATTTTGTATTATTAGGAAGGCAAAGAAAACAGGTTGTGTATTTTGTCATAATATTTTGAGAATTAATTTGAATTTATCGCCTTACTAACTTATTTTAGTCTTCTGTTTTCATTTTTAATTATGTATTTTTGGGTTACGGAGGTCAAAGACAGACAGACAGATCGGACAATCTGTCAATTATGGGTTGTAATGATGACCAAAATACAATTCAATACCGAAAATACGGTAATAAAAAAGGCTTTAAATAATTTATAGAATTAGGCGTTACTTTGCGGAGGTCCATAATACAAAAGTAAAGATAAAAGAAATAATATGTAATGCTAAATGTAGAGTGTACTATTCGATCTCATACCTAATACATGCAGAATTTATAAGAACTCATGCAGTACCTGAGACCGATGACACAACCATACACAAGCACAATCTCAACAATATTTTCGCCCCGTAACCGAAGCATCGTCAGGAGATAGACTCCACGACAAAATCTTTGCGATTTTATATGAATCAGGTATAAAAACGAATAGTACACTCTACATTTAGCATTACATAAATTTTCTTTTTTCGCGGATTATAGCAAAATAATATTCTCATTACTTTTTTTTTTTTTTTTACGCCGTGTGGTATCCGGCTGAATAGAATAGTACCACCCTCTTTTCTTACCGAGGTGTCGTAAAAGGCGACTACGGTAAGTCGACCCGCCGTGTGGTATCCGGTTTAGTAAAATAGACCATCCTCGTTCTTACCGAGGTGTCGTAAAACACGACAGAGGTAAGTTGATGTCAGGCAGGCGGCCGGTCGTGAAAACGCAGCCAAATCATGTGACAGCATGTTTATAACATGTTGTGCCGACCCCACTTAGAGTGGGATAAGGGCAGGAAGATGATGATGATTACTTTTTTTTTTGAAAAGGCTTTTATAATTTTATTATTTCATCGCTAGGGAAGGTGCAGTTGACGACGTAGAGGGCGAGGAGCCTGCGTACCAGCTTATATCGGTCCCTCATTCGTCAGAAATAGCGACGCTGTTTGAGCTGGACCCGACCACTATGACCCATTCGGATGCGCCCGTACCGCAAAGCAGTTATGTTAGGTATGTTTAACACATCATTGACGATCCTTGACGATTCAAAAGTGATTTATAGAATTAGGCGTTACTTTGCGGAGATCCATAATACAAAAGTAATAATAAAATTATTATTATTACTTTTGTATTTTGGATTCAAAAGTGCTTGAAAGAGCTTATTAGAATAAAGATTATTTTGATTTGATTTGATAGAGAGGTGATATATGACTTCTTCCTTTCTCGGCAACAATAATAATACATTACCAATCTAGCTCATGAGATTACCGCCATGTGGAATATTGACTCAACAATAATTGTTCCAATTGTATCGGTAAACGGTCTACTAGCGAAGAGCCTCGACCAACATCTCAAGAGGCTCTCGCTTAGTTGTTGGATCAAGGGCAGGATACAGAAGGCGGTGTTGCTTGAGACGGCACGCATTGTGAGGAGGTCCCTCACTCTGTATTCCTAACCGCCGGGAGCTTGGGTCCTTTCTCCGCTCTCCGTGGATATAAATTTTTTTTTATATTTTTAAATGTTTTTTTTCCTGTATGTTTTAGAAAATATTTAAAAATGTAAATTGATTTGTAAATAAATAATAATAATAATACATTACCAATAATATCTTACATTATTGATATTTAATATTATTAATTTCACTGTCTGTCTTAGGTTACAACATTTGTGCACGCACACTTGGGTGCACTCCACGTCGATACCCATAGACAAGGAAGAAGAAAAACCTGTTATGTCTAAGGTATTGCCATTTTTGGATGCCACTAGTTTCACCTGTTCAGCAATGTTGCTCCAACGGATTAGCAGTAAAAGCGTAACAGACAGAAAGAGTGACTTTCGATTTTATAATAATAGTATTTCTTTTAGAAGCATTTATTTCATTTGCCCCGTATGTATTTGAAGGTAGAAAGAATCTTGCAACTTAAATTTAACTCACTTCCTGATTGGGATGAAATTTTAAATGCTGGTCCAGTTCTGATGACAATGCATGTTTATAATAAAATTAGTAACCTCGTAGGAACGAGGATTGGCTCCAGACGAGGGAATTCCTCAACGGTTAATAAGTTTTATAGAAAGCTTTTATTTATTTAAATCTTTAAATATGTTTAACTTATTAAGTTACTGATTAAAGTATACAATATTTTCAAAACGGAAAAGTTGTTTGTTGCAGTTCCCAAAGTATCGATTTCATTTTCAGTCATTTTTAATGATAAAATGTATGATCACCTCTACTTACAGGTGGGTTGTTCAGTAATTAAAGAGGACAAAGAGGCCTTTGCTCTGATATCGGTGTCGCCCAGCGAGGTACGCGATCTGGACTTTGCAAACGACGCTTGCAAAGTGCTCTCTGCGCTATCGACCAAACTGCAGACCGGGAATATTGAGCACAACGAGATGAAGTAAGTTGTTACAGTACACAATTAGTTTACAGCTACGGTTACTTTCATTATAAATAAATAAATATATGGGACACTTACACACACGGTTGTCCGTCCCCAAAGTAAGTAACTTAATACTTGTGTTATGGTAGACAGACAACTGGTGAGTATATACTAGTATAATTTTAAATTCATACTTAAATACATATATACATCCAGGCTCGAAGAACCAACAATTTTTTTTAGCAAATATTAGCCCTCGGTGGGAATCGAACCCACAACCCGCGGAGCTGAAGGCAGGATTACTGCCAACTGCGCCAACGGACCAGTCGATACTCATTATCTCAATATTTTAGACTTTTCCTATCTAACAAATTCTAACAATACTTTACGTACCTTCGATAGCTGTTGAGCGTAACCAATACTTACAGATAATAGACAATAACTCCACCACGAATAATCAAGGAACACTGAAGTTTGACTCAGTGGTGAGAGCTATTTGTGCGTTGTAATGGCTTAATTTATAGAATTAGGCGTTACTTTGCGGAGATCCATAATACAAAAGTAATAATAAAATTATTTTGTTATAGTCCGCGAAGAATAGCAAAATTCTTCGCGGATTATCGCTAAAATAATTTTATTATTACTTTCGTTGTAATGGCGTCAACTCTGGCTAGATGTAGCTAGATGTATTCGTGGAATTACTTTCTATACTGTTTTCTTGTATTGTGTATGTATTAAAGTAAGTTGTGTAGATAATTTATAGAATTAGGCGTTACTTTGCGGAGATCCACAATACAATCCGCAACCGAAGCATTATCAGGAAATAGACTCCACGACTTGCGCTTGACGCCTTGCGATTTTGTCGTGGAGTCTATCTCCTGATGATGCTCCGGTCGCGGGGCGAAACGATTGTTGAGTTTGTGATAGTGTGCACGAACGTGTGCAGTGCTTGTGTATTGTGGTGGGGGTGGTGGAGGTTTTTGCATGTGTTTCTACGAATCCTGCATGTATCAGGTATTAAAACCGATTGTCCACTCTACATTTAGCATTATATATATTTTCTATTTTACTTCATCGGGGATTATAACAAAATAATTCTATTATTACTATTGAAAGTTGTGTATCGTGTTGTGCAACCGACCAAAATATTTATTTTCGCAGGGCCTTGACCTGCCTTCTCCAGGACATAGTGTACTTCATTGCTGGCTTTGAAAACGAGCCCAACAAGTCGAAAGCCCTGGATCTAGTTGTTGAAAACCCAAATCGAGACAGACAGAAACTATTGAGAGAACAGTATATACTTCGTCAGCTATTCAAAATACTTCAGGTAACCGTTATGTCCATATTCTTAAATTAGTACTACCATTGTAATTGGTAGTAATTCATAAACTTTATGACTTACTTCTTATTCAACCAATAGACGTTTTCTACTGGACATAAATCTCTTTAAGGGATCCCCACACCACAGAATCTTGTGCCGCTTGGATTCAGCATCCGCCCGGGATCTTTTAAGGTATTTAGTTTAAATTGAAGGGTAACTGCCGATGCTGCGTTTTGCGGTGTAGTATCGCTATTCCGACTTGTTAAGACCCCAACGCCCATCAATTGAAAAGAGAATTTGAACGTCTGTTTTAATGAAACATATTCAATAATATGTTAAATCAGCGCGAAAACGTTGCCAGCATTATCCTAGCGTGTAGGTAATTTAAGATAGGTATTATTTGTACATTTTTGTTGTAAATAAAAAAAAATGTTATAGTTCAAAACTACCCAATTTAATAATATATTACAATTTACGAATTAACAAATAGAAAATTAGAATTAATAATTATAGAATAGAATAGAACATTCTTTATTGCACCACATAAAAATGATAATATACATTGTTAAGAAAACGACATAATCTAATGCAGTAACAATAAGGCATAATAATTATAGGGTCCATTCCAAGAGTCTCCAGAAGGCGAGGCGTTTCTGAAAATCGAAGAGCTGTACGATCCACGCTACGCTCCTTATAAGTTCATCTTTCGTTTGTGCTACCGCATACTGCGTCTGAGCCAACAGGACTACAGAAAGAATCAGGTATTTGTTACGCTGGGGCTACATGTGCCCTGGTACATTGTCGCAACGCGATGTATTCGGGCGCAGAAGAAGTAGCATCGGTCCACTGTCGGTAAACTGGCGCGCATCAAAGGATTTGTCAATTTCAATTTGTCAAGGCTTTCTGTATCAGCCTCTTCTGTCAAAAAGAGGCTGATACAGAAAGCCTACTATACTCTTGAAGATTATTTGGAAGATAAGAATGTGTGGATATAGCTCTCTTTGAACCTGTACAAGACAGTAACGACTTAATGTAAATAGTATTAAGAATTATATTTTTAAAAGAGCAACCGCCGAGTTTTTTTCTGGCTCTTCTCGGTAGGAACAGCTTTCCGAACCAGCAGTAGAGTTGACGATTCAAAAGCACTTGTTTACAAGTTCATTTGAATAAAGAATATTTTGAATTTGAATTTGTCGCGACAATATTCGCTTGAGTGGCTCTTTCATATTATGTTATTATTAAATTATTAAATAAAAAGTAAATAAATATATAAAAATTGTTATATTAATATTATTTAGTACCTGATAGTCGTACAAGTATAATTAAAATAATTAACTAACATATAATGCTAAGATACTGATCGTTTCGGATGCACAAAACTCAAAAACTTTCTAAATCCTCGCCCGCTAATGTAGCCCCAACGTTAGAATCTTAAGGGTATATCGAGATATTCTCAATTTATGATTATGAATATTATGACAAATTATATAATTAGTCGTTCCAGTAAAATTTCTAACTAGAACTCTTCAAGTGTTTTATAAAAATGTCTCCTGTATTCTACTTATCAAAATAAAACTCTTGGCAACATATTTCAGAACATAATGTGTTCAGTTGAGACTGAAAGAGAAAATTTTATTATATAGAAATATAGCATCGAAAAAATAAAGCCATTTATAGTAAGTCATTTTTAAGCAGCGCAGGAGTTTAAGTACGATCGAGAAAACTGTGGATAATTAACTTAAACTTTAAAACTGTTGAACTTAACTGTAGCTAATTAAATTACTTTACGAGTCCTCAAAAGTAGTTAATTTGTTGGAATTGTCAAACCGGTCTCGTTTAGACACGTGTTATATCTAGGTTTTTGTGTCTGACTGTAAAAGTTAATAATTTCGCACATATTTTGTCTAATACAACATAATATCTGTCGTACCAATTTCTCTTTTACATAGATGGCAGCACTCGTATTTTAGAACTGTATTGCAATGTTCTTGTAATGTTTTAATTGATATTCGACAATACCATACTACATACCATACAGCGTGTGATAAATTGCAATTGATAATTGCAATTTATCACACGCTTTTCGGTGAAGGAAAACATCGTGAGGAAACCTGCACATCTCTAGAGAATTCTGAAGATATGTGTAACCTACCAATCCGCAGTGGAGCAGCGTGGTAGCTCCAATCCTTCTCTCTTATAAAGGAGAGAAGAGGCCTATTCCCAGCAGTGGGATAATAACAGGCCGCTACTTTAATACCATACTACAATACAATACAATACTACAATACAATACTACAATACAATACTACAATACAATACTACAATACAATACTACAATACAATACAATACTACGCAATACACAATTTTACTAAAGTTAATGTTTTATTCTTTAGGAATATATAGCAAAACACTTCGGATTCATGCAGAAGCAAATAGGATATGACATATTGGCCGAAGATACCATCACGGCGTTGTTGCACAACAATAGGAAATTACTCGAGAAACATATAACAGCATCCGAGATTGAGACATTTGTAGGTGAGGATGGATATTAATCTTTAAATATACTATTATACGTAACGTAGCGGCCTATTACTCTCCCACTACTGGGAAAAGGCCTCTTCTCTCCGTTTTTGTAAAAAAGAATTGGAGCTAAGACCTACCACGCTGCTCCAACGCGGATTGGTAGGTTACACATATCTCAAGTGATATGCAGGTTTCATCACGATGTGATGGTGGCGGTGGTGGAGGTTTGTGCATCTGTTTTACGAATCCTGCATGTATCAGGTATGAAAACGGATTGTCCACTACATCATCATTCTCCTACCCTTATCCCACTCTAAATGGGGTCGGCACAATATGTCTTCTTCTTCCATTCTCCCCTATCATTCGTCAAATCTGGTGCCACTCCTCTAACATGCATATCATTTTTCACACAATCCATCCATCTTTTTTTCGGCCTTCCCCTAGCCATACATCCATCCACATTCATATTTAATACTCTTTTGGCCACATGATTTTCATCCCTCCTCATTACATGTCCACTACATTTAGCATTAAATATATTTTCTATTTTAATTCATCGCGGATTATAGCAATATAATTTTATTATTACTTTTGTGACCTTGAATTTAATTTGGATAGAGAATGTTTTGACTTGGTTTGAGACGATTGTGTATATACATCCATCACAGCAATCACCTTTTTACCACTTTTATTTTATATTAACTTATTTTCTATGGTTAATTTCTACGAATTTAAGATATTATAGAAACGAAATTATGTCGTCTCGTTAATAGGTCTGGTCCGCAAGAACATGAAGACTTGGCAGTCCAGATTCCTGGATTACCTGAGAGATTTGTGCATCTCTAACAAGAAGGCTATAGCAGTGACACAGGAGCTTATCTGCAAGAGCGTTCTTTGCGCCAACAATGCCGACATCCTTATCGAAACTAGGTATAGGTAATATACTAACGATCCCGGTTTTGTCAATAATTTCCTACTCTCACAATCTCTGCTTTCTTCTCTCATAATGAATCAAAAACAGTTCAAATTTGTTATGTTTTTTAATATTGGAACTAGGGATTACGAAAATCTGTTAAATAGGTTACCGAATTGAAGTAAGTATGGTTCAGTACGTTGAATCCATACGCCCGTTAATAAACTTCGTTAACGCTATTATTCTTTCTTGCTCCCGCTTATTTAGCTCTTATTCCACTTATAGTTTTATAAGACCTTTATCTTTAAATAATTTATAGAATTAGGCGTTACTTTGCGGAGATCCATAATACAAAAGTAATAATAAAATTATTTTGCTATAATCCGCGAAGAAGTAAAATAGAAAATATATATAATGCTAAATGTAAGTGGGCAATCGGTTATCATACCTGATACATGCAGGATTCGTAAAAACACATGCACAAACCTCCACCACCGCCACCACAATACACAAGCACTATATACGTTCACTCCACACGACCAAAATATCAAAGCTTTGCGATTTTGGTCGTGGAGTCTATCTCCTGACGATGCTTCGGTTGCGGGGCGAAACGATTGTTGAGTTTGTGATAGTGAACGTATATAGTGCTTGTGCATTGTGGTGGCGGTGGTGGAGGTTTGTGCATGTGTTTTTACGAATCCTGCATGTATCAGGTATGATAACCGATTGCCCACTTACATTTAGCATTATATATATTTTCTATTTTACTTTTTCGCGGATTATAGCAAAATAATTTTATTATTACTTTTGTAGCTTTATCTTTCTTACACAAATAGTTTCAAGAAACTTGAATTTTGAATATAGGTTGTTCCAATACTGGTTGGCTAAGCCCGGGCTTGACCACATTGTGTTGTGCTGTTTACATATATAAAACATTGTCATTACCAGTTTAGTTCCTGATAATACTTCATATTTCATTTTTATTTTTTTTTGCAGGTATAGGCATGGCAAACAAATAAATAAATAAATTATTAACATCCTTACATACACTCAAACTTACTTTAAATTATATTAAATGTCATAAACAATTGTATCAATTTTTTACCCAACTAATCTATTTTAAGTTACTTCTACTAACTGAACTAACACTACCATGTAATAGTCTATAATATTATAATTTTAAGGGAGGGCACTGGCTCCTGAAATACAGTTAAATCTAGTTTGGGGGTCAGGGTTTGTAATTATGTAAACACTTGATAAATAAATAAAGATTATTATTATTATTATTATCATTTTTAACTGTTTCATTATATATGTGCGTATATTTAATTTGAATTCTTAAAACCGCAATTATAAAGGTCAATATCATTTCGTTTATATTATTTCCATCAGATTTGTATCAACCAAATACCAGAACCTGTGTCAATCTGACGCTATGGATAAAGAGTTCACAGTTGAGGATGAAATTTTGCTTTTATGGAACAACAAACAGGTAAGTTATGATTATTATCCTTATCGCTTCAGAATTTTATACTATACTACTAGCCCTCTTCGCCAGACTTGATTTAAAGTTATGAGTAATAAACTATATAAAAACTGTCCTTGACAGTTTAATAAATCCGACCCTTAGCCGCCTTTTATGACACCTCGGTAAGAAATGAGAGTGATCTATATTACTCAGCCAGGTACCACACTTCTAGTGCGTTTACGCTAATCTTCAAAACTTGAATTAATTCCAATAAAGTTTTGTACTTAGTTATATATTTTATCTAGATTAACAATGTTTTTGCGAATAAAAAGTTTATTTCTTCACGGCTCTTATTTACTTCTTTTAGAGGTTCTCATTAGATGTGAGTATCAAGGTTATTTATAAGTAAAGTCAAGTATATAAGATTATGATGTAGCTATATATAGAAGGCTCTTATGAATGTAAAAACATTATATCCATAGGTCCGAATCCGGCTCGAAGGACCAAAATATAAGGAGAAGAAGTGATCTCTACTCCAAATTTATTATAATACTAATGATAAATGATTACTAATTGCTATAAACTAATTACTAAAACTATACTACTAAAACTGTAAATGCCGGGGAACGCGCCTTGCTCGCGGTGCTCGTAGATCGTGCAAACTGAGTGCGGCGGCGGCGTTCGTCCATATATATGTGTAAGGTGCTAATGCACTGTGTAGTAAGTTTAGTAGAAATTTCAGAAAACTCTTCTTCTTCTTTGGGTGCCGCTCCAACTAGTGGAGATTGGCAGTCAGCTCTGCATATGCCTTTCTATTCGTGGTAAGACGGAAGAGTTCGGGAGCGCTCTTTATTCCCGCCCAATACCAGATGTTTCGTAACCAAGATTTCCTTCTACGACCAGGTCTCCTCTTCCCAGCAACTTTTCCCATCATTACCAGTTACAATATGCCAATATTGGCATAGCCTGAGTACAAGCGTGAGTTTGCGTTGTTTAATTATTGGGAAAAGTTTGCGTTTTTGTCCAACTCATCGTAGAACGTCCTCGTTGGTTACATTATGGGTCCACGATATAGACATCAAACGTCTTTATGCCCACATTTCGAATGCTTGTGTATGTTTCCTGACATCTTCTTTTACGGTCCAGGACTCACATCCGTATAGAAGTAGAGGCCAGATGTAACATTGTAGCAGACGTACAGAAAGTGGAATCTTAATATTTCGGTTACTAAGTACTTTTCTCATTTTTGCAAAGGCACTTCGCGCCATTTCGATGCTAGTTCTTATTTCTAAATCACTATCCCAGTTTTGTGTAAGCCAAGTTCCGAGATACTTATATTTATTCATTCACCCGTTCCAGTGTTTGGCCTGATTTGGCCACAAAGCTCCAGTCTTTGGCCTGACACAAATATAAAACTCTTACCTAATTAAATAGTTAAGACAGGACACTGTCTGTTGGGTCAGCTAGTTTTATATATATTTTCCAATGTTAAATACCTTTTGTTTTTTTAGTAATCCAAAGTTTCATTGCGATATCTAGATTTAGCATATATATTATTTCCAGAGCTCTCGCCTGCTGTCCACATTGGCGGCGGAGGCCGCGGCGGACCCCCGCAGTGAGGCCGCCGCCATCCTGGACTACTACTGGCACCAGCTCGACCTATTCTCGAACATGTGTCTGAACAGGCAGTACCTGGCGCTGAACAGCCTCTCGCAGCAGCTTCATATCGATCTCATACTTAAGTGAGTCTTGTTATTTATCTATTTAATCATTAGCACGGCGTTAACCACTTACTGACATCATCATCCTCCTGCCCTTATCCCACTCTAAGTGGGCATGTGTGTGTGTCGGCACAACATGTTATAAACATGCTGTCACATGATTTGGCTATGTGTTTTACGACCGGCCGACCTCCTGACATCAACTTACCTTAGTCTCCTTTTGCGACACTTGTTTAAGAAATGAGGGTGGTCTATCAATGAGGCGAAATCAATGTCCTAACAGTTTACATCTCGTGTACGTCCAGGTGCATCAGCCGTGTGGTATCCGGCTGAATAGAATAGTACCACCCTCATTCCTTACCGAAGTGTCGTAAAAGGCGACTAAGGTAAGTCGACCCGCCGTGTGGTATCCGGCTGAGTAGAATAGACCAACCTCATTTCTTACTAAGGTACGACACCTTGGTGACTAAGGTAAGTTGACCCACCGTGTGGTATGCGGTTTAGTAGAATAGATCACCCTCCTTCTTACCGAGGTGTCGTAAAATACGACTAAGTAAGTTGACGTCAGTCAGGCGGCCGGTCGTAAAAACGCAGCCAAATCAAAGTTTATAACATGTGCCGACCCCACTTAGAGTGGTGTAGGGGCAGAGGGATCATGGCGACTATTTTACTATAAAGGTTTTATATATATGTAGATACAGAAAAGCAGATAATTCTTGGTGTGCCCTATCTGAAACGTAGTAAGAGTTAGTTATTGAAGTCTTGTAGTTTATTTATTTGTTTGCGATAAGATGAAGCATATTATATTTTAATTTTCTTCTTGGTAGCACTCGTAAAGCCCGGTTTCCACCAAAGCAAAGAACAGAGGAGATGCGTTTCGAACACCAATCGGATATCGTCATTTCCACACCTCTTAAGATAGGCATGATGAGTTGATAGGCACAAAGTTGCAGATTCCACTGCAACTTTGTGCCTATTAACAATGCCTTAACAGTTTACATCTGGTGTACGTCCAGGTGCATGGCGGACGCGTCGCTGTCGCACGAGCTGCGCGCGTCGTTCTGCCGGCTCATGCTGCACCTGCACGTGGACCGCGACCCGCAGGAGCCCGTCACGCCCGTCAAGTACGCGCGCCTGTGGGCCGAGGTCGCCGGCACCATACACGTCGACGAGTTAGTAACGATTCACTATATCTAAAGGCCCCAAGTTGATAGTGATGGCATAGTCACGTGATATCTTTTTAACGCCTAGCGTTCCTGCACATGCTGTATAGATCAGTGTTCGTAGTGCGAGTTTTTTCAACCTGTTCCATCGCGTTAGCGTAACGCAATTTGTATGGCGCAATTTGTAATATGTATAGCAATCACTAGATGTCGCTATTGCAGCGTCATACAAATTGGCGTTACTTGGCGTTACGCTAACGCGATGGAATAGGTTAAAAAAACTCGCAGTACGCACACTGATGGAATAGTGAGAGGAGTTAACAGTAAATATAATAATAATATAATAATCATCATCTTCGTGCCCTTATTCCACTTCTAAGTGTGGTCGGCACCACATGTTATAAACATGTTGTCACATGATTCGGCTACGTATTTTACGACCGGACGCCTGCCTGATATCAACCTACCTTAGTCGTATTTTACGACACCTCGATAAGAAAGATAGTGGTCTTTTCTACTTAACCGGATACCACACGGCGGGTCGACTTACCTTAGTCGCCTTTTACGACTTATTATAACCTACTGGAAATGAACACAACATGCAAGTATTAGTAATTTACAAGTGTAATATATTTAACGTATACATAGTTCACTTTAGTAAATTACTGTTTTAAAATACTTAGAGTTACGCAAGCATTTAATAATAATTTACAATATCCCATAAATAACGTCTCAAGTTAGAAAACGGTTTAGAACGGACAACAATGTCATTTACAATTGTCAACGAATAATATTACAATTGTATTACGAAAGACAGATTCTAAGCCATTCAAAATGGCGAATCTGAGAAGTTACTAATGAGTTAACATTTTATAGCTATCAATGCGTAAAGGGAGGCCCTGATGCTACCAGGGAGAAAGTTAAAAAGCAGTTCGCGTCAACCATAGACTTCGTGGAGGACTATCTATGCAAAGTGGCCTCCAAGACGTGGTACTTTAGTGACCAGGATCAAAACAAGCTGACCTTCGAAGTGGTCAAACTGGCCAGGGAGTTGATATACTTTGGCTTTTATAGGTAAATTTTTGGTGATCTTTACTAATTACTCATTTTCCTTTTTAATGATAAAGTTTTCCTGTAAAATTAAGAGGTATAATTAAGTAACTGGGTGACCGAGCCTTGATCGGTTATTTTTAAAATGATGAAAAAAAAAATTGAAAAGAAAAATGAAAAATAATAGGGCAGGTGGGGCTCGATCCTATTTTCATCTCTCTAGACCGCCCGTTTTCCTAATGAACTACCATGACTTTACGTTTGACAGCGTTTGAAAAATTGTGATTGTAATTAACGTAAATTTCAACAAAAATTTAAGAGTCTGGGATAAAAAGACATTTTTGTAAATAAATCTTATCTAGATTGATTTTATCCCCCAAAACACGTGTTGAATTTCAGTAAAATCGTTGGAGCCGTTTCCGAGATTTCTAATATACATACAAGATTAACTCATTTAAATATTAAAGATTCTATACTGTATATACTCTTAAACGTAGAAAAAGTTGTAAGTGAAGTCTTGTCTTGTATTGATTTGTTTGTAGTACCATGAGGTACGTTATGACATTGTTTTGTATAATTTATTAACTACACGTTACTGTGTGGCATTCCATACTACAAAAGTGATGATAGAATTCTTCTTCCTGCCCTTATCCCACTCTAAGTGGGGTCGGCACAACATATTTTAAACATGCTGTCATGATTTAGCTAAGTATTTTACGACTGGCCGCCTGCCTGACGTCAACTTATCTTAGTCGTATTTTACGATACCTCGATAAGAAAGAGGGTGGACTTTCAAGGCATGCCAATTAATTCCTCGAATACATATTAATTGTTTGTTCTACAGCTTCAGCGATCTGCTGCGGTTGACAAAGACTTTACTCAGCATATTGGACTGTGTGACGGCCATCGATTTGCTGACCGAAACCGGCAGTCTCGCTGGAGAAGTTGAGTGTGAGTTTATTTTTAATTTTGACACTTCAGTTCTTCCCCTGCTACCCTGCATTCAATTTCGTCTCTCTTCACTATACGATTAGACATTAATGTTTTATTGGATTGTCTCGCAAACAAAGGTAAAACGATGGACTTGTAACAATCAAGAAAATTAAAAAAAAAAAAATATTTAAAAAGATTATTTTCAAATTCAAATTCAAAATATTCTTTATTCAAATAAACTTGTAAACAAGTGCTTTTGAGTCGTCAACTCTACTGCTGGTTCGGAAAGCTGTTCCTACCGAGAAGAGCCAGCAAGAAACTCGGCGGTTGCTCTTTTAAAAATATAATTCTTAATACTATTTACATTAAGTCGTTACTGTCTTGTACAGGTTCAAAGAGAGCTATATCACACACACACACATTCTTATCTTCCAAATAATCTTCAAGAGTATAGTAGGCTTTCTGTATCAGCCTCTTTTTAACAGTGTTTTCTGATTATTTGTTGTCCAAATCAGTCGTAGCTTCTTTAAAAACAGTTGTCGATTCAAAATAATTAAATGCAATTGTATAACCACCTTGGCTATGTCGATACCTATTGAAGCGGTTTCTGCCTGAGTTTGAATTCATCTCACAAAGTAAGAGAGTCGTTGTTTAGCAATGGAATAGTTACAAACTTTTACCAATACTAAATATTAAAGCCTTTTTAATTGTTTAAATAAATACTTGATTTATATTAACATTTATTGTTCATTTGGTAAATTATAAGCTTATTTAATTTGCATGCAGCACCGGAAGTTGAAATCACAAAACGTAAGTAAAGTAATTAATAGAAAGCTTCAAAAATTTTTAGAACGAGTTTTTAAGCGTTACTATATTTAAGACCGCGTGATTCCCTGCGAGAGAAGTTTAAGGAAACAGGTATTCTTACATTTGCTTCACAGTATATTTTAAGCAATTTAATTTATGTACATAAAAATATAAAGAATTATAAAACGATAGGTTATGTATACAATAGACAAAGCAGGAACCGACATAAGCTTGCGGCTCCTGCTTTGCGCCTTGCAAAAGTACGTAATTCGTTTGTGGGTTTTGGTATAACATTCTATAATAAAATTCAGCAATCAATTTCAGCTTTGCCATTACAGCAGTTTAAAAACACTGTTAAAAAGAGGCTGATACAGAAAGCCTACTATACTCTTGAAGATTATTTAAATGATAAGAATGTGTGGATATAGCTCTCTTTGAACGTGTACAAGACAGTAACGACATAATGTAAATAGTATTAAGAATTATATTTTTAAAAGAGCAACCGCCGAGTTTCTTGCTGGCTCTTCTCGGTAGGAACAGCTTTCCGAACCAGCAGTAGAGTTGACGATTCAAAAGCACTTGTTTACAAGTTTATTTGAATAAAGAATATTTTGAATTTGAATTTATGTATAATTTATGTTGCTAGAACACGTCGATTGGAATTTTAACAATATTACCTAGTTCTCGTCTTTTGCAACCAAAAGTTGCTAAGCTGTTCTGTTCTGTAGTATCCCTCTTTGGTATTGTTGTTAGTAGGATCAAAGGTAAGGCATCCGAGCGATTTGCTTGCAAAAACCAAGAGAAATATCGAGAAAAGGCGAGGTTTTGAACACTTAATGCTTAATGATGAGGATTTCCTTGTTTAAAAACTCGAAATCTATAATTTAATTCAAAATGTATCATTTAAATGTCTGTGTCTCTTATCAGCATTTTCAACATTTTATTGCCCTAAAAGCTTTGATACACGTAAATTCAAAGCTTATAGGGCGCTTTTAGGGGCTTTTAGGGCTTTTAGGGACTTTTAGGCTTTTATATGCGAAATTTTAAACAAAAATCATATAATTTATTTTTTTCTATTATAGCTGAAGGCGGTGTTTTACGCAGCATCGGCGACATGGGAGCAGTGGTGACGTCCATCACCCTTGGCTCTGTGGCACGTAATGTAAGGTTTTTTTTTAATTTGTTAAGTTTTGGGTACTCATTTACTCTCCTGGCCAATTAAGACTATTAAGGAGCTTGGCGCATTTATACCATCCAGTTTAAAAGCTGTTTTTATTATAAATAAATGTATATCGATTGATAACTGGAAATAATAGAAATTATACCAATAATTTGTTCAGACCCTAGTTAATATCTACAGCTTTAATAAAAACTTTTCAATACTGTTGCGGCCTATAATCATCTGTGGCCATACGGATGATATGGGCCAATCATTGACGTGTGGGCGAAATGTCTGCTGCACCCATACGTCAAATTCGATCGTTATAAATTGAATTGTCAATTGTCATTATTCATTCAAATTTTGTAACGCAATCATTGTACTCCTTTTAACTTGCAGTCAATTATAATAAGTTCACAGTATTGTCCAGTGTTTTAATTAACCAAACGAAGCATCCTATAAAGGCTTAACGCAAGCGCAAACAAATACATTGTCTTATTTTATTCTTATATATTATAGGTCTATTACTATTGAGTTTTAGGTGTCTCAAAAAAAGAACTCAAAGAAAGAACATAATATATAGAGCCTTAATAAAAACTCATTAGGTTTCGTTTTTCGATACATTGTTTTATTTTATCCATATATATTATAGGTCTATCACTAATGAAGTAATAGGTGTCTCATAAAACAACTTTATAAATATCTGTTTTTGTTTAACTAATTTTGTTTTAATAACATTTATTTTGGAAGAAAACTAGCCTCCCAAGATATTATTTATCTATTAAAGTTATAAATATCAAACCGACAGCCGGCAGCAGGTGGTGGCGGCGCACAACGAAGCCCTTCCGCGTTAGCTTTGGCGAGGAAAAACCCTCTTGTCATGGAGACTAAATTGAAGATCATAGAAATTTTGCAGGTAGGCACATTATCATAATTAAAACTGTCTCAAATAGGATTCACTGATTGATTGAGGTTGTGGTTTCAAATCCAATACGGAAAATGCAGTGATGACAATATGACTTTAATAAAAAGTCACGGTAGATAGCCGGCCGTAAAAGGTATTTTGGCGTGGAAGTGTTTTGAAAAGACTTGTACAACTCATCATCTTCTTTTCCCACTCTAGTGGGGTCGGCACAACATGTAATAAACATGCTGTCCTATGATTTGGCTGCGTTTTTACGACCGGCCGCCTGCCTGACGTCAACTTACCAATGTCGTACTTTACGACACCTCGGTAAGAAATGAGGTTGGTCTATTCTACTCAGCCGGATACCACACGGCGGGTCGACTTACCTTAGTCGCCTCTTACGACACCTCGGTAAGGAATGAGGGTGGTACTATTCTATTCAGCCGGATACCACACGGCTTGAAAAGACTTGTACAACTGTGGACGTTTATTTGTTGTAGAGACAAATAGAATTTGTAGTTGTTATCTTGTTTATTCATATTGTACTAGTTAAATCCCGCGGTTTCACCCACGTAATTTTTATTTTTCTTTCCAATAGTGTAAGAATTTTTGAAATCGGTTCAGCAGTTTTTGTGTGAGAACATTACAAACATACATACAAATTTTTCTACTTTATTGTATTAGTATAGATGTTCTATGTCAATCCGGCTGAATAGAATAGTACCACCCTCATTTCTTACCTAGGTGTCGTAAAAGGCGACTAAGGTAAGTCGACGCGCCGTGTGGTATTCGGCTGAGTAGAATAGACCAACCTCATTTCTTACCGAGGTGTCGTAAAAGGCGACAGAGGTAAGTTGACGACAGGCAGGCGGCCGGTCGTAAAAACGCAGCCAAATCATGTGACACCGTGTTTATAACATGTACCGACCCCACTTAGAGTGGGATAAGGGCAGGAGGATGATGATGTTCTATGTCAGGAAACTCGTTAAAACGGAGATTATACAATGCTCTGGCCTCCGCCAGTGATGGTTTAATTGTAACGCTGTACCATGTCTATATTATCAGTGACAATTGTTCTGGTATCCCGATAACTATTTGGGTGTGAAGTTTCTCAACAGAAGCTCCTCCTCCTTATAGGTCATTCGTTCTATATTAGACAAAATACTATGTTTAGCTAAGTGACAGTTGGGACTAATAATCCTTGATGAATACTTTAAAATTCGACAAACGTTACATTTATGTTGTGTAAGTAACATTATTTTCATTAAATGATTTATACGTATTATAAAACAAAGTCCCCAAAAGCTGTCTCTCCTTATCTGATCGATTTTCTCAAAATCTACAGAACAGATTTTTGGAAAGTTTCTACTTGAAGATAGTTGAACTCTTGAGGAAGATTTAGGTATAGTATATTAAGGTTAAATTGCCGCGGGGTTGGGATTTACGCGGGAAAAACTTTGTAACGAACTGATTTCTACGAGGGCAAAGCCGCGGGCACAGCTTGTGATGAAATAAATTTAGGTTAGGTAGGTAGATACGCCGTGTGGTAGACGGCTAAATAGAATAGTACTACCCTCATTTCTTACCGAGGTGTCGTAAAAGGCGATTAAGGTAAGTTGACCCACCGTGTGTTATCCGGTTTAGTAGAATAGAACACCCTCTTTCTTACCGAGGTGTCGTAAAATACGACTGAGGTAAGTTGATGTCAGGTAGGCGGCCGGTCGTAAAAACGCATCCAAATCTTGTGACAGTATGTTTATAAAATGTTGTCCCGACCCCACTTAGAGTGGGATAAGGGCAGGAAGATGATGATGTAGGTAGGTAGGTAGGTCGCATGTCGAGGTATATCTCTATTTTTATGGTTCTCTCTAGTTCATCTTAGACGTTCGGTTGGACTACCGCATCAGTTGCCTGCTGTCTATATTCAAGAAGGAGTTCGAACAATCTGGCGAAAAGACTGATAATATTGGCCGCGCTGATGTCGAGGCTATTGGCTTACAGGCTGAAGGCATCTTCAGTTGTCGGTAAGCTTTAAATACTAACTTAAACTTGCCGCTAGTTTTCCTTCATGAAAGTACTATAGATGACTCACTTGTTGAAATTTTACAAGTATTTTAGTTAGAAATCATTTTGATTTAACAGGTGGTTGAACTATTCTGATTAGATAAAATTTTCAGTTAGAAATAGTGTCTTTGTAATTTTGTACAAGCCTTTGAAGAATGCAAATCACTACAAAATACTAAATTACAATTCTTTGTAGTTCATTCAGGCTCAAAGTCAATTTTCCTGTCTCTTTCTTTCTCTCTCTCTATCTAAATCATTCTTAATCTATAGACAGCCGGTTACTTTTAACTACATCAACAACATAAGTTACTTCCACTTTTGCGCTTTTGCGTTAATCTATGAATCTTCATATTTAGGTTTTTAGATAATTGTAGTTTAATATTTTTTTTCATGTTTCATTTAGGTGTCAAAAGGGTTGGTAATCGATTGCGAACGATTTTTCTTCAAACAATTTTCATTTGTCACGAAATGTAATTTGTATACTATGTAACTAACTCATAACTATGGTGTTGGGTAAAATAGGGGCACGAAATGATAACATATATCTCATTTATTGTAAATAATAATGATTCTTACTTAGCTTTAATCTATAAATCAACACAGTTAATAAAAACTTTTTAAATATATTTAATTTATTTAATTTACTCCTTTATTTTTATAGTTAGTATATTGATACGCCAGATTATAAAATGAGTTGCCATTTACTAAAACAAACTCATAAATAAAAACAATTGATATGTAATTTACTCGCAAATGACGTTAATTTAGGAGCATCGGATTGTTTGAGAGCCTAAATTAAGATGTAATTGCGTAGTTAAACTAATATTGGAAGAAAGGATCATACTTAGTCTTTATTATTTTACAATATAAGACAAAACATAAAGTTCTCTCATAGTGTTACTTTTCTTTTGTGTTAAGTCGTTAATCAACATGTATTTATTTCAAAAGTAATAATAAAATTATTTTGCTATAATCCGCGATGAAGTAAAATAGAAAATATATATAATGCTAAATGTAGAGTGGACAATCGGTTATCACCTCGACCACCGCCACGGAGGTTTGTGCATGTGTTTTTTTTTACGACTCCTGCATGTATCAGGTATGATAACAGATTGTCCACTCTACATTTAGCATTATATATATTTTCTATTTTACTTCATCGCGGATTATAGCAAAATAATTTTATTATTACTTTTGTATTATGGATCTCCGCAAAGTAACGCCTAATTCTATAAATTATGTATAAAGATAGAAGATTAAGAAATAAAGATGATATTATATATTGAAATGGCTCTTAATAATAATAATGTTGTCAATCATTAAAGAACAAATAATAATATAAAAATAATATAACTGTGTTGGTATTATCTATTAATACTATATACCATTATTTCAGAGCGATACAGACTGTGCCTGACAACTGTCTTCCAAAAAATGTAGATTTGTTAGTAAGAACAATATATTGCATGATGCACGCACTTAATGAATGGCAGTTTGAAACCGCTGTGTGGCATATCCATAGAGTTATTATACTAGGGTAAGGGAGTCTGCATACAAAGCAAATAAGGCTAGATATTTCTTTTTTGAGCACAATCTGTGTAGTTTATTGAAATATCCAATTGTCCAATACCCACAATCCAACTAATATTATAACTGGGAAAGTTCACGCGAACGCAGATGCGGGCAAAAGCTAGTATACAATAATCTGAAGATTGAATTATGTTGAATCATATTGAATATTGAAAATTTTGAAAATAATTTTTGTGCTACATACAAAAGCATAAACATTTTGAAGGTATGCTAAGTGTAAAAGTATTTAACATTGCAAATAAAACGCGCCATATTTCTCTACGCATGTGTGATGAGACAAAGAGGAGAATGTTATATTATTTTCCCTCTCTTATTATTTGTTAGACACTCCCACTTACAGGCCTGTCTATGCCTATTCTCTAAGTATAATAACTCTATGGGAATATGTGCTTCGATAACCTATGCCTGACCAACTCATGTGTTCCATTAATATAAGAGATTTAATTATAAACAGATTTTATGTGTTAGTGTGTTTGTAATTTGTTGTGTTGATTTTTTAAATGTTAATTTTTGATTTGATTGATTGATTTGATTTGCGTGGTCAGTTTGGTGTTTCAGTATATATTAATGTTAGAAATATATTGCGAAACTATGTCAAAAGTTTTTTTTCATGTCAAATTTTTATACACAAGAGGGTACTACAATACGTATCCGTAGCTTCGTCATATATTTGATAAAATTTACATTGTTTGATTGTTTGTTGTAAAAGTAATTTGAACAGCGCATGTTGTGTTTACGGTTTCAGAATATAAATCGTTTTAGAATTTAAGATCTATTAAAAAGCTACGTACAAAGGATCATTGAAAAAAAAAACAAAAACATAACTGCTTTTCCTAACACACTAAAACCCTTTTATGTTTATGATATTTCTAACATAAAACTTGGCTAACCAGTTTCGGACACTACAACATTTCGGCCTATCTGAAGAATAAAGTCACATTCCCTATGTTTTTACATTGGCCATGTGACTTTATTCTTCGGATAACGATACATACATTTTTTTTTACTGGCAACAGGATCTTACACTAGCAATTGACTTAATTCGTTGATATTGCATATATGGCTAAACCGACACTAACAAAATTTTATCTGCAATATATGTCACTTCAATATTACTTACAACTTGCACATTACTAACTTTATCCTGACTATTAACTCTACGTATCCCAACACATCCTTTGGCCTAAAGTTTAACTATGCTTTTTCCAACACTGCCCAAATCGCGCAACCGTATAAAAACTGTATTTAAACAGTTAAAAAGTGTTTCAATGGAATAATATCTATAAAATGAAGGTGTATTTCGCAGAGACGGTTTAGATCTAGACGAGTGCGGCGGTCGTATGGTTTTACGTGTGCTGCTCCAGTTATGTTCCCAAGGAGCGTCAGCGGCGTTGGTGTCTGGTGCGCTGGCCTTACTGTTCCGACATTTTAGCCAACGGCAAGAAGTGTTGGCAGCTTTCAAACAGGTATAACGAATTTTTATACTTTAAATCAGTGTTTCCCGATCTTTTTTGGTCCATGCCCCACGTTAAAAATTATTTTGCCCTCCTAAGTAACATACATAAATTTTTATACTAAACATTGAATTGTCCACTTAAAGAACATAAATAATAGATGCTAGGAAGAAAAATTATTTTTTTTGTTAAATTTGGCACCGAAATCTAGCATTGCACTTAAATTTCCTTAACTTCATTGCACTTGGTCCGGAGCGAAAGGCTTAATCTCGTGTCGAGTTGCCAACAACCCCCCCCCCCCCAACCATCAAATTGCCACTTAACCAGCAAATCGGTCGTGGGCCCCTCGTCGGTAAATACTGCTTTAAATCCAATCTGATTTTATGTTTAAAGCGTACAAAGATATACAGTCAAGCGTTAGTCAGGTTCAATTTGTCTAGAGTTTAAGATACGATATCGTAATCTCTTTCTCCTAACCAATGTACACTGTCATAGAGAAAAACCTTGAATAATCTTCAACTAATGTTATTTAACTTTGCTGTGATATCCTTTAAAATTGTACATTATTATTTTTATTAATAATTAGGCTAATAGAATAACAATTTTGATTGAACATTCCGAATATTCTATAGGTTCAACTTCTAGTATCAGACGCAGATGTGGAATCGTACAAGCAAATTAAGGCTGACTTGGATATATTGCGCCAAAGTGTGGAGAAATCTGAGCTTTGGGTGTTCAATAAAGGCCGAACGGGGAACTTGGATGACAGCGGTGAGTTCATAGAATTCACATGACAAATTAGTAAACTCTTCGTTAAAATCAGTTTTTTTTTTTTAAATATATGGGACACTTACACACACGGTCGTCCGTCCCCAAAGTAAGTAACTTAATACTTGTGTTATGGGTGACAGACAACTGGTGAATATATACTTATATATTTTTAAATACATACTTAAATACGAATATACACCCAGGCTCAAAGACCAACAAATTCATTTATAGAAAATGTTGGCCCTCGGTGGGAATCGAACCAGCGACCCGCGGAGCTTAAGGCAGGGTCACTACCCACTGCTCCAACGGGCCAGTCAAATAAATGGCAACAAATTAACGTTAAATATAACAAATAGGATAGAATGGATGAGAAAAACATGTTATGCCGTCAAAAGAGAGTGGAATAAGAGCAGAAGAATGATGAGTTATGATGATTAACTTCACTCAATAATAAACCGTTCATATTAACAGACATAAAAGGCACAATGGGACCTGGAGGTGCGGTCCTCGAACGAAACGCGTCGATGGACAACGTGCTCGACACATCTAGAGCCACCAAGTACGACCATATGAACGAGTACAAAAAGATCAAAGAGGTAAGTTGTTCTCTCTTCCTTTCCGACTAATAGACGTCCATTGTTGGACATAGGTGTTTTAAACGATTCCCATTTTACTCCATATTATGCTGCTTGGATACAGAAGCTCCCCGGGAACTTTGTGAGGTCGTTAGTCCACCTAGTAGGGTAGAATCTACCAACGCTGCGTTTTCAGCTGTTGGGTCGTTCCATTTTAACGCCTTAAGACCATAATAGCTCTAAATACACTGGTGACTTTAATAGTAACTCCTTAATTTTTTAAATATTTGTAATTGTAAAAACAAATAACGCGACGTTTCAAGCAATACTGCCTTTATTTAAATGGTCCTACTTGTGGGCCTTAAATAAATAAATTAAATTATATAAGTATATATTTATCAGTTGTCTGTCACCCATAAAAAATATTAAGTTACTTTGGGGACGGATGATGTGGTATCCGGCTTAATAGAATAGTACCACCCTCATTTCTTACCGAGGTGTCGTAAAAGGCGACTAAGGTAAGTCGACCCGCCGTGTGGTATCCGGCTGAGTAGAATAGACCACCCTCTTTCTTACTGAGGTGTCGCAAAAGACGACTAAGGTAAGTTGACGTCAGACAGGCGGCCACAAATCATGTAAAAACATGTTTATAACATGTTGTGCCGACCTCACTTGGAGTGGGATAAGGGCAAGAAGATGGGGACGGATGACCGTATGTGTAATTGTCCCATATATTTATTTATTAATATTATTTATGACTTCGCTTCGATATAACAGATCCTGGGCCGCATGATCAAGTACTGCACGCAAGGCAACAGTGGAGCGGAAGGCGTCAGTGGTGAGGCCCTCCGTCCGCGGCGGCACGAGCAGCGACTGCTACGTAACATAGGAGTACATAACATCGTACTGGACTTGCTGCAGGTCAGGGTTATTATTTATTTATTATCACTTTAAATTATCCTTATAAGGTTGAAGACCAAAGACAGTGCGTGTTGCCAGTGATGACATAGGGATTTTATTTATTTATTTTTACTAGGTCCGCCAACAGAATTAAGTGTAATTTAAATATTAAAGTAGACACAGCTTAGGGTTTATAAGTTTACACCTAATGCCAATTATAGGCAGACACAGCATGCAACTTAAACATGTACGATGACATTAAATTTTAAAAATTAGAAACTAAGTATGAGAAAACTATATAAATAAAAACTGATTAAAATGGATTTGTAAATAGATATTAGTAAGAAACTGACTTTACAAATATGATAATTAAAGTATTGTAGTTAATTTATTTCTAAAAGCGTTGAGGCTGTCGTAGAACACATCGATAGTCTTATCCTTCGATACCAATGCCTTGTACGTTCGGCTTTGAAAGGCTAGGGATTTGAAACACTGGATGACTATAGGCCTCATAAGAAGGCTCAAAATTAGCGGGCGATGCAGCGAGCTATGCTCGGAGTATTTTTAAGTTTAAGTTATTTTTGGTATAGGGTTGAAGTCCAATGTTTTCGAACAGTGCGTGTTGCCAGTGATGACATAGGGATCCGAAACGCTAGTCGAGTATAGGCCTCATATAGAAGGCTCAGAGTTAGCGGGCGACACAGCGAGCTATGCTCGGAGTATCTTTACGTTGTCGAATCAGAAATGAAGAGCTCCGTAGAAGAACGAGAGTCACTGATATAGTTTAGTACGTCGCGAAGCTAAAATGACGATGGGTTGAGCACATAGTGCCGAGCTCTGATGGGCGTTGGGGTCTTAATGTGTTGGAATGGCGACCCCGCACTAGAACGCAGTGTTGGTAAACCCCCTCAAGACTCAAAAAGTCGCGGGGAGCCGCTGGGTATAAGCGGCAGTGGTGTGGGATCCCGTGAAGAGACCTATATCCAGCAGTGGACGTCCATCGGTTGACAAAGAAGAAGAAGAAAATAGGGTTACCTGACCTACACTAATATTTCTTCTCTTTTCGTCGTAACCTCAACACTGAGAATCGTGATCTTTGTATAGCACTTTCTTTGCGCCTAGGTTACACCATTTGGCTCCGTCTTTTGCGGTGTGGACATTGGAGTCGAGTGTTTAACAAATTTTACTGTTCTAAGGCATGGGACTCATTCTAATATTAAAAATGCGAAAGTATGTCTATTACGTTCTCAAGGTTAATGCATTAGAGCAATGTTGATTAAATTTTTACAATTGGTACTGATACACCGGGCTAACAATAGGGTTATAAATTACCCGCTTTCTGAGTACATAGATTTGTTTTTTATATCATTAAAACTTATATTTCTCAAATCATATTCTTAGGTACAACAATTTATCTATTTATTTGTGAATTCATTCAGATAGGAACGGAAGATATTTACCTTTTGCAAGTTCTTGGTACTACACCATAAAACATATTATATGAACTATGGTATCATACATAAACACGTTGGTGGCAGGTCCCACATGACGTGGACGACGCAGCGATGGACGAGCTGCTCGCTTTGGCCCACGAGTTCTTGCAGCACTTCTGCCACGGCAACCAACAGAACCAGGCCATACTGCACAAGCATCTAGACTTGTTCCTCAACGCTGGCGTAAGTATATTTTGCTATACTCGCTACATAAATATAATTATCATTATTATTGTATTACGCTATGCATTGCGCCATTTATATGGGGGGTTTTTTCAAACTTATATGTCTAATTGATATTTGCAATTAATCACACGCTTTTTGGTAAACGAAAATATCACGAGAAAATTTGTATATCTATAGAATTCTGGGGATATCTGTTATCTACCAAACGCCATTAGAACAGCGTGTTAATCAAACTTGAACTAACAGCGTAAATAATTCGAAAAACTATATTATATTACTTACTAGCGGCCTGCCCCTGCTTCGCACGGGTATAAAATATATATCCCATGTCAGTCAATGTAAAAAAAAGGATTAAAATCGATTGAGTAGTTTTGATTTATTCATTACTGCCCGTGGCCCGCACGCGTTAAATTTGGAGAAAAACAATTTCCTTTCCCTATACGAAGAAGATTTCCTGCTATATTTGGAATATCTTAATTCATATAGTACATATTTACTTTTACATTTTCCCTATGTATTTTATTTTTACAATTAATTACAGAATGTCTTTAAACAAACTCTTGAAAGAGTGACATCGCTGTTAAAGTCGAAGTGTTATAGGGCGAAGCGCGGCGTCCTCACGGCATTTTAAATCTGTAATATCTCCGAAAATGTTCACTTAAATTACATGCTGTAAACGGCCATATTAATCTATATTAAATCAACTATTTATTTAAGGTACCTAATTGGATAAGGATTAATGCTGTATTATATAAAAATTGCTTCAAAAATAAGGCATTATTTTTCGTAAAAAGTAAATGACTAAAAATGCTATAGTGGGTTATCCATAAGAGATAGACATATACCATCGCGGACTTTTCTGTAGACCTTTTTAAGGTGTACAAATACTTAGTACATTATTTTGATAAATCTTGTAGTAAACCCTACGAGATTTGCAAATTAAGCGGAAAAAAATTTAATTAATTACAGAAACCTCAAAAATTACAGTATTTCTCTACTACGTATTGAATGTTATTATTCGTACAAACCTTCCTCTGGAATCACTCTATCTATTAAAAAAACAGTAACAAGTAAACAAAAAAATATATGGACAAAGAATGCGACTTTGTTTTATAATATGTAGTGACAAGTAAATAAATGTAAGGGGCAATTACAAATTGCGTTTTTTCGAAGTTGCGTCAATGTGTTCTGTGTGAATCATGTTTTCACTTTATTTTGCTAATTTTAGTGTTTAGTCTCTATTACGTTGTATATTGTACTTTTTTGAAAAGAATATGTATATATATTAATTATTAAATATATATAAATTTTGTGTTGTTGAAAAGTAGTTTTTTCGAAACCCTGGAACCTATCTTCGATCTTTACTTGGTTTATTTTTGGTTGGCTATAGAAAATCTTATTTCACATTGCGTTGTTTTTTGGAACTTAATTTCGATGCAAAGAAAGGTGGTGTACCTTATAAATATATGACAATTTAGTAAAAAAAACTCAACTCGTTACAGATACGCGAAGCGCAAACGGTGTGCGCGATATTCGAGGAGAACGCGGCGCTGTGCGCGCACGAGGGCAACGAGAAGGTGGCGGCGCACTTCGTGCACTGCATCGAGTCGCGCGGCCGCCGCCCCGCCTACCTGCGCTTCCTGCGGACCATCGTGCGCGCGGCCGGACAGCACATCCGCCGCAGCCAGGACCTCGTCATGCAGGAGGTGACGACCCAGGACTTAATATTACCTTGCTGCTCGAAATAATTATTACGAAGTATGAACTGACATACCGCCGTGTGGAGTCCAGCTGAGTACAATAGACTACCCTCATTTCATTTTAAATATGTGTATATACATATATGTAATAACTAGACGAATAAAAGCATACAATATTTCTATAACAGATATATTGCAGAACACATTCTTAATGTTTTCTCTATTCGGACTTCCTTCTACAGGACTCAGCAGAATATCAGCGTTGTTGGTATCCTTTTACCTCCAACACTAAGCAGAGCCAGAACATTCTCATTGGCACGACATATTCTAAATTTACTTTTTATATAATTTATTATTGTTATTGCTTCTCTGTGTATGTGAACTGTTTATTTTATGTTGTGTGAATGAGTAAAGCTATTCTATTCTATTCTTACCGAGATATCGTAAAAGGCGACTAAAGTAAGTTGACGTCAGACAGGCGGCCGGTCTTAAAATAACTAGCCAAAACATGTAACAACATGTTCAAAACATGTTGTGCTGACCCCAATTAGAGTGGAATAAGACTTTACTGTTGAGGATAATTAAGACGTAAAGAATGCGTGGATATAGCTACAGTCCGACCCTGTACAAGATAGTAATGACTTTATGTAACTAGTTATAAGTATTATGTTAAAAAGAGCAACCGCCGAGTTTCTTGCTGGCTCTTCTCGGTAGGAACAGCTTTCCGAGCCAGCAGTAGAGTTGACGATTCGGAAACACTTATTTACAAGTTTACTTGAATAAAGAATTTGATAAAATTTTTCTATACACAAAATAGACCTTACAGTCTAGGTGGCAACGGATAGTGTCGAGCCTTATAAGGATCGAGCTATACAAAATAAATATGCAACTTATTTACTCATAATCCTACGATTAATGGCGGATGAATCTTAAAAAAAATATATATTCTATACATATTATGTAAAATATTTCTGCAGATGGTGAACTCTGGCGAGGACGTTCTTGTATTTTACAATGACAAAGTGTCATTCAATTATTTCATACAAATGATGCGCCAGTACAAACAGTCTGGGGAAATGCCGGAAGCTTTGATGTGAGTGAATTTTTTGTTGTTACTTGTTATGGTAATGATAAAGTTTTTCTGAATATGATGATAAAGATCAACATAAAAGTGTAACTTATATAGTGTTTAGTGCTAGTGTAGTGGTGGTACTTTGTAGTGCATTCATTTTTACGATTCCTGGATATATCAGGTATCAAAACGAATAGAACACTTTACATTTAGCATTACATATATTTTCTTTATTGCTGATTATATTCCGATTAGAAGGAAAAAAAGAAAGAAAAATCAAAATAAAATCAAAAATCAAATAAATTGAACACAATTGCCAACAAAAAGAAACAAAATTTCATTTTTACCTATCCGAATATTGCGACCAAATAAGGTGTCCTACTTAGCTCATATGCTACAACAGTTTGTAGCGCTGGTTTTCAGTAGGCACCTTTAACAGATACGTGAGGTCACGGAGGATACCAAGATTTATGCATATCAACATCATTTATACAAACAAACAAACTTACGTTAAATAAAATAAAGTCAAATTAAAGAAAAAAACGTCCTTGACAGCTTATGTCCTCTGAATTAAAATAAAAACTAAAGAAAAATAACTATATAAACTTTAAAACAAGATTAAGATTATGTTCCGGATTCAACGTACCCCTCCAACGAGGGGTGGGGGGTCAGGCCTAGAGACCCCTGTGCTTGGAGTCTTGGGACGCTGTCCCATCTAGCACTCCAATAGCTACGCTATTAGAAACCGGCTATTCTCACGTCTTATTCTATCGGATGAGCCCGACTAGTTTCAAGCCCATACGAGTCCCTTATTCATGAGCTCTTTATGCTGCGTTATAGCATTTTACGGATGTCCCTGCCGCGATAACGCGTGAATATAGCCGGTTTCTATACATTATCTATGAATACCACTCACGATAGTCTAAATTCAAAAGTGTCTAATTCTATAAAGTTCGTGAACGTATATGAAGATGATGTTTTACAGATACCACATTGACCTAGTGAAGTTGCTGACGTGTTGCACGCTCGGGAAGAACGTCTATACGGAGATCAAGTGTCACAGCCTCCTGCCGCTTGACGACATCGTGGCCATGATCACGCACCAGGACTGCATACCTGAGGTTAGATCATCTTCCTGCCCTTATACCACTCTTAAGTGGGGTCGGCACAACATGTTATAAACATGTTGTCACATGATTTGGCTGCGTATTTTACGACCGGCCGCCTGCCTGACGTCAATTTACCTCAGTCGTATCTTACGACACCTCGGTAAGAAAGAGGGTTGTCTATTCTACTTAACCGGATACCACACGGTGAGTCAACTTACCTTAGTAGCCTTTTACGACACCTCGGTAAAAAATGAGTGTGGTCTATTCTACTCAGCCGGATACCGCACGGCGGGTCGAATTACCTTAGTCGCCTTTTACGACAATACCTTAGGTTAGATATAAATTATATAAGTGAACAATGGTACAGTTTTTCGAACATGCAAGATATGGTTCAACAAATGGTACATAATATTATGAACATTCAAAAATGTTTCGTAATGGCACACACATATAGTTTAAATTCTCTTGACAAAATTACTCGAACCTGGACTGGATTTATATAAATTACCAGACACGTATAGTTTAAATTCTCTTGACAAATTTACTCGAACCAGGTCTGGATTGATATTAATTTGATATAAATTATCAGATAAATGGCACACATTGTTACGAACGTGTAAAAAAATGTATCATAATTTCAAAGACGTAGAGTTCAAGTTCACTTGACGTCGTTAGTTGCGGGCGGTCACGTGTTGTATATCAGGCTACAGGCGTTTACCGCCCGCACCTAACTCAGTTTATTTATTTATTTATTTATTTATTAGGGATCCAACAGGGGTACACAGAAAATAAAATAATAACAAACACTTGAACATAAGCTAAGTGTACCCCTAATTATAGGAGAACACAACATGCTTAATATACAGTGTTACACAAGTAATAAAAAGTAAAGTAAAGTGCCCGTTCTCTTTCTACTTCTGCACCCTTGTCTGGCGAAGTCTAAGTTAAACAGTTAGCCTATACTTCTAATACTAATCGTAAACGTACCTACGCAGGTCAAAGAAGCGTATGTAGGTTTCCTGAACCACTGCTACATCGACACCGAAGTCGAGATGAAGGAGATTTACTCCAGCAACTACATGTGGGACCTGTTCGAGCGGTCGTTCCTCCACGACATGAACGCAATACTGCAGCCCGATCACCAGATGCCTATACCCGGTGAGGAATATTCTAGATTCTATTCTAATTCAAATTCAAAATATTCTTTATTCAAATAAACTTGTAAATAAGTGCTTTTGAATCGTCAACTCTACTGCTGGTTCGGAAAGCTGTTCCTACCGAGAAGGTACTTGCAACAAAGAAACTTGAGAATGTCTGAATTTTTTGTTCGAATATTCCTTAAAGCCTCACAGGTTTTTCATCATCTTCCTGCCCTTATCCTACTCTAAGTGGGGTCGGCACAACATACTATAAACATGCTGTATCATGATTTGGCTGCGTTTTTATGACCGGCCGCCTGCCTAACGTCAACATACCTCTGTCATATTTTACGACACCTTTGAAGCAAGACATTGAGCTCATCAATTCTTTTTCTATCATATCAAATAAACGCGATTCAAAAAGAATATTAAAAATTACGTGCTGAAATGTCGAGTGTTTTCGTGCGTTAACCTATTTCCTGTAACCAAAATAAAATTTAAGTTTTAGCTGCACGTTTGATTAAGGGATAGATATTTTACTGTTTCTTTTAATTTGCGAAAGTTTCGTGACTAAAATTGACTGTTGATGGAAAAGCAAATAATCTACGATTATGAATCTGAGTGAGCGGTTAAATCCAGCGCTAATAAGTGAGCCCTAAGAATATATATCCCCCTGCCCTTAGCCCACTCTAAGTGGGGTCGGCACAACATGCTATAAACATGTTGTAACATGGTTTGGCTGCGTTTTACGACCGGCCGCCTACCCGATGTCAACTTACCTTACCGTATTTTACAAGACCTCGGTAAGAAGGGTGTTCTATTCTACTAAACCGGATACCACACGGTGGATCAACTTACCTTAGTTGCCTTTTACGGCACCTCGGTAAGAAATGAGAGTGGTACTATTCTATTATGCCGGATACCACACGGCTATGTAAGCACTAAGAGTAATTGTCTTAAATTAATAACGTCATGTACAGTTAGAACTTATAGTTAAACCTGAATAATTTTTTATACACTGTCTTTAACTCTACGGTTGCTGTCATTAGATATGCTGCCGGACTTATACTCTTATCCAGCCCCGTCACCACATCATCCTCCTCTACGCAGAACGTTATTAGGTGCTAACTCTCTTTTTTCAAGAATTTTTAAAACCCTAAATCATATATCTTATGTCGCTGACTTACATTTGGACTTGGTCCGAAAGTTTCGGAAAACTAATAAAATAAAAACTCTAATCTTCCTTTCAGGCTCGTCCACCGAAGTGAAGTACATCAAGACGTCGGGCAGCGCCAAGCAGGCGTGGGTCAACTACGTCACCGACGTGCTCATGCACACGATATGTACTTTCTTCAATTCGCCGTTCAGTGACCAGAGCACTACTGTTCAGGTGAGCGACCACTTTATGTTTACAAAACGGCCTGTTACTATCACAAATCAAATTAAATCAAAATAATCTTTATTCACATAAGCACTTTCAAGCACTTTAGAAGCGTCAAGGATCAATATGATTAATGAAGCTACAACTGGTTCGGAATGTTGCTCTCACAGAGAAGAACCATAAAGCAATTCGGCGGTCAATCTTTTAAACATATTCAATTTTACATCATTAAACCGCAGTCTTGTATATAGCTGAAAGGATTTTCAAATCCAGACCAAATTCTTTATTTAGATTTTCCTAGTGTTAAGAAATATTGGTATCTGATGTATTGTTTTATACTAAGTGCATTTTCACATTTTTATTAAGGTGTCACAAGACATCAGAAAAGCACACTTAGTTACTTTGTTGGTATTCACGACAAAGAGGAATACTTTTGGAGATTCTGTAAGTGCGCTGTAGGAACAACGCTAACGGAGTTGTTTGTCTGTGGTCGTTTTAGTGTTATGTGTCTGTGGTTTGATACAAAAAAAAACCAAAAGACTTTCAATGAGTATGCACCTGTGAATGTCTATGTGCTGACGAAAACCTATTCTTTGGAGAGAGAAGTTGTAGCTTAGACTCAACAAGCCTCTAATATCAATAGGGAGGTTACAGGTCCCATAACATAAACATAGATAGACTATGAGTTTTAATAGAATAAACCTATTGATGCCAGCCCAGAGTTTGAGCATACAACTCGCTATTTAAGCGTCACATATTTCTCGGGTTTTTTTCCATTTGGCTATCAAAGCTTTAATGTTTTTTTAAAATATTTAGTAATTATTGTTGATATTAAATTATATGACACTCTTTTTGTATCAAACAACAGTAATGACCGTAAATAGTTCCAGATGTGGTGTCCTAAGAGTCATAATCTCATTAAGAAATATATGTTCCGTGTCAGTCCATAGATACAATACATTAAACGTAACTTTGCTAATAACATCAAACCCTTACATGAAAGCTTAGAAACAGTAATAGCTTGGATTGTTTAGTCGTCTTTGTCTCAACCGATAATCGTCCAGTGCTAGAAATGTTTTTCAATGGATTTACCTATTTGTAAGATGCCTATCAAATTCTTATACCGATTCAATTTAACAGTCTTTTGAGGTTCTACCAATACTTCAATTAGTCGTTGCAACAACATGGAAAACTACGAACTTGCAATACTACCAACGTGGAAGTCCATCAGATCAAACTAGGAGACTTAAGATTTATTCATGAAATTTACTTAGCTTAGCCCAATATCCGACTCCAGATGACAAAGCGTATTTCCACATTAAAATATGATAATTATTAATTAATAGCTTTTACCCGCAACTTCGTTCGCGTAGACTGATAGGTCGTTAACCCTGCAAATGTGTATCTCTATCACAAAAATCAGATCGATCCGGGAATAATCAGAGGGATTTATCGTTTTATCAAGAGCATAATTTGATAATTTTAGTAAATAAACCGTATTTACATGAAATATATATTAAAATAGCTCAGTAAAATGTAGCAGTCAAAGATATTTCATATATTATTTAATAAGAATAATTAATTTATTGTAGTGTAAAATTTGAAATTTAGGTATAAATAATAATAAGTTATGTAATAAATTGTCAGTAAATTTATTTAAAATATTTGATTTTTGCTGCATTGCGGATTATAACGGTCGCGTAAGTATTAAACTTCGTTGAACGTCGCCTTTATCCAACCTAACATCTGTGGGAACGGACGCTAGTATTTAACCATAATAGTTATTACATATTAGTACAGTACTTATATAGTTTAAGAAAAAATATTGTTAATATAATAACTTCAATAAAGAAAGTTGTTTAAACAAACTGAGTTTGTACCTGACAGTCGCCCCCTAATATATAATTCACGGTTTTTTTTAATTTAGATATTAAGCAAGTCAAATTAAAAATTCTGTAAAAAAGTACAAATTGTTTTAAACACAATGTTAACGACCTATTAGAACTATGAAGGTCTGAAGCTACATTGCATCATAAATAAATAACTATATGGGACACTTACTTACGAAAGGGTTACTACTCACTGCGGAACTTATGATAGGGTCCCTACCCACTGCGCCAACGGCCCAGTTATGTATCAATAAACGATGGAGCTATTTAAAACGAGTTACCCTAGAATAGGTTTGTTAAATAATTTAAGCACAGTACATCAAAGAGTCATCATCCACACGGTGGGTCAACGTATCTTAGTCGCCTTTTACGACACCTCGGCAAGAAATGAGGATGGTCTATTCTACCCAGCCGGATACCACACGGATCAATACATCAAAAAGTTCACAAATTAAGATGGTTCAACCTTACATGATCGTTTTTCTCGCAGACCCGACAGTCCATCTTCGTGAAGCTACTGCAAACAACGTTCAGTATATACAAGTGTCCCTGGCTGACCCCACCGCAGAAACTAAACGTTGAGAAATGTATAAGGACGCTAAGCGAAGTAGGTAAGTGTTACGATCACACAGAAACATAATAGTACATATCAATTGGTCTTGTGGTTTCGAAGGACCTTAAAGATATTGCTGTATATATGTCCAGTGAACCCTAAATTACACAGTATACGCGATTGACAAGTAAAACTACTCACCGTTCCTCTGGAACGTCCATCTCCCGAAATTGGTAGGTATATCGCGCACTAGGATATCACTAGTCACTTAAGGGATTTAGTTCGGTGAACGGGCACACGTTATCACAAAGTTTTCGAATAATAGGCACGGACACTGCTATGGCGGTCGAACAGTTTAGCGGGCAAAAGAGGACTAAAGGTCGCGTTTCGGTTGCGCTATTAGCGCTCACAGGTAACCACGAATACGGTACCACCCTTTCTTTTCACTACATATTATAAAACAAAGTCCATATTTCCGTATGTGCGCATAAAAACTTTAAAACTACGCAACCGATTTTGATGCGGTTTTTTTTCATAGATAGAGTGATTCCAGAGGAAGGTTTGTACGTATAATAACATTAAATACGAAGTACGATCAATCAATCGATCAACCAATCGACCAACCAATCGACCAATCAATCGACCAACCCGTCGACCAACCCGTCGACCAACCCGTCGACCAGCCCGTCGACCAGCCCGTCGACCAGCCCGTCGACCAACCGGTCGACCAACCGGTCGACCAACCGGTCGACCAACCGGTCGACCAACCCGTCGACCAGCCCGTCGACCAGCCCGTCGACCAACCGGTCGACCAACCGGTCGACCAACCGGTCGACCAACCGGTCGACCAACCCGTCGACCAACCGGTCGGCCAACCCGTCGGCCAACCCGTCGACCAACCAGTCGACCAACCCGTCGGCCAACCCGTCGACCAACCAGTCGACCAACCCGTCGGCCAACCCGCCGGCCAGCCCGTCGACCAGCCCGTCGACCAGCCCGTCGACCAACCCGTCGGCCAACCAGTCGACCAACCAGTCGACCAACCCGTCGGCCAACCCGTCGGCCAACCCGTCGACCAACCAGTCGACCAACCCGTCGACCAACCAGTCGACCAACCCGTCGGCCAACCCGTCGGCCAACCAGTCGACCAACTCGTCGACCAACACGTCGACCAACACGTCGACCAACCCGTCGACCAGCCCGTCGACCAGCCCGTCGACCAACCCGTCGACCAACCGGTCGACCAACCGGTCGACCAACCCGTCGACCAACCCGTCGGCCAACCAGTCGACCAACCCGTCGACCAACCCGTCGGCCAGCCCGTCGACCAGCCCGTCGACCAACCGGTCGACCAACCGGTCGACCAACCCGTCGACCAACCCGTCGACCAACCCGTCGGCCAACCAGTCGACCAACCAGTCGACCAACCTGTCGACCAACCAGTCGACCAACCCGTCGGCCAACCCGCCGGCCAACCAGTCGACCAACCCGTCGACCAACCCGTCGACTAACCCGTCGACAAACCCGTCGACCAACGCGTCGACCAACGCGTCGACCAACGCGTCGACCAACCCGTCGACCAACCCGTCGACCAACGCGTCGACCAACGCGTCGACCAACCCGTCGACCAACGCGTCGACCAACCCGTCGACCAACGCGTCGACCAACCCGTCGACCAACGCGTCGACCAACCCGTCGACCAACCCGTCGACCAACGCGTCGACCAACGCGTCGACCAACCCGTCGACCAACCCGTCGACCAACGCGTCGACCAACCCGTCGACCAACGCGTCGACCAACGCGTCGACCAACGCGTCGACCAACGGGTATTATATATACCCGTATATATATATATATATATATATATATATATATATATATATATATATATATATATATATATATATATATATATATATATATATATATATATATATATACGGGTATATATAATACCCGTCGACGGGTTGGTCGACGCGTTATATATATATATATATATATATATATATATATATATATATATATATATATATACATATATATATAGTATATATATATACTATATACAAACAAGATTAAGTCATTTAAATATTAAAGATACTCTTCTATATGGAGTATACTACCTTACAATGTATTTGTTTCTTAGCTGAAACAAATTTATTGGAAGCGAGCTCGATTGCGGAGTTTTGAGATAGATGTACTCACATTTATCAATCAGTTCTTAGATTGAAAAATACTCGCAGACGAATTCACGGTTGAGCATCCGATTTGTTAAGCTCGCCTAAACGCTCGCTTTTATAAAGTAAAATGGGAAAATATTTATCTTATAGGATATATTCAGATATTAACATAAAAAAGTTCGAGCAAAATTTCTTCGCCATAATTGATTTTATTAAATTATAAACGTTTAAAGTAAAAAAGGAATACGTAGAAATAAGATTAGTTTTTAGACTTTCATATTTATTCAATTGTTTCCAATGAAAAAACCCCTGAATGAAAATGAAAATGCCCCTGCTTCGCATGGGTATAAAATATATATCCCATGTCAGTCAGTGTAAAAAAAAGATTAAAATCGATCCAGTAATTTTGATTTATTCATTACTGCCCGTGGCCCGCAAGCGTTAAATTTGGAGAAAAACAATTTCCTTTCCCTATACCAAGAAGATTTCCTGCTATATTTGGAATATCTAAATTCATATAGTACATTTTTACTTATTTACTTTTACATTTTCCCTATATATTTTATTCTTACAATTAATTACAGAATGTCTTTAAACAAACTCTTGAAATAACGACACATAGCTGCTAAATGCGAAGTGCTATAGGGTAAAGCGCGGCGTCCTCACGGTATTTTAAATCTGTAATATCTCCGAAAATGTTCACTTAAATTACATGCTGTAAACGGCCATATTGATCTATATTAAATCAACAATTTATTTAAGGTACTTAATTGGATAAGGATTAATGCTGTATTGTATAAAAATTGCTTCAAAAATAAGGCATTGTTTTTCGTAAAAAGTAAATGACAAAAAATACTATAGTGGGTTATCCATAAGAGATAGACATATACCATCGCGGACTTTTCTGTGGACCTTTTCAAGATGTACAAATACTTAGTACATTATTTTGATAAATCTCGTAGGGTTTAGCCAGCGTTTGCAATGTAAGCGGAAAAAAATGTAATTATTTACAGAAACCTCAAAAATTACAGTATTTCTCTACTCCGTATTGAATGTTATTATACGTATAAACCTTCCTCTGGAATCACTCTATCTATTAAAAAAACCGCATCAAAATCTGTTGCGTAGTTTTAAAGTTTTATGCATACATAGGGAAAATGCGACTTTGTTTTATAATATGTAGTGATATTCAAGTTATATTTATCTTAAATGTTCAAGTTATTTTTATCTTAAATTACACGCTAAGACTATATAAATCATGCCCACGTGGGATGGTACCAAGAATGCTGGCAGGGTTTCCGCGCTGAATCGCTAAGAAGATTCTTTGTGCGAAAAAGGAGCCAGCCCTCTTGTCACCTGAAGAGGCAATTAACCGAGGTGTTAAAAAAATTACACTTTGACTCCATGGCCCCAGGGTCTCAACTAATGAATTATTTTTTCTATTGATTCAACTAATGAATTATTTTTTCTATTGACTTTGACTCCATGGCCCTAGGGTCTCAACTGCAAACGGCACAAATAATACTGAAATATGTAACAAATAAAATTCATAAATTTTCTATTTTCGATTACTTCTCACGCATTGTTATGATTTGAAAATATATTTTTTTAATTTTCTTAGCTGTTTCGTCTTTGGTGATTATGTAAAAGATTAAAAATAATTTCTCAATAATAAAAAAATTTTGTTTCAGCTAAAAGCAGAAGTATAGCAATACCGTTAGAGTTAGAAGCGAAAATACAAACTGTGTTTGAAAAGGCCGCAGCACTATCGCGGCAAACCAGCAAATGGCTGCTCGCCTCAAAGACGGCCAAACTGGAAAAGATGGCTTCACAGGTATTAACAATGTTGCTACAATAAAGCTAAAACACAATTGACTTGAATAAAAAACAATTTGCGATTTTGTCGTGGAGTCTATCTCCTGATAATGCTTCGGTTGCGAGTCGAAACGATTGTTGAGTTTGTGATAGTGGACGTGTGTAGTGCTTGTGTATTGTTGTCATCGGTGGCGGGTAGTGCATGAGTTCTTACAAATTCAAATAAAATAGTTTAGTAAATAGTATACATAGTATATATATTATATAGTATTAAGTTTATAAAATAATTCGGCCATAATTGGTAATAATCAATTGTTAACTTAGCTTGGGCTTTTCCGACGACCCAACGTCTTCCTTATTCAGTCACTCTTTAGCTAAGGCTTTAAAGTATTTTTGTCTTGAATCTTTACAAAATATCCTTATTATCAATATGATATAAATATTTCTTGAGACAGCCATTGAATAACTGGTCCTCGTTTGTGGCTTAGAAAATCCCGCCAAAACTTCCTCGAGGAAAATTGAAACTTTTGAATGTATATTTTTTCTTATTTTTAATCTTTAAATGAGTTAATCTATAATATCTAGGTTACCGAGTCTTGCTCGGTAATTTTTTGCAAAATTTAAAACAATTGCAATTTAAAAAAGGAAAAAATAATAGGGTGGGGTGGGGCTCGATCCTAGGTATTTTCATTTCCTGCGACGTGGTGGCGGCGGTGGTTTTGGTTTGTGCATATGGTTTACGAATTCTGCATGTATCAGGTATGGAAACGGATTGTCCACTCTACACTTAGCATTCTATATATTTTCTATTTTACTTTATCGCGGATTGTAGCAAAAATTTTTATTATTACTTTTGTATTATGGATCTCCGCAAAGTTAAAATTATTCAATTGAATTGAATTAATAAGCTGTGATAACCCAGTGGTGCAACCGTGCGACTCTCGAGTTGGTCGCAGACTCAAACTCCGGGCAGACACCAATGAGTTATTCTATTAAAACTTGTGTCTAATATCAATTAGACACAAGTTTTAATAGAATAAATTGCAGTTTATCACACGCTTTTGGGTGAAGAAAAACATCGTGAAAAAACTTGCATATCTCTAAAGAATTCTAGGGATATGTGTAGCCTACCAACCCACATTGGAGCAGCGTGGTAGGTCTTAGCTCCTACCCTTCTCTCTAAAAGCAGAGAGAGGAGGCGCTGGATCAGGCCGTTATTTTACTTTCATCTCGGTAGAAGCAAACTTCTGAATTGAATTCTGAATTTAATAATATTTAACTTTTCAATGTACTTGAAACGGACCACTTGAGTCAAGAATATTGTGAATTTGTGGAAATTTTATTCATACATATATATACATATCATATTTCACGTAATCAATCTATTTTTCCCCTTCCTCTTGGATGAATATATGACTAGCGTCCCTCTAGTCATATATCCATCCATATCTATAGTAAAAAGGCTGAAGAGTCCGCCGTGTGGTATCCGGCTGAGTAGAATAGACCAACCTCATTTCTTACCGAGGTGTCGTAAAAGGCGACTAAGGTAAGTTGACCCACCGTGTGGTATCCGGTTTAGTAGAATAGACCACCCTCTTTCTTACCGAGGTGTCGTAAAATACGACTGAGGTAAGTTGACGTCAGGCAGGCGGCCGGTAGTAAAAACGCAGCCAAATCATGTGACAGCATGTTTATAACATGTTGTGCCGACCCCACTTAGAGTGGGATAAGGGCAGGAGGATGATGAAAGCTGAAGAGTTTGTTTGTTTGAATGCGCCAATTTCAGGAACTACTGGACAGATTTGGAAAATTCTTTATGAATTCTGTGTTTAAGATAGCCCATTTATCGAGGAAGGATATATGCTATATAACATCACGCTAAAATTAATAGAAAGCAATTGTTAGTTCATATATAAAACTCTTTTATCTTTACTATTGATGTTTGATGTATTCCAGTCAAATCTACAAAACGATAGATCAGTGATGGAGGGCCTCCAGGAGATCGTGGCGCTGTTGGAGGAGCAGCTCCGTCCGCTGCTGCAGGCCGAGCAGTCTCTTCTGGTGGACATCCTGTACAAGCCCCATCGGCTGTTCACCAGCGCTGGGGAACTGTCGTCTCCTGACACTAGCGGGATCTTTATATCGAGGTACGTGGTGTACTATTATTATAATATGATATCTTTAACGCTTTGGCTACATTAAAGAAATAAATAATAAATATATGGGACACTTACACACACGGTCGTCCGTCCCCATAGTAAGTAACTTAATACTTGTGTTATGGGTGACAGACAACTGGTGAATATGTACTTATATATATTTTGAATACATACTTAAATACAAATATACACCCAGGCTCAAAGACCGACAAATTCATATTAAAGAAAATGTTGGTCCTCGGCGGCAATCGAACCTGCGAAACGTGGAGCCAAAGGCAGGGTCACTACCCACTGCTCCAACGAGCCAGTCACAACATTAGCGGGCTACCGCGAATATTCGGGCTACGGCGATGTATGTGGCCGGGTACATAGACGCAACGCGATGTATTCGGGCGCAGACGATGTAGCATCGGGGCACTGTCGGTAAAACTGACATCAAAGAGATTTGTCGCGACAACATTCGCTTGAGTGGCCACACTTACGACACTCCATTGTCGTCCATACTTTAAAGTGGGACGACAGACGCACAAAACTCAACGACGAATATTCACCGTAGGCCGCTTTCTGAATCTTCGCCCGCTAATGTAGGCAAGATGTTTTGCGCGCCAACGCGATACGAATCTTCGGGTGCTAATGTAGCCCCGGGTGACCCTGAGGTCCAACATTTTCTAACAATAATTTGTTGGTTCTTCGAGCCTGGGTGAAGGCGTCGATCTTCTATAACATACAAGTATTTGTAATTATACATTTTAAATAATTAAAGTTTACAATGAAAATAAAAGAACAAAAATAATAAGAAACAAAAGAAAATAGAAAATGTTTAAGGTTGTGTTTGTTAGATGTGAAGTTATAGGGATAAGGTGTGTGTGTGCGAGCGTGCGTGAGTGCGTGCGTGCGTGTGTGTGTGTGTGTGTGTGTTTGTGTGTATATATTACCTATGTATGTATTTGTGTATATAGTTACGTGTATTTGTTCGTGCGCGTACGAATGTATATACGTAGGTGTAATAACACTACTAAAAAATAACACGCAAAAAAAGTTCCATTGCTTCAAAAAAACTTTGTTGTAGGCTGATCCGTCATACAGAGAAACTTCTAGAAGAAAAAGAAGAGAAGTTATGCGTGAAGGTCTTGAGGACCCTGCGCGAGATGATGGCTGTCGATCCTGAATATGGAGAAAAGGTATTATTGTCAGCATGTATGCATAAGATATCAGCTGTGATAGCCCAGCGGTGCGACCGTGTGAATCTCTAGAGGTGATCATGGTTTCAAACCCGGGCAGACACCAATGAGTTTTTCTTTTAAAAACTTATGTTTCAATTGATAGTTGCAATTTATCGTACGCTTTTCGGTGAAGGAAAACATCGTGAGGAAACCTGCATATCTCTAGAGAATCCTCTAGGAATATGTGTAACCTACCAATCCGCGTTGAGCAGCGTGGTAGGTCTTAGCTCCAATCCTATTCGAAAACGGAGACAGGAGGCCTATGCCCAGGATAGAAGACAGGCCGTTACTTATGCACAAGTAATTACCGGACCAACATATATGATTGAAAATTCCGTTCTTCGTTAGGGAATAGAAAAAAAACATTTTATGATTGAGGGTATTTTAACACTTAAATTGAAGCAAACTAATGTCGGTAGTATAACTTACCTTAGTTGCCTTTCACGACACCTCAGTAAGAAATGGAGGTAGTATATTCTACCCAACCTGATACCTCACGGTGGGTCAGCTTATCTTGGTCTTTTATAGCACCTTAGTAACAAATGAGTTTGGTCTATTCTACTTAGCCAGATACCAAATGGCTAGGATATGCTTATTTTATTATACATGTAAATAAAAGACTACAAAAAAAGATTTAAAAAAGTAAAAAAATTAGTAATTTAGGTATACAATTAGGCGTTACTATGCGGAGGTCCATAATATAAAAGTAATGAGAATATTATTTTTATAGCGTATTATAGCAAAATAATATTCACATTAGTTTCACAAAAATAAGTGATTTTTCTTGTACAGGGTAATCAACTACGGAACAAATTGTTGTCTCAGTACTTCATAGACCGCAAATCTGAACCCAAGATCCAGAGCCCGCCCAACGTCGCCGTCACTCACGGACCCGGTGGTGAGTTACGGACTATCAAATCTCTTTACCTAATGTTACCTTAGAATAGAAGGCATAAACAATGTGGTAGCCCAGCGGTAACACCGTGTGACTCTTTCGAGGAGGTCATGGATTCAAACCCGAGTAGACACCAATGAGTTTTTCTGTTAAAACTTATGTGCTTAATTGATAATTGCAATTTATCACACACTTTTCGGTGAAGGAAAACATAGTGAGGAAACCTGCATATCTCTCTCATAATTCTGGAGATATGTGTACTATCATTGGAGCAGCGTGGTAGGTCTTAGCTCCAATCCTTCTCTCCAAAAACGAGAGAAGAGGCCTACAGCAGTGCAAGAGTAACAGGCCGCTACTTCAACAATGATAAAAATAAAATCTCAAACCGTGAGACTAGCTCCGTAAGAATATATAGCGCTTTTCAATGTCATTCTATTCCTATACAATTAACAGGATTTCTATATCCTATATGTTATTCCGTATATGTATAAGGAATAATTGTGCTAATTTCATCGATATTGGTTCAGCGGATTCGCCGTGAAAGAGTAACAAACATACATCCATACCCACAAACTTTCGCATTTATAATATTAGTAGGATATTTCCGGTACAGTCCGTTTATCACCGTATCAAATGATGCACGTATAGATGCATAATCATTAGCGATATAGATTAGATAACATTAATTTAAGAACTTGACTAAATTCCGCAAATAGACATTAATAGTTATAGTAGTGGTTCGATATTAATGCCTCCTTAGCTTTTATTTAGAAAAATTTACTTCCAAAATCAGTCTTAATTTTCTTACGAAAACGAGGGTTTCCTTACCTGGCAAGTTTTACTAAATGTTTCTGTAAAAAATTTACTTTTATAAAATTTTATTTAACTAATATTAGTTGTTATTTTATAAAGATAAATATTTGTTTCATTGTAACTCGGCGAAAGTCACAATAACCATTATAAAAGCTAAGGCGGTTTCCTATTTTAGAATTCATAGCTAATAATATCTTCTAAACAAAATCAAATTAATAAAATCAATGTTGAAATCAATAACTCTTTTGCAAATTGACCTGACTGCTAGCTTAATCAAAAAAAAACTTTAAAAAAAAGAAAAAATAATAATTTAGTTGGGGATCCATCCGGGATTGGGTATTTACTTTTGTCGAGGCTGCCCGTTCCCCGAATAAGCTATGCAGACTTGACAGTTAATGGCGAAAATTCAATTCAATATAAATGTTAGTGTTTTTAATGCCCAAAAACAGGGATAAAACAATTTTATTTTTGTACATAAAACCTAGCTAGATCGATTTTTCTCCCCCAAATCCCCTACATGCTAAATTTCAGGAAAATCGTTGGAGCCGTTTCCGAGATTCCTAAAATACATACAAGATTAACTCATTTAAATATTAAAGATAGAGTTACATTGTGAACGTGTTTAATTTATTATATTCCACTGCTTGGTGAAGATAATTTACTGTTTGTATGATAATTTCATGTGAACAGGTTACACTACAGATATTTTCGGAATGTATGCAAGTTTCAAGTTTTGTTTGATGAGGTCTAAAGTTTTTTGAATAGAGATAAGAAAAATATTATTGTGTTGGTTAAGCTGATGTAATTAGCTATACCAGTCATATTAGCTGCTAGGTTAGCTTCATGTTTTCATTTGTTTCCACATCGCATGCTCCGCAGTAACAGCGCCACTCCAGCCGAAGACAGGTGGGTCTGTGACAATTACCCCATTTTCACCTGCTTTATGTGTTGTATTTAGTGTTAGCTGATTGTACCTCTTTATTATATAATGGAATTAATAGGCACCTTAACAAACAATTATCTAAGATAGAAATTTAATTTTCAAGGCAGTATTCCCAAGTCCCAAAAGTACCCGGCCTGACTTATAATTGACAATGTTGTTTGTACACAATTGCTGTGGTCGAAAGTAATACTCTCATATAGCTTATATTCGAAGCTTGGAGACGCTCCGTTTTTTCGTATTCGTGCAACAGCCATCGATATTGAACGCTCTTCTTAGTTTTCTAAACATAGAGAAAATTGGCCATCGTTATGTGGTATAATACTTTCATTTCAAAGGTCTCAGTCCTACTGATATCTAAGCCGAGCTAGATTCTACTCTACGCGAATCGGCTGTTTCATTTACGACTGTAAAGTATTGGGTAGCAGAGTTTAAACGAGGCCATACGAGCTGCAAAGATGAACATCGCAGTGTTAGACCCAGTGAGGTGACTACGACAAAAACAGTGAAGAAAATTCAAAAAAATTGGAATTAGATAACCGTCGAATGAAAGTGCGCGTGGTAGCTGACATGGTAGGCATTTAAAAAAGTGTAATACAACGCATATTGACTGACAATTTGGACATGAGAAAACTGTGCGCAAGATGGGTGCCGCGTTTGCTCACTATGGAACAAAACGATTCTTTAGCCGTGTTTCGTCGCAATAAAGTCGAGTTTTTGTGACGATTCACAACAAAGAAAAAATGGCTCGGGGGCAAAAGATTTGCCAACAATGAAAAGGTAGAGTCTGCGGTTAATACTTATTTTGAGGAGGTCGACGGTTCGCACTATAAACAGGGTATCGAGGCAAATGAACATCGCTAGGAACATCTTAAGGAATGTAAAAAGTTTTTCCTCAAAAAAAAATATCCTACTTAGGCCGGGTACTTTTGGGACCACCCTCGTACCTATTTGTATCGATCAGTACCTAACAAATCACAAAATACTGTTAACTTATCTTTATTATGATTAAAATCATCGATACTAGTAATATATTTGTAAAATCTTGTTCATTTATTTTATTTCTATGATCTTACTAAGCTCCCTGATCCCTTACATATATATCATTCTACTGGTAACACGTTAAATTGTTATGTACAGTGCAGTGATAAGTGCAATTCGTTCTTAAGGGCTAATATTTTGCACTTATGTACCAAAATTTGAGTATTTCTTCAATTTATAGAATTAGGCGTTTCTTTGCGGAGGTCCATAATACAAAACTAATGAGAATATTATTTTGCTATAATACGCGATAAAAGAAAATATAGAAGCGATATATATATGCGATAGACTCTACGACAAAATCGCAAAGCTTTTGTCGTGGAGTCTTATCTCCTGACGATGCTTCGATTACGGGGCGAAAGAATTGTTGAGATTGTGGTGGTGAATGTGTGCAGTGCTTGTATATTGTTGTGTTAACGGTGTCGGGTAGTGCATGAATTCTAACAAATTCTGCATGTATCAGGTATGAGAACGAATAGTAAACTCTACATTTAGCATTACATATATTTTCTTTTATCGCGGAATATAGCAAAATATTCTCATTAGTTTTGTATTTCTTCAAATTAAATCAAAATACATAGTTTTTATTTTGTACTACTGTTTACATTACAATAGCTGATAAATGTACAGCGAAGGTGTTGCTGCGGACGGGCCAGAGTCTTGCACAGGTGCAGGCTCATTTGGACCGCGAAGGTGCCTCCGACCTGGTGGTAGAGTTGGTCATCAACAGCACCAACCGCCCCGCTATATTCCTCGAGGCCATTCAGCTGGGTAAGGGTCACTTGTTGTCTGATTTATGGTTTCATCAACAAAAAATTATCGGATAATTTGATTCATACTTCACCTCGCTATCCAAATTAACTATTATGACTCAAAACATCAGGAGTATCAATCATAACTTCGCAGGTTTTGAGATTTTATTAAATAGATTAAATATTGATTATGATGTGATTATATTGACTGAATGCTGGCTAGGTAATCTTAGTTACCTACCTAAACTTCAAGGATATAGTTCGTATGCCTCTGTAAAGAACCGTAAACAGAATGATGGGGTTGTTATGTATATCAAAGAGCATTTGTCGGTTACCGTGTCAGAACCACAACTAGTTGAAGGAAATTCTCTAGTCACAATACTTAACAAAGAAACTGCCATTATAGGAGTATATAGGTCCCCATCTTATAAAAACATAGACCCATTTCTTACATCACTAAACACAATACTGTCAGATCTATCACAATATAAAAATGTTATCGTAATTGGAGATATGAATATAGCTATAAATCCAGATAAGAGAGATATAATAGGAGAAAAATTTCTGAGTTTACTTGCCTTTCATGGTCTACTGCCAGGTCATATGCACATAACTCGCGAAACAAGTGGCACATGTATAGATCATGTGCTACTTAAGACTTGTAACCCTTCCCTGACCGTAGTTGCTCGTTCGACATTAACAGACCACAATACGGTCATGTTGAGTCTACAGAACTTTCAACGTGACCAACATTTTTCAAACAACACTATAACTAAAATTAATAAAAAAACTTTGGAACATGATATTTTAAATATGGACTTAAGTAATTTGTACAAATCACAGGATCCTAACACCTCATTAAATGAACTTATAAATAAAATTAGTTTAGCCATAAACAAGAATACTTACACATTAACATTATCCAGACGTAAGAAGATCATTAAACCCTGGATAACTACAGGTTTGTTAAGATGCATACAAAATAGAGATAAAATGCATAAGAAATGTCAATTATATCCTGACAATGAAGGTTTAAAAACTACATACAAACGTTACAGAAACTATTGCAACACTATTTTAAAGAAATTAAAAAATGCTTATGAAATAGATCAAATAAATAAGGCTAGAAATAATAATAAAAAACTGTGGAAGGTTATAAAAAGTATCACTTATACTAGCAAAAAGCAAGATGTTTCACAAACTTTACTAAAATTGGATTTCTCTCCTGAATCATCGTTAAATAAAATCAATAATTACTTTGTTAATGTAGGTAAAACATTAGCTGAAAACCTAACTAGGAATTCTACAACCGTTACAAATTCCACTTTAACCACGAAACCTTGCGATAACACTTCGGCAAAAGTTCCACTAAACTCTTTTGTTTTATTAGATACGGATGAAAATGAGGTAAAACGCCTCATTTCAGGATTAAAAGATGATAAATGCGTAGGTTGGGATAAAATTTCAAATAATTTTCTTAAACAATATAAAGATTTTCTTGCTCCTGTCTTAACTTCTATATTCAATACTTGTTTCCATAAAGGTGTTTTTCCTAAAACGTTAAAAAAATCTGAAGTAAGACCTATACACAAGGGTGGGGATAAAGATGAAATGAGCAACTATAGACCCATTTCGATTTTACCAGCAATCTCTAAAATTCTCGAAAAAATAATAAATTTAAGATTAGTAAAATACCTTGAGAAAAACAACTTACTCTCAGATAGACAATTTGGTTTTCGCTGTGGTAAATCGACAGAGGATGCTGTCAATACATTGACCCATTTCATTGGGACCAATTTGGACAAAGGAAAAAAATGTTTATCTATCTTTGTAGACCTAGCTAAGGCATTCGATACAATATCTGTACCCTTACTTATCAAGAAACTGTCTAGAATTGGTATAAGGGGTACCCAGTTAACACTTCTTAGTGATTATCTGTCAGAACGTCGTCAATGTGTTCGTGTGGGTAATTTCTTTAGCGATGATCTTCCTTTAACTTACGGCGTTCCTCAAGGCAGTATATTAGGCCCTACTCTATTTCTCGTTTATATAAACGACCTTGCTAACTTAACTTTACCTAATTCATTGATTCTCTCATATGCAGATGATACGGTACTCCTAGTTTCTGCAGATAGTTGGAATAAAGCTTTTGAAGCTGCCCAAACAGGTCTTAACACAATTAATAACTGGCTCCTGGATAATGGTCTAACAATTAACTTTGAAAAAACTAAATATATTGCGTATTCAATCCGCCAAAGAGCAAAACTTACTCCCAGTAACCGTATAATATCACATAGAAATTGCACAGAATTTGACTGCTCATGTAAGGAAATTGAACGAGTTAACGCTATTAAATACCTAGGTGTTGTTATAGATAATAACCTAAATTTTAAACAGCATATAGAAACATTATCAAGTAGAATTCGTAAGTTAACTTATATATTTAAAAATTTAAGGCAAGTCACTGATCCTACGCTTTTAAAACAAATATACTTTGCGCTGTGCCAATCACTTCTCAAATATTGCATAACGGTATGGGGTGGTGTTCCTAAAACAACTTTGAAAAGAATTGAGATCGCTCAGCGTACTATCCTTAAAGTGTGTACATTCAAGCCCATTATTTATCCGACTCTGTACTTGTATCAATCGTGTGAAGTGCTAACGGTTAGGCAGTTATTCATTTCTTCTATTATTCTTAAGCAGCATGGTGAAACTAGCTATGACTGCAATATTTATAACAAGCGCATAAAATACTCAGTGTGTAATACCAATCGTTTTAGGACATCCTTCACCATGAAATTCTATAAAGTTATTGCTCCTTATCTATATAATAAAATAAATAAAAATTTAAATATATATTCCCTAACAAAAGCTAAATGCAAGTATAAGTTATTTCATTATCTCGTTAAACTTTCATATAATGACACTGAAGAACTCTTACATAATTTATAAATTAATATTTACAGAAAACTTTCAGAATGCAGACTTTTTATTTTTATTCTTTATATTAAACTTATATGTTCAATACAATTAACTCACCCTCTCTCCATACATGCCTCCTACTCACACTAATATACATTACATGCATACTTCATAAACACAACTCATAACCACACAGAGAGGTTCTCCTTACAGACATGCTAATTATTATTATGTTCATTGTATTGTTATTTTTCTTATAGCAAATAGTAACTAAGTCACATGTCTTCGGTGTTTGTCACTGTATGCCGAGATACAGTTTTAACTAGTTCGGCTGCAGATGGTCATATATTAATCTAAGCCCTATTTGTCATATGTAAAAATAAATAAATAAATAAATCATCATCTTCCTGCCCTTATCCCACTCTAAGTGGGGTCGGCACAACATGTTATAAACATGCTGTCACATGATTTGGCTGCGTTTTTACGACCGGCCGCCTGCCTGACGTCAACTTACCTCTGTCGTATTTTACGACACCTCGGTAAGAAAGAGGGTGGTCTATTCTACTAAACCGGATACCACACGGTCGGTCAACTTACCTTAGTCGCCTTTTACGACACCTCGGTAAGAAATGAGGGTGGTCTATTCTACTCAGCCGGATACCACACGGCGGGTCGACTCACCTTAGTCGCCTTTTACGACACCTCGGTAAGAAAAGAGGGTGGTACTATTCTATTCAGCCGGATACCACACGGCGTAAATAAATAAATAAATAAAAAATAAAAATAAAAAATACTTTAGAATTAAAATTTTTATAATATCCGTCCGCAATTCCGTTTATTTTTTTTTGCAAATTTCTAAAATCATTTTTGAAACATCTGAATTGTAAATAAGTAAACGGTAAATTATACTCCTGGATAAAGGCTTTGGTTTTGGTTGGTTGACAAAATGGTTTGACAAAAGAATGATAAATAAAAAAGAACTATTAATTCTTCCCAAAGGACTTGGAACTTTTCAAATTCAAATTTATTTATTGCTTAATGTTGCTTTACTTTTCTTATGATGTTTTCCTTCATCGCAAAGCATATGATGTGTTCTATTTATAAACTAAACATAAAGTTATAGGAAGTCTCTTTAACTAATACTACAATACTATTTACGTTATTATATTACTTTTAAAAGGTATCGCTCTTCTGGAAGGTGGTAATCCAATTATACAGCACAGCATCTTTACAAAGCTGCAAAACGGCGAAATATCTAACGCATTCCTGAAGGTAAGTATTTAGTGTTGTAATGTTAACTTATGCTATAAATGAATATAAATCTCAGTAGTTGTTATCTCACATAATGGTATGTGTTTTAAATTGATTTTTACACATCAATAATATATAAAGATCCATTGTTTTGTGTCATTGTGTGATTGCGATAAATATAATATTTCATTTAATGGATTAACCAATTTTATAGGGCACTGCAATGTTCTTTTGGTATTTTTAAAATGTAAAAATTCTTGATGAAGAAAGCATTTTATACATGTTAAAATATTATACTTATCGGTGAAACCGTTAGAATATACTGATAGATAAATTAAGATAAATTTATAACATCAATTTTGCTGACAAGATTGACAAATCTTAAGGATGTTTGTGAGTTTATATAGGAATATACACCTCCAAAAGCTGTTGATTACAATATTCAATGATTGGCCAATTGGCAAATATGCAAGTGAACTACAGCTCCACGGGACGCGGGTTTCATTCCCGCCGAAAGCCAAAAGTTTCTTAAAACACTGTTGGTTTTCCAAGTCTGGGTGTATATGTGTATTTAGGTATTAATTTCAAAGTAAAATATGTAAAAATTACATAATAAAAAATAAATATTTAGTAGTTGTCTGTCACCCATAACACGAGTATTAAGTTAATTAATTTGGTGACGGACTACCCTGTGTGTATTTTTTTACTCGTTCATCGGGTCGTATCGATCGAATGTATGTTTGTTACTCGTTCACGGCGAATCCGCTGAACCAATATCGGTAAAATTTGGCACAATTATTTCTTATACACCGGGGTAACATAAAGGCTATAAAGAAATACTGTTGATTTTCCTGTTGATGACGGGAATAGCATGACATTGAAAAGCGCCATCTATTATTCCTTTCTTTTCATTTCTCACTCTCTGCTAACTCTGTGCTAACTGGTAGCACAGAGAATTGAAAAGGCTTATATACTTAACAAAATGACAAAAAACCATACAAATCATAACCAAAATCGCAAAGCACATCGCAATGGCAATAAAAAGCCCACTAAGTTCAAGCATGAATCCACTCTTGGTATGGATCCAAAATTCTTGAGAAATCAAAGATTTTGTAAAAAGGGAACTTAAAGCCAGCCATACAGTTATCTCGTTATGCAGAGAGAAAAGTGACAAGAGAAGCGAAAGCTAAAAAATAAACATACTTATAAGCAATAAAATCTCTATATTTAAATGAGTTAATCTTGTATATATATATATATATATATATATATATATATATATATATATATATATATATATATATATATATTCCGAATCTCGGAAACGGCTCCAACGATTTTCCTGAAATTCAACATGTAGGAGGTTTTGGGGGAGAAAAATTGATCTTGCTAGGTTTTATATAAAAAAAAATTGTTTTATCCCTGTTTTTGGGCATTAAAAAACACTAACATTTATATTGAATTGAATTTTCGCCATTAACTGTCACGTAGCTTATTCGGGTGACGAGCAGATTTGAGCAATGTGAATGCCAAGGATCGATCCCCAACTAAATAATTGGTTTTTTTTTTAAGTTTTTCTTTTGTAAAAAATTACCGAGCGAAGCTCGGTCACCCACATATTGTAAATTATCAGTCACGCGGCAACAGTCCACGCAAACGAAGTTGCGAGTAAAAACTATTATTTATTATATTTGTATTATTACTCCTCGGCTGTAGGTGTTCTATGACAAGATGCGCGAGGCCCAACAGGAGATCCGCTCGCTAGCAGTCAACAGCACAACCAGCGCTACGGGCGACAAGCGCTCTTCGCCCACGGACAAGCACAAGTTGAACAGTCCTGATGGTAACTATTTATATTCTCACTAATTCCAGTCGAGTATCGATTCAAATAAAAATAATCTTTTATTCAATTAAGCTTTTTACAAGCGCGGAATCGTTAAGGATAAAAAAGTTTTAATGAAGCTGCAACTGGTTCGGAGAAGAAGAATCCGCAAGAAACTCGGCGGTCAATCTTTTAAACATTTTTAATTGACATTATTTAATTGCAGTCTTATTCGAAGCTGAAAGGGTTTTAGATCTAATGCCTAATCTTCTATTTAGTCTCTTTTTCATTAAATGCGTGCAATATTTACGTGTCTCATATTTAATCTTAATCAAATCAAATAGGCTTACGTACACGCATGTTCCTTACACTTCATTCAAACATCCCTCTAAACAAGTCTAATATGGTAAGCGGAGTTTATTGTAGAAGTGAATACGTAGAATTTCTCTTCTGTTCACCACATCCGGTTTTCATGAGTCTTAAATCAGAACTTTTTTCTTTAAATCCACGTTCTTTAATTCGATCTCCTTCTATGTACCTCTAGCCTCTACCAGTAGATATTTCTATTTATCTTTTTTCATTTTGATAGATTTTTCTTTCGTGATAAATTATTTTTCTTCAATTTTGTCTTTTTTAACACGTCTAATATAAAAGCCACTGTCTGATCACATATGTACAACCTTCTTTAGCGCCACGTGCACATCGTCTGCTGATAATCTTACACAACTTTATTAATAATCTTTACTATCCATATCAGTATCATTGGACTTTGTAGACACCTATGTATATACCTTTATAGGAAGAATGCCAAAACTCCGCGCAGATATGACCTATTACGCTATTACAGAAAGCCTACTATATTGTTGAGGATTATTTGGACGATAAAAATGAGTTGATATAAATATTGTTCGACCCTGTACAAGATAGAAACATTAAATGTAACTAGCATTAAGAATTGTATTTTTTTAAAAAAGAGCAACCGACGAGTTTCTTGCTGGCTCTTCTCGGTAGGAACAGCTTTCCGAACCAGCAGTAGAGTTGACGATTCAAAAGCACTTGTTTACAAGTTTATTTGAATAAAGAATATTTTGAATTTGAATTTAGTCTAACCCACGAAAAATTTGTGACTAGTGGCATCTATTTGACTCGGCAAAATGCCATCAGCACCCCATTAAGACCCACAGTCAGCTCAAGACATGACCTAGATATCAAAGCATGTAATAATCGCTCGAGTTTTGGGAAGAGAACAGGTTTTTTTTAATTTTAATCCATAGTGAGTAGTAAGTAGCGGCCTGTAACTATCCCACTGCTGGGCATAGGCCTCCTCTCTCCGTTTTTGGAGAGAAGGATTGGAGCTAAGACCTACTACGCTGCTCCAATGCGGATTGGTAGGTTACACATATCCCTAGGATTCTGACATGATTCTTGATTCTTAGACATGCAGGGTTCCTCACGATTTTTCCTTCTCCGAATAGCTTGTGATAAATTGCAATTATCAGTTAGACACATAAGTTTTAACAGAAAAACTTATTGAAACTTATGTGTCTAATTGAGTTAATTGATTGAATAGTGAGTAGTATTCATAGTTAATTTATAGAAACCCGCTATAATCACGTCTTATTCTATCGAGTTAGCCCGACTAGATTCGAACCCATCCGGGTCACTTATTCATGAGCTCTTTAAACGACGGGCACTGATCGGTTCCCGCTGCGATAAGTAAGTAAGTAGTAAGTAGCGGCCTGTTACTATCCCACTGCTGGGCATAGGCCTCTTCTCTCCGTTATTGGAGAGAAGGATTGGAGCTAAGACCTACCACGCTGCTCCAATGCGGATTGGTAGGTTACACATATCTCCAGAAATCTCTGGAGAAATGCAGGTTTCCTCACGATGTTTTCCTTCACCGAAAAGCGTGTGATAAATTGCAATTAACAATTAGACACATAAGTTTTAATAGAAAAACTCATTGGTGTCTGCCCGGGTTTGAACCCATGATCGTCTCTAGAGATTCACACGGTCGCACCGCTAGGCCATCACAGCACTCCGATAGCACCGCTGCGATAACGTGGTCGAAACTAGTCGGACTAACCTGATAGAATAAGACGTGAGTATCGCTGATTTCTATACATTAACTAAGAGAACAGCCCTCTGACAATCTACACCGCTTTTTATATTGATTCTCTTTACTTCACAATCTACACCAATTTTTTCTAGATTTTAATTATGTAACACTGAGTAGCATCTTTTATAGTATTATATCAGACGGTATCTGCCAGGTAAGGCGGTGCCCGGGCCCATGGTAGTCGGCGAGGACATGGACGACGAGGTGACGAGTGCGTGCGGCTCCGCGGTGCACGCGTACTCCGACATACACACCATGTCGCACGGTATTATACCATTAACATATTCCATATACTCGTATCTTTGATTTATATTTTGATAAATATTATATATCCTCCTGCCCTTATCCCACTTTAAGTGGGGTCGGCACAACATGTTATAAACATGCTGTAACATGATTTGGCTGCGTTTTTACGACCGGCCGCCTGCCTGACGTCAACTTACCTTAGTCGTATTTTACGACACCTCGGTAAGAAGAAGGGTGGTCTATTCAACTAAACCGGATACCACACGGCGGGTCAACTTACCATAGTCGCCTTTTACGACACCTCGGTAAGAAATGAGGGTGGTCTATTCAACTCAGCCGGATACCACACGGCGGGTCGACTTACGTTAGTCGCCTCTTACGACACCTCGGTAAGAAATGAGGGTGGTACTATTCTATTCAGCCGGATACCACACGGCGTTATATTTTGATAAATATTATCCATACTAATGTTATGCCAAAAACAGTTAAGCTTGTACGGCTCATCCGCAAGATCAATGTTGATGAAATTTCGTACAATTGAATGTTATATATACGGGGCTTACATATAGGGCATTCTTTGTTTTTACTTCGAAAATAGGGGAAAAAATATATTTCATTATGAAAAATAATTAAACGCAAACGAAGTCTACTCGTATTCAATAAATATATAACTATAATAATACGAAATTGCGGCGAAAACTAGTATTATATACTCGTAAGTAGTGGTTAAAACGATATGGCTCAAGGAAGTGAACTAAACTGTTTAGATGAGTCAGATAATACGATGAGTCGATGGGCGTTGGGGTCCTAAAGTATTAAAATGGCGATGGTTGTGACCGCAGGTACGACGGTTCTAGAAGAGATAATGGCGGAGAAGAAACGTGAGCCAGGCAACTCTGACGTGTTGCCAGCTAAAGTATCCGTCATGCGGCCTATCTTGCGCTTCTTGCAGCTGCTCTGTGAGAATCACAACCCTAATCTACAGGTACCAAATCTCTATACTAACATTATAAATGCGAAAGTTTTTGACCGTCTGTCCAACTGTCTGTTTATCTTTTGACACATAAGTAAAGCCAAATTTTTTTACATGTATAAAGTGCGCCTGACGTCTAACCTGAGCGACTAGCACGAGATTAAGTGCATCTTATGTTAAGAAATAAGATTTCAATAATAATAACGTCTTTTGCACGCTTTAACTTATCATTTGTTTTAAAAAAAATTATCTAAATTAAACACTATTAATGTGCAAAAATGTTGTAACTAACGTGAACGAAAGAATGACTGAGCGCCTGAGAAATAATGTCAAAAATCGTTTGTCCTGTTCTAGAATCTTCTCCGCAACCAACACAATAAGTCCAATTACAACTTGGTATCGGAAACTCTTATGTTCTTGGACTGCATCTGTGGGTCCACAACGGGAGGCCTGGGGCTGCTGGGGCTCTACATCAACGAGGGCAACGTGGCGCTAATTAACCAAACTCTTGAGACGCTCACGGAATATTGCCAGGGTAAGTCAATTTAAGTCATAAATAATTTAACATAATTAGATACTACTGCTAAAGTATGAAAACTTGTAGCCATGCCTTCATGACATCTATTTGGCTGTGTCATGCTTTATCCGATTAAGTAGAATGGACCACCCTGATTTCTTACCGAGGTGTCGCCTAATCACATCACAAAATGGTTACAATATGTTATATATGCAGTAGAATGATGAAGGCATCTATTTGGCTCGGCAAGATACATGCCATCACCACAGCATACATACATTATTTATAAAAGGGTTTATTATATTGTTTACTGCTAACCAAAGTCTTCCTCTCTTCTTTGGTGCGAAAGGCTCGAGCTTGTAATGACCACACTGCTAGCAATTGTGTGGAGACATGGGGGATTTTCTCTCGATATCTTCGTTCACCATTAAACGCAGTTATGTTGGGTGGACAAAATTTTGCAATAACTCAGCACGTGGCGAAACTGGAGTGGAAAACCGATGTACGTTGGGGTCCTAAAGTTACACGCCCTACAAGGTAGACTGACAACCATAAAAAAGATTAGATTACGGAAAACTCTTGGATTCGTGCGGCTAATGATCGTGCATTGTAAATATTCCTAGATCTATATTATGTGGATGTTGGCCCAAAAAAGACGTGTCCCGCAGTATAAAACTTGCATGATCCAATTTATTCCAGGCCCCTGCCACGACAACCAGAACTGTATTGCGATGCACGACAGCAACGGCCTCGACATCATTACGGCCCTCATCCTTAACGACATCAACCCGCTGGGCAAGACGCGCATGGACCTTGTGCTCGAGCTCAAGAACAACGCGTCCAAACTGCTGCTGGCCATCATGGAATCCAGAAACGACTCCGAGAACAACGCCGAGAGGATCCTGTACAACATGAACCCTAAACAATTGGTCAGTTGGTTAAGTTTTGTTCTTATATCTCTTGTGATGTATATAATAGACAAAATACTTTATGCCCGATTCCAGTCAATCATTCCAGTCCAGTCGACTGGATTTGCGTTCTATTTTTCATTCCAGTGCCACTACAATAGTGTGAACGGCCAATCTAGTTGAATCCAGTGCTTGACTACCACGCTAAACAGTGAACACGTATTGTTTTATTTGTGAAATTCTATTGGTACAGATGCGACAGCTTAATGACTGGAATCTTCTATCGTTTACATTAGTAAACGATATAATCCAGTCCAGCATCGGACTGGATTGACTCGCTGGATTATTGGACTGGAATAATGTGAACCCGGCATCAGTCGTTTGTGGGTTTGGGTATAAGATTCTGTAGTAAAATTACGCAATCAAAGCTAGCTAGCTTAGCTTTGCCATTACAGCAGTTTAAAAACACACACACTATTAAAGTGAGGCTGATACAGAAAGCCTACTATACTGTTGGGGATTATGTAGACGATAAGAATGCGAGGATAGCTACAGTCCGACCTTGTACAAGATAGTAATTACTTTATGGCACTATTAATAAGTATTATGTTGAAAAGAGCAACCGCCAAGTTTCTTGCTGGCTCTTCTCGGTAGGAACAGTTTTCCATCTAGTTTTTCATGCATCTGGTGCTCGATTACCGGAGGGAGGGGTCACTGTTTAGAGAGGCGTTCTTCGTGGTACACACCGGATACCGCACGGAACTTTCGCATTTATAATATTCCTATAGATTCCTTTTTAAATTGAAGGTATCTTAACTATTTTTTTGTCGGCACCACCCATTATAGGTTGTTACCGCCCAACGTAAGCCCAGTGGTGTATACCTGGCGGGCGGTTTTAAGCTAGTTTTAAATTAAATATATATTGTTCGATATTCAGGTAGACGTCGCGTATTCGGCATACCACCAGGAGCACGCTAGGGACCCGGACTCTGAATCGGAAGACGATGCACCTATACAAGGCGTGTCTCCAAAAGAAGTAAGTCAACATCTATATAGTGCCGAGCACTAAATTAAAACTACACTAGATTAAGTATATGCCTTTATATTTAACAAGAAACGAGTACATAAAAGCTACATAAGATAAGGGACGCGTCACGTAAACAAACTGGCTCGAGCCGCACTGTCGAAGCGTCTTCATTGTCCACTCTTGCCGGCTCGCTTAGGCCGTGTGGCGCAAGATGCACGGAATCGAGTGTCAGTATGTTCAGTTCCGGGTCCGCCATATCTATAACGTGACGATTTTACTTCTATCTTCTCTCTATGTTTTTATAATTTTTATACGTGCATATACGTTTTTCCCACAGACGCCGTGTGGTATCCGGCTGAATAGAATAGTACCACCCTCATTTCTTACTGAGGTGTCGTAAAAGGCGACTAAGGTAAGTTGACCCACCGTGTGGTATCCGGTTTAGTAGAATAGACCATCATCTTCCTTACCGAGGTGTCGTAAAATACGACGAAAGGTAAGTTGACGTCAGGCAGGCGGCCGGTCGTAAAAACGCAGCCAAATCATGTGACAACATGTCCTAACATGTTGTGCCGACCCCACTTAGAGTGGGATAAGGGCAAGAGGATGATGATACGTTTTTCCCACAGGTGGGCCACAACATCTACATCCTGTGCCACCAGCTGGCCGAGCACAACAAAGAGCTGGCGACGTTGGTGCGCGCGTCGCCGGGCGGGCCTGCCGCTGCCGCGCTCAAGTACTATCGCTCACACACTGCGCAGATCGAGGTACTCATTGGATATTATACAACTATAGTATTTCCAACCATTTATTTAGCTTTTGACATATACACACTCGTGAAGTTCTGTTATTGTTACATTAACCACAAAAAAATGCATTTTTAAAGATAAGTGACGTAATTTTTCAAATTAGTAATAATTAGTACAAATTATCACTAATTTGACTCGGAAATACACGCTATCACTGCACCACCCATTAGCACACGACAAGTTAGCTTAACTTACGACCAGCATCTAATAGTCGCTCGAGTCTCGTCAAGACTCTGGCTGTATGACAACCTACTGAAAAACGTATGAAGGTACAAGTTTATTAAAGGTCAGTTGATGCAACCATTCATTCGTTAGCCTAGAATAATCAAGAGAGCCTATTTTACTATATTTTTGAATAGCTTTTACTCCGGTGTATAATTTCCGGTGGCTTTAATTGTGCCAAATTTTATCAATATTGTTCCATATTGCTCATAGTCACAAAACGTTCACAGACTGACAGGCGGACTTTGTTGTTTATAATATTAGTAAGAATAGAAAAATAGTTTCATTTGGTAAATCTTTTGGTTTTTTTTTTCTAAATATTACTTTTAATTTTAACTTTTTACATTTATATTTATTTGCCATCATCATGGTATGTTCATATCATGTTACTATTATATTTATTTTCTTCATTTAGCTTTATTTATTGTATTGTTTATAATTTATAGAATTAGGCGTTACTTTACGGAGGTCCATAATACAAAAGTAATGAGAATATTATTTTACTATAATCCGCGATAAAGACAATACAATAAAAAAACAAAAGTAATGAGAATATTATTTTGCTATAATTCGCGATAAATCGCGTTTTATAGCAAAATAATATTCTCATTACTTTTGTTTTTTTTATTGTATTGTGTTCACTTCCTTCACTCATTTGTGGCAACTTTGTTAACGTGTGTGTTAATTTTTCTGATATAATTTTGTGTAATAATTTAAGTGCTGTTTGTTTCCCAATTAAATAAATAAATAGTGTTTTGTCATGATACCAGATTGTTTCCCTCGTTCGTTCCAGATAGTTCGCAAAGACCGCAGTATGGAGCAGATCGTGTTCCCTATTCCCGAGATTTGCGAATACCTGCCCGCCGACAGCAAGAATCGGGTGCTGCAAACGGCAGAACGGGATGAGAAGGGCAGCAAAGTGGCAGATTTCTTCTCCCGCCTCGACAACCTCTTCCACGAGATGAAATGGCAGAAAAAGCTGCGCGGTAAGTTCTCTAAAGGTACGGGACACCCACACGACACACATAAGCATATAGCACACTGCAAGCTTATATTTATAATTGAATCTATACATACTAACATCATCCTCCTGCCCTTATCCCACTCTAAGTGGGGTCGGCACAACATGTTAGAAACATGTTGTCATATGATTTGGCTAAGTATTTTACGACCGGCCGCCTGCCTGACGTCAACTTACCTTAGTCGTATTTTACGACTCCTCGGTAAGAAAGAGGGTGGTCCATTTTACTCAGCCAGATACCACACGGCTGGTCGACTTACCTTAGTCGCCTTTTACGACACCTCGGTAAGAAATGAGGGTGGTACTATTCTATTCAGCCGGATACCACACGGCGTACATACTAACATTAGTACATACATATTTATTTTTCGGATTTCCCAAAGCTTATATTAAATAATCCAACAAATAACCTATATATTTATATGTAAGTATATGAATTGTATGTTACCATGATATCATCATTTATAATTATCTTGCCCTTATCCCACTCTAAGTGGGGTCAGCACAAAATGTTTTAAAAATGACAAGCTGACGTCGGCCTTACCGACCTTGAAATGAGGGAGGTCTATTCTACTCAGCCGAATACCACACGAAACTTACCTTAGTCGTCTTACGAAACCACGGTAGGAAATGAGAATGGTCTATTTTACTCAGCTGTTTACCACACGGCACTTACCTTAGTCGCCTTTTGAGTCACCGCAGTAAGAAATGAGGATGGTTTATTCTAATCAGCCGGATACCACAAGGCACTTATCTTAGTCTCCCCTTACGACACCTCGGTAAGAAATGAGGATGTTCTATTTTACTTAGCCGGATACCACTGGGTACATATAAGCACAGTTTATTATTCTTTAATTGTACCAAGTTGGAAATTTGGTACAATTTTAAAAGTGAAAGCATAATTGATATACTGAAGTAATTATTAAAATAATTAATTTTATACTCTAGTTATTACTATAAATAATGTGTGGTATCCGGCTGAATAGAATAGTACCACCCTCATTTCTTACCGAGGTGTCGTAAAAGGCGACTAAGGTAAGTCGACCCGCCGTGTGGTATCCGGCTGAGTAGAATAGACCAACCTCATTTCTTACCGAGGTGTCGTAAAAGGCGACTAAGGTAAGTTGACTCACCGTGTGGTATCCGGTTTAGTAGAATAGACCACCCTCTTCTTACCGAGGTGTAGTATACGACTGAGGTAAGTTGACGTCAGGCAGGCGGCCGGTCGTAAATCATGTTACAGCATGTTTATAACATGTTGTGCCGACCCCACTTAGAGTGGGATAAGGGCAGGAGGATATATATTACTATAAATAATGTTATTCTGAATGTTTTCATATATTTGTTGAAGTGACCACAAAAACAAAAATCATAAAGTTCAAGAAAGCGGTTGGAAATTAAGAACGAGAATAACACAAAATTTATACATACAGGCATATTTGTATAATGCTCTATGCTTTTCAAATTTGTTTTTGTGCATGGTTACAACCTATTTGTGAGTGAACTCCTAACTTTCTCTTTAACTTGTGTTAATGATACGTTGCCGTGTGTGTTAATTGTATACATTTGCAAGATAATATTTGCTTAAAAGAGTGGCATAATCTCTCCAAATAGCTGCATCATCTATTACAGTGTCATTGTAGAAAATGTATGTGAAAATTAATAAATAAATAACTGCACAATTCCTCTGTTGTACATATTTGATTAGGAAGGTTTAGGTTATTAGTATCTGGAATGGCTAAACTGATTTCGATTATATTTTCACTGAAAGATAGAGGACATTGTGAAGCAACATCATCATCATCCTCCTGCCCTTATCCCACTCTAAGTGGGGTCGGCACAACATGTTACAAACATGTTGTCATATGATTTGGCTACGTATTTTACGAACGGCCGCCTGCCTGACGTCAACATACCTTAGTCGTATTTTACGACTCCTCGGCAAGAAAGAGGGTGGTCTATTTTACTCAACCGGATACAACACGGTGGGTCAACTTACCTTAGTCGCCTTTTACGACACCTCGGTAAGAAATGAGGGTGGTACTATTCTATTCAGCCGGATACCACACGGCGTATTGTGAAGCAACATATAGGCCACTTTTTATCTTAGAACTCCCATAAGGTATGGATTTACAGGGCAAAACAAAACAATAGTGACACCTTGCTGCTGCGTTTCCAAACCTTCAATACCACAATTATCAATATAACTAAGAGATAACTGCTAGTGTGGTTAATAACATTAAACATATTATAGAAAGGTGCTTGGTATAATTTAAAACATTGGTACTACATATTTCATTGTAATTTGCATTATTAGTATACTTTTCAGTAGGTTATCACAGAGCCAATCTCTTGCGGAGACTCGACCGACTATTAGATGCCTAATAAAACTAATCTAACTTGTCGTGTGCTGGGCTAATGTGTGGTGTGGTAAAGGCGTGTGTCTTGCTCGCGTGTGTCTTTTCGTGACCGCAAAGGAGATGGGCACATAGCTTATACAATTTTGGCCTCAATGGACAGAAATAAATTAATAATTAATACAAAGACCGAAAGTTACTCTTCAAGTCTTTTTTTAAATAGAACTTGAGAATAAGAAGGAATAAATTAATGACCATGACAGATTTACATAGAGTATTGGAATTTGTTAGGACATACTTTTTTTTTTATAGAATTTATATTCATCTAAGAAAAAAATATGAATCCAAAATAATAAGATAGTCGACTCGAAAGATAATATGTCAGTAGAAATAAAGTAAAGGTCATTCTTAGTAGCACACGAATACGAGAAATCCACAAATGTAACGTTCACGATGCGAAAAACAACACGAATATGCATGTTTAGAAACATAACAATTGACAGATCATTAATATAACGACAACCTTTTTGAGTATTGTAATGCGCATATCGAATATATATAGAAATCGATTTTATTAATCGACTCCGTAAATCGGTCATGTGTATATATATATATATATATATATATATATATATATATATATATATATATATATATATATATATATATATATATATGGGATTGTAAGTTTGAACGCAGCGGAGAGCAAGTGAGAAGGATGTATGAATGACAGAGTGAAAGGATTAGGTGACGTATGGATGGTTTTAGTTTGTAGTTACGAGTCTGTAGTATATAGTCATAAGCCGAACGACGTAACGACGCTAATGTGTTTTCCGTGCTTTGTAAACAATCTTTGGATAAAGAAATAATTCGGAAAAAAAAGGATTTTAATAATCCCACAATTTTGGGGGCTCGTCCGGGATCGAAGAGGAAAAAAGGGATTACGAAAAAACATGTCGAAAGATGACGCCGCCCATACGCAGAGCACGTTACATCTCACCTCAAATCTTATACCTAAATTTAATGGGCAAGACAAAACATATCCCACATATATATATATATATATATATATATATATATATATATATATATATATATATATATATAAATGATATGATTAAAAAGGCTAATAACTATGCATAAATATTAAATCTATTCATTTATGGTAATCAAAAATAATTTATCAATAACAATTATAAACTATACTGTATATTAGTAAGAATATTAAATTCTTCAAAAAAACTTTCTAACTGATTCGAGAGAAATTGAAACTTGATTTCTTTGTTTTTACTTGACTAATTATAACTGAACTGGATCAAATAAATAACTTTTTTATTCAATACCAGTACAGAGGTAGTGTTAATTTACTTCGACGTTATTTACTATTTTAAATTTTATTATGTACTTCATTATTTAATCCGCACAGGCCAGATTTTGCCCATCCCCTTTGGATCCCTTACATACCGAATATGCAAATAGTATACTTAACTAAACTCTCTCTGAGTAGTGTTAGGAAAAGGAAATAAAATAAGCAGGACTTTTAACACACAACTGTTTTATTTCCCAGGCCAACCCATTCTGTTCTTGGTGTCGTCGTACATGTCTCTATGGAGTAACGTATTATTCAATTTTGCGGTCCTCATCAACGTGATCGTGGCGTTTTTTTACCCATTTCAAGAGAAACACCCTGGTGAGTTGAACCGCTTTTTTCACATTAAGATTCTTGTATTGTTTTTAACTAAAATCGGTATTTAGTGAAATGTTAAATTTTAGATCCTTAATTTTGAAAATAGAGCTGGTGTACCTCACAGCGGCTCACGGAAACTCGACGGTGATCTAAGATGTCGTTAAAAAAAATGTAGTCAACAATCCATAATGTAATTTTTTATCAAGTGTTGGAAGTATGGTACAAATGTAGCAGGGGTCCAAGTATTGTAAGTGGTCTTATGAGAAATAGAGGCTGTGAACATCGTGTTTAGATAATGTAGGATTCTACTCTTACGTGGAAAAACATGGCCTTGGATGTGTTTCACACTCCACCGCTTCACCTCATTAAATTAATTACATTTAGTTTACAGAATAACTAAACGTAATATTATGAATTGCATGTTTTGTTGTGATTTTTGTACGATGTATATTATGCCCTACAAGATGAATTGAGTTACTGTAATGTCTTTATGGGTGAAGTTTTTGTTAAATAAAGAAATAAATAAAATTGCCTCCAGATCTCTGAGACTGGCAAAGAATCGCATTTCTATAGGTCTATGGAGACATATGTCAAATTCAATTAACATCATTAGTCTTTCGCTTGTTTACAAGTGTTCCGTAACCCTACTACCTGGAATAACGACTCGAGATTCATCATTCTCCTACCCTTATCCCACTCTAAGTGGGGTCGGCACAATATGTCTTCTTTTTCCATTCTCCTCTATCATTCGTCAAATCTGGTGCCACTCCTCTAACATGCATATCATTTTTCACACAACCCATCCATCTTTTTTTCGGCCTTCCTCTAGCCTTACATCCATCCACATTCATATTTAAAACTCTTTTGGTCACATGATTTTCATCCCTCCTCATTACATTATTACTCGAGATTAATCGAGGTAAAGAACTTGCTAGATAGATGAGTTAGTTTTATTTTTAGATTGTAGTTTCAGATTTCTAAGACAGTTTAACCCAAAAATAGCGACTTCTGCATACTGGACGGTACGGACTTGCTCTGCGGTTGAACTTGAAATAGGTTCCTTAATCGGTCACTAGATGTTTTCCTCCAAATTCACGTACTATACGTAACAATACAACATTAGTGCACATGTTTTGTCCAGAGTTGGACGAGCACCTGTCCCTAGTGGTGTGGTGCGCGTCGCTGGCTGCGGGCGCGCTCGTCACGTGGCTGCCGCGTAGTTCGGGCATCCGCGCACTGTGCGCCACGGCCATGGTGCGGATCGTGTACTCCTTGGGACCCGAGCCCACGCTGTGGACGATGGGAATGTTAACTGTAACTACTTTTATATTTCTTACGTCTTATTTTATAGATACAGCTCTGATAGCCCAGCGGTGACACCGTGCTACTATTTCGATGAGATAATGGGTTAAACTTCGGGAAGCGACGAATGACTTTTTCTATTAAAACTTATGTGTTGATAATTATAATTTATCACACGCTTTTCAGTGAAGGAAAACATCGTGAGCAAACCTAGATATCTCTAGAAGATTTTAGGGATATGGATAACCTACCAATCCGCATTGGAGGAGTGTGGTACGTCTTAGCTACAATACTTCTCTGTAAAAATAGAGAGGGGAGGTCTATACCCAGCAATTGAATAGTAACAGGCCGTTGCATGGAAATGTGACGAAGAAAGTCGAAAAAGAGCCGAAGCCGAAGATGATTTTTGAATTCTGAATAATGACTTGCATATAAACAGAGTAGCGCCAGAATTAACGAATGATTGAAGAGAATGGAAGCAACAAACATGGTGTGCCGACTACAGCCGATTAGAGCTGAATGATGCAAGAGAATGATCATCATCATTCTCCTGCCCATAATATACCCAGCATAGTAATAGCCCAACATAGTATCTAAAATAATGCCCTTTTTTCTGTTAAATGTTATTTTCTCTTTTGATGTTTGAAATTTATCACACGCTTGTCGGTGAAGAACATGCAGGAACCTGCATATCACAGGCGAATTCTGGAGATATGTGTAACCTAATAATTCCCATTCGGAGCAGCTAGGTGGGTCTCCAACCCTTCTGTCGGAGTAGGCTATACCCAGCAGTGGGATAGTCATGTTAGTTTAGATCAACTCTTACGGTGCGCTCCTCGCTTTCGGCTATTCCAAGTTATTAGTTAGTTGTAATTTGTTTGTTTCAGATAATAGTGAAGGGAGTGCACCTTGTGAGCATTATGGGCAACCGGGGCACACTGTCCAAATCCACTCGACACGTCATAACGGACCCTGAACTGTTATACCACGGCGTCTACCTCATCTTCTGCTTTCTCGGCATCTGCTGGCATCCGTTCTTCTTTTCTGTTCTGGTGAAATGATTTTTTCACATCTTGCGGCAATTTGCTATTAACATACCAATTTTTTCCACATCCAATAGAAAATATCTTAAAATAAAACTAAAAGCTATGGCTAAGAGTATATATAACTTCATCTAGACCAGTGTTTCCCGACCTTTTTTGGTCCATGCCCCACGTCAAAAGTTATTTTGCCCCCCTAAGTAACATAAATAATTTTTAATATAAAGAATTGTCCACTTAAAGAACATAAATAATAGGTTTTAGGAAGAAAAATTTCCTTTTTTTGTTAAATTTAGAACCGTAATCTGGCATTGTTTTTAAATGACCCAGTGTCGAGTTGCCCCCCCTTAACCATCAAATTGCCCCCCTGTGGGTCGTGGGCCCCACGTTGGGAAACACTGATCTAGACGGTTTTGTCTTTAACATTTAAATGAGTTAATCTTGTATATATACTTAAGATTAACTTCGGCCCGAAACCGAAGCATCATCAAGGATAGGCATTACGATTTTGTCATGGAGCCTTACCTCCGGATGATACGTCGATCGTAGAGTTTGTAGTAGTGAGGCTGTGTAGTGCTTATGTGGAGTGTTGGTGGTGGCGGTGTTTTGTAGAATACGTGTGATGTCCTGCATGTACAAGGTATGCGAATGTTGCCTGCTGCATACACCTAGCAATACATAGATTCTCTTAACAAACGCGGATTACGGAATAATTCTATTGTAAATAAGTGTATTACTATTATGTTTTACAAACCTTCGTAAAGTCTTATATTATACGTTACTAGCCGCCTGCCCCTGCTTCGCACGGGTATAAAATATATAGCCCATGTCACTCAGTGAAAAAAAATTATTAAAATCGATCCAGTAGTTTGATTTATTCATTACTGCCCGTGGCCCGCAAGCTTTAAATTTGGAGAAAAACAATTTCCCTCTCCCTATTCCAAGAAGATTTCCTGCTATATTTTAAATATCTAAAGTCATAAAGTACATATTTGCTTATTTATTTTTACATGTTTCTCTATGTATTAATTACAGAATGTCTTTATATACAACATTCACAGCTTTCTTGTCATTAAATAAACTCTTGAAAGAACTACATATAGCTGTTAAATGCGAAATGCTATAGGGCGAAGCGTGACCTCCTCACGGCACTTTAAATCTGTAATATCTCCGAAAATGTTGACTTAAATTACATGCTGTAAACGGCCATATTGATCTATATTAATTCAAAAATTTATTTAAGGTACTTAATTGGATAAGGATTAATGCTGTATTGTATAAAAATGGTTTTAAAGCATTATTTTTCGTAAAAAGTAAATGACAAAAAGTGCTATTGTGGGTTATCCATAGACATATACCATCGCGGACTTTTCTGTAGACCTTTTCAAGGTGAACAAATACTTAGTACATCATTTTGATAAATCTCGTAGGGTTTAGTCTGCGTTTGTAATGTAAGCGGAAAAAAATGTAATTATTTACGACATCACATTAGAAACCTCAACAATTACAGTATTTCTCTACTCGGTATTGAATGTTATTATACATGCAAACCTACCTCTTGAATCACTTTATCTATTAAAAAAAACCACATCAAAATCTGTTGCGTAGTTTTAAAGATTTAAGCATACATAGGGATATATACGAACAAGGAATGTGACTTTATTTTATACTATGTAGTGACTATGCCATCTCTTGCCTTATGTCTCACCATAAACAGTTGTGTGGTAACTCAGTGACCTTCCACCAGCTGCTGGACCTGGTATACCGCGAGGAGACCCTGCTGAACGTGATGCGCTCGGTGACCCGCAACGGCCGCTCCATCCTGCTGACGGCGGTGCTGGCGCTGGTGCTGGTCTACATGTTCTCCATCGTGGGTTACATGTTCTTTAGGGACCACTTTCTGGTCAACGTCGACCGGTTGGACGGTAGGTACACTGTTGAACACTAAGCACCAATTTTTACTGTTATGGACACGCGGGCGTCTGGGTATTTTAAATGGGATTGTATTTGAAATTATTGCTGGGTTGCGGATACCCTTAAAAATATTCGCGTCACAATGGAATATCTATTTATTTATTTATGTACCATAATTTTTTTTGGAAAAAACATTATTGGTAAAAAAAGTGTACAAAGGTCAACTTATCCCTTAGACGAAATCTCTGCCAGCCCTATCATGTCCTGTTATTAATATTAATATTGATAACAGGACAGAATAAATAACACTTTTATAGAAATTGCAATGGTGGATAAAAGGAATTGCTACTTTATTAAAGGTTTTTTTTCATATCTTTTTGAAGTCCTCATCTTTTTCTCATACCTATTTGCTCTTTCTCTCTTTGGCTCGCATACGCCCAATCGATCGTTTATCTCTTTCTCGCTCATTCCAATCGCTCTCTTTTGCTCGCATACTCCCAATCAATCATTTCTCTCTTTCTCGCTCACTCCAATCGCTCTATTTTACCCGCATACTCCACCTTCCGCATACCCCACTCCCAATCGCTCTCTACAAAAAAACCAACCTAAATCGTACATCTGTATAAAATTGATTTTATCGACCTAATCTAATAAACTTTATTGAATCCGACATATCTGTAAAATAATACACTTAACCTTTTCTCAGATGATGAAGATCCACGCTTTGAGCCAGAAAAATGCACATCTAGCGACAACCCCGCTGCCAAGTACCAGCGTGCGCCTCGCATCGTGTCCGTGGGGGGTGACCTCCGGGAAAGGAGCTGCGACTCCCTCATCATGTGTATCATTACCACCCTTAACCAGGGCTTGAGAAACGGCGGTGGCATCGGGGACGTCTTACGGGCGCCGGCCAGCTTCGTAAGTATATTTAACCTAATTCAAAATTAATTCTAAGCTTAATTGACTTAAATACATTGTATTTTTACTTACACTTGACTTATTTTTAATGCCATCCACACGACATTACGATACGAACTTTTAAAAAACTAGTGTTTTAATGCTCTTCCAAGTTATGCGTTCCACAAAACAACTATTTTGAATTAGGTCACTTTTTGAAACTATGGCGCAATCTATTTTGGTTCGGCTAAACATACACCTAGATATCAGATCTAATAGTCGCTCGAGTCTCGACAAAAGACTGGTTCTGTGGCAACTTACTGTAAGGCTTATAGGGTACAAGTGAATAAAAGGTCAGTTGATGCAATCGTGCATTCGTTAGCCCAGAATAATCGAGGAAGCCAAAACACCCACAATGGCCACATTAACGGCGACAATGTTGTCTATTTTATTGACCTAAATACAAAAGTAATAAGCAATAATAGTTGAATTGATATTCCAATTTATATTGATATTGATGTAAGGAAACCTGCGAATCTCTGGAGAATTCTTGAGATAATTTAACCTACCAATCCGCATTGGAGCAACCGTGGTTGGTCTTAACTCCAAACATTTTGTCCACAAAAATAAGTAGGACGTTTATAAACAGCTGTGAGATAATAATATGCTATTACCTTATTTCGACTTTTCGTGTTGTTTTGTAAATATAATTCCTGTTTTATGTTATATCCAACATCAGAAGGATTCTAGTGTCCTCTTTATGTTTAAACCGATAGCAATCGTTTTCCGACGGGCCCATAAAAGTCAAAACCCCCCAGGAGCCTCTGTACGTGGGCCGCGTAGTGTACGACCTGGTGTTCTACTTCGTGGTGATTGTGATCGTGCTGAACCTCATCTTCGGTGTCATCATCGACACGTTCGCCGACCTGCGTAGCGAGAAGCAGCAGAAAGAGCTCGTCTTGAAAACTACATGTTTCATATGTGGTAAGAGCGACGTACCATCTCCTAGTTAAAAGCTGACCCTAACACCACCTGGGACAGGGTGGTGGGGTTAGCTTCCTTTATTTTTCTTTTCCACTTTGCTTTACTATGGACATCGTCAACGACCTTGGATGCCCTTGCCATGCATAATAGACTTTCAACTAGGGGTGTAAAGGAGGAATGCAAAATTTCCAACATAGTGGTTTCAAATCAGAATGATGTAACATTTATATTTATTTCATTACAGATTAAAATATTTTAGCCGTGTGCTATCCGGCTTAGTAGAACAGTACCACCCTCATTTCTTACCGAGTTCTCGTAAAAGGCGACTAAGGTAAGTTGACCCGCCGTATGGTATCCGGTTTAGTAGAGTAGACCACCCTCCTTCTGACAGAGGTGTAGTAAAGTGCGACTACGGTAAGTTGACGTCAGGCAGGCGGCCGGTCTTAAAAACACAGCCAAATCATGTTACAGCATGTTTATAACATGTTGTGCCGACCCCACTTATAGTGGGATAAGGGCAGAAGGATATATAAAGATTAAAATATGTGAAGAAAAAATATGAAGAATAAAATGCAGGGTTGTATGTCCTTACGCAATGGTAAATTAGAATTATATTACCTGTCCATAAACAAGTTAAATTGTTATTAAATTTTCACCGAAACTGAGATTCAGTTACTCTAAAGCTCTAATAATGAAATTCATTACGATTATATTTTGTTTTAATTTTTCCAGTTTTAAAGGGGATTTTATAAGGGGATAAGATTTAAAAGGTGAATTTATAAGTAATTCATCACTCTCTTACCCTTATCCCACTCTAAGTGGGGTCGGCACAATATGTCTTCTTCCATTCTGCTCTGTCATTCGTCACCTCTGGTGGCACTCCTTTAATATGCATATCATTTTTCACACAATCCATGCATCTGTTTTTCGGTCTCCCCCTTGTGATACATCCATCCACATTCACATTTAAAACTCTGTTGGTCACATGATTTTCATCCCTCCTCATTACATGACCATATCAATTTAGTCTCGCACTTCACTTCTTTTCTGTAATGGGCGCAATTATCAGACTTCCTCTGATATAATCATTGCGTATTCTATCAAGTTTTGTCACACCACACATCCACCTTAACATTCTCATCTCATTTGCATGCACATTTCTTTTATCGTCCAACATTCTGATCCATACATTTTTGCCCTTAAGTTTATGGGGCACTCGGGGTCGCAAATTGTTCCTGAGATCTGTCGCCACCTCATCCATTCCGCATTCATTCTATTTCTTACATCGCGATCTACTTCACTGTTTAAGTATGATGAATGTATTAGTAATTAAATCTTGTAATTCTGAACTAACATAAAGTATAAATTTCTCTAAGGTCTGAACCGGTCCTCTTTCGACAACAAGAAGGTGTCGTTCGAGGAGCACATAAAGAGTGAGCACAACATGTGGCACTACCTGTTCTTCATGGTGCTGGTGCGGGTCAAGGACCCCACCGAGTTCACGGGCCCCGAGAGCTACGTGCACTCCATGATCAAGGTATATACATTCCAAAGTATTACAGCACATAGAGCGTATAATCACCATAAAAAAGTAAGTAGCGGCCTGTTACTCTCCCACTGCTGGGAATAAGCCTCCTCTCTTCGTTTTTTGAGAGAAGAATTGGAGCTAAGACCTACCACGCGGCTCCAATTCGGACTGGTAGGTACAAATATCTCCAGAATTCTCTAGAGATATGTAGGTTTTCTCGCGATGTTTTCCTACACCGAAAGGCGTGTGATAAATTGCAATTATGAATTAGACACAAGTTTTAACAGAAAAACTCATTGGTGTCTGCCCGGGTTTGAACCCGTGAACTCCCCGAAAGAGTCGCACGGTGGTATCGCTGGGCTACCACAGCTTACTACTCACTTGGGCTAGTACACTCACTATAAATATGGTTTCAAAACTAGTCAGGCATAGCCGTAAATATAACCAGTCTGTTATACAATTTTAATATCTGAATAGGAATTTATTTAGAGAAGTTATTGTTTCAACCACCGTGTGTAAACCTGTTGTCGCGAAGCTAGGTTGGCTTAGTAGGTTATATATATTCCCAGAATTCATTACAGATATTCAGGTTACTTCTCTCTCTGTCTCTCATCAAGCAACAGACGTCCAGTGTTGGCCATAGGTCTCTTACAAGCACTTCCACGCTGATGCGATTCCACTATGTAGTTACTCCCAGCGACTTTTTTGAGGTCGTCTGTCCATCTGGTGGTGGGTCTGCATACACGGCGTTTTCCGGTGCGGGGTCGCAACTTTAGCAACCTGAAATACCAATGTCTATCAGTTCTTTGAACTATATGTCCCGCCCATTGCCACTTCAGCTTCGCAACGAGTTAAGCTATGTCCAATACTTTGGTCTTTCTACTGATCTCCTAATTTTATTTGATGACGCAGAGATACGTACATACATCAGATTCATCCGAGCCTAGCTCTCTCCATAGCTTGCTGAGTGACTGAGCTTTCTCATGAGGCCCATAGTTAGCGACCAAGTTTCAAAACCATATGTCATCACTGGCAACATGCACTGTCCATATATATGATTAAACACAACAGTTAATATAAAAAAAGCAAAAAGTAAGTAACAACCTGTTACTAAGCCCTCTGCTGAGAATAGGCCTCTTCTATCCGCTTTTGGAGAGAAGGTTTGGAGCTAAGACCTACCACGCTGCTCCAATGTGGATGGGTAGGTTACACATATCTCCAGAATTCTCTAGAGATATGAAGGTTTTCTCGCGATGTTTTCCTTCACCGAAAAGCGTGTGATAAATTGCAATTATCAATTAGACACATAAGTTTTAACAGGAAAACTCCTTGGTGTCTGCCCGGGTTTGAACCTGTGACCTTCTCGAAAGAATCACACGGTGTTCCCGCTGGGCTACCACAGTTTGTGTTTGTTAATATATGTAGTTAACAATAAGCCTATGTTGTGGTGTGTGGTGTGTCAGAGCAACAACCTGGACTGGTTCCCGCGGCTGCGCGCGCTGTCGCTGATGGGCGGCGGGCAGGGCGAGGGCGGCGAGCTGGAGGTGCGCAACCTGCAGGCGCAGCTCGAGCGAGCGCAGAGCGCCGTGCGCGCGCTCACCGACCTGCTCACAGACCTGAGAGACCAGGTGAGATTTGCCTCCTCATTGAGGGCAAATCAAGTGCAACAGTTTTGAGGGAGAAATCTATCTAGCTAGGTTTCATTTTAAATAAATGTCGTTTATCTCTGTTTTTGGGCATTAAAAGAATGCTAAGATATAGAATTTAATGCAAATTATATTTTAGCTGTCATTTGTAAAATTGTAATAGCTCAGTAGAACGGGTGCACTGAAATACCACACGGCCAACTTATCTTAATAGCCTTTTTCGACACCCCAATAAGAAATGAGGGTGGTCTATTCTACTCAGCTTGATCCTACACGGTGGGTCAACTTACCTTAGTCGCCTTCTCCGATACCTCGGTAAGAAACAAGGGCGGTCTATTCTACTCAGCCGGATAGCACACGGTAGGTCAACTTACCTTAGTCGCCTTTTACGAGTAGGCTTTCTTTATCAGCCTCCTTTTAGTAGTAATAATAAACATGAATCGCAAATGTCGTCAGTAATCACGGATATCAACCTTACAGATGACAGAGCAACGCAAGCAAAAGCAGCGCATCGGCCTGCTAAACTCCACCTCGGCCTACCTGCAGAACTTGCAGGTGAACCTGCCGCCGTGAGATCTTTATCTACTGACGAAACGTTGATAAAATACCTTTACAACATGCAATTAGTTCCTAACTAAGACCATTAATCGATTTCAATTGAGAGCTATTTGCGTAACATTCTACCTTAGAATGACATTAAAAAAATCAATTGAAATAACATAGCCATCCAAACGAATCTGTTCTTGTATAAAGATTTTCTTAGCAATAGTAATCTTATTAGTTCTTTAAAAAAAACAGCAAATCAATAATCGATAGGGTCAACTATATTTCATCTAAAAATCCTTATCTAATAACTGAACTACACGTCTTTACTATTTGGATTTGGCTACATAATTATTTTTAAAGGCTATACAATGCATACATAAAACTATTGTTTATTTATAGTAATAGTGTAGTTGTAAAAAGGTATAGTAAATCAAATATTCACTTTATTTATATCTAAATTTATTTAGATATAAATATATAATCATTCTATTATTTACATAACACTGAGCTAAAAATCTTTTTATAATGTTGTGATGCAGCTTCCTATCCTGTGAAGCTTTTAAACTATTAAATGATAGACATGGACTATAAAAAAATTACAAATTATATTTAATTAAGTTTTTTTAGTGAACTAACCGATCTAGAAAGTTCTACTTCTCGATTACTCGTAAGTCGTTATTATAGTGGTGGGGATACGGTACATGAATGTGACCCCCCAAAAGTTTAGGACAAATTTGGACTCTATGCAGCAGTTATCACGAACTATTTTTGAATGTTTCTTAACATTATTATTATCACCTAGGGTCGCGTCCCATGACATGCGTTTATGGGAATTCTACGACGAGTCGAGCAATAAGTTAGGTAGATTTATAGTAACACCCTTAGAGTAGAGAGACCTACGTCCATCGTTCAGAATAAATAAAAAGATTACTTGATATATAAGCTGCATGCAGTTCTATGTGAAGTTTTTTAATAAATAAGATCGATTTATTTAAATAAGTATAACCTTTTTACGCTCTAGTTAAATCTTTCGAATACACACAATACAGCCAAATTAAAGCAATAATATTAATATATTTTATTATTGTTAGTAAATAATAGAAAACTAAACAAATTTTATTATTGTAAGGATTGCGATAATCTTCCATTATAAAAGAATGTTTTATATTGTAGAAGAAGTTTAAATCGTAGAAGTAAGATTTGGGGAGCTTGGACATTGTAGACTTTATAATGAACTAGTAATATCCCTCGGTTACACCCACGTAACTTATAATTTCTTACAGCTTACAGAATTTTTTTTCTGAAAATGTAATATAGGCTATGTTGCTCACTAAACTTGAAGCTTTCCAATGATGAAAGAATTTTTGAAATTTTTGTCCAGTAGTTTTTGTGTGAAAACATTACAAACATACATACAAATTTTTCTCTTTATAATATTAATATATATTTACATTTCCAGTTTCATTTATTTTATAAATTTAAATTTATAAATTTGTTAGTACCGTTAAGGATTTTAAAAATTAACTGTAGTCTGGATCCTTTCAGTTTGTTTAAAAAATATTAGCAGTTTTATACATGCTGATATACTTCCTTCTTATTTAAATCATTTAGATTATTGGTATAATTTTCTTTAAAATAGCAATGTTATTAACCATTTTAATGTTGCGAATTTCACGCTAATATTGACATTAAGTACATAAATTTGTAATACACCAATGTTATTTACTCATAGAGGAATTGTTTTTTTTATTATTATTAATGAATTTAATTTAATTAATTGCAAGTATCATTTAAATGAGGACTTCGACGAAAACTGATCGCTTTATTATTTTCATTTACTATAGTTTTTGATCGGACGAAGTTTTAAGCGAGATCAAAAATCTATATATATAAAAGAAAGTTGGTCAAAGTTACACTATTTATAACTCAAGAACGGATGAACCAATTCGGTTGTAACCAAAATTGGTGTAGAGGTTGCTTAGAACCAGGAGACGGACATAGGATACTTTTTATCCCGTTCGACCGCATTTATTTTATCCCGTCAAGTCACTATAAAACGTAGTATAACATAAACGACTATGACATTGACTAACAAAACGCAAATGTCAGTGGAATACAAAACATAGATGACAGCTAATCGTAATAACCCAAGAGCCCGTGGACCCCAGACCTTCGTCATTTTATAAAAGCTGAAAGTTTTTCAGTGCATGCTCCCAAAACAGGTAAGAAGGATGGTAGATTATGAAACCTGGATCATAGTGGCTTTGGGAGATACGCGGTACTCAAGGTGGCAAAATATCGATCCATATTTGTCAAATTATAAAGGCTGATTTTTTGGTATTACCTTCAGAATAATACTAAAAATCACGCCAGTCAATGCCAGACACTTAGCATAGTGGAAACCTCCTGCCAGACACCCTTAAAGTTCATGAAATTTGAATTCTATTTACGTCATAGTATAAAAGCTGATTTTAATATATATTACTTGGATAATAAGATGATGTTTTCTCATTAACCAGATATTTTGATAGTTCCAACCCCTGCCAGACAAGCATAAAAGGTAGCGGTTAGAAAGGGCGAGAAGTTAAGTATATACGGGTAGCTGCGAGCGAGATGGCGAGATAGTTCGTTACTTACTGCTCATTTTATTTATACTGATATATATGTACTAAGAGTGCATGTTACCATCAGCTAACACAATTTTATTTGCTATCTTTAAGTATTATAAGTATTTAATATCGTAATAACACTATTCTTTTACGATTTGGTGACCACCTATTCCTCAAACCAAGCCGATACCTTTGTGTTCAAATAGTATTTTGCGATCTTGAGTACCGCATGTCTCCCAAAGCCACTATGATCCATATTTCATAATCTACCATCGTTCTTACCTGTGTTGGGAGCATGCACTGACAAACTTTCAGCTTTTATAAAATGACGAAGGTCTAGGGTCCACGGGCTCTCGCTCTATAGTTTTGTCTTTGGTGAAGTATGGTAAAAAAATTGACAATTATCAAAATAATAGCTAAACGTCACTACATAGTATAAAACAAAGTCGCTTTCTCTGTCAGTCCCTATGTCCCTATATCCCTTTGTATGCTTACCTAAATCTTTAAAACCACGTAACAGATTTTGATACCGTTTTTTAATAGATAGAGTGATTGAAGAGAAAGGTTTATATGTATAATATAACATTTAATATGTTACTTTTATTATAAACATTTAATATGGAGTAAAAAATACTGTAATTTTTGAGGTTTCCAATGTGATGTCGTAAATAATTACATTTTTTTCCGCTTACATTGCAAACGCAGGCTGAACCCTACAATATTTATCAAAATAATGTACTAAGTATTTGTGCACCTTGAAAAGGTCTACAGAAAACTCCGCGATGGTAAACATATATCTATCTCTTATGGATAACCGACAACAGCACTATAGCACTTCGAATTTAGCTGCGATTGGACGGGTTTCTTTTTCACATGGCCAACTATATGTCCCTTTATCAAGAGTAACCTCTAAAGAAAACATGTTTGTATTGTGTAATGACAAGAAAACTGTGTATGTTGTATATAAAGACATTCTGTAATTAATTGTAAAAATAAAATACTTAGGGAAAATGTAAAAGTAAATAAGTAAAAATGTAATAATATAAATTTAGATTCCAAAGATAGCAGGAAATCTTCATGGTATAGGGAAAGGGGAACTGTTTTAATCCAAATTTAACGCGTGTGTGCCACTGGCAGTAATGAATAAAACAAAACTACTGGATAGATTTTAATATTTTTTTCACTGAGTGACATAGGCTATATATTTAATACCCGTGCGAAGCCGGAGCGGGCCACTAGTTATAAATAAAAACAAATTTAGGAACTCTTATTATAAAACTTTTGTTATGAAAATAACAATAATTATTTTATTTATTCTTGTACTTTGCCTTCACTAATTCTATTTCTAATTTTCATCTCTTTATTTATTCATATTATGTTAGCGTAACGAATTTTTTTTTTAATTTTTTATTGTTTTTGACCGCCAAAGCTCCCCAAAATATCGGATGTGCAATATAGATAGCTCAAATTCCGTTACCTATATAAAGTAGTTAGATAAAATTTTATTCAAAGTTAAATCAAACACTATTTAATAAAAAAAAATTATTGTTTTTTTTTATTAAATTTTGTTATAATTTAATAGATTATTGACATGTATACCATAAAATTATAATTTTGTGACAGTCACGCGTCAAATATCTGATGACACGCATGTATAATGGCGCGTTCTATATTATAGTATCCAACCATTTATTTAACTTTTGACATATATACATGAAGTTCCATAATTATTGCATTAAAAAACAAATGCAATCCATTATGGGGACTGTTTTTTTTTAAATTAGTTACGTGATTATCTAATTATCACAGATATATAATAATTAGAATGAATAAAATTTTAACGTTATTTCTTTGTTATCAACACAAAATGGCCGATGCTTTGTTGTTAAAGGATTGTGTTAATAAATCCTTTTTTTATTCATTGTCATGTTTTTTAAAGTAGTGCCATAAATTTAAGTACATATTTATTTAAATACCAATATTAAAATTTAAATGCCTGTCTATTTATATAAATACAAAATGTTGGTCAAAAAGAGGATATCAATAGGATATATCGATTCAAACTTCTATGGAAATAAAATCGATTGTGGAAATGTTAGCTGTCATAAGTTAAATAAATGTTTGGAAAGATTATAAATCGCTCATGGGCTGTAATAAAGACCAAATCAAAAAACAAGTGTTTTATACTAAGCATAGGTAAAAATAATGTTGAAATACACGTTATTTTCAGCAGCAATACCGGCAGAACTCATAATTCAATATTAGGTCGTTCGTTTTAGCCAAGTAAAGCATTTTTAATGCATTTTCCTTAGCAATGAAAACTTTTTATTGCGACCTATGAGCGAAATATATATTTTAGTTATAAATTTTATTCGCATGTTTTCTAATTCTTGTTTTCGTTTATGTAAGGGATCGTTCATAAAATACGCTCGCTTTTGTAAGCGAAGGGGAAGGGGGGTCTTGTTGAACGTGACATTGTAATTTATCATATTAAGGGGGGAAACTTTTAGTTTTTGTGACATAATTATTTTAGGTGGTGGGATAACAAAGTGTGACACAGCGTGACAGTAGGGGAGGGGTCAAAAAAACTTATTTTAGCGTGACATTTTATGGAAGGCCCCCTAAGATTTTATATTATACTGTTGACCTTTAGCTGAAATACGCGTTTACAATGTTTTATATTAAGAAAAAGTTCATCTTTCATTTTTGAATTTTAACTATCTTGTTATTCATAATTGATGTATAGATACCGGCTATACTCACGAGTTATTTTATCGGATGAGCCCGACTAGTTTCAAGCCCATACGGGGCTCTTACTCATGAGCTATTTACGCGGCGTTATCGCGGTGGGAAACTAGACGGGCTCATGCGATAAAATAAGACGTGAGTATAGCCGGTTTCTATACATTAATTCATCTTTCGTTGTTCGCTTTAATTGGTGGCACTTTAAAGAGAACTACGGGAAATACTATATATTATGTAAAATTATAATATTTTTTTCTTATTCTACTTGTAAGTTACATTTTAACCAATTAAAAAAATTTAAGTTTTTCTTAGTGTTAATAAATCTTTTATATTTCTAGTAATTTTGTATAGAACAATTATATTTTTTTTATTCTATTTCGACTTTAATATAGTGATTTGAATTAGTGCCATTATTTAAGTTAATAGATAATAAGTTTAATAAATTTTAAGTTTTTTTTTCATTTTATTTATACATGTTGTGTTTATAAAAAAATGACAAACTCGTAGCATAAAATATACTTTGTGACATCTTGAACACTTTACTGTATAAAATATTAAATCGAAACAATTTTTTTTTTTGGATTTTTGAAATAGGACTATTTTATGTTTACTTTAAAAGTGAACTTTCATGTTTGAATTACTTAATGGAATATGTGGTTTGTTAGGTTATTTTGTTTTATATTTTGTACTTAAGTCGTTAGGTTAATTCAAAAAAATATATAAAGCATTGTTGACAGTTTCTTATTATCTTTTTTTCGAATAATATTTAAATATATGACATTCCGTCTGCAATTTTAATGTATTCTTTTTTATAAATCTTTTATTCTTTATATATCGCACGCTTAGTATTAAAGTGACCTAATTCAAAATTAGTATCGATCGAGTCTGATACATTACAAACTATGAAAAAAATTCCAAGTTATGGGTCTCTTTTACACTCACGAATTTTGTAGGCTTTATTGCTATTTGCTACATAACAACTTTTTTTAATTAGGTCAATTGATACTGAGCGTGCGATATATTCTTTCAGAATTTTATTATGTTATAAATCTAGATAAATCATTATATATAGCGTGTATTATAAATTAATCAAATAATTAAAACTCGAATTTATATTTGAATTTACTTCATAGACTGACCAAATCCGTTAACTCTTTTCTCTTTGACATTTTAAAATTTATTCTCTATTTTTAATATTTTTTATTAATAAACGTGGGATACAGCATAATAAACTTTGTAATTTAAATCTTATACATTTGATTAATTAATTTCGTTCTCATTTTCTAATTAACTTGGAAGTTAATTCCGTAATAAAAGTCTGGATGGGTAATAGTGTTGTCAAGTAAGCGATTTAAGCGGCTCGTATCGCTAGTCTTATCCTAGTGATTTAAGAGTCGAAAAATATCGATATATAGTTTTTAAATACTTTTTAATATCGATAAGGCAAGGGTTTCTAACACTACTACTCTAATAGTGCAAAAAAAGTAACTAATATTAGAATATAATGTCACGTTGAGATGTAATTTTCAATTTAAAGTCGCAGAATGAGATACGAGAAAAAACTAAATTAAAATTATCGATAATAAAGTACTCGATACTAAAATATAAAATCGATATTTAAATATCGTTTTGCGATAATTGAGAACATTGGTGTATAAAAATTTGTTTATTCATAACTTATCCTGCGTTTATTAATAATTCCTCTTGAAACTTAACTATACATTCCTAATGTATTTCATTTTTTATCTATATATTATATACTTCAACGGATCTGTGTCGTGGAATCTTGTTAGTTGTCAATAATAGTTAGTGTTGTTATTGTGCGTCCGTTGTTGCGACGGCTACAGTAAGTTTTTGTTTATAGAAAAATAAAAATATGGCACAAATTTAGTTGTTTTTTTTACGTATATTTTTAGTAGTTTTATGCCCTGTAAACGGATATTACAAGGTCGCTGCTATCATGCGTATTACAAGCTACTGTTGGATACGATATCGCCACGGTTTCCTGTCACCGAGCGTCCTAGGAACACAGCCGAGTGCTCGGCGTAATGCGCAATAACAAATGAAGGTTTTTTGAGTAGCCATCTTGTGTGATGTGGCGTTTGCTTTGGGATATATCTGGGGTGTGAATAAAATGTCCAGCAAAAAAAATATCTGATCACATAACAGAATTAGTTTTTGCATTTTACTTTCTGGCGCTTTAAATAAAATCTCAGATTTTATTTATTTGTTAGCGACATTCTAGTGGCAATATACGATTTTTTAATTTCTATAGCTTTTAGTAAAACTAATCGTTCCTTATGTCTTCATCACGGTAAAGGAAGGTCATGTCATTATCATTACCTGCCCTTATTGCACTCTAAGTGGGGTCGTCATGACATGTTTTAAACATGATTCGACTAGGTATTTAACGACTGAATGATATCAACTTACCTTAAACGCCTTTTACGACACCTCTGTAAAATATGAGAGTGGTCTATATTATACTCAGCCGGATAACACACGGTGAGTCAACTTATCATAGTCGCACTTAACGACACTTCGGTAAGAAATGAGGGTGGTCTATTCTACTCAGCAGAATACCATACAGCGGAAAGTACGGTCATCAAAAAATCATAAAATTATCCTTACAATACTGATAACAGATTTATTATCAACACAATCGAATGTGAATCAGCGATTGAAAAGTATGTATCTGGTAAAGATGTAGTAGACTAGATATCCGTTATCAGTTGATAAGCGACCGCAATCGACAGTCGATGGTCGGATTCGCGAAAATGTGGCGGGTTGTATTGCTGTCCGTGCTGGTCGCGAGTGAGTAACGATCAAGTAACTGAAAAACGTGTACATGTGAATATATATTAGTACTAGCAATCGCCAGCGGATCCACCCGCGTGGAAAGATTAAAACCGTACTATAGTATTTTGATTACTACAAAAATGGTTTGTGGTTTAACCTTCAAAGCTAGACATATGATGTCGAAAACTTTTAGAGGGGAACAATTTTGTAATGTATTACAAAATGGAACAATTTTGTAATGTATTACAAAATGGAACAATTTTGTAATGTATTTCAAAATGGAACAATTTTGTAATGTATTTCAAAATGGAACAATTTTGTAATGTATTTCAAAATGGAACAATTTTGTAATGTATTTCAAAATGGAACAATTTTGTAATGTATTTCAAAATGGAACAATTTTGTAATGTATTTCAAAATGGAACAATTTTGTAATGTATTTCAAAATGGAACAATTTTGTAATGTATTACAAAATTGTTCGTGAATCGAAAAATTCTCCATGAAATTCTCACATCCATACTCACAAACATTCGCATTTATAATATTATTGGTACCTATTTTTTTATAGTAGGATTTTTATGCTTTCATACGTTAAGTGGTTGTTTTTATTACATTTTATATTCAAAAGTCCATTAATGCAATCAAACATTACGTAGATAATTATCAGTTATTTTTTGTTATGTGTTCAGATTATATGATTAAAAAACATTTAGAATGATATTAAGGTATGTTGTAAACGATATTTAAGATTAAAAAACTTCGATCGTACTGACTAGCCATGGTCACATATTTCTATGAACCATGTCAGATCCATCGCAAAGCAATTTGTCGTATAAAGCAATCCTATCCTATCCTATCCCACTAATATTATAAAGTTTATGAGTATAGATGTCATCATCCTCATCCTCCTGCCCTTATCCCACTCTAAGTGGGGTCGGCACAACATATTACAAACATATTGTCATATGATTTGGCTACGTATTCTACGACCGGCCGCCTGCCTGACGTCAACATACCTTAGTCGTATTTTACGACTCCTCGGTAAGAAAGAGGGTGGTCTATTTTACTCATCCGGATACCACACGGTGGGTCAACTTACCTTCGTCGCCTTTTACGACACCTCGGTAAGAAATGAGGGTGGCCTATTCTACTCAGCCGGATACCACACGGCGGGTCGACTTACCTTAGTCGCCTTTTACGACACCTCGGTAACAAATGAGGGTGGCACTATTCTATTCAGCCGGATACCACACGGCAATTTAATTTTAATTTATGAGTATAGATGTATGTTTGTTATTCTTTCACGGTGAATTAGTGAACTAATATCGATGAAATTATTTCTTATACACCGGAATAATACATATTTGGCTATAGAATTCCTGTTAATTCTACGGGAATAGGATGACATTGAAAATTATTATCGCCAATTAATATCAACCTATCAAAGTTTTGTTAACAATTTGCAGGGTTTGAGAATGACAGAAGCTACTGGTTTATTCCAAGACTATAGTCCACGCAAACGAAGTTCCGGTAAAAGCTAGTAAGCTATAAAGCTATCACCAGCTATGTCAGAGAAACGATATCTGTGTTGAAAAACCAATACCGCGATACCAATTTTATAATTTCTAGAATTAGGCGTTACTTTGCGGAGGTCCATAACACAAAAGTAATAATAAAATTATTTTGCTATAATCCGCGATAAAAGGAAATAGATGTAATGCTGAATGTAGAGTGTACTATTCGTTCTCATACCTGATATATCTGATATACCTGATGCAGAATTTATAAAATGCACTACTCGCCACCGATAACACAGAGTTTGCGATTTTGTCGTGGAGTCTTATCACCTGACGATGCTTCGGTTACAGGGCGAAACGATTGTTGAGTTTGTGATAGTGAATGTGTGTAGTGTTTGTGTATTGTTGTATGTCAGTGGCGGGTAGTGCATGAGTTTTTATAAATTCTATTAGAACGAATACTACACTCTACATTTAGCATTACGTATATTTTCTTTTATCGCGGATTATAGCAAAATAATATTTTCATTAGTTTTGATACCAATTTTGTAGTTGATTCAAAATGGCTTGTAATTGTTCTTAGAAACCGTGGATGGAATATTAGTGCTAATAACGTAATAATCTCATAGATATGTTCTAAATATCTTTACAATAAGTTATATTCTAATAAAAATAAATATGTCATTGGCAATAGTACTCAAAATTATGACAATAAAGATTAGATTCGAGTAGACACTTCCTTCGAGTGATCAAACGCGGGATTTCCGCGGAAATTTCGAAATTGTTAGCAATAATGTCTATAAGTCATTCTGAATTCCGATTTACATAGTTACGTGTATGAGTGTTCACTGATTTTTCTTAATAAAAAATTACGCATGATTTACTAGAATCGTACCACAGTGTAGGTTGAAAAGCTTTTTAACATAAAATGGAAAATTATAATTTTTTAAACACATACTTCATCATCTTCCTGCCCTTATCCCACTCTAAGTGGGGTCGGCACAACATGTTAGAAACATGCTATCACATGATTTGGCTGCGTTTTTACGACCAGCCACCTGCCTGACATCAACTTACCTCAGTCGTATTTTACGGCACCTCGGTAAGAAAGAGGGTGGTCTATTCTACTAAACCGGATACCACACGGTGGGTCAACTTACCTTAGTCGCCTTTTACGACACCTCGGTAAGAAATGAGGGTGGTACTATTCTAATAAACCGGATACCACACGGTGGGTCAACTTGCATTACTCGCCTCTTACGACACCTCGGTAAGAAATGAGGGGGTGGTACTATTCTACTAAATCGGATACCACACGGTGGGTCAACTTACCTTAGTCACCTTTTACGACACCTCGGTAAGAAATGAGGATGGTACTATTCTACTCAGCCGGATACCACACGGCGGGTCGACTTACCTTAGTCGCCTTTTACGACACCTCGGTAAGAAATGAGGGTGGTACTATTCTGTTAAGCCGGATATCACACGGCTGTTTTTAAATACATACTTCATATTACAAAATTGTTCCCCTCTAAAAGTTCTAAATAAATTTCCGCGACAGCATATGTCTAGCTTTTAAGGTTAACCCACTTTAACCATATTATGGTTATCAAAATACTATATTACGGTTTTAATCTTTCCACGCGGGCGGAGCCGCTAGCAATTGCTAGTATTTTATAGGAGTTTATCCAATTTTTGGCTTAATTTAACAGTTGATTATATCTCTCAGTTATCGTAGCTTAATATGCAAGTGTAATTTTGTTTTTTTTTTTAAAAATAAATAAATAAATAAATAAATAAATAAATATGTGAGACACTTACACACACGGTCGTCCGTCCCCAAAGTAAGTAACTTAATAATTGTGTTATGGGCTACTGACAACTGGTGAATATATACTTATATATTTTTTAAATACATACTTAAATACAAATACAAATATACACCCAGGCTCAAAGACCAACAAATTCATTTATAGAAAATGTTAGCCCTCGGCGGGAATCGAACCCACGACCTGCGGAGCTGAAGGCAGGGTCACTACCCACTACTCCAACGGGCCAGTCAAAAATTGCAAAATAAGTAGTATTTTTTACCACTTATTTTTAATTTTTCAATGTATAATGTTAATTTTAAGTGTGTATATTAATAAGTGTTGGTGATCTACTACTAAATAAATATAAATAATTTTGAAAATATTTTTATTGCAGCCTTACGCCGTGTGGTATCCGGCGGAATAGAATAGTACCACCCTCATTTCTTACCGAGGTGTCGTAAAAGGCGACTAAGGTAAGTCGACCCGCCGTGTGGTATCCGGCTGAGTAGAATAGACCACCCTCATTTCTTACCGACGTGTCGTAAAAGGCGACTAAGGTAAGTTAACCCACCATGTGGTATCCGGTTAAGTAGAATAGACCACCGTCTTTCTTACTGAGGTGTTGTAAAATACGACTATGGTAAGTTGTCAGGCAGGCGGCCGGTCGTAAAACATGTAGCCACATCATGTGACAACATGTTTATAACCAACATGTTGTGCCGACCCCACTTAAAGTGGGGTAAGGGCAGGAAGATGATGATGATGATTTTTATTGCAGCTTTGTACGCGCAAGACAGCATCAAGATTTCAAAATTTACGGCGTCCGTCGAGGACCCGAGCACTAGAATAATCGGCGGGAATGCTACCACAATTGAAAACTATCCCTTCACTGTACAGGTAGCAATCTCCTTCTTCTTCGTCACCCGATAGACGTCCACTGCTGGACATAGGTTTTTTTTTGGACTCCAACTAATGCTGTTAGCCTTAGAGGCTTTGACAGCGTCGCCGAGAGAGTGGGCGAGCGCAGAAGCATCACCGGAGTGAAAAACTGGGAGAGCGAGTCTCGAGCGAGACTCGCAGCAACCTGGGAGCGTCGCCTTTAAGGGTGCCTCCTGTGAGTCTCCTGGGACCTCGGCTTAAAACGACGCGTTGTGGAGGACTGTATCGGACTTGAGGACATAGGTCTCTTCATGGGATCTCCAGAACACACGTTTTTGCCGCTTGTATCCAGCGGCTAAGGGTAAGGGGGGTCGCACGTCCCAATTAGTCTCTCCAATCGTCAACCTCACCTGCAACCAGAAAGTTACTCTCTGTTACTTTATGGTACTCATCAGGTCAGCGTATTAGCTGACTACGTCGTATATTTGGCGATTACCCCGCTAAGGCATACGTAGCGTATTGTAGAGGACGAAACTCATATGAGATAGCCGTGAAGACACTCATGAGATCGTTGGCTCTGAGATAGCATGTGCAGATCTTTTTGATCGTAATTTCATACTTTTTTTTGCTTTTTGCTCCATTACTGAATGGCGGGTTACTAATTTTACAACCTACAATATACACACATACATCCCTTTTTCAGATCCTGTACAGCTCCCAGTTGATATGCGGCGGCTCCCTGATCACCGCCAGGCACGTGCTGTCGGCTGCACATTGCTTCATAGACACGTAAGTAAAATACAATCTATACTAATATATAAAGCTGAAGAGTTTGTTTGAACGCGCTAATCTCAGAAACTAATGGACCGATTTGAAAAATTCTTTCAGTGTAATAGTCCATTTATCGAGGAAGGCTATAACATCACGCTAAGATAAATAGAAGAGGAGCAGCAATAAAAATTACGAAGACGGCAAAATTTTAAGCTTTACTTGCGTGCGCTGAGTAATCGGTGATAGTTATTTAAAAATCATGTATTACAAAGTTGTTTCCCTCTAAAAGTTCTAATTAAAAGTCCACGACAGCATATGTCTAGCTTTTAAGGTTAACCCACTTTAACCGTCTTTATGGTCAAATATTATATTACGGTTTTAATATTTCCACTGGCGATTACTAGTTCATTTATAAAATTAGGCGTTACTTTGCGGACTTCCGTAATACAGAAATAATGTTAGTATTTTATTTTTATTTATTAATTATGAAAAAGTAACATAGACCCAGAAATATGGTTATTAATAAAAAAACTAAAAATTATGTTAGTACTTACTATTTCAATTACTTATCTGTACTTATAAATTCTAATTATTAGTTATTGGAATCATTGCAGCGCTATTCCTGGTGGAATAGCTTAAATAAATAGCTACCTATATATTATAGAAATAGCTTAAATTAAAAGAGAAAATCAATATAATGCTAAAAGTTTCCTCAATAAATCGCTAAGCTGATTCTTTGTGCAAAAAAGGATCCAGACCAAATTCGTCATAAACTGTCATAAAATTATATTTTAACCTTGCAGGAACGGTAAACAAGTCAGCGCCGCGTATTTCAGTGTTAGAGTTGGCAGTACATACCTTAATACTGGTGAGTTACCGCGGTATGACCCGTATTGTATAGTTAAAAACAGACTGTTAATATCCCAATGCTGGGCATAGGCCTCCTCTCTCGTTTTTTGAGAGAAGGATTCGATCTTATACCATCCACGCTGCTCCAATGCGTTGGTAGGTTAGACATATCCCTAGAATTCTTTAGAGTTATACAGGTTTCCTCACGATATTTTTCTTCGCCGAAAAACGTGTAATAAATTCTAAATATTAATTGGATACATAAGTTTTAACTAAAAAAATCATTGTCCAACTCATTGATGCCTGCCCGGGGTACCTACCCATGGTCCCCATGAAATAGTCACACGCTCTTGCCGAACAGGCTATCAGTAATAAGTATGAATTTCATATATTTCGTTATAAGAAACGAAAGTGTTATAGATCACGAAAAACGAATCATAGATAGTTCAAAGCGTGAAAGTGTTACAGAAAGATTTTCGAATTACATTAGCTTTTACCCGCGACTTGGTTGTTGGCGACGGACTGTTGTCGCGTGACAGCTGTTTTATATACCATACAACAGGATTTATATACCATATATGCTACTCCGGTGCATAAGGAAGAATTGTGCAAATGTCATCGATATTGGTTCAGTGGATTCGCCGTAAAAGAGTAACAAACATACATCCATACTCACAAACTTTCGCATTTAAAACATTAGTAGCATAAATATGCAATTACGCTGTCTTTAAGCCTATATTCCTACTTATGCTTCGGTTACGAAACGCAACAATCGCAAACATTGTCATAGTGAGTGTACACACTCAAGCTTGTGTAAATTGTTGGTGGCGGCGTTTTGTGACTGGTTCTGCTTATATAAGGTATGTGAACGTTGTCCGCTACCTACACCTAGCATTACATAGATTCTCTTAACAAACGCGTATTATAGCAAAATAATTCTATCATAACTTCTTTACTATGGAATTCCGCAAAGTAGCGTCTGCTCCTATTAATTAATTCTGTGATATTCCCAGGTGGTACAGTGATCTCCGTGTCCAAGATCGTGGTCCACGAGTCGTACAACACGCCCATACGGGACAACGACATCGCCGTGCTGACGCTGGCGTCGCGCGTTACGGTGTCCAACACCGTGGACACCGTGTACGTGCCGGTGGCCAACAGCGTGGTGCCGGACAACGCGCGCGTCACCGCCGTGGGCTGGGGGCGGACTAACGTAAGTGGAATATACGCTAGCGCGACATACAGAAGTGAAGTATGGACAAGCGCGACATAGCATAATTGGAGTGTGAGCTTGTGCGAATAATGTAAGAGAAGAGGCCTATTCTCAGCAGTGGGATAGTAACAGGCCGCTACTTACTTCACTTTTATAAGTCCAGTGCACAGGCACGCGCACGTAACCATACAGTTTTTGAATAATAAGCACGGACACTGCTATGGCGGTCGGACAGTTCAGCGGTCAATAGACGATTAAAGGTCTAGGTTGCTCTAGTGGCGCTCTCAGGAACCCACCAATACCACCGAGCGATCCCATTGCATCAGTGGCAGAGTTTACTGCAAACCGCAGATTATTCAATTTTGAAGTACTTCTTCTTCTTCTTCTTGTGCCTCTCTGACTAGCAAAGGTTAACCGTCAGTGTTTGATAAACCTTTCTATTTCTCGCGAGCTAAAAAGCTGGGCAGCACTCGCGACTCCAGTCCATTCTCGTGTATTGCGCAACCATGACTTTTTCTTGCGGCTGATGCGTCTTTTTTCTGCAACTTTGCCCATCATAATAAGTTGCAGGAGTCCATACTGTTCGTGTCTAAGCACATGTCCCAGGTATGCAACTTTCTTCTTTTTGATGGTGGTCCAAAGTTCTCGCTTACAACACACACGCCGCAAGACCTCTTCATTTGTCACCTTTTCGATCCATTTTATTTTCAGCATGCGTCGATAGGCCCACATCTCAAATGCTTCTATACGCCTTCGAATATCGTCTTTTACGGTCCATGCCTCGCATCCGTAAAAAAGGACTGGCGAAATTGTTGAAGTATATATTCGTCTATGTATTTCGGCAGGTGTCGACGTCCCAGGCGTCACCGGTGCTGAACTACGTGCATATCTATAAGGTGAACCGGACGGTGTGTGCGGCGCGGTACGCCTACCTGCAGCAGGTCACCGGCGACCCCTACCCCGTCACCGACAACATGATCTGCGCGGGAATACTCGACGTGGGGGGTATGTCGCGACATAATACTACTGTATACAGAATCAGACCCGTCTTGACCTATGTAAGATTAGTCGCTGAGTGTCTTGCTGTTTTTTCTGGGAAGGAGCAAACTTCCGCATCAGTGGTAGCTTCTTTAAAACATTTGACGATTCAAAAGTACTGTAAACAGTCCACTGGAATAAAAAATATTTAGAATTTGAATTTAAGGTGCAGAGTGCAATGCACTCACGTGCTGCGTGTTGATGGGCAAATCTATTAGTACTCATCGACGACTTCGATGAGACGCCCGAAGTTGTAATTTTATTTTTAGTTATACTTTTCAACTTGTATTTTTAATTTCTTAATGCCGTATGGTATGTGGTATAGACCACCCTCATTGTATGTTGTAAAATAAGACGCCAGGCAACGCCGATCATAAAATATGTAGCCTAATTATGTGACAGAATGTTTATAGCATGTTGTGCCGTTAGAGTGGGATAAAGGTAGGAGGATGGTGATATTTTTAATTTCCTTAAAAATCATTTTAAAAGCTTTGGTTAATTTCTGAATTGGGGACACTGTCCTGCACCCCGGCGCCTGTTATGTTCAAAACAAGACAGTACTCTACAACAATACAGAAGTTCGTTAAATGGCATAACTGAGAAATATTCTGTTCGGATAATAATTCTTATGGTTTGGTCTCTTTTTTTATATAGAAAAACCCTTTATGGGTACAACCGGCCGGCGCGGACATAGACGTTATGTCGGACTCGCAACTACTTTAACAGCCTGTGTGCTCCACCGTTAATAATAAATCTTAATTTATTTAGCAATAATAAATAAATTGACCAAAGGGCAGATGTATAAATTAGAGTTTCTTGGACACTGCTCCTACTATATTAAAGTCTGTTGAAGTCATAGAGTTATTAATACTAGAGTAGGGGAGCCACGAGCACGCCTGTAAGTGAGAGTGATACACAAGAAATAATAATAGGGAAGATGATATATACTTCATCTTTGTCTAATACATAAAAAAGCGACACATAGATACACAATCATTAGCTTTTTCTTTATTGTAATATGGCATATTTTAGGTTGACTTCCTTACTAGCACTGACTTCCCAAGCAGAACAACAATAAAAGAAGCTAGTCTGGTGATTTTTCTGTGCCTAGCTAAAATGATAAATGATAGTGGTGTTTTATGTTAGGCAAGGACGCCTGCCAAGGTGACAGCGGTGGGCCGCTGCTGCTTGGCGACGTGGTAGTAGGCATCACTTCGTGGGGATGGAGCTGTGCGCAGCCTCTCTTCCCCGGCGTTAGTGCTAGAGTCGCCGCTTACACTACGTGGATCAACAATACTGTAAGTGTTAACCCTTGAAATTATGAGTATAACTATTTGGAATAAAAAAAAAGTAATGAGAATATTATTTTGCTATAATCCACGATGAAAGAAAATATATGTAATGTTAAATATAGTGTATTATTCGTTCTCATAACTGATACATGCAGAATTTGTAAGAATTCATGCACTTCCCGACACCGATAACATAACAATACACAAGCACTGCACACATTCGCCACCACAATCTCAACAATTGTTTCGCCCCGTAACCGAAGCATCAGGAGATAAGACTCCACGACAAAATCGCAAAATATTTGGAATAAGTCAGTTGTAGCGCCTCGGTTGACCAGTTGGTCATAGAAATTATATTTCTATGCCTCGTAATGTACATATATCATTATCTATTTCTTGAATTAGCTATATAATAAATCGTATTAGCATACCGGATTAAAACGGATTAGGTTGAAACAATTTAAGTAATCCTTTTGGATTTGGATTCCTATTTGACTGACCTGTTGGCACATTGGGTAGTGACCCTGCCATCTGCTACGCAGGTCGCAGGTTCGATTCCCGCCGAGGGCTAACATTTTCTATAAATGAATTTATTGGTCTTTGAGTCTGGGTGTATTTAAGTATGTGTTTAAAAAATATATAAGTATATATTCACCAGTGATCCGTCTACCATAACACAAGTATTAAGTTACTTACTTTGGGGACGGACGACTGTGTATGTAAGTGTCCCATATATTTATTTATTTATTTATTGGATAGCTTCTAGGCTGAGTCACGTATTAAGCTCGTGCTGATACTATACCTGATTGCTTCTAGCTCGTGCTGGCACGCATAGCGTGTATCTTGCTCTAAGCAACTTACGTAGGTTTGGCAAATCCACTTATATGAACGTTTCGTACTTTCCGCTACTAATCAGGTCAGAAGAAGCTGACTACGTCTACTAAACGTCAACAGTGAAACCCTTGTCCCAACATGGGGAAATGGGTGGAATAGTCCAGAATAGGAGCTGATCACCCGCCCTGCACCGACAGGCGTCCCCGACATTAGATAGATAGATAGATAGAAACGTCAGATACTACACAGAGTATGATGAACATACTCTATCTGCCTATCTGAGGTTTATTCGAGATCTTATATAAAATGATTCATAAATAAATGTTATAATTCTGCTAGTATTCTATTTTTCTATTAAACTGTCTACCGACTGACTTCACTAGGTTACAACAGAGCGCCAAGATAAATCGTCTACAGAACAACCTTATCCTGTTCCGACAGAACATCAAGATTCTCAATCAGGCCAGGTATTGCCAAAGCACTATCATTAAGCTATGGATGCTCCCAACATAGGGTACATCCCGTTAGAGAAAGAGGAACTTATTTTCTTGCACTTCCAAGTTATAGATCTTTTTTATTTTCATAGTTTGGTAGGCGCTACTCTACTCTACGTTTTATTGCAATTTGCCATTAAACAATTTGAATTAGGTCACTTTAATACTAAGCGTGCGATATATAGCAGGCAACGCCTTATATTTTTTTATTTAACTTTATTCTGTCAGCCATAGCGGACAAAGTACGCCTACGAGTGAATGGGCACGCGAACATTTTCGGTCAAAATTAACTACATTACGGGGAAATCTAAAAATGATCCACAAAGAATTGAATCATCTAAAAATTTCCCTATCTGATTAACTGGAAGATTCCGATTTCGGAATAAGCAGCCGTTGTAAACTTATCGCTCTATCCGAAGAATAAAGTCGCATTTCCTATGCTTATACAAGGAACATGTGATTTTTGCGACATTCTTCGGATGTTTGTATATTGTTTTCACTCATTATTTTGTATTTATTTAATTTTTTTATGTACTATAAACTTAGCTGTGATAGCCGACGGGATAAAACTTATGTCTAATTGAGAATAGCAATTCAATCACATGCTTTTTGGTGGAAGAAACATCGTGAGGAAACCTGCAAATCTGTAGAGAATTCTGGGGATATGTGGTGTTTTATATTAAACTACTAACTACTAAAAGGATTTGCAATAATGAATCATACCTATTTATTTCTCAGGTGTCGGGAGTGCCGAACCCGCGCGGCAACACGGCAGTCTCCGTACAATTCAATTTATTACTCATGATAATTGGACTACTCGTGGTACGTATTGATAATATATGTCTAGTTTATAAAACAAAGCCCCAAAAGCTATCTGTGTCATTTTCTCAAAACTACTGAACGGATATATAGTTTTTACTAAAAGTTTCTTCAAGCAATTCTTCCGGAAGGTTTAGATTATAATAGTAGTACATAATAGTCATATGTAAATTGAATAAAAGCTTTTCGGAGCTTTAATCATGTGCACCGCGTAACCAACAAAGATACACTATAGTAATGTATTAGGGAATTGTATATCTACAAAAAAGTCTGCGACAGTCTCTTTTTTTTTTTTTTTTTTTTAACAGGAAAAAACCCCTTATGGGTACCGCCGCCCGACGGGGACAGGCGACGGTTATGTCGGACTCGCACCGACTAAAATAACCTGTGTGCTCCACGCTGCTGGTGGCGGGGATAGGGTACCCATGAAGACATTGCCCCCCATCCCCGCCAGCAGCAACTCTGTAGCCCAGAGTGCGCCATCTCTGGGTCGGGGCCTCTCTGAAAGTGGCCCCTCCCTCCGCTGGACGATGCATCGGGAGCACCAGATGCATCGAACGCCTCGGGGACCTAACTCCAGCGAGCGTCCGATAAACCCCGTTCGGATCGCTCGGAGGTCCCCGTTAGGGCGGCATGCGACGGACTTCGGCGAGTCGCCTGCGCCCCGCTCGCCTGCGGCGGATTGGATCCAGGGACTCGACTTCCCGGATCCGCCCCGCCGCCTCCTTCCGCGAGATAACGTCCTCGCAGAAGGAGGCCATCGCTGCCCACGATCGCTCCCTGTCCACCATGGCGCGAACCACAGTGGGCAGGGAGAGATCGTGCCCCACCTGTGCCACGAGTTCCGCTCGCTGAACCGCCCAAGCTGGACAGTCTGCGAGCGTGTGCAGCGCCGTGTCAAAATCGGCGCCGCACTCGTGGCACTCACCAGTCGCTTCGCGCTGGGCCACCCTCCACAGATACCACCCGAAACAACCATGTCCGGAAAGCACCTGTGTCAGGCGGAAGGTGAGGACCCCATGCCTCCTGGCGACCCAGCCCTGGAAAATAGGCTGGATGGCTGAAATCGTCCAGGCTCCTGCACTGGGCGATTCAAGCCGCCGCCTCCATTGGCGGAGGAGCTCTTCCTGAGCTGCCCTCCGCCAATCCATCTCTACCGCCGCTAAGTCTCCCCCTGGTGAACGGGTTTCGACTCTACGGCGGTAGGCCTGAGCTAGCACCTCAGCCTCTAGTTCCCATGGAGGGGACCCGGCCAAGGCGCAGGCCGCCTCGCCGGAGATGGTCCGGTAGCCCCGCACAAGTCTGACCGCCATGATCCTCTGCGCCCTGCGCAGCAGGGACGAGGATCTCGCGGTCAGCCGCCCCGCCCATACGGGAGCGCCGTACAGGGCCATCGACCGAACCACCCCGGCGTATAGGCGCCGGCAGCCTGCATTAGGCCCTCCCAAATTCGGGAGGAGCCTGCTCAGGGCTCCGGCGGTCGCCGTTAACTTAGGGGCGAGCCGCCGGAAGTGGGCCTCGAACGTCCATCGGCTGCGACAGTCTCTCCCTTCTGGTTAGCTCACAATAAGTATTTTCATGTTAAAATTGAGAATTCCACCCGAGCTATCGCGAGCACGCGAGGCTGGGCCATTTAAGTGCATTGCTAGATTTCGGTGCCAAATTAAACAAAAGAAGCAATTTTTCTTCCTAAAACCTATTTGTTTTTAAATATTTTTAATTTAAACTATCGTGAGTAGTATTCATAGTTAATGTATGTATGTACTAGTTTCGAACCCATCCGGGACACTTATTCTAACTAGTCAAACTTGTCGGGCTAACCCGACAGAATAAGACGTGAGTATAGCCGGTCCTATTATTTTTCGGAATTTCTTAAGGAAGAAACACAAATAATTGTCCACTTGGATAATTCATTTCTTAATATTAAAATTTATGTATGTTACTTAGAGGGTCAAAATAATTTTAAAAAAGGTCGGGTAACACTGGTCTAAAGGCTAAATAAATGAAATTCGTCATGAGGATATCACATATGAATATTTAATTAACGAGTAATGATATAGATATAGTATGTTACAGTACGCGTACAATAAATATAAGGTACAAGGTGGAGCGGCCGCCGCGTCATGAGCGGGCCGCCACGCGCAGCAACACCAGCTGCCGGCACAGCGCTGGAACACACATACATACATACAAACATACGTACATACTCGGAATAACATTATCATCAAATTCAAATTATTCTTTATTCAAACTTGTAAACAAGTGCTTTTGAATCAACTCTACTGCTGGTTCGCAAAGCTGTTCCTACCGAGAAGAGCCAGCAAGAAACTCGGCGGTTGCTCTTTGAAATACTTATTACTAATATAATTCTTATTATTTTTATTACAATATAATTCTTATTACTAGTTATTACTGTCTTGTACATGGTCGAAGAGCTACGTCACGCATTTTAATCATCCAAGTATTCCTCAATAGTATAGTAGGCTTTCTGTATTAGCATTTTATTAATAGTGTTTTTAAATTGCTATAATGGCAAAGCTAAAATTGATTGTGGCATCCTCCCGCCTTTATTCCACTCTAAGTGGGGTTGGTACAACATGTCACATAATTTGGCTACGTATTTTACGACCAGCCGCTTGCCTGACGTCAACTAACATTAATCATATTTTAAGGGCACACGGTGGGTCAACTTACCTTAATCATATTTAACAACACCTTGGTAAGAAATGAGGGTGGTCTATTCTCTCTCTTCTTCTATTCAGCCGGATACCACACGACATTATGACAACTGTGTCTATATTAAACATTTATTACATGTAACAACAACAACAAAACTGACATGTACAGAATTACAAAATTTATAATAAAATTATTTTGCTATAACCCGCGGTAGAGTGAATCCATACTTATTATAAAACAAAGTCCCCAAAAGCTGTCTGTCTAAATAATTTTATAATAGATAAAATCTAGTTTATTATAATATATATTTAATTTCTTTTCTTGTCCACAGATAAGGTAGAAGGCGTTTCCGGGCTTCTTTTGCTTGATTCGGAAGCGCTTCATCTACAGAAACGGGGTTCTCTAACGAGTCAAAGATTTTCTCATTCTGCTCATGTTATTTATTTAATTTTCGTCCAGAACATAAAGGAAATTGAGGAATAGAAATTATAGTTTAGTGATGGAAAAGACTTTTATAACAAAATATAGACAGATCATGACAAATATAAAGAAGCCAACATATCTGTACTCAAATACAAAAGCGGTTCATTGTCTTGACATGTCTTGTACCATAATTACAAACATTATTTTACCATTGAAATAGGTTATATATGTTTGAGTACATTAAAAAATTAACATTTAATAAATATTTATTCATACATACTTCAATCCAATATCTATATCCGTTATCTATTAAGTATTATATTCATGAGTCTTCTTTAAAGTAGGTATGTATAATAATTTATTATTAGTCTTACAAAAAAATTGTTTAAATTTTTTTTTTAATAATATGTAAAGCCAATATTAAGAATTATTATTGCAAAGTTATTCTCTCTTAACATCTTTTTTCACCCAGACTTACTTTAAAAAAAATAGCCACATCATCGAAACAACAATAAAGTTCAATACCGTTTTATGTTATGTAGTGTGATAAAGCTCTCAGATAATAAATCTTTATCATCTGTTTTTAAAAGTAACGATATACCTCTCGACCTACAAAGTTAAGTTTTATTTAGAAGCCAATATTTGTCTCTAGGTGTCGCACACATCAATCGCCCAGTATTTCTTTCTCTTTAAAGGACATCAAAATAGAGTTTTACAAAATATTACCTTTATCGGTGAGCGCCTCATCAATGAAAAGCTCTGCGACCATATCAGCGGCCGCCACATCCCTCAGGAGCCGAGGGGGGGTCGCGTTTAACACAGTGCCCCCCTCCACCCAAGAGCTCCCCTCCACGTCACGCCACTTGCCCAGCTCTTCGCTTACGGACACCTGTGGTCAGACCACCATAACATTTACATACATTTATTTGCAATTTGATACAATCAGTATATTATAATGCACTAGCTTTTACCTAGTACTATTGTCGTGGACTATGGTCGATAATAGATGGCGCTTTTCAATGTCACCCTATTCCTGTAGAATTAACAGGATTTCTATAGCGTATATGTGATCCCGGTGTATAAGGAATAATTGTGCAAATTGGCCAAATTTCATCGATATTGGTTCAGCGGATTCACCGTGAAACTGTCACAAATATACATCCAATTTATAATATTATAGTAGGAAATAAGATAGGATTGCCGTTCCTTGCTTTCCATGGTATTTTTGGCGCGATTTGATAAAGAATAGAAAGATACGATTCTTTTTAGAAAAGGTTTAGTTTTTAGTTCACAATTTTTATGAAATTCGTGAGATTTAAGAATATAACAATATATAGCATTTTCTACATACATCAAATCTTGTAAATATATTGCGTAAATTAATAATTGCATCAGTTATTAACTGTTAGAAATTAAATTTAATACTGTGGTTAGTTGTTCATTCTGGAACCATAACTTCCGGTACCTTAGGAGCGTTCTCTATTAACTTACAGTAAATAATTTAAAATGTAAATTATTTTGTAAATAAATAATAATAATTTTAATAAAACAATTTAAAATGTGAAGTGTTTTTATATATTGAATACCAGTTGATTAAACAACTCCATTAAGCAATTATATGCATATTGGACATAATTGGACATGCAAAAATAGACAAATATAAATTCGTAATATTTAAGAACTAGAGAGAAAATTCACTTGATATCATTACTCTGGAATTTTTGGTTGTTTACAAATTGAAGCTGTGAAAGCCCAGCGGAGAGTCAGTGCGACTCTTTCGAGGGGGTCACAAGTTGAAACCCCGAGTAGGCACGAATGAGTTTTTCTATTAAAACTTGTGTGTAATTGATAATTGTAATTTATCACACGCCGAAAGGTGAAGGAAATATCATGACAAAACCTGCATATCTCTAGAGAATTATAGGGGTATGTGTAACCTACTAGCAGGAGCAGATTGGTAGGTATTAGCTCCAACCCTTCTCCCCAAAATCGGAGAGGAGGCCTAGGCCCTCTACCCATGAGATAGTAACAGGCCGTTATTTTAGTTTTTAAAGATAATAAAATGTACCTTCTCCCCGTCGACGGGCGTCGGCTGGTATCTCTTCTCCACGAAGGGCACGAAGCTCCCCTCCTCGTTGAGGCCCAGCGTGCGGTCGATGACCGTACACGTCATATGCCGGGACGGGTCAAGGATCAAGTAGCTGCGATCCCGCTCGTCTACGTCGCAAGGACTTAATTTTGTATTCTGTAATAAATAAATAAATATATGAGACACTTACTCACACGGCCGTCCGTCCCCAAAGTAACTTAATACTTGTGTTATGGGTGACAGAAAACTGGTAAATATATACTTATAAATTTTTTAAAAAAATACTTAAATACAAATATACGCCGTGTGGTATCCGGCTGAATAGACCACCCTCATTTCTTACCGAGGTGTCGTAAAAGGCGAGTAAGGTAAGTTGACCCACCGTGTGGTATCCGGTTAAGTAAAATAGACCACCCTCTTTCTTACCGAGGAGTCGTAAAATACGACTAAGGTATGTTGACGTCAGGCAGGCGGCCGGTCGTAAAATACGTAGCCAAATCATATGACAACATGTTTGTAACATGTTGTGCCGACCCCACTTAGAGTGGGATAAGGGCAGGAGGATGATACTTAAATACGAATATACACCTACATCATTCTCCTGCCTTTACCACACTCTAAGTAGGGTCGGCACAACACGTTTCGAACGTGTTATTACATATTTTGGCTAGTTATATTACAACATGCCGCCTGCCTGGCGTATGTTGAAGTAAATATGAAGAAGTCAGAGTACCGAATAATTATTCAATCGAATTCACCCTTTTTTTAAAGATTTCCAAATCGTAGGAGTCCGGGAAAATAGATGAAGGAAGGGAAATCCACGCTTCGAAGTACGCATGAAGAAAGAAGGGCCGAGTTTTAGCTTTTTTCTCAATAGATCGACCAACATTCATTTTGGGAGTAAGCTGTATGCCCAGAAGCCCTAAACGGTCTGTTATTGTTATTGCAGAGATATATTTGGGAAAGTAGGAGTGAGAGAGAGAGAGAGAGAGAGAGAGAGAGAGAGAGAGAGAGAGGAAGAGAGTGGGATAGAGAGGAAAGAGGGGAATAGAGGTAGGAGGGAGGGAGGGAGAGGGGAATAGAGATAGGAGGGAGGGAGAGGGAGGAGGGAGAGAGAGGGAGGAGGGAGAGAGAGGGAGGAGGGAGAGAGAGGGAGGAGGGAGAGAGAGGGAGGATGGAGAGAGAGGGAGGAGGGAGAGAGAGGGAGGAGGGAGAGAGAGGGAGGCGGGAGAGAGAGGGAGGAGGGAGAGAGAGGGAGGAGGGAGAGAGGGGTGTGAGGGAGGTGGGCGAGAGGAAGGCGGTAGATAGAGAGAGAGAGGGGGGGGAGGGAGAGAGAGTGAGAGAGTATATTCGTTAATACTCACCGTTAGTATTCTCGGTGCGGGGTCTAGAATCGTGTGCCGGCGTGAGGCGAGCGCGTCGTCCAGCACGTAGCATCGCGCGCGCGCCCGGTCCGTCAGCACGTACGTCTCGCACTCCTCCGTCTCGCTCTCGCCCACCTCCGCCTCGCCCTCCCCGCGCACCCCCGCATCGCCCCCGTCCACGCCCTCCTCGCACAGCGATGTATTGTCGCACGACAGCTCGTCCGTCTCGCCGGCGAATTGACTCTGCGATAGGTCCAACTTCTCTTTTTCTAATAAACAGTTAATTAAAAGTCGGATAAGTCTTTGGAACTCACTGTATTTAAAAGAATAGAACATTCAAGGGCTATTAGCTAAATAAGAAAGGTGAATAATCCAAAACATTTCAATCAACATCCAATCAAATATCAGATTCTCTTGGACCGTGCCGTACTAAAACCATGCAAGATCTCTTGCACTTCCGAATATATGTTACCGTTGTTGATTATATCATCTTCGTCTTATATATAAAATTTTTGTGTCACAATGTTATTTACCAAACTCACACTGGCCATGTAATCTACCTACATCAATGAGTTACAGTTATTATATCTACCTCTGATATTTGCTAAATTTATCTGGTAGACGTACAGATAAGTGACGTTTCGTCCATCAATAAAGATATCAAGCGTTAAATTACCGTGGTCGACGTGCGCGCCGTGCTCCGGCAGCAGCCGGCACAGCGCGTAGCTTCGAAGCGGCGTCGCGCGGGACACCACCCAGCGACCGTCCTTCTCTGGATGCATAACGAAATATTTTATTTAAATTTTTTTTTTTTGGGCCTCATAAGAAGGCTCAGAGTCGCTCAGCGGGCGATGGAGCGAACAATGCTCGGAGTTTCTCTACGTGACCAAATCAGAAATGAGACCAGAGTCACCAACGTAGCTCAGCGTGTCGTGAGGCTGAAGTGGCAATGGGCGGGGTACATAGTGCGGAGAACCGGTGGACGTTGGGGTCTCAAGGTGCTGGAATGGCGACCCCGCACCGGAAAACGCAGTGACTGCAGACGAGATTTACTGACGACCTCAAAAATGTCGTGGGGAGTCGATGGGTCCAAGCGGCACAAGATCGTGTGGTATGGAGATCCCATGAAGAGACCTATGTCCAGCAGTGGACGTCCATCGGTTGATAAAGAAGAAGAAGAATATTTTTTTAAAGACGTTAAACGGTTGATGGTACAGATATATATCAAAAATTGGTTCATGAAGTGGAACGGCAGTTATTCAGTCTAGAAATTGTTGGTATATATAGTGCGGTCAGTAATAAAGTGAGAGAATTCAAAAAAATTGTATTGTTGTTTGGTGGCAGATTGTATAATAGCTGTACAAAATTTAAAAAAAAAATTTAAAACAAAATTTAAGAAAACATATATTTAAATCCTTAAAACAAAACAATATACAACATGAATTAGCGTATTTAGCGTCTATCGTTTTCTGTAAATACAAATGTAAATACACTAAATTTATTGCTAAAAGCGATAATCGTTAATAAGTTGCAAGTCGTTAATAAGTTAATAATAAGTTGCATAGACTATTTAGTCTAAATTATTTTAATGTTACAAATATGTATTAATCAAATTATTGTTACAAAACTGTACAATGACAATACCTTCATCGTAAGTAGGTACGGCGGTCCCAGTAATGTCCCCGGGCAGCACCTCTGCGCCGTGCTCGCCGAACGCATCCTGAGAACGGGCATATCAAAGGTTGGAGAATACTCTTGGTACCAGTAATAATAAGTACTTGTATACTGGACTTTGAATTGCAATTAACTGTATCCAATACCTTAGGCACGCCGTTCTTGTAATGCAGGCTTATCTTGCTAAGCTCGTGGTCGAGGTGCGCCAATCGCGCCGCATGGCTGCCGTCCGCCTCCAACATGTCCGGGCCGTCCGTGCCCTCCGCCGCCGGCACGCCGTCCATCACCTCCCGCTGGAATACATCGCAATATGATAAATATATCGCTCATGGGGTACAAATACTGGCCCTTTAGCGCAGTGGATAGTGACCCTGCCTTTAGCACCGCGGGTCAATGTTTAGATTCCCGCTGAGGACCAACTTTTTCTACAAACAATTTCTAGATTCTTCGAGCCTGGGTGTATATAATAATAAATATATGACACTTCACACACGATCGTCCGTCCCCAAAGTAACTTAACACTTGTGTATGTTATTATGGGTGACAAACAACTGGAGAATATATACATCTCTCACTGGACATCTCGAAGGCTTTCGACAGGGTTTGGCATGACAGTCTACTGGGTAAGCTCCCAGCGTATGGAATACCTCCCAACTTTTGCTCATGGATATCGGATTTTCTGAGGAACCGATCGATACGAGTGGTTGTTGATGGCTGCTCGTCTGATCTAATGAATATTAACGCCGGAGTACCTCAGGGATCGGTTCTCTCTGCAACACTATTTCTGCTGCACATCAATGATTTGCTTCAGCCGGGTATCTTGAGTTATGCCGATGACAGCACTGTTGTAGAGAGATACATATCTAATCCCAGAGCAAGTAATGCTGAAATCAACCAGCAGAGGGAGGCCATGGTTGGACGATTGAATTCAACTCTGAAAGCAGTATCTGATTGGGGCTTTGCTAATCTAGTTGAGTTTAATCCCACCAAGACACAGGCGTGTCTATTCACCGCCAAACGGAGTGCTTTCCATCTGCATCCTACTTTCCGAAATATATCTCTGCAAATAACTGACTGCTTAGAGCTCTTAGGCATGCAGCTTACTCCCGCCTTGAACTTTGGGCGATCTATTGAAAAAAAAGCCAAAACAGCCGCTAAAAAACTCGGTATCCTAAACAAAGTGAAGCAGCACTTCACACCGGAACAAATCTTAACCTTATACCAGGCTCAAGTTCGTTCCTGTATGGAGTACTGCAGTCATCTTTGGGATGGGTCTGCTAAGTACCAGCTTGAGGCACTCAACTCAGTAGATCGACGAGCCAGAAGAATTATAGGCAATAGTAAGCTGGCTCAAAGAAGACTCGCGACACTAAAACACAGGCGTACAGTTGCATCACTTTCTGTTTTTTACAGAATATATTTCGGAGAGTGTGCCACAGATTTGTTTAATCTGATCCCTCCATCACCATTCTACTACCGAACAAGCAGACGCCACGAGGGGCTCCATCGCTACACAATTGATATCCCCAAATTACGCACGAAACGCTTTGGCTCATCATTTCTCATGCGCACGGCCAAAATGTGGAATTCCCTCCCTGCATCTATCTTTCCGGAATCTTACGATCCACAAAGTTTCAAAAAAAGAGTGGATAGGCACTATAGTGGCAAGCGCAGTCCACCTTAGGCTGCATCCTTCGCTTACCATTAGGCGAGATCGCAGCCAGGCGCTAGCCTTTCTTCGTAAAAAAAAAACAAAAAAACATGTAATTTTTAAATACATACTTAAATACAAATTAATAATTAAAATGCAGCCTATGAGCGATATGTCGGGCCTGCTAATAACAGAGTACGATGTTAAGAAAATCTCATTACATGTTTTAAAATAGTGAGAAGATGAGAAAATGCAATTCTTACCTTATGACCAGCAATGGGGTGCATTTGTCGCTGTGTCGGCGACAGCGCAGGGCTATACTCGAGCGGACTCTGCGGCGAAACAGGACCCTGTTTAAAAACAATTAACAACATTTAATGATACATTTTAGTGTTTCTAAGTACTTATTTAGGATCTTTTTAAACTAAGAAAGAAGAAATAAATAACAGTGATACTATATAATTTATTTTTCAAACGGGGACGTTTGGGAACGTTAAACGGCGACGTTAAATGGGACGTTTGGTTGTTTCCGGACGTAGAAGTGCAGCAATATTGAAAATGGGAAACCGTTTTGAAGTCGTATTCTATTTTTGAATTTGAGCGCAGATATCAAGTAGCATTATATTTATTATTAAATATCTACTTCTGAACTTTTAGTTTTTTAATATATAATAGGTACACGTCAACGGTACTCACACTATTCGATATAGAGGCGAGTTTGTTCTGCAGTGTGATCATATAATCGCTGTAGGACTGGCTCTTGACAGGCGTGCTGGGTTGGGTCGAACCCGTTGAGTTCACGTTTGTCATGCCTGTTGGAGTGAGAATATCTTTAGATCCATAGACCATTTTATTATATGGATACGAATATATACAAGAAACTAAAGTTTCTACCGGATATTCTTGTATAATCTCTGTCTTAGGGATAAGTTGACCTTTGTACACTTTTGTTTATCAATAATGTTTTTCAAACATTTTTTATGGTACATAAATAATTAAAATAATAAAATAAATAATATCTTTTGTCAGAAACTCTGATCCATTCCGGTCATTTTAAATAATTTTTTAACTTTTTTACTTGTAAAAGGAAGAATAGGAATTGTTTTAGTAGTTATTATCTATGGCAACATTTTGATACGATTAAATTCACCTTTGGATATACGATATTATTGCGTACTCTTAAATTTGAAGAGAAATTTCAAATCAATAAAATATAAAACAACTAAGTTGAGGTTATTTGTTATTTTAACACAAATTTACATTACTTGTTAGTGGATATTGTTTTTTGTAAAAGCTAATATTAGTCATCGTGAAATAGCCTAGCGGTAATGTATTAATTCGTTACGTAAACAAAAAGTTCAAAACACAAAAGGCTTTTGGGAACTGTTACTATGAACGGTGTTAGGTCTTTGACTTAGTTTTTTGTTAGCAATGTATTCTGTTAAAATCTTATGAATTAATTTAACACAGCAATGTACTATTTAATCCAATATGACATTTTAACATTACCTAATAATGCCTAAGAAATATTGGATCCTTCGGAATGAACTCACCAATTTCCATATCAACGGCTCTCCTCGCTAAAGCATTGTGTACCGCTCTCTGCGCCACCAGATGTCCAAGATTTTGTCCCATTAGGGACAGATTCTGCCCGCCAAGCCCCAAAGCCTGCCCACCTAACGCCAGGCCTTGGCTTCCCATGAGATTCTGACCTAAACCTAAATTCTGGCCTGCTAGGCCTATAGTGGAAAATAGCCAAGCATTAACTAATGAAACTACAAGGTTCTAGTAAATATGAACTATTCTATGAAGAACTTAGAATGGGGATTAAAAATTCTATAAAAATATTGGTTAAAGACATTCAAGGACCACAATGATCCAATGAGGTTCTGGCATACTAAATCTATTAAATGGAAACGCTTAGCAGTTATTTATTATGTTCGAAGCTTCTATGTAAGACCAATCTTATAGCAGATGTGAGCTCACGCTTAACGTTTTGGGTTTATAACAACCAAACAGTGTTTCTTACTACTGAGAATAACTATGGTAGCTCTAAATGGGGTTGTTTTTTTTGTGGCCTATATCTTTATATAGACCACAGGACAGGACATTTATCAGACAAGGACAGAGTCAGTAATATTACCAAACTAAATGACTTGAAAATAAATACTAGATTTTGGTACATGGATAAAGATGTCAAATATGTGTTTACTTATTAATATTAACTGTATTTACCTAAGTTTTGCCCAAGATTCTGCCCCATAATATTTTGGTTCAGAGCCAAGTTTTGCGTTGCGAGGCCTATGTTCTGCTGCAGCGCGAGATTCTGCGTGCCAAGACCGGTTTGCAGCGGTGAGCCTAGCCCCAGACCCAAGCCAAATGCGGGGCCCATGGGCTGGTTGAACTGGTTCACGGACGTTTGCAGTGCTTGTTGCTGAACTGCAAAAAAAGATCAGCCAATAAGCCAAAGCTAAACCTATTAATATCGATAGTGTCCATATTATAACCTAAAAGAATATGGATGTACAGCTGTACCTATGTACCACCATAACAAGCCCAGCGGTAACACCGTGCGACTCTTTCGAGGAGGTCAATGGTTCAAACCCGGGCAGACACCACTGAGTTTTTCTATTAAAATCTTATGTGTCTAAATGATAATTGCAATTTATCAAACGCTTTTCGGTGAAGGAAAACATCATGAGGAAACCTGCATATCTCTAGAGAATTCTGGAGCTATGTGTAACCTACTAATCCGTACTGGAGCAGCGTGGTAGGTCTTAGCTCCAAATCTTCTCTCCAAAACGGAGAGAAGAGGCCTATTCTCAGCAGTGGGATAGTAACAGGCCGCTACTAACTTACTTTTTTTACTACAATAAGTTCGTATAAGCTCAGATTAAGTATGGATATACTATTTCCACTGTTTTTTAAGATAGTGGTAACAATATTCACGTTAGGATGTACCGTATCTTATTAAAGTAGGCGTTTGGTAAGCGGGTATTTATATTTTATTTAGATAGTATGAACAGTAATTACCGTGATTAAAATCTAACATCCCAATGCCAATCAATATTTATAAAAATTGCGAATTATTCAAATGATTACAAAGTCGAAGAATTTTAACATATTTGTAATGTTTGAGCTGGATATTCTCAGTTAAAACAATATTCAAAACCAGTGCTTATTTAAACTGGCAATGTTTCAAACTAGTTATTCTTAGTTAAAACAACATTCAAAACCAGGAAGTAATGCTTATTAAAAATAGGAAATAAAGACCTTAATTTTAAGGTTTGTTGACTGCAATTTAACGCTCCAGGTTAATACGTCAAGTATCTTACAACATTTATTAACCTTAGGTCAGTTTTCACGTAACATTCCTATGGCACCAGATATTTTAAGTAATTGACAGGATAAGAAACTCTAAAAAGGGCGGGTAGATAAAACAAAAGTAGTTAAATTACCTATGAGATCGTTAGCTGTGGCCAGCATGGGCTGGTAGTACCTCGGCGGCGTGTAGGACAGTCGGCCCGCTGCTCCTGCATACAGCTTGCTGTTAGTCACACACAAGATGCATGTCGTGCGCGATGCGTTATGGGTTAAGTCACACATACACAAATATAACAGAAATATTAACATAATCTATACTGTGAGTAAAAATTTAATGTCCATGTCATCCACATTCATATTATAAACGTAAAAGTCTGGCAATATTGATGACATTTCGTACTAATATACCAGGCTAATAACCAGAAAGAAAACAATACTTAACAGAGTTTTGAGTATATTAAGTTCATGTAATAGTAATACATAAATATTAAAGTAAATATAAAGTAAATATTAAAGTAAATTAAAGTATTCAAATGACAGTGACAGCGTGGTTTTTTTTAATTGTGTATAGATGAGCAAGTGACTGTAATCATGCCTGAAGCAATGATACAGTCTAAGATGGAATGTGCTTACCTAGAAGATGCCTAAAAATGTGTGTTTGTTATAAAAATGTGTTTATTAAAAGGAGCATACATTTCGAGTTCTTAGACATTAGGTATATTTATATTCGACATATATTAATCATACACGGGCAGTTTTTATTTCTCATATTATATATTTAGCGTCTCGCTTGGTCAAAGTATAAACCTCTTAGTAAAATATCTATAGCAAAATCACTGCAGGGCTAATTCTTAGACTAGACATAAGCCAAACAAATGTGTTAAGCTAAATAAAAATTAATATATACTAACTACAGTTTTGTTATCCAAATATTGCACAAATAAATACAAATATATTATTTATAATATATGATATTTACCAGGTTGAGCGTTAAGGAGGTTGTTGTGCAACCCGAGGTCTGGCTGAGGAAACTGTGGCTGGTTAAGGAGCCCCAGTAGATTGGGGCCAGAGAGATTCTGCTGTTGGCTGATAAACAAAATATATCTAATAATGGAATATTATTGAAAGGATTTTTTAAAGAAACTTTCATATAATATAAATCAAACGGAAATAAACCTAAATATTGAATATTTCTGCAATAAAAAAAATCATATATTAATCATCATCGTCTTATCCTTATCCCACTCAAAGTGGGGTTGGTACAACATTATAAAGATGTTGTCACATGATTTGGCTACCTGCCTGACATTAACTTACCTCACTCTTATTTTACGTCATCTCGGTAATAAATGAGGGTGGTCTATTCTACTCAGCCGGCTATCACGGGTCGACTCATCTTGGTCACCTTTTACGACACCTCGGTAAGAAACGTGGGTGGTCTATTTTACTCAAACAGCTACCATACGGCATAAAAAAATCATATAATATGATTAAAATTTATTTACTGTTTTAAAAGAACTCTAATAAATAATGACGTTATGTAAAGATAAACATTTGGCAAAAAAACAGATATTATTTTGGACTTACTTTATAATATTTTGCTTCAATAGCATCCGCTGAATGTTTTCAGCGTTCGCCAACGTGTCGTTGACCCCAGTGTTGGGAGTGAGGGTCGGTTGTCCGAGGTGAAGCCTACCGAGTCCCATAGGGTCTGCGATTCCCGGCGCCATCTGCGTGAGTCCCAGATTCAACCCTAAATCCGCTCCGACCACAGGCGTGCCTACTTGACTGAGACCGAGCAGCGGAGTATCCGTAGCTATCTGCAGAGGTGTTGTCAAGTTCGCAAGATTAGGCTGCAAAGCGCCATTAAGCAGGCTGTGGTTAATACTTGTCTGGAAGGGCATGGCTTGTGGGATATGAGACTGTATGTTTGTAGGGATAGAGGTTGAAATCGGTTGCTTTGAGCTTTGAGGCAGTGGCACACTCGTAGGTTCGCTTGGCATTTGCTTGATTTCCATTGGTCTGTGGTCGGTGATTGTTTGCGGCGCGTGTGATAGTTGCGTGGGGAGGGAATACTGGTGCGTAGGAACATATTTATCCGGAACTGCTTGCGGTACCGGCTTCTGTGCTGGTTCTGATTTTATTACAGTCTCTGGTTCCGTCTCCGGGAGACCGTTGACGTGTTCCCGGATCGGTTCTTTGGTAGGTTGTGATTTGGACGCTTCGAGAGGCTTCTCCTTCACATCCGACTCCGTGGAAGGTCTGTCTTGAGCTTTCTCCTCGGGTACGTCCTCGCCGCGGTCTACGACGGGGCTGACTAGAAATCTCGATATCTTACGAGAGGGTTTTTGAGATTTTTTCTCGCCATTTGATTCGGTGCTCCCAGACCGATCCGCTATAGATCCTCCGTCAGACTGATTAGAACCTGTACAAAAACAATACATCATACCATTAAAAGAGAACGCGTCCACTGATAATTAGATATTTCTCTCATGTGTTTATTTAATAGTTGCATAGTTTTATATGATGGATAAAGATAGGGCATAGACATATCTGACTATCACAAAATCCAACAAAACAATAGAAAACTTCAAGCTTTCGGAAAGCAAATTGTACAAACATAAAAATTCCTTATAATCTTAGACCGCGTTTCCCTACCTGTGGACCGCGGAACCCTGGAGGTCCGTAAATATATGTATGAGGGTCCGCGGTGTCATCTCTGGACTATACATTAATTGCTCATTAAATGCAAAATAGCCGCAAAATGAAAAATCAGCAAACCAGTTTTATTAGAAAAATGTGATCTAAGCACTGAGTTTCTTGCGGTTTATTTTATTAAAGGGATCCTTGAAAACAGTGCTTAATTTCCTAAGGGTCCGTGGACTAAAAAAGCCTGGAAAACGCTGATCTAAGATAATACAAGCATCAGCGGATCAGATATGTATTGAAAAATAAATTGTGTGATTGTTTTGAATATTCCAAACCTGTAGATGTAGTAGAAGTACCTATAGAAGACGCTGTGCTAATCTTGCGTGCTCGTACGGGCAAGGGTACCGGCGGGCGCGGCTCGGGCACTAGGGGCGGCGGCTCCGGCTCGTCCGCCAGCTCGGCCAGTGCGATGCTATCCTGAGAGGCAGTGGGCGTCGTGCACTCCGAGTTATCTTGGTTGGAATCCGTCAGATTGTCATCGCGCTCCGTATTTTCGGAATCGTAGTCCGACTGAAAATAGATACAATTTGATTGTATAATAATAATTTATTTCCATCATACATTACATCCATTGTGTTAGTAGAAATATAAAAATAAAATATAGGAACTTAAAGACTATATTGAAATTAAAATTAGATTATCGCATAACGACCATTTATGAAGCACTGGGAATTTCCATTCAAGTCCAGTGCTTCATAAATGAGTTATTCAATTTTTCATAAACTATCTTCAGAATATCGTTGGGACTTCCACGTAATCTGTTCATTATTGATGCTGAACTTTTCCTCATGATTGCTTAAAAATCATACGTTCGAGCTCTAGCAAACATCAATGACGCACTACAGAAACGCGGCAAACCCAACAGCATTCTGAACCCATTATTATTTAGAGTACGCGGTTCACTGTAGGCCTTTAGCGTATATGTCATCCACAGGCTGCACGTGTAAAATGTTTGGCAATATGCCTTGAACAATACGAGCTTTATGTCTCTATTGCAACGCGCAAATCTACGGGCTAACATATTGCATCGAACCGCCAAATATAGCTTTGAAAAACAAACCCAATTTAAAGGAATTGTGTCAATGCAAACTAATCTAAAACTCGATATATGGTAAAATAATTTAATAAGGAAATTAAATAAACCTTGTCTATATTAAGCCGCAATCTTTCTGGAGGTCCGAGCGGTGCCAGAGGCGCTGGAGCCGCTGCCGGATCGCGCAGTTGTCTCACGATATCGCCGATCAATTCCGTAAACGCACTGCTCTGCCACTCGGGTAACAAGTTGTTCGCCACCTGAATGCACGTATGGTTAGACAATAGGCTAATATAATATAGGCACTAAGGGACTCCAAAGAAGTTTGAACACTAATTTAGTAATCAAACTTATGCAAATATAGGCTAAATATAGAATTTTATACTATTCTAAGCGACTATTCTAGAATGTTATTTAAGAATCGGTGAATGAATTCTTGTGTGCTGTGGTGTAATGTAGTTTGTATTTTCTAATAACATAGGACAAAACGAGTTCTAAGATGAAATTTATTTGAAACAATTTTATATGCGATATGTATACATTAACAGATGGTCATATATTAAGTTAAGCCCTATTTGTCATATGTAAGAGATAAATAAATAAATAAATAAATAACAATAAATATATATATGTTGCCGTATTAGATTATTGGAACATTTGAAATATATCTGGAACAGTATTCTTTACCATCCAAGTCATAATATTAAATTTAAACTTTTTAATATTAGTATCCAACTGTTCTAAGGCATGAAACAATTATCTGATAAAAGCACTTACAAAATTATTAGCCAGTTCTTCAGGATTAACATCGGGCACATGGAACTTGAAAGTGACGGTTTTGGACTTGGACTCGAGCTGACACTCCACGACGGTGTTGTTGTCGCTGACGGTGAGGACGGTGAGCCGCGGAAACTTCTCTTTCTCCCGGGAACGCTTCTTCGACCCACGGGATTTCTTTTCCCCTGATATGGGCGAGGGAATCGCCGTACCTGCTGTGGAATGGAAAACGGTTAAAGTAATAGCTTATTGCTTTGGAATGCAATCAATAATAATACACAATTGAGACCAAAATGTACATTTGGAACGAAAACAAATTCTCAAAAACAATGACACCAAATATTGTAAATACATAATGACTTACCATCCTGTTGCTGACTCTCTGCCTGTTTCTCTTCAACAGAACTTAGTTCGGGTTGTCGTATTGCCTCTTGGTGTGTAGCACCAGATGGAAACTCGCTCATCGGAGTATGAAATTGTTCCTTCTGGCCACCGTTTACAATGCCTTCCTCAGGTTGGATATTGAGCTGTTGAGGAACCATCTCTGGGGCTTGACTCGTTTGAGGGACTTGATTTTGTGGGGGCTTAACTTCTTTCTGAACTTGAAGAGGTATTGAGGTAGGAAGTGATGACGGAACGTTTTCAATTTGCTGATAATGTGTCGCGGGAGGATTTTGAGGTAATGAAGTAGGAACTGAGTTTGGTATTGTCGATTCTGTTGGCTTGTATGCCATATTCGGCATTGTGTGAACCGTTTGATTCTGTTGGTACATCTGCAGAGGATTGGCAGGGTAATTCTGCACTGGAGTGCCTTCATGACTAGATATTTGCCTCTCGGTCTGCTGCACCATGTTGAAATTATGGGCCATCATGTTGTGTGGAAGCGACTGACCCTGCATTTGATGAACTTGATGGTACTGTTCGTCGGATTGCTGTTTTTGCATTTGATTTTCCATATACTGCTGCTGATTTTGGTATTGCATATGATCTATGGACATCTGTGATTGCAATGGTGGCTTCTGTTGATATTGGTCGGAGACTAAAGTTTGTTGTTGATCGTGAACATCCGCGGCACTCATCTGGCTTTGCTCGGATCCCTGTCGTGTATACATAGGCCGTTGCACTCCTCTAAGAATTTCCTCCACTTTTTGCTGTTGCTGGCCCATCAACTGCTGTTTCTGCGTCAGTAATGCTAAGTTTTGTTGATCGATTATATTTTGTTGAGATTGCAATTGCACCTCCTGTTGAGCTAAATATTGTTGCTGCTGTAAATTTCTAATGTGCTGTGGCGAGAGAGTCTGTCCAGGCATTTGTAGCTGTTGGTGCGTGATCAGCTGTTGCTGTAAGACGAGTTGTTGTTGCGCCAACATTTGCTTTTGCATATTCAGTTGTTGTTGAGCGTGAGCCACATGATGCTGTGCCTGGGCGACTTGTTGCTGCTGCGCCAAGATTACCGGGTCTACGGCTGCTGTTAATAAATTTGGCTGTATAAACTGTTGATTAGGTTGAAAGTTTATACTCTGACTGTTCGGTAATTGTACGTGAGTATTAATAAAATTGTTTCTTTTTTGTTCTGTTTCCTGTTGCGTTGCCTGTTGGACCTCAACGCTTTCCGTTTGTTGATTAACTATTTGTTGTTGGACTGGCTGTTGCTGCTGCTGGTGTTGTAGTTGCTCAGATTCAGACTCTTTCCGCGATTGCAACGAATCCGGTCTATGTATAATTTGAGCCAATATATTTTGTAAATTTTGAAGAGATGGGTCTAGCGCTTGACCTGTGATTGTGAGATTCGGCTGCGGCCCGGTTATAATATTCTCCTGGGCTGTCAATTGCTCCTCCAACTGTTTCTGCTGAATCGCCGCGGCTTGGTGGGCGATTATGGTTTGCTGCTGTTGTATGATATGCTGCTGTAAAACTTGATTTTGGCTGTTGATTTCATTCGCCACAAACTGTTGATTCAACAGAGTCGGCTGCAACGGCGTCTGTTGTGGCTCGAGAAGCGCCTGTTGCGCCTGCTGCTCCATTAACACTTGATTGGTGACCGTCTGCTCCAGCATCTGCTGATTAAGGAGATTCTGTTCCATCATCACCTGCTGTTTGAGGTTCTGTTCGATGAGCTGCTGCTGCTGCTGGAAGAGTTGCTGGTCGGTGGCGACATTGGGCGATATGCGAGACTGCATGAGGTTATGTTGAAATAGCTTCATGGCCTTCTCCTCTTGAGAGAGGTGCTGCTGAAACTGGTGCTGGAAGAGCTGTTGCTGGGCTTGCAGTAGTTGAGATTGTTGATCTAACCTAGAAATAGAAAAAAAGTTAAGTATCAGCTGTTCATTATCACTCATCAAAATAAAATAAAAAACATTGATTTGATTTGATTGATTGATTTTTTCTTTATTATAGAATAGAGCTAAGACCCACTCTGCTGCAAAGCATTAATATTTGCTATCATAAAGCTTATACAATGATCAAAGATAGTCATAGAATTACATCACATTTAGATTAAAATTTTTGTACAGAACATGCTTAGCCAAATTGCATGAATGCCATCTCGCAAGACGTCAGTGTAGCCCGTGTTATTGCACACCAATTAGGAACAACATAAACCTGACTGAAACTGAATTGAAACCCATATAAAGTGTAGTACTCACTGAACAGAAGTGAGATTTGGCTGTGACGCTACACCATTCAACAGTCCAGCTTTCACTTGGTCGACAGGGCCCGCTTGCTGTTGGTTCTGGATCATTTTTACCTACAATAAATCATTAATTTAAAAAAACGAATAAAAAAATATTTCCTCTAAGCCGCGGTTAGAATCTATCTAAAAACTTCTAATAGCGAAATATAGCATAGCAATAAATCATTATATATTTTGGACTATGGATATCCGCAAAGTAACGCCTAGTTCTGTATAAATAAAAATCAACGAGCTTATATAGCATATATATCTGTATATATAAATTAACTAGCTAACTTGTAACCAAAATTTAAATTTAATGTTATTAAAAAGTGCCAAATGCTGACCACTATTAAAAATAAAAAAGACTTTCCATCTATTCAAACAATTATATTTTTCTTTTAAATACTCGTATCAGTGTTAGTTTGACAACAACAACACTCAAAGTGTTGAAATGACGACCCTGCACCGGAAAGCGCAATGTCGGAAGACCCCCTACTAGATGGACTTACGACCTCAAAAAGGTCGCGGGGAGCCGCTGGGTCTAAGCGGCAAAAAATCGTGTGTTCTGGAGATCCCATTAAGAGACCTATGTCCAACAGTGGATGTCCATCGGTTGAAGAAGACGAAGATCAGTGTTAGTTTATAAAAGTAAGCTGTACAGACAACTTAAACCTCGATAAAAACCAATTATTAATCAAAACTTGTCTAAAGATAATTCGTTTCAAAGTTTTAAATGTTATGGTAAAAAATAATGTACTTATATTTTATTCACATACACACATCGGGGATCAAAAGATTAAATATGCATTAATTAATAAGAATCTTCTAATATGCAGTGATACAACATATTTCAATAGACTTAATAAAAACAAGGTAACGGCACTAGTAATTGACTGTTTTGTATGAAATTTTAAGTAATAAGCGCTTTGTTTGTTGTAGCTAATAAATAATTCATTTGTTACCTGTTGCCATCTATTAACAACTGTCCAAAACCTCAGAACTGCAGCCCATTGTTTAATATTTTAAATTTAATATTATTAATTCATATTTAGTAGCTTGAAATAAAAATTAGTATTTATTTACAAATTAATTTACATTTTTAATTATTTTCTAAAACATACAAAAAAACCTTTAAAAATATAAAAAATTGATATCCACGGAGAGCGGAGAAAGGACCCAAGCTCCCGGCGGTTAGGAATACAGAGTGAGGAACCTCCTCACAATGCGTGCCGTCTCAAGTAACACCGCCTTCTGAATCCTGCCCTTGATCCAACAATTAAGCGAGGGCCTCTTGAGATTTTGGTCGAGACTCTTCGCTAGTAAACCGTTTACCGACACAACAATTGGCACAATTATTGTTGAGTCAATATTCCATATGGCGGTAATCTCATGAGCTAGATCCAAATATTTAGTTAATTTTTCTTTTTCAGCTTTTATGAGATTATCGTCATGCGGGGAACAGTGATGTCAACAATTATTATTATTATTAAGTCTTTTAGCTAACCTGTCTCAACTGCTGCTCCAGAAGCAACTGCTGCTGTCTGTTTTGCTCATTGATTATTTCTTGATTGAACAACATTTGGGCTTTCTTCTCACTTCGCTCGCTGGGAACAGATATTTTGCTGTTATATATAATAGAACCTCATTTCTTACCGAGGTGTCGTAAAAGGCGACCGAGGTAAGTCGACCCACCGTGTGGTATCTGGTTGAGTAGAATAGACGATCCTCTTTCGTACCAATGTGTCGTAAAAATGGAATAAGGTGAGTCAGTAAGGAGAATCTTTATTTACCTCAGGCTGGAAAATAGTCGTAAAATGCGTATCATCTTACAACATGTTTATTTTATTTTATTTGGGAAACAAACAAAGGTTCTATTACTAAATAAATATTTAAATATAAATATATCACACATGAATAAAGTTTCCACTAAAAATGTTACACAAATATTAAGAGTAAGTTAGCTATTTCATTAAGTAAGCTTAACTATTTAATGTAATGGTTTAATACATATGTAATGTTTTATAACATATTGTGCCAATTCCACTTAGAGTGGGATAAGAGCAGGACGATGATGACGGTATTTCACCTAAAAAATAGTGGCAACCATAAATACGAAATACACAAATATTTGCAAACATAAATCAACTTATTTTTAAGTTAACTAAGGACCTATAGTCCTTTATCGGAAAATTTCACTACAAGAATACATTTAAAAACTCTACATAATGTTAACGCCGGAATCCAGATCTAATCGTCACTACACATTAGCCGTCAATCGTAACGTCAAAATCTATACGTAGGTATTATAAAACAAAGTCCCCAAAAGCTGTCTGTCTGTATGTTACGGATTTTCTACTCTAACACAAAATCTACTAAACGGATTTTTGTACGGTTTTTTACTAAAAAGTAGTGCAATTCTTCTGGAAGGTTTAGATTAATAGTGCATTACGGTTTTATGTAACAAGTGTTGAAGAAATTGCGCAGTAATAAAACAAAACTCGCCTGCTGGAGGCTGTAGTCGCGTGCGCCGCGTAAACCTACAGAGATACACTAGAGTTATGTATTAGAGGATTGTATATGTGCAAAATTACTACAAAAAAGTCTGCGACAGCATGTCTCTATCTCTACCGAAGCAACGGCAACGACAGCTAGTTCGTATATATACGTTAACTCATTCATTCACTCTCTTACCCTTATACCACTCTAAGTGGGGTCGGCACAATATGTCTTCTTCTTCCATTCTCCTCTATCATTCGTCATCTCTGGTGCCACTCCTTTAACAAGCATATCATTTTTCACACAATCCATCCATCTTTTTTCGGCCTCCCCCTAGCCATACATCCGTCCATATTCATATTTAAAACTCTTTTGGTTACATGATTTTCATCCTCCTTATTACATTACCACACTATAAACGTATATAAATGTTAACTAACGCGTACAAACTATTTGTTGTGTAAAATTGTTAAAATTTTATAAATACACGTTGAGTTTTCATCCGACGCAATCATCACCACATAATTCACCGGCGGTAATCTCGATGCACATGGTAATTACATTATTAATATTACACACTTAATGCATTGTAAATCTGGTGAAATTCTTCATAGTTACATTGACATTTGAACACAATAGAAGCCAAGTTTAATGCTAAACGTTCATAAATTAGACAAAAATAGTATATCGGGTACACAACGACTTGGTGCACGCAAGGTTAACAACTGATTGGCATTTAACGTAGAAAACAGCACGCGGTTATTGTCGCCATGACTACGGTTAGTTTTCGACACGAAAGTGTATAGGATTTTCTTTAAGGAGGGCTTACACCAAACGAACATACAGCTAGAACATGAGATTAATAGGAGTAGGCGGGAATCCATAGTACACAAGTTATGATAGAATTATTTGGCAATAATCGGCGTTTGTTAAGAGAATGGTAATTACATACTTTCCATCCTAATAATATTATAAATGCGAAAGTTTTGTGAGTATAAAAATCTATATAACGGTAAGTGTAGGAAGCAAAACCGTTCTCATATATTATACAGGATTTATTTATTTATTATGCAGTATTAGTTACCACACGTATCACAAGACACCATCACTTATACTCATGATTTGCTTTGCAACAATTATCATGAAATACAGCATGTAAGGGACTTCGAGGGGGGGAAATCCTAGAGTTCGCGTCCCATATGTCACCGGCGCTCTTTCTTTTCTTTGTTTTTTTTATATCTTGCATTGCATTTTTTTTATCTTTTAAAAAATTAATTAATTGCATTCTTTTATATCTTATAAAAAATTACCGACCAAGGTTCGGTCACCCAGGTGCTTGTTAATGATTACAATTAGAGCCGTTCAAAAACGATAAAGATAAAGTTGAAGATAAAAAAAAACGTAATATTCCTACATATTATGTAGACAATTAAATAACGACTATTTCGTCAAATATGCGCGTTCTGACCTTCTGTAACAAAATTCCGCAATCATTATGTATTTGCTTCAACGTACGTTTAAAATGTGTATTAAGAATATGCTTATACATGAAGCCCTACGGCGCGGCGGAGGATTATATAAACGAGAACAAAGCGTGGATTTTAAAATCACTTACAACTTTGTATATCATCATATTTTACTATGAAATCTAGACTAATATATAATAAACTAAAGAGTTTGATTGTTTGAACGCGCTAATCTCAGGAACTATGCTGTGAGCTGTGATAGCCCAGCGGTAACATTGTGCGACTCTTTCGAGGAGGTCACGGGTTCAAACCCGGGCAGACACCAATGAGTTTTTCTGTTAAAACTTATGTGTCTAATTGATAATGGCAATTTATCACACGTTTTCGGTGAAGAAACCAGCATATCTCTAGAGAATTCTGGAGATATGTTAAACCTACCAATCCGATTTGGAGCAGCGTGGTAGGTCTTAACTCCAATCCTTCTCTCCAAAAACAAAGAGGCCTATTCCCAGCAGTGGGAGAGTAACAGGCCGCTACTTACTTACTTACTTAATCTCAGGAACTACTGGACCTATTTGAAAAATTATTTGAGTGTTAGGTAGTCCATTTATGTTATAACATCACGCTAAGATGAATAGGAGAGGAGCAGCAATTAAAACTTTCTTTGCGTGCGATGAGTAAACGGTAATAGTTACTTAAAAATCATGTATTACAACATTGTTCGCCTCCAAAAGTTCTTAATAAAAGTCCGCGACAGAATATGTCTAGCTTTTAAGGTTAACCCATTTTTATGTTTTTCAAAATACTATATTACGGTTTTAATCTTTCCACGCGGACGGAGCCGCTGGCGGTATGAAGAAAAAAGTAGCCTACTTTGCTCTTCAGCAGTTAAACTATCTCTGTACTAAATATCTCATTAATTCCCCGCTCTATTTAGATGTGAGAGACAAACAAACAAAAACACTTTTACAAAAAAAAAAAGATACATTACCAATCAAAACATATTGCACGTAAACAAATCACGATCGCACAACACGTCTGTATAAACTCAATCCGTACACAAAACACGCGGCAATTATACACAGACTTATTCAAAATGACCTCGTCATTAAATAAACAAATATTTTAATTGGAAAGCAAAAAAAAGATGCCGTCTCTATACCGGCCGAGCAATTGCACGAATCCCTGGCATACATTATGTACTGCATTAGATCGCGTCAGAACAATTAATTACGCGCTATGAGCATCGAAATAAGCATTCGAAGTATGCCGGTGTTATGCGAGAGCTAATCATGCGGAACCGTGCAAGCAAAAAGAGAATATTCTAAGCGGTCAAAAGTAATAATAGAATTATTTTACTATGGATTATAGTCACATTTAAAATTCAATTTAAACTGATATTCCTTTTTGTAGTAATTTTGAATCGCCAAATGCCAAAGACAGACTAAAATAAGTCATATACCAGTGATTCTCAACCTTTTTTTGTTGCGGCACATATTTAACGATTTCAAAATTTGGCGGCACACAAAGAAAAAGATTTATTATTTATTTACTACAACACACTGCATAAATAGTTTATGACAAAAATTTTAAATATACGAAATAAACTAATATATACTACAATAATAACTAAACGTTTATTAAGGTATTAATTACAAGCTAATAATAAAAATGATATAATTTAAGAATATTTTATTTTAATTCATACATATATTTAAAAAAAATTTGGCGGCATACTTTTGAAATGTGGCGGCACACAAAAGTGCCGCGGCTCAGTGGTTCAGAATCACTGTTCTATACGTTCAAAAGTAAAAATTTAATTATTTTACTACGGATTATAGCCAGATTTAAAATTCAAGTTTAACTGATATTCCTTTTTGTAGTAATTTTGAATCGCCAAATATCAAAGACAGACTAAGATGAGTCACTAAGATAAAAAACTTATATCTAAGTTTGTTACTCTTTCACGGCGAATCCGCTGATCCAATATTGATGAAATTCGACACAATTATTCCTTATACACCGGAGTAACATATAGACTAGAGAAATCCTGTTAATTCCATAGGAATAGGATGACATTGAAAAAGGCTATCTATTATCAACCTACCATCACATCTTGATCCCATTTCCTCCTTTGTTCTCTATTTGTCATTATATTATACAATTTTTAATAAATATATTCTCAGTATGTTATATTATTTTATATGATAGTATATGTTTATTATATTTTTATATCGTATTTGTATATATTTATGTATATATACATTAAACAAAAACCTTATTTCGTACACACCTACCGCCTGTTTAACTCTGTTTTCCTTATATATTATAGGTTTATTATATTTATTATAGGTTGCCTGAAAGAGATGGCTGATTTAACGATAAGGCAACCTGTTGAACATTATTTCATCTACAATGCTTTTTTTATATAGTGTACGTGAAATTGTGTTATCTAATTTTGTTTGTACAATAAAGTGCATAAACAATAACAGTTGTTTATGCTATCACACGACAAAAGTCTACGCGAACGAAGTCGCAGGTAAAAGCCAGTATATTACAATATAATAGAAAACAAATTATATAGATTTCACCTGTCAATATACCGTGTGGTGTCCGGGTGAGTAGAATAAACCAACCTTATTTCTTACTGAGGTGTCGTACAAGGCGACAAAGGTAAGTTGACCCACCGTGTGGTATCCTGTTTAGTAAAATAGACCACCCTCTTTTTTACCGAGTTGTCATAATATACGACCAAGGTAAGTTGACGTCAGGCAGGCGGCCGGTCATAAAAACGCATCCAAATCATGTGACACCATGTTTATAACATGTTGTGCCGACCCCACTTAGAGTGGGATAAGGGCAGAAGGATGATGATAGTTTAACCCGTCAAGTTATATTCCATTTAAAAATCTTTAATATTTAAATGAGTTAATCTTGTATATATATATTTTTTCGGAATCTCGGAAACGGCTCCAAGGATTTTCCTGAAATTCAGCATCTAGGGGGTTTTAGGGAAGAAAAATCGATCAAGCTAGGTTTTATTTAAAAAAAAAATCGTTTTATCCCTAATTTTGGGCATAAAAAGAAACAACAGTTTTCTTTAAATTTATTAAATATATACAACACAATTTTCGTCGTGAAAAGTCAAGTCAGCGTAGCTTATTCGTGGAACGGGCGGTCTCTAAAAATAAAAATACCTATGATCGAGCCCCCCCCTACCATATTATTTTTTAATTATTTTTTTGAAGTACCTTTTTTATTTTGTAAAAAATTACCGAGCAAGGCTCGGTCAACCTGGTATTATTATTTATCAAGTAAACGTTACCATGAATCGTCAAAATCCTCTTCGGCTCATATATTTTGTTCTCTATTGCATAACACAGTCGGATTTACGATTACAAGCACCGGCATGATTAGAAACACAAATTCAGGGTCGCGACTCATAATCTACAAGTCGTCAGTCGTTTGTACGGTAGAATATATAATATAATTCCGCATATGAATTATTCATTGAACTCTATTCAAAACAATCAGGAATTACACGCGAACGAAATCGGCGATATAAAGCGAAGTCAGATCTGTATTTGAGATAGCGATTTTCTTTTACATATATCTGTTATCACATCCGACACGGCTATTTATATTATCATATATAAAATGAACTATGTTAAATCATTGAATAATAGTCATAAACAATTTATAAGAATTTTAATGGCTCATTATATTGTTAACTAGATAGTGCCGTGTGATATTCGACTGAGTAGAATAGACCACCCTTTTCCTTCCCTATTTCTTACCGAGATGTCGCAAAAGGCGACTAAGGTGAGTTGACGTCAGGCAGGCCAAATTACATCCCAACATCATCATCCTCCTGCCCTTATCCCACTCTAAGGGGGGACGGCACAACATTTATTTATTTATTTATTTATTATTTATTAAAATAGGAAGCCAACGGTGTACGGGGTATACAATATAACATTTAAATTTTTTAACAATTCTTCAATTTTAGTATTGCTACCCCGTACATCACACTTATAGGCTAACTTAACATGTTATTATAAAAAAATTAAGAACAGTGCTTAAAAAGGTAAATTTGGAAAGAAAAGAAAATAACTTAATTATTACATAAACGAAACATACAAAATACTACTAACTACTAAAAAAAAAAAAAAAACATAAATTTATATAATTTTAGAATTTTAAAATTGAACCTGTCTTTACTTATTATGAAAATATTTTTTTATCTTGAATTTAAATTTATTGCCAGAGTCTCTAAATATATCAATATTAGCTTCTTTAAAAACGCTATTGTACAATTTAACACTCCTATACATAGGAGATGCCGTGCCTATATTTGTTTTACAAAATCTAGCTTTAAATGTTTGTTTATTTTTAACTTGAGGTCTTGCATTACATCTTGGTACTGACAGTGAAACCTTTGCTAATAATTTTGGACAGTCTATATCTCCATTAATTAATTTATGTAAGAAAAAAAGATCAATCATTTGTCTACGATTAGATAGTGAAAGAGTATTGTAGGCATTCAAAAAATCTTTATATCTTTCAGTATCATTTAACTTATCCTTATAACCTAAAAAACGTAAGAACTTTTTCTGGATCCTCTCTATTCTGTCTTTGTGGGTTTGATAATATGGATTCCAAACAATAGAACAGTATTCTAGCTTGTTTCGTATCAAAGTATTAAATAAAACGAGCCTAGTAGATGATTTTTTAAATTCTCTTGTAGTCCTAATAATAAAACCTAAAGTTTTTAAAGATCTTCTAATTAAGTCATCTATGTGGGGTATAAAGGTTAGCTTATGATCTAATATGACACCAAGGTCGTTAATTTCCTTAACCCTCGTCAATAGAATGCCGTTTATGGTATATAAAAATTCAATGTTAAATACTTTTCTGCTGAATGTGATACTATAACACTTTTGATGGTTTAATTTTAAATTATTATTATCACACCATACTGATAGTCTATCTAAATCCTGTTGTATAAGTAATGGATCGTTAGCATTGTTTATTTTCTTATATAATTTAAGGTCATCGGCATAAAGTTCAAAATTACAATATTGAAAACAGTTTTTAATGTCATTGATAAATATTCCAAATAAAAGTGGTCCAAGATTGGAGCCTTGTGGTACTCCAGATGTTGCCACAAAGGTGTCTGATCGATACCCACCAATAACTACCTTTAATTCTCGATTTCCCAAATATGAGGTTAGCCAAAAAATAATATTTCCACAAACACCATAATACTTCAGTTTCTCTAACAAAATAGTATGATCAACTACGTCAAATGCTTTAGCGAGATCAGTGTAAATACAATCCATTTGACCATTATCATCCAGCGTTTCTGATAGATTATCAACAAAGAGAGCCAAATTTGACATAGTTGACCTCTTTTTCATGAAACCATGCTGATTTTCTATCACTGACATTTTCATGTGATATGTCAGTTTTTTACATATTAGGGATTCAAATATTTTTGAAAATATAGACAAAATACATATAGGTCTGTATCTTGTTATGTCTCTTTTGTCACCGCTTTTAAATACTGGTACGACTCTGCCTTTTTTCCACATTTTTGGGAATTCTCCTTTACCTAAGGATTTCATATATATTAATACTAACGGTTTAGCTAGTGAACCCGCACAATTTTTTGCAAAAATTGGTGGTATATCATCTGGCCCTGTACTCTTATGTACAGCGAGGGATTTAAGCTGTTTTAGTACTTCCTCTTCCGTTATACAGATACTTGCCAGTTGTGAGCTACAAGGAGTATCACTACTTATTTTTACTGGTAATTTTGACGAATTATGTAAAGTGTACATATTCGAGAAATGCTTAGCAAATTGATCACAGATATCTTTACCCATAGAATATATTCTTTTATCTAGAATCATTACAGCAGGATAATCGCATTTATTGCTACGCTTTTGTTTTAAATATGAGTGGAAAAATTTAGGATTTATTCTAACATTATTTTCAATATTGTCAATATAAATTTTATGGTCTGTAATAATAAGAGCTTCACATCTTTCGCGAAGTAACTGGAATTCAATCTTATCAAGCGGATTCCGATATTTTTTATATAATATTCTGTACCTATTTTTCTCTGCTAATCTTTTAATCAAGTTTCGCGAGTACCAGGCGGGGTACTGAGTCTTATTTTTTACCAGTTTTTTTGAAACGCATTTCCCTATTACTTTCCGCAACTCTGAGTAAAATATCTCCGTCATATGATTAACGTCGTTACAATCATCAAATAACTCTTCCCATACCAATTCTGAGAGAGTTTCATTGATTTTATTATAATCGGCACCTTTAAAATCATATTTAGAAAAAGTTTTAGATGTCAGCAATTCATCTTGAAAAATGGCCTTATAAATGATATGTAGCGGTGGATGGTATTTGTCTATTGGACAAGCATAAAAACTACTGTCATCTACTGTAATATTATCGGAATTGCTAAATACTAGATCTAAAGTTTTCCCATAGCTATTAGAAATGCCATTGTACTGGCACAAATTCGTCAATGCCATAAAGTCATTTATAAGTACACCGACTGGGTTTAGATTGTTAGAAATATTTTTTTTAATGCTATTAGTGTCGCTCTCCCATTGGATGGCCGGTACGTTAAAATCTCCCACTAAAATAGTCGATACCTGATTAGTAATCACTTTTTCAATGTTTTGCGTAAAACTTTCTAGTACTTCATATTTTAATGGTGGTGGAATATAAACAGCACATAAAGAGATGGTTGTTGCGCCTAATAATATGTTAACCCATAGGTCCTCATGATGTGATTCCCATGAAGTTTCTCTGAAACATTTATATTTTTTGGAAACAGCAATTAAAACACCTCCACCATCTAATTTACTAGAATCAGTCGACTCACGATCTCGACGAAATACACAATACCGATCATCAATGAATTCATTGTTTAAAACACCAGTACGAAGCCAAGTCTCGGTAAAAACTAAAATGTCATAATCTGTATTAAGTATAGCTAGATATATATCATTTGTTTTAGATCTTATGCCCCTTACATTTTGATAAAATATTTTTAAAGATTTTAACATCAAGTAAGTATAAAAAATTTAAACTTAGAAATAAAGAATGAAAAATTTAACTTAAAAACAATGAAGTAATATTTATCCTAGAGTTTTTAAAAAGTCTTTAGATTTAACAAGTAAAACATCACTTGATACCGTCTTTCGTAGGTAGATGTTACCGTTACGCGACCAAACAAAACGGTATTGATTCTCTTTAGCAAAAATCCGTGCAGCGGCGTAAATATCTTTTGCTGTAGAAGTTAAGTGTTCCGAAATGTACACTGGCTTCTTTTCACCTGATATTCCTAGATGTGATGTGTTTAACTTGTCGTCCTTATTAGTTTTATTATAGTTTATCACACCCGCTAAAAATTGATCTCGCAAAAGTGGAGAGCTAAACTTGACCAGAACCGATCTAGGTCTTGCAGAATCTTTATTTATTTTCGCAATTCTTGTACACTTGGCTATACTTCTCTCTTCTATCGGAACGTTTATAACTCTACTAATTTGCTCAACTGTCCTGACCAAATTTTCACTTCTGAATTCTGGAACACAGTGAAGCTCTATATTATTGGCTCTGGACTCTTTTTCAAGTATCTTAATTGTATTATTGTGAGCGCTTAAAACTTCTTGAAGACTTTTATTATCGCTTTTTAAGGTTATAATTTCTTTCCTTGCCTCTTCCAGCTCCTCCTTTATGATATCAAATTGCGTTGATAAAAATTCTATCGATGTTTTAATGCTTTGTAAACCATTCAATTCTTCGCGAATCTTCTTTAATTCAACACTTATTGTTTGGGAAATTACTTCCCTTATTTCTTTTCTAATCGTCGTTAGCCAATCATTACTAGTATCGGGTATTTCATCATGTGCATGTACTGTCGATGGTAGTGCACCTTCCAAATTATTGTGGCACGTTGGACAGATCCATTGGCCTCGGCTCACAACAGATTTATTGCCGGATGATATAACACAATCAAAATGATATTGTGATTGACATTTAATACATTTTAGTCTTTTTTGAGTAACTAGGACATTAATTTTACAAACACAACATTCATTTGTCATTTTAAATAGACAATAAAATAAAAAAAAAATACAAAAAAAAAAAAGTTCTTTTTTTTTTATATCCGTGACTCGAACTATGTGCCCCGTAGTAATGCGTTATCGTGTACTCCTCTAGACCAACGCAATGATGACCGACGAAGTGAAAATATTAATAGGGTTCTTATAATTGTTAAGTTATGTATGATGTTTTGTTAGAATGATGACTTGAGGGTAATTGAAATTTTAGGAATTTCACATTAACATTTTAAAACAGTTTTTTACACATTTATGTACGAGATTTTACACAATTGTTACGTTTAACACATTGTTTATACTGCACTCCCCACAGTGATAACTTATACGTTTAATAATAAACGTTTTAAATATCACAAAACTATTTATTTTTACTAAGTAAGCACTGAACGTTTGACGTTTTTGTTATAAATATGTTGTTACATGATTTGGCTGCGTTTTTACGACCGGCCGCCTACCTAAAGTCAACTTACCTCCGTCGTATTTTACGACACCTCGGTAAGAAAGAGGTTGGTCTATTCTACTAAACCGGATACCACACGGTGGGTCAGCTTACCTTAGTCGCCTTTTACGACACCTCGGTAAGAAATGAGGTTGGTCTATTCTACTCAGCCGGATACCACACGGCGGGTCGTCTTACCTTAGTCGCCTTTTACGACACCTCGGTAAGAAATGAGGGTGGTACTATTCTATTCAGCCAAATACCACACGGCTTCCAAATTACATCCCAACGTGGTTAAAAAATATGGTGCTCAGTCAACTTAGGTCTTAGATTTTGATAAGGGTACGAGAATAATGGTTATATTGTTAACTAGCCACGCAGTACTACGCGGCAATTATGTATTTAATAAGCATTAACTGTAAGTTAGATATGTAGATTATATATGTGTGTGTGTTTGTGTGTGGGACATTTATACATACGGTCGTCCGTCCCCAAAGTAAGTTACTTAATACTTGTGCTATGGGCGACAGAAAACTGGTGAAAAACCAACAAATTCCAACGAAAAGAAATAAAGAAAATAAATAAATACATTTTTATATTTCTATTCTATTCTATTTTATTCTATCATCATCATCTTCCTGCCCTTATCCCACTCTAAGTGGGGTCGGCACAACATGTCATAAACATGCTGTCACGTGATTTGGCTGCGTTTTCACGACTGGCCGCCTGCCTGATGTCAACTTATCTCCGTCGTATTTTACGACACCTCGGTAAGAAAGAGGGTGGTCTATTCTACTAAACCGGATACCACACGGTGGGTCAACTTACCTTAGTCGCCTTTGTGACACCTCGGTAAGAAATGAGGGTGGTACTATTCTATTCAGCCGGATACCACACGGCTTATTCTATTCCATTCTATATATAAATTAAAAAAAAACTACACTGTAAAATAAAATGGCCTGAATGCAATACATATTTGGGCCAGACTGGGCGTAATGTCGAAACCCATTTTAAAGCACATATAGCCATATGGTAGCGCCTTATTCTAAAAGATATCTGAATATAAAATACTGACCGGTTGAGGCTGATCAGTTGCGATTTGAGCAGCTTGAAGACGATCCTCGCGTCCTCCTCCATGATCAGGCCAGCCTTCGCCATGTCCTTGGCCACCTCCTCGCAGTCATCGTTCTCCATATCGAACTCGAATTGAATGGCTTCGTTTTCTTTATGGGTGTACGACCTTTAGACAATCACAACCAATATCCATTAACGTAAAGTGAGTAACGTTATAGTACAGGGCTTCTTAAACTTTTGTCATTCACGACCCCATTTATGATTGCGAGTTTCTTGACGACCCCATACAAATATAAAACAAAAATTAATTATTATTATTTAAAGTTACAATTACAATGTTTATATTTACCTTAACTATGATTTAAAAACAAATAATTGTGGTCTCCACACTAGGTCTAGCCTGTATCGTGGAGGCCAGCTAAAACTAATTTCCAGATTACGTTAAATATGCGCTGTTAAAGACGTTATTCTAATGCTCTAGCTTTAAGACAAACATAAATACGAATTTTAAATAAATCACTTTAGACAATTTAGAAAAAAAAAACCATAATAAAATTTAGAAATAACAATATATCGTATGTAACGAGCACGATTTAAAGTTGTGTCACGCCAAACGAATTGAATTTATAAGAATACAATAGTTACAGCTTACTTATATTAAACCCATTGAAAAAAGACCATTAAATCCATCATAAAATGTTATTATATCTGTAATTTAAGAACTTTTTCAGATTCTTTGTACGAAAGATTGTGAAGCCAACGATAGATTATTGACTTCGATTGATTTACAGAAAGGGTTTTGATTGAACAGTTCTTGACAACTTGGTTATAAATAAAAGGGTGCATATGGTTTTCAAATCGACGACCAAACGCACTATTTGCCTTAAGTCCTGAAATTTTGAATACTCGTTTTTTCAGTAAATTAGGGTATTCTTGCAGGTTTATTACTCTTCGATGCATTTTTAAAGCAACCTTATATAAATAAAGCTGCCGTATAGTAAGAACTCCGGCTTCAGCGTACAGTGAATGAGTATTGGAAAGGTCGTTTGAGCATAACTTTGAGAACAGATCTTTGGGCTCTTTCGATGGTCATCATGTGCGTTGTGGCTGCTCCTCCCCAGACAACAATGCAGTAAGTAGCGATTGACTCACATAAAGCCTTATACACTAGCATTAAAGTTTGCTTTTTTGCAGAATTACAGAGAAGTCTCATTATGTGAGTGATTTTTCGTACTTTCTGTGAAACGGTATGTATATGTTCATTGAACTGAAGTTTATGATCTAAAGTGACTCCCAGATATTTGGTTTTTGTATCACGTGTTATCTGACCGCAGGAGCAGTTCAAACGATCGCAAGAAAAATGAATTTTTAGGCTATTGGATAATACAGGCATCAATGTGTGGGGTTTGTTAAAACATATGTATTTAGATTTCTTAAAGTTTAGTGTAAGAAGATTGTTATTCAGCCAACTTATTATCTTCTCCATGCCTTGTTCAGCCTTCAATATTGTTTCTTCCCAAGTACTTCCGTGAAACAAAATTACTGTGTCATCTGCGTAACAAATTAGTTTGGAGTCTGCCGAAATAGTATCAAATATGTCATTCATGTATATTATAAATAATGTCGGTCCGAGAACACTTCCCTGAGGAACACCATAAATGACATGAGTGCTCTCGCTTAACACATCTTGAAGCCTAGTGCACTGGAGTCTTTGACAAAAATAGCTTTCAAACCAGTTCAGTGTCTGTCCTCTTATACCATAACATTCAAGTTTCTTCAAAAGTATGGGCACTGAGATGATGTCAAAGGCCCTTGCAAGGTCTAAGAATACTCCAGTACATTTTCTTGTATTATCAAGATGATGGCTGATATAGTTTACGAGCAAACCAACTGCATCTTCTGTTGACTTATGCCGTCTAAACCCAAACTGATTTTCATTTATTAAATTAAACTTTTCAAAATAATTTAATAATCTCTTGTTCACGACTTTCTCCAATATTTTAGAAAAAATTGGTAACAGAGATATTGGCCTAGAGTTTTCATATAATGATTTAGAACCTCCCTTATGAATTGGAACTACTATAGCCAACTTCCAGGCTTTAGGGAATGAGCCCAATGATAAGCTAAGATTGAAAATAAATGTTAGAGGGTTAAGTAATTCCCTTTTGGCTCTCTTTATTAAATCTGTGGTTAAGTTGTCAATGCCCGGTGAGCTTCCATGCTTTAAATTATCAATAAAACTCTCAATCTCATACATATCTGTTGGATACATAAAAAATGTAGCTGGTGGTACTCTTTTTAATTTAACACCAGAAGTTAAGGCAACCTCATTTACATTGAGAGTTTCTAAAAGGCGATCTGATAGGGTTGCTCCCATTTTGGCAAAATATTCATTGCATGAGTTAGCAGATTCTTTGACGGTCGGTTTACTCGTTGTAAGTTCTGTGCAGACTTTCTTAGGACAACTTGTTATGTCTTTGATAACCCGCCATAATCCTCTAGGATTATTTTTATTACGCTCTAGTTCTCTTTGTTCATACTGAACCTTAAGTGAGTGTAATAATTTCGCGCAGGCGTTCCTGTATCTAGTATAGGTATATTTCTTTTGTGAATCGTTAGGGAACTTCTTGATATCTAAATGCATTTTGTCCCTTCGTTTTATACACCTGATGAGTCCAGCAGTAATCCAGGGTTTTATAATTCGTTTGCATCTACTGATAACAATAGTGGAGGAGTGCTTATCGATGATGGGATTTAATATGTTATTAAAATTATCAACTGCTTCATCTATATCTAAAGACCTAGTGACGCAATTCCAGTCGACACTTCGAAGTGATGTAACAACACCGTCGTAATCTATTTTATTTACAGTCCGATTTTTGTGCAGTTTCTTAAAATTACCAATAGATAAACCAATCATGGCGACGTTATGATCTGTTAAACTCATTTCAGAGACCACACCGATTATTTGTGTTGATTTCGATTTAATAAAAATGTGGTCTAGGCATGCTTTAAGCCTTGTTGGTTTCGTGATGCCTGGTTTAAAGCCAGACTCAGCCATCATACACAAATAATCGCAAGCGCATTGATCATTAGTATTAAGAATATTAATATTCATATCACCGGCCAAGATAACAGAAGTAGACTCATCGAGTAATTTTATTACTTTATTTAAATTTGACGTAAATGTAGTTATATTACCTAAAGAGGGTGATCGATAAATGCCCAGAATTGTAATTAAGTTGCTAACAGTTATTTTAATACATTCTGCTGATTCAAACCGTATTTCTTCCGACGAAACAGTCCATGTATCTCTGACATATACGACTACACCACCTGCCCTATTAAGGTTATAAGTTGTGCTATAATGATTGTATCCCTGAAGTTTTGGAACACATGAACTATCAGTTAGCCAACATTCTGTCAGCACTATGACATCGAACATGATATGGAGGCGCTGCAACGTGACTACAAATCCGTTGAAATTATGCCTTATGCTACGGATATTATATGTCAACACTTTGAATTTGTATTCATCGGTAAAAATACATTTACAATATTCTATAAGCTCGCAAACATGACACTCTATTGAAAGCGTATTTTCTATGTCATTTACAGTATCACTATCCATAATCATTACTGCTTATATGTATATGTATATATATAGGTATATAAAATAGAAAATAAAAGCATTGGAGTGTAGTAGCAGGTGTCATGTTTGTTAACTCGTCCTCTTTGCTGTAATTGAAATACATTTAAATTATTTATCTTTATCAAATTACAGTCTATCCTCATACTATATTCCTCATAACATATTTGATGATTTATCTATTAGGTTTGTATATTACATATGAAAATAAATAGTTTTAGAATTCGTTTTGAAACCTATAAAAATCCTAATATCCCATGTATTCCGCCAACTCTAGTGGTGTTATAAAATGGTATATATAAATATTTGATATTAAAATCTTTCGCAACCGCAGAATTTTGCTACGCGACCCCATTTGGGGTCCCGACCCATAGTTTAAGAAGCCCTGTTTTAGTAGATTATGCTACTTTTGCATAATAAGGGTTCTTATAACACGAGTGTATTTTAAGAATCTCGCCTAGTTTGCGGCTCGTTTTTTTATAGTATCACACGAGTGTTATAAGACCAAGTTATGTACAGCGTCATACACTACTTTATCTACTCTCATACTATAATACGTAAAACAATATTAATAAAAACTAAACTTTGTTTAAATATTGAAAAGATTTTTTAAATGTCAAATTTTAGCGCCAAGGCGCAAACATAGATTGCGCATGCGTGTTGCGTCGCCGCGGACTCGTTCATTGAAACCTTTTTTTTAAGTTAGAGGTCAACCTCCTCGGTCCAGCTGGAGGTTGTATAGGTGTATCGTTATGATTAAAAAGTTATATTATGATACAGGTGTCCATACAAGACCTGTATCGTAATAAAACTTTTTAATTTTTTATTTTTGACCTGTACGTAATGTTTGTCATAAGAATTTTGGTCAGTTTTATAATCTTCGTATTAGAGTAGATAAAATAATATCTCAGTACAGTACCGTTTCTTGGGATCGATGATCTTGAGCCGGAACTGTATCTTGGTGATGTCGGAACAAGTGACGAGGTCCCTGCCCACTATCTCCAGCCGCAGGCCGATGTCCTCGCCGAAGAACTCGTGGTTCAGCAAATCTTTCACTTTAGGCCTGGTACATAATAGATTATGTATAGGAGTGGCGTGTGTTGAAAAACAAAATTTTTTTTGGACACTTACATGGTTATCCGTCCTCAATGTAAGTAACTTTAATACTCGCTATATATAAAAACGCTAATCTTAGGAACTACTGGACCGATTTGAAAAATTGTTTCAGTGTAAGATTCCATCCACTAAAGAAGGCTATAGGCTATATATAAAATCACGTTAAGATGAATAGGAGAGGAGCAGCAATAAAAAATATTACGAAAACTTCAAAATTTAAAGTTTTCCTTGCGTGCGCTAAGTAAACGGTGAAAGTCATTCAAAAATCATGTATTACAAAATTGTTCCCCTCTAAAAGTACTAAATAAAAGTCCGCGACAGCATATGTCTAACTCTTAAAGTTAACCCACTTTAACCATTTTTATGGTTTTCAAAATACTATATTACGATTTAAATATTCTACGCGGGCGGACCAGTTGGCGATTGCTAGTGTTATATATTCCCAATACCTGTCGGCTTTATTAGGCCTGATGCAGGACTCGATAATGTCCCTTACTTCTGGTATTGTGACCTTCTCCAAGCTTTGCGGCTTCACACCCTGAAACACAACATGTATTTAACCCATGACGGCCATCTTGAGCAGTTAAATAAATATTATATTAGCGGTACTCGAGACTTTGTTTTCGTTAACTTCGGCTTTTTAAAATACCCTTAATAGTGCACTATGTATATTATCCTGTCAATTTCTAAAGATCCAGTGTTCTTTAGAAATGGTAAATAATAATTGTGTTGCTCTGTAAATCAAAGTTTTATTTTAAAATTTCGTACATTCGTAATTAACCCATTTTTCACGTAAATTAAAATAAATTATTAATTATTGCAAAGCAAAGAAACGACAATGAAAGTTTTAATTATTATTTTTATTGCAAATTCCCTTTTTATACTAATGTTATAATAATAAAAAAGTAAAGTAACGGCCTGTTATTATTCCACTGCTGGGCATAGGCCCCCTCTACCCGTTTTTAAAGAGAAGGATTGGAACTAAGACCTATTACTCTGCTTCAATGCGGATTGGTAGGTTACACATATCCCTAGAATTTTTAAGTAATACGCAGGTTTCCTCACGATGTTTTCCTTCACCGAAAAGCGTGTGATAAATTGTATTTATCAATTAGACGCATAAGTTATGACAGAAAAAACTCGTTAGTCCCTCCCGGGGTTAGACCCGTGACCACTCGATAGAGTCGTACGGTCTTACCGCTTGGCTATGACAGCTTTTTTCACTGTTGGGTTATCACATAGCTTTTTCACCGCTGGGCTTTCACAGCTGTTGTCGCCATTGACTTCCCCTTTGTATTTTATGGCAACACAGTCATGAAACAGGGGTATCGCGCCCTTTTTTATTAAAATGGTGGCAACTCTGTTGTTTCAGATGAAGTCTTCTTATTAAGCGTTTCGGTGACATTCAGTCTTTGTTCGTCATTCAAGAGAAGTGCATCTCAGGGAATTGTGGTATTCCTATTATATCGTGTCATTGTATAGTGTGGGCTAACACAGCTTTTTTAAAATAAGAATATTTACGTGGTTTTTAATGAGATTTTTAAATTCCCTTTTGACAGCTATTGAAACAAAAAACTAAATTCTTTATATGTACATATAACAAGGTATATTGGTGAAGCATTCCGCGCACTGACCGAGACGACCTTCTTGTAGATCTGCGCGGGCCCGCTGCACTCGCTGTAGGGGTACTCGCCGGTGGCCATCTCCAGCATGCACATGCCGAACGCGTACACGTCCACGGACTCGTCGTAGTGCTCCTCGTACATCTCCGGCGCCATGAACTCGGGCGTGCCTGACGGTAGGGATTACAAAAAATAATCGATTTTAATAATTGATTGTTTTTTAAATCGATTATTTTAAGTATACTCTTTTCTTCTTTTTTTCTTGCTCTTTATGATTAAATACGCAGTGTTGAATGAAATCAATCAATTGCCGAGTTTCTTGCTGATTCTTCTCGGTAGGAGCAAACTTCCGAATCAGTGGTAGCTTCTTTAAAACATTCGACGATTCAAAAGTACTGTAAATAGTCCACTTGAATAAAGAATATTTTGACTTTGAATGTAGTCGAACTACACATTTTAATCACAAACAGCGTATCTGTTATTATTAATTGGTAGTATAGCCTTTATTGTAATTATTTATTAATATTAAAAAGGCAACTTTTTAAATAGTTAGTAAAAATGGATTAAAAAAAACTATTTTTTCTACTCCATGTCACATCCTTACTTGACGGACGGACGTTACAAATATTATTTTTTTCATATACAATAATTTTCACACACACACATATTATTATATTATATTCATATATACATAGTTTTTCTGACATAAATGCCATACAGTAAATAAATTTCCACACTACATATCATAAAGTGTATTATCTATGCAACATATCATCATTTTCCCGCCCTTAACCCACTTAAAGTAAGGTCGGTACAACATGTTATAAACATGTTGTGGCATAATTTGGCGACGTATTTTACGACCAGCCCCCTGCCTGACGCCAACTTACCTTACCTTCGTCTTTTAACAAGTTTACTTGAATAAAGAATGATTTGAAATTGATAAGTTATACTAGTTAGTATTGATCATCCCCTTATTCAAATAATGTAAGAATTTATTAATTAATCGTACCAATGACTGACTTCGCGAAGCTTCTATTCTTGAGTGTAGCGAGGCCGAGGTCACCAATCTTGACGCTGCCCGTTGTGCCCGTTATGAAGATGTTATCGCACTTCAGATCTCTGCAGACAAAGAAAGAGTTAGCAAAAGTAATGAGAATATTATTTTGCTATAATCCGCGATAAAAGAAAATATTTGTAATGCTAAAACAACAAAATCGTAAAGCTTACGATTTTGTCGTGGAGTCTATCTCCTGACGATGCTTCGGTTACGGGGCGAAACAATTGTTGAGATTGTGGTGGGGAATGTGTGCAGTGCTTGTGTATGGTTGTGCCATCGGTGTCGGGTAGTGCATGAGTTCTTACAAAGTCTGCATGTATCAGGTATGAGAACGAATAGTACACTCTACATTTAGCATTACACATATTTTCTTTTATCGCGGATTATAGCAAAATAATATTCTCATTACTTTTGTATTATGAACCTCTGCAAAGTAACGCCTAATTCTATAAATTAGAAGAGTTAGCAATTAAAAATTAAGCCATAGGGAATTTTAATCGATACTAACATTATAAATGTATAATTCTGTCCGTTACACTTTCACAACTGATCCATTGGACAAAAATCGATTACATTTACCACAAATAAAGCTTTAAATCCTCCTGCCCTTATCCCACTCTAAATAGGGTCGGCACAACATGTTATAAATATGTTGTCACATAATTTGCGTATTTTTCGACCGGCCGCCTGCCTGACGTCAACTTACGTAGACGCACGAAAGATTTTTCTTAAATACGCTTTCAAAATACTGAAAATAGTCGGTACAGAAAATGGCTCAAGGGTAGGCACTATACCAGGCTAAAATAAATAGAGGCTATTGATTGAAAGGCCTTAAGGTTGCTGCATTATTAATAGCAGCAGGATAAAAAGTAACAAATTAAAAAAAAAAAGACGTCTACTTACCTTAGTCGTCTTTTACGACACTTTGGTAAGAAAGGGCGCTCTTTTCTAGTCAGCCGGACACCACACGGCGGGTCGACTTACCTTAGTCGTCTTTTACGACACCTTGGTAAGAAAGGGCGGTCTTTTCTAGTCAGCCGGACACCACACGGCGTGTCGACTTACCTTAGTAACCTTTTACGACACCTCGGTAAAAAATGAGAGTAGTCTATTCTACTCAGCCGGATACCACACGACCAAAATCGAATACATTTTTGACAAATAAAGCTTATTGCTTCAAACATCAACTAGTGTTGATTGCGATAAGTTACGTAGATAACAAAATAACAAGACAGTGACGTTGTTAAATCGTTGTTAATGTTTTTAAAACTCTGGAACCATGGATTATAGTGGAAAAAAAAATGTGTGTTTAAGACCTATATTAAAATTTCACACTATCAAGTTTCAGAAGAATCAAAGAGTTAAAAAAAAGAATAGCACATACTGTTTTACAGATATTGAAATAAGGCTTTTAGAAAAAAAAACTTTAATTAACACATACAATAAAACAGAAATAATAGAAAAATAACATAAACTTAATTTATACTAGGGCAACCGTCCCTTTATGAATCTAGCAGCAAGATTTTTTTTTTAAATAGCATAATAGGCGAGTGCTTGACTGCAATCATGCCTAATGGTAAGCTTGCCTAGAAGATGCCTATTCACTATTACTTTAAAGACACCCATATTGAATATGGGGCAAAAGAAAGTGGTGTATGGCACAAAAAAGGTTGGAAAATAGAAGGTTGGTTGTGTAAACGATTACAATTACGATAATTTCACTATTTATTAGTTACCTGTGAATTATAGGCGGCGTCCTGGAGTGGAGGAAGTTAAGTCCCTTGAGGATCTGGCGACACCACGACTTGAGCACCTTCGGGTTGATGCGCTTGAAGCGGCGCAGGTAGCTGCAAGGATAACAAACTGTACAGCTGCGACAACTTACTTTAAAGTACAACGATTCCTTAAAAGTAAAAAGTCAAGTAGCGGCCTATATATTTCGGTATATTCGGTCGGTCCCATATATTTATTTATTTATTACTCTTCCACTGCTAGGAATAGGCCTCTTCTGTCCGTTTTTGGAGAGAGGGATTGGAGATAAGACCTACCACGCCGCTCCAATGCGGATTAGTAGGTTACACATATCTCCAGAATTCTCTAGAGATATCCTCACGATGTTTTCCATCACCGAAAAGCATGTGATAAATTACAATTATCAATTAGACATATAAGTTTTTAACAGAAAAACTCATTGGTGTTTGCCCGGGTTTTAACCGTTGACCTCCTCGATTAAAGAGAAAAGGCGGGACAACTGAAGAATATAATATACTAGGATAGTGGAGTATGCTAGTGAAGCTAATATGACAATATGCGCGGTAGATAGGGTCTAAAGGCGCAAGAGTGGCAATTTCGCATTAGATAGACAAGGAACGGTTAGATTGGTAGATGGTGAACTTAGAAAGCTACGACAAGTACTAGACGTCACAATCGATTGAAAAAGAAGAAGACACCATCCCAATAATATGCTAATAAAGTGTACCACACTCACGTCTTAAGCGTCCCGGAGACCATAAGCTCTGTGATCAGCACGATGTTCTTCTTCTTGGCGACAGTGCCTTCCCAGTAGTTGTAGAAGCGCACGATGTTCGGATGCTGCAGTTTCTTCAACATGTCGGCCTCTTCGCGGAACCGTAGTCGTTCGGTTTTGTTTAGTTTTTTCTCCTGTAAGTTAACTCAATTATAAACTCATCAACTTAAATCCGTGCATATTAACTTCCATTTTATCGTGTATATTCATGAGGCTTTAGAGATGTAAATGAACCTTTTTCAAATCAGAAAATAACCCCTTTTAGGTCCCACGGGAACGAGTGGTGGGTATGTTGGACTCGCACCTACAAAAACGACCTGTGTGCTCCACCACTCTGCCGGTGGCTAGGACAGGTTACCATTGGGCACATTGGCCCCATGCTCGTGATGGAATGTGCCTAATTCTAGCCAGATTCACAACAACAATTAATAGTTTCTCATGTTCTTTGTAGGAACTTTATCGGATTATATTTTATCGGATATGTCGGACTCGCACCGACTAAAACCTAACAGTGCTCCACCATCGTCCATATTGCCTCCATCCCAATCAGCATCCGCTCTGTTCTCTGGAGAGCATCCTCCGAGGCCCATCCCTCCGCTTATCGATGCATCGGAAGCACCAGATGGATCGACCACCTCGGGGAACTTTTAAATGGGCGTTTGATAAATCCTGTTCGGAACGTCCACAGGTCCCCGTTAGGGCATACGATGGGCTTCAACGAGTCGCCTACGCCCCGCTCGCCTGCGGCGAATCAAATCCAGGAACTCGACTTCCATCCGCCTCGCCGAAGGAAGCCATCGCTGCCCACGATATCTTCCTGTCCACGGTGGTCAAGGAGAGATTGTGCGCCCCCTGTGCCACGAACACTTCCGCTGAACCGCCTAAGCTGGTCGGTCTGAGAGCGTAGCAACGCCGGACTTTTACTTAACTGTTACTTTCTAATTTCGGGGACGCCTGTCGGTGCAGGGCGGGTGATCAGCTCCTATTCCGGACTATTCCACCCTAACTGTTACTTTAGTTAGCTTTTATGGCAGGTATAATTTAACTATGTAAACAAGCAAGTTAATAACCATACCAAAAGCTCGCACCACGCCACCGCCACCCCGGTCTGGGTGTCCAGCCCGTGGTACACCGTCTTGAACGACCCGCGGCCCACCTCCTTGTCGTACTTGAAGAACCTGCAACGACATCCACGATACATAACGACCAGAAATACCAAAGGAACACATTTATTCTAAATAATACATCACTTACAAGCTAAGTCATAAACATAAATAGCTAAATATTATTATAAACTAAGTATTACTAGTACTAAGTATGGTTACATTACGTATAGTAAGATACAGAGTTATTGAAAATATAACGCATGCACGCACAAACACATAACAACCATGCACATACTTCACCACACAATATGCATAACATTAAAATAATAATAAATACCAATGAATCTATATCTATAATTATTATAGAATAAAGTAAAAGCTGTGTGTTTGTATGTGATCGATTTTCTTAAAATTTAATTTTTATACAGTTTTTACTAAAAGGTAGTTTAATTCTTTCGAAAGGTTCAAGTTTTTTTTATGTAAATTATATTGAAGAGTTGTAACAAAACTCGCCTGTTAGGGACTATAGTCGCTTCCACAGCGTTAACCTACTGTGTCACTCGTAACGTCAAAATCTATACATATGATAAAACAAAGTCCCCAAAAGTTGTCTGTCTGTATGTAATCGATTTTTTCTACTGAACGGATTTTTGTACGGTTTTGACTAAAAAGTAGTGCAATTCTTCTGGAAGATATTTAAGTTAATAGTGCATTATTCATATATGTAAATTGTGTTAAAGATATTGAGCAGTTGTGAAAAAACTCGCCTGCTGGAGGCTGTAGTCGCTTGCACAGCGTAAACCACACACACAGATAAAATTTATGTCACACTGATTTTTACGCGATCGAAGCTATTAACTATTATAAACTAAATATTACTTGTGCTAAGTATAGCTATTACATTATGTATAATATATATGACACAGAGTTTCTGAAAATAATTCACACCCACACACACTTACATACACAACCACACATACTTTACCACACAACATGTATAACATTAAAATAATAAATATAAACGCATTTTAAGACAATATATATTAATTACCTGCCACACGGAGACACTCCTATGGGCTCTTCCTCGTCTTCTTTATCGATCTTCTCCTTGTCCTTATCCTCCAACTTCTCCAGCTCGAATGGGTCGTAAACACCTAAAACATACGATATAACGGCCTGTTACTATCCTTATGCTGGGTATAGATCTCCTACTCCCTTTTTCGAAAGAGAAGTTAGTGCATAGACCCACCAAACTGCTTGAATACAGTGAGTGTAGTGATTTTCCGCTGCGATAACGTCGTGTAAAGAGCTCATGAGTAAGTGAAACTAGTCGGGCTAACCCGATAGAATATGACGTGAGTATAGCCGGTTTCTATACATTAACTATGAATATTACTCACGATAGTTTAAATTTAAAAATTGATACAGATAGGTATGTAGACAGACATCGCCACAACTATCAAGAGATATGAGAGTTTCCTGACGATGTATTCCTTCATTAAAGAAATTGTAGAGAAAGGATACATATCACTTCATAGATAGGGATGGTCCTACTCAAACAACATTAAGACAATCTCACAACTTTAACTCACTTTAACTGATAAATAACGCACATTTCATCAAAACAAGACTAATATAGTGTCTTGAAAAGATACATATCAACACCAACTACAACTTAGACACTAGAGCATCTATTAATCTTATCGAGTCGACGTTCAGACACTGACTAATACTGAAACTCTCGCTATAAGTCATATGTGCGGCTTCAGAATCCCGGCTACATTTAGCATTATATAAGTTTTTTTATCGCGCAATTAAAATTTATCATTACGTTTAGATTATAGATTTCGGAAGTACCACCTAATTGTACATATTGGTTTGTTGTTACTTTTTATATATATAATATATTTCCCTACTAATGTTATAAATGCGAAATATTATGAGTATTGATGTATGTTTTTCAAATTGCTTTATTTCTTTTTAAAATTGTTTGTTACTCTTTCACGGCGAATTCGCTGTACTAATGTCGATGTAATTTGGCACAAATTTTACATTATACACCTGGCCTATAGGCTATAGAATCCTGTTAGTTATACATGAATAGGATAACATTGAAAAGCACTATGATGATCTTTATGATGAGTTGAACTTTATGAACTTCTATGATGAGTAACAGCTAGTTTATAGTATTCCGCTTAGTAAGTGAATCTTTTCTATATTTTATATACTAGTAGGAAATGAAATTCACCGTTCTGGGGTTTCTGCTGCTCCTCCTCTATAGCGTCGGTGGGAGCGTGTGGCAGACCCTTCTCCGTGGCAGCCGCGATCTCTATGTTCTCCTCCTGCAAGAAGCAAAAATTATATTCTAAGTTTAACGGACTTCGAAGGATTAAAATAAGCGACAACTTAGATACATAGGCGCAGATAATGCGTCATGAAAGATAGATAAATAGATAATTTTGAGCACATGCGAAAAGCGCGTATGCAAAATGTTATATATACTGTCTATATATACTGTGTATGTGATTGGTCAAGCCAAGGCCACGCGTAGGCGCCGCGGGTCGTCCAGTTTGGAGGTTGCGGGGGGCGTACGCGGGTCGGACCGGTCGGGCAGCCGACCGAAAGACGCTATCCAGCTGTCACGAAGGCACACATACCTTTTCTATATATATTTGTACCGTGCATTAACATATTAAAATCATATTATACAGTCCACTCTATTATTATTTCGGGTCGTCAGAACTCCTAGTTTAGTTTATCTTGGCACTGACTCCAACAGTGATCGATTGCTGGACAGATTTTTATACGGTTTTTACTAAAAGGAAGTGCAATTCTTCCGGAAGGTTTAGATTAATAGTATACGTATTTATATGTAAATTGTGTTGAAGAGGTCGCACAGTTGTAAATAACTCGCTTACGGGAGCTTAAGTAGCGTGCGCAGCGTAAAACAATACAGATACACTAAAGTAATATACTAGAAAATTGTAGATCTATAAAAAATACTACAAAAATGTCCACGACAGCATGTCTCTATCCCTTATGGTTATTGTAAATAACCTTATAAATACTTTTATGTTTAAAATTTTAATTAAATACACAGATCCACGCGGGCGAAGCCGCAAGCATACTTAGAATGGGGGAGTCATAAGCAGGTCAGTGGGTGTCATAATAAATAATGAAAGAGAAGACGAGACTCATATACTCATCTTTGTCTCATCACACTTAAAAAAAAAGAGAGACAAATATAGTGTCTCTCTTGCTTTCTCTTTACTGTCGATGGACACATGAGCACGCTTTGCCGTTTGTTTGGTTTATGAAAACAGATAGTACACACTGCATTACATACATTTTCTTCATCATCATCCTCCTGCCCTTATCCCACCCTAAGTGGGGTCGGCACAACATGTTATAAACATGCTGTAACATGATTTGGCTGCGTTTTTACGACCGGCCGCCTGCCTGACGTCAACTTACCTAAGTTGTATTTTACGACACCTCGGTAAGAAAGAGGGTGGTCTATTTTACTCAACCGGATACCACACGGTGGGTCAAATTACCTTAGTCGCCTTTTACGACACCTCGATAAGAAATGAGGTTGGTCAATTCTACTCAGCCGGATACCACACGGCGGGTCGACTTACCTTAGTCGCCTTTTACGATACCTCGGTAAGAAAAGAGTGTGGTACTATTCTATTCAGCCGGATACCACACGGCGGGCATTACATACATTTTCTTATTTATCTAGAATTAATAATTAATGCCCGGAAGAAATTTGTGCATGCGACGCCTCCGCGCTTTCTTCCGGGCAACTAGTCGAGCTCATCCGATAAAATAACACGTGAGTATAGACGAGCTCTATACATTAATTACGAATACCACGAACGATAGTTTAAATTAAAAAATTATCTAGAATTATAGCAAAATATTATTCCTGCTATACTATAGCTGTATGGAGCACACTTTCATATTTTATATATGTAAATACCCGACGATTATACTGATGCTTAAAACTAATGGATGCTTAAGGTAAACATACCAGATCCTGTTCCGAGATGAAGGCGTCGTCCTCGAGCCGCGCGACGAGCTTGTTCCCGCTGTCATCGAGTTCAGGATCACATATAGCACCCTGGCCGGAACTACGCCGCCGGTAGCCGCCCACTCCCACGCCCACGCCCACTACTGGCTGACTGGCCTGAAATAAATACCAATATACAAATTTCAATATATCATTTATTAACCGCAACTACGTTTGAGTTTTGTTTATTTTACATAAATTTGGTATTTTATGTATTTTTTTCTTGTCCCGAAGGCGAAACGAGAGTTTTTATGAGGTATATTCTATTCAATTAAAATGGTCCAGCGGATTAACCGTGAAAGCGTAAAAGAACACAGACAGAATTTCATATCTATACTTATATATAAAGCTGAAGAGTTTGTTAGTTTGAACGCGCTAATCTCAGGAACTACTGGACCGATTTGAAAAATTCTTTCAGTGTAAGATAGTCCATTTTTCAAGGAAGGCTGCTCCAGCACGCATTCGAGCAGCGTTTTTAATCTAATCTCTAGCCCTTCTCTCCAAATGAAGAGAGGAAGTCTACGGCTAGAATTGGGATATTATTAGGCTGTTAATTTACTTTACTATTACCAACTATTGCTGTATCACTACATATTATAAAACAAAGTCCATATTTCCGTATGTACGCATAAAACTTTAAAACTACGCAACCGATTTTGATGCAGTTTTTTTTAATAGATAGAGTGATTCCAGAGGAAGGTTTGTATGTATAATATTAGTACGTAATAACATTCAATACAAAGTAGAGAAATACTGTAATTTTTGAGGTTTCTGTAAATAATTACATTTTTTTACGCTTACATTGCAAACGCAGGCTAAACCCTACGAGATTTATCAAAATGATGTACTAAGTATTTGTACACCTTAAAAAGGTCTACAGAAAAGTCCGCGATGGTATATATCTATCTCTTATGGATAACCCACAATAGCAGTTTTTTTCATTTACTTTTTACGAAAAATGATGCCTTATGTTCAAAGCAATTTTTATACAATACAGCATTAATCCTTATCCAATTGAGTACCTTAAATAAATTGTTGATTTAATATAGATCAATATGGCCGTTTACAGCATGCAATTTAAGTGAACATTTTCGGAGATATTACAGATTTAAAATGCCGTGAGGACGCGGCGCTTCACCCTATAGCACTTCGAATCTTTTAGAGTTTGTTTAAAGACATTCTGTAATTAATTGTAAAAATAAAAAAACATAGGTAAAATGTAAAAGTAAATAAGTAAAATACTATATGAGTTTAGATATTCCAAAGATAGCAGGAAATCGTCTTGGTTTAGGGAGAGGAAATTGTTTTTCTCCAAATTTAACGCTTGCGGGCCACGGGCAGTAATGAATAAATCAAAACTACTGGATCGATTTTAATCATTTTTTTTACACTAACTGACATGGGATATATATTTTATACCCGTGCGAAGCAAGGGCAGGCCGCTAGTTTAATATAATTTTGACAATGCCCGGATATATTTCTTTGGCTCTCTTTTGCAAGTGTTAAGGGCTACATTAATTGCCTATTCAACAATAAAAAAATAATACTTACAACGCTGGTGGTAAGAGAGTTAAGCATGTCGAAGGTGTTGCTCTGCTGCGTGTGTATGATGGCCAAGGCGTTGTACGGCCGCGGGCCCAGCACCGGCGTCTTCATCACGCCGACCTCGCTCCCCACCACTACCTGGAAATACAAATTCAAAATATAGCTTGTAAACAAGTTTTGTATCGTCAACTGACTGGTTCAGAATATTGCTCCTATCTAGAACAGTCAGTACAGAAACTCGACAGGCAATCATTTTAAAACCCTTTATTCAACTTGCCATGTATATGAAGTTGGAATCTTTCAAGTTAAGTTTTTTTCACTTCGCAGTGTTTGATTGAGCTGAAATTTAACATACAGCTCCAGTATGGATGACAATGCATGTTAATGATAAGAAGACCCAGGGTGCCCAGAGTGTGGAGAGGAAGAAACGAGTCTTCACCTTATGGCTGAGTGCCCTATGTACTCGCTGATAAGATGGGACATACTAGGTTGAAATTGAAGTTGAGGACCAAACAAATATCCCCTTCAGGGATACTATCAGGTTTCTAAAAGCAACGGGTAGGTTAAAGCAGGTGACACTGTCGGGACAGCAGTGAAACTCTTGTCCCAACATGGGGAAATGGGTGGAATAGTCCGGAATAAGAGCTGACCACCCGTCCTGCACTGACGGGCGTTCCCGAAATTACATTAGAATACATAGATGCTGCTGCCACGATTAAAAGATAGATAAAAAAGATCTCTGTTTTTGTCATAAAAAAATTAAATCTAGAATTGAAACCAAAAGATTTTTATAGCTGCAAATGTAAAGTTGCGATAGCCGATGGGCAACGCGCGAAAATGATCGAATGAACTGAAAATGTTCACAACTTTCGTGTTTGAAACCCACATATCATCGGTGCCTTCTTTCTTTTTTATTTTTTTTATTGCATTTTTTATATCTTTTAAAAATTACCGAGCAAGCTTGGTCACCTTGCTACTATAAGTACCCTTGTATTCGTACGGAAAAATATTCATATGTATAGGACGAAATTCGATATATATCATAGACCAGGGCTTCTTAAACTGTGGGTCGCGACCCCCAGGGGGTACTGAAAGCAAAAGGCGTCGCAAAGATCTGATACTTTTCAATCATTATTGATACAACTACATGGCTGCAGCTGTCTTTTAAAGGACTTTTCTAACTAAGATTTATTGATATTTCTCCTCCTTAGTTCCTTCATTACCCCTTTTAATTAAATTTAATTAAATAGATTTTATTAAATTTATGATTGGTTAGTTTACAACAATTATAAATAAAATTTTAAAATTAGTATACACACTACGTACAAATATAAATACAAATAAAAATCATACAAAATACTATTGTAGTTTTATTATAACTATTTTTTGAAAAAAGTGGCAATGCAAAACTGTTATTTACATTGTAAAATAGTACGATATTACATCAACATCTACGGTTAGTATATATTTCATTATATGGAGGAGGGGGTCGTTTAAAATTTCCTAAGCTTGAAGGGGGTCGCTATATAAAAAAGTTTAAGAAGCCCTGTCATAGACATACGAGAGGTCACAAAAAGCCTGTGATACCTGTGTCGCGACTCAGCAGAGTTAGCAACTGACATTTCCATATAAAATGAAAGCCTTCAATCTCTGATAAGAAAAATAAGCGACGGCACGTAGGTTTATTAACTTTTATGTATGCAAATTTGTAACAGGGTTATTATACTTGTCTAGCCGTTTAGTCTTTATGACTCTTTCCTTGACATGGATAATTGTTAGCTTTTTGACAACATTTAGGAAAGCAGATTACTCCTATTAGTGACTGACCCCGATTTGTAAGTGGTTTAGAGAAATATATACACAATTTTACATTTTTCTTACGAAATAATAAAGTATTATTTTTAATATAATAATAATAAAATAAGAATTAACTTATTCTTCAATCGATAGACGTCCACTGCTCGACATAAGTCCCTTCACGGGATCTCCATTAGGTCATTGTTAAATAATTAAGGAGTACCTGGGTGACCAAGCCTAATTCGGTAATTTTTTTAAAGAAATAAAAAATGCAATTAAAATAAGGAAGAAAGCGCCGGTAACATTGATACTCGAACCCCCGCTATGAACTTGATCGGCCCATTAACAATACGCTATCACAGCATTACGTTTGACAGCCAAAAATGGGTGTATATTTGTATTTAAGTTTACCAGTTGTTTACCATTTACCAAGCTGTGGTAGCCCAGCGGTAACACCGTGCGCCTCTTTCGAGGAGATCTAGGGTTCAAACCCCGGGCAGGCACCAATTAGTTTTCTAGTAAAACTTATGTGTCTAATTGATAATTGCAATTTATCACACGCTTTTCGGTGAAGGAAAATATCGTGAGGAAACCTACATATCTTTAGAGAATTCTGGGGATATGTGTAACCTACCAATCCGCATTGGAGCAGCGTGGTAGGTCTCAGCTCCAATCCTTCTCTCCAAAAACGGTGAGAAGAGGCCTATGCCCAGCAGTGGGATAGTAACAGGGTGTTACTACTTACCAGTTGTCTGTTCACCATAACACAAGTATCAAGTTACTTACTTTGGGGACGGACGACCGTGTGTTTAAGTGGCCCATAGGTATATTTATTTATTTTATTTAAAAACATCATTTGGTTTCAATTCAACATTTTAGCATTTTTTCAATACTCGAAAATAAACTCGGGATAAAAGGGTTATTTTTTTAATGAAACCTAGCTAGATAATTTTTTTCCCTCGAAGCCCACTACATGCTGAATTTCGTTGAATGAAAATCGTTGAAGCCGTTTCCGAGATTCAGAATATATACATTATACAAGATTAACTCATTTATATATTAAAGATAAATAAATATAAATAATAATAGCTATTATGTATTTATTTATTTATTTATTTATATATTAAAGATAAATTGAGGGCATAGTGTGGGTTACCTTGAAGGTCTTTTCCTTGCCATGCACAGTCTTTTCTTTGGCCGGTAGTACAGTGGAATCGAGGTGGTGTGCCGGCTGCGAGATCTGGTGTCCGTGCCCGTGCAGGCCAGATGTCATCTGGAAACGTCAAAACGTTATTTTTTACTAATATCAATAAGTTGGACTTAACATAATATTTACATTAACAGGGTAATCTACAGGTACGGTACATCTACACATCTGTGTATGCCAGTAAAGTAGCGGCCAGTTACTCTCCCACAGCTGGGAACAGACCTCTCTCCATTTTTTTTGTAGAGAAGGATTGGATCTAAGACCTACCACACTGCTCCAATGCGGATTGGTAGGTTACACATATCCCCAGATTTCTCTAGAGATATGCAGGTTTCCTCACGATGTTTTCCTTTAACGAAAAGCGTGTTATAAATTGCAGTTATCAATTAGACACATAAGTTTTAACAGAAACACTCATTGGTGTCTGCCCGGAGTTTGAACCGGTGTCCTCCTTAACAGAGTTACACAGTGATACCGCTGGGCTATCACAGCTTTAGCTGTGTATGCTAATGCTGGCTAAAAAAGTGCTTTATACCAGTCTTGTATATAAACACCATGATATTAGCAATTCGATGACCGATATATCACGAAATATCATCCTTCTGAGAGGCTGTTTGTCGCAAGAGGAAAAAATAGAAAAATATTCTGAGTTTCTAGGAACTTATCATATTAAATATTGGATCACAAAAATTTGTCTGCAGAATACCGTGACAGGTCCAGACTTCAAAATATTTTTTTTAATTCTTCACCAACATGAGCTTTTACAAATGTAAGATTAACGGATTTGAACAAATAATTACCAATTATCTATACTAATATATAAAGCTGAAGAGTTTGTTTGTTTGATTGATTGTTTTAACGCGCTAATCTCAAGAACTACTGGACCGATTTGAAAAATTCTTTCCTTGTATGATAGTCCATTCATTGAGGAAGCTTATAGGTTAGGAAGCTATTTATATCACGCTAAGATGGATAGGAGAGGAGCATTAATAGAAAACATTACGAAAACGTTAAAATTTAAAGCTTTCCTTGCGTGCGCTAAGCAAACGGTGATTGTTATTAAAAAAACATGTATTACAAAATTGTTCCCCTCTAAAAGTTCTAAATATAAGTCCGCGACAGCATATATGTAAGGTTAACCCATTTTAACCATTTTTATGGTTTTCAAAAGACTATATTATGGTTTTAATCTCTTCACGCGGGCGGAGCCGCTGGCGATGGCTAGTAAGAATATAAAAATACACGTTCAACAATTGAATCCCATCAGCAAAGTTCCTGTCGCGGTCGAATTTAAATCGAAATCATCTCTGCGACCTCGAATCTCTTGATTCAGAAGGACAGTTGTAAACAGGATATTCCATATTTGCAATGAATTAGTATTTAATGGAGAGGGCTTTATTGTTTCCGTGTGTACAAAAATAGATATCGCTGCAGGAGGTTATATAATATCAAGAGATTTTTCTATATACAAAAGTCATCATTCTCTTACCCTTATGCCACTCTAAGTGGGGTCGTCACAATATGTCTTCTTCTTCCATTCTACTATATCATTCAACTCTGGTGCCACTCCTTTAATATTCATATCATTTTTCACACAATCCATCCATCTTTCCCTCGGCCTCCCCTTCAACATCCATCCACATTCATATTTAAAACTCTTTTGGTCACATGATTTTCATCCCTCATATATACAAAAGTAATAATAAAATTCACCATCCTCCTGCCCTTATCCCATTCTAAGTGCGGTCAACACAAACATTTTAAAAAGATACGTATTTTAAGACCGACCGCCGACTGAAGTCAACTTACCTTAGTCGTATTTGACGACACCTCGGTAAGAAATGATTACGGTAAGAAGTCTATTCTAGTTAGCTGGATACCACACAACGGGTCGACTTACCATAGTCGCCTTTTACAATATCTCAGTAAGAAATGAAGGTGGTACACCACCTTCATTTCTTCTACTCAGCAACACGGCTAGTCGACTTACAATAGTCGCAAATTTTTATTTTTATTTCGATGTAAGTCACCTTCATTCTCTGCATGCGTTATTTTTTTATTAATTTATCATAAATTTATGTACCAAACCCGTTCCACTTATTTTATTAACATTAGTAATATATTGAGATTAATTTACGAAAACCAGATTTCTAAAACGTAATATTGACGCAATTTCGGTCCTATTTACGCGGGCTGGCAGTTATTATACATTATCATTCTTTTTCTCACAGATATACGATACGTGTGGTATCCGAGTTGAATAGACCACGTTTATTTCTTACCGAGATGTCGTAAAAGGCGACTGAATAAGTCGTCCCGCAGAATTTTATCCGGCGGATTAGAATAGACCAGCCGTGCAGCAAAACTGAAGTGGCGGTGTGCGGTGCACATAATGAGGAGAACCGATGGGCGTTAGGGTCTTAAGGTGTCGGAATGGAGACCACGCAACGGAAAATGCAGTGTCGGTAGACCCCCTACGTGGACTTATGACCTTGGACTTATGATAACTTATGACTAGTGGACATACGATCTCAATAAAGCCATGGGGAGCCGCTGGAGCGGCATAAGATCTTTAGGCATGGAGATCCCGTGAAGAGACCTATGTCCAACAGTGGATGTCCATAGAGAAGAGAATATGAACGAAGATGAAAAGATTTTTGTGTCCAAATATCTTACCATTTATATAGTCTTATATTTTGTATATGCTTTACGCCGTGTGGTATCCAGCTGAATAGAGTATCACCCTCATTTCTTACCGAGGTGTCGTAAAAGGCGACTAAGGTAAGTTGAATCACCGTGTGGTAACCGGTTAAGTAGGATAGACCGCCCTCTTTCTTATCGAGGTGTCGTAAAATACGACTAAGATAAGTTGATGTCAGGCAGGCGGGCGGTCATAAAATACGTAGCCAAATCATGTAACAACATGTTTATAACATGTTGTGGCGAACCCACTTAGAGTGGGATAAGGGCAGGAAGATGATGATTGTGTAAATGCTTTATGTATAAGCAAATTCATTACACTTAAACCTTCGTTTAGACAAGTCTAATGTGTTTTGTATTTAAATATCGAAAAAAATATTGAAATTAAAAAATAACACCCAGCTTTGTTGTGGCTCTGCAATATTAATTTATTTCATTGATTGAATAAGTTAACACTGCATTCGGATTTTGCAAACTCAGATAATACTATGTGACGTAAAAATATTTCAAATGATTTCTATGAAATAAATTTGCATTGTTATCCATATTTTTATAACAATCATGTATATTGTTCAAATTAAGAATACATAGTATATATCGCACAAACGAGTCGCAGGTTCAAATTTGAACACACACCTAAGTTTAATACTTAGTGTTTAGATAATTTAGAGAATTAGGCGTTAGAAAATTATTTTGCTATAATCCGCGATTAAATAAAATAGGTAAAATATATATAATGTTAGAGAGTAGAGTGGACTATACGATTTCATACCTGATGCATGCAGGATTCGTAAAAACACATGCACAAATCTCCACCACACCTCCCCGTTGTTTACGACACCGAGGTGTCGTAAAAGGCGACTACGGTGAGTTGACCCACCGTGTGGTATCCGGTTGAGTAGAATAGACCAACCTCTTTCTTACCGAGGTGTCATAAAATACAACTAAGGTAAGTTGACGTCAAGCAGGCGGCCGGTCGTAAAATACAACATGTAACATGTTATGAGATTTGGCTACGTTGTGCACACCATTAATATGAACATGTTGTGCTGACCCCTCTTAAAGTGGGATAAGGGCAGGAGGATGATGATTGACGCAAAAATTTCACGTAACCTATTCACCAATAGTGTCGTATTAATATCTAATTTAAGGCCAATCAGACGCAAGTCGAATATCTATCTATATGCAATACGATCACCTATTAAGAAAACTAGCAACTGTATACAATGATGCGATCTCAAAGAATACGCTATATACATAAATTCAAATAATTTAACGAAAATAAACATACAAAAATCTAAATGCCATTTCACATACAAACCTAATTATACATTCAAATAAAACAAAGCTATTTCGCATAATCATCGCGTTTATATATCCAGATTTTTAATCTTTGCATTATATCAGTCACTCAGAACGTATAACGAGAATATGATATCATTACTAATCTATATATACGTATAAAACAAAGTTGCCAAAAGCTGTCTGTGTGTAAGTCATCGATTTTCTTAAAATGTACTATTTTTATTTTTTTATTTATTTACCTATTTCTTTATTGGTAATCAAACAGCGTTTCACAAGTTTTAGTAATGAACAATAAACATTACTATTTCACAATAAGGCCAATAAAAGGTTACTCTAAAATAACTTAAATTTAACAGAAAAAAGTATACCTAGTGTATGTGTATGTGTGGGTGCTTGTCCATGTGTGTTGAGTCTGGTATGCCTGTTTTTTTCGAAAATAAATAAAAATAAGTATTTCACAAGTTTTAGTAATGAACAATAAACATTGCTATTTCACAATAAGCCTTATAGAAGGTTACTCTAAAATAACTTAAATTTAACAGAAAAAAGTATACCTAGCGTGCGTTTGTGTGCGTGTGCGCGTTTGTGCATGTGTACGTTGAGTCTGGTATGCGTTTTTTTTTTTGGACAATAAATAAAAATAAGTATTTCTTGAGTTTTAGTAATGAACAATAAACATTGCTATTTCACAATAAGGCCAATAATTTTTATTTTTTTTCGAAAATAAATAAAAATAAGTATTTATATAAAACATTTACTTACTATCCTTTAACGTTCTTTAAGTATATATAATGGAATTTATAAATTTCCTTCTTTAAATTTCTAAACTGACTTTTGTATAGTTTTTACTAAAAGAGTTTCTTCTGGAAATTTTAGGTTATGAGTACATTACCGTTTTAAATAAATTGTATTTAAGAGGTTGCATGATTGTAAAGAAACATTCCTGTTGGTAGCTTTACTCTACACACACTTACTTTGAAGCACTACATACGTTCACTATCACAAACACAACAATCGTTTCGCCCCGCAACCTAAGCGTCATCAGGAGATACTCTACGACAAAATCGCTGCTGTGCGATTTTATTGTCCACTCTACATTTAGCATTATATATATTTTCTATTTCACTTCATCGCGGATTATAGCAAAATAATTTTATTATTACTTTTGTATTATGGATCTCCGCATCTTTTATATTCAAAATTTCAATTTAAAATGTTAAGTTATTTATATATTAAATTTTATGACACTGATTTTCACACGGGCGAAGCTGCAGACAAAGCTATAGTACATATTATAAAACAAAGTCCACAAAAGCTTCATGTGCATGTGCTTGATTTTATCAAAATCTACTGAATGGATTTTTGTACGGTTTTTATAAAATGATAGGGCAATTCTTGGGGAAGGTTTAGATTAATAGTACATTACGGTTTTATATAAATTGACTTAAATACATATTAATTCGCATTAATCCGCGTTTAAAGCTAGAATATAATAAACTAGCAGTGTTAGAAATCAGTGTCTCACAAAGTTTTTTTCCCGCGTAGTTGCCGACCCGCGGTAGTTTTAATTTTAATGTACCTAAATTTTCCACAACAATTGCTCTATTAGTAAAAACCTTACAAAAATATGTTCAGTAAATTTTGAGGAAATCGATCAGATACAGACAGCTTTTGGAGACTTTGTTTTATAATAAGTATACATTTAAAGCAAAGACTATCATTAAAACAATAATATTATGACAACATTAATTACATATCTACACATATGTTAAGTTTACAATATAAAATCAATTAAGATAATCAAATTGATTTCTAAATTTAATACCTACCAAAAATATATCGTAAATCACACAATGTAATCACTCACATTTTTAAACCAACAAACATTTACTTATATAAAAGCACAGAAAAAAAATTAAAACTTCATACTTTGTACACAGAAATTAATGAAAAAATAAAAAAAACATTAACAATTAAAACTCTATTGTACGCAGTAATTAAAAAAAAATTAGGCACTACGATATATGTGTTAGATTAATAAAGCACTGCATTTGTTCCAAAATTAAAAATAAAAACAAGGAAAAAGCGCGCGAAACATCAATCCTAAAACGACCAGAGTTTGTGTGACACTGATTCATTCATAACAAACACTCGATAAAGATTCAGAAGCGCATCGCTTGTAAGGAGTGTGACATACTTAGTAAGAAAACGTTTATCTTAGAGGAAAATATGTTTAAAAATCCTACTTAATATTATAAATGCGAGTTTGTGAGTATGGATGTATGTTTGTTACTCTTTGACGGCAAATCCGCCGAACCAATATCGATGGAATTTGGCACAATTATTTCTTAAACACCGGAATAACATATAGACTATGGAAATCCTGTTAATTCTACAGGAATAGGATGACACTAAAAAGCGTCATCTATTATCAACCTATCACACGACAACATTCACGCGAACGAAGTCGCAGGTTTAAGCTAGTACTTATTTCATTAATCAATTGACAAAACAATTTGACTGACCCGTTTGGTAAGTAACTCAGCTTTCAGTTCCGAAGATCGCGGATTCAGTCCGTGGATGGCCAACATTTTCTTAACATAATTTATTAGTTCTTCTATTCTTGGTATATTTTTGTATACCCTCATTCCTTACCGAGGCGTCGTAAAAGGCCACTATGGTGAGTTGACCTCAGGCAGGCGGCCGGTCGTAAAATACGAAGCCAAATCAAGTGACAACATGTTTATAACATAGAGCGGGATAAGGGCAGGAGGATTATGATGAGTTATTGTGAGAGAAAAAATAGTTATTGTGAGTTAACTATAAGAGATAGAGACAAATTGTCCCGGACTTTAATGTAGTATTTTTGTAGATCTACAATTCTCTAGTACATTACATTAGTGTATCTCTGCTGGTTAATGCACCGCACGCGATCAGAGCACCCCGGAAGACGAGTTTATTTACAACCGCGCAACCTCTTCAACAAATTTTACATAAAACTGAAATCAACTTAAACCTTTCGGAAGATCTGGAATACCGTTTATTAAAAACTGTACAATAATCCGTTGAGTAGATTTTGAAAAAATCAATCACATACACTTTATAGTCAGACACGTTTTGGGGACTTTGTTTTATAATATACTAGGAGTCCCGCCCCTGCTTCGCACGGGTATAAAGCATATAGCCTATGTCACTCAGTGATAATCACAGTATTTCGCTACTCCATATTGAATTTTATCATACATGTAAACATTCCTCTTCAATCACTGTATATACTTAAAAAAACCGCCTCAAAATCTTTTGCGTCAGACAGAGAAAGTGACTTTGTTTTATACTATGTAGTAACGTTTATAGCTACTACTATTTTGATAATTGTCATATTTTTACCATACTTATCCAAAGACTAAATTACGTTTAGCTGTCATTTATGTTTTGTTTTTCCATGTCAATAGTCGTTTTTGCTATACCACGTTTTATAGTGACTTGACGGGATAAAATAAATGCGGTCGAACGGGATAAAAAGTATCCTATGTCCGTCTCCTGGTCCTAAGCAACCTCTCCACCAATTTTCAGCCGAATTTGTTCATCTGTTCTTGAGTTATAAATAGTGTAACTAAGACCAACTTTCTTTTATATATAATATATATATATAGATCTAAATGTATATATTTTCCAGTTGTCTTTCACCCATAACACAAGTATAGAGTAACTTTGGGGACGGACGACCATGTCTATATTTGTGACATATATTTCTGTCTTTTTATTTAATTAAATACGTAATAATAGCATTTGAACTCACACCTGACTCGTCGAATAGCACATGCGAAATAACTAGGGTTACCATATTTGGCTACAAAATACTAAATTATTTTTTTTACTTACGTTCTATTTTACTACGTAATATTTTAATCTATTCTGCCCAGCAGAAGTGAAAGTATGTGTTTATGTTCCGTATAGACTCCGTATAAACAGCTGGGCTGATTTAAAGGACATTCTCAGTCAATTATATTAACCCAGGGAATATTAGTAAAAGTTTAATAGCGATCGAGGCATTTTTTTAACAATCAATGACAGTTTTGTTTCGAGTAGAAGTCGAAACTAGAGTGAGCCACATTAAATAAAAAAGTTTCATCCTCGTTTGGCTTAGCTTGCTTGCATTATTCTATCGTCGCGTTTCGAAAACTTTAAGTTTTAACTTAAACATTAGATAGTCATTTTAGAGAGTCCCTTTATCATTCTCCTGCCCTTATCCCACTCTAAGTGGGGTCACGACATGTTATAAGCATGATGTCACATGATTCGTCTAAGTATTTTACGACTTACCGCCACCCTGACGTCAATTTACCTTAGGCGCCTTACTACACCACTACACAGTAAGAAAATAGGGTGATCTATTCAACTCAGCCGGATACCACACAGCGGGTCAACTTACCTTAGTCGCATTTTACGACAACTCGGTAAGAAAACAACACAATAATATAAATAAATAACTTTAATGTATAGAAACTGGCTATACTCACGTGTTATTTTATCGGATGAGCCCGACTAGTAGAAAGAGCTCATGAATAAGAGCTCCGTATAGGCTTAGCACGTGAGTATAGCCGGTTTCTATACATTAATTATGAATAACACTCCTAAAAGAAAAACTGTGTCTATTCTATTTAGGCGGATTTTAGAGTCCCTTATATATCAGAAATAATGATAACCATAGAAATAGCTTAACGATGTTGCACCTTTTTTGTGTCTTAGCACATTTCGCACTTGACAAGTTTTTAACACTGCATATAGCAAATAATCTTATGAAACATGTTTCATAGGTGTTTAATGATTTAATAACCTATTGTCCTAGTTTTGACAACCAGAAAAAGTATCATACAGTTAGAAAAAAAATCATCGTTACTCAATCAATCTATACTAAAAATTCTATAATTATCAGTAGGCATTCTCCCAACTTTTCGACAATATTAATTACGCTGTCTCTGGTCTAACTTTAAATCACATAAGTATTTTTGTACTGTTGTTTAAAACTGAAAGTTGCGGCTATTATAGAAAAGACGAGAAGTGCAAGATTAAGATGGTGCGGACATAAAATGAGGAGAGATGAAATCAGGACCAAACGAGTGTTAAATATAAATGTGGATGGGTATGTGACTAGAGGAGGCTTTAAAATAGTATCTATACTAATATATAAAGCTGAAGAGTTTGTTTGTTTGTTGGATTGTTTGAACGCGTTAATCTAAGGAACTACTCGACCTATTTGAAAAATTCTTTAAGTATAAGATAGTCCTTTTATTGAGGAAGGCTATAGGCTATATAACATCACGCTAAAATGAATAGAAGAGGAGCAGCAATAAAAAATATTACGAAAACTTAAGGCTTTCCTTGCGTGCGCTGAGTATAACGGTGAAGTTATTCAAAAATCATGTATTACAAAATTGTTTCCCTATAAAAGTTCAAAATAAAAGTCCGCGACAGCATACGTCTAGCTTTAAGGTTAACAAAATACTATATTACGGTTTTAATATTTCCACGCGGGCGGAGCCGCTTGCGATTGCTAGTAAATAATAAAGGAGCAGCGCCAGAGCTGACGAATAATAGTAGAGTATGGAAGACAAAAACTTGTGCCGACCCTACATAGAGGAGCAGTAAGGGAGAATGATGATTTGGTAAAAATAAAAGATTAACGATGTTCTTATTTACACGGTTTTTTTGTATAGAAACATTATAATGATGCGGGTAATGTACCAAAAGATCAAATATCACATACACCACTCTCCTCTAAGTATTTAATTAATTGAATAAAATTGTGACAGACTTCCATTAAACAGATTCTCTTACATTTGATATGATTTCTAGCTTACATGGGTTATTGACGTTATTTTTATGATATTGTGTTTTGAAAAAACAGAGTAATCATTAAAAAGAATTTCACTTTTTTTAAATAAAGTATATAAAGTGTAAAGTATATATATAGTGTATATATATAATTAGGCGTTACTTAGCGGAGATCGAATAGCAGAAAACGAAATCGTAAAGCTTTGCGATTTTGTTTGTTTGTTTAATTTCTTTATTGTACAAAAGAATAAAAAAAAAATTGTCATGGAGTCTATCTCCTGATGATGCTTCGATTACGATTGTGAATGTTGACTTTGTGAAAGTTAACGTGTGCACCGCCACCACAATACACAAGGTATTGTGGTGGCGGTGGTGGAGGTTTGTGCATGTGTTATTACGAATCCTGCATGTATCAGGTATGAAAAGGGATGGTCCATTCTACATTCGGTATTATATATGTTTTCTATTTTACAATATCACGGATTATAGCAAAATAATTTTATCATTACTTTTGTTAACTTTTTTCAATCTTTATAAAAAAAATCGTTCTCGGACTTGTACAAATTAATTTGGTGTATTTTTCTAACCTCTTGGTTATGCCGTGGTAAAGTCATATGTTTTCCATTTAGACTATGCCTTTAAGCTCATACCTCGACTGTAATAATTCTAATCAATTTAGGGCGACATAACCCCAGTTTAACTTTTGCACTGTCTTATAAGCTATAATAGCCCAGCGGTAACACCGTGCGACTCTTTCGAGAAAGTCACGGGTTTAAGCCCGGGCAGACACAAATGAGTTTTTCTGTTAAAACTTGTGTGTCTAATTGACAATTGCAATTTATCACACGCTTTTCGGTAAAGGGAAACCTTCCCTAGGAAACCTGCATATATCTAGAGAATTCTGGAGATATCTGTAACCTACCAATCAGCATTGAAGCAGCGTGGTTGGTCATAGCTCCAATACTTCTCTCCATAAACGGACAGAAGAGGCCTATTCCGAGCAGTGGGAGAGTAACAGGCCGCTACTTTAGTAGTTACTTTACTTACATTTACTTTACGCTTACTTTATCAATTATAGTATACTAGGAAGACGGTGATATACCTCAGGGTTTATGATGGTGACTGTGTATCACGCCGCTGGGTATGATAACAATGAAAACGCGTTTCCGGTATTATGTTAGAGGTACGAACGTGATTTAATTCACTTTTGAAAATAGTTATCAATTAAACGATTCTCGATTTCGAAACCTGTAACTTATGTGCGACAACAGTCGATACACAGAGAACCTTTGATTTCGTATCATTTGTCCCCTCACTATTAATCTTACTAAATTCAAGAACATAATGTAGACATACCAAAGACCCACTGAGCTTTTTTTTCTATTATTATGGACACTTACACACATAGTCGTCCGTAAGTAAGTAACTCAATACTTATGTGATGGGTGACAGACAACTGGTGAATACACAAAAAATTTTAAATACATATTTAAATTCATATATACACCCAGTTTCGAAGAACCAACAAATTGTTTAAAAAAATATCGGCCCTCGGCGGAAAACTAACCCGCGAGCCGCAGAGCTGAAGGCAGGATCACTACCCACTGTGCCAACGAGCTAGTCAGACAGTTTTGGGTCCTCAAGTTACTATAAGGATATCTCCTACGCCGCATCAGAGGTCTACTCTCCCTCCTTACAAATTTTGATCAGATCACGTGTCCTTACATAAGTTTAACGTTTTTTACCAATTACAAATAGTGAGCAACGCCGCTAAGTTTTCATTTGCTCTTACATATTTAAAAGTTAATTTTGCATTTTATTCCGATTTAAGAACTGTCTTAAATCGGAATAAAATGCAAAATTAACTTTTGAATTAAAAAAGACGAATTCAATTTTTTTTTTCAGACTCGCTTATTTTAATGAGCGATTTAGAAACGTTCAGTCCTCGACGAGCCTAACAGTTGAAACAGTGCACTATGGCTAACGAGGACTATGACGGCACAATCTCTACTAGGAAAGGACTCTGATAAGGCGTCAGAGCTATCGCGAGTGATGTAACGGCATTCCGCGCCGCTGACTGGGAAGGTCGTACTGTTACGTATAACAAACGTAATTAGGGTTTATCTCGACTATATATAGACGACAATTGCTGCTCTTTATCTTCGCCCAAATTTGTAATAAGAGCGACAAACTATATCAACTTCTGTACTGCAATCATTTGTTATGCCACTGTTTATTTCAGTCGGTCAGTTTTGCTGACGCTCGCTGGAATGTCCCAGAGGCTCCGTTTTGACCCATTGTACAACATGTTATAAACATGCTGGCACATGATTTGGCTGCGTTTTTACGACCTTACCTCTACCTGACGTCAACTTACCTTAGTCGCCTTTTACGACACCTAGGTAAGAAATGAGGTTGGTCTATTCTATTCAGCCGGATACCACATGGCGTTACTATTCTACTAATATTATAAATGCGAAAGTTTGTCTGTATGGATATATGTTTGTTACTCTTTCGCTATAGGCCATAGAAATTCTGTTAATTCTGCAGGAATAAGATGATTTTAAAAAGCGCCATCTATTATCAACTTACCAGTACAATAACATTACACGCGAACGAAATCGCGGGTAAAAGCTAGTGTTACTAATATAAAAAATACAAAAGTTTGTGAGTATGGATGTATGTTTTTTACTCTTTCACGGCGAATACGCTAAACCAATATCGATGAAATTTGGCACATTTATTTCTCATACACGGGAATGACATATAGGCTATAGAAATCCTGTTAATTCTACACAAATACGATGAGATTCAAATTCAAAATTCAAATTACTTTATTTGCAAATATTTATTGGAAAGCGCAATCTATTATAGATCTATCACATGACAACAGTCCAGCGGACGAAGTCGCGGGTAAAAGCTATAATACAAATGCGTAAGTCTGTCTGCATCACTTTCACGGCTAATCCTTTAAAAGTATGATGAAATTTGGTATTTCTAGCTTTTGGTGCAACTAACGTTCTATATTTAAATTAATAGACGACAAAAATGGTGGATTACTTAGAAACGTTACAACATAGATACAATGCTTTCCTAGAATCCTAGACTCAGGTAAATAGTATTAACATATTGCAAACGACATACGTGACCGTACGCCGTGCTATTAGTGACTTTCCTAATAACTAGTTAATTGTTGATTACTAATTGACGATTTAATGAACAGTCACATTAAAATCGTGTCAATTGACACGTTGAATTATGACAAGCAGGATTTTTGATGTCGCAAAACTTATGTCGGTTTTATTTAAAAAAAACCTACTAATGTTGCGTCATATATTCTTTTATCTACTCTGATACTATAATACAAAGATTATAAAACTGAAACCAACATTCTTATGACAAACATTACGTACAGGCCAGAAATAAGAAATTAAAAAGTTTTATTACAATACAGGTCTTGTATGGACACCTGTATCATACAACTTTTTAATCATAACGATACACCTATACAACCTCCAGCTGGACCGAGGAGGTTGAACCTCTACCTTAATAAAAAAGTTTTCAATGAACGAGTCCGCGGTGACGCAACACGCATGCGCAATCGATGTTTGCGCCTTGGCGCTAACATTTGACATTTAAAAAATCTTTTCAATATTTAAACAAAGTTTGGTTTTTATTAATATTGTTTTACGTATTACAGTATGAGAGTAGATAAAGTAGTGTATGACGCTGTACATAACTTGGTCTTATAACACTCGTGTGATACTATAAAAAAACACACTCGTGTTATAAGAACCCTTATTAAGCAACAGTATCATAATCTACTATAATAGAATAACTTATGCATTCCACTAAATGAAAACAAATTAATCAAAATCATTCACTATTTTTTTAAGGTTATTTAATTTATAGAATTAGACGTTACTTTACAGAGATCCAAATTACAAAAGTAATAATTAAGTAAATTAAATGCTTCGGTTGCGGGGCGAAACGATTGTTCAGTTTGTGATAGTGAATGTATGTAGTGCTTGTGTATTGTGGTGGCGGTGGTGGAGGTTTGTGTATGTGGTTTATGAATCCTGCATGTATCAGATATGACAAAGAATTGTCTACTCTAGATTAGCATTATATATATTTTCTATTTAACTTAATCGCGGATTATAGTAAAATAATTTAATTACTTTTGTAGGATATAAACGTAATACGTCCGGAAGTTATATTTAATAGTTATTAATACATTAATAGGCGCTGCGGTAATTCTGCGGTTAAGCCGTCTGCGTCGGCGATAAGTCTGACGTGACGTAACGCCCTCGATAGGTCTAGGGTCTTCGACCTAGCGTTTTACCGACATCCTACAAGGATTTGTACAGTATATTTTTTACTAGACATGCCTAAAAACCTATTCTTAAGGTAAGTCGACGTCAGGCAGCCGGCCGGTCGTAAAATACCTAGCCAAATTAAATCACATGTTAAACATGTAGTGCCGACCCCACTTAGAGTGGGATAAGGGCAGGAGAATGAATGATTTGTATTATTTGTCGACGGTTCTTGATATGTGGACAAAGTTTCCATTAAATCTATATGTTCAAGTTGAATTAAAAGAGTCGATTGAAAACAAAGGTGGTGTCAAAACGAGGCGTCATAAAAGACGACTAAGATAAATCGACCCGCCGTGTGGTATCCGGCTGAATAGAATAGACAACTTTTATTTCTTACTGAGGTGTCGTAAAAGGAGACTAAAGGAAAATGACACACCGTGTGGTATCCGGTTAAGTAGAATAAACCACCCTCTTTCTTAACGATGTGTCGTAAAAGGCGACTAAGGTAAATTGACGTTAGGCAGGCGGCCGGTCGTAAAAACGCAGTCAAATCATGCGACAGTATGTTTATAACATGTTGTGCCGACCCCACTTAGAGTGGGATAAGGGCAGGAGGATATATATTATATCAGTAGGATATTGCGGCTGGTCAATATCTACCGTAGTGCGCCAGACAGTCGTGACGTAAGGCTTTTTAGAGCACACATTGATTTCAGCCTTACATTGTTACGTGTTTCAAATACAACCTGCTTCGAATAATTAGGTTAGTAAAAGCTAGTTTTTACCCGCAATAATTCAAATTCAAATTATTCTTTATTCAAATAAACTTGTAAACAAGTGCTTTTGAATCGTCAACTCTAATGTTATCCTATTCCTGTAGAATTAACAGGATTTCTATAGCCTACATGTTACCCCGGTGTATAAGGAATCGTGCCAAATTTCATCAATATCGGTTCAGCGGATTCACCGTGAAAGAGTAACAAACATACACCCATACACACAAACTTTCGCATATTTAATACTAGCTTTTACCCGCGACTTCGTTCGCGTGGACTGTTGTCGTTATAGGTCGATAATAGATGGCGCTTTCCAATGTCGTCCTATTCCTGTAGAATTAATAGGATTTCTATAGCCTATATGTTACCCCGGTGTATAAGAAATTGTGCCAAATTTTATCGATATTGGTTCAGCGGATTCACCGTGAAAGAGTAACAAACATACATTCGTACTTACAAACTTTCGCATTTATAATATGGAGGAGGATGTGACTTTGTTCTTCGCATATCATCATCCTCCTCCTGCCCTTATCCCACCCTGAGTGGGGTCGGCACAACATGTTATAAACATGCTGTCATACGATTTGGCTGCGTTTTTACGATCGGCCGCCTGTCTGACGTCAACTTCTCTTAGTCGTATTTTATGACACCTCGATAGTTCTTCGGATATGGCAATATGTTAAAGTTAGGTCGGTCTGCACGAAAGGTGGTCTAGCGACGAGGTATGGCGCCGCGGAGGCTGAGCTATATGACGTAACATCCCCGAGAGGCGCATTGTTGTATCATAAATGAAATTGAATCACATCCAATCCCCAGTCGATTTGTTACGGACCAGCGGGGCGCTCGGGCCTTGTTCGCCAAGATTATAGAAGACCTAGTGATCGTACTTACGACGTTCACCGGACGATATTTTGTCTGTGTAGCAAATATATTTTAAAGGACTCGATTCCAGGCCGTTTAATAAGCTAATATAAGTTCCCCCCAAGATGGCTGCTTCCTCTTATCACTTTTCACGATCAAGGCTTCGTGTTGTATACTTTGACAATATATACTGTACTTCTAAAAGGGCTATCATTTTCACCTATATGTAAACTAAAATACACCTAGTTATGTTTAGATCAGGTCAAATTAAAATAGTTGAAGGTTTTTTATACAATTACACACACGGTCGTCCGTTCGCAAAGTAAGTGACTTAATACTTGTGTCATGGGTGACAGACAATTGGTAAATTTATACATATATAATTTTAAATACATAAATACACCTAGACTCGAAGAACCAACAAATAATATTTAAACAAGTCATAAAAATTTAAAAAAAAAATTATGTCCCTATTGATAACCTTTGAGGAGGTCCATCATGAGCAAATCCTGACATCAGTTCATGCCTTATCATAAACATACATTTTCGTCAGGACTGAACCAGTCTTTAAAATTCCAACTCAATCGTACAATGGGAAGTGAGTTAAATTTAACTTGCAAGATTCCACATTCACTCACATAAAAAATCAAGTTTATTAATAGCTTTTAAATGGGTGGACCTTTGGTGAGAATCAAACCCGCGACCCACAGAGCCGAAGGCAGGGTCACTGCCACCTACATCAACGGGTCAGTCGTATTAAAATCATACGGTTGACATACGTCAAGAATAAGGTTGATATAATAAGCCAACTTGAGTCAAGACAATAAAGTATGGCCGTTATCTTGCGAAGGGCGGCGGGGCGGATTCGAGAAGTCCAGCCCTTGAATTCGATCCGCCTCAGGCGACTCGCTCAAGACCGTCGAATGCCGCCCTAACAGGGACCTTCTGGGTGTTCTGAACGGAGTTTTTATCGGACTCCCACCTTCTAACGTCCCCAAGGCGGTCGATGCATCTGGTGCTCTTGATGCACCGTCTAGCGGCAGGAGGGGTCGCCTTAAGAGAGCCCCGACGCAGAGGTGGCGCACTCTGCGGTTCAGTGATGCTGCTGGCGGGGATGGGGCAATGTGTACAACGGTACCCTATCCCCGCCACCAGCAGTGTGGTGGAGTACTGTCAGGTTTTTAGTCGGTGCGAGTCCGATATACTTGCCGCTCGTCCCCGTCGGGCGGTGATAATCCATAATGGGTTTTCCTGACAAAAAAACTGTCCCCATCGGGCGGCGGAACACATAAGGAGGTTTTCTAAAGAAAATAATAAGGTTTGACGTCTCGACGCATTTTATATTATAATTAAAATTAATTTGGTTTCCGATTCGGGAAGACTAAAATCAATATGTTCTTAGCAGGACTAGGTTCGCTATAATAATCGCAATTTGCATCTTGCTGCAACTGTTGCTCAGCGAGTATATTTTGACTCATTATTTATTCAACATTAGATTAGAAACTTGTTATTTGTTTTTAATAAAGACGAAATGATTCGGCAATGTGACTCATTTTAAATTATCAAAATTTAACAAAACAAGTTTTAGCTATCAAATGAATAAGTGCATTCTCACAAATCATGACACTACCTTATAGACATCTCTCGAGATTCTTTCTATCTAAGTTAAACAGAAGTTACAATAGAATTATTTTGCTGTAATTCGCGTTTGTTAAGAGAATCTATGTAACGCTAAGTGTATTAAGCAGGCATGCCGCCAACACCAACACCCCACACAAGCACTACACACTCTCACTAATACAATCTCTTCGATCGTTTGGCGCTGAAACTGATGATAGTTCATTAGTACGATAGGCTCCACGTTAGCGTAATTCAATGTAGTGTAATGTAATCGTAAGTTAAAGACAGTATATTAATCGTATACGGAATCTATAAAGGACATACAGACAAGTCATTTTTATTTTCTAAAACATTGTCGTGTGGTAACCTAATATATAAATCGTTATTATATTTATTTACAAAAAACCGTTTAAATATCGTTATTCTTTTATGTTTACCAAAAACATTAAAAACATAACGGTAGGAGATTCTGGTATCCGGCTGAGTAGAATAGAACACCGTTATTCTTTACCGATGTGTCGTAAAAGTCGACTGAGGTAAGTTGACGTCAGGCAGGCTGTTTAAAAATAACTAGCTAAAACATGTAAGAATATGTTTAAAACATGCCCCCACTTAAACACGACCCCATTTAAAGTGACCCCACGTAAAGAGATTGAAGGGACAAAGCCCGGGAAACTTCAAAATAATGGCAACACTACTCACATGATACGCGAACGCATCATTGTTTACTCAATAAATATGTTTTTAGTCCATTTGTTTATTATAGTAAACGTTTATTTGGTCAGCGGATTCGTGTTCTGTAGATATAAATGACTTCAGCGTTAGATTTACATAAAAGAATCAATATTATGTAATCACGAGGTGTTGTCCGCGAAATTACTATATAATTTAAATGTAAACGAGGACATTGAGGGACGTTATTTAGTTTTATGTATGTTTGTAAAAGTTTGTGGTGTTTTATATCCTATTATTGCGAAAATATTAAGAAATGTTTATTATAAAAAGCCATTTAAAACTAAAGGCCGTATCCATTAATAAATATTATCTAATCTTGTCTAATCTAATCTCTAAATTAAAATAATATAAAATATAAAACGATTTTCATGAAAATTAGTAGGTATGTCATGGTTAATTAACATGTCGTTTTATCCCTGTATTTAAGTACTGAAAAACTACTACAATATTAGGAGAAAACAAAGATTAATTACGGTGTCAAATACAAAGTCATGATACTTCAATTGAGAACGGGTGGTCTCGAATTCAGAATGCCCTGATCGATTCCAGATAAAAAGATCAGTCCTCTTATCTTTCTCTTTTTTTAAATTGTTCTTTTATTTAAGCTTTAAAACATCACAAATATACATACAGCCTCTTCTCGCCGTTTTGAAGAAAGGGTTTGGAACAAAGACCTACCACGCTGCTCCAATGGGGTTGGTAGGTTATACATATCTCCAGAATTCTCTAGATATATGAAGGTTTCCTCACGATGTTTTCCTTCACCGAAATGCATGTGATAAATTATCAAATAGACACATAAGTTTTAACAGAAAAACTCATTGGTGTATGCCCAGGTTTGAACCCGTGACCTCCTCGAAAGAGTCGCACGGTGTTACCGCTGGACTACCACCAACAGTATTTCATACTAAAAGTTACTTGGCGCATTTATTAAAAAGCTATTTTTCGAAAAACATCACCCTGTATCGTGTCATAGCTCACGTGTAACAATTATAAGTCTACCATGAACAAGAGTGCTCTTCAAGAAATCGACGAGTGCCTCCTTGACCTACCCCCACTTTGTACATGTTAAACTTTCTTAATATCTCGCTAAACCTTTTAGTTTTATTGCCTTTTTAATATCTTGCCTTTATTGGGAATAATATATAAAGCCGAAGAGTTTGTTTGTTTGTTTGATTGTTTGATCGCGCTAATCTCAGGTTCTACAGTCCATTTATTGAGGCAGGCTTTATAATATCACGCTAAGATTTTTAGGAGGATTAATTATTATTTTGGATGGATTGTGTGAAAAATGATATGCATATTAAAGGAGTGGCACCAGAGTTGTCGAATAATAGAGGAGAATGGAAGAAGAAGACATATTGTGCCGACCCCACTTAGAGCGGGATAAGGGTGAGAGAATGATGACGATGATACCTATATTTACTCATCATCATCTTCCTACCCTTATCCCACTCTAAGTGGGGTCGGCACAACATGTTACAAACATGTTGTCACATGATTTGGCTACGTATTTTACGACCGACCGCCTGCCTGACGTCAACTTACCTTAGTCGTATTTACGACTCCTCGGTAAGAAAGAGGGAGTTCTATTTTACTCAACCGGATACCACACGGTGAGTCAACTTACCTTAGTCGCCTTTTACGACACCTCGGTAAGACATGAGGGTGGTCTATTCTACTCAGCCGGATACCACACGGCGGGTCGACTTACCTTAGTCGCCTTTTACGTGTCGTAAAAGGCGATGTTACAAACATGTTGTCATATGATTTGGCAATGTATTTTACGACCGGCGGCCTGCCGACTCCTCGTTAAGAAAGAGGGTTGTCTATTTTATTCAACCGGATACCACTCGGTGGTTCAACTTACCTTAGTAGCCTTTTAAAACACCTCGGTAAAAAATTAGTTTGGTCTATTCTACTCAGCGGGATATCACACGGCGGGTCGACTTACCTTAGTCGCCTTTTACGACACCTCGGTAAGAAAATAGGGTGGTACTATTCTATTCAGCCGGATACCACACGGCGGGATACCTATATTTACTATTCAAAACAATTTTTCAAAACTTTTTCTATTCGTAACAAAAAAAAAATGTAATCGTATTACAACCATTAATACTCAGATAAGTGAATTAAGCACATTTGCCCTTAAATGGTTTCCTAAGCCGCAAGCCAAGTGGTTTTATGGTGGAACGCAGATTTCATAAACAACATTTGAAAATCAAGCCATATATTATTAAATAATTTATTGAATTAGGCGTTACTTTGCGGAGATCCATAATACAATCGGACATCGGACAAATGGACAACCTCCTCCTAAAGAAACTCTCCTGTTGGTAGCTTTACTCTACACACACTTACTTTGAAGCACTACATACGTTCACTATCACAAACACAACAATCGTTTCGCCCCGCAACCGAAGCATCATCAGGAGATAGACTCCACGACAAAATCGCTGCTGTGCGATTTTATTGTCCACTCTACATTTAGCATTATATATATTTTCTATTTTACTTCATAGCGGATTATAGCAAAATAATTTTATTATTACTTTTGCAATATATTATTGTTTAAAAGATTTTGTGACTACTATTACTGAAAGTAATATTAAAATTATTTTGCTATAATCCGCGATAAAGTTAAATATTTATATATATATATCACTTCATCGCCGATTATAGCAAAATAATTTTATTATTACTTTTGTATTATGGATATTTGCAAAGTAACGTCTAATTCTATAAATTACTATTATTCAATTAAATTACTAGCACTAAATTATTAAATGATTCGGAAAATTAACAAAAATTACGTAGTAATAGATGTATGATTGTTACTATTTCACAGCGAATCCGCTGTAGCTATTCTGCGGATAGGCCGATTTGACGATTTAAAAGTGCTTTAAAAGCTATTTTTACACACTCACACAAATACTTGCAAAAGCTCTTCTTTTTTTTGAACAGGAAAAAACCCCTTATGGGTACCGCCGCCCAACGGGGGCAGGCGACGGTTATGTCGGACTCGCACCGACTAAAACAACCTGTGTGCTCCACGCTGCTGGTGATAGGGTACCTATGAAGACATTACCCCCAACCCCGCCAGCAGCAACTCTGTACCCCAGAGTGCGCCACCTCTGGGTCGGGGCCTCTCTAAAAGTGGCCCCTCCCTCCGCTGGACGATGCATCGGGGGCACCAGATGCATCGACCGCCTCGGGGACCTAACTCCAGCGAGCGTCCGATACCCCGTTCGGACCGCTCGGAGGTCCCCGTTAGGGCGGCATGCGACGGACTTCGGCGAGTCGCCTGCGCCCGCTCGCCTGCGGCGGATCGGATCCAAGGACTCGACTTCCTGGATCCGCCCCGCCGCCTCCTTCCGCGAGATAACGTCCTCGCAGAAGGAGGCCATCGCTGCCCACGATCGCTCCCTGTCCACCATGGCACTCTCACACAGACACATCCAACTAAATACAACAATAATTATAGATAGATATATAAATGTTATATGAATAGTAAAAAAAAACCATGTAAGCTTATAACTATTGTTATGGAAGAGCGAGATTCTTCTGATACAGGCATGTCATGCTTGCTAGAAGGACTCAATACCTGTGATTAATTTTAAGCATGAACAGAAATAAACATTATTATTATGACTTTTATTTATTTATCTAAAAATTTACATTATATTTTTTTTTATATTTTATATATAAAATAATTTTAAAAAATTAAAAAAAATTGTTGACCGGCGGTTAGGGCTCCAGACTTTGGAACCTCACAAACAAAACTGCCTTTTGAATCCTACACTTGATCCGACAACTAATTGAGAGCCTCTCAAGATGTTGGTACAGGCTCTTTGCGATAAGACCTCAATAACGAACGAAATTAATTAATAGAGACAAACCATACTCACCTGCCCGTATCGCGATGACGCCAGATGAACATTGCGGTTCTTTAACGAGAAGTCAGGTCTCTTCCCCAACCCATAGTTGCTCTTATTCTGCGACATGAACTTCTTTGGTCTATCCAACCGCTCAGTAGACCCGTCGGTCTCTTCATCACGCTTAGAAGTCGAAGGTATGCCCCTATAAGCGCCCCTCGTGCCCCTGATGGTCTTCTCTGGACTCTTGTCCTGCTTCCTCGTGATAAGATTGTCCTTTCTCTGTTTGCTGCTGCGTAACGACATGTTTGACGCCATATTGTCCATGGTCCATCACTCAATACATCAATACCAATTTATTCATTGTGATACAATCTCATTAAACAATAACCAACAATAAAAATTCATTACAATCTCAATATTGCAGTATTTAAATTCATTTTTTTAATGTATAATCTATACTTTAAAATGGTTGATAAATTAAAATCGACTAAAAGCTATTTATTGATTAATATAAAATAAATAAATAACTAATTCCGTCTTATTGTTCTCTCTCGAAATATTGGCGCTCTTTTACACCAGACATCATGCCGTTATATCGAAACAAAAAATATTTAGTCTAAAATATAAACAGTCTTGGGGATTTAGGAAAATTCTTGCAGGATTCGTTTAGTTTCTTGATGTTATCTGTAACAAAGAAATTAAATGCTTTTTTTAACAGACCTTTTAATAAATACTAGATGCCGGCGGCTTTCGCTTGCGTAAAAGTCAGTGTGTCTTTAATGTATACTAATGTTATAAAGTGAAAAAAATTGTATTTGTTTGTAATGTTTTCACACAAAAACTACTGGAACGATTTCAAAAATTCTTTCACCATTGGAAAATTGCATCTTTACTGAGCAACATAGGCATATATTGAAATTTAAAAAACAATTGGAATCTGTGAATAAAATGTAATAAGGTCTGAAAGAAATAAAAATTACGCGGCTAAAACCGCGTGTTATTACTAATTTATATCTTTCTTCTAAAGTATTTGTTTAATTCATACGGTATCAATAAGCCTACAGTATCCGGCTGAGTAGAATAGACCACCCTCATTTCTTATCGAGGTGTCGTAAACGTCGACTCAGGTAAGTTGATCCGCCGTATGGTAGCCGGCTGAGTAGAATAGATCACCCTGATTTCTTATCGAGGTGTCGTAAAAGGCGACTATGGTAAATCCATCCGCCGTATGGTAGCAGCCGGCTGAGTAGAATAGACCACCCTCATTTCCTACAGAGGTGTCGTAAAAGCGACTAAGGTAAGTTGACCCACCTTGTGGTATCCGGTTGAGTAGAATAGACCTCCATCTTTCTTACCGAGGAGTCGTTAAATACGACTAAGGTAAATTGACGTGAGGTAGGCGGGCTGTCGTAAAATACGTAGTAAAATCACTTGACAACATGTTTATGACATGTTGTGCCAACCCCACTTAGAGTGGGATGACGGTAGGAAGATGATGATTAAATAACGAAGCTAACGAATGCATTTATTTAGCTAAGGATTGATATTAATAAGGAATAGTCTCGCAAATAACGTAATGTTATTAATTGAACTTTTTAATATAAAAATAGTTATTGTTAATTAACCATAAGTGATAGAGACATGCTGTCACAGATTTTTCATCACAAAATCAATCACATACAGACAGACAGCTTCTGGGTTCTTTATTCTATAATAAGTATTAGATAAAAATCTTTTTTTTGTACAATGCTTTTAAAATGGCTACTACTTACTAACAGCCGTGTCGTATCCGCCTGGACAGAATAGTACCACCCTCTTTTCTTACCGACGTGTCGTAAAAGGCGACTAAGGTAAGTAGACCCGCCGTGTGGTATCCGGCTGAATAGAATAGACCACCCTCATGTCTTACCGAGGTGTCGCAAAAGGCGACTAAGGTAAGTTGACTCACCGTGTGGTATCCGGTTAAGTAGAATAGACAACCCTCTTTCTTATCGAGGTGTCGTAAAATACGTCTAAGATAAGTTGACGTCAGGCAGGCGGCCGATCGTAAAATACGTAGCCAAATCATGTGACAGCATGTTTATAACATGTTGTGCCGACCCCACTTAGTGTGGGATAAGGGCAGGAAGATGATGATGATGACTACTTACTAACAGCCTTTAAATATACATATGCAATCAGCGGTTGTACACATATAATATCACATGCTTAGTATTAAAGAGACCGAATTCAAAATTAGAAGTAAGTACGTTAGATACATTGTAATCTTTATTTCAATGCCATCTATGACATCCCGCTATGAAATATTTAAAAAAAGCTAGTGTCTTCTTACTCTTCCAAGTTCTGGGCCTCTTTAACACTCACAAGTCTTGTAGGTGCAACCCTATTCTTCATTGTAATTTGCCACAAAACAACCTTCTTGGATTCAGTCACTTTAAATGAATAAATATATAGGTAAAGTAACAAAGTAAGTAACTTAATACTTGTTTTATGGTAAGCAGACAACTGGTGAATATATACTTATATATTTTTTAAATACATACTTAAATACACCCAGACCCAAAGACCAAAAATTCATATATAGATAATGTTGACCCTCGGCGGGAATCGAACGGCAGCATCACTACCCACTGCTCCAACAGACCAGTCAACACAACATGTTATAACATGTTGTCACATGATTTGGCTGCATTATTGCGACCGGCCGCATGCCTGATGTCAACTTACCTTAGTGCTTTGTTACAACACCTTGGTAAGAAAGAGAGCGGTCTATTTGACTAAGCCAGATACCACACGGTGGGTCAATTTACCTTAGTCGCCTTTTATGACAGCTCCATAAGAAATGAGGGTGGTCTATTTCAGTCGAATACCACACGACGTTCTGTGAGACAGACACTCTTTTCAAATTTATTTATTTATGTATTTTACGACCGATCGCCTGCCTTTTGTCAACATACCTTAGTTGCCATCTCAGTAAGAAAGAGGGTGGTATTTGGCTAAGTAGAATACTATTTAGCCAAATACCACACTGAGAGCCAACTGACCTTAATTGCCTTTTACAACAACTTGGTAAGGAATGAGGGTGGTTATTTTACTTAGCCATATAGCACACAGCTATGTCAACAAGAAATGAATAACATCTAAAACTAATTTTAGAATGTTGTAATCATTTCAATGAAAACCACTCTCCATAACATAATGATCAATCACATCAGTGTCAAGTCTGTTTATCTTAAATATTCTACTCCTGTTTATTTTGGTCTCAATGTAATTAGATTGATTAGGTGATAAATGGCAGCGTAGTTATTTCATAGCAAAATTAGCAAACTGTGATCAAGATTACAAAATGAAAATGTAAACATATTTGTTGCAATTACAACATTATTTTTAAGAGTTTTAGATTGACAAAACATTTTTGAACCTGAAAATTCATAGTTTTTAATCGTACGAAAAGTGCTATAATTATTTTTTTAACTCGAAAATATTGTTTAAATATTTTACTCCCAGACTCAAGATACTAAATTAGCTACTCCAAACAAAGGTAAAGCTATAAAGTGAAAATTAATGATTACTTATAAAAACCTATTGTTTAAAGCGACTACATTTGTATTCGAATCAGACGATTTTTCCCAATTAATACACAAAACACATGTTGGATTGGCCAAAGGAATTGAATGTACGATTTGTCATTTCTCACGTCCGTCTCCAGCAACGCGATTATTCAAGAGGTCAGCATTCTACGTACGTAATAACAAAACAGTGCGTACGACATACAATTAACTAAAACTAGGTGCCGGCAACAATATATGCAAACCGAGAAAACACGACTGCCAACGTCGCTCAGCCATCGTCTCAAACACTTGGAATTTTCGTTAGTTTCACTCACTTTTCGTAGGATTTTGTGTAAAGGGCATCTAGAATCAAGTTGTATCGTTCGTTTTCTTGTAATCAGAATGGCGCATAGTTGAAACAAGCTGAATAAATAAGAGTAAAAATTGCACTGAAAGCCCGTCAAGCTCACAAAATATGTATTATGGGGCGAGGGCGTACATTTCATACCTTGGAATCCGCGTCGTCGAATACGTTAATCATTTTAAGATCTCGGAAACGTTACATTAGCTAAATCGTATTCGATTCTATAAATACTTACAAATAAAAATCTGGAATCACACCATTGTTTTTTTCTTCTGCACAATCAGTAAAATAATGTTGCAAGTTCAAATAAAAATAAGTAGAACTGTAAAAATTGGGTCATCGATCATTTACAGTAGGTAGGTATGTAAAGTTTATACAAATTTGCTCTTTAACATAATATGTTTCGAAATTTTTAATTCATTAATATTATTGGACATAATCAAATAATCTTACATTGTATTAAAAAAAAATATTCAGAAATAAAACATCACTTTGAAAAAGTTTATGAAGATAAATCGCCAGAGACTTAGATAGTTAAGTTTTGTTTATTAATACAATTTCAAGATATAAAGAAATTAAACCAATAAGAGAAATATATACAGCAAAAAATATATAAATACTTTTGTTCAATGAAACAAATGGATTTGAACTAAATAACACTGTATAATTAAAAAGGTTTTAACACATAGTTCGCTAAACATTTTTTTTGTATACACTTCATTAAAATTTCTTAAATAATTTTGTAAAATTAGTTTAATAATAAATGCTTCTTCATTTGGGTTGATTTGACATTAATTAAAGTGTAATAGCACCGATATTATTTTTTTATACACATTGACATTTTAATATAGGAACTTAAGTTTTTATTTAAAAAATCTCTTGAGAAACGTTGAAACAGTTGCTTAAAACTCCTTTCTTTTTACGTAACTTCTGGTGCGCTATAATATTTTTCGGAATATTTAAGTATTTTGAAAATAATTAATGCTTTATGTTTTAATACTTTAAGTTAAAAGGAACGTTAAATTGTTTAAAAATGTTCTTATTTTAAAGCGCAAGCTTTTTATATATAACATTTTTTTATTATATTGCGATTGATATTTATAATTAATAAATAAATGTTAAATTATAATATTTTTAAATTATTTAGATTTGACTAAATTTGTCAAACAACAATTCAAAAAAGTAGCTTAGTTTTAGAACGAAAGTAGTGATGTCGATTCGATTGTGTACGTACATGGCACATCATAATTTATTAAATTTACACCAAATATGAAATGTAATATTTATTAGAAAAGTGGTAAAACATGGCCTTCGTTAGCGCTGTTACCGGCGACGACTCCACGAAGAAATTTATGGATGTCCTCCAAAATGATTTTAGGACACTAAGTTTTGAAACAAAAAAGAAATATCCTCAGATAAGAGAAGTACCTATCATAATTTTAATTAACACATTAATTACATAAATTTAAGTGGTAATTAAAAATTACTCACTGGTAACCAGAAAATTGTGTTAATATTTTTCAATAAATTCTTATTTTTTTGTAAAGAAGTTTTCATGTTTTAATGTTCTTAGATAAAAAAAATAATTTTCAGGCTTGTGATGAGGCTATACAGAAGCTATCTTTAGCAGCGAATAACCCGCAAGCCTCTCTATATGGAGTTGTTAACCAGATATTGTATCCTTTAGTTCAAGGATGTGAGTCAAAGGATGTGAAAATTATTAAGGTAGTTATGAAACAATATCCTTTCTTTATATTAAATTATTAAATGTCTGACTAGAAGTACATTTTAAAAAAATTAATTGTTAACAATAATATGAATGCATAATTATGTTTTTAGCTACACTGAAATAAAGATTAAAAAAATAATTAATATTGTGTATGTAATGTAACTGTATTTTTTTCTGTTAGTATTTTATTCATTCAATGGACTGTTGATTATTATGATATACTTTATAAATTATTATTAGTTTAATGTAACAATTAGCAAAAGTGACATTAAGTATTTTCATTGATAAGATAAAAGAAATTAATAGTTTATCAATTTACAAGTTTTACACACAATATGAGTGTATAATATATAAACAATTTCATTCTTAATTACTGGATAAAATGTGTTCTATAGTACAAATACTTGTGTTATGTGTGACACAGCTGTTGTATACAAAGTAGAATCTTTGCATTGGAAACTTTTAAAAATAACAGCTCATACTATTCCTATTATAATGAGTCACCTGTATAATGAAATCTTGCAACATAAAGCATATAAGGTAGATATTTCTGATCCACAACTTGCTATATTTCCAAGTTGCCTTAATAAAGTTACATTCAATGATAAGTAGAAAAATTTAATTATTAGCGTTTACTATTAATTGCTACATATGTTCTCTAATGTAATCTATATATAGGATCCCTGTTATAATAAAAAAAAACAAGTATTAGTGATAAAATTATTGAAAAATATATAAATGCTTCATAGTATATGTATAAAATTATAATAAGAATAAATGATACAAATATAAATAATGTAGTTACTTAAAATACCTGTATATAATTATTGTGAATACACTGTGTGGTATCTATTTTCTTACTGAAGTGTTGTAAAAGGCGACTAAGGTAAGCTGACCCGCCGTGTAGTATCTAGCTACAATAACAATGGAGTACAATAGACCAACCTCATTTCTTACCGAGGTGTCGTAAAAGGCGACAGAGGTAAGATGACGTCAGGCAGACGGCCGGTCGTAAAAACGCAGCCAAATCATGTGACAGCATGTTTTTAACATGTTGTGCCGACTCCACTTAGAGTGGGATAAGGGCAGGAAGATGATGATGATGATGACCAATAAGAATATATAAATTCTTTAAAAAAAAATGTATTTATTTTTCAGTTCTGCCTCGGCACAATACAGAGGCTGATAGCTCAGCAGGGTATTGACGCGAAAGGAGCCAGGCATGTTGTAGATTGCCTTTACAATCTGGGTCAGGCTGGCATGCTGGAGTTGAAGCTGTTGCAGACTGCTGCTTTGCTTATGACAACCTCAGATTTGGTGCATGGGGATACTTTGGCTAGGGTAAGATTTTTTTTTAATTAAAATCAGATAAAGCCTATACTAAAGTGTGCTAAAAAGCATGGCACCATGAAATTTAGCACCTTCCTAAATTTCCTAATTTAATGAAATTAAAAACATGAAAATTTATTTTAGCTTAATGATATGTTTCCCGATTATATAAGGTTCAAAGTATCCAGAGATGAAGAAAAAGAAACACCCACTGTTTTATATTTTACATTTTAAGAAAAAATAATTTGTGCTATTATAGTAGTTACAAGTTTACTAAAATTTTTGTAAAATAGTCAATTTACATTAAATGCTGTGTGGTATCTGGCTGCGTAGAATAGTTAAAATTGATTGCGGAATTTTATTATAGAATCTTATACACCCACAAACGAATTTCGTACCTTTGCAAGGCGCAAAGCATTAAATTTCTTCTTCTCCATCGATACGCTCTTGGCAGAGCGGTCTTGGCCGTCGTAAGGTTGTAGTTGGGCCTTAACGATGTTTCGCCATTTTTCTCTGTTTGCCGTCTTCCTGGCGTATTCGTGAAGAGGGCCACCAACAACAGATTTTATTTTATCGGTCCACCGCTTAGGCGATCGACCGCGAGGTCTGGTACTCTGGTTCTATGGACGTTTTATCTTTGTTTCCGCGCGAGACGTAGCCAAAGTATTTTAAAATGCGTGCTCGGACCGTAGTCGACAGACAGTGCCTGATGCCGAGCTCTTAGAGTATCGATATATTGGTCCAGAATTCAGTCCAAATACTCGAAGCATCCTTCCCCAGCACCACATCTCAAGAGCGTCTATCTTCTTTTCTGTTTCACGTAATGTCCACGTCTCAGCAGCGTATAAAAAGATTGGGAATACTAGTGAACGTACCAGTCTAATTTTTGCGGCTTTTGTCACTTTCTTTCTCCATATTCTTTTTAATTTGTCCATAGAACTCATTAAATTTAGATATCATGTATTGGTTACAGACCATGGTTATGTGTATTCGCATGGTGTCGGCCAGCGAGACGAGGGATGTAAGCACAAGTCACGCGGCAGCGGCAACTGTGCGTCAACTTGTTGCCCTCGTCTTCGAGAGGGCGTTGTCAGAGGCTAATGGTATATCAAATCAAAATAATCTTTATTCAAATAAGCTCCTTCAAACACTTTCGGATCGTCTTGGATCAATATGATTAATGAAGCTACAACTGGTTCGGAATGTTGCTCTCACCGAGAAGAACTAGAAAGAAACTCGACGGTCAATTTAAAACATTTTTAATTTGTATTATTAAACTGCAGTCTTGTATGAAGCTGAAAGGATTATCAAATCCAGGCTTTTTTATTTTTATACCATCTACAAATAGTATAAAAATAACGACTTTTCTGGTGTTTGAACAAAAATCCTTATTAATATTATATCCACCGTTTTGTATCCAACTGAATAGAATATGCCATCCTCATTTCTTACTGAGGTGTCGTAAAACGCAACTAATATAAGCTGACTCGCCGTTGTATCCGGCTGAGTGGAATAGATCATCCTTTTTCTTACCGAGGTGTCGTAAAAGGTGACTAAGGTCATATTTATAAGGTAATATATGTCAAGAAGGCGGCCGGTCGTAAAATATCTAGCCAAAACATGTTTATAACTTGTCGTGCCGACCCCAATTAAAGTGGAATAAGGACAGGATATTGATGAATTATTAATATTATAGGTAGTTTGAGAGTCAACCCGGCAGATGTAAGGCTGCAAACGAACAACAAAGCACCAAAGGATCTCAAACCGTGCGCAGTTGACGCATATCTTATACTACAGGTAAATATTAACTTTTTGTATTTCCCCTTGTCCTTAGGATTTAGTACAGAAATTTTAAGCATTTTGTATATTTTCCTATTCCAAATTTATTTTTTTGATCGCCTTTCGTACTGAAATAATTAAATCTGACGGTTCAGTGAAACTACTTTTGCAATAACGGAAATAACTGAGAGCTTCAATACTGGTTAATGAAATAGATAGATAAAGGATATATTAATGATTAATGTTGACACTTTGAAGTATTAAGTCTCTAATAATTTATAGAAGTAGGTGTTAGCGCACACTATATACAATAACACGATATAATAGGAATACCACAATTCCCGTTTCGAGATGCACTTCTCTTGAATGACGAACAAGACTGACTGTCACTGAAAAGTTTTATCAATACGAAAACTCAACCGGAAACAACACGTCACAGTATTGTTACCATTTTAATCAAAAAGGGCGCGATACTCTTGTTTCATGACTGTGTTACTATAAAATACAAAGTGGAAGTTAATGGCGACAACATCGGCGTTACTTTGCGAAAATTCATAATACAAAAGTAATATAAAATTATTTGCTATAATATAAGTAAAATAGAAAAAATATATAATGCTAAATGTAGTGAGGACAATCCGTTTTCATACCTGATACAAAATCCGATATAAAAATTCTATTGATTTTGTCGCAATGCTTTGCGATTTTGTCGTAGAGTCTATAATATAATTAAACTTAACAACTGAGCAGAAGTAGCCGCTCGTCGGCTCTTGCCGAATGAATCGTAATTTAATTAACTACTAGCGGCCTGCCCCTGCTTCGCACGGGTATAAAATATATATCCCATGTCAGTCAGTGTAAAAAAAATTATTAAAATCGATCCAGTAGTTTTGATTTATTAATTACTGCCCGTGGCCCGCAAGCGTTAAATTTGGAGAAAAACAATTTCCTTTCCCTATACCAAGAAGATTTCCTGCTATCTTTGTAATATCTAAATTCATATAGTACATTTTTACTTATTTTTATTTATTTATATTTTCCCTATGTATTTTATTTTTACAATTAATTACAGAATATCTTTAAACAAACTCTTGAAAGAGGGACATAACTGCTAAAGTCGAAGTGTTATAGGTCGAAGCGCGGCGTCCTCGCGGGATTTTAAATCTGTAATATTTCCGAAAATGTTCACTTAAATTACATGCTGTAAACGGCAATATTAATCTATATTAAATCAACAATTTATTTAAGGTACTCAATTGGATAAGGATTAATGCTGTATTGTATAAAAATTGCTTTGAACATAAGGCATCATTTTTCGTAAAAAGTAAATGAACAAAACTGCTATTGTGGGTTATCCATAAGAGATAGATATATACCATCGCGGACTTTTCTGTAGACCTTTTTAAGGTGTACAAATACTTAGTACATCATTTTGATAAATCTCGTAGGGTTTAGCCTGCGTTTGCAATGTAAGCGGAAAAAAATGTAATTATTGACAGAAACCTCAAAAATTACAGTATTTCTCTACTTCGTATTGAATGTTATTATACGTACAAACCTTCCTCTGGAATAACTCTATCTATTAAAAAAAACCGCATCAAAATCGGTTGCGTAGTTTTAAAGTTTTATGCGTACATACGGAAATATGGGCTTTGTTTTATAATATGTAGTGATAACACCTGTGGAACATAATGCGATGTTCTTTAGGTAGCGCAACATCAGACCACCCATCAATAAGCTGATGCTGCGTTTACTTGTATCGTATGGATACTGGGTGGTGACGTAACTACCTCCACCACTTTTATACCTATTCCTTCCTTTGAACTACGTACCTTATATTCAGTGTTTCTATCTTCACTAAAATTGATGTTACAGATGCCTTATACAATGTGCCCCAATCCGATTTGACTTTGGCATTTTTCTGTTTTTATAATGGTAGTTTTGGTTTTTGGTAATACCAGAGTTTGAAATAAACATTTAGTTAATTTCTTTCAGGATATAATCCAATTAATAAATGGTGATTCAGCAAGTTGGTTAGTGGGGATATCAGAAGTGCCGAAGACGTTTGGATTGGAATTACTCGACACTGTGCTGACCGATTTCTCTGATGTATTTTTTAAAGTAAGTATTGTATATTATACTTACATAGCACTTATTTAGCTATACCTCTATTTGTGTAGAAATTCTGACAATATACCTAGATAATCCTTGGCATGGAACATGCTAAGAAGAGTTTCAGTCAAACTTTGGCAGAGACCTGCTGAAAAATAAACGAAAGTCATCAATGTATCCTAACGTGAAGTTATGTGTATAGATCAAGTACGAGTGGAAGTCTGTATTTGGCACAACCTCGTCTTGCAGGGACAACCCTATGTCCCAACTTTAAGACTTATGTTCTAAGTGACAGAACAGTTGGACCCTCTGCTGATGCGTAGAAACGTATCATCACTGTGCATTTTCTACAGCAACTTTCACGTCACGAAGACTGTTCCATTGAAGTACATGACCTGATTCCCGGTGCTAAATTCCATAGCACTGTACTTCGCAGGTTAAAATATCATCCTCGACATCTGTATGCGTGTCCATCAACTGCAGTGCGATTTTCAAATAATTTTGTTCCACTTACCACCAGTATATGGAACTATCTCCCTGTGGCAACCCTCCCGGGTCGATACGACATAAGTACCTTCAACGCACGCACTCGCTCTGCGTAAAGTCGTGGGTGGTTATTACTTGAGGTGAAGGTGCTCGTTTGCCATCCTATTCTATAAAAAAGAGAGATAGCGGCCGGTCAAATTACTATAGAATTATTCGATTGGCGTAGTACCCAGCATTGCACGTTTATCAATAGGAATATTAAAATCTTTTTAGGTGTTGACTTCACCTCACTTGTTCCTTGTTGTTATTGTTTAAAAATGTATTCCTTTCCAGATTTCAGAATTCCGATTTCTGCTAAAGGAACATGTTTGCGCGTTGATCATCAGACTGTTTTCACCGAATGTTAAATACAGGTACGAATATTGTCAGTTTCATAGAATTCTATATGTATGCCTGTTTTGTAAATTTCATCAAAGCGGATTATCAGTCAAAGTGTAACAAATAAATGCATAGGGAGCCCAAACTCAAACGCGTACTTACATTGTGGATATGTAGTGTTTCTTTGCGTCTTAAAAAGCTCGTAACAATATAAAATACTGTTCATTCATTTAAACAGGGCAGCGTTCACGTCCCCGCACATACCAGGGGGCGGGGCGGCGGCGGGCGCGGGCGGTAATGCGGGCACGGCTGCGGGCGAGCGGCCGCACTTTCCCGTAACCATGCGGCTGTTGAGACTCGTGTCTATTATAGTGCACAAATACCATGATGTACTCGTGAGTATTCCATGTGTATACATCAAGACACCTAAACAAGACTACTTTTTGGAAAAAAAAACAGACAATTTATATTTAAAATATGATGATTTTAAATATAAATTTTCTGTTTTTTATATAAATTGTCTGTTTTTTGTATAAATATAAATTATCTCCTCCTGCCCTTATACCACTCTAAGTGGAGTCGGCACAACATGTTATAAACATGCTGTTACATGTGTACTGTTAGATATACGGGACGCGTGCGAATAATACGACAGCTCGATGGGCACTGACTGTTTATTGAACAAGGTAACAGCGGGTCGCAGCCCGCACGCATACAATTACAACATATATAACATCCCTCCACCGCAATTCCTTTAAAAATACTGTTTCAAATTCTGTAAATTAAGTGGAGGACGGTTACGTTTGTTTCTCTGATAAGCCCTTGGTACTTCTGTTGGAGATGGCTGTGAACTACATTGGCTTTGTGGTGACATCTGGTGAGTTGGTGTTGAGCCATGACTGTCGGTGGCCTGATCAGTAAGCTCAGGTCGAGATTCCGACGATGCTTCTTCCACCACTACCTCTTCTTCGGCCTCAACAGTTCGTTGGGTATGTTGGTTGGCAGGCTGGGCTTCCACGTTTGGTATATTTTCAATATCCCACTCTCTAGAGGGAAGGTGATTTTTTTTTATTTGATTTTTATGTCTTACGACATGAATGTTTAGTTCAGGAATATATACATTGTACATAACCTTCCCGATTCTACGAGCAATAGTTCCCTTAATCCAGCAATATTTGTTTTTGTTAGTATATTTCTTAATCATAACTTCATCTCCAATACAAAAGTCTTTAGTTATCCGACCTCCGTAGTATTTACTCTGCAAATGTTGTTTTAATTTAATAGTCGAGGAGAGGTCCGTCGAGGAAGGTGATTTTAAATCGGGTTTTAATAAATCCAGTCTGCATTTTAATTCTCGGCCATAGACCAACTGGGCTGGTGATTTCTCAGTTGTACTATGTCTCGAGTTGCGGTAATCGAACAAAAATTTATTTATTTCTACATCTAAATTTTGACGATTAGAACACGAAAGAACTATACCTTTAATAGCATTTTTAATTATTTTAACTGAACTTTCGACTTGACCGTTACTGCTAGGGTGATAAACAGGAGATAGAACGTGACGGATTCCATTCAGCTCACAGAATTCTTTGAACCTAGCAGACGTAAACGATGTTCCATTGTCGCTGACTATCACCGAGGGTAACCCCACTCTAGCCATAAAGTCGCATAATTTATCTATTACAGCATTGGAGGTAATATTACTTTTCATGTTAAAGCATTCAACCCATTTTGTATATGCATCTACGATTATTAAATACATCTTATCGTATAGAGGGCCTAGGAAGTCAATATGTATACGATAGAACGGACAGGGCGGCAGCGGCCAGGGGGCGAGCGCGGCGCGCGGGGGCGCCGGCTGTAGCTGTGCGCACACGCCGCACGAGCGCGCCGTCCGCTCCAGCGCCCTGTCTATACCGGGGAACCAAAGTCGCGCGCGCGCCTCTGCTTTCATTTTTACTATTCCAAAATGCGAACGATGTAGTTCGTGTAAAATTTTGCCGCGTAAACTTTCGGGTATGACTGCTTTATGCCCGCGCATTAGACAATCATTCTCTACAGATAATTGTAATCGACACTGATGATACGGTTTAATGCTTAAGTCTGCGACCTTCCGCGGCCAACCCCCTTGCACGTAACTAATAACTTTTTGTAGGACCGTATCGCATTCGGTAGCACTGCGCAACTGATCTAGTGTGACAGGTAAATCTCCCGCCGTAACAAAGTTAACGTAAGCCGCGCGCTCGTCATCCCCTCCCACCTCTTCGTGAGATGGCATACTATTCTCGGTCGAAGTAGAACGGGACAAATAATCCGCGACGTTATCGGCGCTTCGGACATACATAATATTATAATTATATGCTGCTAAGAGTATTGCGTATCTTTGCAACCTGTTAGCGGTCACTTCGGGGATACCTTTGTGACATCCGAATATACTTAATAGCGGTTTGTGGTCGGTTCGTAATATAAAAGGATCTTCGCGACCGTATAAATATTGATGAAATCTTTTCACGCCAAAGATAATCGCAGTGGCTTCCTTCTGTATTTGTGAATATCTTTTCTCGGCCGGTGTTAACGACCGGGACACAAACGACACAGGTCTCTCGAGTCCGTCCACACCCACCTGTGAGAGTACCGCACCAAGGCCACACGGAGAAGCGTCCACGGTCAAAATTACCGTAGCGTTCGGATCGAAATGTGCCAATACGTTGTCCGACGTCAAATATTTTTTTATTTTATTAAATGACTGTTGGTGAGCATCAGTCCATATCCACTTAGTATTTTTGTTTAACAACTGATATAGGGGGCTTAAAATAGTGGATGCTCTGGGAACAAAATTCCTGTAATAATTGATTAACCCTAAAAATGACTGCAATTGATGTACGTTTTTGGGAACTAGTGCCTCTTTTATTGCCTTAACTTTTTCGGGAGATTTACGTACCCCATTTTTATCAATAACGTGGCCTAAGTAGTTAACTTTATTTTGAAAAAAAGTACATTTATCTTTCCTTAGCGTCAGCCCTGATTCTTGCAACCGTTTTAAAACTGTTCGTAATTTAATAAGATGATCGGTTTTATTTCTACCTGTTATTAAAATGTCATCTAATAGACACAGGACCCCGTCTAAACCCGAAACGATACCCTGCATCGCTTTTTGAAAGATAGCAGGTGCACTAGACAACCCGAAAACTAACCGCGTATATTTAAAAATCCCTCTATGAGTATTAATACACGTTATCATTTGACTTTCATCGGTTAATTGAAATTGGTTGTAAGCACTTGATAAATCTAACTTAGTAAACTGCTGACCGCCGTGCAGCTTAGAAAACAGGTCATCCACGGTTGGAAGAGGATATTTTTCAATGACAAGTTGTTTGTTTATGGTAGCCGAATAGTCCGCGCATATTCTTATTTCTCCGTTCTTTTTCAATACCGGAACTATAGGAGATGCATAATCTGAATATTCAACAGGTGAAATTATGCCCAAAGTCAAAAGGCGATCTAGTTCAGTATCTATTTTATGTCTTAACGCGTATGCTACCGGCCGCGCTTTACGAAAAACCGGTTTCGCATCGTGCTTAAGCATCAATTTAATTGGATACTTTGAAAAACACCCTAATCTTTCCGAAAATACAGATGGGAATTCTTTTGATAGGTTTTCAACAGAGTCATCGTTTACGCCACCAGCTCCGCAATATTTAATTGGCGATATTTCTAAATTAAAAAGTTTTATGAAATCCCGACCCAGTAACGGTGGGCCGCCGTCGCGAACTATGAACACACTGAGAGTATTTGTGCTGCCTAAATAAGTTACCGGCAATCGTATCACGCCCAGCGTGGGTATCTTACCCCCCGCATAACTCATTAACGTCTTAGAAGCGGGCGTTAGGGGGATATTTGAAAAATATTTATAATAAGTTTTATCCGATATAGCAGTAACGGCCGCACCACTATCGACTTCAAAATCGAAATTTAACCCGTTAATGTAAACACGTTCATTCATAGGTTGTGCTGGTGATTTACAGCGTATATTATATAATATTCGAGTGTTACCTTCCTCACTTTCCGGATGCTCCTCGACGTACTTAACCGATCTAGCCCCGGGGCCGAACACATACGACGCAAGTGACCCTTTTGGTTACATTTCCTACAATTATAATTTTTAAACCTGCATTCATTCGACTTATGGTTTTTAAACCCGCACACTGCACATTTCACTGAACTTAATGACTTTTCATTTGCTATTTTAAACACTGCACTAGAAGACGCCACAGCGACAGCGGCAGCGCGCGCACAGCGCACGCTCTCCGCTAGATCCACCGCCTTCATCAGCGTCATCTCCTTAATGTCTTGGGCAAACAACTTGTCACGTTCCGGTCCGTTTGCCATTCCCATAACGAATCGGTCTAGTAACAGTTCCTCTAAATTGCTAAATCCGCAATATGCTGCCAGTCCACGTAGTCTAGCCGCCCACTGTGCATGTCCTTCGTCTGACCTTTGCGTAGCCGCGTAAAACTTTGACCGTTCCGCAAACCCGCATCGCTTTGGCACGAAGTGTCTATCCAGAATTTCCAGTAATACATCATAGTCCAAACTTTCTATATTTCTTGGAAGAACTAAATCGCTCGCTAACTTATGTGTCGTTTCGCTTAATGCCGTTAGCAGAATTGCCCGACGCTTAACACCAGCTTTGTCAGTAGAAGGCGAAATATCGTTTGCGATGAACCACTGGTTTAACCGACTTCTAAAAGTTAGCCAGTCTTGGCAGGTATGGTCAAACGTGGCTAGGATCCCAAAATACGAGGGATTTGCCATTATTATTACTTCAAAATTGTTTTTCTCGCCGCCACTGTTAGATATACGGGACGCGTGCGAATAATACGACAGCTCGATGGGCACTGACTGTTTATTGAACAAGGTAACAGCGGGTCGCAGCCCGCACGCATACAATTACAACATATATAACATGTACGGACTAACACGTATATTTGCAACGATCGCCATTTACGCCATATTTTTAATATCTAAGCAATTATAAATCAGTACGACGTTAGCGGCCGCGCGTGCTCTACGTATCAAATTAATATCATATCACATTATCATTATAAACTGATAGATTTATATCAGTTAAGCGCCGCAATCTATCAATTAAAAATCTATCAACCAATGAGCGTACAGGGTACTAGCAGCACGCACAACATGATTTGGCTGCGTTTTTACGACCAGCCGCCTGACGTCAACTTACCTTAATCGTATTTTACGACACCTCGGTAGGAAAGAGGTTGGTCAATTCTACTTAGCCGGATACCACACGGCGGGTCGACTTACCTTAGTCGCTTTTTACGACACCTCGGTAAAAAAATGAGGTTGGTCAATTCGACTCAGTCGGATACCACACGGCGGGTCGACTTACCATAGTCGCTTTTTACGACACCTCGGTAAAAAAATGAGATTGGTCAATTCGACTCAGTCGGATACTACACGGCGGGTCGACTTACCTTAACCGCTTTTTACGACACCTCGGTAAGAAATGAGGTTGATCAATTCTACGCAGCTGAATACCACACGGGGGGTCGACTTACCTTAGTCGCTTTTTACGACACCTCGGTAAGAAATGAGGGTGGTACTATTCTCATTCTCAGTTCTACAGTTGAATAGTGAACTGCTTACCAACTTAATTTTTTTTAGGTGACAGAATGTGAAATCTTCCTATCACTGACTATAAAGTTCCTGGACCCCGACAAGCCGCTCTGGCAGCGAGCGCTGGCACTCGAAGTATTACACCGGATGACTGTACAACCAGGTATATAAATAGTGGGATATGGCTATAACTAAAACCTAAGGGTTGTCTGGAAGAGATCACTGCTTAGAGATAAGACAACCCTTTGCACACTTTTCATTTTTAATTTATTTTAGGTTTTCTATTATTTATTTTTATTTATGGTGTAATTTTGTGCAATAAAGATGTCTATCTATCTATCTAAAATCTATGAATATGCCGTGATGGAACAAAAATATGATTTTTTAAAAGGTAATGAAATAGAATTATTGAGCTGTGATTGCCCAGCGGTAACAACGTGCGACTCTTTCGAAGTGGTCACGGGTTCGCATCCGGGCAGACACCAAAGAGTTTTTCTGTAAAAACTTATGTGTCTTATTGATAATTGCAATTTATCACACGATTTTCGGTGAAGGAAAACATCGTGAGGAAACCTGCATATGTCTAGAGAATTCTGGGGATATGTGTAACCTACCAATCCGCATTGGAGCAGCGTGGTAGGTCTTAGCGCCAATCCTTCTCTCTAAGAATGGAAAGAAGAGGCCTATTCTCAGCAGTGGTATAGTTACAAGACGCTACTATCTCAAATCATAAACAAATTCAACATATGTTCACCTTCACCGAAAAGCGTGTGATAAATTACTATTATGAACTAGACACATACTTTTTAATAGAAAACTCATTTGGCGTCTGCCCGGGTTTGAACCCGTGACCTCTTCGATAGAGGCGCACCGTGTTACCGCTGGGGTATCACAGCTCAATTATATGTAAATAAAATTGTGATTATCAACATTATTATATTGTAAAATATTTTACCACAATTGTTCGTAGGGTTTATATGAATTTGTTTATTCAGATCTGCTAAAGGCGTTCTGCGAATGCTACGACATGAAACCCCACGCTACCAATATATTTCAAGACATCGTCAATGCTCTCGGCGCCTACGTACAGAGCTTGTTTGTGGCGTCGCAAGTGAACACACCTGCTGGTAAGTACACCGTATAGTTTATGTTCTTTATTGTCTATGATTATATCTACTTACTTGACTGCCACTAAGCCCTTAGCGAGAATAAGTTCGTGCTCTTTTAAAAGTCTGAAAGCGCACGCTTTTTATAACTACTATAAACGAATATTGCAAGAGTCTCCAGTGTATAGGTTAACATAAGACATAAAATTACATAAGTCTATCGCTGCTATCATGTATTACCAGTGTAGCTGATGGATAGCAAACTTGCCGCGGCTCCCTGTTATCGGGCGTCCTACGAACACACCCGAGTGCCGGTTTAATACGCAATAACAAATGGAGGTTGCGATGGTAACGGAATAACAAGCCATCTTGTGTGATGTAACGTTTGCTTTGGGATATGGTATTAATTACGAGTGCGATAATACAAGCTGAATTATAGTTCAGGGTTTAATTAATACGCACTTCTGGACCTTCTTTAACACTACGTAAAACTCATTCCTTTCTTCTTCTTTTCCACTTACGCCAAAATTCTTATACTCATATTGACACTCTCATAACCTTTCATAACTAATAGCGGTGAAAACATTCACAATATGGTTAAATATTTGCAAATCGATAAAGATTGAACGAGATGATTGTAAAGGTCGAGAGCGTTCCACAGTAGAAGATTTCTTTTAATTATCTAAGTAGAAGATAAGGAGTAATTCCATAACTTAATGACTTATTTTATAGAGAAAAAACCTACTGCTATAGAAGTTTCAGAAGTAAGTATTAATGAAGCCCCTTACTATAATTCATTTTGTATTCCAACATTCGAAATTAATACATTTTCCCAAAAACACACGTCACATCTCACAAGATAGCTCGTTGCTTACCCCGTTGCCCTGAAAACCTCTATTTGTTGTTGGACGTAGTGCGGATCACGCCATCGGCTGTGTTCGTAAGATGCTCGGTGACAGGGAACTCTATAATTGCTTTCTGGCGTCGCAGCGAGTTATTTATCTATCGGCTGCATTACGATAGATAAGCACGATAGCAGCGACCTCTTGTAATTGTCATTTAAAGTATATAAACACATTAAACATTCAAATGTTTATTTACTCAAATCAATCATGATCAAACAAATCATCATTGGCTATGTCTTCTGCTTCTACATCGTCTATATCGGCCGTCACTGCCCAGTAATTGTGATCAACGTTTTCATCCAAAATGTTCGGTTGGGGACCTTTGATATGAATCTGCTTTCTTGGAATGTCGTAATCTTTATCAATACCCGTTATATCGTCTTCATCGATGAACTGTCGCCTTCTAGAACTATCTGAATTAATAAATAGGATTGAAATTGTTTTTTTTAATTCACTCTAGGAACATGCATCTAGGAACATCATAGTAGCTGGACAAATGTTAAGGTTGAGAGATTACTCAATTACAGATGATCTTGTGTAACATGAATTATCGAATTTGTTGGGCAATTAGATACTTGGATAAAGGATATTTTTAATTTGTTAAGTCTACAAGAAAGGGCAATTATATTAGACTAATTATGCCAGCAGCTTCGCGCGTACGGAAATCCGTGTATCACAAATTTCCTGAATTCAAATATTGACCCTAAATTATAGAGAAAGAAAACGAGAATTATAAAGATTTAATTGTAAGAGATTTTTGAACATTTCGTACCGTTTACTTAGCGCCCGCAAGGAAAGCTTTAAATGTTGCCGTTTTCGCAATATTTTTTATTGCTGTTCCTCTCTTATTCCTCTTAGCGTGTTGTTATATAGCTTTTAGCCTTCCTCGATAAATGGACTAGTTTACATTCAAAGATTTTTTTAAATCGGTCCAGTAGTTTCTTAGTTCTCGTTAGTCGTTAGTTAGTCGTTACTCGTTAGTTTTATATACTCCTATTAGTATAGATTATATGAGATCTTAACATTCACCACGATGATCTTAGTTATCATAAAAACTTGTTGTTGTAAAAATACTTATTTAAAGTCTATTGTAATACTAAGTCTCGATAAACTAGGTTCCAAAATTTTGTTTTTTTTTAAAGTTTTATGTAATCTGTTCGGATTTATTACCCCATGTCCTAGAACGTAGATAGGCCGACAGATTACGCGAGTCGTGTGACAATATCTCCGTGTAAAATTCGACTAGCGGTTTACATCGACGCGTGCATCTTCCAAAGGACACAAACCGATTAGTACGCCAGTCTGGTGGACAGCCATAACGTTCGCTGAAAGTAGTTGATATATTAATAAATAAATATATAGGACAGTCACAAACACCGTCGTCACCAAAGTAAGTAATTTAATAGTTGTGTTATAGGTGACTAACAACCGATAAATATATCCTTATTAAAATTCTAATTGTAAAAGTCTGCCTGTGTGTCGTTTTCATGGCCAATCCGCTGAGCCAATATCGAGGAACTTTGACACAATTATTCCTTATACACCGAAGTAACGTTAAGGCTAAAGAAATCCTGTTAATTGAACAGGGATAGGATGACATTAAAAAACGCCATCTATTATCAAAGTCGAGTCAAAACTGTAAGATTTTTGTGATGGAGATATTTACAGGGTTAGAGAGTATCAGAAGCTAACAGTAGCTTCTGATACTCTCCATGTTTATTCCATGATTATAAGTTGCGAGTAGAAGCTAGTACATAAATAATTTTAAATAATAAGTATCTTCTCTCTCTCCTCCTTATATTTGCTTTATGGTGAAAAAGAATATTCAGATAAAATATAGCATATCCTAAGAAGCCCCAGATACCTGCAAATCTGCATTGGAACAGCTAAATATGAGCTACGTAATTTTGCATATAATGATTTTAACTTCATCTTCTTAACCTTTGCCAGTGTCAATGAGATAGACAGAGAATAGACAGCTATTTAACTAATATTTTAATAAAATATTCAATTACACCTAAATATAGTGATAATTCATACGTGCAATTTTGTAGTTGAAATACGAACGTCCATACAGGCCTTACTGGTTCGATACACAGGCCTGGCGTGAAGCGACGTGTACAGCGCACGAAATAGTCGTATTTAGAACGCTTAGCTGTGTAAAAATTATAAAGTATATTTGACTAGAGAGGCTGAAGAAAATATGAATGGATTTTGTGAACAATGATATGAATATAAAAAGAGAAGCATCAGAGATGACAAATAATAGGCTAGAATAGAAGGTGAAGACATATTGTGCCGATCCCACTTAGAGTGGGATAACGGTAGAAAAATGATGATTTGACTATAGTTACCATTTGAGATCACGAACTTTTTCCGACATGACCAAACGACAGTTATCCTATTAGCCTTTAACTAATAACCTTAATACATCATCCTAATGCGGCTTGCAGACCGAAAGCTAAACTCCTCTGAAGCTAAACTAAGGCAGCTTAGCTAAGGTAATACGAACTAAACTAAACTAACTTAGCTTAGCTCTTGTGCTCCTTAAAATACTTAGGACGAAGTTACTCAACGTTGTTAGAGCATATCTGTTGTAGCCTCTATATTTCACGCCTTCGCAAATGCTCTTTTTTTTTATACAGGAAAAAACCCCTTATGGGTACCGCCGCCCGACGGGGACAGGCGGCGGTTATTTCGGACTCGCATCGACTAAAACGACCTGTGTGCTCCACCACGCTGCCGATGGCAAGGACAGGGTATCATTGTACATATTGCCCCCATCCCGCCGACAGCTCTGATCCCAGAGAATAAACACCTCCAGGTAGGGGCCCCTCGAAAGAGAAGCCCCCCTCCGCTAACCGATGCATCGGGAGCACCAGATGCACCGACCGCCTCGGGGACCTGTAAGACAGGCGTCCGCTGTACCCCGTTCGGAACACCCGAAGGTCCCCAGTTAGGGCGGCAGACGATGGGCTTGGGCGACTCACTAACACCTGGACTCACCAGCAGCAGATTGGATCCAAAACAGCAGTTCGTGGAACCGCTCTGCCGCCTCCCTCCGCCCCCTCCACAGAGCAAAGGGAGGCCATCGCTGCCCACGATCGCTCCCTGCCCACCGTGTTTGCTATGTCACGGTCGACAGGGAGAGATCGCGCCCCAAGTAGGGGCCCCAACGCCTTGGTGGGCGTTTCCGCCCCCACCGGGTAATTTTTTATAGAAGTTTTCTTCCTCGCAACCCGAAGGTCCCCGTTCCCATTGCTGGGCTTCCGGGTTTCGCCGACGGTGGCCGTAACCATGTCCAGCCAGACTTAGAGTAAGCCCAACTGGACCCGTCGCTCATTAGGGACTTCACCCTAACCCCCCCGAAGTCCCCGGCCCGTCCAGATTGCCCTCTGCTAATCAGAGGGACAACTGGATTGGCCACCCCTCAGTGGTCCGTTCGCCAAGACTAAGCTTGCCCAGGGTGCGCCACGAGGAGGCCGACCACTTTGGCACCCCTCGCAAATGCTCTGCGCTTAATTTGACGTCCGATGACTCTTGTTTAAGCCGTTTGAGCTGTGATATTTTTTTAAGTCTCGGGTTTTAAGTAAAACACATCTAATGTAGCCAAACAATACAACAGTAACATCCTCTAGCCTCTAGTGTCATATGGTGTATTAAATAATGACCGCACTGTTAACTTGAGCAAAGTTAATTTAAAAATAACTGTCTCAAAATAGCAGGTGCACGAATTCGATATTTTCGATAGATAGAAAAAGGCAAATAGAGTGCATGAAAGCAACGAATGAACCATCGTATTGCCTTAGCATGTGACCAATACTAAGGCACTTTTAACAAATTCTTGAACATAAAGCATCCATACACAACACCAAGTTAATCGTCATTATAACCTAAATAACATGATACACGCAGACATATAGTGCAGATAAACGAGTGAACTTTAAAGATAGCTTGCTCTGTGTTTCGATCTGATGTTACAGAAATAATTGAGCTTATAGAATTTTATTGCCTTATAGTGCATAATGAAATTTGAATACATATCAAGCATTACTAATAAATACTAATTTCTAATATCTTACTTTTAATTGTTACGGCAGCGATTCCTTTAAATGATAGTGAAATTGCTAAAACAGATATAATAATAACATAACATGAATGCATATTTATAAAATACGTCTAACATATTCAAAGCCATCTAGATTTATTAAAAACTCGTATGTCCAGCCCGGTCCGTAGGGCTTAATTAAAAAATATATCACTAAAAGTTATTAAAAAAATGCTCCAAGTATTCTGGGTGGTCGAGATCTTCGAAACTCGACGTATCGTATTAACCACTGATATCAAGCAACTATATACATAATCTTTGGATTATTTTTTTTTAATTGTTTAATAGACGAGCGCTTGACTGCAATCATGCCTGATGGTAAGCGATGATGCAGTCTAAGGTGGAACGCGCATGCCTATAAGATGCCTATTTGCCCTTTGAAAGTACCCATATCATAAGTGTTGGGAAAGATAGATGCCGGGAGAGAATTCCTTCCCGGGGTGTGCGCAATAGAAATAGACGAAGCGAAGCGCGCCTCCGTGGGATATCAATAACGTAAGGTTGGAACTTCTCCCGGCGCCTAGCAGTCCGATGATAAAAAGGATGATGATAATTATTAATTGGACCTAAATTAGCCCAAACGAAACATTCTTATTCTTTTCTAGGATCATCAAGTATCCCGCAACAAGCTGGTTTCTATTGGAAGGGCGTGTGGCTTCCTCTATGCATCACATTTGAGCCGGGGACTGCGAAATCTGTGTAGTGAGTGACTCATAAAACATAATTTAAAAAAATAAACTGAAATTACCACTTTTAATGTGTATATTATTGTATATGCGCCTACAGAGTGGGGAGATTTTAATGAGAGATCAATCACTAAGAATATTTATTTCAAATTTCAAAAATGTAACCGTGCGACTCTTTCGAGGAGGTCTCGGGTTCAAACCCGGGCAGACACCAATGAGTTTTTCTATTAAAAACTTATGTTTCTAATTGATTATTGCAATTTATCACATACTTTTTGGTGAAGGAAAACATCGTTAGCAAAACCTGCATATCTCTAGAGAATTCCACAGATATGTGTAAAATACCAATCCGCATTGGAGCAGCATGGTAGGTCTCAGCTCAAATCCTTCTCTCCAAAAACGGAGAGAAGAGGCCTATTCCCAGCAGTGGGAGAGTAACAGGCCTTTACTTACCTACTTTACTTACAAAAATGTAACTGATTACACATTATTTTTTCCACATTACATACAATGTGGAAAAAAATATGTGACCTAAAACAATCATTATCTATCGAAATTATAGTAGTCGGAGCATTATTTAATTAATACCTAAAGCTTGCCATTACTTTCCTGTAATCACTCCCGATGAAAAGCTTTTTGGTCTGTTGTAGACCACATAAGTCAGAAGAGTTTTTTCATCACGCACAAGGCTACGTACGTGTTCTAAGGTCGTCTGGAAGAAATCCCTTCTAAGTGATAAGATCGCCTTTTGAACTTAGCATCCTTTTTTTTATTTTTGATGTATACTATAGTATATAAAAAATCTTTCCTTTAGACTTGCGAATTTTGGACAACGCGTCCTAATACTTAGGATTATAATTCCAGCTGATATTTATTATAGAAAATTGTAAAATAATATTGATAATTTCTCCTGTACCTGATGATTCTGTTTTTAATATCTTTAGTATAGAGATGCTGGATCGCACCGAGGCTCCCACCATCCAGGAAGGGTACGGCATCTCGGTGGCGTACGCCTGCCTCGTCGAGATCATACGTTCTATTGCCATCACACTCGAAGGCGAAGAGTACTTCAGGTATCTTGTAATGCTCTTATCCTAGCACGTATGAAAATGATCACGCACTTTCTCCTTTAGGGCACGCCGTGTGGTATCCGGCTGAATAGAATAGTACCACCCTCATTTCTTACAGATGTGTCGTAAAAGGCGACTAAGGGAAGTCGAGCCGCCGTGTGGTATCTAGTTCTATTCTACTATAGACCAAGATAAGATAAGATAAGAAATTCTTTATTACACACAACATTACATACAAATAGAACAAATAATTAAAAATAAAATGTGTAAGGGCGGCCTTATCACTGTAAGTGATCTCTAACAGGCAACCCATATGCCTAAGGACATCCTTATAATGAAATGTACATTGTTGGTGGTTGAGTAAAGTTAAAAGGAAGACAGAATAAGTAAACTTACATAAATAGGTAATAAATAAAGTTACATAAATTAACACTATATTTTACATCCTTAAATATATAAATATATGGTAAGCATACATATAAGTTTGTGTAGACTAGATAAAATATATACATACTTTATTTTATAACATAAATATTTATATAAATAAAATACACACTAAACAACTAATTAAACAAATAATGGTTTTTTAAACGACGTTTGAAAATATGTATCGATTCAGACTGACGAATGACACTAGGAAGAGCGTTCCAGAGCTCCACAGCAGTAACTGTAAAAGATTCACTGTAACGTTGTGAGTGACTAGCCGGCATCATCAGCTTCTTAAGATGCTGAGATCGCAGATTGGAAAGATGGCGAGGTTCTCGAAATTTAAAACGCTCCTTTAAATATATAGGTGCAGAAGGATTAAAAAGAATAGAATAGACGAGAGATAATATGTGGACATTACGCCGCTGCTGGACAGTTAGCCATTTAAGTTGAACCCTAAATTGCGTGATATGGTCAAATTTTTTAAGATTAAATATAAACCACCAACCTCTTTCTTACCGAGGTGTCGTAAAATACGACTGAGGTAAGTTGATGTCAGGCAGGCGGCCGGTCATAAAAACGCAGCCAAATCATGTGACATCATGTTTATAACATGTTGTGCCGACCCTACTAAAGAGTGGATGGACTAAAGGAGGATGATGACTTTTGTTTATATATAAGTAAAGTTTGACTATTAAATATTTATTTGGTTTTGTATATCCTTCTTTTTAGACTACAAGAACTTTATGACGATTCCCAAAACGATGGTGAAGAACATGAAGTGAATTCTAATAAACCAACCAATAATCACAAAGGTCAGTATATTTACGATACAATCTTCTATTTAAATAAAATAGAATTCTACCATATCGGTAGAATCATTCTCATTAGGAAAAACTACTAGGTAGATTTAGCTGAAGCTTTCTTATTTTTATTTCTCGAGCAATTGGTCATTACCTACAAGAATAGTGTATTGCCTAAATTTTTTTTTGAAATTGTCAAAATGTACATAGATTTTTGTAACTTAACGAGTTTCTCTCCATGGAGAAGTGGGGCAAAAGGATGAAGTGGAGTGAAGTCCTCAGGATCAATGAAAGATTCTTTGTTCCACCTTCTATATTTATGCTTTAAAGTTTGAACAAGTTACAATTTCTCATAATACATACAGTGTGTTATTATAAATAATAAAATAAATATATGGGACACTTACACACACGGTCGTCCCTCCCCAAAGTAAGTAACTTAATACTTGTGTTATGGGTGACAGACAACTGGTGAATATATACTTATATATTTTTAAATACAGACTTAAATACAAATATACACCCAGGCCAACAAATTCATTTTACAGAAAATGTTGGCCCTCGGCTATTATTATTATTATTATCCTGGCTGTTTGGCAGCAAACAGTTATTCCCAAACACCTCTTGGTTGTCAACCAACAGAAACAGCACAGAGCCACACCCGCCACAAGGATAATATGAGCATATATTTACTATTGTGAGTATTCACAGGTCACTGATTCTTATCCGGTTCGAAGGACCATATATCTGACTTAGTGGACTGTGATGATTACAAAAAAATTATATGCTTTCGTGATTTTTGCTGTGTTCAGTTTTATTTATACTGCGTTGTTTGTATAATTGTACTATACTAATATACACTTATATAATTTTAAAAATCTTTAATTTTTTTGGGGTTGGTAGTTATTAGTTCATTGTCAAATCCTAAATTGAAAAATGCTATCATTTTTAATTCCATTTACCTTCAATTCCTTTTTTATCTAAATGTGGGACGTCCAATTTTATAAAGCACAATTAAATATTTTACTATATTGCTTTTTCAGAATCAGACAGTAATTTAGATAATAAAACTGAAATAACAAATAACGGACATACAGGAGATGCGGACCAAAATTCCAACATTGTTGAAAAGATAGATCCCGATGCTGAGGATAAGGAGATGCAATTAAAACTACAGGTTAGTCTAATGGTTAATGTAAAGCTATAAATCATGAACATTCAATATTAAAATTAAGTGTAGTAAAATGGCGGCTCGTTGCCAACCCACTTCTGGACAAAAGCTTACTTTCTTCATTCGTTCAAACGGTTTGAAGTTTAGAACCAAACCACCAAACTACTCAAATTCAGATTAACAGGTTACTTATATCCCAGAATTTTCCATAGATAAGCAGGCTTGGTTGCATGAAGTACAATAGTACATATCAGTAGAATAAATTATAGGATTTAACTTATTTGAAAATATACCTAAATTATTGAGGTTTTTTTTTTAATAGGGTATAATATAATGTTGTATAATAATTAAGATTAGGAGCTCTCCGGCTTATAAGCCGGTTACAAGTAGGGCTGCAGTAAGTCACGTAACAACCGATTTAAGTCTGGCAAAACCATACTCTAGGTCCCATTTTCGGTTTGTGTTCTTCATAGTTCATTAGTATTGGCAAGTAATTTGGTTAATACAGCAAGTGTCGACAGTAGTTTGGTTTTTAGGTCATTTATCTGTCAAACTGTGGGCGTTCGTTTGTTGAAAAAAAGGGAAGCATTAAAAATGTGTACTTTTCACAGCTTATTAAGTCTTCGTGGTGTGGTTTGGTATGGGGCCTGTCGGTGTTGGCAGAAGCGAGCATCGGTGAGCTGGAAATTATACTGCGCTCAATACAGACCCTGGCCAGGGTTAGTGGAAAGGTGAGTTGTCTTTCGTCAACCAAAGTCATGACTTTGTCTATTCTCGTCTCTTGTTTGTCAAAAGTTATTTTAATTAATATTAAATTTATAAATGCAGTGCTTGCAGTTTCGCCGCGTGGAAATCAATGTATTTAATTTAAATTTTGAACATAAAATCAATTATTGTGACTTCACCGTAAGATATAGAGACATGCTGTCGTGATCTTTTTTGCAGTATGTAGGTCTACAATTCTCTAGTACATTACTTTAGCGTATCTCTGCTGGTTTACGGGGTGCTGTACAAAAAACCGTACAAAAATCGATTCAGTAGTTTTTTGAGAAAATCGATCACATACATACTGACAGCTTTTAGGGAATTTGTATTGTAAGAAGTATAGTTATAGAAGCAATATATAAATAATTCAAAACCTGTTTTGAAAAGGCTTGATATTTCCGTTATAGCAGTGCGTTTGCGCGGGCGCGTGCGTGTGCGTGTAGATATTGCGTATACGATTATGTGTTTGAATTACGTGACTTTGATTTATTGTATTCAGATGGGTGTGACAAACGCTAGGGATGCCTGCATAGGAGCCCTTTGTCGTTGCGCGCTCCCTGCGCAATACTGCGTGCCCGTGCTGGGCGCGCTGGCGGCTCTGGCGTGTCCGTGGCCCGCAGCGCGACCCGCGCCAGCCCCGGGGGCTGATCTGCGGCACCACGTGGTGTGGGTGGGGACCCCTCTACCGTGCTCACAACCAACGGGTAATCTAAAACATCCTTTATTTCATAACTTTTCTATTAAATATCATGTTTAGTTAGCACTGGCACAGCTAGTGCTAACTAAGATACATAAATGATTTTTTTGATGACTAGCTGTTCCAGATGTTTTGCCTGCGATTATGTCAGTGTGTTGCGTGAATCCCCCCGACAGAATTTAACCGTAGTATACAATAATTTTAAACCTTCCTGAAGACAACTCTTGAGGAAGGTTTAAAATTTTTGTATACTACGGTTTAAAACTATTGTTTACTAGGTTTTAAAATTATTGTATACTACGTTTTAAAAATTATTGTATACAACAGTTTAAAATGATTGTATACGAAAGTTTAAAATAATTGTATACTACGTTTTAAAATTATTGTATACAACGGTTTAAAATTATTGTATACGAAGGTTTAAAATTATTGTATACTACGTTTTAAAATTATTGTATACAACGGTTTAAAATTATTGTATACTACGTTTTAAAATTATTGTATACAACGGTTTAAAATTATTGTATACGAAGGTTTAAAATTATTGTATACTACGTTTTAAAATTATTGTATACAACAGTTTAAAATGATTGTATACGAAGGTTTAAAATTTTTGTATACTACGGTTTAAAACTATTGTTTACTAGGTTTTAAAATTATTGTATACTACGTTTTAAAAATTATTGTATACAACAGTTTAAAATGATTGTATACGAAGGTTTAAAATAATTGTATACTACGTTTTAAAATTATTGTATACAACGGTTTAAAATTATTGTATACGAAGGTTTAAAATTATTGTATACTACGTTTTAAAATTATTGTATACAACGGTTTAAAATTATTGTATACTACGTTTTAAAATTATTGTATACAACGGTTTAAAATTATTGTATACAAAGGTTTAAAATTATTGTATACTACGTTTTAAAATTATTGTATACAACGGTTTAAAATTATTGTATACGAAGGTTTAAAATTATTGTATACTACGTTTTAAAATTATTGTATACAACGGTTTAAAATTATTGTATACGAAGGTTTAAAATTATTGTATACTACGTTTTAAAATTATTGTATACAACGGTTTAAAATTATTGTATACGAAGGTTTAAAATTATTGTATACTACGTTTTAAAATTATTGTATACAACAGTTTAAAATGATTGTATACGAAGGTTTAAAATTATTGTATACTACGTTTTAAAATTATTGTATACAACGGTTTAAAATTATTGTATACGAAGGTTTAAAATTATTGTATACTACGTTTTAAAATTATTGTATACAACGGTCTAAAATTATTGTATACGAAGGTTTAAAATTATTGTATACTACGTTTTAAAATTATTGTATACGAAGGTTTAAAATTATTGTTTACTAAAAAGATAGTACAACCACTATCTTACAAAAAAACCGTACAAAAATCCGGTCAATAGATTCTGAAAAAAAAATCAATCACATACAGACAGACAGCTTTTGGGACTTTATTTTATAATATGTATAGATGTTTATAATGCCTTCTAATGTTTATAACTGTTTACGAATACCAGGCCAGCAGCAGTCGTTTGTAATGGTGACGTCACGCCACGTGACCGCAATGCGCGCGCTGCTGACGGCCGCGCGCCGCGACGGCGACGTGCTGCAGCACGCATGGCTACCGGTGCTCACCACTCTACAGCATCTGGTATACTTTTTAACATTAATAAAGGATAATCCGTGCGCCTCTTTCGAGAAGGTCTAGGGTTCAAACCCCGGGCAGGCACCAACGATTTTTCTAGTAAAACTTATGTGTCTAATTGATAATTGCAATTTATCACACGCTTTTCGGTGAAGGAATACATCGTGAGGAAACCTGCATATCTCTAGAGAATTCTGGGGATATGTGTAACCTATTAATCCGCATTGGAGCAGCGTGGTAGGTCTTAGCTCCAATTCTTCTCTCAAAAAAATAACGGAGAGAAGAGGCCTATGCCCAGCAGTGGGACAGTAGCAGGCCGTTACCTACTTTTTTTTTAAAGGATAATCCTAAGTCCTACTTAACGTCATAATCATCATCTTCCTGCCCTTATCCCACTCTAAGTGGGGTCGGTACATGTTATAAACATGCTGTCACATGATTTGGCTACGTATTTTACGACCGGCCGTCTGCCTGACGTCCACTTACCTTGGTCGTAATTTACGACTCCTCGGTAAGAAATAGGGTGGTCTATTTTACTCAACCGAATACCACACGGTGGGTCGACTTACCTTAGTCGCCTTTTACGACACCTTGGTTTGAAATGAGGTTGGTACTATTCTATTCAGCCGGATACCACACGGCGTTCCTACTTAACGTATTCTTGCTAATTTCAAAGATGTGACTGGTAAAGCCAAAATTTGTATTAAATTTTTTTTTTTGGGTGCGCAGTACGGTTTTCTATTTCGAATTGGATAATGCTGTTAGCCTTAATGGCTTTGACAGGGTCATCGGGGGGACGGGCGAGTGCAGAAGCTTCGCCGGGTCAAATTTATAAGAGCGATTAACGTACTGGCAACTCTCTGAGAACTTTATCTATCTATCTCATCTATTTACCCCAGTAAGATTATTACATCTCATCACACGACCTGCATATCAAATGATCTGATATTCGCTCAAGTCTCAGCAGGAGACTGTTTTGGATAACCTTCGTTCCTATTTCTTTTAATTGACAAATGCTGTTAGCCCTAATGGCTTTGACAGCGTCACCGGAAGGACGGGCGAGCGCAAAATCTTCGCTGGGTAAAATTGGTATGAGCGAGTGCATTGACGTCGCCTAAAGGCGTCCCTTGCGAGACCGAACCTCGACTGTATCTAACCAACAGTAGAGTAGCCATGTGTGCTTAGTTTCTTGTGCTTAGTTGTGAGTAGGTTAAAAACAACTCGCACTCAACACACAGCACTACTTATTATCAAATTTACTTGAATAAAGAATATGTAGAATTAAATAGAATAAAACCATTGTCGTAGAAAAATGACTAATGGTGTATATTTTTGATTAAGGTGTGGATTCTCGGCTTGAAACCGTCTACGGGCGGCAGTATGAAGGCGAGCAGGGCTAGTGCTGATGCGAATGCTGTTATGAGCACATCCGCTGTCATGGCCGATCTACCAGGTAACATAAAACTATAGGTATAAAAAAATTAACAAACCTAGATAGATTAAAAACATCATCATACTTTTTCAAATAAAGACTATCGTGTGTAGTATCCATAGTTTATATGTAAGAACTGACTTTGCTCACTTGATAATGGAGATTTCACGGCTTTTTTAATTAATTAATAATAATAATAATTTATCTATTTTTAGTTACATACATAAATGTTATAAAACGAAAGGTTGTGACCTTCTTTTAAGTGAAAAAACACCTGTGTCAGAAGGCCCCACTCTCCATAACAATATGCATACTTAAAAAATAAAACTAATAAAAAATAACAAAAGAAAAAGATATAGAAACTATTCATGCTGCGTATTCTGAGTTGTGCATATGTGTGCGTGTGTGTTTGTGTACGCGCATGTGTGTGTTTGTATGCAGATGTATGTGAATGTGAAGATGTATGTATTGTGTTTAATTGAAAAATATCCTGATATACATATTCTGTTCGAATAAATAGAGACCATATTTTGAAATTTTTAAAGACTATCACCTAACTCTCATTGCAGAAGTGTTGTAATACTAATTATTTTCAGGACAGCAAGTTCCCGTGGCCGAATCCCTCGGAGTCATGAGTGGTATATACCGTGATTTATCAATGTTTTGTGCCTATTTGGAGTGTTTTATTAATTTTCATATTTTAACCGCTTTATACGGCCATTCATATATCATCCAAATAAAATGTTAGCGCACACTTTTTACAATAATATAACATAACACTACAATTCCCGCTGCGAGATACATTTCTCTTGAATAACGAACAAAGAATGAATACCACTGAAAGGTTTTAGCGTAATAGGAAGACCGGAAACAACACGACACAGTGGTGCCAACATTTCAGTAAAAAAGGCGCGATACTCTTGTTTCATGACGGTGTTACTATAAAATACAAAGCGAAAGTCATTGGCGACATAAGAACATTGTAAAACGGTTATTGATATAATTGCCCTGTTTTTTGAGAACAATCAAAAATAAATGGTTATGTATATAATATTTGAACGACCAAAATTACCCTTATCCCTTTAGAGCAATATATTGCCTTACATATAAAGTAAAAACTATTTGCTCAATGCAATTTTATATTATACTCCGCCAAATTAATTAAGTTTATATTTGGCATAGTATTAATATATGGAACGTAATTTAGGTATCCAGAGATAAGTGATGTTTACCTCTCTTTAACTTGGCAGCACATGTCAGAACATATTTGCAACAAAATCACATATTTCATAGTCGTTGGAAAAATAAATAAAAATAAAAATTACTTTAAAAAATCCAATGGCAGGCGTGTCTCATGTCGCTGTAGTAAATCTTTTCTTATTATTTTGAGAATTCGATTTCGTAATTATCGTTAGAACTGTCTTGTTACTTCCACGTCATACCTTTGTTTTGCCGCTTGGATCCATCGTCTAGTTGCGACCTATACGAGGTCACCTATTTACCTGAGAATTTGACAAACGTTGCCTTAGACAATACCTTAGAACTCTAAGCCCATCGGTTTTTCGTGCCAGTCACTTTCTTCACAAAACTACTTTCTAATTAGATTCGCAGAATGATTTAAAGCAAATATCGTTCCATCGTTTGCTGAGAGACTAGGTTTTATTATGAGGCTCAATTTAATCCAATCATGTTTTAATATATAGTTTCATATACAATACAACAAAATTCCAAATAGACACAAAAAATATGGGGCTTGTGGAACGAAAGACATTGTGAAATCTATGCACAAACTGTTACAGTGCATTTTGTGTTAAAACGTCTTGCCGCTTTTGTCCGTTTTTGCGCTCTGGGATGGAGCTTGCTGCCCGTGTTAATTTTCATTTTAACTTGCACTTTATTGCCACGCATCGCAATGTTTGTTCACGCGTGAACTTATTACTGGGTATTGTATGGTTATATACGGTGTATTCCATAACACAAGTATTAATTAACTTTGGGGACGACCGTGTATGTAAGTGTCCCATTCTATGTATTAAAAACAATTATTTTATGATTATTTACTACTTACTTAATAATGGGGGTTGATGGTTCCGTAATTACCTGTTTATTTTGGGTGTATAGAAGCCCAAAGTGGTAGGTTTTAAAATAAGTATATCTTATATCATAATATTGAATATTTCTTCTGTAAAATATTCAATTGATAGAATAATTCTCATGTACTGATTTAATGTTATTTAAGGAGATATTTGAAAAACTTATCACTGAACATAATAAACATAATTTGTCAAATATCATACAATACCCAGGTCATTCGAATGTTCTACAAGTTTTTTACAGTCCGATATACAGCACTATACTCACGTGCGTACGGCACACAGCTTTGCATGTTGCGTGAAGCCTACTTAAAGGTGGATTATACCACTTTTGTGGTCTTCAAAATGTATTGAAAACAACAAATATATAATGTATCAAGATTTATCAATGTTTATATGCCTAAAAGCCATGATAATTGTTATATAAATTGCAATAAGTCACTATAATCACTTATCTTGAACTGAGCGTTAATGTGCGCCTAAATTATTCTCATTTTAGACACAAATTAATGAATCCTGCATCCAGATTCAGGATTTCTCTATTAGACCCAAAGATTGGCGCTTTATCATCAAGCTGGGCGAAAGCGTTAGTAGGAGATATATATCCCAGTAATTTCTCTAGATATATGCGGTTGTCATTAAGTTATACGCCTATTAATTTCATATGATGACAAATTGTACATATCAGTCAAGTCCATAAATATTTGTAGAAAACTCAAATTTTCCTACCCAAGGTTAGTTAGCCCTCCATACTTTGAGTAAGAGTGCGTAATCCTTTTGTAAGGATCATGTGTAATTGCCCAAAGAATCTAAGTGACCCTAAGCCGTAATTTTTGATTTATTTTTTTATCGTTACAATGAATGTAGTACTTAAGTACGTACGTAATAAATACTTTAAAAAAACTAAAGTTATTGGCTGCATTAGTTAAAAACTGTGTGATAAAAGAAGTCTGTTAATGTGACAATTGCTTAAGAAATTGTAGCCTGTGGAAAATAAATATATGTGGCTAATTGCTACTCTAAAAACTCCATCTTTTTCAGCACTGTCGGCGATGTTGTCAAGAGTGTTTGAGGCATCGAAGAATTTAGATGATGAAGCGTTGCATCACCTGATTGAAGCGTTATGCAAGCTTTCCAATGAGGCTATGGAGCTAGCTTACTCTAACAGAGTGAGTATTGAGATTTTTTTAAAGTCATTAGTAACCGCCAATATGAGCCATTATTTTATTTTATTCAATTTAATATTCTTTTTTTTGTGTTACAGTTAAAATTATATATTATTTTTTTTTGTGTTGTGTTTAATTAGTGTAAGTGGACCATGTCCGTTCTAATTAAATAATAAATAAATAAAATAAATAAATTATTGTCAGATCCATTTGACCATACCCAATACATTGGAAACTCCTTACGCATCAGTTGCCTCGAGAGATTCTCTTACTAGAGTGCCGAATCGGCCATTGGACAGTCTTTGGCAAGTCTTAAAATTAGAAACAGAGCTAATATTTTATATAAAATAATTGTATGATTCTTATGGCTTCGCGATTTTGTCGTGGAGTATATCTCCTGACGATGCTTCGGTTACGGGACGAAACAGTTGTTGAGATCGTGGCGGTGAATGTGTGCAGTGCTTGTGTATTGTTGTGTTATTAGTGGCGGGTAGTGCATGAGTTTATACAAGTTCTACATGTAATAGGATTCGTTCTTATGAGAACGAATAGTACACTTAACATTTAGCATTACATATATTATCTTTTATCTCAGAATATAGCAAAATAATATTTTCATTAGTTTTATATTATGGACCTAACAAAAATAACGCAAAAAAACGCCTTATTCTTTAAATTATAATCAGGATGCCTTATTCTTTAAATCACTACATATTATAAAACAAAGTCCATATTTCCGTATGTACGCATAAAACTTTAAAACTACGCAACCGATTTTGATGCGGTTTTTTTTAATAGATAGAGTGATTCCAGAGGAAGGTTTGTACGTATAATAACATTCAATACAAAGTAGAGAAATACTGTAATTTTTGAGGTTTCTGTAAATAATTACATTTTTTCCGCTTACATTGCAAACGCAGGCTAAACCCTACGAGATTTATCAAAATGATGTACTAAGTATTTGTACACCTTAAAAAGGTCTACAGAAAAGTCCGCGATGGTATATATCTATCTCTTATGGATAACCCACAATAGCAGTTTTTTTCATTTAATTTTTACGAAAAATGATGCCTTATGTTCAAAGCAATTTTTATACAATACAGCATTAATCCTTATCCAATTGAGTACCTTAAATAAATTGTTGATTTAATATAGATCAATATGGACGTTTACAGCATGCAATTTAAGTGAACATTTTCGGAGATATTACAGATTTAAAATGCCGTGAGGACGCCGCGCTTCACCCTATAGCACTTCGAATCTTTTAGAGTTTGTTTAAAGACATTCTGTAATTAATTGTAAAAATAAAATACATAGGCAAAATGTAAAAGTAAATAAGTAAAAATGTACTATATGAGTTTAGATATTCCAAAGATAGCAGGAAATCGTCTTGGTATAGGGAGAGGAAATTGTTTTTGCTCCAAATTTAACGCTTGCGGGCCACGGGCAGTAATGAATAAATCCAAACTACTGAATCGATTTTAATCATTTTTTTTTACACTGATTGACATGGGATATATATTTTATACCCGTGCGAAGCAAGGGCAGGCCGCTAGTTATATATAAATCATCTTACAGGAGCCTTCATTGTTTGCGGTTGCAAAACTGTTGGAGACGGGCCTAGCTAATATGCACCGGATAGAAGTTATGTGGCGGCCCATTACCAACCATTTACTTGAGGTAAGTAACACGCGCTCACCGACTGTGTTGGTCGTGCAAAGTAAATATGCAGATTATCTATTACTAACATATAAAGCTGAAGAGTTTGTTTGTTTGATTGTTTAAACGCGCTAATCTCAAGAACTACTGGACCCATTTGAAAAAATCTTTAAGTGTAAGATAGTTGGTTTATCGAGGAAAGCAATATATAGACTATATAACATCACGTTAAGATGAATAGGAGGGTAGCAGCAATAAAAAATATTACGAAAACGGCAAAATGGAAAGCTTTCCTTGCGTGCGTAAGTTCAAGTTATTCAAAAATTGTGTATTACGAAATTGTTCCCCTCTCAGTTCTAAAAAAAAGTCCGTGACAGCATATGTCTAGCTTTTAAGGTTAACCCACTTCAAAATACTATATTATACTATATTACGGTTTTAAACTTGTCACGCGGGCGGAGCCACTGGCGATTGCTAGTAACTATAAAATCTTATTCTTGAATTTAGGTATGTCAACACCCTCACATCCGTATGAGGGAATGGGGCGTCGAGGCGATCACGTATTTAGTGCAAGCCGCCTTCCAATATCACCACAATAATCCGGCTTTAGTCACTGAGGTAAGCTTTGATGATGGGTTAAATAAATCAATAAATTTTGCACATTTATTTCATATTGCACATTATAAAGTTGCTACTGTAACAATTGTAAAACTGATATTTAACTGATAATATAAAACACTATTTTTGCCGTAAATTGTCAAGTGAGCGTACCTTATTCGGGGATCGGGTGGTCTCTAGAAATGAAAATACCTATGATCGAGCCCCACCTTTTTTTTTGAAGTCTCTTTTTTTATTTTGTAACAAATAACCGAGCAAGGCTCGGTCAACCAGTTACTATATTATTATACGCGAAAGTTTAAAGTATGTATTCATACATTAAACTTCCGCGATCAAATATGGGTCACATTGCGATAAATCTAGTTGCACCGGCTTTAATAAATAAATCTATAGGTGCTAGTAGGGAGTTAATATATGTAGGATTATTAAAATTCTTCTTTAATGGTATTATTCCTTTATTCAAAGATTTTTGACAAACACTTAGAATAAGGGTTAAAATTATTACAGAACACTGAAAACACTTTCGCGTCGTTGCGTCGTTCGGCTTATGACTACAGACTAATGACTAGTAACTACAAACTTAAACCATCCACTCATCCATACTCTCCGCTGCGTTTAAACTTACAATAAATAAATAAATATATGGGACACTTACACACACTGTCGTCCGTCCCCAAAGTAAGTAACTTAATACTTGTGTTATAGGTGACAGACAACTGGTAAATATATACATATATAATTGTTAAATACAAATATACACCCAGGCTCAAAGACCAACAAATTCATTTATAGAAAATGTTGGCCCTCGGCGGGAATCGAACCCGCGACCCGCGGAGCTGAAGGCAGGGTCACTACCCACTGCTCCAACGGGCCAGTCAAAACAATCCCACATATATTATTTTGTTTGTGGGCGTTGGTGTGAGTGCATGTGTACGTAGGTGCGTGCGTGTTTCTGACTTGCGTGCATGCGAGCGTACGTGCTTGCGAGCGTGCGTGCATGTTCGTATCTCTTGGTTTGTAAATTAGGCGAGAGAGCGACTGGTTCTCGAGCCGTTAGCTGAGCTGTGTGCGGTGCGGCACTGTGACGTGCGAGCCCGGCAGTTGGAGTGCGCCGCGCGCCTGCTGCACTCGCGCGGCGATCAGCTCGGTGCGGCCTGGCCTCTCATGATGGAGATCATCTCTGCTATTTGTGACCACCACAGGTATCGGACGTGCGTGATTTATATGCAGAAACTCAAAACTGGATTTGTTGGATATTCCTGTCCCTTTTCTACTAATACCAATTATCGGCATCTGGTCTCTTTATTTGGGGATTTATAGATTTTGTCATTTCAATCTGTACTGTAGACTGAATGATAAACGCGTTATATTATATACCACACTAGTGAACCCCGGCTTCACATAGTAGAAGAGTATCACAAAGGTAAATTTGAGTAAGTCTCGCATTAGAAGTTAGAAAATGTACACCGACCTATCCTTAAAATATCTAAAATCGCAGATTTTTTTGTACTTTTTTATATATGTTACGACGTTATTATGTATTTAGAAGTTTGTACGAGACAAGCAAATTCTAAATCGCCAACACCATCGCCAGTTTGAATTTGTCGTAAATCATATAACGAGTGGAAAATTTTATACGTAAAAGGTAAAAATAGCGGCGGGTAGTTTATATGTTGTATATCAGTGTTATATACCTGGTTGGGTAGACGTGTTCTGGAGTGGAGACGTAGTGTAAGCACGGCCTTAAGTTGTAGAGACCTACGTCCAACAGTTGATGATTATGTTGTATACCAAGGGTGTATTCCCCAGCGAGCAGTTGGTCCGCTCGGCGTTCCAGTGCGCTCAGCTGGTGGCCGGTGACTTGCTGGGCTGCGCGGGCCCGCGTTGCCTGCGCCGCGTGCTCGCCGCCGCGGCCGCCTTCGCCCGCCAGACCAAGGAGCTGAACATCAGCCTCACCGCCGTCGGACTCATGGTACCTGCATTCAAATTCAAATTCAAAATATTCTTTATTCAAATAAACTTGTAAACAAGTGCTTTTGAATCGTCAACTCTACTGCTGGTTCGGAAAGCTGTTCCTACCGAGAAGAGCCAGCAAGAAACTCGGCGGTTGCTCTTTTAAAAATATAAGTCTTAATACTATTTACATTAAGTCGTTACTGTCTTGTACAGGTTCAAAGAGAGCTATATCCACACATTCTTATCTTCCAAATAATCTTCAAGATTATAGTAGGCTTTCTGTATCAGCCTCTTTTTAACAGTGTTATTTATATACATTTATTTATATCTCTATTTCAAGTTTAAAGAACAACAACAAAACCCAAACATTCAGGATACTCATCCTCCTGACCTTATCCCACTAAAAGTGGGCTCCGTAGGACATGTTATAAACATGGTGTCACATGATTTGGCTACGTATTTCACGGCCGTCTGCCTGACGTCAACTTACCGTAGACAAAGGAGCGGCATAAAACTAAGCGTATCTGGGATAATGCTTCGCTTTGCGATTTTGTCGTGGGGTCTATCTCCTGATGATCAATTGCGGGGCGAAACGATTGTTGAGTTTGTGATAGTGAACGTATGTAGTGCTTGTGTATTGTGGTAGCGGTGGTGGAGGTTTGTGTATGTGTTTTTACGAATCCTGCATGTATCAGACATGAAAACGGATTGTCCACTCTACATTAAGCATTATCTATATTTACTATTTTACTTTATCGCGGATTATAGCAAAATAATTTTATTATTACTTTTGTACCAATAATATCGTACACACATTTTATCCCGCGAGCAGCAGTCTTTGATACTACTATAATGTTTATATACAGTGGAACATCTCTGACTACCTGTACCACAACCGCGACAAGCTGTCGGCCGCGCTCAGCAGCGAGGCGGGCTCCGTGCCCGACGGCCAGCCCGACCTGCCGCCGCTCGACCGCCTCTGGATGTGCCTCTACATACGGCTCAGTGAGATATTGTATTTCCATACTAACGTATCCTGGAAGAGCCAGACGAGTGCTCAGTCTGTATTTAGTACTATTCTACCCAGTTTTTCCCCAAACTTCACTATTGCCGTGACAGTGTTGACTTATCGAACCTACCAGTAGATTTGCCCTTATTATACAAATTCTCAGCTTCAATTTTAATATTACCTTGTTGCCGAAGCCAATACGAAGTGTCTGTACGCTTGGACTGGCCTTACCCTCTTGATAATTTCCATGTGCCTACTAAAGCTTTTCTTTACTCTCCGCGTATCCCTTGACGCTTCTGCGATCGTCTGTAATGCTGTAAGCGTAACCAGGCGGCGAAATTAAGAGCTAAATTCATAAAATCATGGGTCACCTTTCTGATTTCTGAAAAGCTTCAAGAACTTCTTCTTTTTCTTAGTTAAACAATGGACTTCTACTCTTAAAAGGACCATACCACACAACCTTATTGCCGCTTAGATCCAGCAGTTTTTCGCGACTTTTTTGAGCTAGTCAGTCCATATCGTAGGGGGTCTATTAACACTACGTTTTCCGGTGCGGGGTCGCCATTCCAACACCTTAAGTCCTTAACGCACATCGGTTCTCCGCAATTTGTGCCCCACCCATCGCCACTTCAGATTCGTGACACGCTGAGCTATGTCGGTGTCTCTGGCTCTTCAACGGAGCTCCCTTTCTAATTTTATCACGTAAAGATACTCCGAGCATAGACAGCGACCACGTTTCGGATTCGTATGTTGTCACTGGCAACACGAACTGTTCGAAGACTTTGATCTTCTCATATTGAGGTATCTTGGACGAAAAGATCTCGCGTAGCTAGTAGAAAGCTAAGCTTCAAGAAATTATAGACATTTGATGTATAGGTGAGCTGTGTACGGAGGCGCGGGCGCCGGTCCGCCGCGCTGCCAGCCAGACCCTGTTCAGCTGCATCGGCGCCCACGGCACGCTACTAAGCAAACCCGCCTGGCGGGCACTGCTGGCAGTATTGTTCCCAATGTTGGACCAGGTATAAATCACCATTATCTATACTAATATATAAAGCTGAAGAGTTTGTTAGTTTGATTGATTGTTTGAAGGAGCTAATCGCAAGAACTACTGGACAGATTTGAAAAAATCATTCAGTGTAAGATAGTCCATTTATTGAGAAAAGCTATAGGCTATATAACACGCTTAGATGAATAGGAGAGGAGCAGCAATAAATAATAGTACGAAAACGGCAAAATTTAAAATGGTAAAATTTTGGTTTTTATATTTCATCCCTACTAGGTCCAGAAACAATCAAACATCGCCAGTTCTGAAAAGGTGGACACTGGGGAGCACATTTTAATACATCATACGCGAAATACCGCGCAAAAGCAGTGGGCGGAAACTCAGGTATGATATCATTTATTTTGATGGACATCAGCTGGTTTTTCCTATAATATTTTCCATTATCTTCAAAGCGATGGATGTAGTCTTGCTTAAATAAAGCATTCATACACTCGAAATTAGTCTAACAAAAATGACTAAAGTGGCCTAATAAGTACGTATAATCTGTGATTATATTTTAACTTACTACTTAAGAATACTATCATTCTTTTCTTTAGGTGTTGACCTTGTCTGGGGTATCGCGAGTTTTCCACTCACGATTCCAGCTCCTGACGACAGTTGGGGATTTCAACAGATCATGGACAGCTCTGCTAGATTACATCACAGACTTCGCTCTGCGGAGAAGCCACGAAGTAAGGAATATATATTTCAAATAGAAATACTGCACACACAAACAGCCATAACACTGTTTTCTTCATCTATTTCTGTTAATGCCTTTGCATCTTAGGCTAAGTTTTGATTAAATATCAAATTTATAATCAAACAAAAAAAATGTAATGGACGTAAAAAAATATTTTATTAGATATGTTTTTCGAACTTTATTTTTATGTTTTGTGCAATTGTTATGTCTCATAAGTTATCATTAACTATTGAAAAAAGTCGAAAAGCATTGTTTTCGGGGTATCATTTGTTTTACAATCGTAGTTATTCAGTTTTTATAAAAAAAACACGCTTACATTAATATAAAGGTAACACGATGAGACCCGAGTGTTTATATGAATCGTGAAAATTTAAAGTCTACATATGTAGTAGCAGCCAGAGAAGAGGCCTAGTTAGTATTATTAGTTAGCTATGGAGTAGTTACTACTCCATCGCTGGGCATAGGCCTCTTCTCTTCATATTTTGAGAGAAGGGTTGGAGGTAAAACCTACCACGGTGCCCCAATTGATGGTAGGTCACACATATCCCCAAAATTCTTAAGGTTTCTTCACGGCAGTGATCCTCCTGCCCTTATCAGACTCTAAGTGGGGTCGGCAAAATATGTTACAAACATACTGTCACATAATTTGGCTGCGTGTTTTACAACCGGCCGCCTGCCTGACGTTAACTTACCTTAGTCGCCATTTACGATACTTCGATAAGAAATGAGGGTGGTACTTCTACTCAGCCTGGTATTCTATTCAGCAAAATATTCAATATCTTTAGGTATCAGTAGCAGCACTAAAGTCGTTTCAAGAGGTGGTAACGGCGGCGGGCCGTGTCGAGGGCGAAGCGCCCAAACGCGTGTGGCCGGCTGCTTGGGCGGCATGGACGACCATCGCAGAAGGGCTGAGCAACACTCCACCCGGTAATAAAGCTTCAAATGCTATATTTTAAGACCCTATTTCACTATTTTAAGAGAGCTTTTGTAACAATCCTGGAACACAGTATTTAAATCCCCTTAAAGAAATCACTTGCTCGACAAGAGGTCGTGGCGGTGATTATTTAAGTGACCCGTATTCTCGTTTGATCCCTTTCTTATTCTTCAATTGATAGACGTCCATTAATGGACATAAGTCTTTTAAAGGGTTCTCCACACAACACGGTCTTGTGCCGCTTGGATCCAACGCAACCTTTCTAAGGTTATTAGTCCACCTCGTAGGAGGTCCATTGATACTGCGTTTTCTAGTGCGGGTAGCCATTCCAGCACCTTAATACCCTAACTTTAAACTTACTTTTGATTCTTATTCCATAAAAATAACTTGTAAGACACATTACATTTCACAGATGTTTCTGTATTATGGTCTACCTCAAACCCACCTTTATCTCTAAAAACCTTCTAAATTTCAAGATTTCGGTTCGATTTACCATCTAAAAATCTGGATTGCTTACAAACTTACACATCCCTATAATACTTTCAGCGGCGGAAGACGGCAAGCCAGTGGAGGTGTACGCCCCGTCTCTCAACTTCCTCACGACCTTGGTGCAGATCTTCCCTCTCATCTTCCAGCACATCAGACCCACGTATGTATCATCATCTTCCTGCCCTTATCCCACTCTAAGTGGGTTCGGCACAAAATGTTATGAACTTGTTTTCACATGATTCGTTTAGGTATTTTAAGACCGGCTGGCTACCTGAAGTCAACTTACCTTAGTCGTATTTTACGACACCTCGGTAAGAAATGAGGGTGGTCTATTCTACTAAGCCGAATACCACATGGCGGGTCAACTTACCTTAGTCGCCTTTTATGACACCTCGGTAAGAAATAAAGGTGGTCTATTCTACTAAGCCGGATACCACACGGCTTAGGTCCACGTATTTATATTAAACCTATAAATAAATAATTGCACTTAATACAATTCTGATAAAACGAACACTAGACGTGTTATATTGCATGGATAAGAATGTTGGGCAATGAAAAAGACGGATGGAAGAAGTGGACATGCAAATGAGATGAGAATGTTAAGGTGGTTGTGCGGTGTGACAAGACTGGATAAAATACGAAATAAGTATATAAGGCGAAGTGTGAAAGTTACAACCATCATAGAAGAAAACGAGAAGTGAAAGATTAAGACGGTATGAATATGTAATGAGGAGGGATGGTGGTGACCAAACGAGTGCTACGGGAGGAGGTCAAAAAGTTCGCGGAATAAGAGGGAAGGAGGTTGTAATTAAACTCCAAACTATTTTTCCTTTTCAATATATTCTCCCTTAACCCTAATCAGATCTCTCAAACAACTTGTATAGTAACGAAAAAAAAATTGTCTTTGGTGTCAAAAAAGGCCGAAATTGAAGACTTCACTCCTTCAACATCGTTTTCGGAAATAAATAATAATCACTGAGTGCCACGCCTGGACTGTAAGCTGGGTGGTTCGTTTGAAGCGGCATCGGTGAATGACAGCCGCCGCAACATAGCGCGTGTGAACGGGTCGTAAAAAAAGACCACATCTTTTGACAACTTTCCTCTTCTTTTTTCCTTGATGGCTTCTTTCAATCGTTCCAGTAAAGAATAAATAAATAAATATATAAATATATGGGACACACACACACGGTCGTCCGTCCCCAAAGTAAGTAACTTAATACTTGTGTTGTGGGTGGCAGACAACTGGTGAATATATACTTATATATTTTTTAAATACATACTTAAATACAAATATACACCTAGGCTCAAAGGCCAACAGATTCATTTATAGAAAATGTTGGCCCTCGAAGAAGCGTAGAAGTATCCCTTTATAGTCACACCACGTTCTTTATTATCAATAAAATACCATTTGTATCCCAAAATCTAGATTCAGCGCAGCAGACGTGCAAAAGCTGGGCGAGTGTCTGTCTAATGTGTGCAGCGTGGAGCCCTCGGCGTCCGCACTCGACGGCATCGGCAGCGGCGCGCCCGTCAGCTTGCACGCACTGCATTGCCTCGATACCGTGCACAAGGTTAGCATTTTGGTAGCTTTCAGAGCTTAATACAGACAAAAAACTGTCTTAGATAAAAGGTAGAACAGTTGTTCCGTTCAGTCACCATCGTGTGAAAAAATTCTTGTAACTAAAATAAAAGTTATGATAGAATTCGCTTTTAATTCGCCTGTAATCCGCGTTGTTTAGAAAATCTATTTAATTCTAAGTGTAGGAAAACCGTTCATTATTATAAATAACAAAAGTAATGAAAATATTATTTTGCTGTAGTTTTGTATTATGGACCTCCGCAAAGTAACGCGTAACCCTATAAATTATATTAAAAATTAAATAAATTGCAAAAAATTTAAAATTAAATTTAATAGCAATTAAAAATACATTTATCAACAAAGCTTATTCATGAAAGCATGAAACATATTTTTAATGGTTTTTTTTCACTTATATAATGGGAAGTCCAAAAAAATGTGAAATTTGATCATAAAAATGCATACTGACGCCCATAAACGGTCTTTCGAACTTCCTGAAGGCTTGCTAGGTCTTATCAAGGCTTTAAGGATAAATTAGGCTTTAAGGATAAATTATCAAACCGATATGTGTATAATCAATAATCATCATCTTCCAACCCTTAGCCCACTCTAAGTAGAGTCGGCACAACATGTTATAAACATAGTCACATGATTTGGCTGCGTATTTTACGACCTTCCGCCTGCCTGACATCAACTTACCTTAGTCGTATTTAACGACACCTCGGTAAGAAAGAGGGTGGTCTTTTCTACTCAACAGTATACCACACGGTAGGTCAACTTGCCTTAGTCGCCTTTTACGACTATTTATTTATTTATTTATTTGACCAGGAAGCGTTGCACCGGCACGAATTGCTACCGGCGATGTTTGCAGCGCTGACAGCGCTTGCGGGCGCTGCAAAAGAGCAGCCATCGTCAGCGGCCCGCTGCCTGGCCGCTGCGGCCGCGCTGTACCGCGCCGCGCCCGCACCCAGCGCGCACCAGCTGCCCAGCTTACTGCAGGTACGTGGAAGATGTAGGTGTCGTATAATGGATTGTGCCATTCCGGGAAACATTGTCGCTCCAATTGAAATGGCTGACAGTTAACCATCGAAGGGACGTGCATGGACTCTAACTACTTTATGGGGTTCTTTACCATCCGCAAACTCCCGTGTACCTTAAGGAGCATTTCAGCTTTCTTGGGAATGTAAGTCCTTTTGATCTCCGTTCCAAGCATGATAAAAAAATCAAAACGCCGCATAGTCGTACACGATGGTACGGTAACTCGTTCACAGTTAAGTGTGTCAGGCTTTGGAACTCCCTTCCTGCGGATATTCGTCACTCACCTTTGGTGCATATTTTTAAAAGTCGTTTGAAACGCTATTATTTATCTTTATGCTAATATAAGAAAGTAGAATGTATTTATGTATAATTATCTTTATATATTATAAATATATGTATGATATTAAATATATATTTAATTTTAGTATTTAAAATATATGTAAACTAAAGGTTAAATTTATTATTATTGTAAAGTGTAGTTTTTTGTAGCAATTAAATTGTTGCGCACCAACCCGTACTATCACCATGATCCTCACATCAAAGGTTGTCTGGGAGAGATCGCTCCAAGCGATAAGCCTTTGCACGCTTCTGTGTATTCATATGTTTTGTAAATGTATATCTTCTTTGTGTGTAATAAAGAATAAATAAATAAAAATTGTCAACGCGATGTAATATAATAAATGTAAAACCTCTGCGTAGTTACGCCAGTCGCAGCTAACCGCCGACCAGAGCGGTCAATAAAATATGATACTTGTGTGAACACGCTTCTCATTTGGGGTCACCACCTCACACCTGAGTTAGAGACGCCTACCTCTAAAAAGACAAAGTTATTGTAATTTTTTCAGACTTATTCTAATAACTTTTTTCATGATATGGCGCAGACACCTAAATCTATGACGATACCAACACAATCAGAATTAGTATTCATAGCCATTTTTAGTGTCGCCATACAACAACATCTAATTTTCGTTCTTACATTTTTTTTGGATTCAACATAAATTCGGCCCACTTTCATTCTCCTGCCCTTATCCCAATCTAAATGAGGGGTCGGCACAACACGTTTTAAACGCGTTTTTACAACTAGCCGCCTGTCTGACGTCCACTCACCTACCACACTTCATCCTTTTACGACACTTCAGTAAGTGAGGGTGGTCTATTCTATTCAGCCGGATGCCACACGGCAGGTTAACTTACTTAGTCGCCATATACGACACCTCTGTAAGTGAGGGTGGTCTATACTACTCAGCCAGATGCCACAATGCGGGTACCAGCTTACCTTAAACGACATATACGACACCTCAATAAGTGAGGATGGTCTATTCTATTCAGCCGGTTGCCACTCGGCGGGTCAACTTTTACCCTAGTCTCCATTTAAAACACCTCGATAAGAAACGAGAGTGGTACTATTCCACTCAGCCGGATACAACATTCGGCCCATAAAGGTTTTAATTAAATCCACGCTAAAGGTTAAATTTTCAGGCACTCCACGCTGCGGTGAAGAAATGTACGCCGGGCTCCAGACGCAGGAACAGCGACAGGGAACGGGACCAGCCGGACGAGCCTACACAGATCGCGGCATTGTTACTACAGGTATAGTAACCCAGGGCTTATAAGGGTTTTACCTATAGGGGGAAAGCCTTTATGGACTTCCTCTGGACTTTTTCACAGGATCCGGCTTCCACAGACTAACATCCTTCACTCATTTCCTCCCCCTTCTACGGCAGTACCACCTTTCGGCATTGCTTCTACGTAGCCGGTGTCAATTTCAAAAGCTGAGCAGATAGCCCAACGATGACCTTGCGACTCTTGTGCGACCCTTTTGAGTTCAAACCCGGGCGGACGCTAATGAGTTTTTCTGTTAAAACTTATGTCTTATTGATAATTGCAATTTATCATAAGAATGACTTTATTAGTGTAGCGCATTAGATAGAAGAGTAACAAGATAACAAAAAAAACCAAAATAAAGTATACATAACGTAAAAATAAAAGAACTTTGAACTATTATTAATACCTAAAATTACAAAATACAATACTTCACCAACAATTCCCAGCGAGTTATTGTGCTTCATCACACGTGCTTGTCACACTCTTCAGTGAAGGAAAACATCGTGAGGAATCCTGCATATCTCTAGAGAATTCTGGAGATATGTGTAACCTACCAATCCGCATTGGAGCAGCGTGGTAGGTCTTAGCTCCAACCGTTCACTGCTAAAAAACGGACAGAGAAAGAAGGAGAGCAGTGGGATAGTAAAAGGCCATTACTTTAATAACACTTTTTAACCAGATTTGGCCAAAATTTGTCTGTACCATCAAGTCTTCTCTCTCACAGAAAAGGTTGATCCAACCATATCATATATCGCTAGGCAAAGATGTCCTTTCTCATGAAATGGTTTCAAAAGAAATGACCTATCGCATCATTCTCATGGAATACAGCGATCGACTCCTTGCATTTATCGCTAGCCAAAGGTTAATCTCACGAGATCAATTAACCATTATATGACAAGCCAAAATGATTGATCTATCTCATCATTCTCACGAAAGACATGGAACGATATTCCACGCTATTTCGCTGCTATACCGCATAATTTCGTTTGAAATAAGCAAAATTTCTCATGTACCATTGCGTAAGGTTTACCGATATTTCACAGCTTCAAACACAAGACGCACTTTTCTGGACCTATTTATGTCCATGTATTTTGCTTACAAACAAGTCAAGTTACAAAATCTTTTAACACAATTTCATCCACGCCCAATTTGATCCTCGCAGCAGCATCAGGTCATGCTAATCTAAAACATGCTGTCATGTGTCATACAACATGTCATCAAGACTGGACCAGTATGTAAAATTTAATGTCCCTACTGTTTACCAGTTTCCTCGTCTTAAGCTAATCCTGGGTGCAGGGTCATGCTTATCAAAAACATGCATTGTCTTCTAAACTGGACCAGAATATATTATTTCAGCTCAATCGGACACCAGGAAGTGGGTCGAACTTAACTTGCAAGATTCCACCTTCATATACATACATACATTGCAAGTTGAATAAACGGTTTTTAAAGGAACAGAAGAATTATTGAGGTTTTAACAAAATAGCTACTCAATACAGGCATAATTCAATAATAGTCACTCAGCGGGCGATGGAACGGGCTATGCTCGGAGTATCTCTACGTGATCAAATCAGAAATGAGGAGATCCGTAGACGAACCAGAGTCACCGACATAGCTCATCGTATCGCGAATCTGAAGTGGCAATGGGCGGGGCACGTAGTACGTAGAACCGATGGGCGTTGGGGTCCTAAGGTGCTGGAATGGCGACCTCGCACTGGAAAGCGCAGCGTTGGAAGGCCCCCAACGAGGTGGACTGACGACCTCAAAAAGGTCGCGGGGAGCCGCTGGATCCAAGCGGCACAAAATCGTGGATTGTGGCGATCCCTTAAGGAGACCTATGTTCAGCAGTGGACGTCCATCGGTTGAGAAAGAAGAAGAAGAAGAGAAGAAGAAGAAGAAGACAGGCATAATACTTATTTTAACATATCGCAGTTGCTCACTAGCATACATGTTTTATTGAAGGAACTGTCTTTTATTCTCCAGGTGTTGGCGACGGGGTTGCCTCTGGCGAGAGAAAAACCAGATGAATACAACGAATTTTGGGAGATCCTACCGAATGTATTAGAGACTTTCATGTTCGAACCGCCGTAAGTTTGCTGACCTATTGAAAGTTATAAGTTGAAATGCGTATGTAATTTAATTTATGACATTGGATAATGATTAAATATTCAGGTTTTTTTTAAAGAACTGTTGTCTTAAGATCCTTAAAAGATGAAACTCGATTATTTACTCTATATGTTCGCCCAGTTAGTGTTTTTTGGTTATTTTATAGAAAATATTTTAGTGGTATCCGGCTGAGTAGTATAGGCCATTTTTTATCGAGGTGTCGTAAAAGGCGATGTAAGTTGACCCGCCGTGTGATATCCAGCTCAGTCGAATAGACTACCCTCATTTTTTACTAAAGTGTCGTAAACGGTTATTAAAAGGCGACTATACTATAGATACCTAGCCAAAACATGCAGAGATATTCCACTTAGAGTGAGATTATGGCAGGAGCATGATGAATCATGATTTTAATGTGTAATAATAATTTTAAATAAATTAATAGTTTAAAAAGTTAAATTTATAAACCTTTTCTTTTCTCCATATTACACGTATTCTCTTTCTTTAATTCTTGTCCTTTTCCTTCTGTTACTCAAAGTTGACTGGAGATCCCTTTTAGGGATAAATCCGCCTTTATACATGCCTTTTTTTGATTTACTTTTTTTTCTCTTTTCTTACTATATGTATAGAAAGAGAATATATATAGTAGATTATGATACTGTTGCATAATAAGGGTTTTTATAACACGAGTTTTTTTATAGTATCACACGAGTGTTATAAGACCAAGTTATGTACAGCGTCATACACTACTTTATCTACTCTCATACTATAATACGTAAAACAATATTAATAAAAACTAAACTTTGTTTAAATATTGAAAAGATTTTTTAAATGTCAAATATTAACGCCAAGGAGTAATCATCGATTGCGCATGCGTGTTCGCCGCGGATTCGTTCATTGAAACCATTTTTTTAAGTTAGAGGTCAACCTCATCGGTCCAGCTGGAGGTTGTATAGGTGTATCGTTATGATTAAAAAGTTATATTATGATACAGGTGTCCATACCAGACCTGTATCGTAATAAAACTTTTTAATTTTTTATTTTTGGCCTGTACGTAATGTTTGTGATAAGAATGTTGGTATCAGTTTTATAATCCTTGTATTATAGTATCAGAGTAGATAAAATAAATGTGTCAGGGTGGGTGGCAGCGCGCAGGCCCGCGAGGTGGTGGGCGTGGTGCGGGACGAGGTGCTGCGGGGCTCCCCGCGCGCGCCGCCGCAGCACGCGCGACGCCTGCTGGCGCTGGTGCGGGCCGGCTCGCTGCACCACCACCACCACCAGCCGCACACACGTAATATAACGTCACTTAAACGTATTGATCATTAACCCCTTGGACGATTTTATGCGTTAATGAAAAGATAAGTATGTGTAAGCAAGTGCGGTTTATTAAGAACAATAGCTCAGTACATATAAATATATAAATAACTACCAACCACCAGTAGCTTCGCTCGCGTGGAAAGATTAAAACCGTAATATAGTATTTTGATAACCATAAAAATGTTGCCCTGTGGTATCCGGCTAAGTAAAATATACCACCCTCCTACTTACCGAGGTGTCGCAAAAGCGACTAAGGTAAGTTTACGCCAGGGAGGCGGCCGGTCGTAAAATACGTAGCCAAATCACGTGACAACATGTTTATAACATGTTATGCCGACATGGGACTTGAGATAAGGGTAGGAGGATGATGATGATGATGATGATTTTAGCAGTTTTTCAATACCTGAAAACAGGGATAATAAAGGGAGAAATACCTTTGATTTGACAGAAAATGAACAAGAACTGAAAGAAAGAGAGGAGTTCGCGCGGACATGCTTCGAAACCCTTCTCCAGTTCTCGATGCTGGAAGACATGGATTCCCTGACTATCGATGACAGTAAGTTTGTCATATTATTACCCTTCCCATAAAAAAATATTGCAACAAAAAAATATCAAAATTGTCATATTATTAACCTTTGTATACCAGCGCATTGGCCAATGACACCACACACTTTTTCAATTGTTTCTTTCCAAAACGTTCTCGAAATCGCTATTTTTTTTATCAAAGATTTTAGGTAAGTTTTAAATTAAATTTTACCTATGTAAATTTTGTAAGGCAATCATTTTGGTCTACTAAGGACCTCGTTTGGGACTCTTTTTTACAAGAAATAAATTCTATTTAGGTCTGAGAAGAATGTTTTAAATACATATTTTTAGAGCTTGTCGCACAACGGTTTTTTTTTTAATTAAACGTTTTTGTTTAGGTGACAGTGACCCGCTAGCCATCATGCCTCTACTGGACAGGTTCCAGGAGGTCATATCGAGGTACAACAGAGACGAGGACAGTACGGATCCGCTGCCCAGGTATGCCCATCTATCTATCTATCTAGTTACGTGATGCCTGTCGGTTCAGGACGGGTGATCAGCTCCAATTCCTGGACTATTCCACCCATTTCCCCATTTTGCAGTAAGGGTTTCACTGCTGTCCAGAAAGTGTCACCTGCTTTAACCTACCTATTGCTTTTAGAAACCTGATAGATGCTTTTAGGTATCCCTGAAGGGGATATTTGTTTGATCCTCAACTTCAATTTCATCCTTACCTAGTATCTCCCATCTTACCAGCGAGTACATAGGGCACTCAGCCATAAGGTGAAGACTCGTTTCTTCCTCTCCACACTCTGGGCACGCTGCGTCCTCTTTTATTCTCATTAGGTATGCCCACACTATCCCCTTATGAAATAAACTTGTAAACAAGTGCATATGAAGCGTCCTTTACTGTTGCTTCGGAAAAGTATTCATAATTTTATCATAAATTTTACTCCGGCAAAATGGGAGCTCGTTAGTATTATTAAAGAAGGTCCAGAAGTGAGTATTAATGAAACCCTAAACTATAATTCAACTGGCATTACCACACTCGTAATTAAGTAAAAGTCACCTCACACAAGATGACTTCTCAAAAAACCTTCATTTGTTATTGCGCATTACGCCGAGCACTCGGCTGTGTTCGTTGGACGCTCGCTGACAGGGAACCGCGGCGAGTTTGTATCAATCAGCCGCACTCGTAATACGCGTACTCCTTGCGTCGTGACTCCATTATTGGGGGTCGAGACCTTTTTATATAAACAGTTTATCCTTAACAATGGTCTTCCATATATTTCTGTTTTCGGCCACGTGCATGGCCTAGGAGCCTGTTGTATTGATTGCGGATCTGCTCTGACCAACTCATAGGGCAACGTCCTCTCGGTCTTTTGCCATCGACCATGCCAGAGACAATGACTTTCTAAGATATGCTACTATCACTCAAATAATCCTCAATTGTACAGTAAGCTTTATGTAGCAGCATCGTTAAGATAATTTCTAAACTTGTGTTACGTGTAAAATACTTTTGTCTATACTGCGTAGGTTTAAGTAGTTAACTAAACAGTAACCAAACAAAATCATATGACTCAGGTGTGCCAAACATTTTATTACAATAACATGATCTACAAATAAAGAAATTGAAACGAAACTGTACATGTCAAAATAATTTCTTTAATGAAATATACCTTTTATATAAAATTTAATGTTTATGCTTTTAGTATCAAAAGCATAAACGTTTGATTTAATAAAATATATTCATCAACAGATTAAAATTTATTAAAACTACTTTAATATGCTATTCTTGCAATTATGTTAGATTATCTGATGTAACACAATATCAATCTTTTATAAAGTCACTCTGTGATAATGCAGTATCATACTAAAGTTTAATATTTTCCATTGTTTTCTAGAAAAGGTTTACCTGTGTTTGTCATGGCGCATATTAAAAAATGAACCAAAAGTAATAATAAAATTATTTTGCTATAATCCGCGATGAAGTAAAATAGAAAATATATATAATGCTTAATGTAGAGTGGACAATCGGTTATCATACCTGATACATGCAGGAGTCGTAAAAAACACATGCACACACCTCCACCACCGCCACCGTGATACACAAGCACTATATACGTTCACTATCACAAACTCAACAATCGTTTCGCCCCGCAACCGAAGCATCGTCAGGAGATAGACTCCACGAACAAAATCGCAAAGCGAAGCAATATCTTTTTTTTTTTTTTTTCGAATATGACTAATGCTGTTAGCCCTAATGGCTTTGACAGCGTCACCGATAAGACGGGCGAGCGCTGAAGCATCGCCGAGAAGAAATGGATGATACATGCGGGTGCATTACAAGCACCCGCGCTACAGGGGGCGTCGCCTTAAGGGTGTCTCCTGCGAGACCGAACCTCGGCTTAAGGCGGCGCGTTTTTGGAGGGCTGCATCTAATAAATGACTTGGAAGAAGTCTGCGTCACGGCGGCCGCGGCAGAGGGCTGCGGCCGCTTGACACAAGCAAGCGGGGACCTCGTCTTCGCCGGCGAAGACGCTGTTTGTGTGCGTGTTGTGTGTATATCTTGTTGGATGCTGTTATAGCATCGTCGGGGTCGTTAAGGACGCTCTTCGGGCGCCTGTGAATCTTGTTGGGGTGCCTGAACGCCTTATAGTTGGACGCGGCCACTATAAGGGGGTTTGGGTGGATGGACGCTTTCTCGAAGTAAGTCGTCGAGAATCGTCTGAAAAGATCGGCTATCGTGGGTAGGTCGAGATCTCTATGGAGGTTCACGTTGCGCACGAACCACGGACAGCCAGTGGCTGTACGCATGAATCGATTTTGAAGTGTCTGCAACGGACACAGTCGTGATTTCGGGACGTGCGCGAACGCGACGCTCGCATAGGTCATGATGGGTCTGATGCAAGTTTTGTAAAGTGTCACTTTGTTGCGAAGTGACAGTTTACTTGCCTTGCACAGTATCGGATTGAGGCGTCCCAAGGCGAACGCTGCCCGGTTACGGACAACGCGGATGTGTCGGATGAAGGATAGGGTAGGTTCGAGGATGACACCTAAGTATTTGACTTCCTTTTGCCAATCTATGTGTTTGTTGTAAATAGAGACTCTAGGGGGCGTCCGGATGAAGTCCATGGCTCTCCTAGATCTCGCAAAGAACATTGCTGCGCTTTTATCGGGATTTATTTCGATTCTCCACCGGCGGAACCAGTTTTCGAGCTGGTTGGTTGCTCTTTGGAGCCTATCGTTTATCGTTATGGGATCTCTACAGGTAGTATAGATTGCGGTATCGTCCGCGAACATGGCTAAGTGGGTGACTGCACTAGTTTTAATGGAGAATCGTGGGATGTCGCTCGTATAGAGCGAGTATAGGAACGGTGCGAGTACCGAACCTTGGGGGACTCCGGCGCGTAAGGTGCGTCTTGAGGAGAGCGCACCATCAATACGATATCTAAATGAGCGATTAGTAAGATAATCGCGAATTATAAGAACGAGTCTATCGGGGATTCCTAGGTTAGCGAGTTTGTATATTAGACCCGCATGCCACACCTTATCGAAGGCTTTGGCGACATCGAAGAAGACAGTACCGGTGTACCGTTTTTTGGCGAAGCCATTGAGGACGGCTTCGGTAAGTCGGTGTACTTGTTGTACCGCGGTGTGTTTGGCGCGGAAGCCGAATTGCTCATCCGGTATGAGCTTCATCGACTCCATGAACGTTTTGAGTCTAGCGAGGATTACTCGCTCGTAGACTTTCCCTAAGCTGTTGAGCAGACTGATGGGTCGATAGCTGCTCGGGAGATTACTGGGTTTTCCTGGTTTTCGAATACCTATTACTATTGCTTCCTTCCATTCGTCGGGGAAGGAGCAACCTAACAGGAGGGCATTGAAAATCAATACTAATAGGTTTATGAGTTGGTCGGGGAGGCACTTGAGTGCTTTGTTGGATATGGAGTCGGGGCCTGGGGACTTGCGGGTCTTCAGGTTTTGGATAATGGAACGGACTTCCTCTCCGGTAGTGGGAGTGAGCGGCTCGCTTTCGGGAGCCTTCGCGGATATCCTAGCCGCCGCCATTTCCACTACCGAGTGGAATTCGGCGTGTTCGGGATGACTGGTGTTATTTGAACATTGTCCCTCAAGGCTGTCAGCCAAGCATTCGGCCTTATCGATGTCGTCAAAAGCGACCGGACGGTTTAAACGTAACAATGGAGGTGTAGCTGCACACTGGTCTCCTCTCAGGGATTTCGCCAGTTTCCAGAAAGCCTGGTGACTCGGCGAGATCTCTGAGAGTTTGTTGTCCCAGGCGGACTGACGGTTGAGGCTGAGTTTTTCTCTAACCTCTCTTTGAAGTCGCCGGAGTGTTCTCCGGTTATCGTCTGTCGGGTATGCGTCATGGGCCCTAGTGGCGGCACGTTTGCGTCTAAGTAGGTCGCGCAGGTCGTCCGGTAGTCTCCCACGACCGCGGTCGTCGGGGACTTCCTTGGAGCAACGCTCGAGTGAGTCTGTTATATGTTTCGTAAGGTGGGTAACAGCGAACTTGGCACTATCCACGGAGTCTATCTTGTCAGGAATTTGATCTAGGTGGTCTGAGTTTAGGGACTGGAGTTTCCCGCCTAATTTACTCCAGTCGATTATCGTTTTCGTGGGAGGGGTCGTGGAGGTTGATTGCCCTAACTGAATTAGAACCGGACGGTGGTCCGAGTCTAATTCATGCAGGACTTCTATAGAATGTAACTGGAGAGCTACATTTTTGAAAATGTATATATCTAAGACATCTGCTCTGTTTGGATCCCCGTTAGGCGGGTATCTGGTGGGCTCGTTAGGGGCTATCACCTCAAAAGCGAGGTTTGGAAGGCCGTTGAGGCCTTGGAGTATTGTGCCGTTCCGGTTGGTTCGGCGAGAGTTCCATTGGCCATGTTTGGAGTTGAAGTCTCCGGCCAGTATTACAGAGTCGCCTAGTGCGAGAAGGGTGCGGACGTCTCTTTCGAGTACCCGTTTGGTCGGACTGAGAGCGAAGCAATATCCAAATAAGTTTAGTTATATACTAATCGGTTCAACCCCACCCTTTATTTTATTTGCGAACAAGTGTAACAAGCTTGAACTAGAAACATTTATCTGCTCGTTAATGAGGGTGCCATTGTTATGTTTAATAATCTCAAGGTTTTCCAATAGGCTGAGCTTCAGTCCTTTATTGGAACACGTGTGCAATACTTCGAAACTATGGTCATTAGGGACTTTATGACCGCTTTCTATCAGATGTTTGGCGAAATGTGAATTTTGTGGTTTATTATTCCTGAAGGCAGCCATATGTTCTTTAAAACGGGTTTCAAAATTACGACCAGTCTGACCCACATATGTATCATTGCATTCAGGACATTTTATTTTATAAACACCACACTTTTTCGCGCTTGGTAATTTATCTTTATTATTGCACAGAATCTTTTTTAAAGAGTTATTACTTTTAAAACCTAATTTTATATTTGATTTGGATTTAAATATAGCTGAAATTCGTTCTGACAATGCTCCAAAATAGGTCAGACTGGCTTTGCACTTATTATCTTTGTAATGTGGCACCGCGTACAAGTGTTTTGCCAATTGCAACTTCTGTTTATTTTTTAATATGTTATGTACTAATTGCTTATCATAGCCATTAGAATGCGCCATCTGGTTGATTATTTGAAGCTCTTTGTTAAAATTCTTCTCGCAAAGAGGGACTGATAAGAGTCTATGTATATGACTGTGAAAGGCGGCAAGTTTGTGTTGCCAGGGGTGAAAAGAAGAAGCAGGTATGATCGTATCCGTGTAGGTTGGTTTGCGAAAGATCTCAAACATATGTTCATTATTGGACCGTGTAATAGTAAGGTCAAGAAAATTAAGCGAGTTATTCTGCTCTGATTCTAATTTGAAACTGATTCTGATTCTGATGAAACTAATCTGAAACTATTCATTAATAATATCAATTCCAAACATCCCAAAATCAGTTTCAAATTAGAATCAGAGCAGAATAACTCGCTTAATTTTCTTGACCTTACTATTACACGGTCCAATAATGAACATATGTTTGAGATCTTTCGCAAACCAACCTACACGGATACGATCATACCTGCTTCTTCTTTTCACCCCTGGCAACACAAACTTGCCGCCTTTCACAGTCATATACATAGACTCTTATCAGTCCCTCTTTGCGAGAAGAATTTTAACAAAGAGCTTCAAATAATCAACCAGATGGCGCATTCTAATGGCTATGATAAGCAATTAGTACATATTAAAAAATAAACAGAAGTTGCAATTGGCAAAACACTTGTACGCGGTGCCACATTACAAAGATAATAAGTGCAAAGCCAGTCTGACCTATTTTGGAGCATTGTCAGAACGAATTTCAGCTATATTTAAATCCAAATCAAATATAAAATTAGGTTTTAAAAGTAATAACTCTTTAAAAAAGATTCTGTGCAATAATAAAGATAAATTACCAAGCGCGAAAAAGTGTGGTGTTTATAAAATAAAATGTCCTGAATGCAATGATACATATGTGGGTCAGACTGGTCGTAATTTTGAAACCCGTTTTAAAGAACATATGGCTGCCTTCAGGAATAATAAACCACAAAATTCACATTTCGCCAAACATCTGATAGAAAGCGGTCATAAAGTCCCTAATGACCATAGTTTCGAAGTATTGCACACGTGTTCCAATAAAGGACTGAAGCTCAGCCTATTGGAAAACCTTGAGATTATTAAACATAACAATGGCACCCTCATTAACGAGCAGATAAATGTTTCTAGTTCAAGCTTGTTACACTTGTTCGCAAATAAAATAAAGGGTGGGGTTGAACCGATTAGTATATAACTAAACTTATTTGGATATTGCTTCGCTTTGCGATTTTGGTCGTGGAGTCTATCTCCTGACGATGCTTCGGTTGCGGGGCGAAACGATTGTTGAGTTTGTGATAGTGAACGTATATAGTGCTTGTGTATCACGGTGGCGGTGGTGGAGGTGTGTGCATGTGTTTTTTACGACTCCTGCATGTATCAGGTATGATAACCGATTGTCCACTCTGCATTAAGCATTATATATATTTTCTATTTTACTTCATCGCGGATTATAGCAAAATAATTTTATTATTACTTTTGTATTATGGATCTCCGCAAAGTAACGCCTAATTCTATAAATTATTTAAAAAATGAACCTTTTTGTTTGACATGTTCACCTTTAGTTAAGTACCTAAACCTACTAAGTATAGTTAACATGTTTCGTAATGCAGGCACCAAGTGTCGGAGATATCGTTCGTGCTGCGCGCGGTGGCAGCGTTGGCCGCCGCCATGAAACGCGCGCCTCCATCCCGAGTCGACGCCGCCGCCTGGCATAAGCTGATAGGTATTCTACCCTTTTAACCAAGCTCAATTTTTTTCAAGCTCAAAAATTGAGCTTGGTAATGAGTAATGTCATCATTCTCCTACCCTTATCCCGCTCTAAGTCGGGCTACCACAAAGCACTATTTAATAAATAAAAATGAATAAGCCAAACGGTATCCGGCTGTGTAGAATAGACCACCTCCATTTCTTTCCGTGGTGTCCGGTTGTAAAATACGTAGCCAAATTATGTGACAATATGTTTATAACATGTTGTGCCGATCCACGTATGAGCGTCTCAAATATGTGTTCTATTTTTGTTATTAAGTTTATGAATGTTGTTTTATTTATTTATTTAGTGAGACATGCCAACAGTATTATTAACAAACATTTTTGCTTTTTTACATGTATTTCATACAGTCTTAATCTATTTAAAATACTATTATAGGCATATACAATATTCAAATACAGTAAAAATAAAAATAAACATTGGTTTGGTACAAAGTAAAAGTAAAAAGAGTAAAATTTTAAAATATTTGGGAACTAAAACTGAAAGGTGAAAAAAATAATAAAAAAAAATGTTGCGTCACACCTTTTAGTAGTAGGTTTGCTTTATTTTTTTTTTTAACCTGTATTTTGTGTTTGTTTGGCCTATTAACTGTTGGCGTGACAATAAATAAATACTCACTACCATAAATCACCTCTTTAAACGTTTTTCGAAGTCTTACTTCGAGAAATCCGAGGTACACCCGAACCCTCTCATTTCAGTTGCTTCCACCTACATCCCAGTTAGGTGTGACCACCGAAAATATAGGCGTCCAAAAAGCGTCCTATATGACCCTGACGATCAAATAACGATCGCAAACACAGAAACACGTAATACACACACACAGCGTCTTCGCCGGCGAAGACGAGGTCTCAGATTTCTGACGTCGGATGGTCGTGGCTTATTGCCACCCATCCGTCATAGTAATGACTAATCAAAGTTATACCACCAGCCCTCCACTACACGTCGCCCTAAGTCGTGGTCGTGCCTCACAGGAGGCACCCAGAACGACGTTCCCCATAGCTAGTAGAGCTTCTGCGCAGAAGCTCTACTAGCTATGGGCTCTACTCTCTCTAGCTCTACTCTCCGCATTTCGCAACCTCGGCGATGCTTCTGCGCTCGCCCGTCCCGCCCGGTGACGCTGTAAAAGCCGATAGGGCTGTCAGCATATAGACAATTCGAAATATATAAATTGTCACGTGTCAGGCGTGTACCCGTCGCTGGTGCGGCTGGCGGGCAGCGCGCGCGTGGGCGGCGCGGGCGGCGCGCTGCGCGAGGCGCTGCTGCAGTACGGCGCGCTGCTCGCGGCGCCGCTCTAGCGCCGCCTGCTGTACACCGTGCGCGTGTAGGGCGCGTGTAGGGCGCGTGTAGAGCGCGCGTAGGGCGGCCTCGGTACGGACCGGCAATGGAGGTAACATAACACGAACAGGCACATATTATCTGTACTAATTGTACCGCGACGTCAGCCTTGATTGCAACTTATTAGACTATAATCAGTCGCTAATAAATATATCTCCATCTGAATAACTTTAATTTCGTTCCACAATTCTTTCAATGTAATAATATATCGATTAAAGATTTATCGATATATCTTTAATATTTAAATTTATCTTGTTACAAGATAAATAATAAATAAATTTATTTATTTAATATTTATCTTGTTACATACAAGATAAATATTAAATTAATAAATTTATACATATGCATATATATATTTTCGGAACCTCGGAAACGGCTCCAACTATTTGCCTGAAATTCAGTGAAAAATCGATCTAGCTAGGTTTTATTTAAAAAAAAACATTTCATCCCTGTTTTTGGGCATTAAAAAATACTAAAAAGTAGTACTAATACTAAAAAAAAAAAACTAAAAAGTAAAAATACTAAAAAGTACATCGTTTCGTTTAAAAAAATGTCTATTTATCCCTGTTTTTGGGAAAATACTAAAAGAGAGGTGAAAATACCTAGGTTCGAGACCCACCTCCAGAACTATTTTTTTTTTAATTTTCATTTTTATATCTTTTAAAAAAAATACCGAGGGTCGGTCACTAAGGTACTGTACTTAAAATTAATTATTATTTTTTTTTATTATACCTGATATATTTCTTTTTCAGTGACGAGCGTTCAGCGGCCATCTTTAACTAATATGTAACATAGATTATAAAATAGGTGTAAAAAATGCAATAATTGAATCTTATGACCGAGACGTAAGGTTGGATTTTGTTTGACACAGTTTGTACAGTGAGTTAAAATTGCGTGGCAAGTTTGTTGTATATAGATTAATATAAAATAGCGTGTATTTAAAAATGTGTCATAGGTTTTATTTAGTTTAATGAAAAGACCTAAATAATTTATAGAATTAGGCGTTACTTTGCAGACGTCCATAATACAAAAGTAATGAAAATATTATTTTGCTATAATCCGCGATAAAAGAAAATATATGTAATGCTAAATTTAGAGTACTATTCGTTCTGTTGTGGAGTCAATCTTCTGATGATGGTTCGGTTACGGGTAGAAACAATTGTTGAGATTGTGGTAATGAATGTGTGCAGTGCTTGTGTATTGTTGTGTTATCGGTGTCGGGTAGGGCATGAGTTCTGGCAGTACAAATTCTGCATGTATCGGGTATGAGAACGAATAAAACACTACATTTAGCATTACATATATTTTCTTTTATCGCGGATTACAGCAATATAATATTTTCAATTTTTAGAAAAAGACCTAACTCCAAATCTTTATGCTTCCGAGACGACTTGTCGAAACATGCGAAGAATGAGCTTCGCAAACATCGTCCTAATTAGATATTATTTTCATAGTTTTCTTAGTTATTATGTTATAGGCAATGGTGCGCCGTATTTTGGTAATTGAGTTCTCGCTAGATGTACCGTTGACTTTGCTTAAGCTAATGTTAAAATCATCATCATCTCCCTGCCATTATCCCACTCTAAGTGGAGTCGGCACAACATGCTATAAACATGTTGCCACATGATTTGGCTCCGTATTTTACGACCGGCCACCTGCTTGATATCGACGTACCGTAGTGTCCCATATATTTAAATTTAAAAATTTAAATTAACCGGATACCACACGGTGGGTTAATTTACCTTAGTCGCCTTTTACGACACCTTAGTAAGAAATGAGGGTGGTACTATTCTATTCAGCCGGATACCGCACGGCGAAGCTAGTTTTAAAATCATAGAGCTATAAAACAACAGTAAGAGCTTGTTTCATAAGTTACTGATAAAATGTCGGATAGTTAACCGACAAATAAACTAAGTAGCAGATAAATGTCTCTTAAAAGAGACTCTAAAAAGGGAAGAATTAAATAAAACGGTTGGCTGTAAAGTCGGTTTTACGGGCAAAGATTTTACTTGACAACGTCGTTTCAAATGTGATGGATTGGAGTGGGAGAGAGACGCAAGGCATTCGCCAGTCCGGCGGGCCTCTCTTTCGTTCGGTGACTCATCGTGACAGACGTGAGCGGGCGCTACACTTTTTCATGAGTGACTCCAAGCCGCAACCTAATTTAAGACGTCACGTCAAATAATCGCGGCCATTTTGATGTAGGTATTTGCTATCCAGCAGATAAACAAAATAACAGCCACATGATCTACCTGTTAACTTATTAGGGACTCTAAGTGCTGAATAAGCTTATCAGAAACCTGAGAAACGCAAAATTCCGAGATATATGACAGATATGTTCTGAATAAGCTAACTGACAGTTTATTGGTAACTTGTGAAACAGGCCCTAAGTTAAGTAACACTAAAATCCACCTGCACAATATTTTTTTAATAACTTTTTAAATAATCCACTTACTTATTATTTGATACATTCTATATTCGGCGCATCTTATTAAGTATTCTACAGCCAAATAATGTTTATAGTGGTGATTATTAGTAATTATTAATTTTTTAATTAAAAATAAGTTATTGTATTGCTAATATTATTAACTCATTATATTATACTGAAGTGATGTTATAATAGTATTTTTATATAGATAATTAAAATAAGACAATTTTAAAATACTAGCAATCGCCCGCGTGGAAAGATTAAAACTGTAATACAGTCTTTTGATAACTATGAAAATGGTTAAAGTAGGTTAACCTTAATAGCTAGACATATGCTGTCGCGGACTTTTACTATACTACACACGTTCTATATCAAAAACTGAACAATCGTTTCGCCCCGCAACCGAAGCATCATCTGGAGATTTTTAAATCAACAAATAAAATATGTTCTAGGTGACTTTTTTTTCTAAAGGCCTGTTTCACAAGTTACTGATAAAATGTCGGATAGTTAACCGACAAATAAACTAAGTAGCAGATAAATGTCGCCAAAAAGAGACTCTAAAAAGTGAAAAATTAAAAAAAAATCGCGGTCATTTTGAAATAGGTATTTGCTATCCAGCAGATAAACAAAATAACAGCCACATGATCTACCTGTTAACTTATTAGGGACTTTAAGTGCTGTATAAACGAAACAGAAACCTGAGAAACGGAAATTCTGAGAGATGTGTCAGATATGTTCCGAATAGGCTAACAGTTTATTGGTAACTTGTGAAACAGGCCATTAAAGTCTAGTAACTGATAAGTATAGCATTCACTAAGTTGTATAAAATACATCGAACTAACATTACCTTCGAGTTTATAGAATTAGGCGTTACTTTGCGGAGATCCATAATACAAAAGTAATAATAAAATTAATTATTTTGCTATAATCCGCGATGAACGATGAACGATTACATCGCGGATTATAGTAAAATAATTAATTTTATTATTACTTTTGTACCCACGAGTTGTTTTGTATATTTTAAAATCGTAAGTGAACACTGAATCACATTTGTCATTTACTCAATAGACGGAGTATAGTAAGTATTGAAATAAATTATTACCTAAAAATTGCTTTTTATTTACTACAATCCGCCTTACACAAGTTTAAAGCTTTTGCTTAAATCGTTATCTTCCTGCGCTCATCCCACTCTAAGTGGGGCCGGCATGTTATAAACATGTCACATGACTAGGTTACGTATTTTACGAACGGCCGCCTGCCTGACATCAACTTACCTTGGTCGTATGTTACGACACCTCTGTAAGAAAGAAGTTCTATTCTACTTAACCGGATACCACACGGCGGTGAAGAAAACATTAACGACTGAAATATAATACGTAAAGTTTAAAAGAAAGCTACGCCATCGTTGCCTATCCTCGAAATAATTAACGAGGTATGTAGGAAATGAGGGTGGTCTATTCTACTCAGCCGGATACCACACGCCGTAAAGCTTTTCACAGTTAAACCTCAATAATTCAAACTTCGATAAGTTAAAAATTTCAAAAAATAAACTAAATATTACCTTAAATAAAATACGCAATCTCTATAACTTAAAATATGCAACCTCTACAACTTAAAATACGCAACCTCTAAAACTTAAACTACGCAACCTCTACAACTTAAAATACGCAACCTCTACAACTTAAAAGACGCAACCTCTACAACTTAAAATACGCAACCCCTACAACTTAAAATACGCAACCTCTACAACTTAAAATACGCAACCTCTACAACTTAAAATACGCAACCTCTACAACTTAAAATACGCAACCTCTACAACTTAAAATATGCAACCTCTACAACTTAAAATACGCAACCTCTACAACTTAAAATACACAACCTCTATAACTTAAAATATGCAACCTCTATAACTTAAATTATTAATTATAAAGTTGACCCTAAATAACTTAAAGAAATGTTTCTACGTACTCTGTAGCTTAAAATATCTGCCCATTTAACGTCAAAAAGGAACGGTAACAAAAATATATAGATTGTTTAGTCGTTTAATTTTTTTTTAGAATATGATCCACCAAATAGAATAGTCGCTGTAGGTTTCTCCATTATTAGGAAAACAAATGGGTCTTTCACTGTAGTAAACGTATATGGCCTAGAAAACTTCCCTGGTATGACTGAAGATACTGACGTTCTTCTCTCGCCAAAGATCACAAACGTTGTTTGCGAAATTTCTTTTATATATAATTCATCACTACTGATGTTTTTGAAATTGGAAAAATTAGGATCGAACACATTAGAAATTCCCATATCGAACATCGGTAAAATAACTAGACTAAGTACCGCAAATCTTGGTAACTGCACTTCAACGTCTTTTGATCCAAATACATCAGCGTCTCTTTGAAGTTTGGCAAAGACATCCCTTAAAGAAAATTTCCTTAAATTTTTAAATACTTCTCTCACCGTTTGTCCATCGTACGGTCGTATTAAGAGCATACAATATTTGCCATCATTGCCGTACGGCAGTTCTGTAACGGTAGCCTTTAAAGAAGGAAAACTTGAAGAAAGAAATTGAGATTTTTGATACATCATATATCCGTTTGACAGCGTTTCGCGAGTGTTATTTTTCTCGCGATTATAAACTCGAACGAGATCGAAAGGTTTTGACCAGTTTGCTTGGAATTCAAAATGGCAACTCATAACCATTGTTGAGCCCTCAAAAGCCTCATAGCTTATAAAACTCCTGCTCTTCACTTGATGCTCCCGTAACATTTCAAAGGCCAAAGTAGCGGCACGATAAGGCTCTTGAAAATCCACTCTTAAAATAACAAAACGAAAATCATTTTCTAGTCTATGGAGAAAATCAGAATTCAAATCAAAATAGTAATCATAATACAAAAAATTGTAGTATCTGATGTATACATCTTGGCTTTCAATTACTGATGTCCGTAGATTCTTGTATCCATTGAGTAGTTCAAATCTGTCATCTGGTAACAAGAAGACATTTGACATTTGTTTCCAGGCATTATCCAATGTTTTGTATGCAATGCTTGACACCAAAGACCAAACAGCAAAAGGCGATAGCGCGAAAGGCTGGTCCGATTCTATAAGGGTATAGTATAAAAGATCGACGCTAAAATTTCTTGGCCTTGAATTAAATTCTATTTCACCAGAAGAGGCAGCGATGAAAAATATTAAGTATATTGCACGCATCGTACACTATCTACCAACAGACTAAGCATGAAGCAAACTGATCTTTAACCTTTGATCGGAATAAATAACAAATAATATTATAGGTAATAAATACTATGAGACATTCCATATTTTGTCTTGATTCTTGACTTGATGTCTATTGTTCCTCGCACAATTTCCATTCATTAAAAAAAAATATAGAGACTTCTTCTTCTTTCTCAACCGATGGACGTCTACTGCTGAACATAGCTCTCCTTAAGGGATCGCCACAACCCACGATTTTGTGCCGCTTGGCACCAGCGGCTCCCTGCAACCTATTACAGGTCGTCGGTCTGCCTCGTTGAGGGTCTAAGAGATAGATAGAGATAGTCTATAGAGACTAAGGTAGGGATTCTCAACCTTTTTTTTTTTTGTTATGGCACATATTTAACGATTTCAAAGAAAAAGATAAAAATTATTTGTGAGTTTAGGTTACATCCCACTTCTGAATGTAAAAAACTACTATATTTTTCCTTTTATACTTATTCAATAAATAAAAAGCAATTTCCCAAAGTCAACCCATTTACTCTTTCGCAACAACTCAATGTCACATATAATATGACAGCCACAATGCTTTTTCATATTAATGACCAACTCAATGAAGAAGGTTGTGTTAGAAACATGTTGTAACATGTACTTGCGGTGATAAAAATGTCATTTTTTTATTGTAATATTTTTTAAGCCATGTAAGTACTTATCAATCACAATCAAATCGATATAGAAACCGCAAACTCATTAAACAAAAGAAAAGTCAGACTTTTTGTAAACTAAACTTTAAATTCCTATTTCTGCACAATATTTTTTTGTATTATTTACAACTCGGTATATAAGTATCTCACGATCAACGCCGAAACCCCCAAAGTCTCTCTAGCACAAACAATTTAAATATTTGGTGTTTTCATCGGATTTTAACAACACTACGATTGGGTTTCTAAATTTTCTTTTATATATAACACTAGCCATCTCGATAATAGATGGCGCTTTTCAATGTCATCTTATTCCTGTAGAATTAACAGGATTTCTGTAGACTATATGTTATTCTGGTGTATAAGGAATAATTGAGCCAAATTTCATTGATATTGCTTCCGCGGATTCACCGTGAAAGAGTAACAAACACAAATTCATACACACAAACTTTCGCATTTATAATATTAGCAGGATTGTTCATATGTAAGTCTGAGCAGGTGCCGGCGACTATTTTCAATACAATTGTTTTTTATTAAGAAATCAATAAATATGTGTTATAATCTTACATTAATGAAGAATACGGAATTGCATTGGTTTTGACCTCAATTATTCTGGGTTTATCAATTATTAACGTTAAAAAGGAAGGGTAAAAAAAATATGTAGATTGGTTAGTCGTTTCACTTAGTTTAAGAATATGATCCACCAAACAGAACAGTCGCTGTAGTTTTCTCCATTATAAGGAAAACAAATGGGTCTTTCACTGTAGTTAACTTATGCGGCATCAGACGGTACCCTGGTATGACTGATTCTACAGACGTTCTACTCTCGCCAACGGTCACAAACGTTGTATGCATAATTTCCTTTATATATATTTCATCACTACCGATGTTGTTGAAATTGGAAAAATTAGGATCGAACACATTAGAAATTCCCATATCGAATAACGGTTTGTTTAAAATAACTTGACTATATGTCGTAAATCTTGGTAACTGCACTTCAACGTCTCCTGGTCCAAATTCATCAGCGTCTCTTTGAATTTTGGCAAAAACATCCCTTAAAGAAACTTTCCTTAAATTTTTATATACTTCTCTCGCGGTGTATCCATCGTACGGTCGTATTAAGAGCATACAATATTTGCCATCATTGCCGTACGGCAGTTCTGTAACGGTAGCCTTTAATGAAGGAAAACTTGAAGAAAGGAATTGAGATTTTTGATACATCATATATTCGTTTGTCAGCGTTTTGTCGAAAGGTTTTGACCAGTTAGCTTGGAATTTAAAATAACAACTCATAACCATTGTTGATTCCTCAAAAGCCTCATAGCTTATTAAATCCCTGCCCAACAAGCGATTTTGCCGAAACATTCTATTCATTCCATCGGCGAAAGTAGCGACGTGATGAGGCTCTTGAAAATCCACTCTTAAAATAATAAAATCAAAATCATTTTCTAGTCTATGGAGAAAATCAGAATTCAAATCAAAATAGTAATCATAAAACAAAAAATTGTAGTATCTGATGTATACATCTTGGCTTTCAATTACTGATGTCCGTAGATTCTTGTATCCATTGAGTAGTTCAAATCTGTCATCTGGTAACAAGAAGACATTTGACATTTGTTTCCAGGCATTATCCAATGTTTCGTATGCAATGCTTGACACCAAAGACCAAACAGCAAAAGGCGATAGCGCGAAAGGCTGGTCCGATTCTATAAGGGTATAGTATAAAAGATCGACGCTAAAATTTCTTGGCCTTGAATTAAATTCTATTTCACCAGAAGAGCCAGCGATGAAAAATATTAAGTATATTGCACGCATCGTACACTATCTACCAACAGACTAAGCATGAAGCAAACTGATCTTTAACCTTTGATCGGAATAAATAATAAAAAATATTATAATACTATGAGACATTCCATATTTTGTCTTGATATTGTTCCTCGCACAATGTCCATTCATTAAAAAAATATATAGAGACTTCTTCTTCTTTCTCAACTGATGGACGTCTACTGCTGAACATAGCTCTCCTTATGGGATCTCCACAACCCACGATTTTGTGCCGCTTGGAACCAGCGGCTCCCCGCGACCTTTTACAGGTCGTCGGTCTACCTCGTTGGGGGTCTAAGAGATAGATAGAGATAGTCTTTTTTTTTCTTTTTTTTTTTTTCTTTATTTATAGAGCTTTGTAACCATATGTGACTATGTCGCTCTGTATCATAAACTTATAGTAAAATATTTCTAAGATAGGTAGTAATTCTAGATAAATAATTATAGGTTACCACAAATTGTGGAATGCTTATTTCCTACATCTGAAATAAGCATTACACAATTTGTAAATATTTTTTGCACCTCTACTTAATGGGAAAGCCAAAATGGTAATAAAATCAGGTACAGAAAACACACAATCAATATTAATTAGTAAATCCCTTCTGGCTTTCTCATTCCGGACACACTCCAACAAGACATGGGAAACATCTTCAATTGTACCACAAACAGTGCAATTGGGTGTAGGAGCTTTCCTCATAATATAAGCAAATTTGTTTGTTGGAATGTGACCGGCACGAAGTCTCATTGCTGTAATAAGATCTCCACGACTAAGGGCACTATTTTCAAACCAGCAAGCTTTAAAAGGTTGAGTCTGCATCGTTCGATACCAAATGCCCTTCTCCCTGGAAGGCGCATCGAAGTACTCGTTCCACAGAGAAAAACATTTTTCTTTAGCGTGCCATATAAATTCTGTAAAGAAGGGGGCAGTCGAGATTGTGACACCTTCCGTACATCCTTGTCTAGCGAGGTTATCTACTTTTTCATTACCTCTTATACCAACATGTGATGGAACCCACTGTAAATATACGTGTCTTGATTCAGAGTTTAATTTAAACAACTGATTCAAAATTCCATAGGCTATCGGTATACCTCGAAAACTCGAGGTACATCGAGCCAAATGTTGCAAGGCACTTTTCGAGTCGGTCAAAATAACAAAATCATTATAGTTTAATGTCTCTATATATGATAATGCTTCTGAAATAGCCATAAGTTCTATAGTCATTATACAACATTTTGTATCTATTTTAAATTGCATGTTTATATTATTTTGGCTATCGTAAAAAGCTGCTCCTGCTGCATTATTTTCTTTAGACCCAAGAGATAGTCTTGTCAGAAAAACTCCAATTCACAATACCGTAAATATTTTAACTTCCACTGTTAATGCTTTCAACATAGTTTTCGCTAGACAACTGATCGTCTCGATGACTATTCAACAACTGGCCGAGCTCCTGACTCAATATTCAAACGTTGCTTCGACCCCACTACTCTCAATCCTTTCACCGGAAGTTATCACAAAAGAGTGGAGGGGTCGAGCAGTGTTGCTATTTAATAAAAATAAGACCACTTTTTATAAAGTTATTACAGTCGATAGAGACTAAGGTAGGGATTCTCAACCTTTTTTTTTTTTGTTATGGCACATATTTAACGATTTCAAAGAAAAAGATAAAAATTATTTGTGAGTTTAGGTTACATCCCACTTCTGAATGTAAAAAACGACTATATTTTTCCTTTTATACTTATTCAATAAATAAAAAGCAATTTCCCAAAGTCAACCCATTTACTCTTTCGCAACAACTCAATGTCACATATAATATGACAGCCACAATGCTTTTTCATATTAATGACCAACTCAATGAAGAAGGTTGTGTTAGAAACATGTTGTAACATGTACTTGCGGTGATAAAAATGTCATTTTTTTATTGTAATATTTTTTAAGCCATGTAAGTACTTATCAATCACAATCAAATCGATATAGAAACCGCAAACTCATTAAACAAAAGAAAAGTCAGACTTTTTGTAAACTAAACTTTAAATTCCTATTTCTGCACAATATTTTTTTGTATTATTTACAACTCGGTATATAAGTATCTCACGATCAACGCCGAAACCCCCAAAGTCTCTCTAGCACAAACAATTTAAATATTTGGTGTTTTCATCGGATTTTAACAACACTACGATTGGGTTTCTAAATTTTCTTTTATATATAAGACTAGCCATCTCGATAATAGATGGCGCTCTTCAATGTCATCTTATTCCTGTAGAATTAACAGGATTTCTATAGCCTATATGTTATTCTGGTGTATAAGGAATAATTGAGCCAAATTTCATTGATATTGCTTCCGCGGATTCACCGTGAAAGAGTAACAAACACAAATCCATACTCAAAAACTTTCGCATTTATAATATTAGCAGGATTGTTCATATGTAAGTCTGAGCAGGTGCCGGCGACTATTTTCAATACAATTGTTTTTGATTAAGAAATCAATAAATATGTGTTATAATTTTACATTAATGAAGAATACGGAATTGCATTGGTTTTGACCTCAATTATTCTGGGTTTATAATTAAAAAATATGTAGATTGTTTAGTCGTTTCACTTAGTTTTAGAATATGATCCACCAAACAGAACAGTCGCTGTAGGTTTCTCCATTATTATGAAAACAAATGGGTCTTTCACTGTAGTTAACTTATGCTGAATATGAGAGGACCCTGGTATGAATGATTTTACAGACGTTCTACTCTCGCCAACGGTCACAAACGTTGTATGCATAATTTCCTTTATATATATTTCATCACTACCGATGTTGTTGAAATTGGAAAAATTAGGATCGAACACATTAGAAATTCCCATATCAAATAACGGTTTGTTCAAAAAAACTTCACTATATGTCGTAAATCTTGGTAACTGCACTTCAACGTCTCCTGGTCCAAATTCATCAGCGTCTCTTTGAAGTTTGGCAAAAACATCCCTTAAAGAAACTTTCCTTAAATTTTTAAATACTTCTCTCACCGTCTGTCCATCGTACGGTCGTATTAAGAGCATACAATATTTGCCATCATTGCCGTACGGCAGTTCTGTAACGGTAGCCTTTAATGAAGGAAAACTTGAAGAAAGGAATTGAGATTTTTGATACATCATATATCCGTTTGACAGCGTTTTGCCAGTGTCGAAAGGTTTTGACCAGTTAGCCTCGAATTCAAAATAGCTACTCATAACCATTGTTGAGTCGTCAAAAGCCTCATAGCTTATTAATTCCGTCCTCATCAAGTATTGCTCCCAAAACCTTCTAAAGGCCAAAGTAGCGGCATGATAAGGCTCTTGAAAATCCACTCTTACAATATTAAAACGAAAATCATTTTCTAATCTATGGAGAAAATCAGAATTCAAATCAAAATAGTAATCATAAAACAAAAAATTGTAGTATCTGATGTATACATCTTGACTTTCAATTACTGATGTCCGTAGATTCTTGTATCCATTGAGTAGTTCAAATCTGTCATCTGGTAACAAGAAGACATTTGACATTTGTTTCCGGGCATTATCCAATGTTTCGTATGCAATGCTTGACACCAAAGACCAAACAGCAAAAGGCGATAGCGCGAAAGGCTGGTCCGATTCTATAAGGGTATAGTATAAAAGATCGACGCTGAAATTTCTTGGCCTTGAATTAAATTCTATTTCACCAGAAGAGCCAGCGATGAAAAATATTAAGTATATTGCACGCATCGTACACTATCTACCAACAGACTAAGCATGAAGCAAAATGATCTTTAACCTTTGATCGGAATAAATAATAAATAATATTATAGGTAATACTATGAGACATTCCATATTTTGTCTTGATTCTTGACTTGATGTCTATTGTTCCTCGCACAATTTCCATTCATTAAAAAAATATATAGAGACTTCTTCTTCTTCTTTCTCAACCGATGGACGTCCAATGCTGGGCATAGCTCTCCTTAAGGGATCTCCACAACCAACAATTTTATGCCGCTTGGAACCAGCGGCTCCCCGCGACCTTTTACAAGTCGTCGGTCCACCTCGTTGGGGGTCTAAGATATAGATAGAGATGGTCTATAGAGACTAAGGTATCGATATAATATTTTAAAACTTTTTGTTCAGACATTTAAAATTTAGGTATCGATATATTTAATAAAAAAAAGTCGTTTTGTTTTTACTAATGAAAAAAAAAATTAATATTATTAATTTTTATTGTTTTTTATTGTTTAAAATTTACATTTACATGGTCAATTACTAGTGCCCTTACTTAATCATTGATATGTTTTTTGTGAAGAAATATGCATAACACTAAATAAAACACTGAAAAATAGATATTGCACATTCTCGGAATATGCCTCTATGTGTCACACAAAGGCAAAGGATTCGCGTCATAGACTAAATCCAAATTTTATTTAGTTAACAGTATATACATTCTAAGATTTACTTTTATTTTAATTTCTCTCTGGGTTGCAGGTGTGTATTCACTCTATATGTGGTCACTTCTCAAACATCGACAACAAAACATTCTTGTAATAGGAATACAAAGGTATTTTACAAACGGATAGATTTCCGAACTTTGTTTTATGATTGTATTATCTTTCTAGGGTTATCATTAAATTATTGCTAAAGGTCGACAAACATTCTTAACAGTCTTTTTTATTTTAGTCAGAGTTATTCCCTATTGATATGAAAAATTCGAAGTAACAAATAATTTAACGTTAAGAGATATAATAGGACATAACATCCGAACGTTCAACGTGCAGCGCTGATTTTCAATCGAGAACTTTGAGGTGATGTCACGGTCCAGCCCGGTAATATTGGTGCCTGTTACTATTGCTACTGTTTGTTATAACAAATCAAATACAAAAAAGACAAGAGATGACCTACCTACCTACCTACCTAGCTACCGATTGAAATAATTAATAATATAAATAATAACCAAATTTTTATTTTATGACACTGTAAGATTTGAAAAGATATTTTATACAGATTATATATACATACAAACAACATATTTAATCGATAAATTTAATCGAATCGAATCAAAATTAATCGAAGTAAATATTTTAGCAGTTCCCGCCACGATAACGCCGCGTAAAGAGCTCATGAATAAGAGCCCCGTATGGGCTTGAAACTAGTCGGGCTCATCCGAAAACATAACACGTGAGTATAGCCCGTTTCTATACATTAATTATAAAGTAAATAGTTTATATTATAAAAGGCATAGCTGTTTTAGTTCATTCAATAAAAGTTTTTTCAGTGTTTGTTTAAAACTTTTTTTTGATTTTAATTCCTAAATAGGAGGCGGTAAGTCAATCCAAATTGTACAGGTCGAATATTTAAAACTACTGCAGAAAGAAGCTATCTTGTGTCTTGGTATAGACAGCCGGCACGTGGAACTCGGTACCACTTCGATATCGATTGATTCCTTTTTGAAGAAAAATAGTATTTTTTTAGTTAAATAAAAAAATATAGCATTTTTGAGAAATTCAGGGAAAAAATAGTACACATCTATATTCAATCATTATTTATTTTTTAAAATTGGCTATGCAGCGCCGCGGGTGCGTTCAATTCACAGTTAATTAAAAAAAAGTGCGGAAGCTGAATTAGCTATAAAATTATAGTATTATTCGTCCTATATTATTTTTCTATAATGAATCCTCCTGCCCTTATCCCACTCTAAGTGGGGTCGGCACAGCATGTTACAAACATGTTGTCATATGATTTGGCTACGTATTTTACGACCGGCCGCCTGCCTGACGTCAACATACCTTAATCGTATTTTACGACTCCTCGGTAAGAAAGAGGGTGGTCTATTTTAGTCAACCGGATACCACACGGTGGGTCAACTTACCTTATTCGCCTTTTACGACACCTCGGTAAGAAATGAGGGTGGTCTATTCCACTCAGCCGGATACCACACGGCGGGTCGACTTACCTTATTCGCCTTTTACGACACCTCGGTAAGAAATGAGGGTGGTCTATTCCACTCAGCCGGATACCACACGGCGGGTCGACTTACCTTAGTCGCCTTTTACGACACCTCGGTAAGAAATGAGGGTGGTACTATTCTATTCAGCCGGATACCACACGGCGTGGAGTATGAAATCCATATTTTTAGGAAAGCTTACCACACATCCACACTAATCTTGAAAGTGAAAGTCGGTAAAATATAGTACAATACTATAATAATAATAATAATAATAATAATAATAAGCCCCCAAATCCTACATTTTACGTCCGAGTCGACCATCAGACCACGTGGGGGCGGACACACGTACGTATGCATATCGCCCTATCCGGAGGGTGGGGTCGCGTTTCCTATGCTTTTACATGGGACATGTGGCGTTGCCCTTCGGGTGGAGCGATGTGCTTACAAAAACTTACGTGGCTAAACAAATTAGGTGACCCATTTAAATGGAGACTAGAAGTAAACGTAAACGTATAGGGCCGCTACCCGGGGGTGATCGCCGGGGCACACCTGGAGCTGACGCTGGGTGTTACAGCATGCGATCCGTCAGTGGTGCGAAGTTGAACAGGCGGGCTTCCACCATTCAAGATGCTACAGCCGATGAAACACAAGCATTTAGTAGCGAAAGTCCATTATCAGAACCATATAGTCCTAGCACAGTTTCTTACACACCTTCTATACCTTCTTCTCCTTCTTCTTACCTTAATAGAAACACACCAACCTTGGATGCTACGCAGGTGGCTAGTAGCTTTTTGCCTGCGTCCACCAAGGCTGGCAAACCTAGAGTGCGCATGACCTGGAGTGATGACGTAAACAAATTTATTATGCGTACCTACTTTTACATAACAAAATTAGAAACTGACATGACTGCATACCGTAAACAATTACACGAACTTTTCTCACAAAAATATCCTGAAGTTAATGTTACTGAGCAAAGAGTTTCGGATCAAAGAAGGATAATTATAAAAAATAAAAGACTATCAGAAACTATATTAAACCAGTTGAAAGAAGAAGTGCGTCTACAAATACAACAAGAACAAATATGTAACACAGTCGATCCTATTACACAAACAGAACCTCCACTTTGTCAAAATTTACAAGTGCAATCACAACTCCATCTTAACGCACAGTCGCAGTTATCACCTATCAACTCACAGGGTACTCAAACATTCCATACTTACACACAAACTGATTCAATAACCTTAATGCTGGAAAACGACATTGAAATCTTATCTGAAAGTTTTAAAATAACTGAAACACGCGTTCAAGAATTGCATGACAAATTAAGAGCAGTTATTTTATTATACTCGGGTGTAAACCCAGCATCGAGACCCAGATTACCCAAATTGAAATATAGCCCTGAATTAACCCATCTTGTATGTATTTTTAATAATAAAATACTAAAACAATTTATAACTGAGGATATTCAACTAATAGATATCCACACTCTTATATACTGCACAGCCCTAGTAATATCGGAAGAATTAAATTATAAAATTATAGATAGCGATAGAACCCCAACACGAAATAATAAAAGGAAACAACCATGGCAAAAAAGAATTGAAAAGGACATAGCGATGCTTAGGGCCGACATTGGTAGACTCACCCAATACATTAACAATAATAGATCGACCAGACTTGTTAAAAAAGTTGAGAAAATATTAAAGAGTAGAAATATACACACAAGACATGAAAGTGAAAATAAAAAACCAGAAGAGTTTCTAGACACTCTCAAACAAAAACTGGCACTTAAGACTCATAGACTCAAACGATATTTGAGAGCGCAACAACGAAAAGATGACAATATTTTATTTACAACAAACGAGAAACTATTTTATAGAAATTTACAGAAACAAAATAATAATAGTACTGAAAACAATTTGGACCAAGTTCCAACAAAAGAGGAATTAGAAATATTCTGGTCGAATATATGGGAAAAACAAGTATATCATAATAATAATGCTGCCTGGATATCAGAAGAACAATTAAAATGGAGCACAATACAAGAAATGGATTTTGTCGACATATCAGAATCAGAAATAGCAAGTATAACAAATAAACTACATAATTGGAAATCAGCTGGTATAGACAAGATTCATAATTTTTGGTATAAAAAATTAAGTTCACTACACAAAATTATAGCTAAAAATTTCACAAACATTATTTTAGGTAAACAAAACGTACCAGATTTTATATATTTTAACTACAGGAATAACTTACATGATCCCAAAAACAAAACACTCACCTCTACCGTCAGAATATAGACCAATTACTTGTTTACCTACTATTTACAAGATACTGACATCAGCCATTACAAAAAAAATTAATAAACATATCGAAAGAAATAACATTTTAGCAGAGGAACAAAAGGGATGTAGACAGGGTCACATGGGATGCAAGGAACAATTAATTATAGACTCTACTATTCACAAACACGCTAACACAAAAAATAGGAACCTACACTGCACCTATATAGATTACAGAAAAGCATTTGACAGCATCCCACATTCCTGGTTAATAGAAATATTAAAAATTTACAAAATTAATTCAAAAATAATAAGTTTTCTTTGTGATATCATGACGCAGTGGAAAACAACATTGCAGTTAAATAGTAATCATGACACTATTTTTAGTCGAGAAATATTTATAAAAAAAGGAATATACCAAGGCGATTCTTTAAGCCCCTTATGGTTCTGCCTCGCCCTCAACCCACTGTCTCATCTATTACACAAATGCCAGGTTGGATATCCCTTATTAAACTCTGAACAGGAAACAAAAATAATCTCACATCTTATTTACATGGATGACATTAAATTATATACTAAAACAGACAAAGACATGAAAATGCTTTTAAAAACTACAACACAATTTAGTAATGACATCAATATGGAATTTGGACTAGATAAATGCAAAACATTACATATAGTTAAAGGCAAAATTCGACCTGGTGATTATACCATTAACTCTACCGACAGTATCACAGCTTTAGAGTCTAATGATCTGTATAAGTACTTAGGTTATAATCAGCTTACAGGATTAGATCATACAGTACTTAAACAGAACTTAGCTATAGAATATACAAAAAGAATAAATAGGTTATGCAAATCTCAACTCTCTGGAAAAAATCTGATTAAATCTTTGAACACCTACGCCATACCCATACTAACGTACTCATTCGGTATACTCAAGTGGTCAAAAACTGACATTGATAAAATAGAAAGAACTACACGTACGACGCTTACAAAGCATAACAACATGCACCCTAAATCCGCAATAGAGAGAGTTACTATTAAAAGACAAAATGGAGGTAGGGGTTTAATAGACATAAATCATCTTTGGCAAAAACAAATGACTAAATTACAAACATACTTTCACACGAAATCCTTAACAAGTGGTATACACAGTGCAATAGTCCATAATGATAACACACCATTAAATCTTAGTACACACACAGGCACACATAGCTTCACAAATAGTGACACAGAAAAGCAAAAAATAGAGAGTTGGAAAAAGAAAGCACTACACGGACGACACCCACATGATTTAGAACAAACACACATAGACACAATAGCATCTAATAAATGGTTGCAAATAGGAAACCTATTCCCCGAAACCGAAGGATTTTTAATAGCGATTCAAGACCAAGTAATTAATACAAAAAACTATAGAAAATACATTATTAAAGATCCTACGGTTAAAAATGATAAATGTCGTAAATGCCACACCCAATCGGAGACTATCCAGCACATAACAGGGGCATGTACAGCTCTCACACAAACCGATTACACACATAGGCATAATCAGGTAGTTAACGTTATCCATCAAAAACTTGCGCTGAAACATAATCTAATACAAAACCAACATTTCCCTTATTATAAATACACACCCCAAACCATACTAGAAAACTCATCGCATAAACTTTATTACGACCGAGCCATACTCACAGACAGAACGATACACTGCAATAGACCAGACATAACGTTACGAGATAAATTAAATAAAATTACCTACCTCATTGATATTGCTATTCCCAACACGCATAACTTACAAAAAACTATTTCTGAGAAAATTAATAAATATTCGGAACTAAGAGACGAAATATTAAGAATATGGAAACAGGACAAAGTTTATATTGTACCTATTGTGCTTTCTACCACAGGTGTTATACCCCATCATCTACATCACAGTTTAAAACTATTAGATCTTAGGAACTCAATTTATATCACCCTACAAAAGGCAGCAATTCTTAACACCTGCAGGATTGTGAGAAAATTCATGCAAATCAATGACAACGAAAACACATTGATAACCCAACAAAGTACTTAATTAAAAACTACACACCACACACTTCATTTACTTGGCGACAGCCCGTAAACGAGGTTAAACCAGCCTTAAAAAAGCTGAGAATAAAAAATTTAAATATAAATAATAATAATAATAATAATAATCCTTTATTTGCAAGAATATGAGTTATATACAGAGATGTTGTCATTTTAATTAAAAGGCACAAACATATTCTACTGTTACACAGCATGCAAATTTTGATTTCAATTAAATTTAAGATTTTAGTTACATAATGGCAATAAAATAAAGCTTACAATAAAATTATCTAATTACAACATGTCAAAATTAAATTAAAAAATAGTTATGTCAATGCTATAAAATGTATGTCCTGTGCTGGTTATAAAGAATAATAAATTTGAGAATGATTTATAAGTAGCAATAGAATAAAATTCAGGTTGTGGTGGTAGGTGTGATACGTCTTGTGATACTTGTGGCAACTTTATAATAATATTAAATTAGATATTCTTTAATATCATAATAGATTTTGTCCAACAGCCATACCTTAAGTTTTTTCTTTAAAACTTTAGAAGTTAGCTTTCGAAGGTCTGTTGGTAACTTATTATATATTTGTATGGCCATGTAATATGCATTTTTTTTGTATAAAGCACTACAACACTTGTTTATCAATATCTTATCAGGATAACGAATTGACCTATTAGTATCACACTTACGTTGAAAGTATTTAGGGTATGTTTTGACAAATATACATACGTCTCTTATGTACATGCATGGTAGGGGTAATATACCCAACTTTTTAAATAGTGGTTTGCAACTGTCTAAAGGTCCTACATTACAAATAGCCCGAATGCATTTCTTTTGAAGTCGGAAAGCTCTAATAGCGTCAACCGAATTACCCCAAAGAATTAAGCCATATGATAGCACAGACGATACGTATCCATGATATGCACTTAGTGCCGCATTTATAGAAACCGTCTGTACAAGACGTCTTAAAACATATATAAACCTATCCAGTCTCATACATATATGGTCAACGTGTGCCTTCCAATTGCAGTTTTTGTCATAAAATATTCCTAAAAACTTATAATTATCTTATACTATATAATATAGTACGGGTGGCAACCATACTTTGCACACGGCGTCGCGTTGCACTTATTATTTTTTGTTTATTTGACTATTTATTAAGTTTGACACACCTGATGTAGAATACGTACACTATACTTGCGCAATGACATAAAGTGCATATGGCACAAGACAAGCCACACAGTTGCTGTATAAGTCATGACCAAGTTTAGCCGCGTCGGCCCCATACCTCGTTAATTATTTCGAGACGTTATAAAATTTTAGTCGTCGTTAATATTTTCTTTACCGCCGTGTGGTATCCGGCTAAAGTCGTCTTTTAGAACCTCTTGTAAGAAATGAGGGTAGTCTATTCTACTCAGCCGGATACCACACGGCAGATCAACTTACCTTAGTCGCCTTTTACGACACCTCGGTAAGAAATGAGGTTGGTGTATTCTACTCAGCTGGATACCACACGGTGGGTAGACCCACCTTAGTCGCCTTTTTGCGACTTCTCGGTAAGAAATGAGGGTGCTCGGTAAGAAATTCTATTTAGCCGGATACCACACGCAAGAAGCACAATCCGTTCTCATACCTTACACACGCACTAAAGCAACATACCATATTCTATTTCTAATTTTGCACTACCTATGTAATTTCAAAGTAGGTATTACTTCTATAAATATATTTCAGTGATTTATTTGAACGAACCGTAAATTGGACCTAAAACTAGCAGCGCGTGAATGTGAGAGTAGTAGTGCTCCGCAGCATAGGTTTTCAAATAGAATAACCAAAGTTCATTAACCTCCAGTTACGGTATAACTTTTAAAGTGGCCTATAAATGTATAATTTTTTCCGTATAATATATAAGGTAAGTGCACTAGTAATTGACCATGTACTACTACCGACCGTTTTTTATGAAATTTTAAATAATATTATAAGCGTTTTGTTTGTTGTAACTAATGTATATAATTGATAATTTCAATTTATTACACGCTTTTCGGTGAAGGAAAACATCGTGAGGAAACCTGCGTATCTCAAAGAAGTCTGGTGATATTTGTACCTACCAATCCACCTATCAATTGGAGCAGCGTGGTAGGTCTTAATTCCAATCCTTCCTCCAAAAACGGAGAGAAGAGGCCTATTCCCAGCATTCCCCTTTACTTACTTTTATGATGAGGCTAACATATACAAAAAAACATTTTCTCCTTCGGGAATACGTAAAAGCCACCAATAATTAAGAGAATTTTACTATAATTTATAGAATTAGGTGTTACTTTGCGGAGGTCTATGATACAAATATATGAACATTGTATTTTGCTTTAATTTATATTGTTATCCGGATTATAGCAAAATAATATTTTCATTAGTTTTGTGTTAAAATTTTACCACTTTAGTTGATGAGAAATGAGTCGCCGGTAAAGCTAATGTTTTTAGAAAAATAAACAGCGTCGAACTGACGCGCGCCGATATTAAACGGTCGAGTCACGGGAGTGTAAATAAAAATATCTATTCGGATCAACGACCGCTAATATTAGACGTCGTCACGGAAATACACCGCCTTCCTTATAGTCTGGATGATTTTATTTTGCTTCAACTACGCTCCCTTTTACATTATTTGCTGTCTGGAAAGGCAAGTTGGTCATCAAGACCCATCAAACTGTTTCGATACATACTGACATGTTGCATACAGGCTAATATCCTTAATATCCCAGTGATTCTGGGGATATTAAGGATTCTTCACAATTTCTCCCTGTAAAGCATGATTTAAATAAATAAATAATATCTGGGTGTATCTGGGTGGGTCAGAATATATATATATATATATATATATATATATATATATATATATATATATATATATATATATATATATATATATATATATATATATACAGGGTATTTGGAAGGTCGATGCAAAGCCGCAAACAGGAGCTAGTATAGACTATTTAGAACCATTTAAACTGAACTTATGTTAGGCGAAGTGCGACTATTTTTTTTTTATAAAATTTTAAAGATTTTTGAAGAAAAATCCGAAGTTATGTCATTATTTGCTAATAATCGGCCATTTTGAAGCCAAAGTCAATTATTTTTTATTTTATTTTATTAAACTAAGGTGTAAACAGTGTAATAAAACATGATTAAGGTATCTGTGTTAAGAGATATTTTTTTTACAGATATTTGAAGTCAATCATTTCTTTTAAGATCAGAGAAAGCTGATTTTTGATGGCATTTAAAAAAAAAATAGATTGTGCTTTTTTAGTTCAAACATTTTATTAAATATGCCTGGTCATTGTTCTTTATTTTGAGGTATCAACTATGCGGATAGCCCGCAAATTATTGAAATTAAGATTTTAAAGATTAAGAAGATAAAAAAGATTAAGATTTTAAAGACTAAGAGATTTTTTAAGATTAAGAAGAAGAAAATTAAAATTTATAGGCGAAGTAATTAAAACAAAATTTTAATGAAAATCATTTATTTTTCGTGTTCAAAATGTCCGCCGCGGTTTCTAACACAAGCACGGGCCCGACTTCTCACTTCTGTTGTCGTTATCTTTAACTTCATTTCCACTTTCATCGTCGCGAACGCTGAATTAATTCTGTCAATTAATTCTTCTTTTGTGTTTATTTCCACATTTGTGTATACTAGCTCAATAGCCCGACCCCACACGTAAAAGTCAAGCGGAGTCAGGTCAGGTGAACGGGCGGGCCAAGGGATGGGCCCATCTCTGCCGATCCAGCTATTGGGGAAACAATTGTTTAAGTGCTCCCGTACATTTAATGTCCAATGAGCTGGACAACCATCTTGTTGAAAAATGAGCTCTCGGTCGCTAACGAATATCAAGGCCCCAGACTCCTCTACAAGCTCTGGAAGATCATTTTGCAGGAATTTTAAATAATTATTTCCATTTAAATTATCTGGTAAGAAATGAGGCCCAATCAAAATTTTGCCAATAACTCCGGCCCACACATTGACCGAGAATTTCTTTTGGAATGATTTTGGCGTTTTCCAATGTGGATTATTATGTTTTTCAGCCCATAGATGAAGGTTATGGAAATTAATAATGCCTTCCCTTGAAAATTTACTTTCATCTGTCCACAAGATTGACTTCAGGAACCATGCATCTTCAATGTCTGAGTTGAGAAGAAAACGACAAAACTGAATCCTACTCTGAGGATCTCGCTCTTCAAGGCCTTGAACACCCGTACCATGAAACGGGTACTTGTTGTTTTTGTGCATTGTATTCCACACCTTCCAATGACAAATGTTTAAATTTCGTGCTACTTTTCTTCGGCCTTTGTTAGAAGAGTCCCTTCAATCTTTCGCACGAGCTTGTAACCCGACCAATGTAAATGGACATGAAGTTGAAAATAACAACAACAGAAATAATAAGACGGGCCGGACCTGTGTTAGACACCGCGGCGGACATTTTGAACACGAAAAATAAATGATTTTCATTAAAATTTTGTTTTAATTACTTCGCCTATAAATTTTAATTTTCTCTCGCAATTTAGTTTGTAGATCTTAATTTCAATAATTTGCGGGCTATCCGCATAGTTGATACCTCAAAATAAAGAACAATGACCAGGCATATTTAATAAAATGTTTGAACTAAAAAAGCACAATCTATTTTTTTTTTTAAATGCCATCAAAAATCAGCTTTCTCTGATCTTAAAAGAAATGATTGACTTCAAATATCTGTAAAAAAAATATCTCTTAACACAGATACCTTAATCATGTTTTATTACACTGTTTACACATTAGTTTAATAAAATAAAATAAAAAATAATTGACTTTGGCTTCAAAATGGCCGATTATTAGCAAATAATGACATAACTTCGGATTTTTCTTCAAAAATCTTTAAAATTTTATAAAAAAAAAATAGTCGCACTTCGCCTAACATAAGTTCAGTTTCAATGGTTCTAAATAGTCTATACTAGCTCCTGTTTGCAGCTTTGCATCGACCTTCCAAACACCCTGTATATATATATATATATATATATATATATATATATATATATATATATATATATATATATATATATATATATATATATATATATATTAAATACATACTTAAATACATATATACACCCAGGCTCAAAGACCAACAAATTCATTTTTAGAAAATGTTGGCCCTCGGCGGGAATCGAACCCGCGAGCCACGGAGCTGAAGGCAGGGTCACTACCCACTGCACCAACGGGCCAGTCACAACACGACAGACGTAATATATTTTCGGAATCTCGGAAACGATTTTCATGAAATTAAATCATCAGTTTGTAGGAGGTTTTGGGGGAGAAAAATCGATCTAGTTAGGTTTCATTTAAAAATTTCGTTTTATCGCTGTTTTCGGGCACTAAAATTTGCTAAAATGTTTAATAGAAAGCAAATAGTATTTGAGCCGTCAAATGCAAAGCTGTGATAGCCTAATGGTAACAGGCATACCATAAAATTTCTTAACTTTGTCAATTGGCCAATTGCCACAAGGTGCTTTCTTGCTTTCTTATTTTTTTTTAATTGCATATATTTATACCACCCAGGTACTATAAATTTAGCGCTTAAAAAAGCTTGGCGAAATAAAATCTCGTCATATCACAACATCATCAATATAAAGCTTCAGGAAGGTTTAAATTAAGTGTAAGAGATAAGCTTATACGTAAAGCATATTACAGAATTTAAGATTATTTCAATGATAAAGATGCCTGGATTTGTAAATCCTTTCAGCTTCATACAGGACTACGGTTTAATAATGTAAAATTGAAAATGTTTAAAAGATTGACCGTCGAGTCTCTTTCTGTTTCATCTCGGTAAGAGCAACATTCCGAACCAGTTCTAATTTCATTAATCATATTGATCCTTGACGATTCAAAAGTGCTTGAAAGAACTTATTTGAATAAAAAATTATTTTAATTTGATTTTTTTTTATTTACAGCAAAAATGTACAAATCTTCTATCTTAAATTACTTACACGCTATTTGATTTGAGGCCAAAACTGTCTATTAAACAAATATAGATCCCAATAAATAATAACATTACTAATTTTTTTGTAAAAAGTTTGAATAATGACGTATTCAGTCCATAATTAACACTGCATGGATCATTATGGTCTGAGTCAAGGCGTCCGTTTTAGAATTATAATTTCAAATACTGTGTACCATTTACACTTTTATTAATGTGAAAATTTAACAACGCACTTGGCAAAACACCTACTATGCATTAACGATCTTCTGCGATACTGCGTTGTAATCAATACTTTCATATCCATACTATAAATAAATAATAAGTTATATAATTAATTATTAATTATGTATTAATTAAATTAAATTTATATAAATAATTGTTTATTTGTTTGATTGTTTACGCGCTAATCTCAGGAACTACTGGACCGATTAGAAAAAGTATTTCAGTGAAAGATAGTCCATTTATTGAGGAAGGCTATAAACATCACGCTGAGATGAATAGGAGAAGAACAGCAATACAAAATAGTACGAAAACGGAAAAATTTAAAAACTTTTCTTGCTTGCGTTTAGTAAACGGTAATAGTTATTCAAAAATCATGTATTACAAAATTGTTCCCCTCTAAAAGTTCTAAATAAAAGACCGGGACAGCATATGTCTAGCTTTTAAGGTTGACCCACTTAAATTCATTTTTATGGTTATCAAAATACTATATTACGGTTTTATTAAAACGCGGGCAGAGCCGCTGGCGATTGCTAGTTCAATAATAAATTCAGTCAAGTTAAATGTTATTAAAGTTGGTATTAAAGTTTTGTATATTGTCCACTCTGCATTTAGAATTATATATATTTTCTATTTTACTTCATCGCGGATTATAGCAAAATAATTTTATTATTACTTTTGTATATTAGGTAGTCATTTATGAATTAATCCAACGTTAATTATTGTTTTATAGTATTAACTTTCGAATTTCAAAAACACTTTCGATATAAACGTGTTTTAAAAAATACGTTCCACCCACATAATTATGTCACCATTGATAATATGCTTGTTCTTTTTGTTTACCATACAAGGCAATGCGAGAGGTGATGTCATCGCGCCTACGAGTTGATATCGCGCGACGCGCAGGCGGTCCCTATAAACTAGTCTGTATTCTGTAGTCGCGTAGGATTACGTCAAGGATTCAAGTAAATAACTGAATAAGTGGGTTGTTTTTGTATGTTCATATCTATATGATATTGAACACGTTTCATTTACTTTTACTTGTAAATTAATTCATAATTTTAGCAACCTCAATTCTGCATTGATACAACGAAATTGAATACATTATAAGATAATTTCCAAAAAAAAAAAGTAATATATATGTATACCCGCGGTTTATTGGTATCAAATCAATTAAGACCATGGTTCTTCTATAATTTTTGTACATTTCTAACATATTTGTCCATATTTAATCACTATAAGACCTGCAGCTAAAAAAAATTGTCTTTGGTTTCTAGTAAAAAAAAATAATTTTACATAGGTAACTTACCTATATAAACTTATTATAAAAGTAAGTTGACCGAATTTAAACTAAATCCTTTTTTTATTGCATCCATACTATAAGGATACCGTAGGTAACTATTTTCTTTACGTAATAATAAGGTACATTGGTCTACATTAATGTGTATGTCTAAAAAAGGAAATAAGTCGTTTTCTGGTCTAGGTCATCCAGTAAGAATATAGGTATAGAATATTTAAAATGCAACCCGCCTTGAAGAGGTTGTAGGTACCTATTGAATTTTATTTTAAGTTATAGGTATATTAAGCGATAATTAAGCTACTTTTATCAGTAGTCTATTACCAGTGATTAAACCCATGCGTCAAAAACACCGTGTTACTGTAATATTAATTTTCTTTTCTTGCCTACTTTATCTTAGATAAAGATTTCTGATTTAGAATAGACATGTTCATCAGGATAAATAATTAGACAACAAAATACGATGATGACACCTAAGTTTTATGACTGAGGTTAAGTTACTTTACAAATTGAAATGAATTTTCGTCATTATAGATTCATTATACTTAGTTAACGTACGTACTAATGAAAGTTGCCCTGCAAAATTCGAAAGTTATAAGAGAAACTTCGTACGTTATTGACAATAAGAAAGACGATCATAATATACAACTATAGGTGGGACATAAAAAGAAAAGCAGATATAAATCATATTTTTTTTATTTCAAATCACCGGAATGTTTCGGTGTGAGTGCGCTGAACGTTGACTGTTTAGTATTCCTCAGCACCTTCGCCTTCACCCTCGGCGGAGTCCATGCCGACCTCTTCGTAGTCCTTCTCGAGAGCGGCCAAGTCCTCACGGGCTTCTGAGAACTCTCCCTCCTCCATACCCTCACCGACGTACCAGTGAACGAAGGCGCGCTTGGCGTACATGAGATCGAACTTGTGGTCCAGACGAGCCCATGCTTCGGCGATGGCAGTGGTGTTGGACAACATGCACACGGCACGTTGGACCTTGGCGAGGTCACCACCTGGTACTACAGTTGGGGGCTGGTAGTTGATGCCGACCTTGAAACCGGTGGGACACCAGTCCACGAACTGGATGGTACGCTTGGTCTTGATGGTGGCGATGGCTGCGTTCACGTCCTTGGGCACGACGTCACCTCTGTACAGCATGCAGCAAGCCATGTACTTGCCATGGCGAGGGTCACATTTCACCATCTGGTTAGCGGGCTCGAAGCACGCATTGGTGATTTCAGATACAGAGAGCTGTTCGTGGTACGCCTTCTCGGCAGAGATGACTGGTGCGTATGTGACCAGAGGGAAGTGGATACGAGGGTAGGGCACCAAGTTAGTCTGGAACTCTGTAAGATCGACGTTGAGGGCGCCGTCGAAACGCAGGGAAGCCGTGATGGAGGACACGATCTGACCGATGAGACGGTTCAGGTTGGTGTAGGTCGGGCGTTCGATGTCGAGATTGCGGCGGCAGATGTCGTAGATGGCCTCATTGTCAACCATGAAAGCGCAGTCGGAATGTTCCAGTGTAGTGTGGGTGGTCAAAATGGAATTGTAGGGCTCTACTACAGCTGTGGAGACCTGGGGGGCGGGGTAGATAGCGAACTCGAGCTTGGACTTCTTGCCGTAGTCCACTGAGAGGCGTTCCATAAGAAGGGAGGTAAATCCTGAGCCAGTACCACCGCCGAACGAGTGGAAGATGAGGAAGCCCTGAAGGCCTGTGCACTGGTCTGCGAGCTTACGGATGCGGTCGAGGACTAAGTCAACAATCTCCTTGCCAATGGTGTAGTGGCCACGGGCATAGTTGTTGGCCGCATCTTCCTTACCAGTGATAAGTTGTTCTGGATGAAACAACTGTCTGTATGTGCCTGTGCGAACCTCATCTGCGAACAAAAGAAAGTAGAATTAATTGTGGGTAACAGATTGCATACTATGAAAGAATTGGGACTGAATTAAGATTCCATTAAATTTTGATGTAAAGACAAAGGTTTGAAATTAAATAAAATATATTAACATTAATGATTTAATATTTATGTTGTTGTTGTTGTTGTTAGTTACACTGTGGTATCCGTTGAATACAATAGTACCACTCTCATTTCTTACAGAGGTGTTGTAAGAGGCGACCAAGGTAAGTTGACCCCTATGTGGTATCCGATTAAATAGATTAGACCACCTTCTTTCTTACCGAGGTGTCTTAAAATACGACATGTGAGAACATGTGTCAACCCCACTTAGAGTGGGATAAGAGCAGGAAAATATGTTGGTGTTACTTATATTCCCCAATGTTGGTACATTGTTCTTACCTACTACTGTAGGCTCCAAATCAACGAAGACTGCACGTGGGACATGCTTGCCAGCTCCAGTCTCACTGAAGAAGGTGTTGAAAGAGTCGTCGCCGCCGCCGATGGTCTTGTCAGTAGGCATCTGGCCATCAGGCTGGATGCCATGCTCCAGGCAGTACAGCTCCCAGCAGGCGTTACCGATCTGGACTCCAGCTTGGCCGACATGTACTGAGATGCACTCACGCTGTATCAAAAAAAAAAATACTTCAATAAAGTGCTAACTTTTATTAAAAAAACAATTATACTAATCAACTAGGCGTGTGGTATCTGGTAGGGTAGAATAGTCTTCTCACCGAGGTGTTGTAAAAGGCGACTAAGGTAAGTAGATCAGCCGTGTGGTATCTAGTTAAACAGAATAGACCAACCTCATTTCTTACCGAGGTGTTGTAAAAGGCGACTAAGTAGATCAGTCATGTGTTATCCGGTTAAATAGAATAAACGACCTCATTTTTTACCGAGACGTCTTCAAATACGACTAAGGTGGGATATTATATACTTTAAACGTATTTGAATAGATATACCGAATAATTTCTGAATAATGAAAATCTTTTACTAAAAACGCATCAAAATCGAATTCAAGTACCTACAGAGAAAGGGAAAAGTTGAGAAAATTAGAACGGAGAAAGCATTACGATTATTGAAAGTGTACGTTTTTTTCTATTGAAATCGCAATGTATGATACATAATTTCCTAGTACAGCTATGTATTTGATGACATCACTAAAATCCTTGAATGAGGTCAAGAACACGTCATCATATTAACGACCGAAAAATAATAATTTATTGAAATCATAAATAACTTTAAATATATGTAAAGGACAGTAATGCTAAGGAAGAAGTAAGGTTAACGCGAAGTTATGATTTAAATATTGATTTTCAGAAAAAGGGCGTTGTCAACCCGGCGCGGCAGCCTTGATCCGTGCCAAAATTAATTTGAAAAAAAAAACAATATTCTCATGGACTAATTACTATTAATACTGCTATCACGTTGGTTTATTCGAATTGAACAGAATTTGAAAAAAAGAATGTCACACCCGGCCTCGTGAATTACGACGCCGACAAGATGGTGGCGTGACGAACCGGCACTTGTAAGTTATCGATTTATGAACTTATTTAACGCATACATTATAAATTTAAGGTGAAACTTACCATTTTGATTGAGTTTTGATGAACTTAATGTAGAAATAGAAATAATTTAATAAATAATTCAGTCGACGTTCAGCGCGACCGGCTAAGAGGTTTGCTGAACGGTTAATACGACGAAAATTCCGTTAGGCGGGTATTTATAGGGTCGGCGCTACGGGGGACCGACGCCACTCATGCCATATTCTCATTGGTGGAATCAAATGCCGCAGAGGCGTATCGACCAATACCGCCATAGCAACATTATCACCATTGCGGGAATATGTAGACTAGAGAGTGATTCACGGAACATTAGTGAAGCGATATGACTATCGATATTTTCATAAAACTACGAAGTGTCGTAGATTACGACTAAGGTAAATTGACGTCAGGCAGGCGGGCGGTCGTAAAATATGTAGCCAAGTCATGTGACAACACGTTTTATACCATGTTGTGCCGACCCCACTTAGAATGGGATAAGACTAGAGGATGATGATGATTTTTTACTTTATGATCAAGACAATAATTTATAGAATTAGACGTGACTTTGCGGAGATCCATAACACAAAAGTAATAATAAAGTTATATTGCTATAATCTGCGATCAATTATTCATATAATTCATTTATAGTTATACCATTAGAGTCCGGCTACATCTTGGAGAAAGTGAAACGAAGAAAAGCAATTTGATATCTTAGTAGAAACCTAGAAAAAGTAAAATTCTATATAAAATACCTTAATAACAAGCGATAACATTGTCTGAAGTAAAATACTATTATTTAGTAGATAAAAAATTAAATCTAATTGTATACAGGAAAAGTAAAAGTAGTTATTAAGAAAAAAATCTTTACGCTGGATGGTTCACTTTAACAACTTATATGTAGGATAATAAATAAATATAAATATATGGGACATTTACACACACGGTCGTCCGTCCCCAAAGTAAGTAACTAAATACTTGTGTTATGGTAGACAGACAACTGGTGAATATATACTTATATAATTTTTAAATACATACTTAAATACAAATACACACCCAGGCTAGAAGAGCCTACAAATTCTTTTTTATAGAAAATGTTGGCCCTCGGCAGGAATCGAACCCACGACCCGCGGCGCTGAAGGCAGGATCACTACCCACTGCGCCGATGGGCCAGTCAAATGTTTCGGTACTCCAAGGAACAAGGGTAAAATGTTTTGTGTTGTACAATATTTAAATGGGATTAATGAGTTTAGGTACACATCACACCATACTGCAACGGTAATTGTTCAAAATAATACATTCCTTAGACCATCTTAGAGTAGCATGACAACTTGTCAAAACGTTCTTAGCACCAGTTTGGGATTTGTCATTCAATGAGAAGTGTTGATAACAAAAATCAACACTTTTAGGAATTAATAATTATTCTTTAGTAGCATTGTTTGATACAAACTTGAAATCATAGAGCTGAAACACGACTACAGCAGACTAATGATGTTTTACTTTATTAAACATTTACATATTATATAACAAATTCCATGAAACAGTACGTCTGTTTATCGCAATATAAGACGTTTCTCGATACGGCCCTCTTACGTGCTTAAAGACGATAAATATCATCACTACCATCATCTTAATGTTGCTAGAGCATCTGGATGTAGTATCTAGTCTTTGTTAAGATCAGACTAACTTCTATACAGCAACCATCGAAATGACTGTGCCATCAAATATATTTTATAAACATTTATTTTATTATTATTCGCCTGAATGTTTAGAAGTAAAAGAAAGAAGCTAAAAAATTCATCATACATTATACAAAATGTGTACTATAAAAACGGGGTGACTATAAGACTCAACTTGATATAACCTAAATTAGAATAAATCGATAGAATCTTATGAACACATCACTAAACATCTTTTGCATGTAGGTGTAATGGCCACTTCCGCACACAAAAGCAAATTGTCTGGAACCGTCTGCAGTTTTTTTTAATGAATTTTAACTGAAAAATGTTTTTTCAGCTAAAATAAATTGAATCTACGAATATATTTATGCCAATATCTTATACTCTTATCTTTATTTTTGTTGATGAAATCATATATTTAGAAATAATTTGATAAAAACACCTGATCGCACACATACAAAGATACTTTTTATTTTAAGTTAGGTATAGTTTTATTTTCAATTTTACCAGTATTATACTCATGTATAAGTGTGTATAAGTGTGTACAATAAAAAGATCAATCGAATGAACAATGAAATTATAAGGCATTCATGCAAATAAATAATGTTAAGATAGTTTGGTACTATTGATTTAACAAGATTAGTTTATTTTTATGTAGGTAATGCGTATACATTATTTTTTATTATTTAAAAAGAATAAATGAAGACAAACCTATATGTTCTTATAATATTATATTTAAAATACACTACTCCTGCAACAATATACCGCAGTAAAATATTGAGCCGCAATATTACCTTTTTGCGATTGACAATAAAATAATTCCACTGATTATATATGTAGGTACTAGAAAAATAAAACGTAAAAAAAATATGGTTCAACAAAAAAATATTTTCAAAAATAATTTCTTAATTCATTATAAGTAAATCATTACAGCGCCATCTATTAAAATCTTTGAATCCTACATAATAACTGAGAAATTTGTTATTTCTGGTTAGGATTTTACTTTCTTTCGTACAACGACATCTATGCACGGAGTTCTAGGGCAGTACTAATTGTTTCGCTTGAAGCTTACACTTACATAACAAATACATAAATATATCAGGATTAATAAAATACCTTAACAAGTACATTATATTTTTAAAAGTTTGGTATTACTAAACATATAAGTGACCTATGTTACTATGTTAATTATATAATTCATAAGGAAATAGACGTTTCCGTTTCATTCTTGTTTTCCCGCGCTACGTTCAACCAGTGCGCGCTAAAAACATCATTCGGCGCGCGAACGAATTTGAACTGCACGCGCATTTTACGATCCAACGAAAATCGATTCTCATTTCGCTATAAATTTTAATATATCACCTCTGTTAGTGGTTTAATTATGTTATAACAAAGACCGGAGTGTTTTGCTAATTTATAAACAGTGTTCAAGTGTTGTGTCTTTAATACCTGTTTGTTGGCGAAATTTTTTTGGAAGTAAGTGTTTTAATTTTACTTTTTAATTTTCAGCATAACTAAATGCCGAACGAGTTATGAATTATGACGTAAATGTTGTTGGAACGAGAGTCTTCTTACGAGATAAGTAGTTCGTGGCCTTTTATGGTTGTTTACTCTCCGTTATTTCTCAGATATGGGCTGGGTCTAGGATGATAAATAGGATTTAGACTAGAATCGCTCGGTGCCAAGTTGAAAGTACGCATTACAACGGTATTGTGATGGTAATAAGTTTTTATCACTTTGTTTACCAATACTTATAACATTATAGTTTATAACATATTAAATAGCCTTTGGAGCGAATATATCTGTGACCGTTTATTTTTTTCTATATTTAAACTGAACATTCACAGTTGTCTGGCAATGTGAATAATTAGACTCTAATAAGCTATATGTTGTAAGTAATAGCATTTTATTATTTTAACGTCGCTAAAAATTATACGTATAGCCAATGTTAATGTAATTTTGGAGTATTCTTTGTCATTTATCTTCTTCATTGGCGTATAGCACTAAGCTACGATCGGTGATAATACCCGCCGCTAATAACTATTTATCTTGCATGGAACAGGGAAAATGTTAGTTGGACAAATCTGTCGAAACGATCGTAGAGATTGTGGTAGTGAATGTGTGTTGTGCTTGTGTGGAGTGTCGGTGTTGGCGGCGTTTTGTGATACGTGAAGTGACCTGTCCTGCATGTGTAAGGTATGTGAATGTTGCCTGCTTCATACACTTAGCAATACATAGATTCTCTCAACAAACGCGTAAATAGTAAATTCTAAATTTTTCATTGCAATATTTATTTTGAATACCATTTAATAAACTCTTCATTTAAAAAATGGAACGCGCTTATTTTTAAAAAACGAACAATTTGAACGCAACACTTAAATGTTGATAAATAATTTATCTGTTTATGTGAAAAATGGCGTCAGATTCAGAATTGTTTTTTAAAATTAGAATTCACCTTCGTTCTTTTTATTATTGATATGACTTCATCGCATGAATTAATCATAATAAACTCTGAGGTCTAACAAGTAATAATCGACTTTGTAATTTTCATCAATTTCATTCATTTCCATGTTTAGTCGGCTGTATGTGTGGAGTATGAAATCCATCATCATGCCCTTATCCCGCTCTAAGTGGGGTCGGCACAACATGTTACAAACATGTTGTCATATGATTTGACTACGTATTTTACGACTGGCCGCCTGCCTGACGTCAACTTACCTGAGTCGTATTTTACGACTCCTTGGTAAGAAGGAGGGTGGTCTATTTTACTCAACCGGATACCACACGGTGGGTCAACTTACCTTAGTCGCCTTTAACGACACTTCGGTAAGAAATGACGTTGGTCTATTCTACTCAGCCGGATACCACACGGCGGGTCGACTTACCTTAGTCGCCTTTTACGATACCTCAGTAAGAAATGAGGGTAGTACTATTCTTTACAGCCGGATACCACACGGCGTGGAGTATGAAATCCATTTTTTAGAAAAGCTTACCAGACATCCATACTAATCTTGAAAGTGAAAGTCGGTCTGTTTTTTATGCTTTAAATAAATAAATAAATATATGGGACACTTACACACACGGTCGTCCGTCCCCAAAGTAAGTAATTTTAATACTTGTGTTATGGGTGAGAGACAACTGATGAATATACATATATAATTTTTAAATACATACTTAAATACAAATATACACCCAGGCTCGAAGAGCCAACAAATTCATTTATAGAAAATGTTGGTCCTCGGCGGGAATCGAACCCGCGACCCGCGGCGCTGAAGGCAGCGTCACTACCTAATCCGCCGACGGGCCAGTCAAATAATATCAATCATTAATATTACATTTTTTTTAAATAATATTTCCATTGCTTTTAAACCTATTTTTTTTTATTGTAGGTCTAGCAGAATAATATTTTCATTACCTACTATTAAAGACAAAAAATTGTAAAAAATATTTTCATTACTTAAAACTTTTTTATTGGACATTTTCTTTTATTGCAGTCTATAGAAAAATAATATTTTCATTACTATTTAAAAAAAAATTTAAAATAATATTTTCATTTTTTTTAACATTGTTTTATATTTTCTTTTATCGCGGATTATAACAAAATAATATTTTCATTACTATTAAAACAATTTGTTTTCTGCAACAACTGCCTAGCTTGTTTACGCACAGAGACAAATAATATCTGATTGAGATGAATCAATACGTTATGTCATCTTAGTATTTCGAGGAATAGTTCTTGCTCACCATTCGGTCACAGTTATTTTGACCGGCCCGTAAGGACAGTAACCGCAAAGCTACGTCACGTTGTATACCAGTCATTGCAAACCATATCTGGCCCGTTGGCGCAGTGGGTAGTAACCTCGCCTTCAGCTCCGCGGATCGCGGGTTCGATTCCTGCCGAGGGCCAACATTTTCTGTAATGAATTTGTTGGTCTTCGAGTCTGGGTGTATATTTGTATTTATGTATGTATTTAAAGAATATATAAGTATGTATTCACCAGTTGTCTGTCCATAACACAAGTATTAAGTTACTTACTTTGGGGACGAATGACCGTGTAAGCGTCCCATATATTTATTTTATTTATTTATAACGCCCTACCCGAAGAATAAAGTTACATGTCCCATATCATCATTCTTCATTCTCCTGCCTTTATCCCGCTCTAAGTGAGGTTGGCACATGTTATAAACATGTTGTCATATGATTTGGCTTCGTATTTTACGACCGGCCGTCTGCCTGACATCTTACGACACCTCGGTAAGATATGAGGGTGGTCTATTCTACCCCACCGGACATAAAACGGCAAATGTTTTCTATGTGTACATTAGATTCCAGATTGAGGATAAATTTAGTCATTTAAACGCTTATAAAGCAGACATTTGCATGCATAAATCAAATCAAATCAAAATAATCTTTATTCAAATAAGCTTTTTCAAGCATTTTTGGATCGTCAAGGATCAATATGATTAATGAAGCTACAACTGATTCGGAATGTCTTACCGAGAAGAACCAGAAAGAAACTCGGTGGTCAATCTTTTAAACATTTACAATTTTACATTATTAAACAGCAATTCCTCTATGAAGCTGAAGGATTTTCAAGGCTTTTTTATCATCCAAATAATCTTCAATTTTGAAATATGCTTTACGTATAAGTATATCTTCTAGTGTTTCTCTAATTCCGTCCATTTACAATTTGTCGAAAACATGCGTCTCGAAGAGAAAGTATATATATCCTCCTGCCCTTATCCCATTCTAAGTGGGGTCGGCACAACATGTTATAATATGATTTGGCTGCGTTTTACGACCGGCCGCCTGCCTGTCGTCAACTTACCTTAGTCATATTTTACGACACCTCGGTAAGAAGGAAGGTGGTCTAGTCTACTAAACCGGATACCACACGGTGAGTCAACTTACCTTAGTCGCCTTTAACAACACCTCTGCAAGAAATGAGGTTGGTCTATTCTACTCAGTCGGATACCACACGGCGGGTCGACTTACCTTAGTCGCCTTTTACGACACCTCTGTTAGAGATGAGGGTGGTACTATTCTACTTAGCCATACCACACGGCTAAGTCTCGAAGAGAAAGTAATGATATAATTTAATGCACAAGGTACTCATCCGTTATCGAGAATCAGAAAACATCGTCTACCTACCAAGATATTAAATTGCCGTTCTCCATTTCACTTTCTCCAAGATATAGCCGGACTAACGGTATAACTATAACATAAACTGTGTATATCACTGTGTATGGTAACAATGTTTCTACGTTGGTCCATCCCTTTAAGTCATCCTTTTTTTTTGAACACAGGAAAAACCCCGATGGCAAGGACAGGGTATCATTGTACATATTGCCCCCATCCCCGCCGAAAGCTGTGATCCCAGAGAACAAACACCTTCTCCGGGTAGGGGCCCCTCGAAATAGAAGCCCCCCTCCGCTAACCGGTGCATCGGGAGCACCAGATGCACCGACCGCCTCGGAGACCTGTAATCCAGACGTCCGATATACCCCGGTCGGAACGTCCGAAAGTCCCCTGACAGGGCGGCAGACGATGGGCTTAGGCAAGTCGCTACCACCTGGACTCGCCAGCAGTAGATCGGATCCAGAACAAAAGTTCTCGGAACCGCTCCACGGCCCCCATCCACCCCCCTCCGCAGAGCAGAAGGACGCCACCGCTGCCCGCGATCGCTCCCTGCCCACCGTGTTATCTGATCACGGTTGACAGGGAGAGACCGCGCCACAAGTAGGGACCCCTACGCCATGGTGGACGTTTCCGCCCCCACCGGGTAATTTTTTATAGAGGTTTTCTTCCTCACAACTCGTTAGCCCCTGTTCCCATTGCTGGGCTTGACTGACGGTTTCGTAGCCATGTCCAGTCAGACATAGAGTAAGCCCAACTGAACCCGTCGCTCTTTAGGGATTTCACCCCAACCTCCCCGGAGTACCCGGCCCGCCCAGATTGCCCTCTGCTAATCAGAGGGACAATTGGATTGGCCACCCCACAGTGGTCCATTCGCCAAGACTAAGCTTGCCCAGGGTGCGCCACGAAGAGGCCGAACACTTTGGCACCCCCTTTAAGTCATCCTGCCCTTATTCCACTCTAAGTTGTTACCTTTGTCGCCTTTTACGATACCTCGGTAACTATTCAATTCCACCGGATACCACACGGCGTTGGTCCATGACGCTATTAAAGTATGTATGTCCTTTGGACATGTCTCCCGAAGTGGAAATTAAGCTTTTTTAAAATAATTTTTAACTTGACTTGTTTATGTGTGATGAGACAAAGATGAAGTGTACGAGCTTCATCTTTCCTCTCATTAATTATTGTGTTACTATCACTTTAGAGGCCTGCCTAACGCTCTCCTACTATATTTTACTTACTATATTATACTATCTCGATCCGACAAAAGAGGTCGCATTAGTCAATGCACCCCGTCGGGTGCGGTCAAATATTTAGGGGTAAAAACATGTTTAATTCAAATACTAGCCGTATTTCGTACCCTAAAAACTACTTCTCTTATCCATCCCATATAATGACGCTGTGAAAGCTGTTGGACTTGTAATATGCTGAAAATTAAAAAAATCTTCGTTACTTTCACATATACATCATCATTTCATTCATCAGTAGTCAGTGATAGGCGTACTTGAGTTGAGTGACAAATTTATTTTCTGTTGTCCCATGTAAAAATACTCTCGCCCTTTACAATACTGGGAACAATGTTCAGGAATCAGTGTAAACAGTGCGATGACATCACCTATCGGGGGCGCTATATTAAAACTTGGCGCCCGTCCACGGCCCGGTGATATGGAATATATGAATATCAGAGATTTGCTGTGGACTGTATCAATTATTTGCATATTTTGCGTTGTTTATTCCTTTTTTTTATCTATAGCATCGCACTGCATAATATATTTTACAAGAAAATGCCTAACCGCTCTTTATTTCGAAGCCTTTATGACATGTAATTTCTTAACATAAATAAAAGATGCAATCTAAAATGACCCCAACTCAAATGGGCAGTTCGGGAAGTTGCACGAGATTTGATCATCCAAAGAATTCAGTATCAAAAGACCAAAGTCTATAAAAAGTGGATGTTTCCAGTGACGACTTATGGATTCTTAACTTGGTCATTTACTCATCATTCTGCTACCCTTATCACACTCTAAGTAGGGTCGGCACAACCATGTTGTGATGTGATTTGATTAAGTATTTGAAGACCGGCCGCCTGCCTGTCGTCTACTTACCCCAGACGCCTTTTACGACACCTCGGTAACAAATGTAGGTGGTCTATTCTACTCAGGCGAACACAACACAGCGGATAAACTTGGTCGATGACTATGGGCCTAATAAGAGAGCTCAAGTCATTTAGCAGGAGATGGAACTAGCTTAGAGTATCGCTATATGGCTAAATTAGGAGATCCATATAAGAAACAATGTTTCTTATTTAGCTCAGCTGAAATAGTTATGGATGGGGGACATAGTACGTTGACATGAGCATTTGAGTTACGAGCTAGTTAAATGGCTACTCCACACTGTAAAAGTGGATCTGATCTTCCGAGACACTTGACGAATCCATACACAGAATGTTCAAGAAAAAGAAGAGGAGAAACTAGTTAAAATATATCATTCTGTAGTATAATACGATTAAAGTTACAATATGGGTATAGGTTTTTCGAAAAATGTAAGGTTTATGTATTTATTATGAAGCTAATGATAGCTAGCACTTCAATGATAAATTTACACTTGTTTTGAATACGTGACGCGTTATCCTTAACATTTATGCTAAGGTCATTTTCGACTCTAAATTGTTGCAAATCTTACGTGGAATACATAATGTGTCATGGTTTACGAGAGAATGATATCGCATTTGTGTCAGGGCCCGGGACCTCCAGTAAAGATGACTGGATGCGGTTTAAACAAATGGCGTAACCCTGACTTTATGTTTTCAAAAATATACAGAATCAGGAAAATATATATTATGAACCTTGGAGGCATCGAGCGATTTGACGATGTGTCTGAAGGTCTTTCTTAATTGTTTACTTGAGCAAACAAAAGCATGAATGAACACTACAAAGATGGGCTGTGTCATATATCACGTTAGCCACATGCAGAACAGAAATAGAATCCCACTTCTGATGACAGATAGCACAAGTAGAGAAGATATATTGACTCCGCAAGACGGGTTTTTAGTCATTATTGGATATACTTCTTAAGAGACTGATGTTATTTAATTGACCCATCGGTGCAGTTTGCAGTAACCCTACCCGAATGTAGTAGCAGCACTGTAAGTGACGGGTTTCATTTCCGCCGAAGGCCTTCGTTTTCTACAAAAAACAAACAATTTGTTGGTTATTCGAATCAGGGTAGTTTGTAGTATTTTTTCGAAATATTATATAGTATTTACCAGTTGTCTGTCACCCATAACACAATTATTAAGTTTCTTGGTGACGGGTGACCGTGTGTGTCAAAATATTGGCAAAAGAATTTAGTTGTGGATGTATATAATATGATAATATACACAAATACCCGAATTCCCGCGGCTAAAATAAAATTCCCGCGGGGTTGGGATATGCGCGGAAAAAACTTTTTGAAACACTGATTTCCACGCGGGCCAAGCCGCGGCTACAGCTAGTAATGTATGAAACCTTTTCTAAAGATTACTAAATCATTGACATGAAATTAGGGACTAGCTTAGCGCGATCAAATAAAGATTAAATCGGTGAAAAATATAAATTATTAGCAAGTATAATTCAAATTCATAATTTTGGATATTTGGGTACCAAAATGTACTTTACTATAAATTGTCTCACTTCCTAAGTTAGCTGGCAGAGATTTCTGTCGTAAGGATAAGTTGACCTTTTTACAGTTTTTTTATTACTAATGTTTTTCCAAAGTTTCCATTTTCTAAATGGCAAACGTGCGAACAGACCTTTAGAATGCAAATACGAATAAACATATTTTAGGAGTTTACATAATAAACATAGGAATTTAAATAAACATATAAGACAAGACCAACATGGCGAGAAGCGATGGACACGAATTTACGACCGTGGCAGAGATATACCAATGATTCTGGTATTTTATTATAGAAAACGAATACTGAGAGTGTTGCAAAATTTTGAATCGGAGCATTTACCAGTGCAGTAGAGTTGGCGATTCAAAAGCACTTGTTTACTTGTTTGAATTTGAATTATTCCATCAATCGTTTGATTCTTGTGATATCCATATTGTCCTTACACCTACGCCAAGGGCGAAAACTGTTTCATTAAATTTAGCGAACACGCTCAATTCGTTAATTAAAACAGCCGTAAATAGTAATAAACGATAATTGTAAGCATTGATCGAGCCAAGGTTATACGGAGCAAAAAATATATGTGGTGCATATCGAACTTGTTAAACCTGTTTTAGAATATTTATCAACCGAAAAACTATAGGTATTGTTACACTATGGTTGGTGAAAGCGTATCGTTTATAAGCGTCATCGTTTTCCTTGCTCTTATCCAACTCTAAGTGAGGTTCGGCATAACATGTTACAAACATGTTGTCACATGATTTGGCAACGTATTTTACGACCGACCCTCTGCCTGACGTCAAATAACTCGTATCTTAGTCGTCTTTTACGACAATTCGGTAATAAAGGAGTAGGACCACTCAGTCCTACTCCTTTATCTTCATACAAGACTGCGGTTCAATAATGAAAATGTTTAAAAGATTTGCCGCCAAGTTTCTTTCTGGTTCTTCTCGGTACGACCAAAATTCGGAACCATGTAGCTTCATTAATCATATCGATCCATGACGATACAAATGTGCTTGGAAAGGATTATTTCAATAAAGGTTATTTTAATTTGACTATAGAGGTCTAGTCGGCATCAACCACCGAATACCAGTGGTAAACGTACGCGAAAACGACGCATAGGACATTATTGGTCGTATTTAAGTATTGTGACTTTGTTGCGGAGTGAAATCTTACTCTTTTTGCATAAAATTGGATAAAGATGGTAGGCTAAGAGTTTGTCATATGCTAATGAAAGGTCACTACAAATACGATCTAGTTCCTAAATGATGCAACACACCCAGTCAGACCCACTTGGCACCACCGCCAACATCTAGCGGACATTGGACACGTCACTTTCCCTTTACTTCTGGGAATACTTCATGACTAATAGCACACCTACTGTTACCCATAGGTTTTGGAAAATATATGTTTTTTTTACCTTTTATTCAACTTGCAATATATGCATGTGAAGGTGGAATCTCGTAAGTTAAAATTGACCCACTTCCAGGTGTCCATCATCCTCCTGCCCTTATTCCACTCTAAGTGGAGTCGGCACAACATGTTATAAACATGCTGTCACATGATTTAGCTGCGTTTTTACGACCGGCCGCCTGCCTGACGTCAACTTACCGTAGTCGTATTTTACGACACCTCGGTAAGAAATGGTCTATTCTACTCAGCCGGATACCACACGGCGTAACTTGCAATATATGCATGTTATGTGGCATCTTGCAAGTTAAAATTGACCCACTTTCCGGTGTCCGATTGAGCTAAAATTTTACATACTGCTCCAGTTTCTATGACAATCCATGTTTATGATAAGCATAACCTGATGTCACTACCAGTATTTTTTCTATTTCTCTCCCTTTTTTGCTGTTTTCTTCATCCTTAAGTTACTGCTTTTTTCTATTTTTCTCCCTTTTTTTAAGGTGGAATTTAGCAAGTTAAATTTGACTCACTTCCCAGAGTTCGATTGATCTGAAATTTTACATACAGTCTCTATGACAATGCATGTTTATGATAAGCATAAAATGTTGCTGCAGGATTGGCTCCAGACGAGGGAAGTCCTCAACGGTTAACAGCAGGGACATGAAATTTTGTTCAAAGCTTTTTAAAAAGCCTTTTTAACATGACTGGTTTTTATAATAGCCCACCATATCTTTACATTAGACGCTATTAACAATATCATCATCATTCTCCTGCCCTAATCCCTAATTAAGTCGCCACAACATGTTTCCACCATGTTGTGATGTGATTTGGTTAGGTATTTTTATATTAGCCGCCTGACCGACGTCAACTTACCTTATTCACCTTTTAAGACACTAGTAAGAAATGAGGATGGTATAGTTTACTCAGCCCGATACCACACGGTAGGTCAACTTACCTTAGCCGCTTTTTACAACACTTAGTCATAATAATAGTTGTGGATTTTTTAAGAATATATAAAAAAATATTAGTATGGAAATGGGTAACGTAAATCCATACTTTTATCTATATTTCTAAACTAATATATAAAGCTCAAGAGATTGTTCGTTCATTTGTTTGATTGTTTGATTGTTTGAACGCACTAATCTCAGGAACTACTGGACTGATTTGAAAATTTGTTTCAATGTAAGATAGTCCAGTTAATGAGGAAGGCTATATGACATCACGCTGAGATGAATAGAAAAGGAGCAGCAATAAAAAATAGTAAAACAAAATACGAACGTACGAAGTAATACGAAAACGGCAACCATTACGTGCGTGAGCTGAGTAAATGGTGACAGTTATTCAAAAATCATGTATTACAAAATTTCTCGACTAATCCTTTGGACAAATGTTGAAAAATATTGAGCAGTATTGATTTAAATTCAATAATATTTCGACTTAAAAAAGGTCAAGTTTTTTGAGTAGGTAGTCATGTATATGAGACCTTCAGTGAGAAATCCGTGTGAAATAGGCTTACTTTACGTCTCATTCACTAAAAACCGATTCGCCTTGGATACGAGATTGAGAAGGCGTATTTATTAACGAAATAGCCAAAAACATGAATAGTTTGCTTGTACAAGTATGTTGGTAGTACATATGTACGTAGGTCACTTATGAATGAAATAATAAAAAAATAGTGATTTAAAGTTTGTTCGTTGAAAGATTATTACACTATTACAGGTAATTGGTATCCGGTGGAGTAGAATAGACAACCCCTCATTTCTTCACGAGGTGTCGTAAAGGGCGACTAAGGTAAGTTGGCCCACCGTGTGGTATCCGGTTGAGTAAAATAGACTACCCGCTTTCTTACCGAGGTGTCGTAAAATACGACTAAGCTAAGTTGACGTTAGGCAGGCGGCCGGTCGTAATAACGCAGCCAAATCATGTGACAGCATGTTTTTATAACATGTTGTGCCGACCTCACTAAGAGTGGGATAAGGGCAGGAGGATGATGATGATGATTTGTCATATCTCTACATAGCCATGACGTATACAGTTTTATAGGAAAAAGTCTATGTCTAACAAATAACCCCAATGGCTCATTCCTTAATCTATTTGCGTCCGGCATTCAACCTTCAGACGAAACTGGAGCGTGTTGTGTATAACAGATTTTGTGAAATTGTTTTTAATACAAACCGCTTTCGCAGAAAACGCTTTATATCGCGCACACGATTTTCAAATACGTAAATTTACCGTCTACGTAAACTGAAATTTAAATACATTTATTCCGTTGTATCTTTGAAATATACTAAGACATACGTGAACAATATTTTGTCCTATCTACACTAATATATAAAGCTGAAGAGTTTGTTTGTTTGATTGATTATTTGAACGCGCTAATCTCAGGAACTACTAAACCGATATAAAAAATTTGTTCAGTGTAAGATAGTCTATTTATCGAGGAAGGCTATAGGCTATATAACATCACGCTAAGAGGATAGGAGAGGAGCAGCAATAATAAATAGTAAGAAACGGCAAAATTTAAAGCTTTCCTTGCGTGCGTTGAGTAAACGGTAATAGTTATTAAAAAATCATGTATTACAAAATTGTTCCCCTCTAAATGTTCTAAATAAAAATCCGCGACAGCATATGTCTAGTTTTAAGGTTAACCCACTTTAACGATTTTTATGGTTATCAAAAGACTATATTAATCTTTCCACGCAAGCGGAGCCGCTGGCGATTGCTAGTGCATAAGAAAAAGTTTCTAATGAATATTTAATAAAATCCTTATGTACAAAAATACTTATCCTTATGTTCAGTAGATTTAGAGAAAAATCGAAACAGACAACTTCCGAGGACCAAAACCACCACCAATTCTAATCCAATAGAAACATATTCTGAACCATCAGTAAATCATTACCGAATAATTTTAAAGTTCTTTTTGAGTTATAGTATAATAAATAGCTATGAGTTATTCGATTCATATCACTTTGTTTTTGTTTCGTTCGTATTGAAAATACAGCTGCCTCGTTTTTTGCACAAAGAACTAACTCAGTGATTCAATCCGGAAATGCAGCTGGTATTTTTATTACCTCTCCACTAGTGAGGTCACGATTTGTATAATGGCGAGCTTCATTAAGTCAAAAGTTATGTCAGGTTAAACTATACATTTGAAATATCAAACTGATGCATTCAGTAAAGGAACATTAGTCTTATCTACAGAAAAGTATAATTTAAGTGTAAGAGATATATTCTTTAGAGTTTATAGGTAAAGCATAGTACACTATTGTGTACTATGCTTCGAAGATTACTTGAATGATAAAAAATTTTAATTAAGAAAGTAAGATAGAAGTTTAAAGTACGAAATATGCCTATACGTAAAGTATCGTGAATTAAAAATCAAGGATAGGCTATTCACCAATTGCCTACGAAGGGTATTGGAGTTCTTTGGACACATCGCCCGGAAAGACGGTCATAACCTGGAGCAGCTCTTGGTCACCGGCAAAGTAGATGGAAAGCGGCCAAGAGGCTCCAGCCCGATCAGATGGTCTGACCAGATCCGTGCCACACTGGACACCAAACTGCATGATGCACTCCACATGGCCAAGGACAGAAGCAGATGGAAGGAAGTCCTTCGAGAAAGTCAGCATCCTAATCTTAGGTACAACGACCCTCAGTAATGAGGAATGAGGAGGAAAGCATTTTACACTATTGTAGATAATTTGAATGATAAAAATGTTTGAATTTAAAAATATTTTCAGATTCAAACAATACTGTGGGTTAAGTAATATAAATATAAAATGTTTAAAAGATTGACCGCCGTGTTTCTTGCTGGTTCTTCTCGGTAAGAGCAACATTCCGAATCAGTTGTTCATTAAATCTAATTGATCCTAACGATACACCATTGCTTGTAAAAAGCTAACTTGAATAAAAATTATTTTGATTTGATCTAATTTGATAAAGATAAGTGAGATTATAAAATTGCACTTAAACTTCATCCTATTGCTTAATGATGTCAAAACTCAGTAATAAAATCGAACGTGGACCAAGGATGGTGGGCGGGCGGCATTCTTACCAACCCGCCTACGGGACTTTATTGAACTCTTTATTACCTCACACACCTACTTTGAGTTCAATTTGCATATTTATATTGAAAAACATAAAGTAATAAAGTAAAGTAACGGCTTGTTACAATCCCACTGCTAGGCATAGGCCTCCTCTCTCCGTTGCTGGAGAGAAGGGTTTGAGTTAAGACCTACCGGTATGCGGCTCCAATGCGGATTGGTAGTTTACACATATCCCCAGATTTCTCTAGAGTTATGCAGGTTTTACTCACGATGTTTTTCCTTTACTGAAAAGCGTGTGATAAATTGCAATTATCAATTAGACACAAGTTTAAATAGAAAAAATCATTGGTGCCTGCCGGGGCTTGAACTCGTGACCCTCTCGAAATAGTCGCACGGTCACACCGTTGGCCTATCACAGCATATGAAAAACTTAATTGCAGTAAAAGAATGGAATAAAATTTTACCTTAAAATTCAATAGTATCAGTATAAATCCTACTTCCTACTAATATTATAAATGCAAAAGTTTGTTACTATGGATGTATGTTTGTTACTCTTTCATGGCGAATCCTCAGGGCAGCAGCGACCCGCCGTGTGGTATCCGGCTGAGTAGAATAGACCACACTCATTTCTTACCGTGGTGTCGTAAAGGCGACTAAAATAAGTTGACATCTGGCAGGCGGCCGGTAGTAAAACACGTAGCCAAATCATGAGACAGAATGTTTATAGCATGTTGCGCCGACCCCACTTAGAGTGGGATTAGGGCAGGAGAATTTATTTAATAGTATCATAGAAGGAAATCAAAGACTTAGTATTTATTATTTAGCTCTAACCACAAAGAACTAGGATTCTATTTTTATCAATGAACTAATCTATAGGTAGATTTTCTTATAGTAGGAGCATGTTGCATCACTATTGTACTCAATAACAACAACAAAACTGACTGAAAAACTGACTAAGCTTCCTTGGTGGTAGCGGTTTAACATTAATGAATTTATTGTTCCCATTAGCCGTGTGCTATCCGGCTGAGTAGAATAGTATCACCCTCTTTTCTTACCGAGGTGTCGTAAAAGGCGACTAAGGTAAGTCGACCCGCCGTGTGGTATCCGGCTGAGTAGAATAGACCAACCTCATTTCTTAGCGAGGTGTCGTAAAAGGCGACTAAGGTAAGATGACCCACCGTGTGGTATCCGGTTTAGTAGAATAGACCACCCTCTTTCTTACCGAGGTGTCGTGAAATACGACAGAGGTAAGTTGACGTCAGGCAGGCGGCCGGTCGTAAAAACGCAGCCAAATCATGTTACAGCATGTTTATAACATGTTGTACCGACCCCACTTAGAGTGGGATAAGGGCAGGAAGATGATGATGAATTTATTGTTCCCATAAAACGCTGGAATAAACAAATTGGACAATTTGATGAAGCGATGGAGTTGAAGTCGCAAAATATAAGATACTAGTAGACATACCTTTGAAAAAAAAAGCACAAATGCAGTAAGAGATACAAGAACAATGGACTGAGTGGAAAGAGAGAAAGAGATAGAGTGAGGAATGTTGTGTTTTTATACATAATTATAAAAAAACGATGTAAATAATAGACAAAGTAGAAACCGACATAAGCTTGTGGCTCCTGCGCCTTGCAAAAGTACGTAAGTCGTTTGTGGGTTCGGCTATAAGATTCTATAATAAAATTCCGTGATCAATTTTAGCTTTGCCATTACAGCAGTTTGAAAACACTATTAATAAAAGGCTAATACAGAAAGCCTACTATACTGTTGAGGATTACTTAGATGATAAGAATGCGGACATACTCGTAGCTACTCTTCGACCCTGTATAAGACAGTAATAACTAAATGCAACTAGTAATAAGAATTATATTTTTAAAAGAGCAACCGCCGTGTTTCTTGCTGGCTCTTCACGGTAGGAACGAGCAGTAGAGCTGACTATTCAAAAGCACTTGTTGACAAGGTTACTTGAATAACGATATTTTTGATTTTTAATACATAATTATATATTCATTTTGTATAACTTTTAAAAATGTTTACCTGCCCTTAACGTCGCACATATAGTACATTCATAACGAGCAACTTTACAAGAGCATAAAATGGCATTTATCACGTTGTACCTACACAAAAACTCGTTACCGCCGATATGTCCTTGTCACCACTTGCCTCTGACATAAGTGTACACCTACGGACATACAACCGAATAGTAAAATTATAAGACCAAATACATTCATAGAAAAAACGACCTTAAAATAATTGACGTAGAAAGTATAATGGAAGTTACAAAATTTAGTTTTAACCTCTGCCCGTGTTGCTCGCGTCTATTATGAGAGTAAGATCGAGATGAACTTTAGATGCAGTTGATTAAGATTAATATTAACTGCTATTACGGTGTACTTTATAAAAGGAAGTTTTAATACTACGTTTGTACGTAGAGATGGGTCAAGTTGACCGACTTGAAGACTGAAGACTGGCCCGTTGGCGCAGTGGGTAGTGACCCTACCTTCAGTTCCGCGGGTCGCGGGTTCGATTCCCGCCGAGGGCCAACATTTTCTATAAATGAATGCAATCAATCAATCAATTTTAGCTTTGCCATTACATCCGTTTAAAAACACTGTTTAAAAGAGGCTGATCCAGGAAGCCTGCTATACTGTTGAGGATAACTTAGAAGATAAGAATGTTTGGATATAGATCGCTTAGACCCTGTACAAGACAGTAATGACTAAAAGTAACTAGTCATAAGAATTATATTTTTAAAAGAGTATCCGCCGAGTTTCTTGCTGGCTCTTCTCGGTAGGAACAGCTTTCCGAACCAGCAGTAAAGTTGACGATTCAAAAGCACTTGTTTACAAGTTTATTTGAATAAAGAATATTTTGAATTTGAATTTTGTTGGTCTTTGAGCCTGGGTGTATATTTGTATTGAAGTATGTATTTAAAATTATATAAGTATATATTCACCAGTTGTCTGTCACACATAACACAAGTATTAATTTACTTACTTTGGGGACGGACGATCGTGTGTTTAAGTGTCCCATATATTTATATTTAAGTACGTGTCGGAACCATAGAGCTATTAACTAGAGTAGGGGAGCAATAGACAGGTCACACATAAAAACAGTGATAAAGTCTCATGTGCTTTGTCTTATTAGGTTGAGTAGAAAAGGTCACCCTCATTTCTTACCGAGTTGTCGTAAAAGGCAAATAAGATAAGTTGACCCGCTGTATGGTATTCGTCTTACTATAATAGACCACCTTCGTTTTTTACCGAAGTTTCGTAAAAGGCGTCTAAGGTATGTTGACCCAACGTATCCGGCTGAGTAGAATAGACCACCCTAATTGTTACCGAGGTGCCGTAACATACGACTAAGGTAAGTTGAGATCAGGTTATGCAGGCGGCCAGTTGTAAAATACCTAGTCAAATCATATAACATGTTGTGCCGAACCCACTTAGAGTAGGATAAGGGTAGGAGAATTATGAATGATGATATAATAATTATATGATACTAACATTGTATTAAATATCATCAAGAAGTAAACACTTATCCGCCTAGTTAATTAGCTTTATAAATCTCACTGAGATTGATAACGAAATGTTTTCGCAGCAAACTTGACCCATTTTGCCTTTTTTGTCCATAACCTGTTCTGACCCATGATGTCATGACGCTGGCGAGATTTAAATAGAATCGTGACTGTAAAATCAAATTGTTACATACTGGGAACTGTCCAATTTATTTGCATTGAGCTTGTAGTAAGTTAGAGAAAAATTTTTGATGCAGGGATAATAATGTCAAACTAATCTTACATTTGAAAGTCAGTCTGACTGTCTGTTAATTTTAAGTAATTTATAGAATTATTCGTTAAAACCGGCGGTGGTGAAGGTTTGTGCATGTGTTTTTACGAATCCTGCATGTACTCGTATCAGGTATGAAAACAGACAGTCCACTCTACATTTAGCATTACATATATTTTCTACTAGCAATCGCAAGCGGCTCCTTGGTCCTCGGAAGCTGTCTGTTTCGATTTCCTCAAAATCTACGGTAGTACTAAAGGTAGACTGTCGCGGACTTTTATTTAGAACGGCAACAATTGTGTAAAGGCTACTACACACAATGCCGGCGGCAGGGCCGCCGGGCAAGCCGCCGGCAATGCCGCCGTCCACCCGGCGGCATTCAAAGCCGCCGGCTTTGCCAGATAAAGGAGCCGCCAATTGAGCCGCTGGGGGTGCCGGCGGGTTACGCGGCTTGCCGGCGTCAGTTCGTCCTATGTGAACGCACAACCAAGAATGATGACTGGTGGCTTTGGGCGGCTTTGCTCGGCTTGTGCCGGCGGCTTGTATTGCTGGCGGCATAGCCGCAGAGCATAAACCCGGCGGCATTGCCGCCGGCACTGTGTGTAGCAGCCCTAATACATGGTTTTTGAATATCTATCACCGTTTACTTAGCGCACGCAAGGAAAGCTTTAAATTTTGCTGTTTGCATAATATTGTTTATTGCTGCCCCTCTCCCATGCTTCTTATCTAAATGTTTAGCCTATAACCTTCCTTAATAAATGGACCATCTTAGACTGAAAGCATTTTTCAAATAGATCCAAAAGTTCCTGATATTAGCTCGTTTAAACAAACACTTCATCTTTGTATATTAGTATAGATATAGATTTTACTTTTATTTATTTATTTGTTTATTAGGTAATCCTACGAGTATATAAGGGGAAGTCTGAAAGTTGCGCCCATTATAGAAAAGACGAGAAGTGCAAGATTGAGATGGTATGGACATGTTATGAGGAGGGATGAAAATCATGTGACCAAACGTGTGTTAAATTTGAATGTGGATGGATATGTGCCTATTTCTTACTTAAGACATATTAATATTAATATCTTAAACTAAGGCCATATCAGGATTGCACAATTAGTTTTTTTTTTTTACAAATAATTGTTCTTTGAATAGACGATATAAAATATTTACATAAATAAAAATAAAATATAAAATAAAAAATATATAATAAAAATAAAATTTAACGCGGATTATAGCAAAATAATTATATTATTACTTTTGTATTATGGATCTCCGCATGGTAACGCCTAATTCTGTAAATTAATAAAATTCGCAGTCATCTCATGCATCATCGCATAGATATCCAAGCCCTGAGGGCATCGTTCGGCCCTATTAGCACTATCTCGATTATAAACAGTTCTTTCACTCATTTAAGACACGCTGTACGTGTTACTTCGCTTTGGTGTTGCTCATATCGAAAATATTCGAGTCTCAATAAATTATACAACCGATACAGTTATATCGTTAACTAGTAATCGACAGCGGCTCCGTCCGCGTGGAAAGTTTAAATTCGTAACATAGTCGTTCGATAACCATCAAAATGGTTAAAGTGGGCTAACCTTAAAAGCTAGACATACGCTATCGCGGACTTTTATTTAGAACTTTTAGAGAGGAACAATTTTATGATGCATTATTATTGAATAACTATTACCGTTTACTAAGCGCACGCAAGGAAAATTATAATTTTGACGTTTTCGTACTATTTTTTATTGGTGCTCCTCTCCTATTCATCTTAGCGTGATGTTATATAGCCTATAGCCTTCCTCGATAAATGGACTATCCTACGCGGAAAGAATTTTTCGAATCGGTCCAGTAGTTCCTGAGATTAGCGCGGTCAAACAATCAAACAAACAAACTCTTAAGCTTTATATATAAGTCGTAGTATATATTGATCGTATTTGTATCCAAACTTAATAATATTATAAATGTGAAAGTCTGTTAGTCTGTCTGTTGTTGTGAATTTAGTATTAACATACCCTAAATCATGTCATATATTGTTGTTTGTCGGAGAGGCAATATTTTCCTGACAAAAAATTGCCAGTTTTTAAAGTCTGGATGTATTTATTATGTAATATTTTTCAACTCCTGCCCTTATTCCACTTTTAAGTGAAGTCGGCACAGCATGTTATAAACATGTTGTCAAATGGCTAAATGGCAAATGCGTATTTTTCAACCGGCCACTTGCCGACGTAAACTTACTTAGTCATACAAAAGTAATAATAAAATTAATTATTTTGCTATAATCCGCGATGAAGTAAAATAGAAAATATATATAATGCTAAATGTAGAGTGGACAATCGGTTATCATACCTGATATATGCAGGATTCGTAAAAACACATGCACAAACCTCCACCACCGCCACCACGATACACAAGCACTATATACGTTCACTATCACAAACTCAACAATCGTTTCGCCCCGCAACCGGAGCATCGTCAGGAGATAGACTCCAAAATCGCAAAGCTTTGCGATTTTGGTCGTGGAGTCTATCTCTATGCTGTGGTGGGGGTTTGTGCATGTGTTTTTTACGACTCCTGCATGTATCAGGTATGATAACCAATTGTCCATGTTTATGACACTTAGAGTAGGATAAGGGCAGAACGATATAACGTGATGTTGGAATGTTTTATGTTTTTTAAGACAGTCAGCTTCGTATAAACGCCCCTGTTATTTGCTAGTTGGAACAGTTCAACGTATCTCGCGATTCGTATCCTTTCTCTTATGATAAGAAGCCAGAATTTCTTTCTGCGACCTACATTGTTATTTCCGAAATCTTTTCCATCAATAGTTTCTGAACTATTTATTCAAATCTCCTTAAATTAAGCATCTTAATAAAAAATTACAATAAAATAACTTTGCTGTAATCCACGTTTGTTAAGAGAATACATAAAATCATAATGCGTAAATGCATTACGCTTTTGTTCGTTGAGCCTATCCTCCTGATGATGCTTCGGTTACGGGGCGAAACGATCGTAGAGGTTGTGGTAGTGAGTGTGTTTAATGCTTTGTGTGGAGTATTGGAGTTGGCGGCGTCTTGTGATACGTGTGGTGGCTTGTCCTGTATGTATGTATGTGATTGTTGCCTGCTTCATACACTTAGCATTGCATGTATTCTCTTAACAAACGTGGATTACAGCAAAGTAATTTTATGGTAACTTCTGTACTATGGAGTTCTGCAAAGTAACGCATGCTTCTATAAATCATCTTAATTTAAGTTATAACTAAGCTTGCATTTTGTATGCAAGATATCGAGTTGCGTTCCGCATCTTTTAGACTTTCTTTTTTGAATTATTACAAAACAATTCCGTATGCAAATTTCATTAACGATCGCCATTAAAATCGGCTTTCACATCTTGAATTTCCTGTATATAATTTCTGCGGTCTTAAGATCTTTGTTTCTGTTTAATTACATCGGGTGTGATCGAGATGGTGTTCTGGGTGGGAGTGAGAGGGGATGTGTGCAAAAATAAACGAAAACGCAGGCAAACTACAGCGATGATGTCATGGTGAGGCGAATAGCGGTCAAGGTACCTACAGCGGGCCGCGAGATGAATCCGCGCTGTCGAATTCATATGGACTACGAAGAAAAAATTACTCTTCAAAATGGGCCGGTGTTGTTTTTGTTTTCTTATTTATTTATTTGATACACCAACGATATATTATAGATACATTAACAATAAATCCTCATATTAATTCTATGAAAACGGATCGTCCACTCTACATTTAGCATTATATGTATATATTTTCTATTTTACTTCATCGCGGATTATAGCCAAAATAATTTTATTATTACTTTTGGTAAGTATTTAGTGTCAATAGGAGAATAATAAGTATTTCTTACCGAAGTGTCGTAAAAGGCTAGGTAAGTTGACGTTAGTGTAAGCGGTTGATCGTAAAACACCTAGCCAAATTATCAACAGCATACTTAATACATGTTGTGCCGACTCCACTAAAAGTGAGATAAGGGCTGAAAAATGAGCAGAAAAACAAGATTTTTAATATAATTTAGTTGTACCATAATATTTTTACAGGGTGTTTGGCAAAACATAGTTTGGGAATCTCTGTTTAAAACAATGACATCTCCCACTTCTGATTTTTTTTTATATTTTCGATACAAGCACTCAGAATAGGTGGGCGCGTGGTGAATGAATGTCCATGACGCAATGATCGCCCACGCAATACGACATGAAGCCTTTATTGGAAAGGCATTTTAAACGCGCCCGTCATACAGCACCTACTATATTTACGAGTAGTATTGATTAAACTATTTTTTAAAGGCTTAAAGCCTAATAGGCTGACGTGTGATCCTTACCAGGGAGTCACTGGTTCAGTCTTCGAGAACATTTCGAGGAGTTTTTCTATGGAGCTTGTTTGCCTAAAACATAGGTACTTGGGACACCTTACTCGCTTACTTGCTCGGTAACTTTTTTAAATATATAAAAAATGCAATTAAAAATGAAAACAGTTAATCTGGAATCGATTCTGGTATTCTGAGTCTGAGACAGCCCGTTAACCAAATAAGCTATTGTGACTTTGAAATTGAAAGCGCAATTAACCTTTGCTTTCTCATAAAATCGTAGCAGCTATTTCAGTGCCCGAAAACGGGGACAAAACAATCATTTTTTTTATTAAAACCTAGCTGGATCGATTTTTCCCCCCAATATCCCCTACCCCTGAAAATCGTTGGAGTCGTTTCCAAAATTCAGAAATATATATACTTATATACAACATCACTTGTTTAAATATTAAAATTTTAATTTATCACGTACTTTGCAAACTACCTATCCGCACTATCGTGGTGGGTCTCCAAAACTACTACGTAAGAGTGGGAAAGAGACATTTATGCAAAATGCAAAAGTCATTTGCAATTTAGTGTTGCCTTACGTATATGGCACTACATCGCACGCTTAGTATTAAAGAGACCTAATTCAAAAAGTTCTTCGTAGTAAATTGCATTAAAAAAAAATTATTATTAAAGAGACCCATAATTTAGAAGATCTAGAAAAAACTTGGTTATTAAATTCTTAAATATAAAAAAAACTATAGTCCGTAACGTGATGTCATAGATGGTGGCATTGAAATATGGATTACAATGTATTTAACTCAATAAAGCCTTTGAATTAGGTCACTTTAATACTAAATGATATGAATTTATTGCGGTGATGTATTACCATACTTTATTATTTCCCGCATTATTACGTTGAATATAATATGTTCTACTTTCATATTCGGTATAAGAAAGGAGATATATGTTTCCATATTTATCTCAATGCTGCTTACATTAATGTGAGTCGCTTGGCAGTTATATGTATTTATTTATTCTTCCGCATAAATGTTTCCTATTAGAACTTTTTTTACCGTCTAATATGTTAAAGAATTATACGGAAAAATCTGAATTCCGCGTTTATGGTTGCCCTTTTTTATTTAATTTTCAATATACTGTGAAAATTCAAATTAAAATTCAAAATATTCTTTATTCAAAGAAACTTGTAAACAAGTGCTTTTGAATCGTCAACTCTACTGCTGGTTCGGAAAGCTGTTCCTACCGAGAAGAGCAAGCAAGAAACTTGGCAGTTGCTCTTTTAAAAATATAATTCTTAATACTATTTACATTAAGTCGTTACTGTCTTGTACAGGTTCAAAGAGAGCTATATCCACACAATCTTATCTTCTAAATAATCTTCAAGAGTATTCAAGCTTTCTGTATCAGCCTCTTTTTAACAGTGTTTTTAAACTGCTGTAATGGCAAAGCTGAAATTGATTGCGGAATTTTATTATAGAATCTTATACCAAAACCCACAAACGACTTACGTACTTTTACAGGGCGCAAAGCAGGAGGAGAGCAGGAGGAAAAAGAATTATTGAACCCAAACCTGGCGAAACTTAGCGTCATTCCATCATTTTGACAACAGTCTTTAAACAAGCGCGTCATTAGTTACTGTTTGCTATATAGTTTAAATTACCTGAGTGTCCGAACCTTGCTGGGTAATTGTTTTAATAATAATAAAAAATGCAATTAACTATATAAATCGCTATCGCTATAAAATTGAGCTATCATGACTTTGCAATTGACCTTTGCTTTCTCATAAAATAAAGCAATTTTTTTTCAGTGCGTGAAAACAGGGACAAATTAACATTTTTTCTTAATAAAATCTAGCTAGATAGATTTTTTTTTCCCCAAAACCATCATGATGAATTTTATGAAAATCGTTGGAGCAGTTTCCAAAATTCTGATAAATATAGTATAAGCATATACAAGATTAACTCATTTCAATATTAAAGATTAAATTGCACTATAATTATCAAAATTGAGCTTAATTCATCGCTGCTTTGTCATTATAATGTAAATCCTAAGGGTGCCTCTATAAATGTAGAGTCTACTATTCGTTCTCATACCTGATACATGCTGAATTTGTAAAAAGTCATACGCGACAAAATCGCAAAGCGATTCTATCTCCTGATGACGCTTCGGTTACGGGGTGAAACTATTGTTGAGATTGTGGTGGTGAATGTGTGCAGTGCAGTTGTGTTATCGGTGGCATTAGTGCATGAGTTTTTACAAATTCGGCATGTATTAGGTATGAGAACGAATAGTACAGTCTACATTTAGCATTACATACAATTTTTTTTATTTTATTTATTTTAAAATAATATTTTCATTACTTTTACTTTCAACTGTCACAAACTGTCTTCCCGGTGCCACTAATATCAGCCTTGAATAATAAAGCATCATGTGTTTTATAGTATCAGAAAACACAGTAATAGAATCTTCTTTTCTTTTCTGTTTCTAGAATATTTAACTTACTAATTTGTATGAGCGTCATTGTGTGAAAGCCATTGCTCTCCAAGGAAATGGGTATTCGTTTTCGAGCCGTGGGAAGGAAGCTATAACTTATTAAGTGTTTAATTAAGAATGACTTCTTTAGGATGTAGACCTTGGCGTCTGCGTTTGACGGATTTAGCCACTTCCGTTCACAGCTGATAGACTATTATGCAAGTACAAATGAATAAAAAAAATGATATTTTGTTCGAACCTTTGGCTAATTATTATACAAGTAATATTGAAAAGTAATGTTTAATATTGAAATTAGCTAATCTCGTACGAGTATAGATCTATAATGTCTATCTCGGAAACGGCTGCAACGATTTTTATGAAATTCAGTACGTAGGTGGTTTCAATTGCAAACGCAGGCTAAACCCTACGAGATTTATCAAAATGATGTACTTAGTACATCATTTTGATAAATCTCGTAGGGTATTTGTACACCTTGAAAAAGTCTACAGAAAAGTCTGCGATGGTATATGTCTATCTCTTATGGATAACCCACAATAGCATTTTTTGTCATTTACTTTTTACGAAAAATAATGCCTTATTTTTGAAGCATGTTTCATACAATACAGCATTAATCCTTATCCAATTAACTGCCTTAAATTTACAGCATGTAATTTAAGTGAACATTTTCGGATATATTACAGATTTAAAATGCCGTGAGGACGCCGCGCTTCGCCCTATATCACTTCGAATCTAGCACCTATAATATGTCGCTCTTTCAAGAGTTTGTTTAAAGACATTCTGTAATTAATTGTAAAAATAAAATACATAGGGGAAATGTAAAAGTAAATATATAGTATATGAATTAGATATAGCAGGAAATCTTCGTGGTATAGAGAGAGTTGAATTGTTTTTCTCCAAATTTAACGCCAGCCACGGGCAGTAATGAATAAATCAAAACTACTGGATCGATTTTAATCATTTTTTTTTACACTAACTGACATGGGATGTATATTTTATACCCGTGCGAAGCAGGGGCAGGCCGCTAGTAGAATATAAGTGTTAGTTTTGCTGTCATTTGTAAAGTTGTAATAGCTCAGATGGGAAAGGGCCGGGCTAAAGAAGTGAAAATACCTGCGATCAAGTCCCATATATCACAAGCCCTTTCTTTTTTTTCCTATTTTTAATTGCGTTTTCTTATAGCTTTAACCACCCGTTTAGAACTTCACCCATGTACTATATAATTATATAAACAATATAAAAAGCAAACCTCATTTCTTACCATGGCGTCATGAAAGGCGACTAAGGTAAGTCGACCCACCGTGTGGTATTCGGTTGAGTAGAATAGACCAACCTCATTTCTTACCGAGGTGTCGTAGAAGGCGACTAATTTAAGTTGACCCACCATGTGGTATCTGGTTTAGTAGAATAGACCAACAACCTCTTTCTTACCGAGGTGTACTAGGACTAAAATAAATTGACGTCAGGCAGGCGGCCGGTCGTACAAACGCAGTCAAATCATGCGATAACATGTTTATAAAACGTTGTGCCGACACCACTTAGAGTGGGATAAGAGCAGGAGAATGATGATGACGATCATAATCGCATGTCTATATTACTGTCTGTATTTTATCACAAAAGGATACGCAACTTAGTAGGAACACGGAAACGATGAAATCACACAACTTCTTACCTCATTAACATGTTCTAACTTCCAATCAAAACACCGTTCAATTAAATCGCAAATATATACTCTATATCAGGAATATAAGATTGCATATGGCCTGGGCTATATATACAAGCTGCACGATTTACACCGCTGTCTAGGGTTGCCACCCGTACTATATATTAGTTAATTGTACTATATATTATACAGAATATCTGACACAGAAAGCCTACTATACTCTTGAAGATTATTTAGAAGATAAGAATGTGTGGATATATCTCTCTTTGAAGCTGTACAAGACAGTAACGACTTAATGTAAATAGTATTAAGAATTATATTTTTAAAAGAGTAACCGCTGAGTTTCTGGCTGGCTCGTCTCGGTAGGAACAGCTTTCCGAACCAGCAGTAGAGTTCACGATTCAAAAGCACTTGTTTACAAGTTTATTTGAATAAAGAATATTTTGAATTTGAATATAGAAAAACAATATAGGACGAAAAATACTATAATTTTATCGCTAATTCAACTTCCGCGCTTTTTTGAATTAACTGTGAATGGAACGCACCCGCGGCGTTGCATAGGGAATTTTTGTACGAAACTTATTCATGTACGGGGCTTAGTTACTTGGTAACCATTACTAACTCCTTTGTCATTGTCACATGTCAACCTCATCTTCACATTGTCAATGAATGCTACCCGAACGAACATTGAGGCTATTTTTGACTATTTATTATCGGACTAAAATTACAACAAAAACATGGAGAGTGATGATGCTTCTTGCACGCCTCCCAAGAAGACAGAAAGAAAAGAAAAAAGGCTTCAAAAAGCTCATGAAAAAATAAATAATGATTGAATATAAATGTGTTTTATTTTTCCTGAATTTCTCAAAAGTACTATATTATTTTGATTTAACAAAGAAAAATACTATTATTCGTCAAAAAAAAGGTGGCAACCCTATCACTGCCACAAGTTACAACCTTGTAAATAAATTTTCAGAATTGAATTTTTAAATGAATACGAACGACCGATGGTATCACTGCAGATTAAAAATATTCTTTTAAGAAAAAATTACTACATTTGTGTATGGAATAAAGCACAGCTTTTGTATTAAACTGACATACTATTAAAGTAAACTTATGTATTTAAATGTATTGACAGCGTTGTAGTACAATTAAAGAACTATGCACGCACCAATAACTGACAATATTTATCTGTCTGTCTGTCTGTTTTACGGCACATTCGCTGAAGTAATAGAGATAAAATGTGAGAAAATTCAAGCTTATATACCGGGCTAACATATAGGACAAATTAACTCGTTTTATGGAATAGGAAAATAACAATATATAATACATAATCGAGGCTATTTTATAAAAAAATTCGTCGATATCGGTTTTATTAACAATCATAAAGGTAAGACTTGAAAGTAGAGTAAGTAAAATAAAGTAGCGGAATGTTATTATTCCACTGCTGGGCGTAGGCATCCTTTCTCTGTTTTTTGGAGAGAAGGATTGGAGCTAAGATCTACCACGCTGCTCCAATGTAGATTGGTAGGTTACATTCCCCCATAGAATTCTCTAGAGATATGCAGGTTTCCTTACGATGTTATCCTTTACCGAAGAGCGTATGATAAATTGCTATAATCAATTAAAAACCGATTTAAATCAATTAATGATTGTCTCTAGAGAGTCGCACGGTATCACCGCTTGACTATCACAGCTTATAAAAGTAGTATTTACTAGTAATTAAAGTTGCTAATTTATTTAATAGGAACACTATTATTGGATTGCAGATCAGAATTCATCTCCATCGAGATATATCCGGACATGTCATCTTGTCACTCATCAGATAATCTCTAGGAATACAGATTGAGCAAACGAATTGGAGCAATGAATTTTAATTTTTATTACTCTTTGTAAGCAGCAAGATGCCGTGTGGTATCCGGCTGCGTAGAATAGACCACTCTCATTTCTTACCGAAGTGTTAACATAATTAATTGCAAAAGCATATAGACTTGGAAGATTACATAAAAATACTGTAGATTAAATTCACTTACAGGGTTTTGATTTAAATCAGTCCGTACATAAGAATTTTCTTCTGTAAACATATTGATTTTGAATAACCGATTGTATTCCAAAGAGATAGGATTGTAAATGTATGAGATTATTGTAATAACGAACCCGGTGTTCCAGATGGATCTCGTAGGCGAAAATAACGTTCGCACGACAGATCAAAGATGCTGCAACGCGGCGGCTCGTCTGTAGTATGCATCGGTTTTAATGGTTGAGAACTTCATAAATTATAATGATATACATATTTACTGAATTATACCTCCATTAATGATAAATCATTGATATTATTTAGAGATTTACTTTTGTAACATTCTATTTTTATATAATTAAAAAAATTAATTCTTGAGCGAAATATGTGCTTGTGCAGAATTTTTATAAATATATTTATAACCATAAATCTAAAATAAAACAAAGTAAAAAAAAACCTAAAAAAAAAGTAACTAAATAATAACAAAAATAAGAAGAAATAAACATCATCATCCTCGTGCTATTATCCTTATCTCACGATAAGTGAGGTCAGAACAACATGTTATAAACATGTTGTCACATGATTTGGTTAGGTATGATTTACAACCGGCCGCCTGCATGACATTAACTTACTTTTGTCATCTTTTACGACACGCAAGAGGGGCAAGAAAGAGGGTGGTCTAATCTACTCAGCCGGATACCACACGGCGGATCAACTTACCTTAGTCGCCTTTAAGACACCTCGGTAAGAAAGAGGGTGGTCTATTCTATTCAGCCGGATGCCACTCGGCGTAAGAAGAAATAAAAACATAAACATATATTTACACTAAATTAAAATCATCAAATTCACTGAGGGGGGAGTTCGTAATCAGACTAAGCCACAGCAACACATGGCCTGATCGCTAGTATATTATCATCACTACATATAAAACAAAGTCCCTATATCCCTATGTACGCATATAACTTTTAAACTACGCAACAGATTTTGATGCGGTTGTTTTTAATAGATAGAGTGATTCCAGAGGAAGGTTTGTACGTATAATAACATTCAATACGGAGTAGAGAAATACTGTAATTTTTGAGGTTTCTGTAAATCATTACATTTCTTCTGCTTACATTGCAAACGCAGGCTAAACCCTAAGAGATTTATCAAAATAATGTACTAAGTATTTGTACATCTTGAAAAGGTCTACAGAAAAGTCCGCGATGGTATATGTCTATCTCTTATGGATAACCCACTATAGCATTTTTTGTCATTTACTTTTTACGAAAAATAATGCCATATTTTTGAAGCAATTTTTATACAATACAGCATTGATCCTTATCCAATTAAGTACCTTAAATAAATAGTTGATTTAATATAGATCAATATGGCCGTTTACAGCATGTAATTTAAGTGAACATTTTCGGAGATATTACAGATTTAAAATGCCGTGAGGACGCCGCGCTTCGCCCTATAACACTTCGACTTTAGCAGCTATGTCCCTCTTTCAAGAGTTTGTCTAAAGAAATTCAGTAATTAATTGTAAAAATAAAATACATAGGGAAAATGTAAAAGTAAATAAGTAAAAATGTACTATATGAATTTAGATATTCCAAAGATAGCAGGAAATCTTCTTAGTATAGGGAAAGGAAATTGTTTTTCTCCAAATTTAACGCGTGCGGGCCTCGGGCAAAACTACTGGATCGATTTTAATCATTTTTTTGATGACAGACATGGGATATATATTTTATACCCGTGCGAAGCAGGGGCAGGTCGCTAGTAAGAGTAATAAAAAATAAGATTCATTTCTTCAGCTCTTATGTTCAATCTGTATTCCTAGAGATTATCTCATGAGTGACAAGATGACATGTCCGGATATGTCACGATGTAGATGACTTGTGATCTGCAATCTAATAATAGTGTTCCTATTGAATAAATTAGCATATTTAATTAACAACACGCCAAAGGAGCGGTGCATGTAAATACATGCGTAATAGGTAGTTTAAATTTTTTATATATAGCTGTTAAAACAACGTCCACCTGAGTAGAATAGACCATCCTCATTCTTACCGAGGTGTCGTAAAGGGCGACTAAGGTAAGTTGACATTAGGCAGGCGGCCGGTCGTAAAATACCTAGCCAAATCTTGTGACTACATGTTTGTAACATGATGTGCCAAACCCTCTTATGAGTGGAATAAGGAACAGAAAAATAATTTAGCAGGAATAATATCCTTTTCTTCTTCACAGCGTTTATCCCGAACTATGCCAGGGTTCGCTTGCCTGCTAAGTTATTTCCACTTTGCACGGTCGAACGGGTTACGGATTGCATCCTCTTCTAAATCAAATCAAATTAAAATAATCTTTATTCAAATAAGCTCTTTCAAACACTTTTGAATCAAGGATCAATATAATTAATGAAGCTACAACTGTTTCAGAATGTTGGTCTTAACGAGAAAAACCAGAAAGAAACTCGGCGGTCAATCTTTTAAACAGTTTAACATTATTAAATCGCAGTCCTGAATGAAGCTGAAAGGATTTAACATCCAGGCTTTTTATCATCCAAATAATCTTCAATTTTGTAATATGCTTCACGTGTTTGTACATCTCTTATACTTAACTTAAACCTTTCTGTAGACTGGTCTAGTAGACTCTTAAATTTAGTATGAACAACCAAAACCAAGCAGATTGTATTTATTATTGTTCTATTGTCTTCTAAATGTTCAGTAAATTATCCATCAAAAAGCTTGAACACATTTTTCGTGAATTCTCACAAATTTGCATTTACCTCAATACGGGCCGATAGTTTGTTCAAAGCAAACAGTGTGTTCCCACATTGGTGACGTGATGTTTCCTGCAGACGCCATCTCTGCCACCTTTGTATGTTAATTTCAGTTTTACGAATTGTTAACTTTTAACTTCCCTTGATAAAGTTTCCGTTGATACACGACAATTAGGCAGAAGTTAATAGAATCTATGTAAACTGTAGGAAGCGGGAGACGTTCACATACTTTATACATGCAGGATCAGTCACCACATGTATAGCAAATCGCTGCCACCAACTACAGACCACACAAGCACTACACATATTCACTATGACAAACTATACGACCGTTTCGCCCCATAACCAAAGCAAACGCGGAATATAACAAAATAATTCTATCATATCTTCTGTCCTAAATTGTCTTTTAAAAAGAATGCGGTTTATACCAAAATAATGATGTCCCTACTTCAACATCTACTCAGATAAGAAAATTCGAAAAAAAATGGCCGTTGGAATCTGGAACTTAACTTTTTATAGGATCATCAGATAAAAAAAACTCGAGACAGAAATGGTCGTTGGTCACAATTTGGAACTTAATTTTTTGGAGGATAATCATCATAGCTGCCTGCCTTTATCCCACTCTACGTGGGGTCGGCACGACATCCTATGAACATGTTGTCACACGATTTGGCTACGATTATTTATACGGTTATTTTACGACCCGCCTGCCTGACGACAACTTAGCTCAGCCGTATTTTACGACACCTCGGTAAGAAAGAGGGTTGTCTATTCTATTAAACCGGATACCACACGGTGGGTTAACTCACCTTAGTCCCTTTTTACGAAACTTCGGTAAGAAATGAGGGTGGACTATTCTACTAAGCCGGATACCACACGGCATACACAATACTAATACACACGCCAATAAACGATATAAAGAAGAAAGATTATCCGCCGACTTTCTTGCTGGTTTTTCTCGGTAGGAGCAAACCTCAGTGGTAGCTTCTTTAAAAACATTTGACGATTCAAAAGTACTGAAAACAGTCCGCTTGAATAAAGAAAATTTTGAATTTGAATACAGAAAAGCAAATTATAGAATTAGGCGTTACTTTTCCGGAGATCTACAATACTTAACTTTTCTATAAATATAAATATATGGAACACACACACGGTCGTCCCCAAAATAAGTAACTTAATACTTGTGTTATGGGTGACAGACAACTGGTAAATATATACTTATATAATTTTTAAATACATACTTAAATACAAATATATACCCAGACTCGAAGAACAACAAATTCATTTATAGAAAACGGCTCTTGGCGGAAATCGAACCCGTGACCCGCGGAGCTGAAGGAAGAGTCACTACCCACTGCTCTACCGGGCCAGTCAAATATTTTATAGTATTATTTGTTACAATTAATATCGATATCATGATATGTGTCATAGAATGTTAATGTTGTACAAATATCATCATCCTCCTGCCCTTATACCACTCTAAGTGAGGTCGGCACAACATGTTCTAAACATGCTGTCACATGATTTGGCTGCGTTTTTACGACCGGCCGCCTGCCTGACTTACCTCAGTCGTATTTTACGACACCTCGGTAAGAAAGAGGGTGGTCTATTTTACTAAACCGGATACCACACGGTGGGTCAACTTACCTTAGTCGCCTTTTACGACACCTCGGTAAGAAAGGAGGTTGGTCTATTCTACTCAGCCGGATACCACACGGCGGGTCGACTTACCTTAGTCGCCTTTTACGACACCTCGGTAAGAAAGGAGGTTGGTCTATTCTATTCAGCCGGATACCACACGGCGTTAATGTTGTACAAATATTGCTGTGAATATTTATCGACATGGCATCTTATGCAAATGAATGAGAAAAATGAATCATGTTGCATTTTATTTAGTTTGCATGGCGCCTTAGTGAGGGGAAGCGTGATTGGAAAGTAAATTGACACACACACGTTTACGTGTTTTAAACCGGCTTAGTATACCGAAGTTATAGTAGCTCAGAGTTTCCCAGAATGGGGCACACGCCCCAGTTGTGGGCAATTTGATTGTTAAGGGAGGGCAATCAAAAATTACCTCGACTCGACTTTATTCCTTTTGCTCCAGGCCATTTAAATATAGTGCTAGATTTCAGAGCGAAATTTAATTTAAAAAAACAAATAATTACGCTAAATAATTTATAGGTATAATTTCCTATATATTTGAGTTTTTTTAAGTGAAAAATTATTTTATTTAAGCTTTTATTTAACTTGCCGTGTATGTATGTGAAGGTGGAATCTTCCAAAGATCGATTTGACCCAATTTGGTGTCCGATTGAGCAAAAATTTTACATACTGCCCCAGTCCCGATGACAATGCATGTTTATGATGAGCATGACCTGATGCTGCCTGGCTCCAGTCGAGGGAACTCCTTAACGGTTAACATCAGGAGCATGAAATATTGTTAAAACCTTTTTTAACTTGAGTCTTTAAAATTAAATATGTTAGAAAGGAAGATAGAGACTGACAGAACGTGGCGGGAGATTTAGTTTTATATTATGTACATATTAGAGATTGAGATTACGTCTGTTTGAAATTTGATGTGCTGTAAATTCAAATTCAAAATATTCCTTATTCAAGTAGACTGTTTACAGTACTTTTGAATCGTCTAAATCGTCGTTTTTAAAGAAGCTACCACTGATTCGGAAGTTTGCTCCAACCAAGAAGAACCAGCAAGAAACTCGGCGGATAATCTTTTAAAAAGAAAAATTTACAATTTGATTAATGGTTACAAGTTAATCGTTGCAGCTGGATGCGTAGCTGACTGCAGTTAAGATATGCTATCACTCAAATAATCCTCAATAGTATAGTAACCTTTATGTACGCATCGTTTTAAGGTTATTTCTAAACTTGTGTAAAGCCAAGCCTATCTACAAAAGTAATAATAAAATTATTTTGCTATAATCCGCGAAGAATGTTCTGTGTGTACACTGAATTATGTTTTCTATTTTACTTCATCGCGGATTATAGCGAAATAATTTTATTATTACTTTTGTAATTGCGGCTTTGCGATTTTGGTCGTGGAGTCTATCTCCTTATGATGCTTCGGTTGCGGGGCGAAACGATTGTTGAGTTTGTGATAGTGAACGTATATAGTGCTTGTGTATTGTGGTGGCGGTGGTGGAGGTTTGTGCATGTGTTTTTACGAATCCTGCATGTATCAGGTATGATAACCGATTGTCCATTTACATTTAGCATTATATATATTTTCTATTTTACTTCTTCGCGGATTATAGCAAAATAATTTTATTATTACTTTTGTATTATGGATCTCCGCAAAGTAACGCCTAATTCTTTAAATCTTTCCAAGCCTATCTCTTTGTGTGACATGTTATATATAATGATGTAACAGGTCACATTAAGAGATATATATCATATAACCAGTGTTCACCGTGACACAGTAACGATACTCGACCTTACCAGATTTGGTGACCGCAGCTGTTCAAATACCGCGCATAAATTATATTATTACTCTACCTACACAATACAACCATATATTTATATTATAAAACAATAAGTACATTTATTACGCCGTGTGGTATTCGGCTGAATAGAATAGACCACCTTTATTTCTTACCGAGGTGTCGTAAAAGGCGACTAAGGTAAGTCGACCCGTTGTGTTGTATCCGGTTGAATAGAATAGTACCACCCTCATTTCTTACCGAGGTGTCCTAAAAGGCGACTAAGGTAAGTCGACCCGCTGTGTGGTATCCGGTTGAATAGAATAGTACCACCCCCATTTCTTACCGAGGTGTCGTAAAAGGCGACTAAGGTAAGTTAACCCGCCGTTTGGTATCCGGTTGAGTAGAATAGACCATATTACCAAGGTGTCGTAAAATATGACTAAGGTAAGTTGACGTCAGGCAGACGGCCGGTTGTAAAATACGAAGCCAAATCATGTGACAGCATGTTTATAACATGTTATGCCGATCCCACGTAGAGTGGGATAAGGAGGATGATGACTGAAGTACATTTATAAAATTATGCGTTACTTTGCCGAGGTCCATAATACAAAAGTAATGTATTTATATTTTTTGCTACAATCCACGATAAAAGAAAATATCACCCTCATCATCATTCTTGCATGTATCCGGTATGAAAACGGATTGTCCACTCTACATTAGCATTATATATCACTACATATTATAAAACAAAGTCCATATTTCCGTATGTTTTAAAACTACGCAACCGATTTTGATGCGGTTTTTTTTAATAGATAGAGTGATTCCAGAGGAAGGTTTGTACGTATAATAACATTCAATACGAAGTAGAGAAATACTGTACTTTTTGAGGTTTCTGTAAATAATTACATTATTTTCCGCTTACATTGCAAATTCAGGCTAAACCCTACGAGATTTATCAAAAAAAGATCCAAATTACCTTCCGCTAAATCCCGCTCATTTCCTAGTTGGCCGTACGTTTACAGCGCCTGCAAGCGACGATTTGATCGACATTTCAGCACATCGAATAAATCGACTACACTTTTGGACTCGATGGGCAAAAGAATACTTCTCCGCGCTACAGACGCGAAAGAATTGGAGGAAAATATACCTGGACTCGCATCGAATATACTTGTTGTCATTAAGGAAGATAGCTTTCGTCCATTTAAATGGCATCGTGGACGCATTTTCAGGAATATTCCAGGAACGGACGGGATCGCACTAGTACTTGAAATCCGATTTGCACCTGGAGTCATACAGAGTGCATACCAACAATCTGTATTTTGGTTACCCAGATGTCAGGAAATCCAGGGAAGCATAAACTTTTGGAAGCCGAAGTTTCCAAGTCCGGGGGCATGTTGCGGCCTATAATCATCTGTGGCCATACGGACGATATGGGCCAATCATGGACGTGTGGGTGACACGTCTTTGCTGCACGCATACGTCACATACGACGTTATATATTCAAACAAATTGTCAATTGTCATTATACATTCAAATTTTGTAACGCTATCATTGTACTCCTTTTAACTTTCAATCAATTATAATAAGTTCACAGTATTGTCCAGTGTTTTAATTAACCAAACGAAGCCTCCTATAAAGGCTTAACGCAAGCGCAAACAATGTACTAAGTATCTGTACACCTTAAAAAGGTCTACAGAAAAGTCCGCGATGGTATATATCTATCTCTTATGGATAACCTACAATAGCAGTTTTTTTCATTTACTTTTTACGAAAAATGATGCCTTATGTTCAAAGCAATTTTTATATAATACAGCATTAATCCTTATCCAATTGAGTACCTTAAATAAATTGTTGATTTAATATAGATCAATATTGCCGTTTACAGCATGTAATTTAAGTGAACATTTTCGGAGATATTACAGATTTAAAATCCCGCGAGGAGGCCGCGCTTTGCCCTATAAGCACTTCGACTTTAACAGCGATGTCGCTCTTTCAAGAGTTTGTTTAAAGACATTCTGTAATTAATTGTAAAAATATAATACATAGGGAAATGTAAAAGTAAATAAGTAAAAATGTACTATATGAATTTAGATATTCCAAAGATAGCAGGATATCTTCTTGGTATAGGGAAAGGAAATTGTTTTTCTCGCAATTTAACGCGTGCGGGCCACGGGCAGTAATGAATAAATCAAAACTACTGGATCGATTTTAATCATTTTTTTACACTGACTGACATGGGATATATATTTTATACCCGTGCGAAGCAGGGGCAGGCCGCTAGTATTTTCTATTTTAGTTCATCGCGGATTATAGCAAAATAATTTTATTATTACTTTTGTATTATGGATCTCCACAAAGTAACACCTAATTTTATAAATTACCTGGGTAAGAAATGAGGGTGGTTTATTCTATTCAGCCGGATACCACACGGCGTTTTTTTATATATTAAAAAAAATCCAAATAAGGCTCGCACAGTTACTAATAGTTACAGAAGTAAGGCGCCGATGGTGAAATGTAGGCGCCAGTCAAACGCGTGGGATGGCTCTATGTTGCAAATCGCAATGCATTCACCAGTACCTCGGAACCTGTTAGCTCAGTTTTCTATTCTTTTACAAGGCATTTCTAAAATGTTCGACTAATCTATTTAACTTTATAATGTACAGGATTATATCCTACTTCCTACTAATGTTTTAAATGCGAAAGTTTGTGAGTATGGATGTATGTTTGTTACTCTTTCACGGCGAATCCGCTGAACCGATGAACCAATATCGATGTAATTTTGCACAATTATTCCTTATACACCGGAATGACATATGACTTTAAAAAATCCTGTTATTTCAATAGGAAGACATTGAACAGCGCTGTCTATTATCAACCTATCACGTGACAACAGTCCACGTGAATCACTCGTATAAAAATGCTTCGATTTAACTACCTTTTTGACCTTACGGCCCTACCTAAAACTCCGAAACGACTGGAGTGGTTTTAATGAATTTTTTAGACAATTTTTACGTTAACTCAGTGGATAATCACACCGCTGGGCTATCACAGCTTGTAAAATACGTACCCAAATAATGTGACAAAATGTTTATTACATGTTGTGCCGACCCCAGTCACAGATATACAAAACAATATAACTTAATGTGTGTAAGTTTTGAATAATTACTGAGAGTAAGTTTATTTGTTTCAGGTGACACAACAAGTGAACGATGGCCACTAAATCGTACAGCAAGCACAAAGAGTACAAAGAGTACTCCAGCAGCAGAGGGAATGTACCCTACGCTGACGAACAATTCGGTAAGAACCCAAGTTCCATAGTTAAAATGATAAATGCAAAGTCTGACTGTTTATCTGAAGCTAACTATTTTTTTTATTTAGAGCAAAAATGTACAAGTTATATCTATCTTAAATTACTTACACGCTAAGAGTACGAGTTGTGTTCAAAAAGTATCGCGAATTTTGTGTATTTTCAAAAATTATTTATTTATTCGTAAATATCTATTTTGTCCCCTTCAAAGTAATCGCTCTGGGATATTATACATTTGTGCCAACGTTTTTACAAATCTTCGAAGCACTTCAAAAAATCATTTTTATGTATCTTGTTCAGCTCCTCCTTCGATGCCGTCTTTATCTCGTCAATCGTGGCGTAGTGTCGTCCTTTCATGGGCCTATTCAGTTTCGGGAACAAGAAAAAGTCACAGGGGGCCAGATCTGGGGAATACGGTGGCTGCGGTATCATTGGTCTGTTATTTTTGGCCAAGAAGTCGCGTACAAGCAGCGATGTGTGAACAGGGGCGTTATCGAGGTGCAAAAGCCAATTTTTGTTTTTCCACAAATTATCGATTAAAATCGAATGGCACGAGCCAATCAATATGCCTAGGTCCTCGGCAATTTCTCTATCGATGATTCGAAGATTGACCAATACCATTTTCTTCGATTCATCAATTTTTTCGTCTGTTGTTGAAGTGCTCGGGCGTCCGGCACGCTCTTCGTCATTCACATCTTCTCGGCCTTTTAAAAACATTTTGTACCACCGATAAACGTTGCTTTTGTTCAAAGTAGCTTCTCCATATGCCACAGTCCACACTCGGAATGCATCCGCGCACTTAATTTCGTTTTTCACACAAAAATCGATACAGGTTCTTTGTTCCATTTTTTGAATAGGTAAAAATCGAAGACGAACCAAAACACGTGCAAGCAAAGCAGCTGTCAACAATTAACCGAACATTCAAAATGGCCCAACTTGTCAGCATAAGTGAGAGACATATGTACCAACATAACGCCACAAAAAAATCGAAATTGGAATATATGTATCTCGCGAAAATTCAAAATTCGCGATACTTTTTGAAATCACCTCGTATACAAATTATGCCCACACGGAGTGGTCCCAAGAATGCTTCCAGCGTTTCCGCGCTAAGCTGATTCTTTGTCGAAAAAAGAGCCAGCCCTCTTGTCACCTGAAGAGACAATTAACCGAGGTGCTAAATTTGCTCCATGGCCTTTGCTAGGGTCTAAACTGCAAACGGCATAAATATATAACTCTCGATGAGAGATGCATACTTCCGCCGTTTGCCGGATTCGGCCATTTCCGCCACAGCTCCAGGTCTTGACGCCGATTCCCTGATATGGGACGTGGCTAACGTATCAACGCATGTTGCGTCCCACATTAGGGCCCATCCCCGTTCCCAAGGAACCAGCGTCAAGCCGTTTGGTCTCTTGCCATCATCTCAACATATCCCCGAAGGCTCGAGAAGAGCAGGAATAAATAAAATTAATAAATTTACTAAAATAAATAAATTATGCACTCGATAACACGATGAACATATCTCAGTTTTCCCGGATCAATCTGATTTTTGTGATGGAGATATTTGCAGGGTTCATGATTGACAGAAGCAACTGTTTATTCCAAGACTGCAGTCTATACGAACGAAGTTGCGGCTAAAAGATAGTATTTTGAATATTACAGATATGCTGAAATCCGAGTTAATTCCTAAGGGCAGCAAGCTAGACTCGCTCGGGCGGGGTGGAGGCGCCCGGGAGTATCACTACGAGTACAAGGAGGAGCTGCATCCTTCTGGAAAGTACGACAGGAAAGACTTGCATACCGTCGAGGTGAGCCTATATTTTGCCCCATAACCTACAGTGAAAGTCCCATAAAAATCGTTTTAGCCGTTCCGGAAAATATGCTTTTAACTTAAACCTTCCTAAAAGAATTGCACTGTCTTTTGATAAAAACGGTAGCCGTTCCGTAGATTTTGAGAAAATCGATCACATACAGACAGACAGTTTCAAATTCAAATTCAAAATATTCTTTATTCAAATAAACTTGTAAACAAGTGCTTTTGAATCCTCAACTCTACTGCTGGTTCGGAAAGCTGATCCTACCGAGAAGAGCCAGCAAGAAACTCGGCGGTTGCTCTTTTTACAAAATACAATTCTTAATGCTAGTTACATTTAATGTTTCTATCTTGTACAGGGTCGAACAATATTTATATCCACGCATTTTTATCGTCTAAATAATCCTCAACAGTAGAGGCTTTCTGTATCAGCCTCTCCTTAATAGTGTTTTTAAACTGCTGTAATGGCAAAGTTAAAATTTATTGTGGAATTTTATTATAGAATCTTATACCCAAACCCACAAACGACTTACGTACTTTTTCAAGGCGCAAAGCAGGAGCCGCAAGCTTAAGTCGGTTCCTACTTTGTCTATTATATACATCGCCTATAGTTTTATGATTCTTTATATTATTATATACAAAAATTAAATTACTTAAAATATACTGTGAGGCAAATGTAAGAATACCTATTTCCTTAAACTTCTCTCGCAGGGAATCCCGCGGACTTAAATTGTTTATGGGAACGTTGTTTTATATGTACAGATTATAAATGGAAAAGTCTGCCTGTCTGTTTATCTGTGCATCTATAACGCTGTCACTGCTGGAATAATATTGATAAAATTTCACCAGTAGCGGGATTGAGCACTAACCGATTTTTAGTCGGTGCGAGTTTGCGTAGAATCTATGGGCGTATATTAGCATGAATGGCGACCCCCCAACCCAGAAAACAGCGTTGCTAGACTCCCTACGAAGTAACAAGTAAGATAAAAACAGGGAGCAACTGGATCCAAGCCACACAAGTGCGTGTGATATTGAGATCGCTATAAGAGTCCAATCACTAGAAGTGGTAGTCTGTTAGTTGAAGGAGACGTAAAAAAGAGTCCGATATCCGCCGCCCTGTCTAACGGCGTTGTCCATAATGAGTTCTCCTATTTAAAAAAAGGTGTTATTTCTAGTCTTAAACTAGAGAAAAGCTTTTACCAAATAGGCTGATACTTTACAGGAATACACGATCCCCCCCAAGGGCATACCAAAGACAGAGAGCAGTTCGTACTACTACGAGCGCGAGGAGAGAGATCTGCCTGCCATAGGGACCGGCACCAGGACCTACAATTATGAGACCACCAGCTCCACGCCTGGTGAGAGATTATCCATTATTCTAATTCTAATTAATCTTTATTCAACTGTTTCCAGTTCTTTTGAATGGTTAATATATTTAAAGAACCTATCACTGCTATCGAAAGTTTGATCCTACCCAGAAGAAACAGCAAGAAAGTAGGCAAATACTATTTTAGGGAAAAATTATACAATTTAATGATATATAAATGAAAAGTCTAATCATCTTCCTGCCCTTATCCCACTCTAAGTTGGGTCGTAACATGATATAAACATGTTGTTACATGATTTGGCTGCGTTTTTACGACTGGCCGCCTGACGTCAACTTACCTCTGTCGTATTTTACGACACCTGGGTAAGAAAGAGGGTGGTCTATTCTACTAAACCGGATACCACACGGTGGGTCAACTTACCTTAGTCGCCTTTTACGACACCTCGGTAAGAAATGAAGTTGGTCTATTCTAGTCAGTCGGATACCACACGGCGGATATAAATGATAAGTCTATACGTTACAAAGTAACGGCCTGGAACATCCCACTGCTGAGAATAGGACTCTTCTCTCCGTTTTTGGAGAGAAGGGTTGGAGCTAAGACCTACCACGCTGCTCCAATGATTGGTAGGTTACACATATCTCCAGAATTCTCTAGAGATATGCAGGTTTCCTCACGATGTTTTACTTCACCGAAAACAGTGTGATAAATTGTGAGTATCAATTAGACCCATAAGTTTGAATAAAGATACTTATTGATACCTGCTCGGGGTTTGAACCCATGATAATCTTTTAAGGGTCGCACGGTCTCACCTCTGGCCTATTACATTCTGTACGATACTTGTAATACAATAAATAACGTTAAAAAAAACAATCATTCGCTCTAAAGAGTCAAAAATAACATCGTTCGATATATAAAAAACCTACCTATATATAAAAAAGATGGCACAATTTTTCCCACGATTTTTAAAATAGAATACTACATATTATTTTTCGTTATTTTTCACTTTTCGGTTCGAAAACGTGTTTTTTAGTTTTTAACTCTATTTATTTAACAGCTAATGCTCTTTTGCAGGTTATTCTAAGGTGAAGAGCTCTAAAGTGACCAAGGAAATGACACAGAACGTGGACGAGCTAGATTCTCTTCTCGACGACTTGCAGAAGGACCAAGAACGACAGCTGTACAAGAGTATGTGCAATATTTTAATTTATTTCAAGTAATGCGTATTAATTACTTTTAACAGTATTTAAACTTAGTATTTAAAGAGGTGTTATTATAATTTAGTATCTGTGACAGCAGATTCGCCCGTGTGGAAATCATTTATTGTTAACTTATCCAATAAAATAAATTAACGCCGTGTGGTATCCGCTGAATAGAATAGTACCACCCTCATTTCTTACCGAGGTGTCGTAAAAGGCGACTAAGGTAAGTCGACCCGCCGTGTGGTATCTGGCTGAGTAGAATAGACCAACCTCATTTCTTATCGAGGTGTCGTAAAAGGCGACTAAGGTAAGTTGACCCACCGTGTGGTATCCGGTTGAGTAAAAAGACCACCCTCTTTCTTACCGAGGAGTCGTAAAATATGACTTAGGTAAGTTGACGTCAGGCAGGCGGCCGGTCGTAAAATACATAGCCAAATCATATGACAACATGTTTGTAACATGTGCCGACCCCACTTATAGTGGGATAAGGGCAGGAGGATGATGATATCCAATAAAATAAATTAATTTATTAAATATTTATCGTGAGTTAATTATACAAGATTTTTATTAACTCTTACTGCTTACTTAGCGCACAAATAGAAAGCTTTAAATTTTGCCGTTTTCGCAATATTTTTTATTGTTGCTCCTCTTCCATTCATCTTAGCGTGATATTATTATACCCTTTAGTTTTCCTCGATAAATGGACTATCTTACACTGAAAGGATTTTTCAAATCGGTCCAGTAGTTCCTGAGATTAGCGCATTCAAACAAACAAGCTGTTCAGCTTTATATAATAATAATACCTTTTTAACATATGTCATATTATTTCTTTTCGCCGTGTGGTGTCCGGCTGAATAGAATAGATAACCCTCATTTCTTACCGAGGTGTCGTAAAGGACAACTAAGGTAAGTTGACTCGCCGTGTGGCATCTGGCTGAGTACAATAGACCACCTTCATTTCTTACCGAGGTGTCGTAAAATTCGACTAAGGTAAAATGACCCATCGTGTGGTGTCCGGCTGAGTAGAATAGTACCCTCATTTCTTACCGAGTTGTCGTAAAAGGCGACTAAGGCAAGCTGATCCGCTGTGTGGTATCCAGTTAAGTAAAATAGACCACCCTCATTTGTTACCGAGGTGTCGCAAAATATGACTAAAGTAAGTTGACTTCAGGCAGGTGGCCGGTAGTAAAAACTAGCCAAATCACGTAACAACATGTTTAAAACATGTACCGATCCCACTCAGAGTGGGATAAAGGTAGGAGAATAATAATGTCATTTTTTTATTTCAGGCGGTTATACCTCCGACACGGCAGAGAGCACATCATTTGACTACAGAAGGGGGTGAGTTTAATATCATATTTAGTTACGTTACATCAGTTATTGTTCAGTCAGTGATAGCCCAGTGGTAAGACCGTGCACTCTTTCGAGGTCATGGGTTCAAACCCGGGCCAATGAGTTTTGTCTTAAAAATCCCATGTGTAACCTACAAGTCCGCATTGGAGCAACATGGTACGTTTTAGCTCCAAATATTCTTAATAATTTATAGAAGTAGGCCTTACTTTGCGGGTATCCATAATACAAAAGTAATAATAAAGTTATTTGGCTATAATCCGCGATGAAGTAATTTAGAAAATATATATAATGCTCAATGTAGAGTTGACAATCCAAAAACACATGCACATACCTCCACCACCGCTACCACAATCCACAAGCACAACACACGTTCACTATCACAAACTCAATCGTTTCGCCCTGCAACCGAAGCATCATCAGGAGATAGACTCCACGACAAAATCGAAAAGCCAATCCAATCCAATACTTCTCTACAAAAACATAGAGAGGAAGCTTATGCCCAGCTGTGGGATAGTAACAGGCTTACTTTACATTTTACTACTCTCTAGAATCCCAGCCAAAGCGCCCTCTAGCGGCTACTCTACGCTCAAACACGAGGAGCGAGTGGAGTCGTCGTCATGGGGCTCCAGCCCGCCGCCCGCCGTCAGCCGCTCCGCTGAAGTCAGGCAAGAGGTCTACCGGGAGGAGAAAACTGGTAAATATATTCACCTTCAAACCATGAGGACGTACAGCTGGAAGAGATTCCGATACCGGAATAAAGCTACTATTGCAAATTATGTTGTTTTTTATCTTTCTTTTTTCTTTTTTCTTTCTAAACGGCTCCAACGATTTTTCTGAAATTCAGCACGTAGGGAGTTTTAGGGGAGAAAAACCGATCTAGCTAGGTTTTATTAAAAAAAAAAGTTTTATCCATGTTTTAGGCATTAAAAAATACTAAAATTTACATTGAATATAAAACACTATTTTTGCCGTAAAATGTCAAGTCAGCGTGGCTTATTCGAGATACGGGCAGTCTCGAGAAATTAAAATACCTAACATATATTCCCAGAATACTCTAAAGATATGCAGGAGCTATCCTTTGGTTGATTTATTGGTACAACCTACTTTGATTTGATTTATTAATTACAAAAAAACGTATTAATAAATCAAATCAAAGTACGTTGCACCAATAAATCAACCAAAGGATAGCTCCTGCATATCTCTGGAGAATTATGGGAATATATGTTACCTTCCAATCCACATTTAAGCATGGTAGGTCTTAGCTCCAATCCTTCTCTCCAAAAACGGAGAGAGAAAGCCTGTGCCCAGCAGTGGGATAGTAATAGACCGTTACTTAACTTCACTAATAGTCACGAATCCTTGAAATCAAATTGATTAGCTTTCGCAATTTTAAAATATAATCTTAAAAATTCTAAGTACAATTTATAATTCCAGAATCTCGAGTGGTACCATCGCAAGTGTCCCCAGCTATACCACATATCGTGCCGCCCACCGTCTGCAGCCACTGCCATCAGCCGCCCAACACTGGGACTGTGAGTACTTATTGAAAGAAAAATAAATATAATGAAGTTTTGTTATTTATTTACAGTATAGCAAAAATGTACAAGTTATATTTATCTTAAATAACTTACACGCTAGGACTATACAAATCATGCCCACGCGGAATGGTCCCAAGAATGCTGGCAGCGTTTCCGCGCTGAATCGCTAAGCTGATCTTCGTGCGAAAAAGGAGCCAGCTCTCTTGTCACTTTGTCTTTCATTAATATTTCATTAATTAATATAAAATTTTCTGTTGGCCTGGTTCTATCAAGCAGTGTATCTACACATTTTGTATTTTTTGTATTTGAAAGTAGGTTATTTATTAGACAAAGCATTATTCGCATCGTCAAGATTTTCCATATATCTCTCAAGCTTAAAAATTAAAGATCTATCAACGACGAACAATACAATGTCGTAAAAACTGTGCACAAAATCATTAATGGCAAATCATTAATATAAATTAAAAACAAGAAAGGACCTAAAATTGAACCTTGAGGCACGCCCATAACTGTAGCTGATCCGGATGACTTCACGACATTTATACTCTGACTTTACGTGATTTATACATACTCTTTGTGATCTATTGCTAAGAAAAGATCTAATAAGACTAAGCACATTATCTTTGATCCCATAATGACCCAACTTAAACAAGATAGTTTTATGTTGGACACAATCGAATGTCTTAGACAAATCTAAATTGCCACGCCAAGTGTGACATGTGTGACGAGTAGTAACATGTCCCTGTGGCCGCAGCTGCCGCCCTGGCACGTCCATGAACAAGGTGACGACCATGTGACTACCAGGTGACGACGGATCTGATTTTTGTGATGGAGATATTTGTAGGGCCTGAGAGTGACAGAAGCTACTGTTTAAGACTACAGTCCACACGAACGTTGTTGCGGTTAAAAGCTAGCTTATATATATTATTGTTCATTATAGTATAAAATAGTAATTACAAAAATAGTTACAATATTAGGAGACTTTGTTAATTTTTAATTCCAAGTCTATACGAACGTAGTTGGGGTTAAAAGCTAGTTTATATATGTATATACATAATCGTTCGTACTGTCCTTGTCAATCTTCCTCTAAATTGTCTGACACTTGGTGTGACGTGTAGTGACATGTCCGCAGCTGCCGCGCGCCGGCACGCCCATGAACAAGGTGACGACCACGGTGAAGACGTACACGTATGAAGTGCCGGCCGACCAGGACCCGGCCGCCGTGCCCATACCGGACCACGCGCACACGCACACAGAGCACCTCCTGCACGAGTGAGAATGATTCATTTATATCAATCAAATTAATTATTATTTGTCCTTATAAGAAAAAGTAAGTAACGGCCTGTTACTATCCCATTGCTGAGAATAGGCCTCTTCTCTCCGTTTTTGGAGAGAAGGTTTGGCTAAGACCTACCACGCTGCTCCAATGATTGGTAGGTTACACATATGTCCAGAATTCTCTAGAGGTATGCAGGTTTCCTCACGATGTTTTCCTTCACCGAAAAGCGTGTGATAAATTGCAATTATCAATTAGATACATAAGTTTTAACAGAAAAACTCATTGGTGACTGATGGGTTTTAACCTCCGACTTTTTCGAAAAAGTCGAACGGTGTTACCGCTGGGCCATCGCAGCTTATTCTTGGCCTTATATTCTTATATTCTTTGTCATTATAACCTATATCAATCTAGTAGTTTATGTATGTATATTTATTATATTATATTTATCTTATATGTGTATATAAGTAGTATGTTTCCAATGCTTTATTAATTCACTTTTATTTTTGATTATTTAAGTATTTGTAGGTACGAAGGTATGTAAACAAAAGTGAATAGGCATCTTCTAGGCAAGCGCGTTCCATCTTAGACTGTATCATTGCTTATCATCAGGCATGATTACAGTCAAGCGCTCGTCGTCTATACACAATAAAAAAAAAAAAGGTATTTAAGTATTTAGTATATGTAGGTATACTAATATTGTTTATGCACCCTCCCACGCTCCTGCGAATAACTACTCTATAAAGGTTGCCTGTTAGAGATTACTCATATCAATAAGGTCGCCTTTGCACGCCTCAAATGTTTGATATCCCTATTTTGTTTCTGTTTTTCTATTTTATTGTTGGAATTTGCAATAAAGTTTTATAAATAAATAAATAGATTTAATAAAAAAAAAAATTTTTACATTATCAAATCAAAAAGTTTAATCCCTATCCGAACAATAAAGTCACATTCCCTATGTAACTTTATTCTTCGGATAGGATGATTTATTCACATCAAACAATATCGACTCGACCTTACTCAAGTTGTCTCCCCAGCACCACCACGATCACCAACAGCACCCCGGTGAAGCTGGTGGCGGCGCCCCCACCCGCAGGGGGATGTCAGTACTGCTCGCACTGCAACACGCGGCTGCACTACCGGACACACACCACGGATGGTAAGAATTTTAACTTAGTAATAACTTAGGGATGAAGAGGACAGCAAGAAAGTGGAGAACTAGAGAAAAACAATAACTTAGGCATGAACAGAAAATCAAAAAATTGGAGAAATATAAAAAAGCAATACCTTAGGAATGAACAGAAAATCAAAAAAGTGGAGAAATATAAAAAAGCAATAACGTAGGGATGATGAGAAAACCAAAAAAGTGGAGAAATATAAAAAAGCAATAACGTAGGGATGATGAGAAAATCAAAAAGTGGAGAAATAGAAAAAAGCAATAACGCAGGGATGAAGAGAAAAGCAAAAAGGGAAGAAGTAGAAAAACGCAATAACGTAGGGATGATGAGAAAAGCAAAAAAGGGGAGCAATAGAAAAAAGCAATAACTTAGGGATGATTAGAAAAGCAAAAAAGGGAAGCAATAGAAAAAAGCAACTTAGGGATTAACAAAAAAAAAGGGTATCAAAATACTGGGATTAAAATGACTAAAATAACTTATGAGCTATGTGTGTTGGGTAAAGATTACCACGCACAAAAGAGATGTGTTAATTCCACATGTATGTTTGTTTGCAGAGGTGACCAACGAGCGGGTAGTGTACCCGCCACACTCCAACACAGCGCTGGTGCCCGCCGAGCCGCACAATGGACACGGCCCTTATGTGAGTACGGTGAATGTAACCGAGCCTGGTAATTTTTTTTAACGATTGAGCCAATCCTGATGATGCTTTGGTTGGCGAAACGATCGTAGAGATTGTGCTAGTGAGTGTGTGTAGTGCTTGTGTGGAGTATTGGTAGTAGCGGTGTTTTGTGATACGTGTGGTGACTTGTCCTGCATGTATAGGGTGTGTGAATGTTACCTGCTTCATACATTTAGCATTACATATCTTTAATATTAAAATGAGTTTTGTATAAAAAAAATATTACAATTTACATTGAATATATAAAACACTATTTTTGCCGTAAATTGTCAAATCAGTGTAGTTTATTCGGGGAAAGGGCGGAATGAATACCTAGGATCGAGCCCCATTTAGTCAATAATTTCTTTTTCTTTTTGAAGTTTTTTTTTTGTAATAAATTAAATTATTAATAGGTACTATTCGCTTAACAAACGCGTTTTTACATCAAAATAATTCTATTGTGAGTTCTGAAATAAAAATCTAGTCCAGCGGTAACACCGTGCGACTCTTTCGAGGAAGTCACGGGTTCGAACCCTGGCAGACACCTATGTGTTTTCTATTAAAACTTTACGTCTAATTGTTAAATGCAATTTATCACACGCTTGTCGGTGAAGGAAAACATCGTGATACCTGCATATCTCTAGAGAATTTTGGAGATATGTGTAACCTACTAACATTGGAGCAGCGTGGTAGGTCTTAGCTCCAATCCATCTCTCCAAAAACGGAGAGAGGAGGCCTATTCCCAGCAATATATAACAAACTGTCTGACAAAGTCAAAAATATGACAGTTCTTAATTTTAAGAAAATTCTATTTATTTACTTATGGGATAAACTTTATTATAACTTCAATGAATTTCTGACATTGTAATTTATGACATGACATTTTTTATATAACCAATTTGACTTTTTTTTAAATTTAAATTAATTTAATTTGACTTTCTTTTTTTTTAATGTACTTTGTTGAAATGTATTAATTTGATAATAATTTACTGTTTGCACGCCCGCAAGGCAGAATATGTAAGACACGCTATATTTTAAGAACTTTGTACTCATACACAGCTCATGATTGGCTCGTTGGAGCAGTGGGTAGTGGCCCTGCCTTCGGCTCCGCGGGTCGCGGGTTCGATTCCCGCAGAGGACCAACATTTTCTTTAAAATCAATTTGTCGGTCTTTGAGCCTGGGTGTATATTTGTATTTATGTATGTATTTAAAAAAATATATAAGTATATATTCACCAGTTGTCTGTCACCCATAACACAAGTATTAAGTTACTTACTTTGGGGACGGACGACCGTGTGTGTAAGTGTCCCATGTATGTATTATTATTATTATATTCCGCAAATAAAGAATAAATAAATAAATAAAAGCAGTGGGATAGTAATAGGCCGCTACTTACTACTTCTTCCCCCAGGGTCCATCGAGCTATAAGTACACGGAGAGCTCGTTCACCTCCCACAACACGCAGCGGTTCCCGGGCGCGCCCTCCCCCTCCCCCCACGCGCTCAGCCCCTCGCCCTCGCCGTTCCCGCGGCCCGCCACCCCCTCGGGGGGCACCCAGCAACCGCCCAAGAAGCTGGACGAGCTGCTCGCCGACTTCCCCGAAGCTGTGAGTATCTAACACTTAAGCTATGGTAGGGAGGATATATCTTTTGGCCCAGACCTTACACTAATAATTTAGATAGAAAAATATTTGTTATCTTAGTATCAATTATTATTTTAGCCGTGTGGTATCCGGCTAAGTCGAATATTACCACCCTCATTTCTTACCGAAGTGACGTAAAAGACGACTAAGGTAAGTTGACCTACCGTGTGGTATTCGGTTTAGTAGAATAGACCACCCTCCTTCTTACCGAGGTGTCGTAAAATACGACTAAGGTAAGTTGACGTCAGGCAGGCGGCCGGTCGTAAAAACGCAGCCAAATCATGTTGCAGCATGTTTATAACATGTTGTGCCGACCCCACTTAGAGTGGGATAAGGGCAGGAGGATATATAGTATTAATTTTTATTTTATTTCTATGGGTGAACTATAAAAAAATTATTATAGTTTGAGGTTATGTACAAGTACAATTACTAGCTAAATACCGTAATAATACATCAAAAACGATAGGATTTGTAATTAAAATTTATCAATTAGGTATAATCATTTATGTTCAAGTAAAATTAAATCATATATATTTTTTGTTGTCTAAAAACAGACATTTCGAGAAAACACATTTTTAGACGGAACAAATCTTTAATTAGTAGTCTGTGGCAACAAATTCGAAATAAATGACTAATAATTGACATGTATTGGGAAGTTTTATTTAATTTAATCCCATAGAGATTAAGCTATACGGCTAATGAACAAACATAATAAACAAACATGTTCTCACATGATTAGACTACGTATTTTACGACCTAACTGTCTGACGTCAACTTACCATAGTCGCCTTTTACGACACCTCGGTAAGAAATGAGGGTGTTCTATTCTATTCATCCGGATACCACACGGCGTATCTATGGCGCATAAGGTTGACCAGGCCTGCGCTTTTTTTTATAGCCTTTTATTTTGTCCTTAATAAATTGTTTCGTTTTTTTAAAAAATTATTTTAAATTTTATTAATACTTTATTATAGTATTATAATTATATATCAATTATTATAAAGTTGTAGCTTCATTAATCATATTGATCCTTGACGATTCAAAGGTGCTTGTAAGAGCTTATTTGAATAAAGATTATTTTGATTTGAAAATTATATGTCAAAAAAAATTATCATTTCTTAAAAGTAAATGTCTATTTGTTTTTTATTTTAAGGACCTCTATTAAGTATAGGCCTCCTCATTTGTTTTCCAAACCTCTCTTACATCTAATTTTGGGCCTGCGCTAAAGGGTACTTATTTCCAGCGGTTCCCAACCCAACCGGACGGGGTCACTCGGCGCAAAGTGGAGGTGACCCACGAGAGCCTGAGCCAGAGCAACCTGAGCAACCAGAACAAGCAGGAGGTGAAACACACCCCACCAGTGGGCAGCAGCAAAAACGTGGCGGGTCCCGCGGTCTACTACCCCCCGGGGCACGTGCCCTTTGCCAAGAAGGAAACACCCGTGGGGGGCGGTGGGGGATACCAGTCGGCCGTGAGTACAGATTCATTACTAAAGTTATTTTAAAATAAACTAGCGGCCTGCCCCTGCTTCGCACGGGTATAATATATATAGCCCATGTCACTGAGTGAAAAAAATTGATTAAAATTGATCCAGTAGTTTTGATTTATTCATTACTGCCCGTGGCCCGCACGCGTTAAATTTGGAGAAAAACAATTTCCTTTCCCTATACCAAGACGATTTCCTGCTATCTTTGGAATACCTAAACTCATATAGTACATTTTTACTTATTTACTTTTACATTTTCCCTATGTATTTTATTTTTACAATTAATTACAGAATGTCTTTAAACAAACTCTTCAAAGAGGGACATAGCTGCTAAAGTCGAAGTGTTATAGGGCGAAGCGCGGCGTCCTCACGGCATTTTAAATATGTAATATCTCCTAAAATATTCACTTAAACTACATGTTGTAAACGGCCATATTGATCTATATTAAATCAACAATTTATTTAAGATACTTAATTGGATAAGGATTAATGGCTGTATTGTATAATAATTGCTTCGAATATATGACATTATTTATCGTAAAAAGTAAATGACAAAAAATGCTATAGTGGGTTATCCATAAGAGATAGACATATACCATCGCGGACTTTTCTGTAGACCTTTTCAAGGTGTATAAATACTTAGTACATCATTTTGATAAATCTCGTAGGGTTCAGCCTGCGTTTGCAATGTAAGCGAAAAAAAAATGTTATTATTTACGACATCCACATTAGAAACCTCAAAAACTAGAGTATTTTTCTACTCCGTATTGAATGTTATTATACATATAAACCTTCCTCTTGAATCACTCTATCTATTAAAAATCTGTTGCGTAGTTTTAAAAATTGAAGCATACATAGGGATATATGGGACAAACAAAGAATGCGACTTTGTTTTATAATATGTAGTGATAAATAAATAATAAATAAGTATGTATTTGGCAACTCCCAGGCGATGGTCCAGGGCGGCGGCGCGTACGCTTCGGGGCGTGGAATGTACGAGTACGAGTCCGGATCGCGCAGCAAGGAGAAGCGCTCGGAGACCAAGACCGCGGTGCCCATCTGCCTGCCGCTGTGCTGCGCCATGCCCTGCGTCATCATGTAGAGCGGGACATGTTTGGTATCACATAAGTCTTTCACACATATAAATAACAGTTAATTAAGGAGAACAGATTGTTAAACGTTGGCGCAAACGTTTTGTCTAATATTCTTAGTACCGTGATTTTTGGCAATCGAATTAATACATCAAAATTACTGTAAGTGTTTACTGGGTTATATCGACGATACGATATTAATGTTAATTCCAAGTACCTACACAACTTAGCAGCCTACAAAAAGAATAAGTAATCTCGGTCAAGGTCATTTCGTATGTAACGTCACGTCACGTTTCCCAAAAGACTAGACAAAAGTGCGAGGGAGACATAACTACAATTTTTTTAATTTCTCCTGTTATTTGAAGTTTGAACAAGCGGGCTGCGCCAGGTCATTCCACCATTACCTGTTAGCCAGAACTTAATTAATTAATATATATTTATTTTGCTCGAAACTACATTTTTTTTAAATGTCGTATGGTCGGTACCACTCTGTATACATTTATTTAATAATAATACTTTTTTCAAATATTAGTGACAGTTATTTTTTTTTATAAATGTTGCCTTTTAAAAAAAAATTCTGGGCAAATTTATTTTTAAGTATTTTCCACAATAAATCAAAATTTTTGTATAACATGTACGCAAATGTTTTATCGTATTGTTTTATCGCTTATAATTGTTGATTGTAATTTGTATTTACATATATTTAATAATGTAAAACTTTCGATCAGTTAAAAATCAATTTTTAATATATAGCAATACATTTTATAATAATGCGATGTAATCGAGAAATGTATAAAAGATTCAAATCTTATTTAATTTAAGTATATTTATGTATTAACTGTATACACACACTTCCTAACATGTAAGAAAATTGTTTAATTATGTATCACTATATTCTATACCAGAGGTTCCCAAATTTATTTTCATAAACCACTTTCAAAGTTAAGCTGGTTATTTACCAACCCCCCTCCCCTACTGCAGCTATATTTCTACCATATTTTCAAAACTCGAAACAAAACTACATTACGAATTATTTATAGAATTAGGCGTTACCTTGCGGAGATCCATAATACAAAAGTAATAATAAAATTATTTTGCTATAATATAAGAAGTATAATAGAAAATATATATAATGTTAAATGTAAAGTGGACAAACCATTTTCATACCTGAAATGAATGAATTTAATTATCTTTGTACATTATGAATTGTGTACCCTTTTTTGAATCTAGACCCTCATCTTCCAGAACTCTGGGGGTCCACCTGTACCACTTTGGGAACCAGGGCTTGAGAGCCTTAATCATCTCCTGATGATGCTTTAGTTAGTCAGTGTCAAAGTATACAAAAAATCGCAAATGATATTAATTATATCTATAAATACATAAGTACTGAGCCTTGTTCAGTTATTTTAATCGATATAAAAAATATTCTGGGATAAAATTATTTTTTTTTAAATAAAACTTAGCTAGATTAAGAGATTTTTCTCTCTCAAAACCTTCTATTCGCTGAATATCAGGAAAGTCGTTGGAACCGTTTATAAAATATATATATATAAACTATATAAATATATATACTATATATATATATATATATATATATATATATATATATATACTATATATATATATATATATATATATATATATATATATATATACTATATATATATATATATATATATATATATATATATATATATATATATATATATATATATATATATATATATATATATATATATATATATAGTATATATATTTATATAGTTTATATATATATATATATATATATATATATATATATATATATATATATATATATATATATATATATATATATATATATATATATATATATATATATATATATATATATATATATGTATACATACAAGATTAATTCATTTAAATATTAAAAAGATATAAAGGCCTGATATCAATTACTAATGTATTTCTTTTAGACTTTTTTTAATAATTACTGATAGCAATAAAATGGCATGAATTCTATCAATAATTTACATGTTTACATTAAGTATGAATGGAATATACTATATATACTGAGATATTTTGTATAAAGTTTTCATAGACCTCTAGTGATGTGATTGCTCTCTTAAATCAGATATATTTATATGAATCACGTTACACCCTTATTAGTCGGTTCTCGGTCTGTATCAAGGAGTGCCGGCGGCACTAACTAGTGCCATTTATGATGTAAGTGCAACTGCCTTTGTCGCGTTGTGTACAAAAGGATATATTTTTATTAATAAATTTTATTATTAACTTTTCGGTTTGTTTTATTTTTAATACCCTCTTACGTTTAATAGAATTTTTAAAGCCAACTAATTTGTAACAGATTTTTTTCGCCATTGATTGATTTTTTGGATGGATTTTGCCATTTAAGTTCTATGATGCAAAATACATTCTTATAACAACTTTTTTGGGAGATCATAAAAATAACCTTAACCCAAAAACATGAACTTTATGGTTGAAAAAAACTATTAATAGAAAAATTTGAAACAATAGTAAACAATGTAAAAAAAACTGTAAAAAAATTCAAAAAATTAGAAATTTAAGTAAGGATCTTTGAAAACAGATATTCTGTACACAGGGCGGTTTTAGCCATCTTTCCTCCTGCCCTTATCCCACTCTAAGTGGGGTCGGCACAACATGTTACAAACATGATGATTTGGCTACGCATTTTACGACCGGCCGCCTGCCTGACGTCAACTTACCTAAGTCGTATTTTACAACTCCTCGGTAAGAAAGTGGGTGGTCTATTTTACTCAACCGGATATCACACGGTGGGTCAACTTACCTTAGTCGCCTTTTACGACACCTCGGTAAGAAATGAGGGTGGTCTATTCTACTCAGCCGGATACCACACGGCGGGTCGACTTTCCTTAGTCGCCTCATACGACACCTCGGTAAGAAAATGAGGGTGGTACTATTCTATTCAGCCGGATACCACACGGCATGGCGGTTTTAGCCATATCCTACTATTATAAATGCGAAAGTTTTGTGATTATGTATGGATGGAGTTTGTTACTCTTTCACGGTGAATCCGCTGAGTCAATATCGATGAAATTTGATACAATTATTACTCACCAGGGTAACAAATAGGATATAAAAATTCTGTTAGTTCTACAGGAATAGGATGACATTGAAAAGCGCCATCTATTATCAACCTATCACGCGAAATCCACGCAATCGAAGTTGCGGGTAAAAACTTGTAATACATATTTGAAAGTAATTCAATACAAACAAAATCGGATAAACGGGTAAATGAAACATAACATTGTAATAAAAACACATATATTTTGCTTTTATATTTTACCAAAAAATTGGATCAACTCCAACAAGGCAGTCTCCGGGTTATATTGCCCGTTCTATACAAGCTCCGCGCCCGGATACACCGCGCGTTACGTGTAAGGCCTTCGTGTATATCAGTTTAGTGGATCTGTTACGACTTGACACATATAAAAATAAAACGTTACAGAGAGCTCGCGCTTACAACTCAACAATCTCATTTCGGAACCATAATTAACTTCCTAATAAACTCTAAACGGCCCGCGTTCTAGATTAATCAAATATGGGAGTTTTTAAGAAATTAATTAACTCGCTTAATAATAGTTTGAATTAACCAGTTATCTGTGGCGCCGCCATTTAAAAGTGCGCAAATTTTTGGCGCCAGAATCGATTCAGGGTATATTCGTCAATTATAGAGCAACGCTGGTAAGATATTGGCCGAAAAAGATGGGATTATTTTATAAAATTTAAAATATTTCTACTAATATTTAGATACTTATTTGGTTAGAATAAGCATATATTTTTACATAACGTTTATATTTTCTATTTGTTTGTTTTATGGCGGCATAGCCTCAAAATATTCTAAATATGTTTTGTTTTACTCAAAAATTGCAAATTAATTTCTGTGCTAATGGTTACTGATTTACTCGTCAATATAGAAAATTTACCACTTTAAAAGGGCGATCACAGTTAACTGGTTAATATAATTATTTACAAACAAATTCTAACAATTTCTAATTTTGGTCTCTCATGAATTTCAATTCAAATATAATAACAATACACTTTACAAACAGCGTTATGTGCAGCGATTATACGAAATCATAATATTGCAATATCTACCGCTCGGCTTGAAATGAAACACTTATTGTTAAGAAAAACCTTTTAGAAATAGACGACATATTATTTCAGTTCAGTGAATGTGCTGTATTAAAAACGTAAGTCTTTATACTTTCTTTTTTAATTATTGATTGATATTTTCGAACTGCCTATATTGTTTTAGCCCCAAGGGCTTTTATAGTGTCACAGGGCTGAATTTAACAGATCAGATGTAAGTCGTTAATTTTGTTAAAAAAAATTGGGTTAATATTGGTCAAAATGCATATTTTAATAGTAATATTCGTTATTTATCTGCGACTTTCTCTGCGTGTATTTAAGTATCGAAAAAAAACCTATAAAAAGCTAATGGTATTTTCATGGATGCACTCAACTGAAAAAGATTTTGTTTTGGGATAAAAAATTCTCATAAGCAATATTTAATGTTAAAATTACTTCGGTGTTTTCTGTTATTATACAAAATCCATACCAATATATGCGAAAATATTAGCTTTTTATTCTTCTTTGATATCGGGAGCAGAAGCTATATTAAGGGACGAGATTTTGCATAAAAGTTAGAAAAGATTTCATTGCTGACAATATGTGATTCATTTCCATGTAACAGCAGCTAATAACGTTTGTATTTACAAAATTCCAACTAACAAAACTAAATAAAAACTTAAACGTATCGAAAGTATAGGCTAACCGTTTAACTCAGACTTCTGCGGGGGATGGCCGCCCGCACCTACCTCAATCCCCGTTCTTCTTGCTTTCTATGCGCTCTTGTGCATCATTGGCGAGGACTGAGTTAAACGGTTAGCCTTTAAGTGAAATGTGACATAATATCCAAGAAAGCTAACTTGATACATTTATTCGGTACAAAAATTGATTGGTCCTCAAACTTTAAGCCTTTGGTTTGATTGGGGTTATTTCGGAAGTAATAACTGGAGAAAACTCAAATGTAAAATACAAAAAACAATAACTTTGCTATAGCCCGTCAATACAATGTTACTCTTTGATTCTTTGATAGCATAGGCATATAAAAATTATGCTGTTAAATTTAAAGAAATAGCAAAAACGCTTATTATTAAAGTGACCTAAGTCAAAACAGTTTTGTAGCAAATTGCAATTAAGCAGCATAGCGTTTTTAAAACTCGTGCTAAAGAGACCCATATTTGGAAGAGAAAAAAACCAGTAATTTTTTTAATAGTTCATAGCGTTAATACATCTATGAACGCCATCGCGTTGAAATAAGAACTACAATGTACCTAACTGAATTAAGCCTAATTCTGAAAAGATCACTTTAATACTAACCGTGTGATATTATATTCATTATTAAAAAAATCGGAAAGTAGTCTTTAATTTACTTGAACTTTTTCACATATTTGAAAAATATGATATGAATGCATTATATTTTTAAAATTTTAAACTTATAATTGAAATGTTTATTATACGTCTCTCAGGTACAGAAGCTTTATATTTCAGTAATATTGTAACATTTTTTCTTAATTTTTGTACATGAATATACTACCAAAAAGTGAAACTAATATGGAAGTTAGTTAAAATATTTTTTAACTCATTCCACTATCAAAATAAACAAAAAAAGAGATTAATCAACCTATCTCTACCTCAACTCTTTCCGAATCGAATAAAAAAAATATAATCAAAATGTTTGAACAACCGTGTATCTGATACAACTATTTACGTTAAATAATAATAAACAAAATTAACATAAATAGGAAATCCGTAAAACTATGTTGGCAATAAGTTAACATAAAACTTAACTATTTTTACACTGTATTCCTATGCGCGTCTTCGTAAATCTCTTTTTTATAATCTATGGCCAGTCCATAGAGATATACTAGAGTAGGGTAGCCAGCCTAAAATGTGTCCATCGACAACAAAGATAAGGCAAATGATAAGAAATTATGTAGTTGGGACCGACCATAGGCCTTTCTCGAGACTGCCCGTTGCTAAGCTAACTAATAAGCTAAGCTGACTTGCCAGTTAGTGCCAAAAATTCAATTCAATATAAATTTTAGCATTTTTAAAGCCCAAAAACAGGGATAAAACGATTTTTTTCTACATAAAACCTAGCTAGATCGATTTTTCTCCCCCTGCACTGCCATTACAGCAGTTTAAAAACACTGTTAAAAAGAGGCTGATACAGAAAGCCTACTATACTCTTAAAGATTATTTAGAAGATAAGAATGTGTGGATATAGCTCTCTTTGAACCTGTACAAGACAGTAACGACTTAATGTAAATAATATTAAGAATTATATTTTTAAAAGAGCAACCGCCGAGTTTCTTGCTGGCTCTTCTCGGTAGGAACAGCTTTCCGAACCAGCAGTAGAGTTGACGATTCAAAAGCACTTGTGTACAAGTTTATTTGAATAAAGAATATTTTGAATTTGAATTCAAAACACCCTATATGCTGAATTTCAGGAATATCGTAGGAGCCGTTTCCGAGATTCCGAAAATATATACATATACATACGAGATTAACTCATTTTAATTATAAATTTATTAGGCTTGCCTCCTGACTCCCCCTACTCTAGTATAATAACTCTATGCAATCCACGATGTAACCAAAACAAAAAAAAACAGAAATAATATGGCATATTAATGGATAATTTGTAAACGCGCTATCTGAAAATGAATTATTAAATTCGTATTTTTTTTCAATTATTTATCTGTAATTTGATTTTTAGTTCATATATTAGTCTATGGGCTGGTCACAGATAATATATTTTTTAATTACAATTATGAGAAGTAACTGTATATAATTTTTTTGTATCAAAATATATCTATATGTATTGTTAACCTAATGAATGATTATTTTGTGTTGAAAAACATTGAAATTGGATGTTCAAGGATTTTTCAAAATTATATTAATTATAAATTAAGATCGTATCCGGACAGAGCATGAAGAATTTTTATTTTCAAAATTCACTTATTACAAAAACCTTTCAGGCCATGGTTATAAGAATTTCCTAGAATATCTACAGTTATTGCATTAACAGTAGGAAAAAAATTGATGATGGAATTAATCTTCTTGAAGAAACACCTTTGTTTCCAAAATATTGTTTTCGACCACTCTAAAGTCAAAGTACATATCATTAATATATATCATTATGTATTATTATGTATTAAATACGAAAATTGAGCAATCATTATTGTAAATAGTTTCAAGACATTCAAAACAAATATTACAAATGTTCACAAAAATATATAAGTAGTGTATTTTTAGTAATTATTTATGCTTGAAATTTTTTTGAGGTATGCATGTTAAAAGCTGTAGTAGCCCAGCAGTAACACCGTGCGACTCTTTCGAGCTCACGGGTTCAAACCCGGGCAGACACCAATGAGATTTCTGTTAAAACTTATGTGTCTTGATAAATGCAATTTATCACACGCTTTTCGGTGAAGGAAAACATCGTGTGGAAACCTGCATATCTCTAGATAATTCTGGAGATATGCAGGTGTAACCTACCAATCCACATTGGAGCAACGTGGTCTTAGCTCCAAACCGTCTCTCTTAAAACGGAGAAAAGAGGCCTAATCTCAGAAGTGGGATAGCAACAGGTTGCTAATTATGCATGTTACTTCATGATGTTTTACTTAACCATAATCACTAACCACAACTGGGCTAAGCAGCCAGGAATATAAATTAAAAAAAAAACGGTTGCCTGTAAAGTCGGTTTTACGGGCAAAGATTTTACGTGACAACTTCTTTTTAAATGTGATGGATTGGAGTGGGAGAGAGACGCAAGGCATTCGCCAGTCCGGCGGGCCTCTGTTTCGTTCGGTGACTCATCGTGACAGACGTGAGCGGGCGTTACACTTTTTCATGAGTGACTCCAAGCCGCATCCTAATTTAAGACTTTGTCACGTCAAAAAAAGTTTCAAACACTAACATTTAGGACATCATCAGTTATTCCTGATGTCTGTCAGTCCGGAAACGATCTTACATAAACATGTTACAACATGTTATACACTCGTGGCACATACATCTGGCACGTGGCCAATAACCAGACCCACTAAACTGGTGGTGGCTACCAGCGGACGCCGTCACCACATAACGACAAATTAAAGTGTAGACGTCCGCTAGCGACTAAATATTTCACTAACAAAATCACTCACTTTGTATTGAAAAAATAATTTATCAAATCGTCAAGGTACCATTTTGCACTTACGAGACGCATAATTTATATCTGATATTTGACTCGATATAGCAATATATATGTATAATATACAATTGGAACTCCTATTATTATTATCTAACATATTTTTCATTTTTTCATAAATCACAATCGGTAACAAGTTAACTCGATACAAACAGTCTAGAGATTACTCGGGGAGTTTGCAAGCGACGTGCGGAATATCACAACTGGCAGGTACGTAGGAACGAACACCGTCGGGATTTGCACACGTGCACTACTGCGATACAGTCACTTTAAACTATACTATGATCAAGCATCAGCAATATTTTGCAGAATTCTTGATTCAGCAATGAATATGTTCTATTTCAACTCAAGCACACCAAAGTAATAGTATAATTAAAGGAATTTTAGTTTTGTGTTTTACAATTTTTGAATACTAAAAGCCACATACATCGCCACATTTGTATTGTAGATATGTGTTTTAACATCTTTGATATTAAATATTAATTATGAATTTAGAATATGACAGCTGATGGAGTATTAAACGCATTGGTTTTTAATTTAGAAATACTTTCAACTTACACAGTAGGATAAACTGATGGACGTCTACTCTTTATGATCATGTTTTATGTCTAATAAACGTGACTGTATCATAATTTATAGAATTAGGCGTTACTTTGCGGAGATTCATAATACAAAAGTAATAATAAAATTATTTTATTATTACTTTTGTGACTGTATCACTTCAACATGTGCACGTGTGGCAAGTCCCGGCGGCGCGCGTCCCCCGCGCCCCCCGCCCGCACTCGCGTCACGTCGCGGCACTCGCACGGTTCACTTAACAACTAACGTAAGGACACTTGGAACACTGAGACAACGGTAGCTTTGGTCGGGCGGCCGCGGACAGCGATTTGGCGTATTTGGCAGCGTCAGTCGATCACCACGTAGGGCAGCGCGATCAGGTCGCCGAGCCGCACGCACTCGTGCCACTCCGCGAACAGCGCGGGCCGCGCGGGCCGCCCGAGCGCGTCGCGGCCCGTGCCCGCCGCGGCCTCGTCCAGCGCGGCCTGCAGCGCGTCGCGCGCCTCCACCTCCGCGCCCGCCGCGCCCTCTGCCACCGGCGGCAGCGTCAGCACGGGTGCGGCCGCCGCCTGCTCGTACCGGTACGGCACCGCCCGCAGCGCCGCCTCGCACAGCGCGTGCAGCGCGCGCCCGTCCAACTGCTCTTTCGTCCGCTCGACCGTCCGGTGCTCCGGCGGCTCGCTGACGAACTGCTTTACCGCCTCCGCGCGAGGCGCGCGCGGCTCCGCGTCGAACTGCCGCTCGTCATCGGCGGTCAGCAGCGGCGCTTTCAGTCTCTCGCTCGGCTCGAGGCTCGGGATTCCGACCATCTCAGGCCCGACCTTCGGCCCGTCGTACTCCGTTTTCTCCTTCACCTTCGCCTCGGGCGCGTCCTCCGTGCCCCCGGCGGTTTCCAGTTTGAACTCCGGGATTGCGGCTTCCGCGGGCGCCGGCGACGGGTACGGCCGGAGGGGCGGCGGCGACGGCGGCGGGGGCGGGGAGGGCGGCGCGGGGGCGAACTCGCTCCAGGGGATGTTCGCGCAGACGGGAACGCGGGACATGTTCTTGACGCAGTAGTCGTCCGCGTAGTCGGAGTAGTTGTAGAGGGGGACGACGCTCGTGAAGAGGTCGGGGCTGTCGGGCAGGGTGGGGGGGCCTGACGGCGAAGCGGTGGGGTTCCGGCGGGGCCCTGGTGCCGTTGAGGCCGGGCAGCAGGGCGTTGTGGAGGGCTCGGACGTGCAGCGGCCTCAGCGCGTTCCTGGCGGCGGCCGGGCAGTCCCCGCTCTCCTCGTCCCCGCAGGTGCAGTCGGCCCACTCCCGCTCGTCCTCCAGGGGCGGCAGGACGAAGGGCTCGGGTTTCACCTCGGGTATGTGATTCGACTCGCTGCCCCCATTCCTCATCGGCGACTGCACTGTGACCGGGCACACTGGAAAACAATCATTGAGCATCTAAGAGAACAATTTTAACTAAACTTTTACATAATTCTTATCTAGACACCATATAACATCTGGTCTCTTTGTGAGATTCAATGCTATAAATGCTATAAATATACATATATGTATTTATAAAACTTCTTTAACAGTAGAAAGAGGTCCCAACCTAGAGGTGGTGAACTCTGGGGGGTTCACTGTTGCTGCTGGCGGGGATGGGGGCAATGTGTACAACGGTACCCTGTCCCCACCAGCACCGTGAACACTCAGGTTGTTATAGTCTATGAGAGTATGACATACTCGCCGCCTTAGTAAAGTGGCGAGACCCATAAGGGATTTTTTGCTAATTAAAAAAGAGGTTTAAGAGTACCGACCGTCCTCTATTAGCATGACATCCGGGGAGGCAGGCGAGCCGGGCGAGGCGGGCCGAGACAGCACCTTGCCGCTGCCCCGCGACTGGATCTGTTCCAGCAGCTCCTTGGTCGTCTTCACCTGGAATACCACGCCATATTTATACACACATATAATTCAAATCCATCATCATTCTCCTGCCTGTATCCCACTCTAAGTGGGGTCGTCAAAACATGTTGTCACATGATTTGGCTAGGTATTTTACTGCCGGCCGCCTGCCTGACGTCAACTAAACTTAGTCGGCTTTTACGATACCTTAGTAACGGCCTGTTACTAACCCACTGCTGGGCATAGGCCTCCTCTCTCCATTTTTGGAGAGAAGGGTTGGAGCTAAGACCTACCACGGTGCTCCAATGCGGATTGGTAGATTACGATACCTTAATACACACAATTATAATTCAAATACATCATCAATCTCCTCCTACCCTTATCCCACCCTTAGTGGAATCAGCACAACGACCGGACGCCTTCATAAAGTGAACTTACCTTAGTCGGCTTTAGCGACACCTCGGTAAGATAAAGACCGGATGAGGAAGATAAGGACCGGATCGGAAATAACCGGATATTACACGGCGGGTCAACCTTTACGACCTTAGTCGCCTTTTACGACACCTCGGTAAGAAATGAAAGTGGTCTATTCTACTCAGCCAGATACGACACGGCTAAATGTTTTTTATTTTATATTTTTGAAGCAGTTTGTGACAAGTTACAATAAAGTAAAGAAATAAAAACTCGCCCGTTGGACCAGTGGGTAGTGCAGGGTCACTACCCCTACTGATCCACGGGTCGCGGATTGGAATCCCTCCTAGGGCCAACGTTTTCTATAAATGATTTGTTGGTTCTTCGAACCTGGGGTTATCTTTAGGTATGCATTTCAAATTATATTTACCAGTTGTCTCTCACCCATAATGCAAGTATTAAATTACTTACTTTCATACAACGTTTGCTAGCAAACAGTATATTAGACAATCTGTACGTATATATAACATTCTTAATAGAAAATTAGATTTATACCCTAAAAACTTATACACATGTAAAATAATGATAACGGAATGGCTTAAAACTATAAATTATGAACAATTTTAATCATTTCTAGAATATGCAGTGTAATTTAATAAAAATTTAAAACATAAATATAATATAAAAACAAAGAAATAAAAATTCATTCACACACTCTCTCACTCATATACTCACAAACCCACACACGCATACACACACAAACACACACACATACCCACTAATAAATAAGTTAAATGTATAAGTAAATAGTGTATAGACCGGGGCTTCTTAAACTTTTTTATATAGCGACCCCCTTCAAGCTTAGGAAATTTAAAACGACCCCCTCCTCCATATAATGAAATACATAATCATAAATTTAATAAAATCTATTTAATTAAATTTAATGAAAAAGGGGTAATGAAGGAACTTAGGAGGGGAAATATCAATAAATCTTTGTTAGAAAAGTTCTTTAAAGGACAGCTGCAGCCATGTAGTTGTATCAATAATGATTGAAAAGTATCAGATCTTTGCGACGCCTTTTGCTTTCAGTAGTAGCGACCCACAGTTTAAGAAGCCCTAGTATAGACAATATGATGGAAGAGCGGAGTCTTCTGGCACAAGCATATTCATGCGTAATCTTTTAAGCTAAGGCCTAACCTTAATCCAACAATTGTAACTCTGTTGATGAAATAAAAGATTGATATTTTTTTTACTTTGGAGACGAACAACCGTGAGACCCATATATTTATTTAAATAAATAAAAGTGAGAGGATGTTTTGTTCAGAAGTGGGATGGTTACCTTTTTCGCGCCAGCGGGAGGTAGCCTATTAACAAGTGCGGCGTAGGGGTCCGGCGCGTCCCGCCTCCAGCCGTTCCGGCGCCGCTCCGGTCCGGAGCCGTTCCTCGCGGCCCACGCGTGGGGCAGCACGCCGGCATGGCCGTGTGGGTGTGTGTGCGTGCGTGGGGACGCCTCGCCGGACCCCGCTGTCGTCTCCGTACCGGAGCCGGCTCGACTGTGACCCCTGGATAACATACAACTGATATTATGACTAGCCCGTTGGCTTAAGTTAAAATTCAAATTCAAAATATTCTTTATTCAAATAAACTTGTAAACAAGTGCTTTTGAATCGTCAACTCTACTGCTGGTTCGGAAAGCTGTTCCTACCGAGAAGAGCCAGCAAGAAACTCGGCGGTTGCTCTTTTAAAAATATAATTCTTAATACTATTTACATTCAGTCGTTACTGTCTTGTACAGGTTCAAAGAGAGCTATATCCACACATTCTTATCTTCTAAATAATCTTCAATAGTAAAGTAGGCTTTCTGTATCAGCCTATTTGTAACAGTGTTTTTAAACTACTGCAATAGCAAAGCTGAAATTGATTGCGGAATTTTATTATAGAATCTTATACCAAAACCCACAAACGACTTACGAAGCTCCTGCTTTGCGGTTTGCAAGCTGTCTTTGTCTATTGTATACATTACCTATCGTTTTATAATTCCTTATATTTTTATGTACATAAATTAAGATAAATAAAAAAAATTAAATTACATTAAGTAAAAACTGTAGATAAACAGTTAAAACTATAGGGCTGGCACACAGCGTTAATATAGGGTTTAAGTATAAGGTTGCGTACACACATCGAGGACGAAAACAAGGAATCATGCGAGACGAATCTTTAGCAACGCTATTGTGACATCTAGTGAATCACTACATATTATAAAACAAAGTCCATATATCCCTATGTACGCATAAAACTTTAAAACTACGCAACAGATTTTGATGCGGTTTTTTTAATAGATAGAGTGATTCCAGAGGAAGGTTTGTACGTATAATAATATTCAATACGGAGTAGAGAAATACTGTAATTTTTGAGGTTTCTGTAAATAATTACATTTTTTTCCGCTTACATTGCAAACGCAGGCTAAACCCTACGAGATTTATCAAAATGATGTACTAAGTATTTGTACACCTTGAAAAGGTCTACAGAAAAGTCCGCGGTGGTATATGTCTATCTCTTATGGATAACCCACTATAGCATTTTTTGTCATTTACTTTTTATGAAAAATAATGCCTTATTTTTGAAGCAATTTTTATACAATACAGCATTAATCCTTATCCAATTAAGTACCTTAAATAAATTGTTGATTTAATATAGATCAATATGGCCGTTTGCAGCATGTAATTTAAGTGAACATTTTCGGAGATATTACAGATTGAAAATGCCGTGAGGACGCCGCGCTTCGCCCTATAACACTTCGACTTTAGCAACGATGTCGCTCTTTCAAGAGTTTGTTTAAAGACATTCTGTAATTGATTGTAAAAATAAAATACATAGGGAAAATGTAAAGTAAATAAGTAAAAATGTACTATATGAATTTAGATATTCCAAAGATAGCAGGAAATCTTCTTGGTATAGGGAAAAGAAATTGTTTTTCTCCAAATTTAACGCTTGCAGGCCAGGGGCAGTGATGAATATATCAAAACTATTGAATCGATTTTAATCATTTTTTTACACTGACTGACATGGGATATATATTTTATACCCGTGCGAAGCAGGGGCAGGCCGCTCGTAATTATATAAAACTAATTTTGTTTTCCTATGATGACAGAGAAATAACACTCGCGGCGACCTAAAAAGAGCCTTAAAATTTAGAAAAATAATGTATTATTTTATTTATGTATTATACATATATCGACTGGCCCGTTGGCGCAGAGAGTAGTGCCCTTGCCTTCAGCTCCGCGGGTTGCGGGTTCGATCCCCGAGGGCCGACATTTTCTACTAATGAATTTGTTGGTCTTCGAGTCTGGGTGTATATTTGTAATTAAGTATGTATTAAAATATATTTTACTATATATTCACCAGTCTGTCACCCATAACACAAGTGTTATGGGTGACAGACTGGTGACAGACATTGGGGACAGACGACTGTGTCTTTTAAAAAAAATACTCACCTTCTTTTTTTGAGTTTTTTATCCCTCTTCGCTTTTTTCTCATCGCTGAGTGCATCAGGAGATTGAGGCCGCTTCACTGCTGGAATGAAATTTTGGAAAAATATATATTAAAGAAATCTAAGGTTTTAATCTAAGAATTTTAAATTCTATCCTATTCTAATAATCCTAATATTATAAACGCGAAACCTACTAATATTATAAATGCGAAAGTTTGTGAGTATGGATGTATGTTTGTTACTCTTTCACGGGAATCGCTGGACCAGTATCCATGAAATTTAGCACAATTATTCCTTATACACCGAAATAACAGATAGGCTATAAAAATCCTGTCAATTCTACAGGAATAAATAATCGATTTTTCCCTTTAAAATATATCGATTAAAAATAATCGATTTTTTCTCACTTTTCAAATGTTGCCTTTGTAATACTAATAATTAATTACAATAAAGCCTAATTAAAGTGGACAACTACCAATAAATAATAACAGATGCGCTGTTTGTGAAATTAAATTAAAATGTGAAGTTTATTTGTGTAAAATGTGAACTAATGTACCCAACATTAGTTTCATCCAACAATGCATATCAAATCTTTAAAAAAAAGGATCAATTTTACATCACTCATGTTCACAAATGATTATATGATCTGAAATGATCACAAATGGTCGTTATGCTATAATTTAATTTTAATTCATTAGAATTAATTATCACTAACAACCTATAATAATTCATATATTTTATTTTTAATGTCTACTAACACAATGGATGTAATGTCTTTTAATTTAAATAAATTATTATTATTATTATTATTATTATTTAATATAGATATATATATATATATATATATATATATATATATATATATATATATATTTAAATCGCAGAAGTCTTCTTGCGTCATTTTAAACTCGAACCCTGTTGCGTCTACCATTTCTGAACGGATTTTTAACTAAATTAAAGCGTATACTATACCTTTAAATCTGTATTATTTCAGTATACAACTTTAAATTCCATTAATAAGTTTTATACCGATATTCAATTTTAAAAATTTCTCAATCACTTAGCGGTTCCGTTCATCGTCGAAATAATGTGGCACATTGTATATTTTTGTATATACTTCGTACACTGTTTAGGCTTTCACGCTTCCTACTTAATTTATATCTAACTTGATACTGTATATTATTCAATATATGTTATTGATATTACATTGACATTATTACATCCATTCTTTGTTTCAACTAAAATGCTTCCGAATATTGCTGCTGTATGAACCTATGCGTAACATTGACTTAACGGCTTCCATTGACTTCATCAGATTTCTAATACTTAAATATGGCACGTGAGTCATATTATTAAATAATTTTTTTATACTCGTTTACTTATTACTAAGTGAGCTTTTATGAACAGGTTAGTAACTTATTATCCTCGTCATTCAGTTAACTAATAAAGAAAGCTTTTATAGGCAGGTAAGTGATGTTACTAACCCAGAAAAAACTTGAACTGCAGGGAAGTAGTTGAGATTATCAGGTGAATGTGCGTATTGTATGCGTGTGTGCGTGCGTGCATGCGTAGGCGCGTGGAGTCCATGTGATGTGTGTGTGTGTGTGTGTGTGTGTGTGTGTGTGTGTGTGCATTTTTGTTGATTTGCTTGCTGCGTGTGTGCGCGTGTATGTGTTTCAGCTGTAAATACCCTGCCTTTGTAACAACGTTTTAGAAACTACCAGTGTGTCTCCTAGGGTTGCGTATCTCGTGCTGAAAATATCTGCATGGTATACTCTTAAGGTGGTATTAGCATACGCGCTCACGGAGTCATAATCGGATTCGGAAGTGGAAACTCTATATGAGGATAAAACTTAAGCCTTACGCCATACCTCTAGAGCCCACTTCAACGTTGTTATGGGGGACTTTAAGTCTAAAGTGGGAGTAAAATTGTGTTGTGTGTTGAATTAGTTGTAGGACCTTTTGGTTTGGGTCGAAAGAACGAGTGCGGAAAAATGCTTGTCGACTTTCTCGAGAAGGAGGAGTTGTTTTTGATTAATTCTTTTTGAAGAAACAGCCCCAAAGTAGGTGGACTTGGCGAAGTCTCGGTGGGCGGACGAAAAATGAGATTGATTTTATTATTACGGACAAAAAGCGTACATTTAGGGATGTCTCGGTGCTTACCACCGACTATTAGCAACCATAGGTTGGTACAAGGCACTCTGAATATTTATCTAAAGCTGGAACGGGTCCGTTTGATGAAATCAACAGTCCGTCTGAATGTTCTCCAAACCGTAATTGGATCTGTAACATTCTAGAAACAACTTAAAACCAATTCACTACTCTGGAAACCACGGATAACGTAGGGCAAAAACTCGACCGAGTAGCAGAAGTCCTTCAAAATGAGGGCACAAAAATTTGCGAAAGCCAACGTAAGGGCATGAAGTCAAAGCTTTCGGGAGATACTCTCCTATTAATGGCAGAGCGACGAACCCTATGCTAACTTCGTGAGAAGTAGAGGCTTTAAACAAAATAATTACCAAGATGGTTAACGACGCGACCTCCGATTAGCTAATACGCTCAAAAATCAATTGACCAGAATCGGGGTCCAAAAGTGTTTATTAAGCCTCTTGGAAAAAGTCACCTGACGAAGTTAACCACATTAAAGGGAAAGTCGTTACTCGTCCAAACCGGAAATCCTCTCGGAAGTGGAAAGCCACTACGCCGAATTTTACGCATCGTATGCTAGCACTGCACACAGATGACAAATTAAGCCGCCACTATACGGAAAAACTGCCTGATATCCATCTAAATGAAATTGTTTTAGCCTTTGGACAGCTTAAAAATAGAAAAGTCGCGGGTGAGGATGGTATTACAACAGGGCTGTTAAAAGCTGGTGGAATTCTATTGGTAACAGAGCTTCAAGAGCTGTTTAATACCCTTCTCTTTGCCGGGAGAACTCCAAAGGCATGGCACAGAAGTATAGTGTTATACAAAAATGGAGATATAACACTCTTAAATAACTATAGGCCAATATCTCTTCTGAGCCATGAGCTGTTTTCAAGGGTTATCACAAACCGCCTCGCATGATGATTCGACGAGTTCCATCCCCCGAACAAGCCAGGTTTCTATGCGGGTACAGCACGATAGATCATATCCACACCGTGCGGCAAATTGTACAAAAAACTAAAGAGTACAATCAACCACTATGCCTAGCGTTTGTGGATTATGAAAAAGCTTTTCACTCGGTCGAAACCTGGGCTGTTCTGGAGTCTTTACAGAGATGCCAAGTCGATTAGTGATATATTCAGATGCTGAGATGTCTGTATGAAAACGCAAGAAAGGCAGTCCGAGTCCAAAACCAGCAGACAAGGCATATCCATCTTCAGCGAGGCGTAAGACAAGGGGACGTCATTTCCTCGAAATTGTTTTCAAACGCACTATAGGATATGTTTAAGACGCTGGATTGGACTGGTCATGGCATAACCATCAATGGCGCTCATCTCAGATTTGCGTAAGATGATATGGTTTTAACGACTGAATCCATAGAGGATTTGTAATGGATGTTGCATGGACCGGCTGTTTCTTCTCATAGGATCGCTCTCCGGATGAACTTGAGTAAAACCAAAATCATGTGCAACGAGCACGTTGCTCCGGGACCGATTTCCTTAGATGGGGTCACTCTCGAAATTGTTGATAAGTACATTTACCTAGGACAGACGCACGAACTAGAAAACAACAATTTCGAGTGTGAGATTATGAGAAGGATACAGCTAGGCTAGGCAGCATTCCGCAATCTACGTTGAGTCTTCTCGTCACCCATCCCGCAGAGTCTAAAGACTAAAGTATTTAACCAGTGTGTCCTACCTGTCTTGACTTACAGCGCCGAAATGTGGACACTAACAGCTAAGGCGGTCCACAAGCTTAAAGCTCAGCAGACTATGGCAAGAGCTATGCTCGGGGTTTCTCTGAGGGATCGTATTCGCAACTAAGTAATCCGTCGGAGAACTAGGGTCACCAGCATAGCTAAGCGCATAAGCAAACTGAAGTGACAATGGGCCGGCCATACCTGTCGCAGAACCGATGACCGTTGGGGTAGACGTGTTCTGGAGTGGAGACCACGAATCGGGAAACGTAGTGTAGGACACCCTGAGACTCGATAGAGTGACGATATACGTAGGACAGCGGGCAGTGGATGGAAGCAGAAAGCCAAGGACCAGACTAAGTGGCGAATAATTGGAGAGGCCTATGTCCAGCAGTTGACGAAACTGGGCTGATAGTGATGATGCCACGTAATCCGGCAATCTATATGCCTTTTCATGCACGTCACCGGTATGGCCCATAAACGTAGCTAAATGTTTCATATTATTCTCAGTTATGCTAAATATTTGTAAAAAGGTTGCTAAATGTTTTCTGAGTCGCGTAGACGAAATTGATTTTGGGTTTTTGGGTCCAGATAATCTTGGGTATCCCTCGAGAACTTTATAATAATAATAAAACTTTGCAATAAATGTTATCTAATAACTGAATATACGTTGCAACAGTAGTACCCTGATTTGATTTTGGCTGCAGCTTCATTGGCTAACGGGACTATAGTGACATTATTCCACTTCTTTTTGTTTAAATCTGTTGCAGCTTGACTGGAGATGACATGTCGCAAAATTGCATCTATAAGATGCATTAATATCTTAAGATCTGCTTCTGTTTCTGCGGTGATTTCATTGTAAGGACCTTGTTTTTTCAATGCAAACATAATGGCTATATTGCAGCATTGTTTAAAAGTAGTTGAAACATTCATAGCAAAAGAAGGTTTCGAATCTATCCTTTTTGGCATCACAGTTATCTACAACTTTAGTTGCCTCTGCCATAAGATCTTAACTGAATGGTTTTAAGGCACTCAATAAATTTATTATAGAATTGTTAATTTTTTAAATTTCGGTTAATAATTTTGCTAACTCTCTTACTTTTCTTGAAACCACATTAATAAAATGTTTTTCCGAATGACTTTTTTAATATTGGGATCCTTAAGCACAAATAAGAAGATCTGATTTAGCAAATAGCGATGTCTTATCCGCTCTCTTCATAGTTACAGTTTTACAATATTAATAATATACGCAATTATGAGTACAATCACTTTGCAAATTAAAACGCGTCCTAACGGCTCAATGTTTGTTTATTAACAAAACGCAGGACTCGTGCGCGCACCCCTTGGGCCCCCGCATCACTTATAAAATCGATTAAATTGGGAAGAAATTTGGACGCAAGATAATCCTAAATAAAAATTGAAAAAAACTTTTTTAAATATACGTCGGAGGCAATAGAATGCTAGCATCAGAAATATAATATACGTGCCCAAATATACGCGAGCACGTAGCGACCTCCAAATTGTGCGCGGCAACTCGCTAAACTAATAAATACATCGGAATTCATTCCCGCGATAAAATAACGTCCCATCCAATTTTTTGCCCACGCATTATACATATAAAAACACGGCTCCTGACAAATTTTTAGGGTTGGTTTATCCTGCGTCCGTATACTGGATGCAACAAGTCGGTTGGACGCAACAAGATCGGTAAAAAGTGCCATGTAGGACGCAACATGATGTGCAAGATGTATATATATATATATATATATATATATATATATATATATATATATATATGTGTGTGTGTGTGTGACACACACACAGTTGTCCATCCCCAAACTAAGTAACTTAATACTTGTGTTATGGGTGACTACTGGTGAATATATACTTATATATTTTTAAATACATACTTAAATACAAATATACACCCAGGCTCGAAGGCCAACAAATTCATTTATAGAAAATGTTGGGCCTCGGCGGGAATCGAACCCGCGACCCGCGGAGCTGAAGGCAGGGTCACTACCCACTGCGCCAACGGGCCAGTCAAATCGTTTATTTTTGACATTCCTATTGAAAAGTCTGTGAACACTCGCGGTAGGAGAAAAAGCATGAGGTACTCACGCGGCGTGGTGGGCTTGAACGCGGGCGCGGCCGGTATGGCGGGTGGCGGCGGATCGTCGTCCACTAAGATTACGTCCTGCGAGTCGGACTCGTAACCGCCCCACGCTGAAAACGACATTAATATAGTTACATTTTGATAAATTAAAAAAAAGAGATGTCGAGTCTCTAGTGAGAGAGATTACAGCGAATCTATACTGATATATAAAGCTGAAGAGTTTGTTTGTTTGAACGCGCTGAATCTCAGGAACTACTAGACTTATTTGAAAAATTATTTACGTGTAAGATGGTCCATTTATCGAGCGCTGATAAAAGGTAGGAGTTATTAAAAAATCATGTATTACAAAATTGTTCCCCTCAAAAATTTATAAATAAAAGTCCGCGACAGCATATATCTAGCTTTTAAGGTTAACCCACTTAAACCATTTTTATGGTTATTAAAGTACACTATATTACGGTTTTAATGTTTCCACGCGAGTATTGCTGGTTTTATATATAACATTACCTGGTCTAGACAGAGGGCGAGGACTTGGCACAGCAGGACTCACCACTTGCTGCAAACAAACAATTCACTATATATGCTGCTCCGCAATAGGCGCGAAGGCTAAGAAACAGTCCGGGATGCTAGGCCTGATATCCCGGATCCCGGATTACCTTATTCGGTCCGTATAAAAAAAACAAATCTTTGACGGCGAATCCGCTGAACCAATATCAATGAAATTTGGCACAATAATTCCTTATACACCGGAATAACATATAGGCTATAGAAATCCTCTTTATTCTAAAGGAGTAGGATGTCTTTGGTAATCGACATCTATTATCGACCTATCAGTAACACACACGACATCAGTAAAAGCTAGTATTACTATATACTTACTCGCGACAGCACCGGCGAGGTGAGTGGCGTGCCGCCCAGCCGGCGCATTTGTCGCTCCGCCGAGGACCGGTTGGAACCTGCGGTGTTGCCAGCTTTTGAACAATTGTCATTAAATACCATCTCAATCTTGCACTTATTTTATTTATTAATTTCTTTTTAATCAATCAATGCATAAGACGGAATGCAGGTGAATAAGTGGGGAAAGTGAGAGTGAGTGAGAGCGAGAAGATGACAGGAGGGAGTAAGGGGAAAAGAAGGACGTACGATGGAGAAGGGAACGGAATGTAGGTAAGTGTATGAATGAGAAGGTATGACAGGAGAGAGGGAGTAACGAGAAAAAAAAAGACGCACGATGGAGGGACCGGAATGTAGGTGAGTGTATGAATGAGAAGGTATGACAAGAAGGCAAGAGAAAGAAAGGACTTATGACGTAGGATGCATGGAAGTGTGCAATGGCAATTAAAAAGTTTAGTACCAGCTACAAGTTTTGCTTGACCTTGGAATTTCGGATACTACATTTGTTTTCTCTTTATTGTCGATGACATTTTGGCGGGCTCCCATACTCTAGTATAATTCTATGGTACAGTGTTACCATTCATAGGAATGTGACATAAAGTAAAAAAATCGATTAATAAATAATCGATTATATTCCCATAAAAATAAATCGATTTTTAAAAAATCGTTGTTTTGTTACGAAATAATCGTTTTTTGAAAAATCGATTTTTCTGAATATTTCATAAGTAGTGTTTTTAATATTAATAATAATTTACTATAAAGGATAATTAAAGTGAACAACTACCAAGAAATAATATCAAATGCGCTGTTTGTGAAATTGGAATAAAATGGGTAGTTTATCTAAATTAGTTTCATCCAACAATGCATATGTAATCTTAAAAAACACGAAAAAGAGTAAAAAACCTAAAATAAAAGATTTTTCAAAAATCGTTTTTTATGAAAAAATAATAGATAATTAAAAATCGATTATTTCTAAGAAATAATCGATTATTAAAAATCGATTATTTTAAGAAATAATCGATTTTTAATAATCGATTATTTTTAAGAAATAATCGATTTTTAATAATCGATTATTTTTAAGAAATAATTGATTATTATTTTAAAAATCGATTATTTTTTCACATAACTAACTATTACCGGCGTGCGCGGGTGACACGACGGCCGGTATGACGAGGTCGCGCCATCGCTTCACCAGCACCTTGGCGCGCCTCGCTAATGTTGGCTCTCTTGTCTTCCTCCTCAACTCGTTCACGTGCTTCCCCAGTCGGGTGGTCTGAAATAGTTACATTAACTTGCTCAATTTCAAATAATTGACCCATTGTTCCATGTGGCAGTTACCAAGGTTTTTTTTATGGAATAAAAGCCCATGGCTTTTATCGAACCTGCATATCTTTGGAGAATTTCTCAAGTATAAACCCGATAATCCACAGTGAAGCAGGCTGGTGGCTCTAAGTTCCAACTTCCTTTCCGATCCCTTTCACCAGAATGGGAAAGGAGCTACTAATATTACAGGTTAAAATTTAAATTCAAAATATTCCGTAACGGAATGAAAATGAGAGCGGAAGTTGCAGCATAGAGACGTGAAGTTAGCTGTGACAATGTGTGCTGACAAGCGGAGAGCGGTGCGGTGAGGAGAGCGTAGCGCCATTTGACATAGTTATTTGTACGCTGAGTTGACAAGTTGTTAAAAAAGAACAAATGGCATTTCAAAACAAAGAAAAACTTGACTTTTGAGAATATTTCTTCTTAGTTATTGAATAATTGCAAAGGAAAATATCATTATTGTAATTCTTAATTCAAGTAAACTTGTAAACAAGTGCTTTTGAATCGTCAACCCTACTGCTGGTTCGGTAAACTGTTCCTACCGAGAAGAGCCAGCAAGTAACTCGGCGGTTGCTCTTTATAAAATTATACTTATAACTAGTTACCCGCCGTGTGGTATCCGGCTGAATAGAATAGTACCACCCTCATTTCTTACCGAGGTGTCGTAAAAGGCGACTAAGGTAAGTCGACCCGCCGAGTGGTATCCGGCTGAGTAGAATAGACCAACCTCATTTCTTACCGAGGTGTCGTAAAAGGCGACTAAGGTAAGTTGAGGCACCGAGTGGTATCCGGTTTAGTAGAATAGACCACACTCTTTCTTACCGAGAAGTCGTAAAATACGACTGAGGTAAGTTGATGTCAGGCAGGCGGCCGGTTGTAAAAACGCAGCCAAATCATGTGACAGCATGTTTATATGTTGTGCCGACCCCACTTAGAGTGGGATAAGGGCAGGAAGATGATGGCTTATAACTAGTTACATTTAGTGATTACTATATTGTACAGTTAAACAGTAGCTATATTTGACTGGCCCGTTGAACCCTGCCTTCAGCTCCGCGGGTCGCGGGTTCGATTCCCGCCGAGGGCCAACATTTTCTATAAATGAATCTATTGGTCTTTGAGCCTGGGTGTATATTTGTATTTAAGTATGTATTTAAAAAAATATATAAGTATATATTCACCAGTTGTCTGTCTACCATAACACAAGTATTAAGTTACTTACTTTGGGGACGGACGATCGAGTGTGTAAGTGTCCCATATATTTATTTATTAAAATGTCTTACCTCCAACAGTTCTTTTGTGATATTGAATTTCTCCAAAATGGATATGATTTCGTTAACGGTCTGCATGTCCACGACCTGAAAACCAAATACAATCACATTTAACTCAAGCTAGAATTATTTCTCTAAGTGGGGGCACAGCATGTTTTAAACATGTTATTATTGTACTGATATTATTGTATTGACTGATGTGGCTAATATTTTACGACTCGCCTAAACCTCAACTTACCAAAGTCGCCTTTAACGACACCTCGGTAAAAATAAGAGGGGTATATACTCAGTCGAATACCACACGGTGCGTCAACTTACTCTAGTCACCTTTTACGACACCTCAGTAAGAAATGAGGGTGGTCTATTCTACTCAGCAGGCGGATAAACTATCGGCGGACTATTTAATAATAATAAATAGCGAAAGCCCTCCATCATTCTCCTTTATCCCACTGTAAGTGTGGTGGGTACAACATGTTTTTCTCTTCCATTTTTTTCAATCATTTGTCAAGTCTGGCACTACTAATTTTATATGCATGCCATCGCACGATCCAAACATTTTTTTTAGACCTCCACATTCATATATAACACTCGTTTGGTCATGATTTTCATCCATCATTATATGTCCATACCATCTTAATCTTAAAAATTATATATCTATTAATATTCAAATGAGTTAATCTTGTATATTTTCAGAATCTCTGTTACGGCTCCAACGATTTTCCTGAAATTCAGCATGCAGAAGGTTTCGGGGGAGAAAAATGGATCTAGCTAGGTTTTATTAAAAAAAACCATTTTATCCCTGTTTTGGGCATTAAAAAAATACTAAAATTTACATATTTGAATATATAAAACACTATTTTTGCCGATAACTGTCAGTCATTAAATTATTTTTTTTATTTTTTTTATATATAACTGAACTATTAATAAAAATAAAACACTCAATAGTTCAATTATTTATAATATTAATTATATTTTTGGTTGTGTTTTGTGGTACGAGTGGTTACTGATCCTGCATGTATAAGGCAAGAGAACGGATAGTGCTTCCTACATTTAGCATTACAGATTTCCTTAACGACCGCGAATTATAGCACAATAATTGTTCACATTAATTTGTAATCACACGTCAATCTATAACAATCATCATACTCCTGCCCTTATCCCACTCTAAGTGGGGTCGACACGACATGTTACAAACATGTTGTCACATGATTGGGCCATACGGCGTACGTCAGTATATAATAATATTTCAATCTAATGCTACCTACCGTGATCTTATATTTCAGTGTAGCCATATTACCTCATACATCGTCGCCGCGACGAGATCTCTGTATAAGCGATAAGACGGTTGTTTTACGATCAACTTCTTATTGCTTATGGCATTTTTTATCAGATTTAATACTATTAATGACGTGTGGTTTCCGGCTGAGTAGAATAGACCACCCTCATTTCTTACCGAGCTATCGTAAAAGGCGACAAACGTAAGTGCCGTGTCGACTTAAATTTTTTGGCCTGAACGGTTTTTACTAAAAGATAATCCATTTCTAGAAGGATTAATCACCGGAACGGCTCAACGATTTTTTAATGGAACTTTCACTGGATAATAGAGGCTGTTGAGCAACATATAAGCTTATTTTTTATAACTTTATATTAATAATTTTTATCCTAGAATTTCCTAAGGGTCGAGATTGACGGAGAAAAAAACTACGTCACACACTTGAACACTTGAAGTAAATAAGGCACTAAGTACCCAAAAATTATTTGAACTAAGTATGCAATTTGGTTCTAAAATTGGTTTAGAACCAAATTGCATACTTAGTTGGAATTTTAATTTTTAGGTACTTAGCGCCTTATTTACTTCAAGTGTTCACTTTACTACTCGAGCGAAGTAACAGGTAGTGAGTGTATAAAATTTACTTTTTGCACCGACCGATATCGCTTTCAATGAAAATATAAAAAGGAAAATTTTTCATTTACATTTCCGGCAACGTTTTACGATCGACGACAATCAATTCAGCGCAACGCGTAGAAAGAAACGACTGCGGTTTCCTTTTATTGTATATACATCAGAAAAAAAATTATAACGTCCATGAAACTAGAGAAATAAATCTTTTTCGGATACTTAAGTAATTAAGTATAGGAACAGTGAACTACATTTTTCAATTAAGATACTAGCTGACCGTCTGATATCAGGTGTCTGTAAAAATATTCAAGTTAACTCAGTTTTTGGGGTTTACTAAGATTTTGTTCGGCGTCGGTTAGTAAGTTATTCTTGTATGTGTATTCGGAATCTCGGAAACGGCTCCAACGATTTTCCTGAAATTCAGCATGTAGTTTTGGCATCAGTTTTATTTAAAAAAAATCGTTTATCCATGTTTTTGGAAATGAAAAAACATTTAACTATTTTAATCAACTATTTTTGCCATAAATTGTCAAGTCAAGGCGATCTCGAGATATGAAAATACCTAGTGAACGCCCACCTACCCAATTTTTTTTTTTACTTTCTTTTTTATTTTGTAAACATTATCGAGCAAGGCCCGGTCACCCAGCTTTCTATATGAGAATCCTTTTAATAGTTATTTCATACTGTTATGACAAAACTAAAGTTGTTTGTGGAACTTTATTACAGAATTGCACATTAAAATTCACAAACGATTTAGATACATAGTTTAAATAGACGCATCAAGTACCTGAAGTGACTGAGCTCTGCTCGGTAATTATATTGAAAAATAAAAAAAAAGAATTAAAAAAAATTAAATTAAAGAAATGGACATGTGGGATTTGAACCCGGGTATTTACACATATTTAATCCGCCCGTATACCATTGCGCTATTACAAATTGACAAATGACAGCAATTTTAAGCTTTACTATCTATTTATATTTTAGTAGTTTTTTCAAAGCCTGAAAAGTGCTATATACTATATAAAACCTAGCCAGATCGATTTACTTCTATGATTTCTATGATTTCCGCAAAGTAAATCTTCTATAAATTATTTATGTCAGTTTCTACTTTGTCAATTATGAATGACTTGTTTAGCACAACAATGTAAGTTCTTTGAATAATTTATATAGAAATTAATCATTTGTTTGATAACAACAGTGATAAAGACATGATTACAAAAATTATTTCCCTCTGAGATTCATAATGTGTGAAGGTTTAGCTACTATGCCACCTGATGGTGTTCATATAGGTACTAAACACTATGGGGTTTCTGGTCATATCTGAATGGTAAGTATTGACTACGGGTGTAAAACTAGATATTCTATAAAAAAATTACTACTTTCTTTTTCAATCTTTTAACATTTTTTTTTCGAATGTCTGTATGCTGTTAGCCCTAACGGCTTATACAGCGCCACCGGGCGGTACAGGCGAGCGCAGAAGCATCGTCGAGGTTGCGAAATGCGGAGAGTAGAGCGCAGAAGCTCTACTAGCCTCGGGAACGTCGTCCTAAGGGTGCCTCCTGTGAGGCCGGACGTTTTAACATGTTCCCTGTGATTTATAGAAGAAGCGTTACTTTGCAGAATTCCATAGTACAGAAGTTATTTTGCTAGAATAGAATTATTTTGCTGTAATCCGCGTTTGTTAGAAGAATCTATGTAATGCTAAATGTATGCAGTCAATATTCACATACCTAAAACATGCAGAAAAAGTCACCACACGTATCATAAAACGCCGCCAACACTAATACTCAACACTACACACACTCACTACTACAATTTTATGACCGTTTCGCCGCGAAACCTAAGCATCATCAGGATAGGCATATGCAAAAATCATACTGCGATTTTGTCATGAAGCCTATCCTCCTGATGTTCCCTGTCCCAAACAAGAATTCTAATTTAAGACTTTTAGCCAAATATACATATTTTTTGATAGACAAAAACCTAAATAAATAAAAACATTTTAAAAACAAACCGGATGTAAATAGTACTGCCCTGAAACACAGTTGGTTAAGGAGCATTAATGCTTATCAAGCAGAAGTTTAAATATTCGGTTCAGCATTCTGGGAATGTTGTCTCAAATACTTTATATGAATCTAACATACCTAACTTACAAAGACAATATAGTCGGAATGCATATCATTGATACGAAATCATAAAGATTGTGTTTTTGAAAATACTAGACATTTGTTAAATAACTATCATGAAACACAATTTTGAAATTTGTCGATGTTGCCTATATGAAATTTCAGTACTGCAATAAAAATTTACCCTATGTATTGTGTAACTAATCTATCTATAGTAATATATAAAGCTGAAGAGTTTGTTTGTTTGTTTGAATGCAATAATCTCAAAAACTACTGGACCGATTTGATAAAATTCTTTCAGTGTAAGATAGTCCATTTATCGAGGAAGGCTATAGGATATATAACATCACGTTTAGATGAATAGGAAAGAAGCAGCAATAGAAATAGTATGAAAATAGCAAAATTTAAAGCTTTCCTTGTGTGCAAGTAAATAGTAAAAGTTCCTCAAAAATCATGTATTAAATATTGTTCCCCTCTAAAAGTTCTAAATATTGCGCAACGGCATATGTCTAGCTTTTATGGTTAGCCCACTTTATTTATGGTTCTCAAAATACTATAATAACGGTTTGAATCGTTCCACGCGGGCAGAGCTGCTGGTGATTGCTAGTGTCAATACCAAAATTCGCCTCAAAAGATTCACATATCTATAGCTCTGTTTGGATGTGAAAGAGGGACAAACAAGAACATTTCTGCATTTATAAAATTAGTACGAATTTCAAGTTGTTATAGCACTTACACAAACATTTTGTACACACAGTTTTTTACATAAAACTTGTTAATTGATTATCAATGTAATTTTTCAAGAACAATCATTGAAGCAAGCTTTTTTGACAGTAATATTGGCTGTATATTATTACTGGGATATGTGCTAACTTGTATTGAAACAATATTGTTGGTCTAAGATCGATTACATTTCCCTTTTAATAGTAACAGGCTGTGACTATGTTAATAATTTTTAATATTTAAATGAGTTAATCTTGTATATATTGAATCTCAAAAACAGCTTCAAGAAATTTAGCATGTAGAGGTTTTTGGGGAGGAAAAGTTAATCTTGCTAGGTTTCATTAAAAAAAATGTTGTTTTATACCTGTTTTCAGGCATTAAAAAAAATGCTAAAACATACAATTGAATGCAAATGATATTTGAGCCGTCAAATGCAAAGTAACAGGTGAAATAAACTTGGAATCGGCTCCCACTTGTAACCACGTGTTTTTTTTTTTTTTCAATGTAATTTTTTTTTAATATTTAAAAAAAAATAACCGAGAAAGGCTTGGCTAGTTAAATTAAATTAGTAAATAGTTTTAAAAGTTAAAGAGATATAGTTGCAAATTGCATCAACTATATGCAATTGTTTTGTATGAAATAATTCGATTTTCTCTTATGTTTTAAGAAATTTTATTTGAAGCTAACAGCAAAATTGTGTTTTATTCAGTTGACTATGTAAAAAGAGTATTTTATCAGTCAATATAAAATGGTATTTGAATAAAACTTAAAGTTTTATTATAAAACAGTTTTTAATATAAAAAAGTTTGAACTTAAATATGACTTTCAGATGTACTAGCTATAACCCCAGTTCAAAAAGTTCTTTAGAATAAATAAATTATTCATGTGGATGAATTTCTGTTCAATAATGCAAAAAAAGTTACAAAGAAATGTATATCAAATGTATGTTTTAAAATGAACTAAATAGAAAATAGCTGTGGTAGCCCAGCGGTAACACCGTGCGCCTCTTTAGAGGAGGTTTAGGGTTCAAACCCAGGCAGACACCAATGAGTTTTCTAGTAAAACTTATGTGTCTAATTGAAAATTGCAAGTTATCACACGCTTTTCGGTGAAGGAAAACATTGTGAGGAAACCTGCATATCTCTAGAGAATTCTGGAGATATGTGTAACCTACCAATCCACATTGGAGCAGCGTGGTAGGTCTCCAATCCTTCTCTCCAAAAACGGAGAGAGGAGGCCTATGCTCAGCAGTGGGATAGTAACAGGCCGTTACTATAAATAGAAAAATAATCATTCACTGGGTTCTACATCTTAAGTAGACTGATAAAATAGAAAAAAAAAGTTAAAAAACCTCAACATGCTAATGCAGGTTTTATAGATGGTTACAAGTAAAATTAACAACAATATTAAAGAAGTCTAAGTAAAGAAATTGGCTATATAAAGCTTTTATATAGGGCCAACATTTTCTAAAAATGAATTTCTTGGTCTTTCAGTCTGGGTGTATATTTGTATTCAATTATGTATTTAAAAAATATATAAGTATATATTCACCAGTCGTGTGTCTACTATAACACAAGTATTAAGTGACTTACTTTGGGGATGGACGACCATGTGTAATTTTCCCATATACTATATTATATTATTATATCAAAATCAAGAAGAGATAAAGACATTTTAAGATATAAACGTTTTAAAAGTACGTTTGAATTGTCACACATCTATACTAATGCATAAAGCTGAAGAGTTTGTTTGTTTAAACACACTCCTCAGGAATTTTTTGGACCGATTCGAAAAATTCATTAAGTGTTATCTTCTTCTTCTTCTTTGTCAACCGATGGACGTCCACTGCTGGACATAGGTCTCTTCATGGGATCTCCATACCACACGATCTTGTGCCGCTTGGACCCAGCGGCTCCCCACGACCTAAGTGTTATCATTTATTGAGAAAGGCTATATATAGGCTATATAACATCACACTAATATGAATAGGAGAGATGCAACAATTGAAAAAAGTACAAATATGGCAAAATTTAAAGCTTTCCTTGCGTGCGCTGAGTAAACAGTAATCTGGCAGGCTGGCTTTTTACTAATCTTGAGATGAGGTTTGAGAGAAGAGTATATTCATTTTCCTATACAAAGTTTTCTGTTAGTCATAAGTAGGGCACAACTGTATCACTTTTGTGCTTTTTTAATTTCTACCTAACTAACCTATAAATTGGCCAGCTTGCCATTTGAACACAGAGCTTATGTAATATTAAACAATGGTATTTTATTGTAATTGTACTTTTCCTTTTTTAATATACCATTATAGTGTATAATCAGTAAAAATTATTTAAAAAGAAAACCAAAGAGTAGAATTGCTGAGAACGAAACATGTAGGCATGTATGCTATGGTTCGATTTCATTACCAGTGTTTAGATACCACCTAACCAAAAATTTAAACACTGCCTATGACCAGGAAAAAAGTGAAATATACAATGAAGATTCGACAAAGAAGTTTGGACCTGAATTGCAAGTAGCTAATACTTGCAATTGCGCTCAACTATTGAATATTATCTGTGCAAATCATGAAGTGTCTTGAATATTTATTGCTTGTTCTTCTCATTCAAAAGCAACTTCAAAAACTGTAGTTTCATCATCAAATGTCAAAAATTTTAATATTTATAAATAAAAATAAAAATAAAACTAAGTAATAATAATATTAAGTAATATTAAAATTATTTTTCTATAATCCGTGATGAAGATTTTGTTATTACTTTTGTATTACGGATCTCCTCAAAGTAACACAGAATTCTATAAATTATTTAGAAGTACTTATTGATATACTATATTATAATAAAATAAAAAAATTAAGAATTTTTTTAATAAGAGGTTATTAATTGATAACTAACTCACTTGACAATAAATATTGTTGTAGTCGTGGATGAATATACACTGTATTTACTGACATGCGGTAACCATACCTCTTAATGGTATCTGTAGATTACTTGTTACAGTTAACATGAAAACTCTTATATGTATGAGATTAGAAGAGACTACTTTGCAGAAACAAAACAACACTTCTTTAATTGTCTCATTTACCACAAACACATGTTCCATTCATGGCGATGGGTACATTGATCGCATGGTCAATAAGTGACCACATTCATGAACTATGAATATTAGGTTAGCTAACTTTTCGAGTTACCAAGTATTGTTATTACATTCCACCAATACAACTTTAACTAATGATTAATTCATTTCAGGGGTCAATGAACACATAGCTTAGTGTGATGACCACATTGTTTTAAACTTATTTATTTGGTTAAGGAGGTAAACTGGCAAAATGTGTTATGTTAGTATGTATTACAGTTTTACCATAATTAAATGTTCTATAAAGAAAAAGGAACAGTAACTTTTTTGTTATGGAATATCATATTCTACTATACATAGTGCTGATATGACAGCCTCATTAAAAATAGCATAAAAATGCTGATATCTTGCGAAAACTGGACTGACCTGTAATTGCACCATTTAGAATAAATAAAAATGTGCACCATTTTCCAACATGCTGAAGCAAAAGGGCGTTGGAGACCATGCGCCCGTAGACGATCCATCTCAGCGAACTATAAACGCCCTTGTGATGACAATATACGCAAAAAGAATCACACTTTTTCGTTCGATTAAAGCTAATCGAAGCTTAGCAGCACAATCTGACGAAAATTTACGGGAAAGGTCACGCGTGGCACAATTCCATACTTTCACATTGCAAAACATTTGGCACTAGGGACGGAGGGAAGCGAGGAGCGCTGGCGACGTCAGTGGCCGTACAACACTCGCAACGCTCACGTATCCAAACACACACCACATTTACATCATGGATCGCGCGTCGCATCAGCTCTTGCGCTCACAAATAACTTCTTCGGCCTATAATAATCGCTCCGAGCACTTAGTAGCAGCGAGTTAACCTTTCTTAAGGCCGAATCGCGACTCGAATCGGGTGTCACACAGGCTCGTGTGAACCGTTTCCGTATCTCCAAGTTGCTTATCAGATTTATGGTCTTCAAAACTCGTAAACTTACATTGTAATTGCTATCCAACGCATTCAGGAGTCGATTGCTTAGCTCATGAGCGTTATTACTCATTTATAAACGAAAATATTTAACTAAATACGACGAACGTGTCTCGGCTGCGTCGTAATGGCGGACCGACGACTACGTATGCCCGTGCCAGGGCATTTTAGCCGAATAATTCAGCTGATATCTACTACAGGCGACGCACACTCGTGTTTTTCCGTTTCTTTTGACGGGAAAATGATCAAGTTGTCAATTGTTACTACTAGATGGAGTTGTAAGGTATGAAATAACTGTGTTTAATTTCACTTTGTATGCATATTATGTAGTTGAATTATCACGATTTAAGGTTTAAATCGGCAGTTTAATTATTTATCGATCCCTATCGTAGTTTTCAACTTACTTAAAATTTAATAAGGACGCAAAAAACGTAACTCAGCAACACAGTACAGGGGGATTACCGAAATATAGCAACATTGGATATTGAAGTTGTATTCATTTTTAGATAGATGGCTGTAATTTATTAGTTTATTTATATTATTTTAGTTCGTAATCTATGGCTGCATCTTCTAGATTTTTGAACGTAAGAAACGTTTAATTATTGCCAGGTAAGAAAAAATAAACTTGTTTTTATTTACATATCCAAAATACTGTTTATGGTTGTAAATAATGGTAGCTCTACTGTGAGATTGAATAGGAACATAGATTTATTAATAACTCTATGTTCCTATTGTATTAACATATTTTAGTCAGTTGTATAGATTTTAATTGTTTGGACAAAGATTACGGTGTGCATAACGAATTCAACTTAGACGTTTTATATTTTAGATAAGACATCTATATAAGATTTACATTTAAATAGGAAACATTTTGTTATCGTTTTTAAATATTGTTACGCCTACAGCTGGACAATGTATAAATAGGAACTATTCTATCATTTCTACAACTTTAACTAGCACTTTATATGTTACAACCTGATATTGGACAGTATATAGTGTATTATCTATGTTGGACAGGTTCAAATTACAATTCGTCTTTTTGAATAATTACTATTTTGAATAGTTTTTAAATATTCCTTTGTGTCTCTACACATTATAACAGTGTCAATCGTTTTCGGAGCTTTATGTCATTGGCGCTCCTAGGAAGCTTTCCACCATATTTTAGTTAGTAATCTATGCTTCCCACGATTCAAAATACGGTTGAGCAATTTTTATTTAGAATCATTACGTATTACACAATTTCTTTAGTCAAAATATTGTCTTAAGCTTTTTTAATTTTTATCATATTATAGTGTATTATATATGATTTTTATATATGTATGTTTAATTACTAAAACAATACATTTTGTTTAATGCTCTGTCTCAATTCTTTAACTTAATATTTTTATTTTTATTTCTCATTGAAATTCTTTGACAGTAGCACAATATATGATATCAAAATAAATAAATAATATAATTTTTATTTTTATAGATTTTATAGTTTCCAACAATTTCTCAACTCAAGTAGGTGTACTATTTTTAGTTTACTCCTCAAAAAAACTAAAGTTCTAAGACTTTATTATAAAAAGCTAATGATAATATTATTGAATATATGCTATTATTCGTGATAAAATCGATAATAACGTTATACAAAATAAATTTATCGTGGATTATAACAAAATAATATTTAGGTATGTATGTAGGTATTTTTGATCTTCGCAAAATAGTGATTCTGTGAATTTCTCTGTATTTGTTATTTGTCTATGACTTGTCATTTTCGCTTTTCTTTATCAAGTTATTTGTCTGTAAATTGTATGGAGTCGTGTGTCGCGTAAAATAGGATGGCGAATAACATGTAATTACTTCTGTTTTGCTATGAAATAAAGCGAACGCCTTTGTAGTCTCTGAAGACCGGCTCTAACTGGAGTGACATGTATATGTGATGTGTGCGATCATAGTCAATGGGTGTTATTAAATGGAAAAAATATTAGTTTATTTGTGTGGTGTGTAGTGAGTGGAAATGGATCGTCGGTGTTCTCAGTCGGTTCGGACGCTAGTTTTTGACGATTCGGACTCGGATCCCCCTAAGGGCGTTCAGAAGAAGGATGTGGTGGTGACCGGAGCGCCTCCTTCGCTAAACCAGAGCGCGGAAGGTCAGACACTATTTTGATATTACTCAGTGTTGTCGATATTTCGCGGTGCTTTCAAGGTTCAATAGAATTTCAACTGCGAGTCAGTAGCGGCGTATTGGTAATACCGCCTTTACGGATGACAGTAAAAAGTATATTACGCTAAAAGTATATAAGGCTATATTTAATATTTTTTAACAATACCCTCCACTAATAATATAGTTTCAAAGAAATAAACATTAGTTTATTTTCTTTATTGTTAGCAATTTTTTAAGTAAATAAACTAGTGTAAGTAAAGATAATAAATATAATACTGAATTATTAATTATGTCTTTTTAGGACATACCTACAATAATAATAAACTATAAATTTAATAATAGACACAACAGGAAAATAAAATAATAATAAATATATTATCAATTAAATATGCACTTTAGCTTACATAAAGTGCAATATTAAATTGACTATTATTAATGATACACACACTTTAGCTATGATTACAGTTAAATTATTTACTTTTATAATGCACTCATGAACTGCAGAGGCTGTGTTGCAGATTAAATGCAGATTGATACAACAGGTGTTTATTAATCTGTTATTTCTATAGAGTTTATTCATATATGTTCTAATGCAACAGATTTCATCTTCCTGCCCTTATTCCAGACTAAGTGGGGTCAGCACATGTTATAACATGTTGTCACATGATTGATTAGGCTACGTATTTTACGACCAGCCGCCTGTCTGACGTCAACTTATCTTAGTCGTATTTTACGACACCTGGCTAAGAAAGATAGTGGTCTATTTTTATTATTATCAACTGGATACCACATAGTGGATCAACTTACCTTTGTTACCTTCTACTAAACCTCAGTAAGAAATGACGGTGGTCTATTCTACTCAGCTGGATACCACACGTCTGTAATGCAACTGATTTATTCAAATGAGCCAGTGCAGTGCAATGAGTAAACGGTAATTTATTATTAGCCTATATTATCTGAAGCTTTACAATTAATATACATATTATTTTTTAAACTTTTATAAAAACTTTTAGTCTTCAAGAGTAATTAATAAGAGTAGTCAAACTGGCCAAAATGGCGGCTCTAAAGCTTAAAACTGCGCCAATCTATGAAGCATTTCCACTATCCTATGCAAAGCGACTAATCAGAAACTCAACCTTGGACGAGTGGCAGATCCGTTATGAAGCATCGAGCACAAGCACCTTGACAAAACGTTTCTTTCCAGATATACGCATCACTTACAAAACTCAAAGGCAATTAGAACTGACAAATGCGTTAAGCCAGATACTTACCGGGCGTTGGCGCCCAGCCCTTTTTGTAAGTGCGACAATTCAACCGAGGAAACTGTCTGCCATGTCCTTCTGGAATGCCCTAAGTTTGATCTACATAGATTTTCGTGTGAGAACAGTATAAACCTAGACTTAACAGCAGATAATCTTAATAATATCATAAATGACGAGGACGAGATTTTTCTTCAATTCGCATTTAAAATATTGAAAATAGTTGGTAAAGAAAATGGCTCAAGAGTAGGCACAATACCAGGTTAAAATAAATTAAAGTAAAAAAAAAATTAAAAAAAAAAAAAAATAAAAAAAATAAAAAAAAAAAATATAAAAAAATATATATATATATATATATATATAAGAGTAGTCAAGTATTACAAAATTGTTCCCCTCAAAAACTTCTAAATAAAAGTCAACAACAGCATATGTCTAGCTTTTAAGGTTAACCCACTTTAACCATTTTTATGGTTATCAAAAGACAGTTACGGTTTCTATCTTTCCACTCAGGCGGAGCCACTGGCAATTGTTAGTTTACTATATGGTTCCTGCTATTCTGTTAGTAAATATTGAATATTCAAACTTAAAACAAAACAAAATAAAACAAACAAAATTTAAACAAAAACACTATAATTTCTTATCATCCTTAATATATAGAAAATTTAATTGAATGAAGTAAACTTACAATTACAGATTATATTCTAATATTAAACTATGATGAAACGGAGCAAATATTAAATACTATCTACATAATATGAAAAATTTAAATATAAGAAACAAGAAAATCAACTATGCATACATACACACATTCAAGCATTTACACGCAACATACATTCACACAAAAACCCACACACAAACTTTAATATAAGTGTGTTTTGGAATATATTTAAAAATCAAAAGAAAACATGTAATTTAGTTTTAAGTATAATTGTTCATTTGTTATAAGTTTATTGATCAATTTACTTGTCTTGGTGGATGAGCGGGGCACCCAGCAATACGGGTTACCACCTAGTGCAGGGGCCCTTGCTATTAGTGTATTATAAAATTTTATATTAATAAATTATTTTCATTTTCATACTTTATTCTAATTTGTCTAACAAATTAATCACTGAAAGACAATCTTTTTAGGCCTAACGCTAATAATATTGTCTCTAGCCTGATTTAAGCAATTACAGTGAATCATTGATTGTTCATTCAAATTAAATCATTTGTAGCCTACATTCACTTTTTCTGGTGAAATTAAGGCTATACTTTACACACAGTATGTTATTCGGCTGAATAGAATAGTATCACCCTCATTTCTTACCGAGGTGTCGTAAAAGGCGACTAAGGTAAGTCGACCCGCCGTGTGGTATCTGCTTGAGTAAAATAGACCACCCTCTTTCTTACCGAGTAGTCGTAAAATACGGCTAAGGTAAGTTGATGTTAGGCAGGCGGCCGGTCGTAAAATACGTAACCAAATCATCTGACAACATGTTTGTAACATGTTGTGCTGACCCCACTTAGAGTGGGATAAAGGCAGGAGGATATATACTAGTTCTATTGTCTCTAGCCTGATTTAAGCAATTATAGTGAATCATTCATTGTTCATTCAAATTAAATCATTTGTAGCCCACATTCACTTTTTCTGGTGAAATTAAGGCTATACTTTTTAAAGATATATTTACAAGTATTGTACATGTACACCTAAGTGGAAACGTCAAGCGAATTTATTAATAATTTTCAATCTAACAATGAGCATGAGAACTTTATACAGTTATGCTTTACTTAAGGCAACTGAATATGTTAATGTGTCAAGTTTTATCTTGCCATAATGCTTATTTAATTTAACCACTTATGAGTTTTATTTATATACAAATAAATATTATTTATATACAAATAAATATTATTTATATACAAATAAATTTACATATTTTTAAATAATTTCAATATAAAATAAATACAAAAAAGCATTTAAAAATATATTAAATTTGGTGAGCAGAGAAAGTACATAGGATCTCTTAACTGGCCCGTTGGTGTTGTTGAAATTGACAGAGTCCCTGCATTCAGATGTGTGGATTGCGGGTTCGATTTCCGCTGTGGGCCACCATTTTCTTTAATTTGTCAGTCCTTCTATTCTTTGTGTATATATATGTATTTAAAGCTATATATGTATATACCACCCATAATACATGTATTAAGTTACTTTTGGGGTGGGACAGTCGTGTGTCTAATATATTTATTCTTCTTCTTCTTCTTCTTCCTGCCCTTATCCCACTCTAAGTGGGGTCGGCACAACATGTGTCACATGTTGTCACATGATTTGGCTCTGAATTTCACGACCGGCCACCTGCCTGACTGCAACTTACCTCAGTCGTATTTAATGACACCTTGGTAAGGAAGTGGTCTATTATACTTAACCCGATACCACACGGTGGGTCAACTTACCTTGGTCGCCTTCTACGAAACCTCGGTAAGAAATGAGGGCGGTACTATTCTATTCAGCTTGATACCACTCGGGGTGTAATATATTTATTATTTATTTAATTGTTAGAAATTGCATATATTACATTATCTGGGAGACCGAACCTTGCTCGATAATTTTTTACAAAATAAAAAAAAACTTAAAAAAAAAGTAAATATAGTAGGGTAAGGGTAGGTGGGGCTCGATCCTATGTATTTTAATTTCTCGCGACCACCCGTTCCCCGAATAAGCTACACTGACTTGACAGTTAATAACAAAATTCAATTCAATATGAATTTTAGTTTTTTTTTAATGCCCAAAAACAGGGATAAATTGATCTTAAAAAAAAATAAAACCTAACTACATCGATTTCTACCCCAAAACCCTCTACATGCTGAATTTCGGGAAAATTGTTGGAGCCGTTTTCACGCCGTGTGGTATCCGGCTGAATAGAATAGTACCACCCTCATTTCTTACTGAGGTGTTGTAAAAGGCGACTTAGGTAAGTTGACCCACCGTGTGGTATCCGGTTTAGTAAAATAGACCACCCCCTTTCTTACCGAGGTGTCGTAAAAGGCGACTGGGGTAAGTTGACGTCAGGCAGGCGGCCGGTCGTAAAAATGCAGCCAAATCATGTGACAGCATGTTTGTAACCTCTTGTGCCGACCCCACTTAGAGTGGGATAAGGACAGGAGGATGATGTTGGAGCTCTTTTCGAGATTCCAAATATATATATATATACACACACACATATACATACAAGATTATCTCATTTAAATATTAAAGATATTGTAATGTGTGCTTTATGTTAAGAAAGTGTGAACGTTCAAGAAGTTTCCTTAGACAGACTTTTATATCGCTAGTTGATCTTTGTAGAAAGTGGCACAGCTTTGAAGAGGCAAGACAGAGGTGAATGTCAGTTGATAGTTTATTATGATAATGTTATTGTTTAATTGGATTAAGGTGTTTGTATTCATATTATACAAAGAAACCGGCTTTACGAGTGATAAGTATTTGCTAGACTTCTTCTTCCTCCTGCCCTTATCCTGACATCTCGGTAAGAAAAGAGGGTGATACTATTCTATTCAGCCGTATACCACACGGCGTATAGTTTATTATGATAATGTTATTGTTTAATTGGATTAAGGTGTTTGTATACATATTATACAAAGAAACCAGCTTTACGAGTGATAAATATATGCTAGACTATTTACGTTTATATTAACGGCTTAGTTTTGTTACGCATAATGTCTCATAGCATTATCTAGAGCTGAGGTACCCGTTGTATAAATGTAAATATATGGGACACTTACACACACGGTCGTCCGTCCCCAAAGTAATTTAATACTTGTGTTATGGGTGACAGACAACTGGTGAATATATACTTATATATTTTTAAATATATACTTAAATACAAATACATATATAAGTATATATTCACCAGTTGTCTGTCACCCATAACACAAGTATTAAGTTACTTACTTTGGGGACGGACGACCGTGTGTGTAAGTGTCCCATATATTTATTTATTTCACGCGTGAATTATCCGGTATGTATCCGGCTGCATACAATAGACCCCCAAGTATGTTACGACCGGCCTCCTACCTGACGTCTACTTACCTTAGTCGCTTTTTACGACATCTCTGTAAGAAACGAAGGTTGTTTATTCTACTCAGACGGATACCACATTTGATTCATATACATACATAATTTTAGTTTTTTTTCAGGATAGAAGGCTCGATATATTTTGAAGGATGGCAACCCTAAGTAAGAACGTTTCCGTTTCCAGTAACAAGCTCTAGTCATTATTATAATTTTTAATTATACATATTGTGGTTTTACAGTTTTAATACCTTTCTATTTTCACAATAACTGTTTCACTAGCAATTAATTTCTCGTTTCAATCGAATGCTGATAGCTTAACGGTTAGAGTGTTTGTTTGGGCTGAGAATAGTTAGCGATGAAACCTTCGATCCCAATCAAAAACAAAAAAACAAGCTACATCCGCAACTTCCTGCGGGCTAACGTAAATGTTAAATTATGGTATTTTAATATATTACGTATTCCGAAAACCGAATTCCGAAAGAATTTTTATCCTATATTATAGTCCGTTATATTTTTAATATTTAAATGAGTTAATTTTGTACCAATTGTACAAGCTTAAATCCGCTGTTTTTTTTCCTAGAGAAATACATTTTTTTTCATAGGGAGCAAAAAGATAACTTCGTTCAAAATATTACCAATTGCACATTTTTGCCATCTCTCAGGTAAATTATGAATAACATGTCAAAAAAATTGTTGCTCTTTTAAGGCAAACCACTCATTAAGGCATTTTCGCGTAAGAATTGAACTGCTGCTCAGCGAGCGAATGTCCTATCGACGAAAACAGATGATAGTCGGATAGGACCGGGTCTGGTGAATAAGCGTTATGGAGCAGCACCTCACAGTTGAGCGTCTCTTAGTAGTTTTAAACCAT